>CM063179.1:131831664-133266664 GCA_031835075.1 Saguinus oedipus
GGCTTCTATTACACAAATACGACAGACTGTCTAGAAACACAAAAGCAATAGAACCGGTTCATTTCAGAACAGCCACGTGTGAGAAAGCACAACGGCACCTCCCCACACGCCGCCACACGCTGTCCTGTGTGTACACAGCGGCCCAGGCAAACATTTCTTTTCAGATAAGGCAGCAACTTTCCTATTTGACTCATAATTATCCAAACTAATGGAGAGGAACAATGGCACAGATAATCCCTAAAGAAAGGGCAATTCAAAAATAATTTACATTTGCCTTTGGGATGTCTTATGTGATTTTCTCCAGTAGATTTACCGTCTTTGTCTCACTCAGAGCTTGCTTAGGCTGATGTTAAAATTGGTTTGCATTCTTGAATGAGTAGCAGATGGAGAGGGAAGGAGTCCTCCGTGGGGGAGCTGAACAGTCAGGAGGCTTCAGGCTGGACTAAAAAATCCACAGAGAGAAAGAGCTGATGGTGACACTTCCTGCTTCTCTGTGCCCTTCGAGGGGCGACTTGGGTTCTCACTAAAATCTAACGTAGAGCCTTGTAAAAATGACAAACAATGGCTCAGGTTTATATCACAGCCAGTGTGTACCCTGAGTGCAGATTTATTCCCAATGCTCTGTGAAGAAAAAGCAAATGTCTGCAGAAAAATCAAGAGTCTGCAAACAGGTCTTTGCAATAGTTAACATTCAGTGGGGACAGAAAAATGCAGGGAAAAGCAAATGCAGTTGCTGCATTGCATTAAACAAGATTAGGTAGCCGCCTTTCTATTGATTTTTTTTTTTTTTAAAGAGTGAAATAAAGGCAGGTAAGTGGGGCAGGAAATGTCCCTTTCATATTTACCACAGGTGCTAACCAAAACATTCTCCCATAGAATTCCAATTTGCAAGGATTCCACATATTTGAAATTATGTTTCTCACCATTTTCATTATATACATGCATTTTAAGTCAAAGATGCTTTCCCTTCCATAAAAACAATCACAGTTCTTTCTCGAGAGAAATATTGAGAACCGTGTTGACGGCGATGATGCCTTCCCTTTTCAATTTAAAGGTTCATTTGCACTAAAACCTGCATTATTAACAAAGCAGTGTTGTTATTCCCATTCTCCCCATTTCTCCACAAGTCCAAATGACTGGATATTACAATCATGCTTCTAGAGAGCTGTAAGCTAAAAGAATTAAAATATGGCTGGCAAGTAGAGACCAAGTTCGTACTCCTAAATGAAACCAGAAACATATTTGAGTGTCATTTAAACTATCAAGTTATAAATCTCATAAGGTAGGCAGTGTGCATTCAACAAGGTACTCAGAGCAGAGACTGGAAAACAGAATGCAACTGTTCTACTTGTTTATGACCAGGAGAGCTACAGCTTCATCACATCTTCTCCAAGGTTTGGAATCAAAGGCAAAACTTTGAAGAGTAAAATAAACATGCTGTGGGACCACAGAGGCTGGTCTTTAAATCCATCACTAAGACAGGTAGCCAGGAGAAGCACAGGATGAAAAGTCTCCTGAGCTTGTGGGCGGGGGAGGTTGAGAGGATAATTTTCAAGCTCTGTTCCTTGGGATTAGGATACAGTCTTCTGCCACCAAGCAGCAATGTCAGAGTGAGCCACAGTACCAGATGGAAGAATTCCTCCCCATCCTGTGACGGGGCAGGAAATGAAAAAGAGGTTGTGAGCACCCGCAATAGAAACTCTTAAAAACACAAACAAACAGAATGCCTGGACTGAAAGAATGAATGTGAAATTAGAGTTAAAAGTCCTGAACTGGTTCAGATAAGAGCAGTTTTAGGGGAACAGACACGTATTCACAGGTATGAAGGGAATTCTAAGAATGAGAAGGCATTATTTGGGATAACCTCTACTGTTTCCCAGTAGAAACATGATTTAGAATGAACCAAGAATAATATTCATTAAATGTTGAGTGCTCAGCAGCCGTCTACCGAAGTTAAGTCAGGAGACAGCAATGTTAGGAGGAACCCGGAAGAAACGTTCCCGGACAGTCAGATATAAGCACAAGAGGAACAGGAAATCCAGAAATGAAAAATCAGGAAATTGTTGATGATTTCCTATCTGTTTCTGCTCGTTTAAATTCAGGGCATCCAGCCAAATGTTGGGAACGATCGCCTTTAATCCTTGTTAAAAGAGCTCTACTGTGGCCTCTGTTGCCCGCATAATGCCAGACAGAAAGGGGCAGGCCGGCCTTTGGGGTGGAGGTTTCATGGGGTTACATAAGCGCAGACTCCCTCAGGCAACCACTCTTTCCAGTGCTGCTGCAAAAAGGAAGACCTTTTATGAGCAGATCCGGGAGCTGGTGGCAGAAAACACAGACTGCTTGGAAGGTCCCAGGACGAAACTAGGGCAAACATTTGCAGCTTGGTCTGTATAGGTAAGCCAGGCTCCTGAGCCACACCACGTGGGGGAAGGCCCAATTCCCCTCTGCACAACTGTGTGGGCAAAGAGTAAGAATTTTCTGCAGATTATAATGAGAACCCAAACTTGCTAATGAAAAGTCTGTCTGTGGTCTTTCGGCTCCAATGGAAGGAGAGCTGCTAGAGAGTGGGTCAGGGTGCCATGCTGTCTTGCTTGCCATGGTGGGGCCAACCCTGGGCCTAGGACCACAGGAGGATCTCTTGGGAGATTCCATGAATGACGATTTTGTCATTCTCTGACCCCAACGATGTGACTTCACCCAGCATGTTTTAATGAGTCTGAGGCTGGCACGTGCAATTCGGTGATGGAGATTTGGGGTTATGGCTGTGCTTCACCATCTAATGTCTGCCACTCCCAGATCAACTAGGCACTTCCATCCCCCAGCCACCACATCATCTAGGTGGCAGCATCTCTCCAGATGTCCTAGTGTTGGGCATCCATAACTTGAGCTCTTGGCTTCCCAGAAACAGAAATTTGTGTGTCCCTCTTACCCTTCTTGCCCACGTCTGAGAGGGCGGTAGGAAGACGTCATGTACAGTAAGGCTTGATGTGTTGTGATGCAATCCACACGAACCCCAGACACTTTCCAGGTTCTTCGCTGGCAAGAGTTTGTATCTGTTGGTTGCATTTTTCATTGGTTCTAAGACATAGGTTTCATTTTCAAACATAATAAGTCCCCTGTTGAAAAAGAAATAAGAAAAAACATGTAATTTTTAAGGACAGCTTGTTTATGGCTAATGCACAGTTCTTAACAAGGGAGAGAATGAAAAGAGTAATACCAACAAATTTATCTTCTCAGAGTTTAATGGGATATTTCTGTGCCATATGTTTTCATCGATTCATTTTGCAAATCTTTTGGAAAGTTAGCCTTGGAATTTTCTTGTGTTTGAAATCTTTTATGGTAAAAAATACAGTGCATTTTTCTTTTGTGTGTTTTTATCTTTTTTTTAATGTCTCAAAGACATATTGCCTGGAAGAAGGAGGAAAAAGATGTTTCAACTGCTTAGAAGATAACTGTATCTGAATTACCAGACATATTTCAGAAGGGAAATGTTTAATTTTTTAAAAAATTTCAGGGCCAGGCTTGGTGGCTCATGCCTGTACTCCCAGCGCTTTGGGAGGCTGAGGCAGGTGGATCACGAGGTCAGGAGTTAGAGACCAGCCTGGCCAATATAGTGAAACCCCATCTCTACTAAAAATACAAAAAAAAAAAAAAAAAAAATTAGCTGGGTGTGGTGGCAGACACCTGTAATGCCAGCTACTTGGGAGTCTGAGGCAGGAGAATTGCTTGAGTCCAGGAGGCAGAGGTTGCAGTGAGCCACAATCGCACCATTGCACTCCAGCCTGGGAGACAGTGCAAGACTCATCTCAAAATAAAATAAAATAAAATAAAATTTCGATAGACTCAGGGATACAGCAGATTCTAGTTACATGGATAAACTGTGCAATGGTGAAGTGTAGCGCACCCATCACCCGAGTGGTGTACACTGCACCCCACAGACGGTCTTTGAGTCCTCCCCCACTTCCTGTCCTCCCCCTTCTGCATCTCCAATGTCCATTATATTACTCTGGATGCCTTTGTATAGCCATAGCTTACTTTCCACTTAGAAGCAAGAAAATGACATTTTTGGTTTTCAATTCCTGAGTTACTTCACTTAGAATAATGGCCCTAGTTCCAACCAAGTTGCTGCAAAGCCATTAGGAAATCGTTTTATAAAAGGACAATTTCTACATCCAATTATTTATCCTTATCAGCCCTATTCCCTAAATAGTTGATGGAATTATAAGAATGAGTACAAATTCATATTTTTTGTATTTAATTGATGCATGGGATGTGTGTGAATAAAGGAGCCACTTAAGTACACAGAGCATCAGCACCGCTCCTTCGAGGCTGGGGTCTGGGCTCTGTATCCCGTGTTCGCTCTTCCTGGAATCGAGGAACACACCACAGGGACAAGTGCCAGCCCAGTGCTGTCCTCACAGCACTGCCTCTGGAGTCTGGCAGTTCTGGGTTTGAGTTCAGGTCTGTTACTTACTAGTTACATGATCTTAACTAAGTTTCTTAGTCTCTTTGAGCACTGGTTTCTTCACCTATAAAATGGGGATAATGGTACCTACTTGTTAGGGTTGCTATGTCATCGAGTCAAAACTCTTAGCCCAGGGGAGGCCCCAAGTCAGTGCTTGAGGGTTAGTAGCTCTCTTTACTACTAATAAGGGCAGATCCATGAATTAGGCATCTGTTCGCATGTTAATCAAAAGACTGACAATTTCAGGCAAGTCCTATATTTTGTTAACCCATCTGCTCATAGGAACACTGGTCACTCATGGCTCCCTGATGTAAAAGATAACAATAATATAAATACATTTCTGGGAATGACAATAACTACGAAAGAACCTTTTGAACCAACCTTTAGGTTTGGGAATAAAATCATTGATTCTTTTTAAAAATGGACAAATTTGCTGAAGACTCTAACCTGCAGAGACAGAAGGTAGCATTTAGCCGTGGACCATGACACATGTCTGACCTTCTGGAGCTCGCAGCTAAGGCCATGTCCCACTCCGGTAATGAGTAATGCTAGCCTTGGGCTGCCGGGTTCCTTCAAATGATGGGGACCTTGGCCTGCAGGCTGGTTTTCATTTCTCGTTGCTAAGGTGGGGCGGTGAAGTGCTTTAATTTGAAAGGTGCTTCCTGATGCTGAGAGAAAGGTTTTCTTTGGAGAAATGACAATTTGGGTAACAGCAAACTGGCAGCTCTGAATTCCCACGTGTCTAGTACCTTACGTTATTTAGCAAGGTGACCACAATCTCTCCACTTTAGAAACACACAAAATTTTCAAGCAAAATTCATCTCACCAACCATTCGTGAGATATGAACCTCCTTAGACTCTCCCTAGAACAAGTCACATACACACCTGTAGGGGCTAAGGGAAAAACTTTTCCCTTTGCCCTCTGAAGTTTCACTAAAAGGCAACTGACAAAAGGCAGAAATATGATAGGAGAAAAGATAGACAATTTTATTTTAACATGCATGGCACAGGTGACTTATAGAAGAATGATTACTCAATGGGGATACAGATGATTCTATAACCTTCTTCTTAGGAGAAAGGGAGATAGAGATGCATGTGTAATTTTAGGGGATGAGTAAGTGATTTTTAGGGGAATTAATTGGGCTTGAAGAACATACAACGGCCTGGGACCAAGTCTTTTGGGCCCGCAGAGCAGACAACACTTATGACAAAAGTGTGTCTGGATGTGTCAACAGGCTTCCTTCCGTCCTTTTCCTCTGACATTAATGAAAACTCACAGAGGGACCAAGGTGAATGATTTCTTTTTTGGAGGGTCCATAGTTTAGGCAGATAAGAGTACTTCAGAGAATAATTTCATCCTGTGCTTTGGGAGAGACAGATGGGGTAAAGATGGGTGCCAGGGGCCAGAGAGACCTTGAGGGTTTTTCTTCAGCTCAGCATGTAGAGAGCCCCAACATACACAACCACAACATTTTGTTAATTATTTTTGCAGAGTTAGGACTGAGGATGAGGTCTATGGAAATAGAAATGAGGTTTAGGCCATTACTTCTAATATATAATAATAGTAATGTTATATAATAGCATATAATGTTATATAATATAAATAACATGTTATATAATATATAATAATTAGTGCTAATATATAATTTATATTGCAGCAACCCAAGGATCTGGGTATGCCTCAATCCTTGAGGAATAGCTGGTCAAATTGCAAACGCCATCAGTTTTCCTCAATCTAAGCTTCTTTCCAAAGAAGGGACGGTGGAAGATGTTCCTATGTCATTCACTCCTGCTCCCCTCTTTGTTCAGTCATTCACTCATCCTATGCTCATCGATGGCCCATTCATAGGTAGTATTTAACAACTCTTAAACTTTAATAGATTGACAGTATTTCAACGCTCACATGATATGGAAGGAAGAGGTTGGAGTTAGTCAAATATCTGTTTTGAACACAAATGGTAAGCAAATGCAGACTAATCAATTCCTTATTATTTAACTGGCTTTCTCCACCAATCCTGTTTTATGAGTTGTCACGGGCAATGGGAGAAACAGATATGCCACACTCAGGATGCTCGTATCCTAACTGATAAGGCAGCCTCAAGATACCTGGGACAATTAGAAATCACGTGAGAGCCAAGACATACATTCGAACTGTAACAATTAATTCTTCAGAGAAGAGGGAGTCCAATGTAGTTGGGAGTAACTAAAACATTTTTTAATATTTTCAAATCCCAAATCTGTAGCAGTTGTTACGTAGTCATCAAAATGTTCTCATGTCCCTTTTAAGTCATCCAAAGGCCAGACTGATGAAAAGTCATGATACGAACTGCTGTCTCCTCGAACTGTGTCCACGTGTATCGGCAAACAGATCATTCAGGGATTACTTTGGTTGTCAACTCTGTGGGTGGCTTGTGTTTTCTCTTTCTCTGAAATGTTCTTTATGAAATAAAATGCAGATTTCGAACTTTGGAATATGTAGAAGAGGATTTTTGTTTATTAAGGTTGGTTTTTAAAAGCCTAAATTAAGGACATGAACTTTAAAAAATAGGCAAGGGGAGGCGGGTAGCGGTGGCTCATGCCTGCAATCCCAGCACTTAGGGAGGCTCGGGTGGGTGGATCAACTGAGGTCAGGAGTTCGAGACCAGCCTGGCCAACATGATGAAACCCCATCTCTACTAAAAATACAAAAAGTAGCCTGGAGTGGTGGTGCACACATGCAGTCCCAGCTACTCTGGAAGCTGAGGTGGGAGAATTGCTTGAACCTGGGAGGTGGAGGGTCCAGTGAGCCAAGATTATGCCACTGCACTCCAGCCTGGGTGACAGAGTGAGACTCCCTCTCAAAAAAAAAAAAAAAAAAAAAAAGGTCAGGGGAAATGGAAATGAACACCATAGATTCTTCCCTAAAAAGAAAATGGCAGCAACATTTCATCTTGTATTGCAACATTTTCAATTTTACATGGAATCTAAATAAGCTGAATACTTACTGTAAAATATGTCACCATGTTCTAATCATGGGAAGTGAATTACTGAAAAAGGTTTTCTACTTAGTGGAAAAATTCTAGCAATTGTTACTTAGACTAAAACCATTCTCTTATCTTTTTTTTAATCTTTTAAGTCATCCAAAGGACAGATGTTGAGAAACCAGGGTGAAGGCCTTCCCTTTTCTGCAAACAATTGGCAGCCTACAATAAGCTTAATTAAATAATTGCTTTGGACTGCCTTGGGTATAATTAATCATTTAGCTCTAAAGATTGCTGGAAACAACAGTGGACACAAAATTCAAGCATTCAGGGTTTTCAAGATACAACATTCTGATGTTCTCACAGCCCTACTGGCCCTGAGTTAGATAAGTGAATGTAATTTGTTAAGTTGAATGTCATAGATACTTAGTTGTAAACTTGAAGTTGGTTCATCTCGAGCATGGAATTTAAATCCAGTGGACTTTGCATGTGGAGTTCTTTCCCCCTTGGTAGCGTAGGGGGAAAAGATGAGAAGAAAGTCTCTAATGTTGGGGAAAGATGAAGACTGTGGGCTCCCTCTCTAGAGGGACAGGCGGTCAGCCAGCCATCCCCACAGACTCAGGCCAAGTTCTGGGGCAGAGAGAAAGGGGTTCTCAGTCATGCCCTGTGGTATTCTTTTAGGGTCCAGGTTCTGGGCTGTGCTCCATACGTTGATCACTCTGCTGACCATGGCTGCAGCTCTCGCCATGACCCCAGGGTCCAAGGTGCGCAGGTAGCAGAGCTGGGGACCCAGTTGGGATCTGTGTGTCCCGGGCTTGGTCCTTTCAACCCCATACTCGCCTGCTTCCCTTTGTGCAGTTTTGAGAGGGATGAGGGCCCGGGAACCAGCAGGAGAATAAAAAAAGTGGCCGGGCGTGGTGACTCACGCCTGTAATCCAAGCACTTTGGAGGCCAAGGCAGGCGGATCACCTGAGGTCGGGAGTTCAAGACCAGCCTGACCAACATGGTGAAACCCTATCTTAAAAACAAAACAAAAAAGGAATAAAAATTAAAAAAGAAAAAGAAAAAAGCAGAATTAGAAAAGAAAAGGACTAGAATTAGAAAGAGAAAATGGAGCCGCTGGTTTACAAATCAGCAGCCTTCCTTTACAACATGAAATCCTGTTGTTTTCCCTTGACTGGAAACAGAGGAATCTATTAAAATTTTATTAGTTGATTATTTTAGCTTTCAAAGTGAACACTCAGGAGACCTATATTTCCTCAAGATAAGGTTTTGTCCTTCTGAAAATTCTGTTTTTAATCTCCAAAGCCAGGGTGCAGCAGGCACCGAGACCGCCCTGTGTTGTCTGCTCCTGATTTTTCTGACTGCATCCCGGCAAGCAGGAGGGCGGCACGTGGATTTTGACTGTCTGTAATAAGATGATGATTAGAAAACATGAATTATCCCGGCTGGTTCCGTGTCCAGCTGCTAACTGAATTTCCTAGAAAAAGACTTTTGGTCTCAGTGTGGTGCTGTCAATCATACGGTGGAAAAGCAGTTGGCATGAAATTTAATTTGGGATTTCTTTTTTTTTTTTGGAGGAACTTGTGGGTAAAAGCAATATCTCACCTCATATATGTTTGATAAGCAGTCGTGGCAGCAGTATTACTTAACACATAAGCACCACAGGGCTTCAGTAATTTCCATGTGAACTACTCAGGTACAATCAAAACAAATACGTTTTATCCCTTCACTGTGTGGAAGGCACTAGGCTGGACATGCAAAGACACCTTGCCTGTGGTTCCCATTTCAAATAGGGAGTGGGAGCGCTACGGAAGAGGTAGGAGTTTCAACTGTGACAACACATACTAAGAGTAGTAATGGCCAAGGGCTGGGTGCACTGGCCCATGCCTGTAATCCCGGAACTTTGGGAGCTGAGATTGGAAGATCACTTGAGGTCAGGAGTTCTAGTTCAGCCTGGGCAACACTGTGAAACCCCATTTCTGCTAACTATACAAAAATTAGCTGTGCATGGTGGTGCATGCCTGTCATCCCAGCTACTTGGGAGGCTGAGGTTGGAGAATCACTTGGGAGGCGGAGGTTGCAGTGAGCCAAGATTACACCACTGTACTCCAGCCTGGGTGACCGAGTGAATGAGATACCATCTCAAAAAAAATAATAAAGTGTTATTACCAACACATCAATAATAATAATAGGAGCTATGATGTATAAAAAGACTCCCTGAGTCAGGCTCCTTTTTAAAATTACAGCGCTATATAAAAATCGTTCACATAACATTAAGTTCACCCCTTGAAAGCGTGAGATCCAATGGTGTTTAGCATATTCACGGAGTCATGTAAACATCACCACTGTCTAACTGCAGAACATGTTCATCATTCCCCCGAAAATTCTGGACCTATTAACAGTCAGTCTTGACGCTTCATGGTCCCCATGAGCCAGGCTCTCAAATGTATTATTTTCTCTCATATTTACGGCAATCCTGTAAAGCAGACAACATGAGCCCACTTCACCAACGAGGAAAATAAAGATGGGCACCCCAGTTCACCATAGGGGGTAGAATAGTGTCCCCGTCCCCCAGAAGAGATAGGTTTAAGTCTTAATCTCTGGACCTGTCAATGTGACCTTACTTGGAAAAGGGACTTTGCAAATGTAATTCAATTAAGGATCTCAAGATGAGATTGTCCTCGATTAGGGTGGGCTATGAATCTAATGACACATGTCCTCGACTGAAGAGGAGACACACAGACGCAGGGAAGAAGGCCAAGTGAAGAAGAAAGCAGAAACGGGAGTGACAGCGACAAGTCAGCGCACACCCAGAAACGGCCAGAAGCCACCCGAAGCCAGACGGGAGACATGGAAGGGATTCTTCCATAGACCTTGCAGAAGAAGAAACCAGTCCTGCTGATCCCTTGATTTCAGACTTCTGGCCTGTGGAACAGTGAGAGACTAGAGTTCTATTGTTTGAAGCCATTCAGTTTATGGCAGTTTGTTAAGGGAGCCCTGTGAAACTGACACAGCCATACAGCTGATGAGTGGCAGGGCCAAGAGTCGCAGTAGGGACCTGGCTCCTGGGCCTGGTCACTTGTCCTCATCACACTGGATGGTCAGCCTCCTCTGCAGGGTCATGCACAGCGCTCATGCTGGGAATGACCTTCCAGGCTGATGTATGACCTTCGAGGTCCAGGTTAGCCAACCCTTCTTTCCGGATTCCCAGCATCTGGGGCCCTTCTGCAGAATTCCTCACGTGGTTTTGTGCAACCTGCTTCCTGTCACTTACAACATTTTAATGTTGATCTCTGGCTCCCTTTACACACCCAGGAAATATTTTCCTCATTTCTGTTGTTTTTCTCAGAACCAGCACAGCAACTGTCATGGTCACACGTGACCAGTAGGTGAGTAAGTGATCACTAAATATTTGAGGGACTATTGTACCAGCATCAGGCTGAATTAGTGGCTTTGACATTGAGCCATGGCGAGCCCTGGTGGGCTGGAGTGCAGTGGGTTGGCGGGATCTATGATACGATCAAGGAATGTTTTTGAAATATGACCTTCTAGAATGTGCAACATGGTGATGAAGGGAAGGGTAGAGAGGGAAGTGGGGGAGACAATTTTCAAATCTAAGAGGGAGGTTGAACGAGGATGGTGACAGAAGAGAGGGATGAAGGAGCTGCCACAGGGGAGAGTGTGCAGGGCCTGGGTGGCTGAGGTAGGTGACAGAAATCTCCCTGGGGTCAGGCTTATTGGCTTGAGATGGTGTGGACCTTCTGGACAAGAGGTCAGGTAGAGAGCCAGTCTGGGGACCTACCCAGAGGAGTTTGGATTAAGACATCCCGAGTTTTGACTGACAGCAGGGCCTGGGGAGAGCTGAGAGACTTGACCTGGAATGTCCTTCAGAGAGATGGCACCTGGCAAAACCATCATGGCTTCCTGTGGCCTGTGCGTCAAAGCCTCTCTCTGACTCATACACGTGTCCAACAAGATTCCTGCGAACAGCTGAGGTGGGCTCCCAGGGATGGCTCTCACAGGAGTTCACCCGGAAGTCCAAAGACCTCCGTGGGAGGAAGCAGAAGGGAAGCAGTGTAGAAACCTGGCTTGAGATACCTGGCCAGAGGCTGAAGGAGGCCAGGTGGGCTAGTCAGACAGATGCTGGCGGAGCAAGCACCACAAATGCAAAGGTGAAGGTCAAAGTGGTTTTACCTCCATTCCATGGCAATTTCCTCCTTCATATGATCCACTGCACTTTAAATAGTTTTTAAAAAGTGGATTGGCCAGAATGACAGTTTATGAACCGTCTGATCGTTGGGAGGGCCCATCTGTTCCTGCACTATTCCCTGAGTACTTGTAACATGCCAGGGTCTAGGACACAGCTGTGTTGGGGCACCTGGTCCCTGCCTTCCTGGAACTCCCAGTCTAGCAGACAGGAAGGCCAAGGCAAGGTCATGTCCATGCACCTGACCTTCTGGGGAGTCAGATCCATACACTGCAGTTCTTGTAGCATAGCAGGTGCTGTGTAAATACGTGTTTATATCCCTGTCTAAAGGCCCCTCGTAGAATGAGGCATGGCAGTTACCTAGGCGTGGGACAAGGAAGGACGGGGGCCATAAGACAGGGACATAAACACATATTCCCAAGGCACCTGCTCTGCTCCAGAAACTGCAACGTCTGAGAAAATGCATGACAGCACGCAGCTGAGCCAGATGGCGAGGAGATGGCGACACCAGGGGAGGCTTCTGGGAGGAGGAAGCAGTGATTGACTTGGGCCTTGAAGGGTGGATATTTCAAAGTCAAAAGGGAGAGCGGGGAGCGGTGTGTCCCAGGCAGCGGGGCGGCACAATGCATGTGGGGGCATGCTCTGGAAATGGCCAAAAAACAGCGTGGTGGGAATAGGGTGGTTTCCTTGGGAGGGAGATGGTGGGACTGAAAAAGAAGGTTGGATCCAAATTGTGCAGGAGGTTTTAGCCGAACACGTATGGACCCAGGGGTCAGCCAGGCTTGGGTTTAAGATGGAGTTTTGCCCACTATCACTGAGAGGCTGGGAGAAAGTGACTTTCTCAGTCTCTGCTTTTCACCTGTAAACCAATGAGCATGATATCTGCTCGTGGCTTTTGTGAGCTTCCCAGGTGGACAAGGAAAGGTGTGGCGCCAATGCGGGAGAGGCCCCCGTCTGCAGCTGGGATGAGGAGCTGGGTCAGTACCTGGTGATATGGGGATGGGACAAAGGGCTCTGTGAGGATGGCAGTCTCAAGGTGAAAAGTGCGTGACAGCAGTGCTGGGGGTTGGGGAACGAGCTCCAGGCGCCTGAGGGTGCCGTGCCTGAGTCGGCTCCTCAGGTGACAGTAACACCTGCCCCATCCTCCTGAAAACAGGGATCATAGCAATGATGACAAATGAAGCATGAACAACCCCAGTGATCACTCCACCCCACGGAGTGGGCATGCATGTGAGTGTGTGGTGTGTGTGTGGAGACGTGTGCAAGTGGGCACACATGTGAGTGACTGTGTGCACACCTTGTGCTCAGGTGTCTCCAACCCCATTTAAAAAGGAAAAAACTATGATTACAACCAGTCTCTAGTGCACAATCTGATCCAGATACCACTTTCTCATCTAGCAAGTTTGCTTGGCTTGGGTCTTTGAAAGCACAGGTGGGCCCTTAAGAAATTCAGCTTCAGTTGAGCCTCTGTGCCTGCAGGTGATGAAGACTTGGGGCTCACTCCCACAGCAAGAGCCCATGAAACTCCTCCTGCCAGACACCTGAGTCCACACTGAGAGAGCGGAGCAAGAAAACCAGAAAAATAAGGGAAAGACAACCTTTGTCCTCCAGGAGCTCACACTCCAGCCAGAAGCTGAAGGGGTGGGACCTTGGCATTTAGGAACAAACTCAGAAAAGTGGTGCATGGCTGTTTTGATGCCCCAGCAGGAGCATGACAGGGCTGGACATCTGTCCCATTACAAGGTACAGTAGGTCAGTTCCTCTGGGCCAAGAGCTGGGTTCTCTCTCCATCTCAGCAAGTTTGATGCCTGTGCCCTGCAGAGCTG
This sequence comes from Saguinus oedipus, assembly GCA_031835075.1. Taxonomy (NCBI): domain Eukaryota; kingdom Metazoa; phylum Chordata; class Mammalia; order Primates; family Cebidae; genus Saguinus; species Saguinus oedipus. The sequence continues at coordinate 131,845,126 of CM063179.1, forward strand.
TGGATTATTCGACGCTCATGGCAGTGTCTCCAGGCTTCCTGGCTGGCAGGAATGAGAGGCACCAAGCCGTGAGAGCAAATGGGGGACCAGAATGTAAAAGGGGGAGGAGAATCACAAGCACTGCACCAAAACCATATTCACTGGGAGTTACGCATCAATGGGAGACATATGACATGGGACAAAATTAGCGTAGGGCCTCGACTTCACATTCAACTCAGAGTCATTTCAAAGTAAAAATCAATGCCACGGCTGAACTCCTTTTTATGACCTATTTTCGACGTTGCACTTCGTTCCCCACATTCAAGAGCTGTCTCCTCTTTAATCCCCTTTCTACTGAGGTCTTTATGCTGGTTTTCTCTCCGTATCCTTTTAGCTTCAAACTTCAAATGACGAAGAGCAACCTGTTGGGTTCCCTGCTGCTCACTGATGATGCCATGTTTCTGAAGCAATGTGGGATGTTCTGTCTCTGCAAAACTGGAATCTATTGGGCTGTAATTAATACGTCTTCTAGACTCCCAAGCTTCCCTCCACGTTCCTGAATCTTCATGTTTTTGGAGCACACCACGTTTAATACAATGTTTAATCCCCGTTTTCCTTCTTAACATCTACCAGGCTGGTGCTACTCTAGTTGCATTTTCTTCCCCTTATTTCCAGTCTCAATCGATTCTTCTGTCAGTGAGCAGTTGATCGAATACAGCTTCCCCTCGCTCTGGTCTGATTCTTGACTTGAAAGATCACAAAGTTGACTGCACAGCTCCGGAATTTCTCTGTTGATGCACGGTCTGCTGCTTTTGTAACAACAGCACAAAGATCTGGGAAGTCAGAATTCTCAGGAGCGCCCACAGCGAGGAGTTCCTTAGACCCAAACAGCGTTCCTCGCCACCGTTCCCATTCCCTCTTGGTGGTTGATACCAGACGATGCAGCACTTCTGACTTTCCTGAAATCCCAGATGCTACGATTTCACAACATTCTTTTCTGCCAAATGATGGGTCTGTGCCTGCTCCTGGGGATGGGAGGTGAACGTGACGACTCAGACATGACAGTCTGGCCAGTGAGGTCATCGTCGCCAGGCGGAAGGCACTGGCAACCCTGCACTTTGAGGGAGGCTGGAAGAGCGAAGGCAGAGTGCCTGGCACAGAGTGACAGCAAGGCCGGCCTGGGAAGAGGGATGGAGGGTCGTGACCGAGTGGCAAGGCCAAGCCCTGTGGAAGGATTTGTCTGGCTTGAATATTACTCCAGGAATACTTCCCCAGTTGTTGCTCTAATGAGTTAAAGTCACTGGTTTGTAAGTTGCTTTATTAAGGTAAACAGGAGCTATTAGGAACACCTGGGAGATAACCCTTTTCTCTTTCCTGTCAAGAATTCGATAGCCCTATAAAGATAACCCAACATTATCCAGCCAATCCTGGATGTTTCCATTGACGGCTCATCTCAGTCATCAATGACTTAGAATTTCTTCATAATTGTAGCTGAAAGAGGCCTATTTGTTTCTGACTATCCTTGGCTCTCAGCCATCCTTTTTTTTTTTTTTTTGGCAAAAGCTCACCGCATTTCTTCGGTACATTCACCCCTTCCCTGCTCCCTGCCCTAGGGGCCCTGGGTGCAGTTTTCCTTCAACCTGGTCCAGGGTATAGGTCCATAACCTCTTTTACCAGACCACTGAGCTCCACACTGGCCACTGTGATTGGGCCACAGATGAGCAGGTGGCCCAGGCAGAGCCACTGAGATGTGTTTAGACGACCTCCACTGAGCTTGGAAGAGAGACCCTCATTCTTCGACTTGCTTTGGGAGCATGGAAGCCTCATGCTGCCAGCAATCCCTTTGTCACCAACAAAACAAAACAAAACAAAACAAAAACTGCCTACCATGGACTGAATGTTTATGAACCCTGCACATCCATACATTAGAGCCATAGCCCCATGTGGTGGTATCAGGAGATGGGGCCTTTGGGAGCTGATTAGGCTTAGATGAGATCATGAGGGAAGCCCCTGATGGGATCTGTGCCTGTTAGAGCTTCCTCCCTCAGTGCATGCACAAAGAGAGGTCATGTGAGCACACAGCAAGCTAATGACTGCCAAGAAGCCAAGAAAAGAGGCCTCAGGAGGAAACCCATCTTGTCAGCACATTGATCTTGGACTTTCCAGGCTCAATAACTGTGAGAAACAAATTTTTAAGGTTTAAGCCAACCAGTCTAAGGTATACATATATTTTTTTTGAGACGGAGTTTCGCTCTTGTTACCCAGGCTGGAGTGCAATGGTGCAATCTCGGCTCACCGCAACCTCCGCCTCCCGGGTTCAGGCAATTCTCCTGCCTCAGCCTCCTGAGTAGCTGGGACTACAGGCATGCACCACCGTGCCCAGCTAATTTTTGTATTTTTGTAGAGATGGGTTTCACCTTGTTGACCAGGATGGTCTCGATCTCTTGACCTCGTGATCCACCCTCCTCGGCCTCCCAAAGTGCTGGGATTACAGGTGTGAGCCACCGCGCCCCACCAGGTATTTTGTTTTGGCAGCCCATGCTAAGATAGTGCCTGAGAATGAAATTAACAGGAGAAAGTAGAGGCTTGAGATAGAAAATAGACCCCGATCATATTAGTTAGGGCTCTGGATCCAGCCTGCAGCCTTGCCTGGACCTTTCGGTAACACAAGACTATCTCCATGTTATTTTGGTTTTCTTTAAGTCAGTTTGAATTAGCTTTTCTCTTTTCTACATACATTGGCCTTAAGGCCAAACTGAAGGCTGAAAATGCCCAGCCTTCGATGCACGGCCTTTGAATTAAGAGGTCCACCTTTCAGGCCCCAGAGACGCACAATAGTCAAGTGCGGATTTCCCTTTCCAAGTGTGCGTGGTCCTTACCACCAGGGCCTTTTGTGTCTCTGCCTGGTCCCTACAGGAGCAGCATAGCTTTGCAAGGCATTTTCCCAAGAGTGCTGCATGAACACGCTTTTATGACTAGTCCAGCCCCAGAATCAAAGAACAAAGACTATCTCAAGATGCTTCCTGGAGGAGGGCACGGGGCTTGGCTTCCCTAGAGGTCACTGCATCTGTTTATTGTTTCTCCCCTGGCACCCATCTAGGGGAGAAACAAACTCAAACTTTGTTTGAACATGCACACTTCCCACCATGCAAACTGGGGCTCAGAGAGGCCCAGTGACCTATGCATTGTCACACAGCTAATTCACCACCCTATCATGTTCTCAGGTGAGAACATATAGCATCTGAGGTGAAGGTTGGGGGAGGCCACAGGACATCTGATCACCTTCGTGACTCCTGGTGATCCTGCCTTTCCACTTCCCTTCCTTCTGACCTCATTTCTTCCCACTGCCTCCCTGTCCCTGTCCACTCCGGTCACCTTGCTGCTCTGGGAATATCCCAGGCATCTCTCTGCTCCAGGAGCTTTGCACGTGCTCCTCTCTCTGTTATGCTATCTACGTCATCGAAAAGACTCACCTCACCTCCTCCAGAGCCTCCCTGACTACCACTGCCTTTCCTGTCCTCCGTCTCCGCTTTGTTTTTCCCACGATCCTTGACGTTGTATATCTTACTATGCCCTCTGTCTGTCCCTTCCACTAGGAAGTGCTCCAGGAAGAATACGTTTTGTTCAGTGCTGTGCCCCCAGAGCCTGGAATTGGCAATGAGGAAGTATTTGAGGAATGTTTTGTGAATGAATGAGTAACTGAAGAGAAACAAATTCAAACCACAAGGCACCTCCTTCACTTTTCAGAGTAGCGGACATCTTGAAGTTCAATTGTGTCGTATAAATAGAATATAAAAATGCCTTTAAAAATAATGCAGGTATGCAGAAATGTGTGTGCATGCAAGTGTGTGTGCTCATTCAATGATCTGGGTCTGTACTGGTTGACCTGGAGAGACAGATAGGGTTGGGTAACAAAAGAAAGCTGTAGAATGCTGTATATGACATGACTCTGTGTTTATAAAAATAAACAAATACACACCCTAATCTCCATGTGTTTACATGTACAAGGGATGAGAAAGCTGGGAGGGGAATCCCCAGTTTGCACTTTGATTGGAGTAAGACTGGGAAGGGATGAGGAGGAAGAGGAATAGCATTGTGTATACATTTTTAGGTGTGAGTACGTGAAAGGACCAATGCTGGTAAATACTTAGAAATAAATCAGATGTACTGAGCAATGGGGAAGCTGTGAGCAAACGGAACTCTCATTGTCTGCTGGCTGGAGTAGAAGAGAGGGCAGCGAAGAACAAACTGGCAGGTGTGTTGCTGTTGTGTGTGTGTTGTGTTGTATGCATTCTCATGCTCCATGATCCCACAGAGAACCTGCAAAGATGTCGCAGCAACTGCTGATGCACAGAACATGATTCCGCTTTTTAACTCAAGCAGGTGTACTTTTCCTGGCCTTCTCTCTTCCATCCCATGGAACCATGCTTTGGTGCCATGGGTCAAAGTTACCCAGGACTCCGAGGATATACTTATGTCACAAACTCAATAAGTAAATCAGTAAAAAGGCTGAGGCAGCTGGAAATTTATCAAACAAAATGATGGTCCTGGGGAGCACATAAGAGCCAGCCAATGGCTAATCACCATGATGTGGAAGGAAGGGGCTGTAACACCTGGGGTTGACTCCTCTAGCAAGGGAAGGTAATTGCTTCCTGTATCATGACCTTAGCATAGTAGCAGACCCCCTGCCAATCCATGCCTGTATTCAACTCACCTGGGTGGTTGTTAAATTAGTTTCTTTACTTTGTTTCCTAATGAGAGGAGGCCCTTTAAGATTTATATTAAGCTAGCAGCTTCAACATTAGTATGTAATGTTCTATCTTTTAGCACTGGGAATTATAAAACATCAGAGCCCCATAAATGGAAAATTATTTGGCTGGGCGTAGTGGCTCTTGTCTGTAATCCCAGCCCTTTGGGAGGCTGGGATGGGCAGATCAAGAGGTCAGGCGATCGAGACCAGAGTGGCCAACATGGTGAAACCCAGTCTCTACCAAAAATACAAAAAAAACTAGCTGGGCATGGTGGCACGCACCTGTAGTCTCAGCAACTCTGGAGGCTGAGGTAGGAGAATTGCTTGAACTCAGGAGACGGAGCGTGCAGTGAGCTGAGACTGTGCCACTGCGCTCCAGCATGGGCGACAGAGTGAGACTCTGTCTCAAAAATTAACAAAAGGAAAAGAATTCACAAAACGCTTGGATGTTGAAACTCAGCCGTTCAGTCGCTCTCACCCCATTAGGCCTGAGAACAGCACTGAAAGAGGGTCCGTGAACATGAGGCTAAGATCCTGGGTGGCTATGCTCTTGTAAGCAGTGGAGTGAGGGCCTGTGTGTTTTCTTGTGGGTGCAGCTGAGCTGGGAGCACCCATCACTCATTCTCAGTGCTTTAGCATGAGCAGGAAAAGACAGACGTTATCTGCAGTAGATGGATGAAGGCTAGAGCCGCCATGATCATGACCACTTACCTGAGACCAGAACAGGTACTGAGACTGACCACCGAATCTGAATGTCCCCGCACATGTCCGTGGTAGTAACAGTGACCCTAAGGGGAGGAGGGGAGAGTCCAGTTCAGTTATAACATATTTTTGCCCACGTGTAATAGATCAACTGCCTCTAACCCTCTCCACTCGTTTTTAGCTATACAATTTGCTTTTGCATAAAATGTTCTACAGCCTTAATATTTAATGCGAAGCCCAAAGTGACCCAGCCTGGATCTATGAAGGGAATATGTGACTTACTGAGAGATTACCAATAGGGGTCTTTAAATGAACCTGAGTTTCACTCTCGTCTCTTTGACACCCTGCAGGAGAGCCCTGATACAGAATGTTTTACAAAATCTAGCAGCAGAACAAATCACGTTGACATTGCCATTTTTCCCTCATGTAAACTGTCTTTCATAATGAGATGAAGAACTGTAGGGGGTATTTAAGCACACTGTGAAATGTAATAAAACAAGGCCTAAATCTGTGGCTTATGAAAACAGGAAAGCAGATGAGAGGAAGTGGGGGTGAAGAAGGAAGGAAGGACCCTCACTGAATTAGCCAGTTGAGAGCTGAAAGTCTATCTCATCAGGAGAGAAAAATAGGAAGGTCTTCTAAGTCTAAGACGGAAGGCCCCATGTGTCATGCCTGCAGTATTCTATTCTTTGATAATGTCACAGCTTACAAAAAGAAACCGCAGCATAGACACTTCCTTAGTGAAGATAGGTATCAGTCTGGAATCAAGGTTAATTTTTATCATTGAGCAAAGGTTAGGCTGCAGCCCCAATTAAGTGGCAGACTGGCAAGCAGTGGCTTGAGTATACCCAGTTCTCCTCATCCAGGTCCTCTAGATGCCAGCTGGGTGCAAGTCCCTGCAGAGAAAGGTACATGTATCTTCTCAGGGGAAAGAGCAGCTCAGGTTTTAGCCTGTCCCCACTGCACCCTCCTCAGTGCCCGGCTCCTTCCTGCCTGACAACAGTCACGCACTTTGTCCAGGGCAGAGCTTGGTGTCCAATTGTTCTGCCCAACAAAGACCATCTTGACTTTGCTAAGAAAAAGCACCAGACGCAATTGAGTAATGAAGGAAACTAGACACCACCACGGAAAAGGGGCCTAAGATGGTCTCTTGGTCTCAATGTACATGACAAAATTCTGGGATCATCTCAAAAGCAATGAAAGGAGGGTGGTGATGGGGTGAAGGAGCCACAGGGACACATATTATTCTGTTGGGCTTTGTCACATTAATTTTAGAAGTTCTTTATATACTCAGGATATTAACATTCTGCCTGTTATTATATGGGAAATGTCTTTCAACTTTGCTTATGATATTTTTTGTTCCGTTTCCAATTTATATAAATTTAAATGCATTTTTCTGTCTCTTTATTTTTTGTATAGCTTAAGGTGGCTTTTTCAAGGTCACAAATATGTCCTTCTTTATTTTCTTCTATTTTTATAGTCTTATAATTAGCTCTTATCTATCTAGAATTAATTTTTGTGGGAGTGTGAGGTTCAATGCTAACTTTCCCCTACAAATGAGAGCCAGCTGTGCTTTTCTGCCATTTTTCCTTTTTCTCACTGATGTGACATGCTACCTTGGCATATGTCAAAGGCCCACAAAGTGTCTGTGGCTCCCCTTCCACACTCTCTGTGCTAGCCCACTGAGACAGGCATCCATTTGTCTGTTCCTGTGCCAATTCCACACTGTTCCAATGACTACTAACATTAGACAGAGTACATTGTCCTATAAAATTAAGATTAAATTCATATACCATAAAACTAATCTTTTAAAAGCATATAATCAGTGAGTTTTGTTGTATATTCACAATACTGTATACTCATAGTCACTAATTGATTCTAAAACATTCCTGTCACCTCGGGAACAAAACCCATATCCATCAGTAGTCACTTCCCATTCCCTTCCCTTCCACCTCTGGCAACCATTAACCTGCTTTCTATCTCTATGAATTTGCCTGTTCTATTATTTTATAGAAATGGAGTTATACAATATATGCCTTTTGTGACTGGCTTCTTTAACTTAAGCATGGCGCTTTCAAGTTCATTCATATTGAGGCTGCATTAGAATGTCATTCCTTTTTTTTGGCTGAATCACCTGTTGTGTGGATAAAAATATATTTTGCTTATCCAATTGATGAGCACATGAGTTGTTTCTACTTTTTGACTATTATGAGTAATGTTACTATGAACATATGCGTACACATTTTTGTAAGAATATGTTTTCATTTCTCTTGGGTATGTACTGTGAGTAGACATATGGGTCTAAAAGTAAAGTTGCTGGATATATGGAAACTCAATGCTTAACTTTTTAAAGTACTGCCAAACTGTTTTGCCAAGCAGCCGAACCATTTTACATTCCCATGAGCATTATATGAGGACCCTAATTCCCCCACATCCTCACCAACACTTGTTGTTATCTTTTCAATTATAGCCACCCTAGTGGATATAAAGTGGTATTTCAATGTGGTTTTGGTTTAATTTTCTTAATCACTAATGATGTTGGGCATCTTTTCATGTGCTTATTGCCCATTTTTACACCTTTTTTTGAAGAAATGTCTACTCAAATCCTCTGCTTATTTGTAAATTGGATTTTTGGTCTTTTTATCGTTGAGTTAGAAGAGTTCTTCATATATTCTCAGCACTAGACCCTTGTTAGATATATGATTTACAGATATTTTCCATTTTGTGGGTTGTCCTCTTTCTTTCTCTCTCTTCCTTCCTTTCCCTCCCTCCTTCCCTTCCTCCTTTCCTTTCTTCCTTCCTGACAGAGTCTCGCTCTGTCACCTAGGCTAGAGTGTTGTGGTGTGATCTCGGCTCCCTGTTAACTCTGCCTCCTAGGTTCAAGCAATGCTCCTGCCTTAGCCACTGGAGTAGCTGGTATTACAGGCACATGCCATCATACCCAGGTAATTTTTGTATTTTTGTAGTGAAGTTTCACCATATTGGCCAGGCTGGTCTTGAACTATTCACCTCAAGTGATCTCCCTGCCTCAGCCTCCCAAAGTGCTGGGAATACAGGTGTGAGCCATCAGGACCAGCCCCTTAACTTTCTTGGTTGTATCTTTTGAAGCTCAGAGTTTTTTATTTTGATGAGGTCTTATCTATTTTTTTCTTTGGGGACTTATGCTTTTCGTGCCATATCTAAGAAACCATTACCTAACCTAAGGTCATGAAGATTTACACGTATCTTTTTAAATAGTTGTATGGGATTAGCTATTAAGACCTTTAACCACCTTGAATTAATTTTTGTACTTAGCTTGGAGTAGAAGTCCAACTTCACTCTTCTGCACGTGGACAGCCAGTTGTTCTGGAACCGCTTGTTGAAACAATTACTCTTTTTTCTATTGAATTGTCTTGGTGACTTTCTCCAAATCAAGTTTTCTTTTGGTACTGTTCTTTTCTCAAAAGTTTCTAGGCTATCATTCCCTATTTTCTCTTCAGATGAATTATGGAATCCAATTTTAAGCTGCACAATAATCCATTGAGATCTCAGTTTGTATTACATTGAAGTATAGGTTAATTTGGGAAGAGCTTACATTTTCACAATAAATGTAAGTTTTCTTATTCATGTACATGGCAGGTCTCTCCTTTTAATAAGATCATTTTTATGTCCTTCAGTCTAGTTTTAGGTTTTCGGTCCATGTGGCTAGTGGAAAATTTTCGTTAAGCTTATGCATAGATATTGTACAGATTTGCTGATATCATAAGTAGGATCTTTTTTCCTATGTTTTATTCCACATATTTATTTTTAATGTAAGGAAACCTTTCAGTTTTGTAAGCTGGTCTTACATCCGGCACTTTACCATAAGATCAGTTCATCAGTTTGGAGCATATCTTTTTTCTATGCTGTTGATCATATCAAGGGCAAACAATGAAAGTATGGTGGGCTCCTTTTCAGATCCTTCGTACGACATGGAAGAGTGAAATGGCTAGGTGTGCAGGGGCCATGGCAGGAGAGGACTTTCCTACAGAGGGAAAGCGTGTGCAAAGACAGTGGGCACTGTGGGGGGAAGTGGCATTCAGGGGTGGGGTTAGTTTTGCTGGGCTGAAGATTCATGTGATTCATAGTACTCACAGTGCTAACCCTGTTCCTCCTCCAGAGAAGCTGCCATCTTCCATAAGCATGTGGTTTAGGAAAAGATGCCTCAGGCTCCCACCCAGATCATCAGAGAGGCTGCCAGCTCACCTCCTTGGCTTTTGTGTGACATACACTTTGGATGGCTCCAGGGTCCTCTCCCTCTAGATAACTCTTAGCCAGGTATGCAGGGGAAGCATGATGATAATTCTCTGACTATGAGGGGGTCATTTAATTGGATCATAATGCTCTGGAACATCAGGGGGATCTTAGTACCCTCCCAGGCCTGGCTTCACTGGTAGGGATTTCAGCCCTGGGCACACGGTAGACAGCAAAGTGGAAGATGATGCAGAAAGTGAAAGGTTGGCAGCTGCTGTTAGGATTTTGGCTGCTTAGGGTAACCAGAATCACTGGGTTTGGACTGTCACAGATCTTTGAGGTCACATACATAACAGAGTTGCCCCCACTTTCGAGGAATATAAAATGCTGCTCTGAGTAGCTAAATGCTGGTTAAAAAATTGAAAACCAATTGGTGACAATAATTTTAATTACTTACTGACCTCTGAAATTTCAAGCTGATTTATACTCAATCTCAAGTTATTTTTAATAGATTAGTTATTAAATATACTTTCAAATTAAATACACAGAAATACAAACTCATTAAAGCATGAGCTTAGAACAAATTAGTATCAAATTAATTTCCAGTTCAACAACTCAGTTGAAGTATTGCTTATGAAGGAGGAGGGGGTGGATTTTAGCGCTCATAAACCGTTGCTTAAACAATCTCACTTCTCTCAGTCATTAGAATTAACAACTGATTTCCAGCTTTCTTTTTTTTTTTTTTTTTTTTTTTTTTTTAAGAGACAGAGACTTGCTCTGTTGCCCAGGCTGGAGTGCAATGGCGCAATCTCAGCTCACTGCAACCTCTGCCACCTGGGTTCAAACGATTCTCCTGCCTCAGCCTCCCGAGTAGCTGGGATTACAGGCGTGTGTCAACATGGCAAGCTAATTTTTATATTTTTAGTAGAGACAGGGTTTCACCATGTTGGTCAGGCTGGTCTTGAAGCCCCTACCTCATGATCTGCCTGTCTCAGCCTCCCAAAGAGCTGGGATTCCAGGCGTGAGCCACCACATCTGGCCCTGACTTCCAGCTTTAATATCACTTTTGTATCACCTTCAGACAGTTGACTAACAAGTCCATTGTTCATTACTGACAGTGATTAACTTCTTAGATGACTGACCATAATTATTAGGACTCCAAATTCTAGATCTTCTAAGGCAATTACAATTTCATGAAATTTAATCTTTTTCAATATGTCTCCTTAAATGTTTAAACAAATGTGATTTAGTTTTCATAGCATAAGTCATCACACAGATAATTTCACAACTCAGCAAGACATGGCTGTCACATCATGCATCATGTGGTTAGTCGGGAAATTGATGATGAGGAGTGGAGAAGATGCAGTCTCTAACCCCTGGGGGAGGAGGGCGTCCCTCTTAGGGAGTGTCAAAGGCAGAGGAGTACAGGCTACATCACCACTAGTGGCTGGCAGTGGGCGCTAAAGACAATGTCCAGGTGAGCGTGTGTCCTGTTCAAGGGGATGCCTCTGCGTGCACTGATGCTAGGAGGCAGCCATCAAGCAGGTCTGCGGGTTCACAAACACTTAGCTTGTTGGGTCTGAATATGCACACCAGAAAGAGATACAGCAGGGAGCCATCATGCCTAAGAGGGTCTTGCGCCCCAGGGCCCCATGACCAGTTGATCACCACATGGCCCTTACCAGCCAGCTGTGGCCACAACCCTCTGCAGAGCTGCCTACACTGCATCCCTGTTCCTCTCTCTGATCACTTCAAGTGCCAAACTGGAGAGCCTCTTTCTTTTCCTCATGCTTATGTCTCTAAAGACATTGCCGAACAAGAAACGGTCCCACTAGGCCAGGCGTCTTTGCCTAGTTCTGCTGATCCAAGACATTCTATTTCTACCAGCAAAACACAACTCAGAAAAAGAGCCCCAAACATGCATAACCACAAAATTACATCTTTTCCTTTTCAAAACCTCTAACCATGTATTTTATATACTTATCACTTAACCTAATGCATTTTCCCACTCCAGTAGAATAACTTTTCCTTCTGTTTAATACTATCAATCAAATGTAATGGTGGGTAACAGGAAGATGGAGTAAGAACTCTTGAACTTGAAAATTGGTAGCCCTCAACTCTATGCCATGCGGGAAGTAAAATCAAATGTCTGTTACCCAACTCTCAGTGGACTAGAAAGAAAGGCATTTTATGTGCTTCAATGGTAACGAAGATGGCTCGACCTTGTGATTAGAAAGGAATCATAGCAGACAAAGTCTGTCAGGAAGTATACCAAGTGAAAATTACTCTGAATGCTTTCTTTAGGGGAACTTCGTGGGGTCTTCCCAGACTCCTTGCCATATGCAACGTGCCAACTCTCGTGATTTAGTGCTTGAATCACACAATGTTCTAGCCAGAAGGAAACTTTGGGCCATCTAAGGCCAACCTTTCTCTTTTAGCCAGCCCCTTCCCTGAATAGATGGGGAAACCAAGGCCTAAATCATCATCAAAGGTCACAGAGCTGGATAACGGTAGAGCAGGAAATGAAATCCAGGCCTTTCGACTCCAGGCCAGACGGCTGCCCCCATACCTGGCTGCCAGAAACATGTGGTCTCACGAGAAGAAAAAAGCTGTCACCTAAAATCCATACTTGGCCGAATGAGTACCACAGAGCCTCACTGCAGTGTCACTCACAGCATCATAGGAAGGTGAAGTCATTTCCAAACTCAGAGCAAAGCCTGTAACTAGGAGAATCCAAGGGTGAGTGAGCATACATGTGTATGTGTATATGTGTGTCTATAGCTGTGCATGTGTGTATACGTGGACAGGTGTGTACATTTGTGTGTGTGCACATATATGGCATGTGCATGGGTGTATATGTATATGGGGATGTATGGGTGTGCATATGTGTATATGTATGCATATGGGTGTGCATACATGTATATGTATGTGTCTATAGATGTACATGTGTGTATATGTGGGCACATGTGTATATCTGTGTGTGTGCATGTGCATGGATGTGTATGTATATGGGGTACATGGGGTGCATGTGTGTATATGCATGTGTGCATATTGCATGCATGTGTACATGTGCATGTGTGTGCATGTGTATATATGGGTATGCATGTGTATATATGTGGGCATGTGTGTATATTTGTGTGTATAGATGTGTATGTACATGTGTGTGTACATATATGGGGTGCATATGTGTGCATGTGTATATATGTGTGTATGAGTGTGCGTGTTTCTGGTGTGTGTGTGTGTGTACACATGTGTGTCTGTTGCCAGCCAGCATGTCAGCATGACTGCAGTCAGGTCCTCATTTCCTTGCACACAAGCCCCAACATACTACATGTTTACTTGAGACTAAAACAAGGTGACAATACCTTTGAGCAAAGAAAAAAGTGACTTTGCAGCTCTGTGTGTTTCTATAACTGGACTACATTACACTTAGTCCTGAGAGTGTGCAGGGAGGATCATGAAGAAATAAGTCACCACACCCATCCTCCAAGGATCTCTGCTCTCACATCCATAACAAGAACCATTATCTGGTTAAAAGACTATAAAGAACTAACCTCGGGGGTCACTGAAATCGTTCTGCTGTGCTCGGAGTCTGCAGAGAGAACACACGCTTACAAAATCATGTTCACAGTCTTTGAGACCTCCAGGCAAACTGGGCCTGGAGACAGCATGTCTGCAGCAGTGACACCACTAGATCCATCCAGAATTCGAAATCTTGGGGCTGAGTCTTGGAGTCTGTTTTTAATCTGTGTAATGGGATGGTCACTTAACTGTCCAGAGTTTTGTGGCTCAAATAAAGATGACATGGGGATGCAATTCATAAAATGTAAGGCATTGTTACAGATCTGGAATACGAACATAAATATTTTAAACCCACTCTGCTGTAAGCTCTATTTTCCACCTGCTATTTTCCTCCACACTGACCCATTGCTCAGTGTATTTTTGTTGAGTGAGTGAATGGATGTGCATGAGAGAAACTGACCCACTAGAGAGAAGGGAGGGTTATTTGCTTATACCCTGTCACTTGGCTCTAACTCCCAGCTGCAAATCTTCTTGGATATTGTGTGAAAATACACATGAGAAGGTTAGCAGGACAGGGGTCAGAAGACCTATGGGAACATTTGCAATCTGATGAAGACACACAAGCTGGAAGAACTCAGTTATCAGCATGCTCATTTACCTTACTCTCAGCGGCACCCTGGCTTCTCATCTGTTATCAGGATCTACAAGGAATTTCACAAGGCACATATGGTACAGCGTGGGGAAGAACTGCTGTGAAGTGAGCACTGGCACAGCAGTGGCCATGGCTGGCTCACTTCTCCAAAGCCCTGACTGCGTGCCAGGCTCAATGTCTGTTTCAACATCATATCCCACAGCTGGTTAAGTGCTTGAGCTGGGATTTGAACCTGGGTAGTCCGGCTCTGGCTTGTGATCCTAACCATGGTGTATACCGCCTCTAGACAGAAGTCTATCTTGGAGCCTGCCCTTTCTTGACAATTACATGGAAGAAAAGTCACCAAAACAGGGAGTTCCTCTGGGAACACGGGTTTGCCCCTTGCATTGTTTGGCTCCCAGAGCATCTCTGTTATGGGCACATCATGTCATATGCTGTTAGAGTGTACGTTCCCTGAGGACAGGGGCCACACCTCCCTTCTGCAGATTTGCCACAGATGGGTACTGATCTGAGTTCTGTTGGGCCTTGGAATGATGCATTTAGTAAATTTCCAGAGGCCTGTTCTGGCCTCTCCTCCCTCATATTTTAGGACTTTGGTTCAGCTGAACATCCTCTGCTCTCCCCCAGAAGGATCCTCTAGGTGTCTCCCATTGTAAATGAATGCCACCCCTTTTCTAATCCACCTCATTGCAGTTTTATATACTAATTGCATTAACACCATGGCCAGGAATGTATAACTGAGACTCAGTGTTTTGTTCCCAGTGAATTGGAAGCAGTGTAGCACAGCGTGAAAGAGCTGAGACTCTCCCATCCAAGAGCTACCCAGGCCTGACCCTGCTTAGCTTCCAAGATCAGACAGGATCAGGCTCATTTTGTGTAGGGTGGCTGTAGACTAGGACTTCACATTCTAGAGTCAGACTATTTGGGTTTGAAATCCTTATTAACTGTGGGTGTGGCCTAGTTACTTAACCCCTCCATGTCTCGGTATTCTCACCTGGGTATAAAGATAGCAAAAATTCATTTTTGGTAAAGATCAAAAAACAGAACATAGGAAAAGTTCTGTGCACAGTGTTTTGCCTATTGTTGATGTTTATTCAACGCTAGCTACAGCATTGGACACTCGCTAAACATTTGTTGAATGAATGCATGAATGAATGACTGAATACATGCATGCATGAGTGAAAAGGTAGGGGTTGTCACCATTGTAGAAGGTGAATCCTGGTCTGAGAAATTTGCATTTGACTGAGGAAGCATTGGGAGAAGCTGCTGCTGATTTGGGAGATCTCGATGTATATTCAATCTTGTGATATAAATAGAAAGATGTTTTAGAAGGATCATTTGGATGGGAGTGGGGTCTGGATTAAAACTAGGTGAGCCTGGGAGTGGGGATAAAAAGTCAGGTGGCTAAAACGCTTCCAGCTGTGGGGAAAGGAGGGCCTGAGCTGGCACAGCCATGTGACAGTGGAAAGGAAAGGGTGTGGAACGTAATATGGAGGTAGGAGTCACCATGGGACTTGGGTGAAGACCCAGGGGAGAGAAGGCGCTGGTATTGAGTGCCTCGGCCAGTGTGACAGCAGAGCAGCCCTGTGAGGGAGAGGCAGGCAGGGAGAGCTGGTCGGTTAGGTATGTGTGGAGTACAGCAATAGCAGGGAAATTCAATCCATTCTCAATTATGTTTTAAGAAGAATATGATGACGGGCCTTGTTCGTAGAGTCCTAGTTAGGGAGGAGGAATCAGGCTAGCAGGAGTGGGAAAGCATAATGAAGAAGCAGATAAGCTGTAAGTCTGCCTTTCTTCATGGTCCAGGGCACATATCTGTCCCGTGAGCATCACTCCCAATCTTCCTGTGCCCAGCTATCACCAGACCCCCAGCTGACAGAAAACTGCCAGGTAGTTCACTGCGACTTTGGTGTTATCAGCACCGCACAAGCGCCATCCTAGAAAATCTCCAGGAAGCCTCTATCTCCTTGCAGTCAGCTCCTCTCTTGCTGGCCTGCCTGCTGCTCCTTTGCAATGTATTTTCCTACAATCTCTAATAAATCTCCCTTTCTTTACCTACAACTGTCTGGGTAAATTCCTCTTACCCTCATGCCACTGGCCCAGATAGTCGCTGCCCATCCGCAACACCACTCACACTTGATACGCTTATGAGATGTGTATGATCTCTGCCTTTCCCCTTCCCTCCAGAGGTATCTTTTTGTCCCTGTTAGACGCTCTCTAAGTGTAATGAACTGTGGGTAACTTTTGATATTCATTTGCCCTGACCTGTCTAGTTCAAGCCGGTGGTAGAAGATACCAACCCTTTCTGACAATCAGTAGTTGCCATGGAAACAAATGGGATGTCACCAAACAACACCTTTTGCCAAAATATTAGATTCTATCGTTACCTGATGGTCCAGACTCAGTTCATCTCAACTGGTCCCCTTTGACTGTCAAGCAAATGCTCTCTATTTTTTTCCAGTGAGAAACATACACCATGGAACTTTTTTGGGTCCGGATTATGTCTAGGGGTAAGACATTTTTCAGTCCATGCACCTGGTCTCTGCTGCCATCGCCTCTCACCTGGGCTTCGGGCTCCTCCACAAGAGCCCTCTGCCTGATCCTGCCGGAGTTCCCCTCCCGTTCCCTCTGACTACAACTTCATGCGCAGCCAGTGGGTGCTTTTCAAAGCCCACACGTAGTCATGACATGCCTTGGGTAAGCGCCTTTAGTGGCTTCCTAACGTTCCTCCATCACAACCAAGGCTATCACCACGGTCTTCAGGTCCTATACGCTCTGAATTTCATCAACTTCTAAACACTTCCTTGCGCCCCACCCCCTTCCCCCCCAGGTAAAACTCAGCATCAGCCTGGAATCTTTCTGCTTCTCCTGTCCCCTGGTTCATGCCTCTTCAGCCTCCAGCTGTTGGTTCACATGTTCCTTTCCCTATAAAGGTTTCCATGATCTCCCAGACCCGATTAGGGCCCAGTGGCCTTTCCTTTGGTGCACTTAGCCCAGATGTTAATTATGTTTGTGATTAACAGGATAAGGGCAGTCTTCTTCCTCTAGCTTCCCCCCACCCATGCTCCCCTTGTCTGTTTTTAATCCCTGCTGTATTCTCAGTGTAAGGGAGCATGTGTACAGGTCATGATGCCTGCACAGTGCAGGTGCTTGATATACGCATGTAACACGCATGTAACAGACACATGTATTCCCTCCAAAGCACTGACAGCATCTAGCCTTTCTGGGGGCCTCTGCCAGCCTCTCCCAGAGCTGTCCTTTGGCAAGTAAACGGCGGAAATGTCATGCAGATTGTCTCCTGCAGGCCTTATTAAAAGTAACAATATAAAATATAATCTCCCGTTAGATGTGGTCAGCAAAGAATACAGCCACAAATATTTCATCCTCTCAGGACAGTCGAGAGAAAAGATGTGATTAACTCCAAAATGAAAGTCAGCCAGTCTTCTGAGTCAACCAGCTTACACAAATTGTGGAGACATTTTAAAAAAAAAGAAAAGCTCTATACACTATAGCCAACAAAAAAGTGGTTCTTATTTTATATATAATTTCAAATTTAGGAGAATTCACTGTGTGCTGACTTTAGTGGATGAGGAGATGAGCCAGCAAATTTCTTTTTGTTTTCCAGCCTGATTCAATAGAAACAAAACCCTCAGAGCTGCATCTGGGTCCTCACCACGGAAAACAATACGAGGCCTCGGACTCTCCTTACGGGGCTCTTGCTGGAAGGACCACTGTTCCGGGCAGTGAGTTTTACTCAGTGAACAAGATTGTTCACTCTCATCTGTCTTTACTGTAACAAGGCTGACTGCTTGGAAAGGCATTCGAAGGAATGGGGGAAGGGGACTCCTGGGTTAAAAGAAAAGTCACCATTTTTCTAATTATAAATGCATCGTGCGCTTGATGCTTCTGGAGGTTTGGGGGTGCCAATTAATCTATCTTTCAGTTGCTTCCCCTAGTGGGGACGATTCACAGAGTCAGATGAAGATCAAAATACAGCATCAACTTAATCACTTCCAAAAAAGAGGTTTCTGGTATATTCTGGAGAGGATACCAGTGTAGGCCTCGGCAGTAGAGAGGCTTCCTGCAATTTTCAACCTCCGTCCTCCCCACGCCCCAACCTCTTTCCCCTTCTTTCCAGCCAAAGCCTCAGGACCCATCTTGGGAAAGGTGGGGATGAGGAACTTGATGCCTAGAGGACTCACCGGAGGGAGGGACGGAAGGGCAAATCTCACTCACTACCTACCTCAAGGGCTGCCCAAGGCAGGGGCTGCAGCCACTCCCCAGTTAGCAGGGACCAGGGATTTTCAGGGCCTTCTCCTCCCACCCTCTTCCCTGTAAAGAGATAGTTCCATGGGGAGGACTGGGGGAAGAGGAGGGGAAGGGCCTTTCACACACTCACCACTTGGAAAATGAGGAGAGGAAAAATGCGAGCCCCCGCTCCTGTGCACACAACAATCCGAGAACCCAGAAAAGTACAGAGTGTTCCACCACATGGACACAACCACTATCAACGTCCTGGGGCCCTTCCACGTGGGCTCTTTACTAAGATGCCCGGATATGTAGCCTTCAGCTTTTGCAACCCAAGTTTCAAACAGACCTGGCAGCTGCTGAACCTCTCTTTCTCTAGTCCTTTATTTCTTCTTCTTCTCGCTTACTGCATTTTTCCTCCCAAGTGAGAAGGGGAAAAAAATGCTGTGATGGTGAATACCGAGCATCAACTTGATTGGGTTGAAGGATGCAAAGTATCACTCGGGGGTATGTCTGTGAGGACGTTGCTAAAGGAGATTAACATTTGAGTCGGTGGACTGGGAGAGGCGGACCCGCCCTCAATCTGGGTGAGCACCATCTAACCTGCTGCCAGTGCAGCCAGGACAAAAGCAGGCAGGGGAATATGGAATGACTAGACTGGCTGAGTCTTCTGGCCTTCACCTTTCTCCCGTGCTGAAGGCTTCCTGCCCTTGAACATCGGACTTCAAGGTCTTCAGTTTTTGGGCTCTTGGACCCACACCAGTGGTTTGCCAGGGGCTCTTGGGCCTTCAGCCTCAGACTGAAGGCTGCACCATTGGCTTCCCTACTTTTGAGGTTCTGGGACTTGGACTGGCTTCCTTGCTCCCCAACTTGCAGACGGCCTATTGTGAGGCTTTACCTTGTGACTGTGTGAGTCAGTACTCCTTAATAAACTCCCCTTCATATACACACGTATCCTATTAGTTCTGTCCTTCTAAACAACCCTGACTAATATAAGTGCCTAAGAAAATGAAAACTAGTAAGGGAAGTTGAAGCAGAAAGCATAAAACTATTCAAATAACTTTGAAAGCATATTTTACATATTCTAGAGATGTCCGTATCAGACAAGCACTGTACACTGTCATAGAGCGTGGACATTTGGAAGACTGGAGCCTACTGTAGTATTTCTGAGATCTCTCTTTTTTGTTTCTTTTGGCAATAACAATTTTCACTGTGGAGATAGCCTTAGTGCTGAGTCTGAAAACATTTTTTTTTTTTTTTTTTGGGACGGAGTTTCGCTCTTGTTATCCAGGCTGGAGTGCAATGGCACGATCTCGGCTCACCGCAACCTCCGCCTCCTGGGTTCAGGCAATTCTCCTGCCTCAGCCTCCCGAGTAGCTGGGATTACAGGCACGTGCCACCATGCCCAGCTAATTTTTTGTATTTTTAGTAGAGACGGGGTTTCACCATGTTGACCAGGATGGTCTCGATCTCTTGACCTCGTGATCCACCCGCCTTGGCCTCCCAAAGTGCTGGGATTACAGGCGTGAGCCACCGCACCCTGCCCGGGATTTGTTTTGTGCATGCTCTTTTTCTTGTTTCAGTAGCTCCTCCCACCCCCTCCTTTAAAAAAAAGATTCTTCTTTTCCTCAGGAAATCTTTGTTTCTCATATGTCAGATAAAACTCACCAGCTAAGCCATTTGAGTCTGATGATGTGTTTGTGAGTAAATATTAAAAATTACTATTAAAAATTATTTCTTTATATAGTTATATTTAAATTTTCCTCTTTCATCTTGAACCAGTGTTAACAATTTTACATTTCCAAGAAAATGGTTAGCATTGTTCATAACATGCTTGTGATTTGAAAAATATCTCTGAATGACAATACTTAGATCCGTCTTTGCATTCTTAATATTATTTACTTGAGAATTCTTTCTTAATTTTATAAAAGCGTTGTCCGTTTTGTGAGCATTCTCAGAGCACCAGCTTTTGCTTTAATTCATCTTCTCTCTTAGTTTTCTGTTTGTTTGGTCTTCCTTTTCATTCATATCTGCTCATTTGAAAAATCTTTATTTCTGAGAGCGGTTTCTTTAAGTCTCCCACTCTCTGAATGTGTCCAGATATTTTCAGTGACTTGCTTTAATGAATTAAGCTTATCAACTTTACATCTAGAGACTTCTTTTGAGGAAGAATTGCAAAATGCTATGTCAGTATTGGAAGCTTTTTTTGGTTAACTTGCTAGGAACCAAACAAAGCTTCACCCCACAATGCCTAATCTTGAATGCTTTTTTGTTTTGTTTTGGATTTTAAGAAATCCTTTAATTAGGAGCTAGGCTAAAGCTTAGTTCTAGATGAATCTATAATTAGATTTAAAAGTTATATCTGGATTCTGTCATTTATTGCTTTATATATTTTGAGACAATTTTGCTGGTATATACCGTTTCAGAATTATTTTACCATCCTTTTAAATGACTCTTTTTTTTGCCTTAAGGTCTAGCTTCTCTGATGATACTGCTACAGCAGGTTTCTTGTTTTTTTTGGATTAAGATTTGTCTACTATACCTTTTTCCATTCCTTTCCTTTGTTTTCACATTATTATATATTTTGGGTGTGAATCTTGTAAAAAGGATGTAGCTGGATTTTATTTTAAATTCTAAGCAGATTATCTGTTTTTATTTTCATAAAGAGATTCCGTCTACTTACAAATAAAGAGAGTAATATGTTGGCTCATTTTTATCTTATTATTTTGTGTTTTTCTATTCTTTAAATAGTTACAAAATTGCAGGACACGTTCTTATCAAAATCTAAAGTTAATCAGCATGTCTATTATTCTCTAGTACAATACAAATCCTTAAAAAATTTAAAATCTATTAGCTCATTTTGTTTTAAACCACCCAAACCTGGTCACTGTTGTAAGAGTTATTTTAAGAAGCTTATTTAAATTTACTCACACGCCTTATCTTGCTTACTTGTGCCTTTGACTTCCTGTCCTTCCTGCTGGTGATCAGCTATTCTTTGTTAATCACCCTTTGGCCGACACCTTTGTTAGAATCTGAGGGTAGTAAATTCTCTCATCTTTGTATGAAAATGTCTATTTCACTTTTATTCTTGTAAAGCAATAAATGAATCTAGAATTGAGACTGACAATGATTTCCCCTTAGCTCTCAAGTTTTATAATTGCAAAGTTACTAATGAAGAGTTTGGTGCCGTTGTCATTATTTTGTACAAATCTCCCTTTTGCCTCAAGTGGTTTTAAGAGTT
This sequence comes from Saguinus oedipus, assembly GCA_031835075.1. NCBI lineage: Eukaryota > Metazoa > Chordata > Mammalia > Primates > Cebidae > Saguinus > Saguinus oedipus. The sequence goes on from CM063179.1 coordinate 131,866,432, forward strand.
CATCTTTGGTGTTCGGCAGTTCCATCATATGCTGCCCTGGAGTGTGTTGTGTTTAGTTATTCTTCCTGCTTGACTTGGATTTTCTTTAAGGCTCAGGTCTTTCTTCAATTCAGGGACAGGCTTGTCACACTGTTTAAACACTGCTTGCATCCTGTATGTGTTTTTAAATTTTATGTATTTTCATTGCAGAATTTCTATTAGACCCATTCTGTTCTCTTTAAATTTCTTCTCTCTGATTTCTTTTCTATCTCGTGTTCTTCGAGGTCCTGATTCTTGTGTCTCTTGCCTGCTTGATACTTGGATACGATGGCTTTTTGCATTGTGTGGCTTGTAATTTTGATTTGGAGCTCATCTTTAATATTTTTATTCCTTTTTCTTCCACGTGGGCATCTCCTGTTATTTGGGTTGTAGAACTATTCCTACAGAACGATTTTGGGTTGGGCTTCTGCCGGGGCCCATGGGATTTTCACTGATGTGGGACCGGTTTTGAGGTCAATATCTTGTCTGGGAATTCCATCCCCATGCTGGTATTAAAAATTTGGACACAGGCCCAGACTGTTCCCAACATCCACACATGAGACTAAGTGGGGTTTCAATGCCTTCATTTTTTATGAAATCTTTTTCCAATCTGGGACACCTGGCAGACAATTCTCCCCGCCAGCCCCCATCTCTGGATTGGAAGAGTTCTTTTTGTCTCTTTTTCACAGAGAAAAGCAGCTCTCCTGGGAATCTGGCTTTCATGGAATTCTCTGCTTCAGGCAGTTACTTCTCTTTTCCCAAACCCAAGCACCAGGCCCTCCTTCTGGGTCTTGAATAGCCCTGTGGGTCTTTGGAGAGCCCTTTGGTGAGCCCCAACTCACCCGCCAGTGCTCAGGAGTAACATCCCCTGCTTGTTTCTCCTTCTTGGGAACTTCCCTCTCTCTCTTTTGAGCTTAATCAGGCATTAGCAACAATTCTTAAATGTTTATATTTTATCCAGGATTTCCGTGTGTTTTCTTTGGGCTGGGAGAGCTACAGCAGCTCATTCCACCAAGTTCCTGGAAGGCTGCAGGTATCAGCTTGTAAGTGCCAAGTGTCAAACAAGTGATAAAGAAAAGTGTTGGCGTCCCGCAGAGAAGGGAGGAATCACTGCAGACAATAATGGCTACTTGCCAAGCTTCAGTGATAAGGGCAAAGCCTGCCTGTGGCTCATCCTTTTTAAAATAAATACCCACAGCTCTTTAAAACAAGTAACCTTCCTCCTTCCCAGAGGGCAGGGACTCTGTCCTGTTGTCTTTGAATCCCCATATTCACATATGGGACAGATCACAAGGAGTGCGCAGCAAACATTTGTTAAAGCAACAGATAAAGTGAGCCTTTTGTCCAGGACACAGCTGAAAGTTCAGATACCAGAAACGCGGCCTGAAAGGTGATCAATGTCACGTTACAGTAACTCCCATGATAAGCATCGTTTCCGCATTGTGGATGCATTCAGAGTGGGCTAAGCAGAATCAGTTTTCTTTTAAAGTTCTTTAAGGTACCTCAGAGTTTAACGTAGCAAAGTTCAGCCCAGGCATGGCTGCCTTCCAAGCCACTGCGAACTGGCTAGGTTTTCTAAAAAGGATTTGCTCAAATGAGCATCCATAGTCCTTGGAAGGTGGTTTCAAGGTCAGCCCTCCCATAAAGCCATTCTGCAAGGGCTGTCGACGCACATACCTGGTCAAGGCTGGTGTTTTTGGAGTTACAGCGGAATGCCTATCACTAAGGGACACACAGGCGCGTCTTGGGGCCTATGTTAAGAATCTGGGCATGTGATTTTGCTCCAAATAAAATGGCTACAAAGTTTAAGCACAGATCCAGTGGTGCAAGATTATGGTGATGTGCCAGAATTACCGTGTAATTTCGAGTGAGGGAGACATCAGTACCGTCTTGCAGATAGTGGGTTTCTGTGAAGCTGCTGGCAATCAGGCCTCTGTGGAAAAATAAAAACACCACAAAAAGATGAGTACAGAATTGCATTGTGTTGTGAATGTCTAGGCGATTTATCGGGTAGCAAGACTGTGACCTTTCTTTTTTTTTTTTTTTAGCAGATAATCCAAGGAGGGTCCTATTAGGACCTTCCCGGTTTAAGTTAGGTTCTCCAGGGAGAATTCAGAGGAGACTCAGACAACAGAGTCAGGTGTGCGTTCTTGGAACAACTGCCCACACAGTCAGTGTAGAGCCCACCCTCTGTCCCTCGCACCTCATTCCTTCATACGTACACCTGGGCGCACATGCTTGCACATGCACATGTGCATACACACACACATACTCTTCCATGAATAGTACAGGCAGATTTCTAATTTGGGAAAATCTCCCGCCTGGAAGTCACAGGCCCTGCCAACTGGAATCAATGGCTGAGCCACCTGCTGGGAAAATCATTCCGATCCACAGCAGTGCCCCTCCTGCTCTCCCGCAGGTGAGAGAACCAGCTGACAATATTGAAATGTCACAGAAGAGATTAGAACAGCAATGAAATGTTAAAAGCAGAGATGTATGTATGAGGTGAGGAAAAATGATTTTGCACACCCTGAAATATTGAATTTCTAAGATAAATGGAAAGGAGGAGGAAAGCCCCTGTTTATCCTGACTATTAATAAAACTATATGCAGTCTACCAGAACTTCATTAAAGATTGCAAGGCATGGGTTACTTAGGTTTTAAGTTATTTTCCAATGTTTTACATAACACACACTATTTTACCCTGATCAACTCAACCACAGGAAGTATTTCTTGTGTGAACACGACTGCCAGGTGCTGGCTGCTGGGATAGAAAGACAAGCAGGAATGGCCCCCCTGTTGATGACACCATGGGCTGGCAGGGTCATGAGTGACACAGAATCCAAGGTGAAGGGAGCGATCGCAGAGTAGAAACAGAGTCCTTCTGAGGCGGGAGAATCGGGTTTGGAGGCAGGGAACATAAGGCTGATTCGTGCTGACTTCCTAGAAGTAAATCTAGCAGAAGCACCTCAGCTATGATAGGAAATATCCTCTCCATTTACTTAGGGCATACACCAAGTAAATGACCTTGTAACTCTACTTCATCCTCGTCATTGAGATAGGGCGTATACCAAGTAACCAATGGAAACCTCTAGAGGGTATTTAAACCACAGAAAATTCTGTAACGGGGCTCTCGGGCACCTATGCCCAGGGCTGCTCTCACCCTGTGGAGCGTACTTTCATTTTCAGTAAATCTCTGCTTTGGTTGCTTTGTTCTTTCCTCACTTTGTTCATTTCGTCTAATTCTTTGTTTGAAACACCAAGAACCAGGACACCCTTCAGCAGTAACTCTTCTGGGGGCGTGGATGCGCCGCGGGTGGGGAAGGCTTTGCAGAGGGAGCTGACAACTACCGGGCTTTAGTGGATGGAGTGGGAGCCCGCCAGGCCCGGGAGCAGGTGGGAGGGGAAGGGAACTCCAGGCAGATAATGCGAAGGTCAGGGCTGAAAGGTCTGCAGTCTGGGGAGCTGAGCTGGTGGAAGACAGAGAAAGGCTCTAAACGGAACCTGGGTTTTCTGTATCTGGACAATGGGGAGTCAACAGTTGAATTAAAGACTGAACTTTGCGGATAGGGAAGGTGCTGCCTGACCTCTCCTGTCTTCAGGGAACACGCTTCTGTTTGTTTCTGTGGGGGCTTCCTCCACTCCTGATCCGGAGATGAACACGTGACCCAAGCTAAGTGCATCATGAATCTTCCCTACAGCATGTTGAGCTGGGACATCTGGGGATGACGGCTTTCTTCTTTGTTCTCAAGGCTCTAAGGATGTGGCCACAGAGCTTCCTCTACCCTGGTCCCTTACTTCAGGAGAATGCTGGTCAGAGAGAACATAGCTGTCACCCTCAGGCAGGGACAAAAGGCTGGGAGAGGGAGATGGGCCCTTTGCCCCAGGGCCTGCTCCACCTCTGCTCTTCCTCATAAGTCCCTCTCTTCTGTTTCCACTGCTTGGAGCTGGTTTTTGCAACCAGAGTCCTGCTCAGTATGGCAGGGAAGGAAAAGAACTGGGAATGATGCAACCATCAGAGATGAGAAGCACTTTCCTTACACGGTCAGAGTTCCCCAGACTCCTCCCAGCCAAGTTCCGAAATGAGAGTCAACTCCTTGTTTTACATGGATTGCAATATATTGAGGATATGCCTGGATTAAATCAGTTAGACCCTGATGGCAGGTCTCTGTTGCAGTCTACTTAACAGCAGGTGTTTGAGAGGGTGTGCGGCAAACATAAAACCCAGACGGGCCCTCACACTCACTAGCAAAGGCACGTGGGTCTCCCGAGTGCTGCCCTCACTCTCTTCAGCAGTGCACCTGTCGTGCCGGAGAAGGTTGCCTTCCTGGGCAGCACTGGGCTCTCAGACCCTATCTTCTAAGCTCACCTCCTCTGAGCTGCTGGAGGGGCTGCCTGGGCAGGCTCACTCACAGCGCACCCCAGCCCAGTCATACAGCCGGGAGCAAAGGAGGGAAAGTGGGGAGGGAGAGCAGGCAAGGCAGTGGGAGGGTGACAAGGCCCTGAAGAGAGGATTCTGAAGAAGGGGTGGTCCTTGTTCGCAGGCAGAGAGCTCCAGCGGGGCAGAGGAGGCTGGCGGCCTTGACAGTCGAGCTGCAGCAGGCAAACCCAGGAGAAGGGCAAAGGCAAGGTGAATAATGAATCCTCCACAGCACAGTTCCAAAGGGAAACAGAGAGGTGGGATGTGAAATCCAGAGATGGGGACTTGACGGGAATAACTGGAGGGCTGCTCTGAGGGGACATAGGCAAAGCTGCAGAGGAGCAGGCAGAAAGATGCAGAGAGCACAGAAGGATACACACAACATGGGACAATGTATACAGCGCGGGGAAATGCATAGAGCACAGGGTGATGCACAGAGCACGGGGGATGCACAGAGCATGGGGGATGCACAGAGCACGGGGGATGCACAGAGCACGGGGGATGCACAGAGCACAGGGGATGCACAGAGCATGGGGATGCACAGAGCACGGGGGAAGCACAGAGCACGGGGATGCACAGAACACGGGGGGATGCACAGAGCACGGGGGATGCACAGAGCACGGGGGAAGCACAGGGCATGGGAGGATGCACAGAACACGGGGGATGCACAGAGCACACGGGGATGCACAGAGCACAGGGGGATGCACAGAGCACAGGGGGATGCAGGATGCACAGAACACGGGCGATGCACAGAGCACAGGGGGATGCAGGATGCACAGAGCACGGGGGGATGCACAGAGCACGGGGGATGCACGAGCACGGGGGGAAGCACAGGGCATGGGGGGATGCACAGAACACGGGGGATGCACAGAGCATGGGGGGATGCACAGAGCACGGGGGGATGCACAGAGCACAGGGGGATGCAGGATGCACAGAGCACGGGGGGATGCACAGAGCACAGGGGGATGCAGGATGCACAGAGCACGGGGGGATGCAGGATGCACAGAGCACGGGGGGATGCACAGAGCATGGGGATGCACAGAACATGGGGGATGCACAGAGCACAGGTGATGCACAGAGCACGGGGGATGCACAGAGCACGGGGGGATGCACAGAGCACAGGGGGATGCAGGATGCACAGAACACGGGGGATGCACAGAGCACAGGGGATGCACAGAGCACGGGGGATGCACAGAGCACAGGGGATGCACAGAGCACGAGGGATGCACAGAGCACGGGGGGATGCACAGAGCATGGGGATGCACAGAACATGGGGGATGCACAGAGCACGGGGGATGCACAGAGCACAGGGGATGCACAGAGCACGGGGGATGCACAGAGCACGGGGGATGCACAGAGCATGGGGGGATGCACAGAGCATGGGGATGCACAGAACATGGGGGATGCACAGAACACGGGGATGCACAGAGCACAGGGAGATGCACAGAGCACAGGGGGATGCACAGAGCACAGGGGGATGCAGGATGCACAGAACACGGGGGATGCACAGAGCACAGGGGATGCACAGAGCACAGGGGGATGCAGGATGCACAGAGCACGGGGGGATGCACAGAGCATGGGGATGTACAGAACATGGGGGATGCACAGAACACGGGGATGCACAGAGCACGGGGGATGCACAGAACACGGGGGGATGCACAGAGCACAGGGGGATGCAGGATGCACAGAACATGGGGGATGCACAGAGCACAGGGGATGCACAGAGCACGGGGGATGCACAGAGCACGGGGGGATGCACAGAGCACGGGGGGATGCACAGAGCATGGGGATGCACAGAACATGGGGGATGCACAGAACACGGGGGATGCACAGAGCACAGGGGGATGCACAGAGCACAGGGGGATGCAGGATGCACAGAACATGGGGGATGCACAGAGCACAGGGGATGCACAGAGCACAGGGGGATGCACAGAGCACAGGGGGATGCAGGATGCACAGAGCATGGGTGGATGCACAGAGCATGGGTGGATGCACAGAGCACGGAGGATGCACCTAAGGATGTACACAGGCCAGTCTCTACTGAGCCAGAACCCATAGTGGCCACAACGGTCTTAAAAAAGGAACACACAGGGCCGGGCACGGTGGCTCACACCTGTAATCTCAGCAGTTTGGGAGGCCGAGGCGGGCGGATCACCTGAGGTCAGGAGTTCAAGACCAGCCTGGCCAACATGGTGAAACCTCGTCTTTAAAAAAAAAAAAAAAAAAAAGTAACAAGGCCGGACCGGTGGCTCAAGCCTGTAATTCCAGCACTTTGGGAGGCGGTGGCGGGTGGATCACGAGGTCAAGAGATCGAGACCATCCTGGTCAACAAGGTGAAACCCCATCTCTACTAAAAATACAAAAAATTAGCTGGGCATGGTGGCGCATGCCTGTAATCCCAGCTACTCAGGAAGCTGAGGCAGGAGAATTGCCTGAACCCAGGAGGCGGAGGTTGCAGTGAGCCGAGATCGCGCCATTGCACTCCAGCCTGGGTAACAAGAGCGAAACTCCGTCTCAAAAAAAAAAAAAAAAAAAGTAACACACTTGGCCAGTTTCTCACAGAGAAAGGAAAAGAAGAATTTAGTGTAGATTAAGTTATATTAATTCTTGCTCATATCATTTACTATGTATTCATTACCTCTATTTATCTCATACTTTATTAATAGTTTAGTAGTTCAGGTCTTAATGCTAAAATCTTATTTGAATGAACAAGGTATATAAATACCTAATATTAAGGGGAGTGATGGCTGCAGACATTTGTACAATAAAGAGACACCATTTGAAGGCCTCTGACCAGGCCTAACCGAATGCTGGTTTAGACAGATGGCCAAGGAGAAAAATCATTTTATGTATGAGAGAGATGGAAAATCCATCAGGAAAGCCGGAGATTAGAGAGATCCAGCTTTTGATAGACAACTGTCAGCACACTGGAGGACAGAGGAATTTTAGGGTTAAAGAGCAGTAAAATTAATTAGAAGGTTTTGAAATGTGACTCAGAACAGCAATACAAAGCTCTGTGAATGTTTGCGCCTAAAACTACCCACCGCTCCTCACGGTCATCCAAGTGTCATCTGAGCTAAGCAGAATTACAACTATAGTGACGCTTGGAGCTCTGGAGAGTTCTTTACCGCAGCACGTTTCCTCCTGGTGAGAGAGGGAGGAACGGGGCTGGTGCTCACAGCCCTATGTCCCACTGCTGCTGAGGCACTAAATGATTGTTCCTTTTTCAGTTTTTCTTATACGGTCTGGAAAAGAAATGTTGATTTATAGATGAGATGCAGTCATGCCACTTGTGTGTATTCTATCTTCTCGAGATATTTTGAAGACAAGAGAAGGGAAGGTGAGAAAGAAAGAGAGGAGCAGGAGGAAAGCCAGCAAAATTTCATGCTCAGCGTACAACAGAGGCTTGCAAAATGCAGACAGTGGATGCTACCTGTGCTCACCACAAAAATGGTAACTGAGAGGTAATACATTTGTTTAGGAGTTAGACTCAACCATCCCCTTTAAAACAACAAGGGGTGCCCAACAAAAACATTCAACGATCTGTCCATTTAAATAGCTAAATACCTAAATAAATGCCAACCCCCAAAAAAGCCAAACTGATGATCAGCTTTCTGCACATCGGCCCCAGTGCTATAAGCTGGGAAAAGCAGACAGCTTCCTTGGTTTCCTCTGTGGGGTTTGAATGAGAGATGGAGGGAAGCAATGTGACCTGATGTCTGAGCTCCTTCCAGCTCTCCCTTCTGGGAATCTGTGCTTCTGCAGCCAAAACTCCAGGTGTCATGTGCTCCACACCCTTGGTAATGAACCCACCCTGCAGGGCTCTGTGTGTCCCTGCTCCCTGCTCTGACTTCCTCAGGTCCTGCTTGGAGGTCATGCCACTCTTCCTGCTAAAACTCTTTGATACCTTTCTGCTGCCGCCCCTGGGATGAAATGCCAGTGCCTCCCCATGGCCTCCAAGGTGCTCGAAACCTCATGCTACCCACCCTCCCACCACACTGTGCCCATTTTTCCCTCTAGCTCATGCTACTCCTACCAACACTGGCCTCTGGTTGGTTCTAGAACATTCCAGACCCTCTCTTTCTGAGGGCCATTGCACCTGCTATGCCCTGTGTCTGGAACATGCTTTACATGGCTTTTCACGTAGCCAGCTCCTTTTCACCCTTCTGTTCTTGGTTTCAATGTTGTCTCCCCAGAGGAGACCTCTGCTCTTGGTGCAATGGTGTCTTGCTTTAGGTAAGAGATCAGAGGGTCCTTTCCTGATCTCTTACCTAAAGCAGCCCATCCCCACTATTAGCCTCCATCAGTCCTCCTTCGGTTTTCTGTCCGGCATTCCTATTTTGTTTATGCATCTCTTATCTATCTCTACCTTCAAGAATGTGAGCCACAGGAGGGCTCCTTGGTCATCGCTGTGTCCCTCACCCCAGCCCTGCAGTCAGCCTGTCCCTCCTCCTGTTTGTAAGCATTAATAGTTTGTAAGCTAAACACTTACTCTGAGCTAGGCACTGTGCAGAGCCACTTATATCTCATTTAACCCATAGATTATCTAGCGCATGGATACTACTTTTTATACGTTTTATTAAAAATAGGAAACTAAGACACAGCAGGGTGAAGTGACCTGCCCCAAGTCATGCCATCCATGAACGTGTCCAGGTGGTTTTGCTTTGGAACTTGTGCTCTTAACCACTGTGTGGCACTACCGAACCTCACAGGATGGTCAAGCAATGCGGACGAAGTGTCTGCTGCAGGTGCTGTGCTAAGTACTGGATACATATGTGTTGAGCAGATGAATACATGAATGAGTAAGTGAGTTTGAGGAGCACAGGGCAGGCACGGCCCCTTTTGCTTTGGGCTCTCTGCTCCCTCCTGGGTGATACGCAGCCCATATCTTTCTCCATCACCACAACTTGTCAGGGAGCATTGGTGAAACCGAGAAGGTACTGGAGGGAGGTTTTCTAAGATGTGCATCTAATTTAAAAGGGGCCAGGAGTCAAAGGCCCCTGGAGAGATCTGAGGGGTGTGGATGGACAATGGCAGTATTGGAAAGGTGACAGCGATGGCCCTGGAGCCTGCAGATTTCCCCAAAGAGAAAATCCAATTAGATGGGTCCTCTTATGTCAACGAACGAAAACAGAAGGTGAATGCATAATTTCATGAAAAGATTCTTTTTCTCTGCTTCTTAGATTAGCTGATCTAACAAGCCACTCTGTTTCTTTCAACACCAGGAAATAAAATGCATTATAATTGTGCCAGGAGTTGATTTTGCTGTTTGCTATTTGTTGTGCGATGACACATGACAGCTAAATATTCTCTCATTTAACCAATATCTAGCGTGCTGCACAATGGGAAATAAGATGCCCTGGGAGGCCCCACTGGTGGAGGACACAGACCCAGAGTGATCAGGGCTCCATGATGGAGACATGGCCAGGAGCCCCAGGAAAGGCTGCCAACCCAGAAATCAGCCTGGGGAGGAGGTGCCCAACAGAGCCGGGAAAGATGTGGAAAAATGAGCTGGGCTGGTGGGAAGAAGGTAAGGAGAGGAATAGAAAATGGGGAGGAGAGCATTCTAGTGAGAGGTGACTGCATCCTCAAAGGCACGGGGGTGCAGAAATAGCATGCCAGTGAGCCACCACCAAGAAGAGGGGAAACGACACGGTTGCCACGTGGTCAGGGTGCAGGGCTTGAGGGAGGGAGACCTGCCGCTGCTGAGACAGGCAGGCTGGGAACAGAACCTACATGCTGCCCAATGCTGCTGACTTTATCCTGTGCCATGTGGAGCTGCCAAACAGGCCATTCTGACAGCCACACACCACACGGCTGAGACTTGGAAGGGAAAGAGGAAAAAAACAAGCTGCAGAAAGGTCAGTGAGGAGGCTGGTGTGAGCGTCCACACAGAGCGTAGCAACCACACAGGTTATTTTCTGTAGTATACATTTTAATTCGCTTTTCAGTTTTTAAAGTTTTTTTCTTAACTAGATCTCATTTGAACCAGGACATGATGGGTTGGGAAATTCCATCCCAGATGTCACTGAGGACTCCTGGGCAATGTCAACGGAGATGGGTGACTCATAAAGGAAAGAAAAGAGACATGAGTTCAATCGTAGCCATGGATGTAGTTTTCATACTTGTCCCCACTCAAATCTCACGTTGAATTGTAACCCCCAAAACTGGAGGTGGAGTCTGGTAGGAGGTGTTTGGATTGCAGGGGCGGATCCTTCATGGCTTGGTGCTGTTTTTGTGAGAGTGTGTTCTTGCAAGATCTGGTTAAAGTATGTGGCACCTCCTCCTTCCACCCCTTCCTCTCACTTGCTCCCACTTTCTTAGGAGGTACATGCTTCCACTTCACCTTCCACCATGATTGTAAGCTTCCTGAGGCCTCCACAAAAGCTGAGCAGATGCCGATGCCATGTTTCTTGTAAAGCCTACGGAACTGTGAGCCAATTAAACCTCTTGCCTTTATAAATTACCGAATCTCAGGTATCTCTTCACAGCATGCAACAGTGGTCTAATACAGCCATGCTCAGTGCTGAGAGATGTTCTCTTCGTTGGACATGTCATGGAAGCAGGCGATTCCATGCATCTACGGTTTGGAGACACAGAGTCCACCTTCATTTAGAGAGGACAAATAGACTCCTATCCTTTTTGGCTGAGGACTGTATTTTCTGATTTCAAAATCTTAGGATATACTGGGTGAAAATGATTATTTAGGATCTGCATGTAGGTAAAGTTCTTCCTGATAAAATTTCCTGCATTTCTGAAATGATTTGAGTATTGAATCTAAACATGAATGACCTCCAAATTGCTTTCAAATCAATATTGAAATTATCTGACTTTAACTTCACCTTTATATAATTTAGTCACCTAGTTTGAATGAGATGGATTTCATTCAGATGACATGTGTTACACTCCCAAGGGTGGGAAGAGCTGAAAGAAGCCCCCTGACCCCAGGATTGAATCAGCCTTTCTCTTGTGTTCTGCCAGGATTCTGTTACAAGACTCTCCTTATTCTGCCTTATTTCCTGTTTACTTGTCTTTCTCTCACATTGGGTTGAGCTAAAAAGCAGAAACAACACCTCTAAACTCAGCACAATGCCCAGCATCTAAGAAGTGCTTCATAAATAAATGAATGAGAAATAGAATCATTATCATAGAAAAGTAACTCAATATGAATAGAATGTATTGGAACTAATTGGATCAATTAAAAATAAAATAATTATGTTTCAAGTTGCTTTCACTGATCGTACAGGGGGTGTGGGGCGAGGACAATCACATTCATTCCCTCATTATTTCAAGAATTCTGAATGTTCTCTGGTCATCTAGATCAACCCTGACAACATGTTATCAATTTCAGAACTGGCTGAAAGAGGGAAATGGGGAAAGACAAGTAAGGGACTGGCGTCAATTAGTCAGAACATGAAAAAACTCATTGATGACATGTCAACTTTTTCCTATTATTTCTTTGAAGACTGTACATATGGGTTGAAGGTTTAATTATCCTGTACAGCATATTCATGCCACAGTGTCACCAGACAGTTCTTGTTTGTCAGTTCACACCTGCAGGCAGTATGGATACTCTTTGCAATTAAATCATACCAGGCAATGTAGGCATCAGTGATTTCTTCTTCCTGGTAGATCCATTCGGTATTTGAACAAAGTACCCAACCGAGTTTTCTGCTGAAGATTTACTTTAGCATGTCATTACTCCACAAATTACAAAATCGTTCATATATAAATTTGGGTAATGGATTTCTTTTATTAGAATGTGAAAACACAGCTACAAATGCTTTCGTATGTGGGACAAAGAGCTGGAAGCTTTAACAAAACATAGCATCCAACAAAGATTATAATGAAAAATCATAATCAGGATTTTCCCAGTTACTAAAATGATATCCTTTAGTGAAAACTGTCTCTTCCTCAATCAGAGCTAAATAAATACAGAGAAAATATCTTGAGGGCAAACAATATGTACCCAGACCAGACTCTGCATCCTCTGAAAACACTTGCTTTGGTTTTCAGCAGAAACCCTAGACTGGCTGGAATCATGGAGCTCTTAATGCTGCTATCATGGGCTTTTCTGGACTATTTTATAAAGAGATCAGACAGTTGAAGGATTCTGTCTAAAACCAGTATACTGAGGTACAAAATAAGAGGAGAAAAATGAAAAAGAAGAAGACATCTGATATTTCTCACATCTCAACTTTGCTCAGAATTCTTTCAGAACTTTGTCTTTGCAAATATTTATGCTTCTTTTTTATGGTAAAAGTTATCACAGCCTGGTAAGTACTCATGGTCTGGGTTCTTGGCTTGGAGAGTGAAAGCAAAGCATCGCCACCACGATGCTCAGTGCCTTGCCCTCACCACCTTGCCACCTTGCTCCTGCCCCTGATCACTGTCAGAACTTGAGGCATTCTCTTTTTTTTAAAGACTGAGACTCTCTCTGTTACCCAGGCTGGAATGCAGAAGTGTGATTTTGGCTCACTATGACCTCCGCCTCCCAAGATCAAGCAATTCTCCTGCCTCAGCCTCCTGAGTAGCTGGAATTACAGGCATGCACCACTATACCTGGCTAATTTTTGGTAGTTTTAGTACAGATGGGGTTTCACCATGTTGGCCAGGCTGGTACTGAACTTCTCACACCTGCCTCATCCTCCCAAAGTGCTGGGATTACAGGTGTGAGCCACCATGTCCAGCCAGGGGCATTCGCTTTTGATATGCACTTCCTTACTTAGAGACTCTGCAGGATAAGGACTGTCATTGCCTGCCTGCTAAGAAAGAGAAAACACTCAGAGAGCTTAAGCGACTTGTCCAAAGCCACGCAGCTGAGCCCTGGAGACCAGACTTGACTCTGTCTAGCTCTAAATCCCACCTGTTCCTAACTGCTGGGCAACACTGCCTTCGGGGAAAGCAGCATCAGCACGTGGCTCTGACCGTGTGAAAAATAAGTAGCAACAAACCGAATTCTGTATTTTCTGAAATAATTTTTCCTCCATGTTGGTAGAGACACTTGGAAATAGTGCTATGCTATTCTCTTCACATGCAATTCAATTTTGTTACAAAATCCAAGTTATTTTTGGATATAATTTCAGTATTTTGGGATCCTGACTATTTAAACCGCACATCTGTAAGAACAATGGAGCACTTACATTCCATTTTCTTTTGTTATTCTCCATTTACTAAAATACTCAAAATGATCAAAACAACTTTTGTTTTATCCCCTGGAATAAAAAATACTTCTTTTGCCCGCCCAGCTCTTTCTCATTGAGTTTCACAAACTATAATAAATAAAACTGTTGATACAGCGTTTTGGAAGCTGTGGGGGACAATAAAGTCTCCTGCGAAATAACTTCTTAAGATACGGCTTCCATTGTCGTCACAAATACACAGAGTTGGGTCAAATCATGTGACACCCTGAGACATGCTGTTATGACTGTCTTTTGGGACTGTTCAGATGAGCCTATCTGTTCATGAACGAGCTCACACACACCCCTTTGGAGTGTTGCAGACTCAGCGGAGGCCTCCATAAGAACATGAGGGCTGACTTGTCCACCAGCTGAAATGTATGACCAGGTGAAACTGATGGGCTCCTCCTGCCTTTGCAGCTCCCCAGCTGGCATGACACTCAGTCTTAAGGCTTGGGCTGTTTCCTCCCCTTTTAAATGACCAGATAGAGTTTGCAAGTCTTGGATGAGGACTTACATACTGTTTCAGGCTGTTTTTAACGTGTCATGACTGCCTTCCTAGTGTGAGACCTATCAGGTTTCAGTAACACAATTTTAAGAAAAAAAATAGGGCCTCTGATACAGGGGGAAAGTTGTAAAGCCGATAAACCATTACGTCCACTGACCACTAAAGCCCCACGCCCATTTCTCTCAGAATGAATCGCAAGCGTAGATTTAGTAGGTCAGCTTACATTGCTTTCTGCAAACATTTCTACCAACATAGGTAAAAGAGGCATTTCTCTTAAACTTCAGAATTTTCCTCCTTCCCTCAAAAAAGCAAGAGTTGGCTGTAACAGTAGCAGCAGCGTCTGTCGCTAACATGCATTTGAGCTCTTCCTAAGCAAACGCACTTCATATGTGTGTTTAAATTTAACTTTTACAACAATCTAGGCAGAAAGGTATTATTTGGAGATGAGACACTGGAGGCAAAGAGAGGTTTGGCAACACGGCGGGGTTCACACAGCTGGCAGGTGTCGGCATCTTGACTTCAGAGCTCTTATTGCTATGCTTATACAACTTCTATTTCCCCTAAGTCTTACTTTTGCCTTTTCTGCCCGTATTCCTTTAAAGGGACAACTATACTTAATGCAGCAATCTCTGTCTTTAAAAGCAATGATAAAGAATTTGGAGTGGGTTGGGTGAGTCTACAACCTACTTATTGCCATGGGTCAAAACTGAAAGGGACAAGGAGACACTGTATAAATCAGGGTTCTGTTTGCCTCCAGTCTAAAGAATAATTAACCTTAGTCATTTTGTGTGTATCAGTTGATACTACTCCATGAGTAAAGCTACGTGAAATATTCATTCAATAACGCAAGTGAACAATCAAACCCATTTCATTTATTAGTGCCATATACTGTCTGTAAATAATCTATAGACCAGAAGCAAAGTGAATCTCTAATTCATTTTCTTTCTTTCTTTTTTTTTTGAGACAGAGTTTCGCTTTTGTTGCCCAGGCTGGAGTGCAATGGAGCAATCTCAGCTCATGCAACCTCCACCTTCTGGGTTCAAGTCATTCTCCTGCCTCAGCCTCCCAAGTAGCTGGGATTATAGGCATGTGCCACCACTCCTGGATAATTTTGTATTTTTAGTAAGATGGGGTTTCTCCATGTTGATCAGGCTGGTCTCGAACTCCTGACCTCAGGTGATCTGCCCATCTCAGCCTCCCAATGTGCTGGGATTACAGGCGTGAGCCACCATGCCTGGCCTAATTCATTTTCTAATTGCCTCTCTTCCCCTAGACTGCAAGTGATTTTTATTAGCCACTGCTCATTAAGCATCCTCATGGTCTATGATGTGGGAGGACATGTGACAACTGGCAATTCTTTAAATCTTTACAGTAACACTATGAAGTTGGTATATGGCAATTTTATAGATATAGGAATTGAGACTCAGAAGTGTTAAGAAATGTGTTCAAGGTCGCACACTCTTAAAGTGGTAATGGGCTTGGATTGTTACATGCTAACATATCTTACACCCAGCCCTTGGCCATATACATGTTGGATAGAAAAGCATACCTTTCGCCCCTCCTGACCCAGAAAATTCTTGGTTATTTTAAGGAACGCATTTACCTAACTGATTAACTGAATCTCATGTACAGAAAGATTCAAGCTGAGACATGTGGCTTTTCAGCTGGGCTGACAGGTGGGTTTTCCTTACTCACTTCCAAGGTCAGCTCCTGACTCCGAAAGGCTTTCAGTCAGTGTCTGCAGAATGTTTGGGCTGATACATTTTCCAGTAATAAAATGTGGACAAGAAGACACATCTACCTGTAAAATGCATCTCTAGCAGCAGTACAGCAACAGTGGTAAAGAACAAATCTCATTCTGCCGTTTTCTTCTTTCCTGACCTTGAACATGAAATCTGATCTCATGCTGGAGTTTCCTCATCTAGAATGGGAATGACAGTGCCCACCTCACAGCGATGCTATGTGGGAAGGTAATATATGTTATAGATGATAAACATGCTGAACCCACATTATGTACTCAGTAAAGGGAAGCAATTATTATTAATAAGCCCGCCAGCTTCCATTCATCTTGCCTACCATTCCCTTTACCTAACTTTCCATAATAGATTCACCAGACTTCCGTTTTCACTCTTGAAACATTTAGGTCTGTTTTTCATACAACAGCCAGCGTGAAGTTTTTAAAACCAAACTGGATCACGTCACTTCTCCACTTAAAATACTACACTGCTTCTTACAGAACCAAGAGTAGAATTCAAATTCTTTAGTGCAGGGCCAGATACGGTGGCTCAGGCCTGTAATCCCAGCACTTTGGGAGGCTGAGGCAGGTGGATCACTTGAGGTCAGGAGTTCAAGACCAGGCTGGCCAACATGGTGAAACCCTGTCTAAACTAAAAATACAAAAATTAGCCGGGTGTGGTGGCATGTGCCTGTAATCCCAGCTACTTGGGAGGCTGAGGCAGGAGAATTGCTTGAACCCGAGAGGCAGAGGTTGCAGTGAGCCAAGATCATGCCACTACAATCCAGCCTGGGACACAGAGCAAGACTCCATTTCAACAACAAAATAAAACAAAAATTCCTTAGTGTGGACCAGGTCCATCCCCTTTACCTGCCCCATTCATGCCACTTAGGCTCCATGGCCTCGCTGTGGTTTCTCAAGTCCACCATCCTTCTTATCTTGGTCCAGAACATTCTTCCCGCTTTCTCTGCCTGGCCAACTCTTAGTAACCCTCATCCAACATGACAGTATCTGCAGCAATCTTCGCTGCCTGCCCTTTCCTAAGTGTGATTCTCCTTGTCAGCTGCTCTTGCAAGGTCCTGCCCTGTTCCTTGAACACTTAGTGCCATTTCTCATTTATTTGCTCTGTCATTTGAGGTATGTTTCCCCCATGAAGGCAGAGTCTGTCTGGCTACCTCCCCAGTCATTACACTAATGTCTGGAACTTAGTAGATGCTCAATAAACACTTGTAGAATGAATGTAACAAATGAGAATGAGAAAAATATGGCAAAAACACTCATACGTAATAGAATCATTACTGATTTGCTGCTATTTTAGGATCTGAGTTCTTTCTACTCTTAAAAAAAAAAATACCACCAAAACCCACAAAACACAGACTGATAAAACAAACTGATTCTTATAAGTTCTACCACCTAAATATATCTGGATTTTAGTCTGTAAGGTAGAATAGAAAATAACTTTACAAAATACATCTTCAAAGGGCATTTCCTTAACTTCCAGAATTAAAAACAGTTTAGCTGACTTATCTGGAATGAACCATCAAACCAAAACACCTTTGACTCCTTGGACACACAGCTTTACACTTTAAAAATAAAACCACCTGGTGTGTGTGCCCCTCCTCACACCAGCTGGTATCTGAGAGGCTGCTGGTGTAGACTGGCATCCTGCACTCGGCCCCAAGCAGGGAGTCCTGCACGATTTCAGGGCTGATGACTTGGTAAGTGGTTTCACAGAAAGCTGGATGCATTTCAGCCCCGTTTCCCTCACCCACCCAGCTCGGTGAAGAACTTGTATTAATTGGTGCTCTGAGGCAGAAGGGGATTTTCTTGGCTGTGGCGGAAGCCAGCCAGCCGGCCAGCTCCCCAGCAGACTTGCAGACTGGCCAGCTGGGCTCTCTTAAAAATTGACCTACATTAAACCAAACTTGTAGAATGTGTGTTAGATCAAATTTGTTCCTCTCTGCTTGCTTAAAGAGGGTCATGCTCTGCAAATTTCCATACCATCGCTGCCAGGAGATAGACACCGGGAGGGATCCGGGGTGGGGAAGAGGACCGTAACTTTCTAAAGTGTTCTAAATTGGCCCACGGAACGGTTCAGGTCTTGCTGAGGCTACCATGAAATGTGCCTGGATTTTGAAATGGATGTCTTTCTCCTTGGAAAAAACAAGGGGGATCCCTGCACGTGGACCCAGGTGTACAGAGGCGTAATCAGTTAAAGCACACCCTGTTTCCTGTGAAGGCCCAGAGTTTGCCTGCTCCGATCCTCCAGGCTGAGTCAGGAAGATCCAAAAAAAGCCACGAGTTGTGCCAGCCCCAAGCAGACACCACCCCCTGCAACAGAGTTGTTAGAAAAGTACCGTGTTTCTGAGACAAGGAAGAATTGTAAAATATAAAATTGTAACATAAAACCATTAATCCCATCTGAATTCTAGCTGCTGGGTTCTTTATAGGAAGGATTTTTTGTTTTCTTTGTTTTAAAGAAACCACAACAAGAAGTACTTGTAATACCCATGCTGAATGTCTGTTTCCCAGTAACTGTTCTCCAAGTGCTTAGTTGATTTACTACTTGATCGGCAACTGGGCTTAAAGAAAAAAAAAAACTGGAAGGTTTGTGCATTAAGAACTAATGCTGTCGAGAACCCTAGAGAACCAAAGGACAGATGCCGGTGACAACGGGCCATTCACTGATGGATTTCTCTCCAGGATAAAGGCCACGCCAGTCAATATTCCTACAGCTGGGCCTTTAAACTATTTTTAGCTTCCTCCATATGGACTCTCCAAGGGCAAACGGACATTTTCCCCAGTGCCTTAATTTCTTATTCAATTCCAGCCTCCCAGGTTACAAAAGAGTTGGCTAATTCGAACAGCTAAATTTCTGTAAGCACTTAAATCGTTTAGTCAAAATGATGCTCGGGAATATTTTATGTTGCTTTCATTATTCTTAGGCTAGGCAGGGTAATTCTTATGAATTACCTTGTTGATTTAGTTAAGTAATGCAATACAGGACAAAATATTACCCTGGGTCATGAAAAATAGAGACCCTTAATAAGCATCATGGTCTCAAATTGTAAAATTAGTTAAAAACCGTGACAGGGGTGGTTAGTTGGTTTATATTTGATTGAAGCAGTAATTCATTACATTTATGAAATCTTTAGAGTTCATTTGCTGTCCAGGCATTCTAATGTATTACTCACTGGAACTGCATTTTTAACGAGCTGCTGGCATTAGGCAACAAGCAATCTTACACTACTAGGCTAAGAGTTAGAGCCTTTTCTTGTGGCTTGTCCCCTGCTAAGTCTCCAGGATGTCCTGGGTATGGGTGCCAACCAGATACCTACTCAATGCACCCAGCCCAAAACATTACTTCACTTCTCTGGGTGGACTTTGGCCAGAAGAAAGACACATGCTTCCATTATTTCCGGCGTCCAAGCCATGGATCTGTTACTAAAATGACACTGCCGTGGTTTCTTTAAAAAAGGAAAACAGAAGAATATTTCCTATAAAAAAACCAGCAACTAGAATTCAGATGGGATTTATAGTTTCTTTTTCACACAACAATCTTGCACGAAACGCTGGGAATTGGGATGACATCATGTGTGCTACTAAACTCGTATTCTAAAAACATGCTCCAGAAAGGAGTTCTTCATTAAGAGCTGAAAGCTTTCCATGTATCTGGGGGGAAAAAGAGCAAATATGTTTAGGAGGAGAGAGGCCCAATTTAATGACTAAAAAATGTAATTTATAATGATCAGTCTCAGTAATCCCTCCTAATAGTTTCATTTAAAAAATACTATTATGATCTACAAACTTATTGAATTAATCAACACTTCTTGGGGTCAAAAAACAATTATGTATTAAGTACACTCCTGTACACTCAAAGACTGGGGCAATGGATCCAGCCAGAAAGTAGATAAAATGTCCAGTTACTTCTCTCTATGTTTCCCATAAAGGCAGAGATTTGCAAAATTAAACAATCACATTTCAATTCTTGACAGGTCAGAGCATTGTTTGACCCAGGACTTCAGACTCTGGTTATTAGAGGGTCCTGGGGAATCATTACTCATTTTGTTGGGTGTAACGATGGCACCGTGTGTTATTTTATTTATTTATTTATTTATTTTGAGACGGAGTTTCGCTCATTACCCAGGCTGGAGTGCAATGGTGCGATCTCGGCTCACTGCAACCTCCACCTACTGGGTTCAGGCAATTCTCCCGCCTCAGCCTCCTGAGTAGCTGGGATTACAGGCACACGCCACCATGCCCAGCTAATTTTTTGTATTTTTAGTAGAGACGGGGTTTCACCATGTTGACCAGGATGGTCTTGATCTCTTGACCTTGTGATCCACCCGCCTCGGCCTCTCAAAGTGCTGGGATTACAGGCGTGAGCCACCGCACCCGGCCCCACTGTGTGTTATTTTAGAAATGAATATTGAAGGGTTAAGAGGAGCAATGGCATGATGTCTGTTTGAAGTGACCTCAGAAAGGGGAGAACCGCAGAAATGACAGAAGTGACAAATGTTAACACTGGCTGAGTCTGGGTGACGGGTGTTTGGGTGGGGTTTCTCAACCTCAGCTCAGCTGACATTTGGTGCGGATGATCCTGTGCTGGGGGCTGCCCCTTGTAAAGGAGGGTGTTTAGCAGCAGCCCTGGCCTCTACCCCCAAGATGCCAGTAACTGTCTTCCAGCGAAAACTGCCCCCAAGCCGCTGCTAACTGTCCCCCGTGGGGCAAAATCGCCCTCAGTTGAGAACTGCAGGCATGTGGGAGGGATCCATATACTATTTCCTCTTCTTTTGAATATAGAGTTTTTACATTTTCAGAGTACAAGTTTTAAAGTCAATGGAGGAAAAACAGTATGAAAAATTGCAATGTTAATTCAGTCTCCTCGGTGGTTTGGAAAATCTTCCTGAGGAGTGTGGCAGAGTCTGCCTGGGGCCCCGAGACCAGAGTTCCTGTCTCCAGAGAATTTCTCAGGCTGGTCTGGGACCCTGGTGTCAGAAACTACTTCAGGCCCAGAGAGTCAGCATCGCAGGGGCTGGGGCCAGGAATGGGCATTTTTAAAAAAAAGAGTATTAATATTTGAAAAGAATTTTGTACTTACGGAAAAATTGCAAAGAAAAAGTCATATATATATATATATATATACATACACACACACACACACACACACACACACACACACACCCCTTTTGTCCAGATTCATCTGTTGTTGATATTTTATTCCATTTGCTTTATCCTTTGTTCCCTCCCTCCCCCTTCCCCCGACTGCCCACCTCCCCAAATCTTTACACACACACACACACAACATCTTTCCTAAACCATCTGAGGATAAATGATACATATCATGCCCCTTTGCCACCAAATACTTCATTGCATATTTCCCATGAGCAGATATTCTCCTATGCATCATGGCCTGGTTATCCAAGCCAGCAAATATATTAAGGCAGTCCCTCCCTTCGCAGCCACACCCAAGGCTGTCCCTGACCCAGCTGTGAGCTTCTCCACATGTCTTTCCCCTTTCTGGGCCGAGTTCAGTCCAGGGCCAGGGCTTGCATTAGGGTGTCGTGTTCATTTTCCCTATATTTTTTTTCTTTTTTGAGACAGAGTCTCGCTCTGTCGCCAGGCTGGAGTGAAGTCTCGCTCTGTCATCAGGCTGGAGTGCAGTGGCGTGATCTCGGCTCACTGCAACTTCTCCAACCTGAGTTCAAGTCATTCTCCTGCCTCAGCCTCCCGAGTGAGAGTGAGTAGCTGGGACTACAGGCATATGCCACCAAGCCTAGCTAATTTTTTGGGTATTTTTAGTAGAGATGGGGTTTCACCATGTTGGACAGGATGGTCTCATGTTGACCTCGTGATCTGCCTGCCTCAGCCTCCCAAAGTGCTGAGATTACAGGTTTGAGTCACCATGCCTGGCCCATTTTTCTCTCTTTTATTAACAACTTTAAGACACTGTTCCCATAGCATACAACTTGCACATTTAAGACGAATAATTGCATGTTTTTTTTTTTTTTTTTAATCACATTCAGAGTGGTGCCGCCATCTACCACAGGGAGATTCTAGGATATTCCATCTCCCCGTTGTCTCTCCCCTATCCTCAATACCCTTAGCCTCTTAGGATGAGACATTTTCACTGCTTTTGCCTCCTGTGATAATGACATATTTGAAGACCACAGTCCCCATGCCTTTTCATTTAAAAAAAAAATTGGGTTTGTCTGCTATTTCCTTGGGACCACCTTCAGAGCCAGAATCCTGTGAGAATAGCCAGAAACAATGGCTTCACAAGGACCTGCAGCCAAGTCCAAGAGCACAGCACACACGAAGAGGCACCGTATTTACAAATACACGAAGAACGCCGCCGAGAGAAACGCACAGCACCAGCAGACCAGTGTACGCAGAGGCCACTGGGCCACACAGCCAGGTGCCAAGAGTTGTAACTCACCTCCCCAGTGGCCTGCCTGCTCACAGGGCAACTTTACAAAATATTATTATTACTAAATTGAAACAATAACAATTGCTTGGAAAATAAAAACCAAAACAGGCAGACCATTGGAACACCAAGAAGAGATTTCTAAAGGTTTTTATTTTGAACATATGTTTCTAAAACAGTCTGTGCTGAGTGCCAAGAAACACAGCATCGAATCTATTTTCCTTTTTCTGTGTACATGACTTGCTTTGAAACTGCCTATAAATGCCCTACATTTTTTTCTCTCATCAAAAACAATTGAGGAACAGTACAAGGAGTTCTGAAACATAACCTAGTTGTTTCTTCGAGTGGTGAGACGGGGAAGTGATGTGATGTGCGTGCAACGTATGTGTGGTGTTGGGGGCTGGGAAAGGGTTTTCTCATTCCATCAGACTGCACAGGAGAGCAGGGGCTTCCACTGAAACAAGCCCAGCCGGTGGCCGCCCTGCAAGCTGCTCTTGGAAGGAGGGGAAAGGCTCTCGCTTACCACCCTGGACTTCCCTGGGGGTTCAAGCCTCTGCAAGGGAGCCCAGTCAGCATTTAAGCCCCAAAGGCGGGTGGGGTCTGCTGTTCCCCTGTTTTGGCAATATGGATCTCGTAAAGTCTCTCCCCAAAGCTGTGTGACAGAAATCAACGTTCTGTGTGTGCTAGCTCAGCATAAAGAAAGGCTGCCGCACCCTCACCCTGCACACCGCAGAGAAAGAACTGTTCCAAGAGTCAGGTCACTGCGGTCCTCAGGGGGTCAGAGAACCAGGCCTCTAATAAAACAAAATGGGTCAGGCGCTGAGTTCCGGGACGCCCACTAACAACTGCAGAAGGATCCCAAGTGAAGAATCTTCTCAGGGACTCTGACGGACAAAATGCCATGAATTAACACATGTTCAAGGCCGTCTCTGTCCCTGCTGCCTTTTGTTCACAGAGCTCAAAACTCACCGAGAGGAAACATTGCTCTTGGTCAAGGCCATGGTTCAAAATCCTGGCTTTGGGATCCTTCAGGGTGGGATTAATGATCACGAGGCCTCCTAGGGCATTCATTTACAGGTGATACGCAATAGAGTTTACTGTCATTTTAAATAAAGACACACGAGGAGGAGAGCGAATATACAAGCAGAAAGGCGAGATGCTGCCATTGCAAGAACTCTGAATCACTCATCTGGGCCACAGTCTATCTTGTGCTCAGAATACGTAAACAGCTAAATTAAGTACATTCTGTATTATTTGTATTTCATGGAGTAATACAATCATTTTGTTTCAATGGCATAGGAAGCAGTGGTGTAACTAAAATATGATAATCTTTTAGCCTAAAAATAATAAACTTATAAAAACAAATTCAAAGAAAAACTTAATTCCTAAGGGCTCTGAACAAAATCTCTCACTGTCTCCTAAAGCGTGGAGATGTGTGTGGTTAAACATCACGTGACTCTTCCACGTGCTGTCTGGGTCCTGCGGGAGCTTTCCTCTAAGGGTTTACTGCCAAAGCCTGAGAGAGAAGAAAAGCATGGAGAGAAATCGGCACCTGTGACTCCCGATGTTTCAGAAAATGGCTCTCTTCATTTGAAAAAGAGCTGCCCTGTTTGTATACAGCCACAGTGAATCTGTCATTGTGTTATTTTTTTAAGCAGGTGTGTGCCAAAGTGTGTGTGCAATCTGTATATGCGTGCACACACACGCGCGCACGCACACACACACACACACACACACAGAAGGTTTCCTGGTCATAACGCACTCAGTATTATACATTTATGGATGTACATGGCTGCAGGTATGCTATGGGAAATATTTATTAGAGCATTTTATGAAGGGAGAGGACAAGTTGTCAAGAAAAGACCAAGAAAAATGGAGAACTACTTTACCTAGGAGGAAAATAGAAGAGAACATTAGATTGTAAATGGGGGAAAAAAAAAGGTAAAGGATGAGAAACAGGAGATTTGAAGCCAGTGAGATGTGGAACACTGATAATTACAGAATAATGATGACAGCCACCATTTATTGAGGCCCTACTATATGCCATGCTAATATTTAAGAAGCTGTCTCTCATTTACTACTTAAAAAGCCTCATAAGGTCTCTCAAATCTGACCATTTTGCAGAACAGACATCGGAGACACAAAGAAATTACGTAGCTTAAGACCACACAGCTAATAAATCAGAGATACCGGACTGGGACCTAAATCAGTCTGACTCCAGAATCTGTATCTAGGTTTCCTACTGAAGATTTGTGATGATGATAGGAATCGTTTTTGTTTTGCTTGGTTTTGGTTAATTAAAAGACAGAAGTAAACAACGTTTTGGTTTAAGAACGTGGGACGAAAGCCCAGGGAAGAATGCAGATACAAATCTGCAAACGAACAAACAAAAAATGAATCCAATGCAGTGAATTCAAGATAAAGTTAAATAATACAATCAGGAGTTGCCCTGTTTTCTTACACTGCAACAAAGAATGGGAATTCAGGCTTCGGCTGAAGTCCTTCTTCATTATCAGGCTTTATGGGCAAAAAGAAAGGGAGGCTTTGCGTTTGAATGGAGGTAGCTGCAGTGAGTGATGTGCCACTCAAGCCTCTGGCATCTTCGTTCAGCTTCATTAGGGAAGAATCTCCATACACTCATTTAACTTAATTTATTAACCTCAGTTCTGAATAAAATGTGAGTCTCTATCTTAATTTTGGAATTTTTAAAAACAATAACAGGGAAAGCTTTTGTGTTTTATGAGATCATTGATGTGAAAATGGCTGCGTCAATATCTTAGCATTTACATTAGACAAAATCAATCATCACAGTCATTTAATAACTCCTTTCTATAGAAATGGGATCTATTCTCTTAGGTAGAGAATAAACATGGTCTCAAACAGTCCAAAAAAAAAAATTCCACATCATAATTACAAAGCTTCTCACCAGAGGAATTTGGTTTGTGATACGTGTGTTATGCTATTAGCTTACATTTTTATAAAAAGATTTTTGCACCTTAAACTCAAATCAATAAAACATGTTAGAAAAATTGAGAATTACTTATATTTCCTTTTTGGCTTATCTGAGTCTTCATGGAGGCCACTTTTTTTTTGATAAACATTTTTCAGATAGTTTTATAAGTAGCAGTTGAAACCTTACACAAGTTGTCAAACTCTCTTTCATGTAAGAGAGCAATATATTTCTTTGTATGCTCATAAAAATAATTGTTTATTTCTTACTCTTTCTTTTATGAGATTGAAAGTACTAGAACACAACAGAAACAGGCTGCAGAGAGAAAAAAAAATCAGAGGAGACAAAAAATGAAACCAGAACGCTTCACAAAATGCTCCTGGAGGTACTTTGTAGAAAAGTAAATGAACAAACGTCTCAATTGCATGTGAACTGGAATATATGGCACACAGCTCTCAATATCCACTCAGGCTGGGCACAGTGGATCACGCCTGTATTCCCAGCACTTTGGAAGGCCGAGGCAGGTGGTTCACCTACGGTATGGAGTTTCAGACTAGTCTGGCCAACATGGTGAAACCCCATCTCTACTAAAAATACAAATTAGCCAGGTGTGGTGGTGCAGCCCTGTAATCTCAGCTACTTGGGAGGCTGAGGCAGGAAAATTGCTTAAACCTGGGAGGCAGAGGTTGCAGTGAGCCAAGATTGTGCCACTGCACTCCAGCTTGGGTGACAGAGTGAGACCCCATCTCAAAAAAAAAGAAAAAATCCATTCAAGCAGTCCCTGTCAACATGACTGTGTAGTTTATTTCATCAACAAAAGTGGAATCTCCCATTAGCTGTGCCCACAGTTTTCATAAATACTGACAAAGTGAAGCGGGTTAGCCGCTCCTCCTCTCCTTCTGCGGTTCGCTCTGGCACCTCTGTAGTAAGCATTAGAGCCACTGCAGGTAGCAGTACTTTCAGTCTATTTCAATTCCGTCTTCTTGTTGTTGCAATCAAGTCATCACACAGGATACAATCAACCGTCACACTTTCTTTGTACATTGGGCTCAAAATGAGCTGGTCTGATCAGTCAGAACCAAATTTCTATTTCTTTTACCAACAGTGGTAATGGCCTCTGATAAAACAATGTCAATTCTAGGGAGAAAGTTCATGCAGTTTAGAACTGTTTTGACTTTGTCAACAGAAATGGGACATATCTTTTGAATGCAAAAAAATGTGACCGAGTCACAGGTACACCACCTGCCTGTCTTAACTACATTCAACATTATGTAGATGATCTTGGATCAATTTGTTAGTTAATTCGATAAACACAGAGTGCCTATAAATGGCAGGCTGGGTACTGGGGAAACAAACCTGGGTTAGACCATGGTTCACATACTCAAGGGTCCATCTAGGCTCGTGGGGGTGACCAAGAGGGAAACAAGTATAAACAAGGCTGGGCATGGTAGCTCACGCCTGTAATCCCAGCACTTTGGGAGGCTGAGGTGGGCAGATCACGATGTCAGGAGTTCCAGAACACCAGCCCCAATGTGGCGAAACCCCATCTCTACTAAAAATACAAAAATTAGTTGGGTGTGGTGGCATGTGCCTATAGTCCCAGCTACTTGGGAGGCTGAGGCAGGAGAAATGCTTGAAGCCGGGAGGCGGAGGTTGCAGTGAGTCGAGATTGCGCCATTGCACTCCAGCCTGGGTGACAGAGTAAGACTCCGTCTTGGAAAAAAAAAAGAAAAAAGAAAAGAACAAGCATAAATAAATAGTTATCGATGTTGGGGTAGTGGTTCATGCATGGCATACAAGGTTGAAAGAGGAAGTAGTCAACTGTAACTGGGTAGGCAGAATAGAGACAGGAGTGAGAGGTAAGGAAGGCTTCCTGGCTGCGGTGGCCACGCACTGATGCTTCTCCTAAGTCTTCCTGTTTGCCTTCAAAGAAAGTCTTTCTCCATTTTTACAATAAAACAATGCCAAAAACCCAACTTATTCTTCAAAGAAAACTATGATTTAGGCTACAAGGTCCATACAATACCCATCCAGAGAATACTGATACAATACAGACAATACCATCAGAGATAACAGTGTTATTTGGGATGATTGCCATGTCCCAGGCACTATATTAAGCAGTTTTTAATTGTCCAACAACCCCAAGTACTATTAGTATCCAAACTCACACACGAAGGGGAACGCAGATCAACGTCCTAATGGTCATACACTTAGAAACTAGCTGAATTAAAGTTTGAATCTGAGCTTTCTGATTACAGAGGTCAAGATACGAGCAACAGCAAGGAAAACCTTTCCGAGCATTCTTCATTCGAAAGCTCAAGAGCCAGGCTCTGTGGTTCGGGAGGGGTCCCCAGCAACGGACTTCAGGAGCCACAAGGTTGGTCTGGTACTCACATGCGTTTGTGTGATCTCTGTACACGGGTGGCATGTAACGCTTACTGACATGCTCATGGAAAAGCACTGAAATGTTACACGAAGAAAGTATGAGAAACCTGGATGTAAAAGGTAAGCTTAATAGATTCCGACAGCGTGCATGTTTTATTTTTTCTAAAACAAAGATAAGCCCCAGTGTCTGTCTAGCACCTGCTCCAAAAGGATTTAAAACCAAGCAGCAGAAGTGTCTCATTTTCCTCATATAAATATTTATGAAGTTTTAATTTGCTTTTGCACTGGAAGTTATCGATCCTTTTCCCTCTTCAATTACGAAACCTTATCACGTACAAAGAAGCTTCTTAGAAAGGAAGTTAATGAAGAGCAAATTTGTTATTTTGTTGATTTTCATTTCCCACTGTGGCACTGTGCTTCTGGAGAAAGGGCCGTCGTTACTGCAATTATCCTAATACACTTTCATTATTTAACAATCAGCCACACACCTCTAGAAGAGGAAGAAGTACAAGTCTCAGTGAGGAAAGTTCAGATGTTGCTTTCAGCCTGATAATTTCAACACTCAGTACTAGTTCATGGACAAAGTTATACTAGCTGACTAACACAAATACTAACAAAGAATCTAGCAGATATAAAAGCAGCTAGTGCTACATAGGGATTTTTTTTAATTAAAAAAATTTTTTTTTGAGACAGTCTTACTTTGTTGCCCAGGCTGGAGTGCAGTGGCATGATCTCGGCTCACTGCAACCTCCGCCTCCCAGGTTCAAGCGATTCTCCTGCCTCAGTCTCCTGAGTAGCTGGGACTTCAGGCACATACCACCATGCCTGGCTCATTTTTGTATTTTTAGTAGAGATGGGGTTTCACCATGTTGGCCAGGCTGGTCTCAAACTCCTGTGATCCATCCCACCTTGGCCTCCCAAAGTGCTAAGACTACAGGCATAAGCCACCAGGCTCAGCCTACACAGGGATTTTGATCATAGCTTTACGAATGTCTCAAAATAATTACAATAATTATATTGATAGTTATACTGATATACATTACGTGATACTATATCCTACTCAATTCGTGATTACTACTATTTCATAAATATAGTATCTGCGAACATATCTGCCCACCCACCCAGCCATCCACACATGCAGCCATCCAGCCACTCAAGAAACATGAATTACAAGCCTGCTAAGTGTCACGTACTGTGCTGAGCAGTGAAAGACAAACGGGACAAGCGAATCAAAGAACAACCTTCAGCGGAAGAAGAGCCAGAAGGAGGCATATGGTGGATTTCACCTCCATTTCTTAGTTGGTTAAAATTGCAGCTTTGTGTTTGCCTTCACCGGTATGACACCACTTCTGGAAGCAAGCCAGCTTTTGACAGTCAGAAGATCAGGCCCCAGCCGCAGTCCTTCTGGACTCAAGCATAGCTGCAGAAGCCCCTCCTGGTGTGGAAGGAGCTGAGGTCCACCAGGAGATTTCATGATTTCTGGGCTCTTTAATGGCACAGCCTGGTCAGTGACCATCAGCCTGCTGCCTACACAATGTCTTTGTCTTTCAGATGGTAGCCGAGGACATATAATCCTTCAAAAGACATTTAAAGCACATGATTAGGGGAACAAAGAGGAAATTCATCCTCACACAGCACTGGCAATGCACCCCAGGAAGTAACCACTGATGGATGGCACGCCAGGAAACAGCGGCCCTGCTGCCAGGTACCCCTCCACCTGGTGGCTGGCGAGTTTCTTTTGACATGCTCTGTCGGAAACATTTCTATTTCAAAAACACAAACATGGAGGGAAAGTATGCGGTACAATCAGAAGTCTGATATTGAGGGTCAGATTTCTATTACAGCACAGCATACTTATTTGCAGAGTCTAAGACATAAAGACATGTAATAAAAAAATATTAAGGGACTACAAACACATTTATAGTCTTGTACAAATGGAATTTCCTTAACCAGGGACCTAGATTTGTCCAGCAAAACAAAACGAAGCAAAAAACGCTCACTGTACATTTTTCTCCTGGATGCATTCGCTTATTTCATCAAAGTTTATTAAATTCTTGATCTTTTCAAAGTATCCTTTGTAGACAAAAGATGTAAAAGAGAAAATATCAGATTCTGCCTTGGGGAAGTTTAAAATGTCACTGCAGGTGTAGGACTTATTGGGCACATGAGAGAGAGAGAGAACTGTGCCAGGATGTGAAGAGCCCAGACTTTATACAAGTTGCTGAGGGGATTCAAGGCAAATATTGATCATGGAAGGGCAGAAATAAACATCCGTGAGGTCAGAAGAGGTAGGCTTGAGGGAGGTAGCTGAGGGTTCTGCTTCCCTAGCGTCTCTTCTATCTAAATGACCCCCAGTCTAATTTCTCAGGACAACTGGGATTTACATAAACATAAGAAAGTTCATCTTTCCATCTCCTGGCATGCGAATGTGCAATCCATTAGAAAAGGGGTCCCTAACCCCTGGGCCACAGACCATACCTGCCTGTAGCCTGTTAGGAACTGGGCCGCACAGCAGGAGGTGAGTGAATTCTTCTGTATTTACAGCCACTCCCCATCGCTTGCGTTACTGCCGGAGTTCTATCTCCTGTCAGATCAGCAGAGGCACGAGATTCTCATAGGCGCTCGAACCCTATTGTGAACTGTGCATGTGAGGGATCTAGGTGGTACACTCCTTATGAGAATCTAATGCCTGATGATCTGTCACCATCTCCCATCTGTCTCCCCAGATGGGACCGTTTAGTTGCAGGAACACAAGCTCACGGCTCCCACTGGTTCTGCATTATGGTGAGTTGTAGAATTATTTCATTACATATTACAATGTAATAATAATAAAAATAAAGTGCACAAAAATGTAACGTGCCTGAATCATCCCAAAACCAGTGCCTCAACCCTTTTCCATGGAACAAGCATCTTCCACAAAACGGTCCCCGGTGCCAGAAAGGTTGGGGACCGCTGTGCTAGAACACCACCAGCACGTGAGCAAGGCATCGCATCATAAAACACCTGCCCCAACCCAGGATGGCTACTGCAGACAGGTGAGCTTCACCTCGTGCCCTGCCATTTACACACCATCCTGGAAAATCAGAACAGGTGAAACAGGCGTTTGGGGCACGTGGTGAAGTGCTAGCTTTCTGAAGGATAGCCAACGAGTAAGCATATTTTCTGTACTTCTAAAAAAAAATTCTTTCTTAATTCATATAAATGGTTTTTGGATGTCTCCTCCGTTCCCACACATTATCCTAAGTGCTTTGAGTATACCAGTGACAAAGACAGAAACATGGCTTCACCTTTCCCCAAAGTACAACCACTGGAACCCACGACATCTATTCTAGAGCCCACACAATGGATGTCCACTGACAGTGTCATGAATGGATGGAAATGTGAGTAAATCATAGAATGTTCTCAAATCCAAACACAGAGATGTCAATGGAAATTTCCATGTAACTACAGAAGAATCTATTACTGAATTCTGTGACAAACACTAAAAACTTGGCACAGGAGATGTTTCCCAAATCCACACTTAATAAATGCTTATGTAACACAATGAAATATCTAATATTCTTTATTTACATTATGATCCTTACATTTTACTTGATTTTCTTCAAAAAAGTGTGAAACACCTATTAACATCGTAACTCCAAGCCAAGGAATCTGGACCTAGTCTTCCTAAATGTGTACCAGAACCAAGACTGTGTTCCATTGAAGCAGAAATATTTCAGCCCCTTCCAAGAAGCACTCAACACCTTCTTCTCCCCCCGCACCCTCGGTCTTCCCAGTGTCAATCCAGAGCATATCAGAATTGAACCACCAGATAAAAGTGAAAAGCACAGCTATATTTTTGTGGTATCAGCAACTTTTAGATAATATTAATATGAATACATTAACCTCTCATAGCTTTTATTTTTCATAAGTAATAAAAGAATTCTCAACAGAAAGCCCCCAGCTCTTGAGTGCTACATAAAAGTGATCTCAAAATTTTTAATATGGCGCAAAGCTTGTTAATCCTGCTTGGATTTCATGCTAAAACTTTCATTAGTACGTTAGTCTTCCAAATATAATTTACGTAGGCTTAAGTACTCCAATTTTTATGATGAAGTGGCAAAAGCTGGAGCCTATTTTGCAAATTGCAGATGACATTTTTTTCTAGACTAGAATTAAGGGATTCAGTGCTAAAGTGCAATTTTTTATGGTTTTGTCAAAAGTTTGTTATTTGGGCGTCTTTACAACCTGATGACCTTCCTGTTGGCTGCTGCGCTTCAGTTCTGTCTCTCGTGTTTGTGCTCGGTCTGTTGACAACCATGTTGCTGGAACAATGAACCCAGCGCACAGCTGCAGAACATGCACCATCCACCCAGAAGACCAGAGTTCAAACCCTGACTTTCCCTCTGCAAGTGTACAGCAAGGGTATGAGGACTCCACGAGCTCTGCCTTATTCCTTCGGGGTCACATAAGGACTGAAAACTAAACCTCAGGGACCAATACCATCCTGTGGGAGCGCTGAGGCAGGGGGGTACATCCTGATGGGCTTAGAGACCAAGCCAATGGGGCACCCTGACTGTCATCTCTTACTGGATTAAATCTACCTAGCTAATGAAAGCATGGGTTGGAGTCTCATTTGTTCTCTCTTTTGTAGTACAAAGCTGGGTCCTGGCTTACCTCTATGGGTAATGCATGCTGTGGGGTCGTTGCTTCGTCTGTCCTCAGAAGTCACACAATTCTTTCGTTTTGACGTCCATGAAGAAAGAAAGACGTTGCTATTGCATTGCACTTTTCAAACATATTTTCATTTTTTTAACAATGGTGTAAAATAAAAAGGGTCTGCCAGGTGCGGTGGCTTATGCCTGTAATCCCAGCACTGTGGGAGGTTGAGGCGGGCAGATCACCTGAGGTTGGGAGTTCGAGACCAGCCTGACCAACATGGAGAAACCCCGTCTCTACTAAAAATACAAAATTAGATGGGCACGGTGGCGCATGCCTGTATTCCCAGCTTCTTGCGAGGCTAAGGCAGGAGAATCACTTGAAACTGGGAGGCGAAGGTTGTGGTGAGCAGAGATCATGCCATTGCACTCCAGCCTGGGCAACAAGAGCGAAACTCTGTCTCAAAAAATAATAAAATAAAATAAATAAAAAGGGTCTGAGCTTACTCTTCAGCTTTTTTTTGTGGAATTTCTGTTTGCCAGGCAGGGCTATGCCCTATCGTCTTAGTGAAATGACTGATAGTTCTAGAGGGGCAGATAATGGCATCGTTGTCTGAACACAATGCTCCCACTTTGTAAGAGTCAAGGGCTGCTGGAACATCTTGATTTCTGTTAACATCTGGTTTTTTAGGATAAAGGGAAAGTAATTTTTAGAAAGTACATGATGGGGCCAACTGTGGTCTATTATATGCTTAATGTGTGAGACTTCAAGGGGAAACTATAGCAAAAAGCTTCCCAAAAGACAGAGTTTAACAAGCAACGGTGCATTCAGGGTACAACATCTAGGATGGCAAGAGAATGAGACACGCCATTCCATGGGGAACAATTAGAGAAGCAGAGACGATTTGAGTGAGGAAGAGCAGACCAGCGCACAGTGGCCGGAGCTGTGCCGGCCTGGGCAGCCCAGTGCAAGCAGCAATTTTACCAGCATCACAACTGTCTTACGAAATAGACCGTCTCAACTACAGCAAGTTCCCCCGGCCCTAGTTATGAATCAACTCCTGAGGGAATGTTTTCTAAAATATTTGAAGGTTAGCCAGGGGAAAGAACTAAATGACCAAAAACGTCGCTTGTAATTCCAGAGTTCGATGACATTGTGTTTAAATGTTCTGTCCAGACTTGCGCTGTCACTGACAGTCCCTGACCTCTATCTGGAATGATAAAAGCACTAAGAGAGGGCTCCGTGCTAGTCCTGTGTCCCCAGGGTTTGTGGCAAGAGTGCCCGTTAGCAGCAGCTGGTGGGGCGGCCTCAGGAAACCCATCTTTGCGTCCTCCTTGACTGCTACCTTCTAACTGGACAGTGTGCAGTGTTCAGCCAGCAGGCTCGCCATGCTGCAATCCCCTCGGGACAGCCAAATCCTATCAATAAATATACTTAGCAACCTTGACCTTTGAAGGGACCATTCAGCCAATAAGGAAGAACAAATGAGAGTCTATTGCCGGTAACAGCAGTGTGGAGCAACGTAATGCTTGGTTGAAGGTAAGTTTCTGTCTGGGTCTGGCTGGCTGGGCAGTGATCTGAATAGAAGCACTTTTGCTTCCCTTGGAGCTACCAACCCCAACTCCTCAAACAGGAAAGCATCATTGGAGTCCCAGAGAAAAGTTCAGCCCAACACACTATATTCACTGGAACCAAGGTCATTTACCTCTGTACTCAATTTTGTAGTTGTAGGGATATGGGGATGAGCAGGAAGACGGAAAAGGCCATTCTGTGCACCATTTCTCTGAGTGCGGAGGCAGTGGGCCATAGTGGAGGGCAGGAATTGCTGTGTCCAGACCAGAAGACAACAGGAAGGGGCTGGAGCCTTAGGGAGGGGGCAAGAAGCAGGTCATCAAGAGCAGAGAAGACCAACCACAGAGGTGGCCGGGGCCGGAAGGATCAGATTGCATTGGGGATGGACAGAAGATGACTTTTAAGTTTCTTGTGAAATTAACTGACATTTCACAGGATGGGGGCAAACAACGCTTTCATCCATAGTATCTTTCTTTGATCTCCCACACAGCTCTGGGAAGCAGGCACTACCATCTTTGTTTTATAGATGGGGAAACTGAGGCACCATCAGCAAATATGCTTTCCCAAGAACACACAGTCACTGGCTAGATTCATCTCTGACTTTGGATTCCAAATTGCATGGTCTTTCCCAGTACCCTTCCCTTTCACTGTCTCACGGCTCCTCTCTGCCCCAGTTTTAAGCTAATTACATGAATGATGTAGTAATTCATTTCTTCTTTCATTCCAGTATTTAGGTGCTGTTTATATATAAAAATCTCTGCATTGTGGGAATTACTACATCAGTAAAACTTTTATGCTTCTTTTTAAAATACAGACACAATAAAGGACGGGCATCCTCCAAAGACCTGTCCACTTTGCTTGTCTCCACATGACTTTTATTGTTCTCATTACCTCAGTTTTTTCAGTTCTCCCCAACTGTGAAGGAAATGAAATTAAAAATAAACAAAACAAAACAAATTCAGTGTTGCAAATGAAATACCAAGTGGCTTTTTGCTGTTGGGGGCATTTCAGTAAATGGTGTCAACCTTCCTTCTAGCTTCTTCTTAAAGCCAAAGACACCAAAAGGCTGACACACAGGCTCCGCAGGTGGCTGTATTTGATGTCTGTAGGCGAGTCACCATGAGGTGGGTGTTGTGCGATGCTCTGGCTGGAAACTCCACCCCTGGGGCTACATTGCTCCTGCCCCTACAGGGTGGTGTTAAGGCAATCCAACCTTAGGCTACTTCAAAGTGACTTCACAGACACTGTGTAAAGGAAGAGGCGGAGCTGCTGGGCAGGTGCAGAGGGGGCAGCAGGTGGGAATATGCAAGGCACAGCATGCTGGCCACAGGGCAGAGGTTTTGACACCTTGCTGGAGTTATTTGATTAGCTAAAGTGAAACGAGTTCTGAAGACCTCCTGAGTTCATGTTCTGCTAGGTTCTTGGTAAATGTGCACGTGGTATCACATCCTACTCCGAGTACCAGATGATGCTGTCCCCTGAGCCTGACATTCCTGCAGGTGACTGGGAGTGTGAGACGAGCATCCAAGGAAGAAGCATATGTCTGATTTAGGTCAGAGTGCTGGGCTAATCAGACACCTAAGGGATCTGCAAAGAGGAAGTGCAGGTGCCCAGGTGAGGCCACTGGAAAGCCAGGCTGTGAAGGGACAAAGACAGCCCAGGCCACCCTATGTGCAAAGAGCTTCTAAACACTGGGGCTTGGTCTCGGTCTTTGCTGTCCTCTTCTTCCTCGCAACTCAGGTTCCCATGTCAGTTTCTTTCCTCTGGCAAGTCTGGCTTATAAGGGCAAAACCATGTTAAGAGCAGAGTCCAAAGCCTCAAACAGGAATCTAAGCTTACAACTCAAGGCAAAGCCCCCGAGTTTCTGCGGACCTTTGCTAGACTCTGTGTGTACCACTGGATGTGCCCTGACTCTCTTGGCCACGTCACTTTGAAGAAGCCTTCAGGATTGAGTGTGGTCTCAATCTGCTGCCCACATAGAATGTGCCTCGAAATTCCTTCCCTTCCAAACTCACTGAGAGGGGCACATGCAGAATGGTCCATCTGTGTTTTCCTTCAGGGTTACTTTAAACCTATTATGCATCAGGCATTTGGTTGGGCACAGGGAAGAAAACGCACACAGGCCTTGCCGGTGTGTGAACTTCTGGCTCAGTGTTAAAGGGCATTCTTATTTCCTAATTTCAGGGACTTAATCAGTCACAGGCATCTTCTGTGACTGGTACCATTTTCTTTCATTTGATCCCATGACGTATCTTTGTATGTCCTTTAATCCCCTCATCTTACCTTTGGAAACCTTTTTTTCAATTGCATTTTAACTATTACAATTGATCATCCATTACTAATCCATCTTCCATCATCCTTTAATCCATCCATCCCCTATCAACCCATTCATTATCCATCCATCCATCATCCATCTGTAATCCATCCATATATTCATCACCCATCCATCATCCTCTCATTCATCTATCTGTCCATCAGTCATCCATCCATCATCTATTCATTATCCATCCATCCATTTATCATCCATCTATTCACCATCCATTCATCCATGAACATGTTCTAAGCAGCAGGTGCAATGTGAGCCTTGTTGCACCAAGGTCCCTTCTCTCAAAAAGCCCACATCGTACAGTAGGGAGACAAATGCAGATACAATGAGAGCTTTAGGAGCACTGAGGAAGGAGCCCTGGACTTGAGGAATTAAGGAAGGTTGCACAGACCAAGTGGCCTGGAGAGGAATCACGATGAAGGAGAGGGGCTAACCAGGCACAGAACACTGAGCAGGGTGTTTAGACTGGGATCAGCATGTGGAAAGAAACCAAAGCAGGAAAGAGCATTCCAGGAATGGGGAGCAGTTTAGAGGGGATGAAGCATGGGGTGTACAGAGGGGGTTGTAAGAAGGACTGAGGCAGAAGGACCAATTAGACCCAGAATGGGAAGGGCTCCAAACGCCAGAGTCAGCCTCCAACTCTTGGTCTGCCTTGTCCTTTGTTCTGTCCTCATTGTTATCATGACAACAGCAGCCACAAGTATGGCTGCTCCAGTCCATGGATACCACCAACTCTTAGGACTGCTTTTTGAGTGCTGACTCCATGCCAGGCACGTGCTAACCATGCACTGCCTTGTTTATACCTCACAACAAGCTGTGGGTAGATTCTGTTATGATTCCCACTTTAGAGACAACAAAGTGAGGACAGATTAGGCTCCCTGTCCTGGGCTACAGAGCTGGCATGGAGGGGAATCCGAACCAACCTGCAGGCAGGCTTGTTATGGAGCCCATGCTTTAACCCCCACAAGCTGTCCCCTGCCTCGGTGGCTCCCTTCTCTCTGCTTGGCCTTTCATATGTCCAGCCTCTGCCCTGCAAGTCTGACTCTCCTGTAGAAGCTTCCTGAAGACGGCATTGTGGTAATCCCCACCTGTCAGGCTCCCTAGGCTGTGTGTGCAGCAGCTTATTTCACTCCGTAACTCAGGCATGCATCGCTACTCAGTTCTTAATCCCATAGGCATTTGTCTCTTTTCATGAGATGGCCACTAAAGACCTAGCATTCGAATGAGACCCTGAGCTCACTCTTCCAAATGGCTGTGCTGACTGCAGCCTCAATGCCAGGCAGTCACTAAGGACCCTTGATGTCTCAGCAGATGGAATGTCCCCACCTGCTGAGACATCCTGTCTGTGTATCCGGCCACTTTGGGTTGGGGCAGAGAGGACTGGTGTGTAACATGCCTGCTTCTGCATCTGCCCAATTCACCCTTCTTTTTTTTTTGAGACAGGTTCTCACTTTGTCACCCAGGCTGGAGTGCACTGACAAGATCTCAGCTCACTGCAACCTCCGCCTCCTGGGTTCAAGCAATTACCCCACCTCAGGCTCCTGAGTAGTTGGGATTACAGGCACGTGCCACCACGCCGGCTAACTTTCGTATTTTATTAGAGATGGGGTTTCACTATGTTGGTCAGGCTGGTCTCAAACTCCTAAACTTAAGTGGTCCACCTGCCTCTGCCTCCCAAAGTGCTGGGATTACAGGCATGAGCCACCACACCCAGCCCCAATTCATTCATTTAGCAAAAGCCAGTCAAGCACCCCTATGTGCTGGAGGCTGGGAATTCCATTGCATTCACACGTATGCTTCTGCCCTTTGGGAGTTCAAAGGTGGGTGGGGACTGGATAAAATGTGAGGAGTGTATATTACAGCTTGTGCTGTTTTGTCTATGAAAGTGAAAAACACTAATGGGAGATTGAAAATGAGAGGTGGTGAGGAACAGACCTCTTTGACACAATGCTATGGAGGCTGAGAGCAAAGCTGGAAGCTGCTGGCCTTGTGGACAGGTTTAGGGAGGAATGTTCCCACATGGGGCAAAGGCAGGAAAGAGCAGAGTAGC
The DNA here is from genome assembly GCA_031835075.1 of Saguinus oedipus. Taxonomy (NCBI): domain Eukaryota; kingdom Metazoa; phylum Chordata; class Mammalia; order Primates; family Cebidae; genus Saguinus; species Saguinus oedipus. Next base: position 131,904,639 of record CM063179.1, read on the forward strand.
CCAGGAATAGAAATAAGACTGTGGCATTGGAGTACACATTAGCGGGTAGGCATAAGACAGTGCTGGAGAGGTTGGAAGACAGGCAAAGCAGGGTGAAAAGTCTGGGAGAGTTTGGGTTTTGTTTATTTGAGCTGCCGTGAGGAGCATGAGGGGCTTTTTTTAGTCAGGCTGGTCTTGAACCCCTGGCCTCAAGTGATCTGCCCGTCTCAGCCTCTCAAAGTGCTAGAATAATAGGCATGAGTCACCACGCCCAGCCTATGAGGAGCATTTATGGGGTTATAAACCGAGATTGCCATGGTATCGTTTGTGTGTTAATCCTTCTAGCTGCTGAGTGGAGGATAGATGGGGGTGGGCAGCAGGAAGGGAAGCACAGAGGAAGTTAGCAGGCGACCACATGAGTCCAGATGAAAGGTGATGATGGTTTGGACTGGATCAGGGCAGGGTCACTGGGAAGGAGGAGCTGGATGGATCGAAGACTGATGTGTACAGAAGGAGATGGATCAGAGCGGGTGGGTGAGGAAAGACAGGTATCACAAAGGATTCCTGATGTTCTGGTTTGAGTGACAGAGAAGACTAAGGTGGGGAGAATAGCGGGTAGGATTCGGACAAAATTGAAGACTTCCAGGGTTAGCGGACAAAGAAAATTCAACAACATTGAATACTGTGAACAACGGTTTAACGTAGGGTTTCAAAAGTTCCAGGTGGAACTCTACAGCTAGCAAGCTTAAATTTAAATCTTGGCTCTACTGATAACTAGCTGTATTAGTCCATTCTCACACTGCTATAAAGAAATGCCGGAGACTGTGTAATTTATAAAGACAATAGGTTTAATTGGCTTATGATTCTACAGGCTGTAGAGGAAGCACGGCTGGGAGGCCTCAGGAAACTTAGAACCATGGCAGAAGGTGAGGGGAAAGTAGGCACATCTTACCTGGCTGAAAAAAGAGGAAGAGAAAGAAGGGGGACGTGCTATCCGCTTTTAACCAGATCTTGTGAGGATTCATTTACTATCACAAGAGCAGCACCAAGGGGGAAGTCTGCCCCCCGCCCATCAGGCTCCACCTCCAAGTTGGGGATTACAATGTGACATGAGATTTGGGTAGGGACACAGATCCAAACCATATCACTAGCTGTGTGTCTTTGGGAAAGCTGCTTAACTTCTCTGTGACTTGCTTTTTTTCATTTTAAAAATGAAGACAATCTTTCTGTGGTCCTTATGAGAACTGCATGAGTTAATACCCATATATAAAGTGTTTAGAATAGTGCCTGGTACATAATAAACAACAGCCACCACCCAATAAGTGACAATTATTACTAACAACAAACATACATTGAGCATGCTGTCTGCTGGAGGCACCCTTGTCCCGGGTGCAAAGGGACATAGGGACATCAGCTTTACCTTCCAGGGGCTTATGTTCTATAGGAGTAATAAACACACACTTGTTCATAAAACAGAACTTTAGTTACTCCTTGTTTCAGCCAATGGCCACATTATTACAGAGAAAGAATAACAGGATTCCAGGAGAAACATGACATGGGAATCAACCACAAAGTGTCTATATTCATCCATTGCATGTACTTAACCTACAATTCTAAATCTCTATTTGTACTTCAGTACCTTCCCTTTGGGAATGTTATGAAAATGTCCTTCACCACCAGCTGATTACAAAACTTCTGAAGTGGTTAAGGAATGTCTGAAAAGATTAAATTTAAGCACGGAGGCCAGTGAAATTTTGAAATCTATGCCAAAGACCCATTTTAGCATGTGACTGTCTGGTCCCCCTTAAATGGCCTTAACTTGACGGGTCTAGAGCTATCGGTTTCTACTGTGTAATTCTGCAAGAGGCAGAAACATTCAGTCTATCCCAATGGGAGAGAGTTGCCAGCTTTGCCAAAGGGGCATTGAAATGGATTAAAAATTTTTTAAAAAAGACAAACTAAATGCAATAGGCAAGACTAAATCAACATTTCCAGGAGATAATCCACTCAAGTAACCAATATTAGGGTTAAGGTTTTGGTTAATTTGCAAAGCCACTGTAATCTAATGGCAATGATGGACAAAATCTATTTGATTTCTGCCACTGGTCAAACATGTTAGAGAAATGCACTGACTGGATTAATTTATCATGTGGTTTAAACTGGGCACTTTAAAGAAAACTCAGCTATGAAACCCAGAGATGGGGTAGATTCTTTCGTTCAAAAGACAAAGCCACAATAATGGCATTATCGACACCTTTTAAACATGTGAGAGAGAACTGGGTGTGGTGGCTCATGCCTGTAATCCCAGCACTTTGGGAGGCTGAGGCAAGTGGATCACCTGAGGTCAGGAGTTCGGGACCAGCCTGACCAACATGGCAAAACCCTGTCTCTACTAAAAATACAAAAATTAGCCAGATGTGGTGGTGCATGCCTGTAGTCCCAGCTCCTCGGGAGGCTGAGGCAGGAGAATCACTTGAACCTGGGAGGTGTAGGTTGTACTGAGCCAAGATCATGCCACTGCACTCTAGCCTGGGCAACACAGTGATGTGAGCAGTGCTATGAGCATTTTTCCATTTGTTTGTTGGTTGCATAAATGCCTTCCTTTGAAAAGTGTCTGTTCATATCCTTTGCCCACTTTTTGATGGGGTTGTGTGTTTTCCTCTGGTAAATCTGCTTTAGTTTTTTGTAGATTCTGGATATCAGCCCTTTGGCTGATGGGTAGATTGCAAACATTTTTCCCATTCTGTTGGTTGCCGGTTCACTCTAATCATTGTTTCTTTTGCTGTGCAGAAGCTGTGGAGTTTAATTAGGTCCCATTTGTCTATTTTGGCTTTTGTTGCCATTACTTTTGGTGTTTTAGTCATGAAGAGCTTGCCTACTCCTATGTCCTGAATGGTATTGCCTAGGTTTTCTTCTAGGGTTTTTATGGTGTTAGGTCTTATGTTTAAATCTTCAATCCATTTGGAGTAAAGTGTAAGGTGTCAGGAAGGGGTCCAGTTTCAGCTTTCTGCACATGGCTGGCCAGTTTTCCCAACACCATTTATTGAACAGGGAATCCTTTCCCCATTGCCTGATTCTGCCAGTTTTGTCAAAGATCGATAGCCTTGTTATTTTAAGCTAAGGTAGCATGACTGTAGTATTAAAAAAATCTGCATTAATTATGTATCAGCCTTAAATATTGTTCTCCTTTACATGCAGAATCTTAAAAGGTTGAACTTCTGAAGCAGAGCTTACCGGGGTGGGAGTGTAGGGCTAGAGAGATGGGGGTCAAAGGACACAAAATTCCAGTTAGAAGGAACGGGTTCAAGATGAACTGTGCAATATGGTATATATAGTTAATATCGGTGTATCACATTCTGGAAAATTGCTAAAAGAATAGATTTTAAGTGTTCTCACCACATGCAAAAAATATGTGTGAAATAATACATATGTTGGCAGGGTGTGGTGGCTCACACACATCATCTCAGCACTTTGGGAGACCAAGGCAGGTGGATCATGAGGTCAGGAGTTCGAGACTAGGCTGGATGATATGGTGAAACCCCGTTTCTACTAAAAATACAAAAAGTAGCCAGGCGTGCTGGTGTGCGCCTGTAGAACCAGCTACTCAAGAGGCTGAGGCAGAAGAAGGTTACAGTGAGCTGAGATCACACCATTGCACTCCAACCTGGGCAACTAGAGCAAAACTCCATCCTCGCCCTCCCCCATAACCCTCAAAAACCAACATATGTTAATTAGCTCAGTTTAGCCCTTCAACAATATCTACAGATTTCAAAACAACATGTATATGATATATACAATTTTTAAATTTTTCGATAAAAATAATTTTTAAAATCTGCATTAATTACATATCAGTCTTAAATATTGTTGAATTCTTAGAAACCGTTTTAAACTTTTACTACTCTATTTATATGACACAATTTATATGATAAACTTGGGAACTGATTGCTAAAAGACAGAGGCTCATGAAACTAAGTTACCTAAAACTTGGAAATATGGCAGAAAGCTCACTCTGTCTGCTTTCAAAGCCAAACCCAATCACCATCTCGCAAGCTGGCCTAGAATGTATCTGGCCATGTGGGGCTGGGGTGAGCGGACTGCCTCCAGGGGACTGTTTCTCATAAAGTTTTATATGAAGGCAGCCACTTAGGTGTCGTTTATGGCAGCTTTAGTGCTGTGGTGACAGAGTAGGGTAACTGCGACAGAGACTGGCTGGTCTGCAAAGCCTGAGATGTTTAACAACTGGCTCTTCACAGAGAATGTTTGTAGACCCTTATTCTAGGGGATGCTATTTGGGTTGATTTACTATTTGTTACTGATTAGCGACCAGATTTTGTAAAGCTAGATGTCAACTTGTAGAAGACTGAGAAATGGCAAATGATATCCGTCAGGTAGGAAAGATAAACCACTAAAGTGATGGTTTCATTGCCCTGAAGGACATGAACAGGTTTTGGATGTGAGCTAGCAGGCTTCTCTCATCCTTCCTTGCTCTCCCTGAGCCTGCTTTGGCATCCTGCTGGTTCCCTCATCAGTGAGTTGCATGAACCTTTGACAGATGCTCACTATAGCTTTATGTGAGAGCCATGGTTTTAACTTTCTGAAATTTGTGCTTTGACGTAACTTATTTGCCTACATTTGACTGAATAGCATTTATTGAATAACTCTGACTGGCTCAATGATGTACTGGGCCCCTTCTATGCAGAAGAATGATGTCGGATGCTAGGTGGGATGTAAGAGTGAATAAGAACTGGAGTTGATAGAAAATGACTCATCAACTCAAATAACTACATCAATACATGTGCTCAGAAATAACTTTGTGTAGTAAAAGTCATAACTAATTGTAACTGCCTGATTCGTTATACTGAGTTGCTGGTGGGTGAGTTTGTGAATGCTTAAAGATGTCCTCTTTTCCCTTCTTTAATTTTCTGTAAGGAGCATCTGTTGTTTCTTGTAAAAAAAAAAAAAAAAGTGTGGAATTTGATTTTAATTTTTCAAAAATGTCAATCAGGGAAAATCAGGAATGTCATTTAGCTTCAGTGGCAGATTTGGGGACAAAGGAAAAATTCAGATAGGGCAGGGGAGCTAGGCTGTAGAGGCCTTGGAAGCTGGGCTGACTAATCTGACCCATCATCCTGGGTAAGAGGGAGCTGCTGTGGCTTTAAGATGGGAAGAAGAGAAACAGGTAGAAATCTGTGCAATCCAGCCCTGAGAAGAAGACTCAGACCCTGGTAGAGGCAGGGGTGGTGAGGAAGACACGGACAGCTTGGAGCTATTTGTAAAGACAGACTTAGAGATGACGAAGCCAAGAGGAGCTGGTTGGAAAGGGCACTGACTGGGGGCCCTACAGGGAACCCAAGGCATCATTTGGACAAAGTCCTGTGCTGAACTCTGGAGGAAGCCAGCGGCATCTGATCTGTCCTTAAATCCCTGAGGCCAAGCCTAGTGCTCAGAATATAGAACATTCTCAGGCAACACGCACCAGGCTTGAGCAGAAGGGAGGCAAGTTGCAGGTTTTGTCGATGCAGCCTGGAGGCTGTGCCCCACAGCCAGATATGAGGTCAGGAGTTTGAGACCAGCCTGGCCAATATGGTGAAACCCTGTCTCTACCAAAAATACAAAAATTAGCTGGGTGTGGTGGCGTGCGCATGTAGTCCCAGCTACTGGAGAGGCTGAGGCAGAAGAATCACTGGAACCTGGAAGGTGAAGGTTGCAGGGAGCTGAGAAAAAGGTCCACAGAGAGACCATGAGGGACCCTGTGGGAGAGGGCGGTCATGTGCTTCACTCCTGGGGTTGCAGAGGAAGCACCTCCAAGCCAGGAGTCTGAGAGGAGCAGCACCACGATGGAATGGGAGTCAGAGAATTTCTCAGTTCTGGGAACTAGATGACTCTGATTTAAGGAAGGTTGGGTGGTTGAGCATCCCAGGACACAGAGATGAGCCCGAGAAACCACCCTGGGTTTGGTGTGCAGGATCCTGCCTGGCTGGATGTGGTATTCATATATATCACTTGAGCCCCCAAAATAGAAAATGAATTTGAATGCTAAAGTGAAGAGACATTAGGTGGCCAAGTGACAGAGGGAAGGGAAGCTGGTATTCAGTCAAATGTAGGTAGTGACATCTTTGGGAAGGGAAGAAGGTTATGAGTGAGAAGAAACAAGAAAATTCTCCATGGGCCGAGAAGCCCAAGAAAGGGGATGGCACATGGAAGGCCTCAAAGTCTCCACCGTGCATGAGAGGCGACATCACCTCTGTGAACTGCAGGAATGGGGTAGGGAAGGGACTGGGGCTTCAACATGCACGTACAGTTCTTCATTTTGCACAAAGTCACACATTCAGATGAACATCACTGTTTCCTGAGAAACGTGAAGATGCAAACCAGGTGTCTCCTCTGGGGTTGGGGCTGGCGTTCAGTCAAGACGGACAGCCATGATGGGCGCTGCTCTCATCCCTCGAGTCCACGGCTCTCCCTGGCAAGCTCCCGTAGGAGATGCAAATGCAGGACAGGAGAGGGGCGAGCCACCGGTGTAGGCACCCATGGTCTCCAGCATCAGCAGACATATTTCAAAGATTGAATCTCAACCCAGCCACAGCAGAGAGATCACACTATTAAAAAGGTTTGCACTTTTTATGGTCTAATGAAGTGTAAGATGACAGAATTTACACAACCGGGAGAGAGGCCGGAAAGGCCCGGTGAGTCTTATCACCCACATGCTGGATTTGTCCCCAGCTCCTGGAGCCATTGGGAGGGGCCATATATTCTGTTTCACCAGCTCTTGCAGTAAAATATTTACTGTCTGGTTTGTGGATGCAAAATGTGCAACCAGGGCAAGCGTGGCCTCTAGCTCGTGTGAATCCTGCTGCTTCTGTTTCTGGGCCTGAAGACACAGATTCAGCAATTCCCCTGCTGCTCCTACGTGGCTGTGGGTGCCAGGATCTCTGCCCTCACCTACATATGAGGCTGAGTGCCTGGCATGCATCCTTGCAAAGCAAATGAACAGCCCATTAGACACAGACTCAGTTTTCATCTCAAGGTACATCTGTGCTTAAACCTGACAATATGCTCTTTCCATTTTATTTATCTTTAAACCCCACCACATTTCATGTGTATTTATGAATGTACTGTTGCTGCCAAAATCTTGGCACTTTATTCATACTCGAAACTCCTAGCTGTGGTAAGAAAAGAGGAGCACATTTTTCAAGAGGGGAAGAAATGACTTTTCCCAGTATATCAAAAATACGTCCCATTTTATCATCACTATTTGATATCAAAGAGTAAGGAAGGTAGACTCTGGCAGAAGGTCTGCAGATTCCAGAGATTTCTTTCAGGGAGTCTGTATCTTTTTATGGTGAGGTTTGTGCTTTTGGGGCCCTGGGAATAAGAAATTTAAGTTATTTAGTCAAGTCCTCAGCCTCACTTATCAAACTACCAACCTATCAGGTTGAAGACCCCAATATGCTTAGAATAACTACCTGCAGGTTTTGTTTGGGGCAATTATCTAGATGATTCAGTGAAGCCAAAGAAAAAGTGATTTTAAAGCCTTGGACAATGACAGGAGGGTGAGGCAAGCCAGCCCTGCTGAAAAAATGACCCACCTAATCACCATAGAGACAAGCGGGCCTGACCATCCCACCAAAATGGCTGGTGCTCATTTCAAGTCACACCAACGATCACATCTGCTTGCAGTGCATGAGTCATTTTGGGCATAACAATCTCAACGACTACCCAGAACTCTGCAGTATCGTCAAGTTCGCAAGCCCCTTCTGGCCTCTACTAATGCATTGGGGTTCTGCCGCAGAAACTCTCCCATAAACCTCTGCTCGTCAGGTGTCATGCAGTCCTGTGACCCTGTTCGTGGGAAGCTGCTGCTGCTTCCCACGGTGTGTCTCACACCGTCTTACACATCTAAACAAAACCAAGTTTTCATTTTTAGACTTCAGTGAGTTTTAACTAAATGAGAGAAAAACAAACATTTAAAATTACAAATGAAATACATATAAAGTTTCCCTACATGTCAGTAATATTTCCTAATAATGAAACAATAAATGCATTCTTTTAAAATAAGTCATTCTATTCTGCTCTCTAGCTAGCTGAGATTGTGCATAACCTTAAGATAAGCATTAAGGCCTGTTCTGTTAACAAGCATACACAGTGTGTATCTGATCAAAGCAATGCTTTTTGGTCAAACCATTGACTAATAAAATCAAAATGCCCACTGGCACTCGATACAGGCACTCGAAGGGACCTACCACACACACCGTGATCTAACAGTCCATCAACAGCAGGAAGGACAGTGGCTTAGACGCTAGTTACCAGACCATTACCACCTATGAGATGCTCTTTCATATTCACTGTTCTATTAATTACAATATTCTATGAATTGGTATTTCCATGCAGGGTCTGACCTGGGCCACATAAGAAGTTGGAACAGGTGCAAGCTGTTAAGGTCAGCAAGAAGCGCAGCTCACACAGGGACTGCGTGGGCTGTAGGAGGGACTCCAGACTTCGTAGGGCTTCATTAACTCAATGCCTCTTGTCTTTGAAAACAGAGTAACAGATTAATAACCATGACATTGATCCCCAAACAGGATCAGATGCTTTCAAGTGTGGTCTCAAGGCTCAGGAATTTATGCTCTAATTATGAAAATGAAATTGAACAGTAACCAATACCAACAAAAGCGGGAGCATCTGGAGGTTAAGAACCAGAATTTTAGAGTCAGAAAAATCAGCCTAACTCCTGGCTTTACCACCCACTGCTTGGTGTGATTTTACAAAAGGGATTCACCTCCTTCAGCCTCAGCATCTTAATCCACAACACCACAATATAATGGTTCCTACACTGTGGAGCTACTGCGGGATGCCAGTAGGATATCGTGTGCAAAAAGCTTAGTTATGGTGCCGTGTGAGCTCTCCAGGAACATTAGCTATTTACGGCAAGAGCAACATCAGTGTCAATGAAGCATAAGATGAGAAGCTCTAAATGGTTCAGAATGTTCAAAGGAGACAGTATTCCCAATAGGTTGGTGTCTCCAAGACTCTAGAGAAAGAGACCAGGGTGTGGTTTGAGATGGACCTTGGAGAGCTGCTAGGACTTAGATTTTGTGTATGTGATGGGGGCAGGGTGGCGGTGGTTAAATCAAAGCTACAGAGATGCTGTGGGCAAAGACACATGTATTGTATGTGCACACGGAATGTTCTAGAAACAGGCCAGTCTGGGCAGGGCATGAGGTTCTCATATGGGAAGTGAGCCTAGAAGGGTGGGGTTGTCCAGGCTGGAAAAGAGTATGGGCATCAGGCTCAAGTAGTCAGAATTTCTTCCACAGGCAAAATGGCTATTGAACAATGGGGTGAGCCAGAGGGAGCATTTGAAAAAGGACAACATGATGTGTGCCGTGTGTTGAATCGTGTCTTCCTAAGAGACATGTTCAACTCCTACTTCCTGGCACCTGTGATGGTGACTTTATTTAAAATTGGTTATTTGCAGATGCAACCAAGCTAAGTGGAGGCCACAGTGGAGGAGGGTGGGCCCTTCGAGGAGAGGGAGATTTGAGCACAGACATGCAGAGAGGAGGCTCCCATGTGAAGAAACAGTTACAGAAGAGACACGGGGGAAAAGGGAGGCAGAGGCTGCAGTGATGCTGCCGCAAGCCCAAACCGCCTGATGCCAGCAAGTGCCAGAAGCCGGAAGAGGCGAGGAAGGGTCCCTCCCAGAGCCGTGGGAGGGGATGTGGTCCTGCTGGATGTCACCAGTCCTGGGTTTAGGACTTCTGGCTTCCAGGGCTGCAGGAGACCAAGATTCTGGTGTTGGAAGCCGCTCAGTTTGTGGTGCTTCGCTAAGCAGCCTGGGGAGATGTGGAGCTGGAGATGTACAGGAAAGACGTGAGCGAATCAAAGACTTGGAGACATAATGGTGACATGAAGAAAGAAAAAGGGAAGTGGCAAGAACCCAGAGGGCCAAGGTGCTCACATGGATCGAGACGAAGACCAAACAGAGGTGCTGTCTCTGAGCAGGACGGCTACCTAGAGCAGAGAGGCCAGCCTCACGCGGAGGCAGCAGGCTAGTGCAATGATGCTGTCATTAACAAAAAGGACATCCCGGGAACGAACAGGCGGCCCTTCTATGAGCAAAGTCAGAGCCCATCAGTGGACAGGCTTTGGAGCTGCGATGCACCAGGACTCCTCGTCCACGTCCGCCCACTCCTGTCTTGCGCCTGGACGACTGAAACTTCCAAACCTCCCACGAGACTCCTCTTCCGCTGCGGCTGGAGATCTACCCTAGTGGGGAAATTCTTCTCCGAAACTTATTCCCGTGGGTTTATAGCTATTAGTACCTGTGGAAAACTTTTGCTTTATTTCAAGATCTTTAGAAAAATAAGCAGGGCATACCATAATTGTTGGTTGATTTGTTTTCAGTTAATTCATTCCAGATTTCGGCCTTTCTGTTTATTACCACTTCTACCTTTTTCAGCCTATCCTTAAGTTCTCTGAAGTGTAATTTTATATACATTTAATGACTATCCAATGACATTACGAAGTCTGAAAATCTTGCTTTTTTATCTTGAGGTGTCCTGCCCTGTAATCAAGGGTTTGAAAACCCCCCAAATGCTCTACTGCTTCTCTCTCTCTCTTTAACCAGAAGAAAATAGAGGTCACTCTGCAGTCAGAATAATTGCTGTAGTGGATTGAAGATATTTTTACAAACTTTCTCCCAAAATTACAGATTTAAGATGACAACGAAAGTAAAATTGTAGTTGAACTCCGAAGCGAAACCTTCAACTAAAAATACAAAGTACTCACAACGTGCAATTTTGCTGGGGCCAAGAGGCAAAAAAGCTTCACGTCAACAAAATTGTCATGATCTCTGAGCATCTACAGAACTCAAGTGGCTTCAGGTTGTATAAAGTCCCCAAATCATTGCAGGTTTGCATACGCACGTGTCTCTGAAATGAGCTAACAGTTTTCTCAAGGTCCAAGTGAGACTCGGTCTTTAAACTACCAAAATAAAAAAATGTCTCCATTCAAGACTTTTTAAGAAAATTTTCACATTGTTGCAGACGGTAGAATACAGGGGAAATTTTGTACAAACTTCCATACTTGTTCCTTTTAACTAGACATCTGTTGTGAAAGTTCAGATGCTCAATTAGTTTTCATCAGGAAGGAGTCAGTAAGGAAAAATGGAATCTTCTGTACGACAGCATAAGAGAAAGAAAAAAAAGGAAAGAATGGAAGTATGGAGACAGCAATGGTCAGATTTTCAATTAGGTAAAAACCACAGAGAACTGAAAGCTTTTTACCTTAATAATCAGAGTATAAATTTTATTTACTCTCTAGGGATTATAGTAGTGATTTTCTATAAGAAACTAGAAAGTATTCTTTATTTGACATGCATATTAAAATGTTATGTGCCTTCCTACCAACATCTACTAGAAAGGATTACAGTCTGAGGGAGAATAAATATCTTGGTTCAATGGTAAGTAAAATCATGTATAAGGTAAATATTGCCACAGACGTTTTATTTTATAAAAAGCAAGTATAGTGAAATTCTTGTGTGGAATGCAGGTGCCTCAGCCAAGAAAAATTATGTTTTGCACATTTCAGACGTTCTCTTTGAATAAATATAGAAGCATAAACAGGCAGAAATACAGAAGTCAGGAAGAAAAATGATTTGGGCATAAACTCTATCAAAGCATCAAATACTATTTTACTGAAGAGCCGTTCAGTTTTTAGATAAGAAGTCATGTTTCACAAACATACCCTAAATACCCTTTGCTTATCTGACAGGATCTGATCAAATATCTTTTGAGGTACACTTTTCCTTCCTACTCCCACGAATTCTTCAGAAACTGCTTAGCAGAACTATTTTAAAAAATAAGTTTCATAACTGAGCAATGTGAGGGTGTGACCCGCAGAGACTGTGCCATGGCCCAGTTCTATGTTGGGAGTGTCGCTGTTGGTGGTGAGCTTTACTATCTGTGGTAGATGTATTCTTGGAGAAATCAAGCAAATCAGATTGTGTGTGTGTGTGTGTGTGTGTGTGTGTGTACCAACCTAAGTCATGTTTTCAGTGTCCCCAGGAGTTTGCCCAGGAGTTGAGGAATTCTGCAAGAAGTTATTCACAGTAGGAGCTGCCAGTGCAGGGCTGCCTGTGGCGAATAGCTTGGCTGCTGAATCCCCAGCCCCCTAGTTCCTCATGGAGAAGCCATCTCCTACTTCAGAGGCTAGAAATGGAAATCTCCTGACCTCCGTGAGCCAGCTGCAGTCAATGGATCTGCTGGGAAACTTTCTGGAAACATTTTCTTCCCTAACAAAAAGAGCCATGCAAGGGAAGAAACATGGCTTCCCTTTCCGCCCCATTAGACATTGTTGGGTGAAAGTGTGATTCTTGGAACCGGAGTTTTCCATCACCTGTGACTAGGAGAAAGCCCAGAGAATTGCAGAAATTGCACCCTTCCCCAGGGTGCGGGTGCTGTCAACTGCTGAATTAGCCTCGCCTAGCAGTGCCACCTCTGGGTGACCATGTCCCTGAGATAATAACCTCCTCATTGCCAAGTCACTCTGCGTCAGGTATTCTATTACTCACACTGAACAGAAAGCAGATTCCTGCTTCATACCGTGTCTTCAAGGCATTTTCCTCTGGAAAATCCCTCTTATCCCTCAAGGCTTAGTCTATGAGCAACTCTAGGGAGTGCACGTGAAAATGTGGTGCCCCTTGTTCATAAATTACTAAGAATTTAAAGACGTGATAGCAGAGCATTAAACCAGCCATGGGGCCCTTCTAGGTGTGGGGCCTTGTGTGACTACTCAGATTGCACACTTACGAATTTGGCCCTGTTTACTGGCTTATCTTGGGTTAGCACATTTCTTCTGTAAAAGGCCAGATAATAAATATTGTAGGCTTTTCAGGCCACACGGTTCTTGCCACAACTACCCAACTCTGCACTATTCTAAGTAGATTAGGTAGGTCAGAACCCACCCACTGTCACAAGAATGGGCATGAGAACCACATTTGCCAAGAGTAACCCCAAGTTCTTGGCCAGGATGGATTGGCTCGGGAATAGGCACCTGACGGAAGCCAGGACATTTGGACATCACCTCAAGTCTTTCCAGTAGGCACCTGGGAAAAATGGTACTTTTCTCCTGGAGTTCCATAGCTAATAGCGTGTGATCTGTGGATGCCAATGGCTTTTCTCATTTAGCATTGCAGAAGAGACTGAGCAACAGACAGCCAGAGAGCCAGGGCCATGAGGACGCTCTGAGCCCCTGGCTCAGGCCACACCTGAAGCAGGTTGTACCTTGCTTCCCAGTTATGTAGTGCAAAACCTTTTTACCTTTTCTTTTAGCAGTTTGAGTTGGTTTTCTATCACTTACAACCAAAAGAATTCTGACTGTATATAACAAAAAAAACTGAACTCTGTGTACTTTAAGCCAACTTCATTCATCTTAAGTTAGAATAGCTGAATCACTGGAATACGCTTTATATAAGATGGGAAAAGTCTTAATTTAATGTCAGCAAGAATTGTAACATCTAAAATGTAAGAGATCTCCCAAATCCACTGGCTTGTTACTGTTTCTTGAAGCTCAGTTCAGCCCAGGCCAGCTCAGAATCTGTATATTTCTTAAACCTCAGCCGTCTGTCACATAGAACATCCTTCTGAAAGGGATAGGCTTCCACAGGACAAGTGAATGCTTAGCATCATGTGGGTGAAATATACACTACTGTAGTTTCCAAAAGTAAAGACAAAACCCAGGCTGAGATATAGAATCTTGTCTCAAAGTTTGCAGACTTCTTGTATCTCTGTCCTTCCATTACCTCACGACTCTATAGTCCCAGATCATGTATAACATGTTACTGTCTGTGAAAAACTCATCAGTACATCCTGGAGATATTTCTTTTTATTGTTTTTCAGTTGATATCTTTTTAAATTTGAGATAGTCTGGTCACCACATGATTTATTTTATAGACAAAACATAACTGGTATCTGAATAAGTTCTAATAATGCACACTGGTACATACACTCAACCACATAAAAATAACACATCATAGTCTAAAAATCTTGGTGAGAAGGATATTGTCTGGCCTTCTTAGCTTGATTTCATGTGTCTGGAAAAATGTTTATTTTCTTCTAGCACCTAAACAAATTATCTTGTGTATAGCAAAGCCTGGTCTAACCTGAACTCAAATAACTTGATCTCAAAACCTTCTGGTAGTGTGTTGTTGTTAAGCCTTCTTTATTGGGGGGAAACACATTGTAAGAAAACAGCTGCAAGCTAAAACCACGAGTCTACAGAACTAGCACATAGGCATGAGTCTCTCATCCTTTCTAAAAGTACTTGCCCTGTGTACCAGAAATGCTGACTCTGAGAGGCTTCAAGATCCTAAATCCCAAAACAATAGCCCATTAACGTATATTCAGGTGGGATCTAGGCAGATACATGAATCAATTTTGAAAACATTTTCAAACACAAGCACCAAAGTAAAAGAGGTGACTCCTTAGCACTCAGGCAGGGAATTAAGGTAATCATAACATCCCATGAGTAAAGAGAAATCCCCAGTCTGCTGCCTCCAGAGCGCGTGTATTCATATCAAACATTGACAAACACACCACATCTGACTCCAAGAGTACATCTCGGCTGGGCGTGGTGGCTCACTCCTGTAATCCCAGCACTTTGGGAGGCCGAGGCGGGCAGATCATGAGGTCAGGAGATCGAGACAAGCCTGGCCACCATGGTGAAACCGGGTATCTACTAAAAACAAAGAATTAGCTGGGTGTGGTGGCGTGTGCCTGTAGTCCCAGCTACTTGGGAGGCTGAGGCAGGGGAATTGTTTGAACCTGGGAGGCAGAGGTTGCAGTGAGCTGAGATTGTGCCATTATACTTCAGCCTGGTGACAGAGCAAGACTCTGTCTCAAAAAAAAAAGTACATCTTTTTCTATTACGGCATGTTTATCTGTATCTGCTAAGACCAAACACTAGGCAATTATAAGATTAGCTGGCGAACACCAACATTTCAAGAAAGAAACATGCAAGAATCATGCTCTGAGTTCTAAGTATGTTGCAGTAGGAGGGTCTTCTTTCTCCTGAAGGCTTTGCAATTCTCTGCAGGCAGGGAGGCAGGAAAGCAATATGGTTTGGCGATGTCCCCACCCAAATCTCATATTGAGTTATAGCTCCCACAATTCCCATGTGTTGTGGGAGGGAGCTGGGAGGAGGTAATTAAATCATGGGGTGGGTCTTTCCCTTGCTGTTCTCATGATAATAAAAAAGCCTCTCAAGAACTGATGGTTTTATAAAGGGGAGTTTCCCTGCAGAAGCTCTCTGTTCTCTCATCTGCTGTCACGTGAGGCGTGCCTTTCACCTTCCTCCATGATTGTGAGGCCTCCCCAGTCACACGGAACTGTGAGTCTATTAAACCTCTTTCTTTAGTAAATTGTCCAGTCTTGGGTATGTCCTTATCAGCAGTGTGAAAACAAACTAATACAGAAAGCAAAGATAAAGAACATGAACTAGAAGTCACTTCAGATGAACATCTTGGGATCTTAGATGAGAAAGCGTGGGGAAACAATGGAATGGGGAGAACGGAAGATCTTAGATGAGAAAGCGTGGGGAAACAATGGAATGGGGAGAACGGAAGATCTTAGATGAGAAAGCGTGGGGAAACAATGGAATGGGGAGAACGGAAGATCTTAGATGAGAAAGCGTGGGGAAACAATGGAATGGGGAGAACGGAAGATCTTAGATGAGAAAGCGTGGGGAAACAATGGAATGGGGAGAACGGAAGATCTTAGATGAGAAAGCTTGGGGAAACAATGGAATGGGGAGAACGGAAGATCTTAGATGAGAAAGCTTGGGGAAACAATGGAATGGGGAGAAAGGACACAGAAACAGGAAAGGGGGTTTGTCATGCCCCATTGGCAGAACGCAACAGCTCCAAACATGTTAGCAGAGTTGCCATCCTTTTGATTTCATAAGTAAGAAATGATCATGAATTAGGATCTTTTTGTATAACCTTAGCTATGTAATAGCACAAATTATGCAAGCTATTATAATTAAGGCCTGATATTTTATGTGAAACCACATTAAAATGATCTTTTAGGAGAACATTCTCAAAGAGTGCTCAACATGCATCTGTGCAATTCCAATGTTATTTTCTCAGTTTTGAAATGCTATTGGTATTGAGGACTCTGCCCAGGACCTTGTCTGTTACTAATAAGCTCAATATAAAATATGATTGCTTCTGCTCCAATTAGACTGACTCACATATCAATTGCTTACTAAAATATAATTGCTTTTGTGGCTAACATTTTTGTGAAACTTGCAAAGTTTATATTATCCGAGATTACTTGCTGATACTAAGAAGATTACAGCTGCTGTTATTTATTTAAACGGTTGCTCGAACACCAATATCCTTCCAGATTCTTACTCCACTCATCTCCTTATCATCATCACTCAGGAATTAGAGATTAAATTCCAGAATACATTGTTGATAAGATTATAAAAATACACAGAAACCCCTACATGTTTCAATATAAATAACACCAGAAGGAAAAATAGTAGACAGCCAGTCTTGCAAGGAACAACCTAGTTCAATGATTTCTGTAATTTTTTCTGATAATGTACAATTTAAATAAAGTTACTCACAGAACTACATTTTACATAGGGGATTATATTGGTTTTCTAACTCCGTGTTTCTTGATGTGGGATTTATGCTGCTCTGATAGAGGAAATACTTCTATCAGCTGACTGCGATAAGGGAAATAATTCCCTGGGGAATTTCAAGAAGCCACCATAAAAGGTGCTTATTTTAAATCAGTGGTTCTTAATGGGGTGAGGGGTGATTTTTGCACCCCACCCCTACCCCAGAGGACATGGGGAATGTCCGCAGACAGCTTTGCTTGTCACAATCAGGGGAGCAGACTGCGGGCAGAGGACAGGGATGCTGCTCAACATCCTACAATGCCCAGTGCAGCCCCCAACAGCAAAGAATCCTCCCCTCCTCTGCAATAGTCAGTAGGGCTGAGGGTAAGAAACCTGCTCAAGCTCCATCAGACACTGGTTCTCGGTGGGTCAGACGACTTTCAGAGATCTAGAACATTCATAGGCAATTGTGCACACGCACAAAAAAATGTGTGTGGCACAGGATAGGCACACCACACAGATTTCTTAATGAAGTAAAGGTAAAGAAATACAAATAAAAGGAGGATTTAGCTTTACTTTTCAATCGTAGATGACTGGCCATCAGGAAATTTATGACATGTTCACGGGAGGATAAAATCCACACTCCAAAATTCAGGTAGAAGAGAATGGAAGCTCACAGCACAGGAAGACCGAGCAGAAACAGAACCATCTGGTAGCCTGATTAAAATGATCATTTGACCCTTAGAGGAAGATTCTATGAAGCCCAATGGAGCAAGTAGACCTCTTTAAATCATATCCATTAGAAACTCTTACACTGTAGGTTAGAAAGGAGAAAAAAGATTTTTTTTCCCTGTTATTGCCCACATCTTTCTGGTGGTCATACCCCCTAGCCTCTACAAATTGAGCTTTCTCCTCAATTACATGCCAGCTTCTTGTCGTAAGAATATTCTCTGAGAACTGTCAAATGACAGGACATTTCTCTTCAAGAATTAATGAAACTTTTCTGTCATTCATTATTCTGCTGTCAAAATTGAGACCAGCAAGAGAGCAGTGAAAATCAGAATTCTACAGGAAAGAAGAACGTTGTCAATCCACTGTTGGAAACTTTGGCAGCAAGCCAAAATCCTATCAACATAGGAGGAATATTTTTCATCTTCTAATTGCTTCTCACAGCTACTCCTAGAAAATGCAGACGTTCACACCTTGATGGAAAGGGATAAAAAGCTAATGAAGCTTCTGAAAACTTTATGATTGTAGCATCCCTGGGTATAAATATTTTTAGACACCTCTATACAATTCCATTGGACATGTAAATTGTTCCAAACTGATAAAAATGCCTAACAATTATGTGATCCATAGTGCTGTTCCTTTCTTGTCTTGGCATGAAAGACAAAACATCGTATGTTGAGATTATTCTTTAGAATTTATAAGTATAATTGATGGTGAGAAAATAAATCACTGGGGTGTCCCATTGCCACACAGAATTTTTTGGAATTTGTCTTAATAACCATAATTCGATGATTTGTCACAGCTTTGATGGTGACTAACACACCAGTTAGATTTTACAAACTCTACTGAGTTTAAGGCAATGATAAGATGATGATCAAAATAATCCAAATATTTCAGCTGCATTCTGTCAACAGCTATATGCCAGTATCCGCCATATTTTCCTTTGAGTAATTGCCTTTTTGGTAACTACTTTGAAAAGCAAATAAAACTTGATGGAGAGTGAAGCAGCAGCTCTTCATTCCTCTTTATTTTATTTTTTGGGGGGTCAATCCATTCTATTCCTGCATATATGAAGAAAACTGGGCTCTCTTGTTTTCTCAGTCTTGCCTGGCAAATTGTATCATCTTTAGTCACTGATACAGGATTCACTTAAGCATGAGTATATGGATTCTTCTGAACTTAAAAGAGCAGCTTTGATTTTGGAGAGATAGATTCTTTTTGATTTTGCTGTAATGGTAAATAAAGGCTTTTCTTCCTAGTTATGATTAAAAGCTTAAGAACATGTTTGGACTGCTGAGCTTGGTCCTGCCATCTCGCTTTTGTACATTCTCTCTTATGCAGTCAGAGTAACTTCTTTTTTTTGTTAATAACAGCATTTTTGAGATACACTTCACACATCATAAAACGCACCCTTTGCATATAATTTGGTGACTTTTACTACGTTCATGGAATTGTGGGAGGGACCTTTCATAAGTACACCCCACCCTTTGAAGCCTTCCAGAACTCTAAAGCATTCACATTTGGCCCACCATTTTTTTTCCTGTCATACCTAGCACAGTGTTGAGCAGATAATAGGTGCTCAATAACTACTCGTAGAAGGAACATACCCATTATTTTAGCAGAGGGCTTAGTGCCAAGATCTACTAAATTTAGTAAACATTTGTGTTCTGGCAAAATCATCATAAACCAGAATTTTATAAAGAATAAAATGCTCTGGGTGATCTGTTTTCACTTGACAACACAAATTTAGATCATCCACGGGTGAGGAGCACATGCTTTGTTCTTTAGATAGAACGCACTTCTTTGACCTAATTTCAGCCTAAGAAATTTCAGAGATGATCTTCAGATCATGTGCCAGAAGGAATGGGTTGAACAATTTTTAATTGAGTGTTTTAGCAAGACAAGCAGGAAAACACTAAGCTAATAATTGATCAAACATTTGTTTCAAATGGAACTCTATGAAATTATATGCTAGAATCTACCAACTTGTTGACATAAATAAGCCACCCACTGAATATACTCAAAAACACTTTATGAGGGTTGTAGAACAATTTTGGGGTACAAAAATATACACAGGCTAATTTACCCACTAACACCAAACTGAACATTCTTATCGTTCAATCTTCATGTGACTAAACTAATTACTGTTCTGAGTGAAAATACATATTTCGAAAAGCTCCCGGAGATGCCAAAAGCATTCACACTGAAGCACTAAGCAGGTGTTCCAACAGTGTTCTTGAAAGTTTCCCTGCCAAAATGCCAGAACGAACTCTTCTTGGTTTATCCCTTAAAGCAGGGATCATCTCCCGCCTTGACCTTCCATACATGTAGCAAAAGCAAATTAAAGCAAGTTCCTTCTATTAGAAATCAGCTTTCCAAACTGAGGTGAATTCCAGGCTTAGCAAAGGTCTTGCTACCACTCTTTAGAAAATAACATATTGATTACAAAAGTACAATTTTATAACATGACCCAACAAATCACTTCAAAAATATGGCTAAAATCAGGACACTGGAAACCACTAAATGTAAAAAGAAGCATCAATAAGAAGCTGGTTAGATGAATGAGGTTTCATTGAACATGTGACCTTCCGTGTGGGCATTAACACAGGAAGGAAGAAGCACACAGCTACTAAGGAATGACCGTTGGCCATGGTCATATGTGCAGAACACCAGATACAGAATGACAAGGATGATGTGGTCACATCCTTGCTCCACCCTTTGTTAGCCACGTGAGTTAGTCAAGTCCCTCTTCTCCCTCTGTTTCTCTATCTGTAAAGTGGGGGAGGGTAAGAGCTTCTATCTCGTAGGGTTGCTACAAGGTGCTCCTTTGAGATAACATTTGTAGAGCACTTAGAATGGTGCCTGATGTATAGTAAGCATATAAATATTGGTTACTATTCTTATCACCATCATTATTAGCAATAGCAGAACACAGCCGTGTTCATATACGCATGGGCTGTCTCTGGAAATGTATACAACAGACTAAAAGAAGACTCTGGAGGGTCTGGGAGTAGGTGGTCAGAGGAAGATTCACTGATTGACAATACCCTTTCTGCAGTGATTGAGTTTCTGTGTTCATTTGTTACATGGAAAAAAGCACTGAGTTTTTAGAAAATGAAGAAATTGGGCCACTGATGAGAGCAAAGGTTTTTGAGAAGAGTATCTGTGATGCTCATTATGACTCAGCGTGGAGTCCTAGTTAATCACAGGTGGCTGTGCACAGATCATTTCTGACTCCAGAGTAGCAGCTTTGTGGAATGGGACCCTCGGCCCAGCGAAGGTCCATTAGCCCACCTCTCATGCCAACTAGCTGGATTAGGACGCCACTCACCTGCTCGCCTCCCAGGCCTCTACTCCTTGTCCCTTACCCTCACCTTGGTGACTCTCATTCACCTAGGAAAGTCAGCCCCTCACTGGGCCATTTTCCTGCCCAAAGCCTTCTCTGACACCTCTTTTCCCACGGCACCTGGTCCAAACCCCTGGGGCTGGCTTTGGAGCTCCTCTAGCTTCTCTGATCACACCCATCTGTCCAGACCAGCCTCCCCATATCCATACTTCCTGCTTACCTCTGTGACTTCTGTGAGGGGCACTTAGCTGTGGTTCTAGGCTACCTGTGTCCAAACCAGCTCTGCTCCTGGAGGTATTGGCCATACCGTCCTGCTGGCCTTTCCCTTTCTGGCACTGAGGTACAACACTCCCCACCAGCACTGACGGGGTAGCGGGGGAAGGAGGTACATTCTCGGCGCAGGGACCATCCCATGCCTATTTCTCTTTCCTCTGGCCTCTCCCTGTCTCTGGCTGCCTTTCCATAACTCAGGGTTTCAATCTGTGTTACGTATCTGGGAGAGGCCACAGGACAGGGCCTTTCCCTTGAGGAATCTGGAGTTCAGTACAGGGGCCCCTGAAATCACAGCCCATAAGAGAGTAATCAAGGGCTTAGGTTCCATGTGGGAATCTGTGAGGGAAGTGTGCTAGCCAAGGACCAGGCCATTAGGGAAACCTCTATATAACTGACACATGAAAGGTAAACTGAGGCCAGGGAGAAACTGGAAGGGTGCAGGAGAAGAGAGCAGGTACATCCATTGGAAGGCGAAAGGCAGAACTCACTGAGGAAGACAAAGACTCAGTTCAAACACAAAACTCAAGCCCCCGATGAAAATTCAGCCATTTTTCAAAAGCAGAGTGTGTACCAGTGACAGTCAATTGTTTATTCATTATCCCTGGCACCACAACAGCTTTAAGGACTTGTGTAAACAGCACAAAAAAATCAGAGGTGTTAGCCAAGGGTCACGGCATTCACAAATGCATCAATATTTTGACTAGTGAGAGCTCACGAGTTTCCCTTGTTTTCTGGCTAAGGGCTTTATGCTTGCATTTCTTGAAGACATCTGTATTACTGTCATAGCCATGAACCCACCACAGGGAGCCAGCAATATCCCCTTTCCCTAAGTCATCTGATTGTGGCCTTTTGTTTTCCCCTTTTGAGGGCTTGCTTCGCTGTTTGGTGTTAAAAAGCTTTTGCTCGCAGCTTGCTTCTTTCAAAACAGTCTGAGAGATTAGAGAGAAGATAGTGAAAGCCCCTAAATCACACACCGATGTGCCTTCTGTAGACATGTTTCAGTTGTTTCTGCGAAGGGTCCCAATCCTCACCCCATCCCAGCAGTATTTAAGTGCCTACTTTGTGCAAAACATTGTAATGAAATTGGGAAGATAAAGCTTGGCTGTAGCCAATGAGGATGAGCCACAGCCTTTCCTACATCAGCAGAGCCGACTTCGAAGTTCAAAGAATTCCCATAAAGATTAAAAAGCAAACTCCAGGCAGGCACTAGTCAGCCTGCGGAGGCTTACCCATTTGTTTCCCAACTGTTACGGAGCTCGAAAGCTCTCAATTTCACCCCTGCCAAGATGTATTCCATCAGAGCCTTCTACGTAAATCACAGCTTGTGATAGATCTGTTGTTTCAGACTCAAGAAACTGTTAGGTCTGAGTAACTCCAGGAAAAGGGCTTATCCTCCAGGGTCATAAATCTTCTCTTCTGACTGTCATGTGAAATGTATCACACGGCTTCAAATGTTCCTTCCGAGGCATCCTTTATTAATGATGCCTTTGGTTTTGACCATTCGGAATGTTGAATGTATATCAAAAGCCCAGGGGGCTTGGTAGGTCGGGCAGGTGGCCTCCCTCCCTGCCTGGAACTTAGCCAGGCCACCAGGGTGACCCCGGCAGAAAGCCAGAGGACATTGCCTTGAGGCCAAACAGAAAATTCCAGATTTTGAAAGATGAGCCATGAGGTAACCCCAAAGGGCTTCTCATCCACACGCACACCCTGAATCTTCAGTTCTTCAGGCCTTTTCCCTAAAAATTCCCATGCACTGTGGTTTTGCCTGAAATCTCACATGACAAGTATGAAGACGTTTTTTCTGTTTCTTGGTGCTCAACTTTTTCACTCTGAGCTCAAGAATCAGGATGTCAGCAACAAATCCTGGTACATTAATACAACAACATTTAATTAGTAAAATCATGACAGCAAGAATATCTTTCACAATGAGGAAGACTGATTAAGATGAATGCATTTTATGAGAGTAACTATAAAAGGCTAAACCATTAGTTACCTAATGAATGTCCTAAATATACTGTGATCTTTGAAAAGATGAACTAAACTTTACCCAGAAGAGAGCGAAGGTTACTGAGAAAAAATAATCAGTCCCGTAGTTTTCCACAAGGAAGAAAAATAAATACCTCAAATTTATGAAGTTATCATAGGAAAACAGGAAAAGCATGTGCATTTGGCACTTTTTTTTTTTTGAGATGGAGTTTCACTCTTGTTGCCCAGGCTGCAGTGCAATGTCACAATCTTGGCTCATCGCAATTTCTACCTCCCGGGTTCAAGTGATTTTCCTGCCTCAGCCTCCTGAGTAGCTGGATTGCAGGCATGTACCATTTTGCTTGGCTAATTTTGTATTTTTAGTAGAGATGGGGTTTCTCCATGTTGGTCAGTTTAGTCTCGAACTCCCAACCTTAGGTGATCTGCCAGCCTCGGCCTCCAAAAGTGCTAAAATTACAGGCGTGAGCCACCGCACATTTTTGACCCACGTAAATTACAATATTTTCGCTGGGCAGGGTGGTTCACACCTATAATATCAGCACTTCGGGAGGCCAAGGCAGGCAGATCACCTGAGGTCAGGCGTTTGAGGCCAGCCTGGCCAATATACAGTGATCATTATATATATTGATCACTGGGGCCAATATACCCCATCTCTACTAAAAAACAATGAAAATTAGCTGAGTGTGGTGGTGCATGCCTGTAGTCCCAGCTACTTGGGAAACTGAGGTAGGAAAATCACTTGAACTGGGGAGGTGGAGGTTGTAGAGAGCCAGGATCATGCCACTGCACTCTAGCCTGGGCAACAGAGCAAGATTCTGTCTCTAAAAAAAAAAATTACAGTATTTTCTACTTGGAAATACAAGTAGCTTTTAATTACATGGAAGTATAATGTAAATAAGGATTTTTTGGTGCTATGTACTTCAGTTGCACCGAGCTGCTAGGAATAACAGTGACATGATGATGATTATAATTAATCATTATCAGCAACCAAAGCAAATACAGGTGTTGAGTGTGCGTGTGTGTGTGTGTGTGTGTAGTGACCGTCATCCACACTGGGATATATTTGGAATGAGAAGGGACACTGAATAAGCATGCCCTGACAATAGGCATCACTTGGGCCATCACCGGTAAACATGGACATGTATTCCTCCTAACTACATTATTCACCTAACTCTACATCTACTCACCAAGCTAGGTACCCTTATGCCCATTTTACAGAGTGGGAAAGCAAGCCTTGTTCAAGGTCACACAGCTAGTGGATAAAAGAGCTGGGCTTGGAACTGACTGCAATGCACTGACTTTTCCGGGCAGACTCTCAGCCAACAAGAGACATGCTGTGGGCATCCTGGTACTTCCTCCCTGCAGGTGCTTGGGTCTGTGTGGCACCCCAGGCAGAACAGACAGCAAAACCTTCCTCCTCTGGGTAAGGACCTGGGAACAGGTGCTGTGAGAAGCGGAGCACAAAGGTGCCCGACAAGGGGGCTGCCTCGCCAGGGACCTCACCAACTCACCCCACAGCACTGGCTTCATAGTTGCTCTATGCATGTTCACAGGATATCCAATGTTTGGACACAATGTAAACCCCAAAAACAAACCTCCAAAGGCAGAATGTACTGTTCTATCCCAGTTCTCACGTGGCATTAGGATAAGAACCGCAGCCGCCAAATCAGGATCTGTAGAGACGTCAGGGGTTATGATAAAAGCAAGTCATTTAGATATTTGTGATGAATATCGATGCCAATGCCACCCTTCCGTCAACTGCACAGCCACATCACACCTGGCCTCGTGCCTGATGCTTTACAGACATCTTGCTGTTGCGGTCTCCCAAGCCTACAAGGTAATGTTACTCTCAACTTCCAGGTGAAGCAAATGAGATGGAGATTGCAGGAAGGGCCAGAATATGGTGCCAGGCATGGGGACTTCATAGGTCCCTCGCTTTGCTCTGTAGTTTTGCCACCCACATGACTCAGGCTATTTGGGGTTTGCTCTTGGATGAAAAATAACAGAAATAAAAACCCACTGATACAACCTCCAAAGGATTTATTCCCCCAGATGCCACACCTGACGACATGTGACCTCTGAGATGACAGCCTTTTGTGGTCATCCTTAACGCCTCGATCGGAGGTCCTGGTGACCTGCTGTGGGGGCTCTGCCAGTATTGAACCCTTGCTGTGGTAGCCACATCACCTCAGCCCTCATGCCTTTTCTTCCCGCGGGCCAGCAGGGAAACTTTGTTAATTGGGACATACATTAATCTCTTTAGCTATGTGCAACACACACACCAATGGCTTTTTCCGTTTTTTTTTTTTTTAAGATTGACAGAGCTATAAAATGTCCATATTTTATAGAGAAAAGGAATGTCCATAAACCCAATTGTTAAGTGTTACTATGCTATATTTTAACTACTCAGAGGTGTCTGGTGAAAATCCTTATAGTTAAAAAACCTTAGTCTAATATAATAGCTTATAACTGATACAGATATGTTTATGTTGCAATTCTCTGGAAGTCAACTTTTCTCACAAAGTTTGGGTTCTGTGAGACAATGAGTAAGTTTAGATGCTGTTAAACCATCAATCTAATCAAATTGGCACATTAATTAATTAATGGCACCTATTTAAAGAAATTTTGTTTTTGGAAAGATTTTCCTCTTACTCTCAGACAATTCTGGTCAAGTAAAAAAAATTCTTGTCAGTTTGTAGGCAAAATAGGAAATGGGTTTTTTTTCATTGACCTAGAGAATCAGTGGGAGTCTACCAGAATCATATTTGTCAACACAAGGCTACTGGGAATTGGAAATGAGATGGAACAAATGGGGAGACAGGAGCTGGAAAATTCTGGAATTTGTGGTGGTCATGAAGCAGCACCTCGCCGCACCAAGTAGGATACCTCTGAATCTCAGCTGAGACTCAGCCCATGTGGGAGGAGGGTGACAGGTCTGCTTCAGGGCTGACACATGCCCATGAGGCCAGTCAGCCATTAGGGAGCCTCCACTCTTCAGAGAAAAATAGACACGTGCATCTGTGCATGGTGACCTGAAATGTGACTGGGGCTTAGTTAACTCTCTGAAGAGCTGGTTCTCTTTTCACAATAGCAATAGTGATAGTAAATACTTGTTGAGTACCAAGCACCACACAGCACTTTCTGAGGTAGATGCAAATCCTACAGCCCCGCGTATAGCTGGGAAACACGTTAGGGAATGCAAGCAGCTGGCCACGGGCTTCTCGGTCCTCACCCTTAATGAGGACACTGTGTCATGTTTGCTGTGTCTGGAGAGGAAAGCTGGTTAAAACACAGGATGCCTAGTTAAATTTGAATTTCAAACGAGGAAATACAAATCAAATTTACCTCAAAATCAGTTCATTCAAAAAATGATTTTGGCCGGGCGTGGTGGCTCAAGCCTGTAATCCCAGCACTTTGGGAGGCCAAGGCGGGTGGATCACGAGGTCAAGAGATCGAGACCATGCTGAACATGGTGAAACCCTGTCTCTACTAAAAATACAAAAAATTAGCTGGGCATGGTGAAATGTGCCTATAATCCCAGCTACTAAGGAGGCTGAGGCAGGAGAATTGCCTGAACCCAGGAGGTGGAGACTGCGGTGAGCCGAGATCGCGCCATTGCACTCCAGCCTGGGTAACAAGAGCGAAACTCTGTCTCAAAAAAAAAAAAAAAAAAAAAATGATTTTTCTCTCAGTTGAAGTATGTCTCGTGCAGCATTTGGGACACACTTACATAAATGATTTTTTAAATCTGAAATTCAGGTTTCAATGGCATCCCACATTTGCATTTGCTAGACATGGCAATCCTTAGTGTCCTCCCTTCTCTGTGGTGCTAATGATCGGTTCCAAAGTTGTAAACGCCTTGCTTATAAAATAACTGGAAAGTCTAGGAATAATTGTCACATGTTAGGAGCTGCTCTTCCCAGATGCAAGTCTGGCAGCATCTGTGTCCCTCTTAGCAACTTCAGGCCTTTTCTCTGGGGCACCTGTTGGTTCCTGAGATCAGGGCCTTGGGGCAGGGAATCGCATGTCTCAAAAAAAAGAAAAAGAAAAGAAAAGAAAAAGAGAAGGAGGCCAAGTCCTGTTGACATCTGGATGTAACACATACACTAAAGATAAAATAACAATTGTGAGTCTCAGGTGATTGACTTGTGGGTGATTTTGATATGTGCCAGTTTCTACTATTTTTATAACGTCGTAACATGTGGACGAGGTTAAAATGCTTAAAAATCTCTTTGCCATCTGTCTTCTCTCTCACTTAAGGAAAAGGAATTTGGCCAGCAAGTTGCTACTCATTTACTGTTTGCATCCAACACAGAGGAGACAGAGGTGCTGAAATCTCTCACGGGGGCAAGAAGCGGGTCTGAAATTCAAAGGAGCTGGAATCCTCCTCCTCCAGGAGATGAGATTCTTCTCATTCTCCCCAAAGAGTGACAGGGCTGACCCAGGTGCTACAAAATTCAACTATGTTACCAGAGTAACCGAAGCTGTTACTAATTAAATGTGCACAACGGCGGCATCTGTACTCTTCTTGAGGACAGTGCTTCCCTCTGGACCACCGAACTGTTACACACCCTCAGAACCAGGATGCCAGGTTAGGTCACAAGAGGCCATCTTGTTCTGGGCCACTAGCTGTCCATCAGAAGTCCCCCTCTCCAGATGGCTGCCTCCTGAGGTCCTCAGCAGCTGAGTTCGGCCCACTTTGAATGACGACACTGCCTACATGTCACATGCAAACACAGGCATTTCACAGAGCTGTGGGCACCATTGCTCTCTGAAGTAGCTGGAAGGTACTCAATTACAGGGACCGTTCCTAGGTGGCTGGCATCTGGGATTACTGATGGCACAGTCTGGGCTTCTGCATAAAACTTTTGTTTGCAGAGAAGACACTGGGTTTGAACATCTCTGCACACAGCACTATTTTTATTTAAAAAGCACCTCATTCAGGGCAATTTGCCTTTGAGTTCTCACACGAAATTGAATCGGCAGGTTCATAAAGCATGGCCCCATTTCTCACTGTGTTTCTCTGGGAAAATCTGTTAGCCTCTCTGTGAGTCAGTTTCCTCGTCTCAAAAACAGGGACAAAGCTCGTGCTTATCTCACTGGGTGGCTGGAGGAAGGGCCCAGCCCAGTCTCTGACTCCCAGTGAGTGCCAGGCATACCAGATTTCGTCTCTTCTTGCAACGTGGTGTTTCTGGCTTCCTGGTGGCCCCAGAACTGAGCATGGCAGCTGGTACACGACAGACTCACTGGGGTCCTTTGGTGGCTCTGATGGGCATGCTCACCTAGACAGTTGCCTAATGCTTCCATTTGGGAATCTCATCCTGAATTTCTGGGTTGTTTTCTGACCGAAAAGAAGATAGGCATCCTGGTAGTGACTTCGATTTTCAGGAATGGGTGGCGATATCAGAGGTTGCTGAGAATCTGCAATTTCACACTTTCCTAGGTTCAGAGTCAACAGATAAAAAACATCTAGTCTTCCCGTCTCCACGTGCTCTCTCATCCCAAGCTGCTTTCTGACTCTCCTCAGCCTTTATTCAATGCATACTCCAATTTCTTGGGAAATTAGACTCACAATAGAAAATTTTCCATCGTTTCACCCAGGGCCAAGGGAAAAAAGCCTATGTCAGCTGATTCATCATACTTACTAATTGTTCCTGCGTTCCCTGGAGATTTGGAAAGCACAGCTTGGCCAAATCTACTGAAAATGCTTTATTCAAACACAAAAAACAGTCTTCATTTTGCCTGTAATTTTTCCTATCATTTTATAGTCTCTAAGTTTTCACAAGTCCTTCTGCTTAGGATACAGTTTGGGGGAAGTCTTTTGCTTATAATAAGCACAATTCTAAATAAACTCGTCCAAGTTGATCTAGTTGTTTTTGCTTTCTTAATAAGTCTAAAGTATAACGCTCTGACACAGATTCAAATTTGATTTCAAAGAAGTATTTCTCACATTTCAGCTTCTGCCTGTCAAATTCTTCTGCTCTCTCAAACCAGCTGAGGTTCTAAGCACCAAGAAGACGAACACTCATTGCAGACGGTGGCTTTCTCCCAGGAAACCGTTCTGCTGTCTGCCTTTGCCAGACAGAACACACGCCACGAAATGAAGAACAAACTTCCATTTAAAATGCCCTTGAATGCACGAGCTGAGAGCCTAATAGGTATCTCTATAAAATTTTTTAAAAGGCCACAACTCAAATTTGAGAAGGAATTATAAGCAAGCAATGTTGGGAGAACGTCCTCAGCAGTGCCTCCCAGCACGTGCCTCTACAGTATAAGAGAAGCAGACTGCGTGGACCTTCCTCACCACTTCGTGGTGTAAGAGTTGGACTGATGCCAGTCCCAGGGACAGACACACGTGGGGCTAAAGCTCTGTGGCATGAAAGGAAATTCCCCACGGCCTTTGGTCACAATTACTGAGCCTCAGCAGTAACACGGCAGTCGCTAGAGGGAGGAGAAAGCTGTGCGCTGGACGTGGCTACTTTGGTGCCTGGCCCTGTGCTTCAGGTGAGGCCAATGCTGAGATCCCCATCCTGGTGCTACACCAGCTAGAGCCCTCCCA
The DNA here is from genome assembly GCA_031835075.1 of Saguinus oedipus. Classification (NCBI taxonomy): domain Eukaryota; kingdom Metazoa; phylum Chordata; class Mammalia; order Primates; family Cebidae; genus Saguinus; species Saguinus oedipus. The sequence goes on from CM063179.1 coordinate 131,934,140, forward strand.
CATCCCTGGAGGTTGGTGCCCAGACTTATAAATGAGGAAGCTGTGACCTTAGAGACGCTGGGTGACTGACCAGGACAGTACACCCACAAAAGCTGGGACTTGGATTTGAACCCAGCACGGTCCTCTCAGAGTGGAACTCATGGCCCCCACCAGCCAAGACGGTGGTGCTTGACATCTGAACTCCTGGAGAGGGGCTGGGAGAGATGCGGGAAGGGCGGTTTCCAGGTGTGTCTGGTCTGATATGGAGCCAACTCCTCTCAGGGGAGCCCAAAGAGAAGACCCAACTTGGGCCCCCTCCTCCTGTCCTCTGTCTCCAGGGTTAGAACCACCCCATGGCAGCTCCTCCATTCTTAGACAGGTCCTACAGGCTGCAGGCTGGGCCATGCTGGGGGGCGAGCCCCAGGAAAAAGAAGCGCTCCACCTGGACACACCTCCCATTCTGGGCAGCTCCTTCCACAGGGCCCTGTCTGGGGCTGGGAGCCGGCAGCTGCTGGACTCTTCCCCAGGGCCTTTCTGGAGAAGTGGGTCCCCCAGGAGAGGAAGGAACAGGCACAGGAAGGATGGATGTGGCTCTTCTGGCCCTTGGAAGGCTCTAGGGGATGGACTGACAGTGAGGAGCCTGGGCGGCGGTGGGGACGGTGCCTGGCCCTTGTCCTGAAGGAAGATTCCACGGTATCTTCCCACAATACTGCAGTCTTTAGCCCGTGGCTTCACCTGGATCACAACACAGCAGCTCCAGAGCCCCTCTGCTTCCTGCCTTCCGTGGCTCACCTTGGACCTGGATTGATTGCCACAGAGCCATTGTCACGATGTCAGGTCAAACATCTGTTGCCACCCAGAAGTGAGCAAGAAGGAACACAGGGGAGGGCCATGTCTGGAGGCACTCTGCAGCCCAGCCAGCTGCTTCATGGGGGATCTCAGGCAGGTGTGGCAGCAGGAAGTGAGGGGGCGATGACTCAGGAAAGGCGGACATCAGGGAAGCATCAGAGCCAAGCCAGCCCCGCCACCCTCCTCCTCCACAGGAGGCTTCTGTTGTCAGTCACAGATACCGCTCCTGCCACCTTTGAGTCCGGTTTGGGAGTGAGAAGCAGCTCTTCAGACAGACAGCACCCCCAGAGGAGGGCGGGGATTCCCTCATCTCACTGTTCTGACTGTTTTCAGAAGAGGCTGTCCTGGTGGCAGAGGGGTGAGAAGCCTTCTTCAGGGATGGAAAGCGTTCCTGACCATTTGTATCACATACCCATTTGCCTGATGTGGCCACCCAGGAAAGGGTGGCCAGGAACTGGTTGCATTTGCTAAAGTACCATGTATGTGTTTTCTGTTGTGTCTTAAGATTCAAAGCAAAAAGGTAAAAGGGAAATCATGAGAAAGAAGTTATTTAAAAATATGTCACACACCCGGGGAGTCAGAGTTTGAAAGCTGAATGCGCTCTGCAAAGTTTCCTAGTTAAGCGTTCTCATTCTGCAGGTGAGGAAACACGCCCAGAGAAGTGAAGAAACCTGTGAGGGATTGCACAGCAATTAGTGTGGGGGCAGAGTCAGAACTTCCGTGATGCCTGCGTGATCCTGCCTGACGATTTGGAAAAGCTGTCTTTTACGTTTTAGCCGCAAGCCAGACTGCATAACTGGGAGGAAATGTGCATGTGTTCATGTTTAACACGTGGGATTGGAAAGTGAGCATGAGTTCAGCTTGCAAAATGAGGGCAAGAGGGGCCCGGGTTCCCCTTCACAAAGTAGGCTGGCTTGGTCAGCCTCCGACAAGCAGCTGGAACTTCAGCACAACCTACGTTCAGCTTCTATCACCAAAATAAGCAAAAGACTTCAGTCTAAACCACAGCTCACAGAAATGTGGCTGGGAACATTGCTCCTCTCTGACCTTCCTGGAACTGCAACTGGGAATTCCTGGAGCCACAACACAACCCTTACAACCATGTTACGACAGGATATAACAGCCCAGAGCGTGGTAACTCCAGCCTCCCTTCCAAATGGAACAAAGTAGAAGCCTTTCGCAGCTTTAACAGGAATGGGAGTGTGGAGCGAAGTTTACCAAACGTGAAATGGGCATCTGGGGTTCACCCTGAGTATCCTCAAAGGGCAGCAGGGATGGGCATCTCATGGGGGAACAGCTGCAGCCCTAAGATGCCTGGCACAGGCCTTCCGTGCAAGCCAGGATGGTGCTGTGGGCACATGGTACAGATGGGTTACAGATGATGGCCCAGCAATGTCACCAGGAGCCCTGCATCATCCCTGGGGAAGGAGAGTGGGCAGGGGGTGCTGTTCTTCCAGCCACTGGATGTCAGCCTGAGCACATCTCTCCAGGAGAGAATCAGAACTATGTAGAAAGAATGCATGAGTTCAGAAGCAGGAATAAGAGGAGAATCCGGGTGGGTGTGGGCATGGCCGGTGGACACATGTCTCGCCTGGTAAGGAGCTTCTGTGTGGAGGGATGCATGTGCCATCCTGCATTGGCAAGGGGTGTAAAGGCAACATGAGCATGGCTGACACACATTCCAGAATCCTATGTTATCACAAGAGGACTGGGATTGGGCAGCCTACTGGGATTGGGCCTGAGCTTGAATTCTGGCTCAGCCCCCGGCCAGCTGAGTGACCTTGGGCAAGACTTAGTTTTTTACACCTGCAAATTATGGTTAATAATTATACCTTTCATTAAAATTAGTTGTGAAGGCTAAATGAGAAGAGTGCTTGTAGAGAGCTTGGCTCGCAGTCAATGTTCAGTAATTGAGGACAGGAGCCAACATTTATTGAGGGATTACTATGTGCCAGGTATTTTACCAGGTTCCAGGACGCAGGATAATGAAGACTGACTCAGGTATGGCCTCAGAGCCTAGGCCTGAAGAACCAAGGCTGGTGTGCAAACTGCACTCCATTTCTGGAGTGAACCAATTCCTGTTTTGCTCTCTGTTCTCTGAAAATAACTGCTTATCCTACAGCAGATTCAACAGTAACATTTCTATGAAGATAAATGTTTCCTCCTACCACCAGCATTACCACCATCACTACCATCAATTCTGGCCCCATCACCACCAACACTATTATCATCACCACCATCACCATCATCATCACCATTGCCACTACCATCACTGTTATCATCACCATCTTCATCATCACCATCACCATCATCATCACAATGGCACTACCATCACTGTTATCATCACCACCATCTTCATCATCACCATCACCATCATCATCACCATGGCACTACCATCACTGTTTTCATCACCATCTTCATCATCACCATCACCATCATCATCACCATGGCACTACCATCACTGTTATCATCACCATCTTCATCATCACCATCACCATCATCATCACCATGGCACTACCATCACTGTTATCATCACCACCATCTTCATCATCACCATCACCATCATCATCACCATGGCACTACCATCACTGTTATCATCATCACCATCTTCATCATCACCGTCACCATCATCATCACCATGGCACTACCATCACTGTTATCATCATCACCATCTTCATCACCATCACCATCATCATCACCATGGCACTACCATCACTGTTATCATCATCACCATCTTCATCATCACCGTCACCATCATCATCACCATGGCACTACCATCACTGTTATCATCACCATCTTCATCATCATCACCATGGCACTACCATCACCGTTATCATCACCACCATCTTCATCATCACCATCACCATCATCATCACCATGGCACTACCATCACTGTTATCATCATCACCATCTTCATCATCACCATCACCATCATCATCACCATGGCACTACCATCACTGTTATCATCATCACCATCACCATCATCATCACCATGGCGCTACCATCGCCATCATCATCATCACCATCATAACACCAGCACCATCACCATCATGCCCACCACCATCACCATGATTACATCACCATCACTATCATTACCATCATCATCGCCACCATCATCACTATTATCACCATCATGATTGCTATCACCAGTCATCATAACCACCGCACCACCGTCACCAGCACCATCATCTTCACTCTTGCCACCATTACCACCATCTCTTCATCATCATCTTCAGGCACATTATTAAGCACTTACTCTCTGCCAGGCCCTTTGTTAAGCCCCTTACATAGATTGTCTCATTGGCTTTCAGGTGAAGCACCTTTTCATGACAGCATGGGCCAGCAGCATGTATGTCACCAGAGCTTGTTAGAAACCCAAACTCTCAGGCCCTACCAGACCCACTGACTCAGAATCTGCATGCCAGCATTACCCCCAGTGATTTGCAGGCATGCTCACGTTTGAGAAGCCCCTGGCTCAGATAAGAAGATGGCATTCAGAATGGCACCGTGTCTCAGTAAAAGGTGACTGCTTTGGAGAGAGTATCCCATCATCTTTCTCTTTCCCCTTTTTTCCTTCCCAGGGACCCCAGTGAACAATCCTCTGACAACCTCACTAGGAAATGAAAACAAAGAGGCAGAAAAATGTGGCAATGCTTTTGGGTGGTGGAGAGAGAGCCTGGAGTAGAGAGGACCGTGAGGAGGGAGCTGAGTCAGGAGTGCTGGTGGGCTGGCAATCCCCCCCAGCCATGCCCTTCGTACCATTCATAGCCTGGAGTCCGGAGGGAGGAGACAGTGGAGACCTTCCTGCAACGATTCCCGAGTCAGGGTCCCTCTGGGTGGAGATGAGTTTGCAGAAGCCAGGGGAGGGAGAAGGGGCCAAGGATGGCCCCAGGCACTGCCAGTCCTCACCTGAAAGCTGCGAGGACACCTGACGGGGAAGCCTGCACCCCCCAACACTGCCTGGGTTCTGGAATGAAAATCAAGTCCCATTGACAAAAGCAAATCAACATTTTCTGAAAGTTTGCAAAATCTTAAGAGTGCCCCCAATATGCCAACAAATAATTGGGATTAACAAAGGCTTAACACTCGGGATGTAAGAGTCTTTGATCCATAAAGTGTAGCCTAAGATATATTTTCCCCCGTTCAACTTCTATTAAATGCATGATTCCAAGAGATCATTTCATACAAGACCAAGAACTGGCTGCTGAAGGAACCGAAGTGAAACAGATTTTCAAAAAATGACTTCAAATGTACAATGCTGGGCTCAGATAGAAGGATTTAATTTGTAGAAAACCCTAAGAAGGTTTAGTCGTCTTTTTAAACATAGGTTTTTTGAAATACTTAAATAGAAAACATCCTACTCATAAGTCTGTTTCATACTAGAATGAAACTCGATAATTAGAAATCATGTTTCTAGTAGGGTATTTTTACACTCTGGAAATGTAGGACAATTTCCTACTAAATGAAACACTTTGTTGCACAGATCTGTCTTTCCTCCTGGAGGTTTTAAGTTCTGATTATCAGGAGGAAGGGGTGGACTTTCAATTCATCTTTCTGGCCCCCAAACCAGACATGGGCCAGGCCTCCCACCCATGTAGCTGAATCTTCTGCTATGTTCAAAACTTCCTCTTTTCTTTAAATGAAAGTGGCTGTTTTCTTTGCAAGTATAAAACAAACCAAATGTAAATCCAGTGATTACATGGAGTAAGATTTTATAGATTACTTTTAGGTTAAAAAAAAAATCTTACTGGCAACGATACAGAGGGTTGTCAGACAACGTAAAATCAATTGGTATGGAAAGAAAGAAAATCCAACACCTTTTTGTGGTTCCCCTGTTTGCCAGGAAAAGAACAAAACAAAACAAAACAAAAAAGAAAACCTGAGATGACCACACAAATGGAAACACGGGAGCCTGGAGATTTCCTTGCTCAAGTGAACACACATGCAGAGATGCTTTCAGAGCCTCCCTTTCCCCAGGAGGCGGGTAGGGGCTTCCAGTGCAGGGAGAGGAATTCTTCACTGGCCTGAAGGCTCTTAATTCACCTTGTGAGAAAAAGCCTGTAGGAATCAAATTCCAATCTTGTTCGATTCCTCTGACTTCTCAGCCTCAATTCTGGGTTTGTCTGGGCATAGCAATTCCCAGGATAAATTATGTTTGATGTATTTGAAAACTTCCATTCATTTGAATGGCTGCATAATTGTCACAATCTTTTAAAATTGTTTTTGGAATTAAAAAAGTTATACATATTAACTAGAGAAAATTATAAAGAAGAACCTTCAAGTCCCCAATAAAACACCCTAGAAAATATTAATCAGCATTGAATACATCTGTTTCCTTCCATTCTTTCCCTCTACATGTGCATTCTCTCCTCGTTCCTTTCCCCTCTCTCCCTCCATCTCCCCTCCCCCACCCTGGCCCCACCCTGCCCTAACCTCTTTCTCTCTCCTGCTTCCTTCCCTACCTTCCACTCACCCTTTCTCCTTCCTCCAGTTGCAAACCTCACTTTTCCTTTGGGACCCTCCTCTTGCTCTGTTCATGCCTGGGGTTCAGGTGAAGCTTGGCCCCCTATTCCAGTAAATGCTCTGAGGCATGACTGGTAATCTCTTATTGATGTCCTGCTTCTGTGCTTTCTGTTGAAGAGTCTCAAGGCCCTGGTGACCTGGCTGCTGCCCACTCTGGTACCCCCATGGAGGTGCTCTCTGGGTTGTGCACTCTTTCCCCCCTAATGTGTCTGTCCATATCCTTGGCCTGGCCAATTCTTGTCTGTCCCTCATACATGGCTAATTCTTACTGATCCTTTCATTTTGGCTGAGCTACAACTTTATCCGGGAAGCCTTCTCACGGTACTCCCCGCTTTCCTGTCTTACCAAGCCCAGGGCAGGTTCCTTCTCTGTGTGATCTTTCAGCCTCCAAAGCACTCATGGCATTGGGCTCATATGGCCAAATTATTTATCTGTACCTCGGATGCACGGTACATTCATAGTGGGGGGCAGGGACTGGATCTGTTTCTACCCACCCCTCACACTTATATTCCCTGCACCTAACACTGCTCTTGGCACTTAGCCTATAATAAAACATCTTCAATGCCTATCACGACTGCACTACAACAAATATACTTTTGTGTATGCCTTGGGATACATTATACTTTCCTGAGGATAAATCTGTGATGTGAAGCTGCTGAGTTGAATGCTGTATGTTTAATATTCTTAATATTCATTTCGAAACTGCTCAACCAAAGGGTGTATACACTTCCACTCTTCCAAACTGTAAGAATCCACCCACTTTCCTGAAACCCCATCAAAACTGAATTGTAGTTTTTAAAATCTTTGCCAATCTGATAGACAAGAAATAGGACCTCATTTGAATTGGCATTTAAGTATAAATCAACTGGAATGTTTTCTCACATATTCGCTAGTCATTTATACTTTCTTCATTATTGTCTTAAGCCCTTTTAAAATTCAGTGTGAGCGTCTTTTGCTCCCTGATTTGCAAAAGCTCATCGCTATATTCACTATATTTATGCTACCAATATTTTTTCCAGTAGATTGCTTGCTCTTTGGCCTTGATTTGGATATTTTAATACCTGTAAGTTAAAAATGTTTAATTAACTATTGCAATCTTATCTCTTAGAGTCTTTTTCCCTCTACCTTTATGTTAAGCAAGGACATACATTAACTCTAAGGGGATTGTGTCCTATGTAAATTATAAAAGTTTATACGTTAGAAGGTTATAAGTTAAATTTCAACAATGCAAAAACATATTAAGAACAAAAGACATCAACTTAAAGGACTTCTTCATTGTATTATTGTGTAAATAGAAGCATTTTCTGAGTCCCCTGTTGACTTTTGCTTGCCATATACTGTAAATATATCCTTGCACTTTGATAGCCTTAGTTTAAAAAATAATTTCTTCAATCTACTAGAGTCTGAGGTTTGCCAGAATAGTACAGTCCACTAAGATTAAAGTTTGCGAGAGACTTATCAGCATATTTTTTCTTCTCTGTGTTGGAATATTTGTCCTTTCCCCAGGGTTTTTATTATACCGATGTCTTCTCGGGAACTTTGAAATCTTAGGAGGGAGGAAATAATGCAACAGAAATAGATTAGTAGGAAAAAAAACAGTCCAAGCTACTGGGTCCCTCACACCATACAAATGTCTTAACAATAGCTATCTTTTCAGTGAAACTGCCACTGTCCGTAACTCTAGCTACTGCGCCGTCCGTAGTCACTCCCCTCCCATGACTGGTGGTGACGAGCTGCCTTCGTTACCTTCCATCCTCTCCTGGCCCTGCTGTGGGACTCCTGTGTCTACCTACAGGACTGCCACCAAGGTCACCCATTACCCACTCTGCTCAAATGGAAAGACAGGTTCTTTTCCTGATCTTATTCTCCCCACAGTAGTATGAGGCCAGCCCACTACTCTCTCCTCCTGGCAATGCATTAGGTCCTGAGCTCCTTCCTGCCTCAGGGCAGCTGCCCTCTGTTGGCACCTCCTCCTCTTCCCGACCTCAGCATGCTGGGCTGTGGAGGAGACACAAAAGGATGAACGGGATTGGTCCAGGACACACTTGTCTTCCATGTCTTCTCTCTTTAGGTGACTCAGTCTAGTCTCAATGTAGATTCTTTTGATCCCCAGCTGTTCTTTCTCAGCCCTGAATTCTAGAATAACTAATTGCCTTTCTGACATCTCTACCTGAATGTCCAACAGACACTGCAAACTTCATATGACTGAAAGCAACTCTGGAGATGAGTGTCCCTCACCCCATTGTTTCCTGTGACGGGCTGAATGCTGGCCTCCCCAAAGACGTACACATCCTAATTTCTGGAACCTGTGAATCCATCACTTCATTTAGCAAAAGGACTCTGCTGATGTGATTACATGAAGGAGCTGGAGGTGAAGGAGATTATGTGGATAGACCCAACGTAACCACAAAGGTCCTTATATAAGACAGACAGGCAGACAGGTCAGAGTCAGAAAGAGAAATTAGAAGATGCCACATTGCTGGCATTGAAAACGGAGGATGAGGTCAAGAACCAGGCCATGCTGACAACTTCTAGAAGCTAGAAAAGTCAAATAAATGGGATTTTCCCCAGAACCTCCAGAAGGAACACAGCCCCACCAACACCTTGCTCGTATCCTAGTGAGACTGATTTTGGACTTCTGACCTCCAGAACAGCGTGACAGTAAGTTGATGTTTGAAGCCATCAAGTTTGTAGCAATTTTTTTAGAGCAGCAATAGGAAAATGATACATTCACCAGCATCACCAAAAACCCCAAATGGAGCCAAGCAATCTGCTGTCTCTGTGTTCTCCTCCTCCTCAGCTAACACCTGCACTGTCCCTTCAACTCCTACGGCCAGCATCTCAGAAATCAACCTTTCATCACTCTTTTTCTCTTATAGTCCAATAAATACATCCTCAGCTGGCACGTGTGCAGCAAAACGAGTGACTCGTGAAGATGGCCTATTATATAGTTAGGTGGCTATTACTGTAGCCCAGGGCAACATGATGAGGGCTGGGACTAGACAAACAATGTAGGACTAGGGAGGAAGAGAAGGAATATTAAAAATATTTAGGGTATAAATTCCGCAAGATGGGAGCAAAGAGCAGTGAGTGGGTGAGTGGGGTCATGGATGGAGGCAGAGGAAAGAGGAGTGAGTGGGTGAGTGGGGTCACAGATGGAGGCAGAGGAAAGAAGGATGGGGGCAGTCGGGAGAGTCCGTGGGGGAAAGATGTGGCACCTCGATATGTTCCTGCTACATTTGGGGTACACATGGAAGACGTCCAGGCAGAAAGTATCCCCTGCCACAGTCAATTCAAGGGGCCTGGGCCTGGGCTCTGGGGACAGGTGTACACAGGAGATGTGTACTTGGACTTCATTGGTGAAGAGGTGGGAGTTCACAGTGGGTCCCCATGGCCCAGGGTGTGCAGGAGAAGAATAACCAAGGGCAGAACCCAGAGAGTGCCAGCATTTCAGACCCGAGTGGAGGAGACACAGTTCCGAAGAGGCGGGAGAGGCCCCCGAGGAGTGACACAGAGGATGCTAGAGGAGCCTTGTTGCAGAACCAGAGGAGGAGAGTGTTAAAGAAGGAGAAGCTGAGGGTGCGTGCTGGATACAGTGGAGTCCACATCAAGTCAGCTCCAGACGAGGCCTGCTGGGGAGGAGGGAACACAAGCAGCAGTGAGAGGGATAAGAACAAGCGGGCACTGGCCAGGTGCAGTGGCTCTCACCTGTAATCCCAGCACTCTGGGAGGCCGAGGCGGGTAGATCACCTGAGGTCAGGAGTTCGAGACCAGCCTGACCAACATGGAGGAAACCCCGTCACTACTAAAAACACAAACTTAGCTGGGTGTCATTGTGGGCTCCTGTAATCTCAGCTATTTAGGAGGCTGAAGCAGGAGAATTGCTTGAACCTGGGAGGCAGAGGTTGCAGTGAGCTGAGATTGTGCCATTGGACTCCAGCCTGGGCAACAAGGGCAAAACTGTCAAAAAACACAAAAAACAAAGACTAAAAGAACCAGCAGGCACGAGGAGTGGAGAAAGAGACAGAAAGGCAGAGAGGCACCGTAGGGCCCACACGGTTTGGGTAGGCAGCTGGGGAAAGGGAGCACAGTGTTAAGGGTCATATGTCGTGGACTGCATGGGAGCTACGAAGGAGGGAGAGGCTGGAGACAGGAGGCAGATGGAGCCTGGGTCTCCAAAAGCCTCAACCATCTCATGGGCGTGCTCTGCAATTATCGAACACTTGTGAACCAAACGTTCTAACCAATAGGAGGAAAGTAGAACCAAATGTTCTAACAAGGGTACTCCCTCCGCTTGGACATTTTAAGGTGAGTCCCACCTGAATTAAAATGTGCTTCTCTCACTGGTGAAGCGGTCTGTGATTTACACTAACAGATAAAGAAGTAAGTGGCAACTGTGTTTACATCGCACTTGGTGTTTTATGATCCACATACATAACTCTGTATCCCCTAAGGTTCTATAAAGGAAAAGAGAAGAGATTAAGGAAGGGGAAATATATCATTGTTATCTTTGCGTGTGTATGATGGGAAAACACACACGCAACTATTCTACAGTAAAGACAGCATGAGCTGGCTGTATCTATGCCTCCCAAGGAAAGTAATGAAGAAGCTGATAACACATAGTAGGCTGAGTACAAAAATTCTCTGGCTCATGGGCAGGCACACCATTCCTACACAAAGAAAATCACCAGGCAGAAGTTCAAGCATGTCAAAGAAAAGAGATGGGAAGGAAGTGTCCCAAAACGGGATGAGATTCTGTGTCATTTCTCTTTTCTTCCTCTTGGCTTACGTATGCTTATTTTTTATGTAATTATCATGGGCTGCATTTGTGATAAGAAAATTAATAATAGTAGTTACATTAAAATTGCATATGTTAATAAAAACTCGCAAGTGTTCTTTAAGCGACATAAAGCAGCTCCGGGCTTTTTGTTTGTTTGAAAGCCAGTTAGATTCCTGTTGCCAAATCTCAAATATACAAATGCAGATTAAAGCTGCATCTGATATCCAAACACCGGCTTAGAAAACAGATCAGTGACAACATTTCTAGTTTAACAAGATGATTCCTGTTACTTTGGGCCCACTCTGCCCAGTAATGAGCTGGGCACAGTGGAGGACACAGAGGGATACGAGCAGCATCGAACTGAGAACTTGCCTGGTGAGAAACAGAAACACACTCATCCTGATGGTGTCAGCCTGAGTGCTCAGGCCTGGAAAGTGCAGGTTTGTATTTCCCTCCATCTATCCATGTGAGGAGGTGCAGAGGCAAGAATGGTGCTGGGCCAGTGATCCGGAAAACAGGAATAACTCCGAAAGGAGGGAGGATGGCTAAGGCCAATGCTCACACCAGGCAATAACCAAGGAAAGCCCGCCTGCTACCAGGGATGGCTGATGTGCCAAGCAGTCCCCCATCTCAGGGTCGAAGGAGCATGTGGAGAGACCTACAAATTGTAATGTGGCATGAACCGGGCATCACGCTGCAGGTAGGAACCGAGGCAGGCCTCCTGGGACCGATGCTGCAGGTCGGGAATCCAGGTAGGCCTCCTGGGACTAGGACTTGACAGACAGGGGAGGAGGTGGAAGAGTAGGGGGAGCTGGAAGACGGGTGGAAAGGGTCATCTCCACATTGCACACAAGGCCAGGCTCCTCACAGGTCACTGAGTCAGGCCAGGCTACTGCAGGTTGGGGCCACCCTGGGAGCCCCAGGCACCTCCCGTTCTGTGGCTTCTGCCTCAGATGACCATCAGGAAGCTGCCCCCCCACCAGGGAGGGGCCTGGCCTGATGGTGACCACTGCCTTGAGGGAGAGTGGGCTTAGCTACAGGATGAACCTCAGGCCTGGGTGTGTCACAGGAGGCTCTGTTGCCTCGAGGCAGCAGCACAACAGAAGCACCAGCGTGGCTACTGCAGGGCCAGAGAGGACACATCTGGAGAATGACAGGAAGAGGGGAGCGTGGACTACTGGGCTCTGAGTTGGGCCCCTGAGGTGTGAGTCCTGGCTCTGCCCTCAGGAGTGATGAGAGCAGGGGGGCGTGACCACAGGGCTCCCAGTCGTCCCCTTGGGTGTGAGTCCTGGCTCTGCCCTCACTGGCCTGGCCTTCCTCAAGGGACTTGAACTTGCCGAAGGAGTGTGTCTGCATCTGTGAGGCGGGCTCTAGCTATCTCCTGGGGCTGTTGGAAAGACAGCGGCAGCACACCATCTAGCCCAGCCATGCTCAGCAGATGCCGTCTCCTTCCCCATCCTCCTCCCACTTTCTGCTCCAGATTTCAAGGGAAGAAAGGACTCCATAGTCTACAAATCTGCTTACAAACCATCAGTTTCTATGAAACATAATGGTCATGTTCTGCAAGAGTGGTGGCGTCAGGAACAAAAGGGTCAAATCACAGGACCTGGCAACTGGCTGGGTGAGCAGGAGGGTGGGTGTGGGGGACACAGGGATCTGGGTCAGGGGAACACACAGAGGAGGGGGTGACTGTACTGTTAACTGTACAGGACCTGGCTGCACCAAGGGGCGAGGGCAGCCCAGGGTCTGGCCGACAGAAAGGCAGAGCTGGGCTGGAGAGGGCATCTCAGGCGGGCACTGAGGCTGTGCCAGGGCTTTGGGTTCCAACCTGAAAGGGACAGGTCACCAGCTGGGAAGGAGGAAGAACACATTTGCAAGTCAGAAGGGAATGTCCTCACTCCAGAGCAAAGAAGACAGGGGATGCTGGAGCTCAGCCCAGTGAGTGACCATGGAGACAAGAAAAGGAAGGTTATCTAAGGTTACCCAGAGCTGGGCCCAGGTGGCATCAATGGGCCTGCTGCCCTGGGGGATGGCTGGGGCAGACCCTGCATTCTAGGGTGTCTGGCTGGGGCCACTGGTCAGATGGAGATGCCAGGGCCTTTGATGGGGAAGCCCCCGGGATAAGTGGGGAGCAGGAGAGTAAACCTGTGAGCTCAGGCTGGGATTTGCTGTCTCAGATGCCTGTGGGACAGTTCAGTATCCTTAGGAAGGAGCACTCACAGGAAGGAGCACCCTCAGGAAGGAGCATCTGCAGGAAGGAGCACTCACAGGAAAAAGCACCTGCAAGAAGAAGCCCACAAAGGAACTACCAGATCTTCAAGGATGGAGAAACCTCTGTGGGCAGCACCACAGCCAAGGGGCAGGGCAACATCCGGGAAGAAGGGGGTAACAGGAGCTGTCCACCCTGGGCATGGGCAGGCAGTGTGGCATTGCCTGCAGAGAATCTAAAACAACACAGAGCTGACTGGAGGCCACCTGTTTTTGATTATCACCATGCATTGCCCATTCTAAACAATGTCAGTGATAAGGCATTCCTCTCCGCCTGGGCCAGCCTCGCCTGCAACCCCTAGCCCCATTTCCCCAGATGCTTCTGCATTAATTAACACGTTTTCTAGCATTCTTCAAATAAATACCCTCGTGACACATCTAATTCAGATATTTTCTTCAAAACTGCTGTTCCCTTTTCTGGACTATGAGATACATAACCCCTTATTTTATTCTTTGCCTTGGCTTTTGGAACTCTATGGGAATCTTTTGTGTGTTTGCTAGCCTGGCAATTTAAAATTATTTTGAATATTTTCAAATAATAGAGAAATAGAGAGGACTTCTATTATTCTATTATCAGAAAATAGAGGGGACTCCCCTACACTCATCACCCCAATTCAACTCTCATTAACTAAGGGCCGACCTCATTTCATCTATGGCAGTCCCCTCTCCCCCTTCCTCTCACTGAATTATTTTGAAGCAAATCCCAGATATCTTCACCGGAAACATTTCAGCAAAGTTTTGCTTTCAAAACATTTCTTATCTACAGTATCTTAATATATTTTTGTCCTCCTCCATCCCTTTCCTTTCTACTTGGTTTTCATCTTTATACTGGGCCGTGATCCTTACTATTTTGGCTGCGCCACTTCAAATAATATTTGGTTGTAGGTAAAGCCTGAATAAAAATCAAAACGTTCCTAACCACATGCTGTCAATCAGCCCACTGCACACCATGGTCCAGGTTAAGCATTGCACAGCTTCAGGGGCCCCCACTCAAAAGAACTCTGATGTACATCCTGTCTCCTGCCCTAGAGTGATGGGGAGCTTGGGATGAGCTAGGATGTAAAGATCTGGGCGTGTCATCCTGTGCTCTCATCAGTGCCCAGCACAGTGCACTGAACTCAGGAGTGACACACTGTTGACTGAATTTGGGATGAATAACAAAAGAATGGGTGAAAGTATTGGCCCTGCAATAGTATGGAAGAAAACAAAGCAAGGATAATAATTACCTACATAAAATAATTACCCAAAGCATTCCTTTAAAAAAAAAAAGATCATTAAAATGGTTATTTGTAAAATCCTTTACATTCTATTTGTAAAAATGCAACTCTCATTCCTTTTTAGGAATATATGCACTGTGCAAAATAAAGTGTTTCAGAACTCTCCCTACCATCGTATTTTAAATTAAATCTTGGCTCAGGCCTGTAATCCCAACATTTTGGGAGGCCAATGTGGGCAGATGACCTGAGGTCAGGAGTTCAAGACCAGCCTGGCCAATATGGTGAAATCCCGTTTCTACTAAAAATATAAAAATTAGCCGGGCATGGTGACACACTCCTCACGCCTGTAATCCTAGCTACTGGGAGGCTGAGGCAGGAATGGCAAAGATTGCAGTGAGCCAAGATCATGCCATTGCACTCAGCCTGGGAGACAAGGGTGAAACTCCATCTCAAACAAAGAAACAAAATTAAATAAATAAATAAATGAAATCCTGAGAGCTTAAGTTCTAAACCCATATGGTAACCATTTTACTCTCTATATGCATCCCATAACTACATGTTGTGTACTGTAAATATCACCATAAAATTCCGTTTTTAAAGTTGTAAGTGAAAAAACACATAGACTATTCTAGAAATTAACACAAGAACACAGAATGTAATACCCAGACCAGGAACATGTACAGTATTAAACTTAAATATCGATGTCATTACTTCTTCCAGGCAACAGCTCATAAAATAAATCCATAGTTCTCTGCCAGCTAAAAAGTCACAAGAAACAGAAACTCCCTCAAAATCTCAGTTTGTTTCTGAGGGCAAACCTGAAATTTCACGGGCACTTATTCTGCTCTGCTATGTTTTTCCCTGTTTTTTTTTTTATAAAGAGGATTTGCTTCAGAGGCTGTGCAGACAGATGAATTATTCATAGAGAATGAGATAAAAGAGAGAAAGTTTCAGGAACTACAATAGTTAGGCCTCAGATTCTATGAGTTTGATCACATTGACTGAGTAGGCATCTTGGGAACTGAAATAAACCAAAATTAAGAAGTAAAAACTATGTCAACAATTATTATTATTATTATTATTATTATTATTATTATTATTATTTTTGAGATGGAGTTTCGCTCTTGTTACCCAGGCTGGAGTGCAATGGTGCGATCTCAGCTCACCACAACCTCCGCCTCCTGGGTTCAGGCAATTCTCCTGCCTCAGCCTCCTGAGTAGCTGGGATTACAGGCACGCGCCACCATGCCCAGCTAATTTTTTGTATCTTTAGTAGAGACGGGGTTTCACCATGTTGACCAGGATGGTCTCGATATCTTGACCTCGTGATCCACCCGCCTCGGCCTCCCAAAGTGCTGGGATTACAGGCTTGAGCCACCGTGCCCGGCGTCAACAATTATTTTTAGCAGACGGTAAGAAAGAACCACTTCCAGCAATAATGTCAGTGTTAAAGATGAGCTTTTAATGCTGAACTAATTCAAGTAACACCACATGTACATATAACGGAACAATGTTTTCTAGTAATAGGTGAGATATGCAAACTACAGAAATAAAAACTATATAGGAAAAAAAACCTCATTGTTTCCATTATCTATGAATATAAGAACCAATGTACTACTGGATGAAACCATAGCATAGAATATCAAGAGGGCATGTGTAGATAAAGCCTATCCTATAAGATGTGACATGACAGTAAATTTTTGGTTGAGAATTTCATCTACTACATTTATGAAATCTGTTCTATGATTTCCGACCCTCAAGTTTTTGGAGTACTTGGGGGTGTCTGGACCAACGTGCAGCTCAAAGCTTTTGTTCACAGGGGAACAAATCCTACCTTTCTAAAATAAATGGGCATGGGGTAATATTTTCCTTTCAGAAATTGAAGCATACAATATTTACATAGGTCATTATTTCCTCTAAGAGAAAAAAGATCATCTTAAAAAGGAGAATTACAACAGAGTCCTTCACCGTTGGAGCTAAGGAATTACAATATGGTACACGTTTGCAACTTTTTGATCACAAATTCTAATATTAGACTCTCAAAACCTTGCAAGTTTGAATGCAAACCATTCACTTCATTTAGAGCTATCTGATTATGTATTCATGATTTTCTGATGGGAATCAAAATTTAACCCCTTTCTAAAGGAAGGCCAGTATCTCACCCCAAAAGGGCAGGCGGTATCCAGAGAGTAGATGCTAGGTGAGCTCTGGCTGGTGTGGCTTCCAAGCTGGGATCCGACACCCAATCGCTGGGTGTCCACTGCCATGCCTCCTGCCCTCCTCCTCTATCCTTCCGTGCCAAGCTCAGGCAGCATATCTGCCCCGCTCTTCCCTGAGTCAATCGGCTCCCTCCTGGCTTGCTGTAGCATGCATCTACACTGCCCATTGGTGCATGCAGCACTCAGCAGTGAAGTGCTCTGTCCACTGTGTGATGGTCAGCCGGAGGGTGGAGACCTGTCTGAGCAGTGTCCTTGCCTCCCACTCAGTGTGTGCATAGCTGAGGACTCTTCACCAGCTGAAGAGGAGCTATGCAACCAAGACAGGCACATCCTTGAAAATCTTCATTCCATGGCACGCATTAAGCTCTGGACACTGAGGCACACAGGCAATGCTCTGGGGGGCATCTGCCCCTAAGAGCGTGACAGAAGTCACATCTGTGCTAAGTTGTGCTGCAGCTGGGCCTTAGAGACAAAGTAAAAGGAGCAGAATCGGTCCCTATCAATGGCATTAAGAGTAGTGGAGGAGACCTACATAAATCGAGTAAACACACAAGTGCAGAATCATAAATGAGGAGATGCAGCTTAAAGGGATGGAAAGAAAACGCAAGGAGAGACTGAGGGTTAGGCAGGCCTGTTCCAGACAGGTGGTCAGCTGTGCTCTCTCACTATCTGGGTTGAGACCTGAAGGCGGAGAAGGAGCTACCAGGTAGGCGGGAGCTGGAGGCAGAGACTTCCAGGCAGAGAACAGAACACATGTGATCCTGCAGTGGAAGAGATGCCATGCTTGAGAAATGAACAAACAGCAGCTGGAACTCAGTGAAGGAGTGACCTGAAGGGCACACTAGCCTGGAAAGTCATGGTCAGGAGACGCCATGTCATTCTGGGGACAACACAAAGACCCCGGGGAGCTTCACTTCTTGCTATCGCACCATCAGGTATCGATCCTGCAGCACAAGACCTTCCTTCTGCTGCTTGCTATGGTATATGCCAAACTCCTTGAAATAAAATCTAGAGGGTCACTGAAATGTCATTCAGTAACAGGTGAACTGATAAACAAAATGTGGCATGTCCGTGCAATGGGACGTCTTCCAGCTATGAAAAGCAATTGATTTCTGGTACCTGCTACAACATGGGGGAACCTGAAAATCTCATGCTAAGTGAAAGGAGCCAGACACGAGAGGACACGTACTGTAATAACTGCACTTACATGAGATGTCTAAAGTAGGCCAATCCATAGGGACGTAAAGGTGAGCATTTGCCAGAAGCCTCAGAGAGACGGGCAAACAGAGAACAGGAAGTAACTTCAACAGGTTTAGGGGTTGTTTTTGGAGAGGATGGAAACTTTTTGGATTTAGATAATGGTGACAGCTATATAACCTTGTGAATATAACAGAACCCACTGAAACTGGACCCTTTAAAATGGTGAATTTTATATGAATTACATCTCAGTTAGAAAAATTGTAACCAGAAAAACAAAACTGACTTCTTAAAAATATGTCATTCAGTAAATTGCTTCCTTCCATCTGATAAATTGTGACTTGTGCTCAAACTGGCAGCATTTCTCTCCTGGGCTAAGTCTCTTCCTCCTAACAAGCAGGATGCCTCTATTGGGCCAGTGTCCAATTTTCTGTTTATAAGACATGTTGAGGCCGTGACAAAGCAGGTGTGTTTAAGGCCAGGGCAAACCGAGCCTGAACCCCGGCTTGCCATTTAGTAGTTGTGTGGCCTGCGGCAAGCCGTGTGAATGCTCTGCACAGTGTCCTCATTTACAAAATGAGGACAAGAATGTTTGCAAGAACATCACTGCAAGTATTAGAAATTAAATGTGCATGGAATGAATATAAGCAGCAGATACTTCATAAATGGTGCTATTCACAGTGCCATTGATACTTTGCACGGTCTTGACAGTTGGTACATCTTATAAATTAGTGCATCTGTAGTTCATTTTATAAATGCTATTTGGAATTCTCCATGGCAAAGAAAGCGTTAGTCGGGTACACTTTGTGAAACAGAGCTTTTTTCTTTAAGCACGTCTAATAACCATCTCCTGACATACATGTTTGGAAGCTTAGGCTGATTTTCCCTCCTCTTATATGAGTCAGTCTGCTTGTTTCAATCTATGCTTGCAAAGCTATGTTTCTGAAAAGCTGCATGCAAATCAAATTTTTACAATTCTGAGAATATTTTCCCATTGTTCCATATCATATGCTCAGGGCTGATTTATCTTTATTTGTGATTCATTTTCAATTGGCAGCAGGTCCTAACACTTTAGTTTTAAGCCTCTTTTCTCCCCAGACTCTGTCAAGTCGTAAAAACATACTTTAAAGCACCCTTGACATTTTACGGAACCCCTAACTTACTATTCTGTAAAATCAGACGTTTACTCCTCCGGCTTTTCTACAAGCAGGGAATAGAGGTGTATTTATGGTTCAGCAGTAAACACTAAACAGGCTTGCTCATTCCATTGAAATTCCCCAAAGACTTTCAAAATCAAGGCAAAATGAGGGCAAATTAAGAACATGTAAGCAATTCTGGCCCAAGACAGGAGTATGGAGGTGGTGTCTGAGGGTTACGATCCGTGAGACTGTGCGAAGGCAGCACTTTGCAGAGCGTGGGCTCTTCTGGGCCCGTCCACAGTGGGTCCTCCCCAACGCCCCTGACATGGGTTGAGCAAACCCTTTTAATGAAGACCAATTGTGCTTTATTTGAGTTGGAATAGGCACGGAACTGCTCTGAGTTTCTGACACAAATAACAAAGGCAGGGCCAGGGTCCCAGGCTCCTCAGGATTTGAAGATGTCCACATTTGGGGAGAAAGAAGTGGACACAGGTCTGCCTCCTAGCTCTGGGTTAGACATGGGGAGAAAGAGCTCTTGCTGGCTCTCTCTCCTGTCTGGTTTTGACATCACAAAGGGCTGTGGACTTTTATGATCCTGTGTAAGGGAACCTTCTACCATTCTCCACATTAAAACTGTCCCCTGAAAGGGATATGATCCAGCCAAGGCTGTGACACAAGAGACTTGTGAATACAAACCCAAGGGGTGGCCACCCATCCACCCATACGGAACTAGCAATGACTTCATCCTTTTCCTTCTTCCCTCTAGACACGTTCACCCGGTCTGCGTGCGCGGAGCAGCTGTGATGGCTGCATCGTGTTGCTGGGAGCGGGCCAGTGTAACCACGTTCCTGGGTGTGCAGCTGCTGAGCAGGCAGCATGGAGGCCGCCCTGACTGCAGGGGACTCTTAGCCTGAGGTTCCTGCCCCAAGTTGCTGATGCCAAGAGCCAGCCCCTGCCAGATGTCTTGTGTTTGACTCTTGGATGTTTAGGCCGCATAAAAGTGAAATTGATGATAATGGATATCAATTTTGAGTGTGTAATTATAACCAGAGCAAGGCTTTATTGATCTCCTGCTCTGTTCTCAAGCCTTCTCCTGCATCTTCCTTAATTCTCTCAGTTCCCCAGGAGGCAGAGACTAACATTGTCTTCCATGTCAACCAGTGGGGAGCAACTGTGTGTGTGTGTGTGTGTGTGTGTGTGTGTGTGTGTGTGTGTGTGTGTGTGTGTGCGAGAGAGAGAGAGAGAGAGAGAGAGAGAGAGAGAGAGAGAGAAAGAGACAGAGAGAGAGAGAGAGAGAGAGAGAGAGAGAGAGAGAGACAGAAGAGGTCATTCAGGCCAAGTTAAAACACTTATGGGATGTGTTTTCACTTTCAAGGTGAATACATTTTTACTGACTTCTTTTTGTGGGGATAAAAGTGGCATTCTTGTAGATAGCTCCTTTCTGAGTAGAATACTAATGAGACAGAATAGTCTGCTTTGTAGGTGCTTATATGCAAATATCTAGTCATTTTAGAGAATCAGCCAAATGGATTCAGCTTCTGATATCTTTCATGATGGAACTAGACCACGGCTATTTTTCACAGGTAGGAGGGCTCCTGACTGTCGTGGGATGGCGCAGACACTGACGGGGGGAATGTGAAGTTTAACCTCAGTGACTGTCCTCTATACACCTTGAACAATTCTAGAGTAAATCAGTTCAGAAAAGCTTTGCATTTCTATAAAGATCTGGGGGAGTACATCATACCAACTGGATCAGACTGGGGGCAGAAGGTTTCTGTTTCTCAAATTCTAGTCATTTCCAGACTGCCTACTCATGTTTTGGCAACTTTGTGATTAGAGCACATGGATTTAGCCATAAAACTGTGGGTTTGATGGTCTTGAATACTTGGCAGTGAAATCTAAGATATCTAAACAACTCATCAAGTTTCTGATGCACAACTACGGGCGAAGTATGAATCCAACATGAGTTGTATGTAAGGGAAGCAAACGACCAGCCTCTGCCTTCATCTGGTTCACGCAAAATTCTGAGAGATCAGACAAACAGGGAAAACCAGCCAAAGGGCACACGCAGGTCTGTGACCACGCAGTGTACTGGCTGTATTTGAAGGTAACCACAGCCTGCATGGAAAAAGAAGGGAAGGTACAGATGGCGAGAAAGGGGCTACAGACTCCAGAGCAGCAGAGAAGGGGGAGCTCAGGAATGAGAAATGTCAGAATGGGCTTCGGCATTTCCAGCAAACTCTGACTATCTATCTGTTGGGGGATCATGGTAGACACGTGGGAAGTTTAGACTAGAGATGCCAACAAACAAGACCCAATCCTGTTCCTTCAGTGGGAAAACGTTACTTAAACTTTAATTCAATCAGTACATACCGACATCTATTAATTCATAGGTGTGGTGCTGGGGACACAGGAAGAAGACACTAAATGTCAAATCTCAGGGGGCTCATCCTCCGTTAGTGTAAGCAGGCCTATTAATAGACCTAATGAAGTACACATGCTTTGATAAAGAGAGATGTGAAGTTGTATGAAATGAAAGAGGATGGAAAATGCTACTTGAGTGGGGACAGGGATGGGAGGAACTAGAAATTGAACAGGAAAAGCTTTAAGAGAAAATCATGCTGGGGTTGTACTTTAGAAAATGAGTTGACATTTACCAAGCAAAGGGGATGATGGCATTCCAGACAAAAGAACAGGATGAGCAGAGACATGGAGATGTCAACATCTGGCCATGCTTGAAGATGGGGATTTGTTTCACAGAGGTGAAGCCTGGGCTTCGTGATGAGGGGAGGGGCTTGCATCAAGGACAGGGAAGATGATAAGCAGAAGCAAATGCAAACAGCAAGGCTGGGGCAGACACAGAGGCATAGGAACTACCTGAAGGCACCAGGACATCTCCCCAGCCTCAGGGAACCCTCAAGGGTGAGTGAGCATCACAGTGGCATGCTCCAGTTTGTGCTTTGGAAAGGGAACTCATCTCTGTAAGACAAACTGGCTGCAGGATGTTACTGAAAGGTCACTGAGGAGACAAACAATACAGGTGGGACCTGAGGTGAACCTGCAGCAAGGCAGGGAAGAAGAAGGCACATCCCCCAGAGATGCTGAAGAACATAGAACTTAGACTAAACCTAGATTATGAAAGGAGGGGGTCTTGTCAGCCCCAGAAGGGAATGTGTACAATTGGGAACTGTAGCCCACTACAGAGGCTGGGAGGAGACCAGGAGCTCCCATTAGGGGAGGTTGGCTTTGGAAGATAGGGGGATATCCCTGAAAGGCTGGACAATGGGCAGGAGGTCAAGGCTAGAGGAACTGCCTTTGTAATCTATGGGTGTGGAAGATAGGTCCCAGAGGAAGCCAGGGCCACAGTCCAGAGCCCAGGGCCAAGGACGAGGCACCTAGCATCCACCTACACTTAGAAGGAGGAAGGAAAGGCAGTGAAGGGGATTTGCCATTGGAGAGGGAGGGAGCACCAGGAAAAAGTTATCATGGGAGTCAGGGCAGGGGGCTTCTCAAGGGGAGCATGAATGGCAGTGTCAGATGAAAAGGAGGAAGTGGATTGAGAAGAAAGCATTGGATTTGGCAAGAAAGTGGCCCTTTTTTTGGGATGTCCAAAAGCACAGGTCATGGGGAGGAGAGGTCACAGGAGAGGGTATGGATGAATGGATGAAGTGAGAGGGTTGCAGAGCCTACAGTGGCGTACGGTTTGGCTACAGGATAAAGGAGAAAACTTGGGGATGGATGGATGGACATATAGCTAGACAGACAGAGAGTGAGAGAAGATAATGGGATAGACTTTTTTTTTTTTAATGGTGGAGACATCAGAGCACATTGAGAGGTGGATAGGAAGGAGTACATGGGGAATGGCCTAGGAAATGGTAAAGACAAAGAAGATAATGAGGGACACAGAACCTTGCATTCTGAAGGAGAAAGACAGGAATAAATAGAACCTCAAACACAGGTAATCCAATGCCATTGGGGACAAAAAGATAACTCTTTTCTCAGAAACTGGGAGAAGGATGAAAAGACAGTGATCTATGGATGTAGTGATGAGTGATTACTTAACTCTCAAATTTATTTTGAACCTGTTGTAAAATGCCCAGATTTGATAGTTTTATCTTCAGGAAAATAGCCACAGACGACCCAAGATGAACTATGAAGATCCAGCCGTCCGTGAGTTACACACCAAAACCTGGCAGAGACCCAACAGAAAAGGCAAACTTCAGGGCACTCTCTTTGATGAACATCGATGCAAAAATCCTCAACAAAATACTATCAAACAATCGAGCAGCACATCAAAAAGTTTATCCAGCACCATGTAGGCTTCATCCCCGGGATGCAAGCTTGGTTCAACATATGCAGAACAATAAATGTGATTTGTCACATAAACAGAACTAAGGACAAAAACCACATGATCATTTCAAGAGATGCAGAAAAGGCTTTTGATAAAATTCAACACCCCCTCATATTAAAAACTCTCAATGAACTAGCTATTGAAGGAACATACCTCAAAATAATAAGAGCCATCTATGACAAACTCACAGCCAACATTATACCGAATGGGCAAAAGCTGGAAGCATTCCTCTTGAAAACTGGCACAAGACAAGGATGCCCTCTCTCACCACTCCTATTCAGCATAGTATTGGAAGTTCTTGACAGGGAAATCAGGCAAGAGAAAGAAAGAAAAGGCATCCAAGCATGAAGAGAGGAAGTCAAACTATCCCTGTTAGCAGACAACATGATTCTATGTCTATATCTATTAAACGTTACAGTTTCCACCCAACAGCTCCTTAAACCTTTATTTATCTACAGGAAAGAAGAAATCTCACTTGCTATTTAAATGAAAATGGCTTCAAAAGTGTATAAAATTACTTCTTGTTGGAAAATAACTCCAATTATCCTGTAAAATATCTGAGAGTGGTTTCCAAGAAAATCCTTTCCGTGTCAACCTTATTGTATCTATCTTAAATTAACTTTACTGATACGTAAAGGTCATTGCTAGAAAACTGAAGGAGAATCAAATGCATGTTTATTAAAACATTACTGCCTTTGGAGAGAGTTTGAAAATATCACCGTATAAAATGCTTGAGTATAATATTAACTCTTCTCACCCTTTTTCCGAGACAAAATTGTTCCAATTCCACTCAAGTACAATGTCAACAAAATCAGCAACAAGAAAAATTTCCCGGCAGCAGAGCTGCTAACCAAATTTCACTCTTGTATCACGGCAGTAGCAGGAACTTGGAAACCCTCGTCCATTCAACAATCATTGTTAGATATTTAGGAGAGCCTGCCATCTGTGACGTAGGGGCAATCCCAGTGCCCAGCTCAGGACTGGAAGCTGAGAAACTCACGTGCTTTCTGGCCCTGCGTCATAAGGGCCCGATGGCTTTCCACAGCCAAAGGAAAGAGTGAATCATTTAAGACAGGGCTTGGCGCCAATCTTGAGACTTAATGCATCAACCAGGAATTCTTCGCTGTTATCTAGTTTTTGGTAACAGTAAAAATGTCAGCCATGAATAATGAATATGTGACTCTAAAAATACCTCTCAAATCAGCATGGTTGCAACAAACAGATAATAGAGTCAGCACACAATGGCCATAACTTCCCCTCCCTCTCTGTCAAGCCACTCACTAAAGCGCCAAGAAATAAAAACGAAGCCTGCCTCCTGTGATCCTGTGGCACCACGAGCCAATGACGGCACGGGATGCTCTTTGAACTTTGCCATGTCTTCAAAACGAAGACTGCAGAATCAGAATGGTGCCTGTGGGTCATGAAGGCAGCAGTGCTGGTGGCAGATTGCTGGAGAAGATGTCAGATGTGGGTTTAAGTCCCTGGCTCTACACCTGCCAGTGGCAGAGCTCGTTGCTGAAATTAACTCATCTGCAATGAGCAATTAGCTCATTGCTGACATAACTTCCTTCTCTAGGGTCAGCGTCCTCATCTGCAGTCTGAGTGTGGCAGTCATACCTCCTTTGCACCACTGGGTAGCAGGAAGAATTGCCGTAATTCATGTATTCTTTCCAGGGTGACGCCGACTTCATGTTCCAGGAACGTATCTAGGTACTTGGAATGAACAGATGAACTCAGAAATGAACAAAACTTGCGAGGTCTCTGCCCCGGACATGAGGGCACTTAGCACAGAGCCTGGCATGTAATAAACAACATTTTCTGTCTCTCCTTAGGCTTCTGACTCTCAAGCAGGACACACAGCTGCCATGAAGCCATGGTTGGGCCCTCCCAAACACAGACCTTTGCCACCTCTGGAGGCAACGCAACTTTTGTTTTAGAACTGTGATTGCCCTGCATTGGCTTCTCACTTGTCTGTTCTCACCCTTGGTGGCCAAACAGATGTCTCTGCTGTCTGACAGGATCAACAAGCAAACACATTTCTGTATTCTTGACAATTATCGAATGCATACATAAGCTGGGTATTGCTTCAGGAGCCTCATGGGTATTTATTTATTTATTTATTGAGACAGAGTCTCTGTTGCCTAGGTTGGAGTGCAGTGGTGTGGTCTCCGCTCACTGCAACCTCTGCCTCCCAGGTTCAAGTGATTCTCCTGCCTCAGCCTCCTGAATACCTGGGACTACAGACAACCGGCTAATTTTTGTATTTTAAGTAGAGATGGGGTTTTGCGATGTTGGTCAGGCTGGTCTTGAACTCCTGACCTCAAGTGATCCGCCCAGCTCAGCCTCCTGAAGGGCTGGGATTACAAGTGTGAGCTACCGTGTCTGGCTGTTGCAAGTATTTACCTATTTCATTTCCAGAACCATATATAGAGTAAAATTATTATCCCTACTTTACAGTTGGTGGAAACTGAGGCACAGAGACATTAAGTACTCTGCCTGAGACCACACAGCTTGTGTTTCTCCTGCCTTGCCTCCTCTAGGCTAAAATGTTCCCATCTTCTCTAATTAACTCTGGAAGATACTTTTTATTCTGTAATCAATTTCCCCTCCTAAAATCTAGCCACACACCTAGCAGCCAATAGAATCCAATGCACTCCACTACCTCTAGACCACAAAGAGGGAAGTCTAGGTGGGGGTTGGTGGTGGTGGGAGTGCATTTATATCCGTGGAGGGGAAGCAGAGGTCTTGCAAGATAGCAAAAGTGCCTTAGAGAATGCCCATCAATGATAGACTGGATAAAGAAAACGTGGCACATACACACCAGGGAATACTATTCAGCCATAAAAAAGGATGAGTTCATGTCCTTTGCAGGGACATGGATAAAGCCAGAAAGCATCATTCTCAGCAAACTGACACAAAAACAGAAAACCAAACACTGTATGTTCTCACTCATAAGTGGGTGTTGAACAATAAGAACACATGGACACAGGGAGGGGAACATCACATATTGGGGCCTGTCCGGGGGTGGAGGGGTAGGGGAGAGATAGCAGGGGGTGGGGGAATAGGGAAGGGACAGCATTAGGAGAAATACCTAATGCAGATGACAGGGTGATGGATGCAGCAATCATGGCATGTGTATACCTACGTAACAAACCTGCACACTCTGCACATGTACCCCAGAACTTAAAGTATAATAAAAAATAAAATAAAATAAAATTCTAGATTCTAAATAAAAGAAGAAAGAAAACTGATACCAGCAAGAAGCCCCTGCCTGAAATGCAATTTAAATGGCAGAAATTCTGATTTAGAATTCATGGCTGAAATTGCTTTTCTTCTTGAGTTCATCTAGCATTTTGTTACATGCATGAGACACACAGACCTGCTTCCCTGATGGTCATAATTGGAGCACACACCATGTTCCTCTATCAGACTGCAAATTTCTTAAAGGGAGAACTCACTACTTAGTACAGGGACTCATGCACAGTAAGTAGGCCGCTGATAAACACTGACTAGAAGAAAAGGAAAGGAAAGGCCAGGCACGGTGGCTCAAGCCTGTAATCCCAGCACTTTGGGAGGCTGAGGCGGGTGGATCACGAGGTCAAGAGATCGAGACCATCCTGGTCAACATGGTGAAACCCTGTCTCTACTAAAGATACAAAAAAATTAGCTGGGCATGGTGGTGCACGCCTGTAATCCCAGCTACTTAGGAGGCCGAGGCAGGAGAATTGCCTGAACCCAGGAGGCAGAGGTTGCGGTGAGCCGAGATCGCACCATTGCACTCCAGCCTGGGTAACAAGAGCGAAACTCTGTCTCAAAAAAAAAAAAAGAAAGAAAGAAAAAAAAGAAAAGGAAAGGAAAAAAACAAGCAAGCAAAAACCCGGTGCATGGCTAGATTCCCCTTTCACCACGCAAGGCTCCAACCCATCGGGACCACCACAGAAAGCTGCAAGCCAGGGCATACTGACCACAAGACCCTTCAAAGTCCCTGCATGAGGTTTCCGCCCCCAGCATAATCCCAGAATATATAAACAGGGACTCAAGGCCTCAACAACCCTAACCACCATCCCTCCAGAGCTGACACTCACTGGGACCCACCTTTACTTAAATAAACTAACATTTAAAGATAAGATTTGAGAACAAACAGTGCTCTCCAAGATAAACCACTGGGGACAAACCAGGCTGACATTTTGTTCACATGTCTATTGAGAGGGCAGGAGTGTATGAGTGAGTGAGTGTGTGTGTGTGTAGTCAAGTTTACCATATGTCCAATAATAAACATTTTTAGGAGGGAAATATTCTGACCTGGCCTCTTTTATTGTATCTTAAGTTTCTCTCAAGCATTTAAATATAATTTTTAATCCATTAAGACTCTTACTTGTAAACAATATTTTTCTGATTTTTTTTTTGTGGGCTAGGAATTAAAACAATGAACCGCAATAGGGACAAACACTTCCTGGGATTTTGAAGCCATCATTAGCTTTTCATTGCTAACTGAAATCTTCGTCGAGACCATTGTAGATTGACATGTGGTTATTAACACAGAGAAAATCTCTGTCTATCTTGCCCAGTTTCCTCCAGGGGAAAGATTTTGCAAGCCTCCAGTGTAATTTTGCAATCAGGATATTGACACTGATGCAGTCCAACAATCTTATTCATATTTCTAATTTTAATTGCACTCATTCTTGTGTATGCGTCATTAGCTTTTTATCTGGAATAGTTTACATTATTGATCTGCTATCAGCCGTTCCAATTTATAATTGTTAATATACAACTGCTGCTTTTTCAGCCCTTACGATGTACTAGGTATGGTGCTAAGAACTTTACACGTGATGTTAATTAATCCTCAGAACATTCTTGCTTCCTTCTTCTGGGAATACAAACTCTGCTTCTCTCACCGGCTAACATCAAAGTGGCTTATTCTCTTCTGGCCAAGGGTCAGGGACACGACCTGATGACACAAGGACAGTCCTTGGTAGATCCTTCTGAGCATGTCCATTGGTTCTTTTTCCAAGATCCCTAAGTGTCCTTGTCCCTGACTTTTCTGAGGTCTGGTTCTTTGTGCTTTCCTCTAGTTCCTTCCTAAACATTCCTGCCCTGCTTAAGTCAGCAGTGTGCATTTGTATTGCCTGCAATCAAAGAAACCTGTCCAGAGAGTGGGTAGTGCGATCATTATTCTTTATTTAGTTGAGGAAGCAGGATTAAAGAAGTTAAAGAACTTTCCCAAGGTCAAAATTCTCCAGAGAAACAGAACCAACAGGAAAGATGGATGGATGGGATGGATGCAATGGATGGGATGAATGGATGGGATAGATAGAATGGATGGATGGATGGATGGATGGATGGATGGGATGTATGCAATGGATGGAATGAATAGATGGGATGGATGAATGAATGGGATGGATGGATAGATGGGATAGATGGATGGATGGATGAATGAATGGATGGGATTGATAGGATGAATGGATAGATAGTATGGATGGATGGGATGGATAGGATAGATGGATGGATGGATAGGATAGGATAGAATAGAATGGGTGGATGGATTGGACGGGATGGATAGATTGGATGGATGGGATGGATGATGGATGGGATGAATGGATTGGATGGATGGGATAGATGAGTGAATGGATTGGAAGGATGGATGGATGATGGGATGGATGGATGCACAGGATGGATAGATGGATGAGGTGAATGGATTGCATGGATGATGGATAGATGAGATGGATGGATGATGGATAGATGGGATGGATGGATAGATGGGATGGATGGGAGAGGATGTATTATGGGAACTGGCTCATAAAATTACGAAGAATAAGAAGGCCCGTGATATGTTGTCTGCAAGCTGGAAAACCAGGGAAGCTGGTGGCACAGTACAGTCCAAGTCTAAAGGCCTGAACACCAAGGGAGCTGCTGATGTAACTACATCTGAGGCCAAAGTCCTGAGGACCTGGGAGTCCAGAGTCTAAGGGCTGGAGAACCTGGAGTTCTGATGTCCAGCCAAGAGCAGGGGAAATGAGTGTCCTGGATCCAGAAGGGAAAGTGAGTGAATTTGCTTTTCTCTGCATTTTTGTTCTATCCAGGCCACCCACATTGGGTGAGGGGGGATCTTTCTTACTCAGTTCACCACTTCAAATGCTGATCTCTTCCAGAAATACCCTCCTCATGAATACAACCATACATGAAGCTTTACCTGCTTTCTTGGGTCCCTTAACCCAGTCAAGTTGACACCTAAATTAACCACCACAGTCACACAGCTATGAAGTGGTAGAACAGAAACACTGAACAGGTTGCCTGGGTGCAGAGCTGATACCTTAGCCCTGGCAGACTGCCTCCTGCTGCTTGTAGCAAGGGACAAATCTGGCATTTGCAACTTCACGGTACCTTCGTTGGAATGTCTCTGGATGATCGTTTATCCATTCTCTGATATGTGCTCGAAGGACGCTCTGCTATAGCTACTGTCACATAGCAGGACATACCCGTTTAGGACTGTGGTTCACATTCCTGATGCCATTCCAGAAATACTGTGCCTAACTACGCTTAGCACTCACTGATTTGAAGTATCCTTCCAAACCCACCCTTCCCTGAACCTTTCCCTGCAGGGTCCAGCACAGGAGATGATTTTTGACCACCCTTGACATTTATTGCATTTTTTTTTTAAAGACAGAAAGCGAGAGCATGCATACATTACACTTTCAAGTCACCATGATGCATTTCTTCAGCATTAGCTTGTGCTTTTACAACTGGTCTTCATCAAAGGTTTTTCATCTGCTCGCCAATGTGGCATGTGTCCTAATGACTCATGATGAGGGCCTGTTCCTTTTAGTGTGATTTATGCTCACTTATCATTTTCTTGTTCTCCAGGGGGGAAAGCTGCTCTACTGAGTGAGTTCAGCCATATAGAAATAGCCACTAAGCAGCTGTCTCTTCATGTTAAGAAAACTAGCTAATGGCAGTGTCCAGGAATCATCCCACTTGAAGATTAGAACAAGACATCTGCTTCTTGTATGGCAGAGCTTGGGCTAAGAGGGGGAACACCCACCCCCCAGAGAAAACCCTGCTCCTCTGACAGCTCCTGGACTCACTTTGCATGAGCAGATCTTTGTGGGTGGGGTGGGGGGAGGGTTTCTGCTCTTCTCACACCATCCCACTCTTCCTCCTGGAGGGCTCACAGGGACCAGAGTAGGGCGTGGGACAAGCAGGGAAGTAGACACAGTTCTTGCCTGGCCTGAGCTGGCACAGGCTCTGCGAGACAAGCCTCAAGGATGAGTAAGGTGAGCCCTAAGCCCTCCCCGTTCTCTTCACTGGCCAGCCTGCCATGACCTATCCTATACCTGGAGTTGAGCAATTAGTGCAGGATGCTGAGGGCCAGACTTCCAGGGTGCTACGGCTCAGCCGGCTCACCCTGCCCAGTGCTGTGTTAAGTCAGAGCATTCAGTGGCCCTCTTCCAAGGCGCTATGGCCCCTCTGCTACCCTTTCCCAAGCCTCTCCTGGGCAGCACTGTTCGTCTTCCCAGTTCATCCCTTCCCTTCTCTTGGGAGGTTCTGGAAGTGTGTTCAGCTTTCAGCCATCAGAAGAGCTTTGCAGTTTGGGGTCTGCAGGCAGCCTGCTTCCGTCCACAGCCAGCTCTGTCACCTGTTAGCTGCATGACCTGGCAGGAGTCATTTAATAGGGCTGTGCCTCAGTTTCCTTGGCTGGAAGACAGGGACAGTAATGGCACACACCTTATGGGGTTGATGGGAGGAATAAACAAAATAGCGCAGATGAAAACGCTGAGTGCAAGTCCTGTTCTCCCTCCAAGTCAGCCGTCCGCTTTGTCACTGGCTCTGGGGAGAACCTGCGGTCTGGTCAGCTTCATCCCGGCAAGAGCAACTGAGAAAACCTCCTTCTCAGGATGCAGTCTTAGCCTCTTCCCCGGGGATGCTGTCCTCGTCCCCTGCCCTCTTCCCCTTGCCTTGCTCACAGAGTCCACCTGCACAGGTGTGTTACTCAGTGTCAATTCCACATGTGGTCCAGGCGGGAGGCCCTTTCCTTGGCCCTCCTGAACTGCTGCCTGCCTGCCCACCCTCCCTCCCTCCCATTCTCCCTTCCTTCCTTCCCTGGGATGCCACAGAGCATCCATGGAGCCACCACTGTGCTGGGGACGAGGGCCCCTCGCCACTCTGCTCACGCGTCCCCAGGCCTCCTCTCAGCTGTGCAACAGTCATCATCCCTGGGGAGGCCCCTCTGTTTTGTAGGGGTTTCTTCACATGTTCAGAAATTGCTTCAAGACAATAGGACTTAAAAGTGTACTGATGGCCTGAAACCATCATTAGAACCATCAAAACATCATCTCGCTTGATGTGAACCATAATTAAAACCATTAAGGGACCATCTCTCTTCCCTGACATCAGGCCCCTTTACAAAGCACAGCGGTCTCGTGTTCTGGCCATGGCTTGCCCCAGTCACCAGTCCCTGGCAGCATTTGGACAGGGGCCACCCCCTGAGCACAGCTTTCCCACACCAGAAGTGGGGTCAGCTCAGACAGCTGTGGGGCGTTCCTGTCATTAGCCCATCTGCTGGTTTGTCCTGCGATGCCACTGTCTGTAGGTTCCACACTAGAAGTCCCAGCTCTTATCAGCATCGCCGGCCGGCTGGCACTCAGGCCGATGTCAGGTGGTAACAGGTACAAGTTTCTTCTCATCTTCCTTTTGCTACACTTAATGAAAGTTTGTGAGGCCCAAGAATGGAACAGAGTCAGGTTTTGACTTACATTGGGAAGTAAGACATTGCTCCTTTTTGTTTTAAAAAGAAGCCTCAGGTGTGTGGTGACCTCAGATGGTGTCACTAGTCCAGCTCTCATTCGTATTCAGTCCCAGCTTCCTCCCTGTGGCTCCACCTCACACTCCCACCCTGAGAACACAGCCCCTTCATGGCAGGAGGACCAGGAGAGCCCAATAAGGCACTTTAAACATTGATGATGTCATGATGGCCATACTATTCAATTTTTGAAAAAGCAAACAGCAAAGGTTTCCAGGAAAACTGATTTTTAAATCCCAGCATTAAATAGTCAGTACAACCTCACTTTATACTAATATCAAATATCAAAGTAGTCAGTGCAACCTTGCTTTATGCTAATATCAAAAAATACCTCCCCTGTGCATGGAGGGTCCCTCCTGATGGAGACTTCATTTTTCTTTTCTTTGAATCCCCACCAAAACACCTGGCTCCATGAGGGTTGTCTCCAAGACAAGTGAATGACACTCTGAAGGGGGGATGGAAGAGCTAACTGGCCCCATTGCAACTAGTCTCAGAGAAGTCTGTACAGAGGCAGCGGACAGCCGAGGCACATGCCTGATCACTATGGTGTTATCCCCCTCCCAACTCTACAGGAGCCAGATCCAGCTAGCGTGGGCTGTCCAAGGGCCTTCTGCATCAGGAGTGGTTCAGGTGAGGAGGTGGGTGCCCACGGGCATCCCGTCAGAGCACTTACCACCCAGCCAAGGGAATACCTTCACTCGCCCACCACACTACATAGGACCAGCCAAGTCTGCCACGGTGGTGCTCAACCCTGTCACTTCCGCAGATCACCTGGGACTTTTAAGAAAAACACTGATGTCCAGGTAAAGGTGAATCAAATCACCCTCCTATCTGGGAACTTTGGTTTTTGCTCCAGGTGATTCTACTGTCCAAGCAGAAGGAAAACCATTGGCCTAAGGTATAACAGTCCCATTGCATGAACGAATGCTTAGTTTGTGAATGAATGCGTAAACATGAGTGCAGGGTCCTATGACTCTGTAACAGCAGGAGGCCAATGTTACGGAGCCAATGAAACCAGAACTTGAACCCTTGGTTTACTTTCCAACTCTACTACCAACCACGGGATCTTGGGCAAGTGTCTAACCCTCCCTGCTCTTCCAGTCTCCATCTGCAAAACGGGTGACATGGACATGGCGATCTCTGAGGTCCCCTCATTCTGCATTATTACAGGCTCTACCACCCTATGCCCTCACTGTGTGTCAGGCTCTGGTCTGGGTGCTGGGGATTCAGCCAGGGGCCTTCAGGAGCTCACATTCCACAGACATCGTCACTTCCATCTACTTCCACATAGAAAGTCTACAAATCCAGGAGTCCACTTCATTTATCTGGACAATAGCACAGTGCGGAGAAGCAGAGATTACACCAACTAAAAAGCAGAGGAACTGGAGAAAATTTTCCCCGAGTCACTCTGGAGGGCCTCAGAACAATGGAGAGGTAGGAACCCTGGAGGAGGGGGACATAGTGGGTTTATCCAGAAATCTCTTTTATATTAACACCAAGATTGCAAAGGCTGGTTCTTCAAGTAACATTTCACATCTTTATTCCTTGTTCCCGCAGCTTTGGGGTGTAAATAATAATAAAATGATGATGATGATGAAGATGAAGAAGAAGAAGAAGAGGAAGAAGGAGGAGGAGGAGGAACTTCTCTGGTTTTGCAGCTTTTCATGCTTCGCAGAGCATTTGCTCATCCACTCTTAGCAGCAACCCCCCCCAACCCACCACAGGCAACCTGGGGACTCCCCAGCCCATTCTGCATCCTGCAAGACCTACAGTGCCCACTCTCCGCCCTTCCCCCCTGAACATTGACAGCACCTGCATGTGTGCTGCCTGCCTGGATTTCTTTCACTTGACAGCAACCTCCTAACTAACCCTAAATGCGCTCTGTTAAACACAAGGAAACACATAATGCCCTCCAAAGATAGTACCAGTAAAGGATGATGCGGGCAACTACGTCCTGGGCCCAGACAGCAGGTATGCCTGACCCTTTCACTGGAATGCCTAATCAGTAGCCCTGGAACACCTTCTTCTGTTCTGCAATCAAAACGTTTCGTCTGTGTTGAGATGGCCTCTTCACGCTTAGGGAAAGCAGGAGCTGCACTGATTTTATAGCAAAGTAACTTTCTGACCCAATAAAATGAAGAAGAACTTCTCAAGCATGTGATGATCTATTCTTTTCACCAGCCTTCTCAGGTGCACAAAAGTCATGCATTTCCATGCTGTATTTAAAAGAAAAACATTTTATTCACCCTTTAAATAAAACTTTATCCACAACAATAAAGGAAAATGGGGAAATATGACCTGTCACATAATCACATAAAAATTTACATCACAGATAAAATACTACCATCGCTTCATAAAACAACTTTCATCCATCAGCCGTGGAGATGGGCAAGGAAATATAACCATCCTCATTTGATAGAGGTAAGAACAAAGACAGAGATAAATATACATACATGCAGAGGTTAGAATTATAGAAAGAGTCAGCCTCACCAAGGACTCAGGAAAGGCTCAGCAGAGCAAATGATGCCAGGCATTTAGAAGCAGATGAGATCCTAACCTGAGGTCATGGATTTCTGGACAAGGGTGGTGTCCTTACAAGCAACATGCCTGGAAAAGCTGGTAAGATAGGTGCCTACTATATTCGCCAAATCTGAGGGCAACCTCGAATAGAGGTGGCCTCTCCATTTTTCACAATGAGAAGATGCCAAAAGGATTTTTTGGCCTTCTTATATTTATATTCAATTTTCACCTCCTGCTATATATCAAGCATTGAACGATACGCTGGGAACACAGTGGGGAACAGTCCACTGTCTACTCACAATATTTAACTGGTGAATTCAGGCACACATTTAAAATAACGTAAGCACAGTTTATTCACACTGCTTCCTGCACTCTCACATCTTAGGTAACACTTTTATTTGCAATCTGTCTTTGTCCTCATTAGAGTCTGAGTCATCTCACAGTTTTCTAGGCTATCACTTTCACATGCATCTAAATGTCTTTAGATTCAGGACTTTTTCCCTAATTACTTCTTCAATTCCTCCGCCTCACTCGCCCCCGCTGCCTCTGTGCCCCACACATCCCACCAGTGTCACGGTCTCCCAAAGGCCCCCGACATCTGCTCTTGATACTTTATGTTTCATTCAGGAAGCCATTCTTAAAACACCTATTTAATTCCCTCCCTACCCTACTTACCAACCTTCAGTGGCTTCCCCTGGTGCAGGGTGGAGTCTGAAACCTGGCCAGACCTGGTCTGGTCTTCGGCAGCCCCTTGGTCTCCCTTCTGGGTTACTCTGTCAGCCTGTGCCCTGGTATTTGGCCAGAGCTTCCATGACACAAGCTCCTCACCCATGAGGGCCTTTATGTGCACTGCTTGCTTGGCCTGAAACTCCTCCTACTCTCTTCACTGGGCTGACTCCCACAGGTGACGGTGCTTCCAACCTGTGGGTCTTCCCCAGCTGCCACACCAAGACACCTTTCTTCTGCTCATTGCCCTTGCCCCTAAGCAGTTCCAGTGCATGTGTCAGCATCATCCATTATTTGTGAGATAATTTCTTTGACATCTCACAGCCCCACTAGCCTGCAAGCTCTTTGAGGCCAAGGGCTGTTTTTTTTCCTGTTTCCCACTGTGTCCCCAGCATGTTGTTCAATGCTTGTTATATACCAAGAGGTCAAAATTAATGGTTGAATTTATAAAAGCAGCATCAGCTAACATTTCTGGGATGTTTACTATGCCTTAGACACTGTAGTAAGTGCTTTTATGGATTACTGCATTTAATTCCT
Source organism: Saguinus oedipus (assembly GCA_031835075.1). NCBI lineage: Eukaryota > Metazoa > Chordata > Mammalia > Primates > Cebidae > Saguinus > Saguinus oedipus. Next base: position 131,970,242 of record CM063179.1, read on the forward strand.
AAAACAACAGTAGGATCTTGGTGGTCCACATCTAACAGATGTCAAACTGAGGCTTAGACAGCTCAGCTCCCAAATTCACACTGCAGAGTAGAGATTTCACTTGGGATTATCAGATTCCCAGCTCAGTGCTCCCAATTTATCGAGTGAAATAAATAACCTTCTTAGATATCCAAGCAAATGTGATATAGCAGAAAAATCCTTCTTAAAAAAGCTTCAAGGAGCTCTGAGAGGAAAGTCAAGCTCTGTAAAGTTATAATAAGTTTACAGTATGAGCTATGGCCCTTGTGGCTTAAAAAAGTCTCTTTTCAAGATTTTTGCAAAGTTTGTTCACTGAAAAGAATGATCACATTCCTTTCTTAGTAACAAAAATAAAGGCCACTCATTTCTTTGTTCACTTAAAAGGTCTCAGACACCTGATCTGGTCTGAGATAGCAAAATATTTTACTGGCGGAAAATGAAATTCTAATACTTGACACTTAGCTGGGAATTTCTTGTCCTGATTTCCTTTGTTCTCTATTACAAAGGCTTTGAGCTATCAGTCATCATCCATGCATAGGTTAGAGGGTAAGTACCTGGGGAGACTCTCCAAGATGGCTGAATAGACATGACTCTGATGCACAACCCCCAGCGAGAGAAGAGACACAGAAATCCAGAGATCTAGCTCCAACCGAGGTACTGGGTGCATTTCAACGGGTCTGGTCAGACGGTGAGCGAAGCCCACGCAGGGAAGACCAAGGCAGGGAGGGGTGCTCCTTCACCCAGAAAGTGCATCTGACCGGTGAGTCAGAGGCTCCCCCTCTGGCACTCTGGTCCAGATAAAGCACTTCCCCCAGATCCTCAGCAATACACAGAACAGGGGATCTTTGCCAGTCAAGTGCCGGGAATTACAAGCATGGAGTTGAATAATAATCCAGGATGGTGTCCCAGATTGGTGTACAGACCTAAACAAATGCATAAGCCCAAAAGGCGGCCAGGAGAGCCTGCGGACTGAGCTGTCACCCCCTTCCCCTGCCCAGAGAGAGGGGAGCTGTAAGTGGGAGCAGCTGGGCGGGTCCCTACCCCATGACTGGAAAGATAGGAAGCTGAAAGGGGATATGGCCAGGTGCAGCTGGGCAGGTCCCTTCCTTCCCCACAAACCCCAGAGGGCTGAAGCTCTGACTGGTGGGTTGCACAGCCAGGGCCACAGTCTGAGCTGAACCCTGAATGATCCAGCCCAGTGGAGGAAGGGTACAACCCACCCTTAGATGGGTGGGACTGCATTACATGTTTTAACAAAAAGCACAGGAAGCCTACATAGCAACAGGACTGAGTTCTTAACCACCCAGCAGCCGCCAGGTCAGTGGAAGGGGCGGGCCTAAACCCCCAGAGTAAAGAAAAAAGACACAGGAAGCTTCCCTAGTAACCAGAAGGAGTCCCTAGAAACTCAGTAGTACCTCGACAGGCAGACAAGTGACCTCATCAAGCAGCTCCCTGACACCACAGCCAGGTAAATCCACAAAGATGGAAAAAACCAGCACAGAAAAGATGAAACCATCAAAGACCGGAACACCGCTTCTCCTTCAAGGGATCACAACTCCTCAACAGCACAGGAACACAACATGACCGAGAAGGAGTGCGATGAATCGACAGAAACAGGCTTCAGAAGGTGGATAATAACAAAGTTTTCTGAGCTAAAGGAACACATTCTAATTCAATGCAAAGAAACCAAAAACCTTGAAAAAAGGTTAGACGAAATGCTAACTAGAATAACCAGCTTAGAGAAGAACATACATGACTTGATGGAGTTGAAAAACACAGCACAAGAACTATGTGAAGGAAACACAAGTTTTAATAGCTGAATTGATCAAGCAGAAGAAAGGATATCAGAAACTAAAAATCAACTTAATGAAATAAAGAGAAGGCAAGACAAGAAAAAAGCATGAAAAGAAATGAATAAAGTCTCCAAGAAATACGGGATTATGTGAAAAGACCTAATCTATGCCTGATCGGTGTACCTGAATATGATGGGGAGAATGAATCAAAACTGGAAAACATGCTCCAGGATATTATCCAGGAGAACTTCCCAAGCCTAGCAAGGCAGTCCAACATTCAAATTCAAGAAATACAGAGAACTCCATAAACATATTCCTCAAGAAGAGCAACCCCAAGGCACATAACTGTCAGACTCGCCAGGGTTGAAATGAAGGAAAAAATGCTGAGGGCAGCCAGAGAGAAAGGTCAGGTCACCCACAGAGGGAAGCCAATCGGACTCACAGTGGATCTCTTGGCAGAAACCCTATAAGCCAGAAGAGAGTGGGGGCCAATATTCAACATCCTTAAAGAAAAGAACTTTCAACCCAGAATCTTATATCCAACCAAACTAAGTTTTGTAAGTGAAGGAGAAATAAAATCCTTTATGGACAAGCAATTATTGAGAGATTTTGTCACCACCAGACCTGCCCTACAAGAGCTCCTGAAAGAAACACTAAACACATAAAGGAACAAGTACCAGTCACTGTAAAATCAAACCAGTGGCAAAGACCAAAAATGCAATGAAGAAAATGAGTCAACTAATGGGAAAGAAAACCAGCCAGTAACAAAATGGCAGGATCAAATTCACATATAACAATATTAACATTGAATGTAAACGGCCTACATGCCCCAATCAAAAGACATAGACTGGCAAACTGGATAAAAAGTCAAGACCCATCAGTGTGCTGTATTCAGGAAACCCATCTTACATAAGAAGACACATATAGACTCAAAATAAAGGAATGGAAGAAGATTTACCAAGCAAATGGAGAACAAAAAAAAAGCAGGGGTTGCAATCCCAATCCCTGATAAAATGGACTTCAAACCAACAAAGATGAAAAGAGACAAAGGACACTACATAATGGTAAAAGGATCAATCCAACAGGAAGAGCTAACTATCCTAAATATATACACTCCCAACACAGGAGAACCCAGATCGTAAAGCAAGTTCTTAACGACCTAAAATGAGATTTAGACTCCCACACAATAACAATGGGAGACCTCAACACTCCACTGTCAATATTAGACAGATCAAGAGACAGAAAATTAACGACATCCAGGACTTGCATGCAGAGCTGGACCAAGCAGATCTAATAGACATATACAGAACACTTCACCCCAAATCCACAGAATATACGTTTTTCTCAGCACCACATTGCACTTACCCTAAAAGTGACCACATCATTGGAAGCAAATCACTCCTCAGCAAATGCAAAAGAATGGAAATCATAACAAACAGTCTATCAGACCACAGCGCAATCAGACTGGAACTCAGGATTAAGAAATACACTCAAACCCACACAACCACTTGGAAACTGAACAACTTGCTTCTGAGTGTCAACTGGATAAACAATGAAATGAAGGCAGAAATAAAGTTGTTCTTCAAAACCAATCAGAATGATGACACAACTTATCAGAATCGCTGGGACATCTTTAAAGCAGTGTCGAGAGGGAAATTTATAGCAATAAATGCCCACGTGAGAAACAAGGAAAGATCTAAAACTGACATCCTATTATCAAAATTGAAAGAGTTAGAGGAGGAAGATCAAAAAAACTCAAAAGCTAGCAGAAGACAAGAAATAACTAAGATCAGAGCAGAACTGAAGGAGATAGAGACACAAAAAACCCTTCAAAAGATCAATAAATCCAGGAGCTAGTTCTTTGAAAAGATCAACAAATAGACTGCTAGCCAGATTAATAAAAAAAGGGAGAAGAATCAAATAGATGCAATAAAAAACAATAAAGGGGTTATCACCACTGATCCCACAGAAATACAAACTACCATCAGAGATTACTATAAACAGCTCTATGCACATAAACCAGTAAACCAGGAAGAAACGGATAAATTCCTAGACACTTGTACTCTACCAAGACTAAACCAGAAGGAAGTTGAAACCCTGAATAGACCAATAACAAGGGCTGAAGTAGAAGCAGCAATCAATAGCCTACCAACCAAAAAAAGTCCAGGTCCAGACGGGTTCACAGCCGAATTCTACCAGACATACAAAGAGGAGCTGGTTCCATTCCTTCTGAAACTGTATCAAACAAGACAAAAGGAGGGACTCCTCCCTAACTCATTTTATGAGACCAACATCATCCTGATACTAAAACCAGGCAGAGACTCAACTAAAAAAGAAAACTTCAGGCCAATATCCGTGATGAACCATCGATGCAAAAATCTTCAGTAAAATACTGGCAAATAGATTGCAACAGCACATCAAGAAGCTTATCCATCACGATCAAGTAGGCTTCATCCTAATCAAGTAGGCTTCATCCCAGCAATGCGAGGCTGGTTTAACATATGCAAATCCATAAACAAAATCCATCACAAAATCAGAACCAAAGATAAAAACCACATATGATCTCAATATATGCAGAGAAGGTCTTCGACAAAATTCAACAGCCCTTCATGCTAAAAACTCTCAATAACCTAGGTATTGACTGAACATATCATAAAATTATAAAAGCTATATATGACAAACTTACAGCCAATATTATACTGAATGGGCAAAAGCTGAGGCATTCCCTTTGAAATCAGGCACTAGACAAGTTTGCCCTCGCTCACTACTCCTATTCAATATAGTATTGGAAGTTCTAGCCAGAGCAATCAGGCAAGAAAAAGAAGTAAAGTGTATTCAATTTGGAAAGGAAGAAGTCAAACTGTCTCTATTTGCAGATGACATAATTGTATATCTAGAAGACCCCATTGTCTCAGCCCAAAATCTTCTCAAACTAATAAGCAACTTCAGCAAAGTTTCAGGATAAAAAATCAATGTGCAGAAACCACAAACATTCCTATACACCAGTAATAGACTAATAGAGAGCCCAATCAAGAGTGAACTCCCATTCACAATTGCTACAAAGATAATAAAATACATAGGAATACAACTAACAAAGATGTAAAGGACCTCTTCAAGGAGAACTACAAACCACTGCTCAGTGAAATAAGAGAGGACATAAACAGATGGAAAACATTCCATGCTCATGGTTAGGAAGAATTAATATCATGAAAATGGTCATACTGCCCAAATTAATCTATAGATTCAATGCTATCCCAATCAAGCTATCAATGACCTTCTTCACAGAACTGGAAAAAAAAACCACTTTAAACTTCATATGGAATCACAAGAGAGCCCTCATAGCCAAGACAATCCTAAGCAAAAAGAACAAAGCTGGAGGCATCACACTGCTGGACTTCAAAGTATACTACAAGGCTATGGTAATCAAAACAGAATGGTACTGGTACCAAAACAGAGACACAGACCAATGGAATAGAACAGAGGCCCCAGAAGAAACACCACACATCTACAACCATCTGATCTTTGACAAATCTGACAAAAACAAGCAATGGGGAAAGGACTCCATGTTTAATTAATGGTGTTGGGAAAACTGGCTAGCCATGTGCAGAAAGCAGAAACTGGACCCCTACCTTACATAAAAATTAACTCCAGATGGAATAAAGATTTGAACATAAAATATAACACCATAAAAACACTAGAACACATAGGCAAAACCATCCAGGACATAGGCATAGGCAAAGACTTCATGACTAAACACCAAAAACAATGGCAATAAAAGTCAAGATAGACAAATGGGATCTAATTAAAATCCAGAGCTTTTGTACAGTGAAAGAAACCTTCATTAGAGCGAACTGGCAACCAACAGAATGGGAAAAAATCTTTGCAATCTACCCATCTGACAAAGGGCTAATATCCAGAATCTACAAAGTACTAAAACAGATACACAAGAAAAAAAAAAAACAAACCACCCCATTTAAAAGAGGGCAAAGGACATGAACAGACACTTTACAAAAGAAGACATATATGAGGCGAACAAGCATATGAAAAAATGCTCATCATCACTGGTCATTAGAGAAATGCAAATCAAAACCACATTGAGATACCATCTCACACCAGTTAGAATGGCAATCATTAAAAAATCTGGAGACAACAGATGCTGGAGAGGATGTGGAGAAATAGGAACACTCTTACACAGTTGGTGGGAGTGTAAATTAATTCAACCATTGTGGGAGACAGGGTGGTGATTTCTCAAGGACCTAAAGATAGAAATTCCATTTGACCCAGCAATCCCATTACTGGATATATACCCAAAGAACTATAAATCATTCTACTATAAAGACACATGCACCTGTATGTTCATTGCAGCCCTGTGTACAATAGCAAAGACCTGGAACCAAGCCAAATGCCCATCAATGATAGACTGGACAAAGAAAATGTGGTACATATACACCATGGAATACTATGCAGCCATAAAAACGATGAATTCATGTCCTTTGTAGGGACTTAGATGAATCTGGAAACCATCATTCTCAGCAAACTGACACAAGAACAGAAAGCCAAACACTGCATGTTCTCACTCATAGGTGGGTATTGAACAATGAGAACACGTGGATTCAGAGAGAAAAGCATCACATACTGGGGGCAGTTGGGGGGGTAGGGGAGAGACAGTGGGGGTTAGGGAAGGTGGGGGGGTGGGGAGGGATAACATGGGGAGAAATGCCCGATACAGTATGCACCTGAAGTAAAAGAAAAAAAGAGAGTAAGTACCTCTTTTCCACCTGTGAGGGAATACAGTCACCCTGAGAACTACTGGGGCAATCAACCCAACTGATGATCACTCCTTCTAAACAAAAGTTCCAAAGCCTTCAGTATGGTTTGGTGAGCCAAATGTCGAACGCTGAATTTCTTTCTTTAAAGAAAACTGAGGGAAATTGAGTCAGCTCACTGATGGTGATAGGGAAATGATGCATATATGACAGTGAAGAGTCTGGTTTAGGTGTCTGTCATGTGTGAGTTTGGTCATTGTGAATCAGACCTCTTGAGTTCTGTCAAAAATTATTTGTGGATGTGCAAAACTGAGATGACCTCCCAGAGGTGATATTACTGCCTGCAAGGTCAGCTACCACCTCAAGTGACACCTGGGTCCCACCTGCTACAAGGGCCCAGTATTTCTTCCATACACACTAACTACCCACGGGTGATGCCAAGTAGTCTTCACTTGGTTCTTCAGATCTGTCCTGGGACAACAGGACTAATGACCAGGAGCCAGTGCTCCAAGCGGTCTACTAGATTATCCACACTCACAGGCAAACATGGATGCAAACTGGCAACTTAAAAGCTGCCCTCTGTTCCTGGCTGGGATTCTCATACATCAAAAATTGTCAGTGTTTACAACAGAGTCCAAAGGGAAAGCTGCTGAGCCAGCCCCAAGCACTTAAAAATTCTCTACGGGAACCCAGAAACCTTCATCTGAGGACAGGAGGTTGGAGGAACCAGTGGGCTGCTTTTCATCTGCTTCTTATTTAGAAAAGTTGGACTACCAGGGAAAACAGTAAAAACAAAAATAGGAAGCAAAATAAATGTTTACAGGGAAGCAGGTCCCTTATTCTGAACACATAGGGCCAGTTAATTGTTCAGGTAACATGTTAGGCTGTGAAGAAGGTAAATGAAAAGTAGACAGAGGGTGAGTGATGATGGCTGTGGCACTTAAGAAAAACCAGAGATCATCAATCTTAAGGCAGAGGGGTTTGCCATGGCAGTGCCACCATAATGACATGTGTTCTCCATCATGTCCACCCCAAAGGCACTGTGACAGAAACAGACCACCCATAGATTACACCAAAATACATATTTGCATGATGTGAAATAGATATTTAGCTTTATATTTATGTCCATACAATTGGCCCTCCACATCCTGGAGTTCCCTACTGTCAGATTCAACCAACTGCAGATTGAAAATAATTGGGGAAGAAAATAAAATATAATAATGCAACAATAAAAGTGATAAGAATTTTAAAACATATAGGTTAACAACTATTTGCATAGCTTTACATTATATTAGTTATTATACATAGTCTAGACATGGTTTGAAGTATACAGGAGGTGGTCTGTAGATTATACGGAAGTATCATGCCATTTTATATCAGGGACATGAGCATCTTTGAATTTTGGTACCCATGGGGGGTCCTGGAGCTAATCTCCTGCAGATGCCAAGGGATGACTGTGCACACACAGACACAGACACACACACACACACACACACACACACACACACACACACACTGGTATGTTTAACAATTCTATATGGGAACCAAGAAAGCTTCATCAAAGGACAAAAGATTGAAACAAATAACAGGGTGCATTTCATCTGGTTCTCATTTCGAAAAATTGAGACTATACTTAGCAATTAAGTGTATACTTATAAAAAAAAGAAAAAATTATTGAATTCTTTGGGAGTAAAGACATGGCAAAGACTGGGAGAGGAAGAGCAGTATATTATCTATCTAATTTTCCTATTTATTGGCAATCTAGTTCAGCAATGCCCTGTGGAATTTGGTATAAATAAATTCAGACAAGCCTATCCTTTGCTACCGTATAAAATGGTGGTGGATTTAGGCATTGTGAAAGGCAGGAACCGTAAGTTATTCCTCTCTGTGTCCCAAACCGCAACACAATATCTGAAACACAGTTTGTTAAATGAATAAGCAAATGAGCAAACACGAATAGGTGAACAGAATGGTATCAAGCACTTCAACGCCAAAGCGTAAAGAACAAAAATGGCAAAAACACACCCTAGATTAAAAGCCGTTTTCTCTCTTAATAAGGAAGGATGGATAGTGTTTTTAATATCCAACATTTAAATGTTGGAAGAAACTCTATTTCTAAACCAAAACCTATAGTTTATTTTCAGGGCATAAGCCATGTTTGAACTGGAGTAGAATTTTTTGAAAAGGCATCAATAGTATAGGCTGGACTAACATATTTTTCTAAACATACATATTTGCTACTGGTTCAACCTAATAAAATGAATCACTGCATTCTAAGCATAATGACCCATATTTTGTAATATCAGCTAATATATAGTATATGTAGAATATATTCATATATTTGTGTGTTCATATCAGTATTGAAATTTAATTACAAATACCCTCTGAGATATGCTACTCTTTATATAGTATTTGTGTTGGTTTTCACTATTTCCACTTATAGGAATTCCATGCCAATGATTATAGGAAAAAGGAATGCTGACTCATCAAAATATTTAGCCAAGTTTTGTCTTTGGCAACAAACAGTGACTACTCTCCTTCAACTCATTCCAATGACAATGTCCTCTGCAAATCTGCAAATCAGTCAGGATTCCTAGCCAAAGAGGTCAGAGGCGAAGAAGAAAACAAATGTGTTCAAAAAGAGCAGTACAGTTCCCCTTTGTGGACAAAAACATTTGTCAGGTTTTGCTATAAAAAATAATGTTTTATTTTTGTGACCTACAGTGAACACATAAAAGAATGTGGAAAAATGAACACTAAAATAAACACCCATGTCCTCATCCCTTGGCTTAAAAAATAGGACATAACTAGAGTCCCAGAGGCTTCCCAGTGTGCCTTTCTTCTATTATAACTGCTTTAAAAAGTTATTTTAAAAGCCTTTAAGGAGGTCAAGGTTACCATCATATATCAATGTATCATGAAGGCCATCTAGTTTTTATCAAATGTCGCCCATCCCTCAGGCCAAGGGCATTTCCCACCCTGCCTCCACCCCACAGATTGGGTCCTCCATGCTGGCTTCACCCAGTTGTCCAGGAGTGTCCCTTGAGCACACACTTCCTCCAGATGAGGAATCTCAGACATTTAAATCTCCCAAGAAAATAGACTGCTCTGGGCACTGAGATGCATCCTAGGATTCTCAGGTTTCCAAGGAACTGCACTCAGCACCATGTGGAAGGAGCCACTCCCTCAGGGTTTCCTGGTTCACTGAAATACAGTGAGATAAGAAACCTTGGCTCTTATAGGAATTGTCTGATTTGTCTTGATGCTCAAATACCACACGCTCTACACAGTTCCTCATTTAGTGTTGTAAGTATGATTTCTGTTGGTAGGATCAGTTTAAGCATTCCTTGGGTGAAGTGAGAACATACTGGAATGCAGACAATGACTGAGACAGAAGATCTTAGAGTGGAAATGGGGCCTCTGAAAACCATCGGATCCAGTCCCCAAGCCGAGAAGGCTTAACTTCAGATTACAGATGAGAGAACTCAGGACCAGAGAGGTTAATTAATTTGCCTAAAGTCACAGAGCTTGCAAATACCAGAGATGTAATGTTTCCTTTTCCTTGGCTCTATGCTTCTCCCCTAGACCATACTAAATCTTCTTTGCTGTTTTTTTTTTTTTTTAAAGTAAAGCAATGCATCATACTTCCTCAAATGCTCGTCATCACTTCTATTCAATACGAACTAGAACTGCTGCTCTGAAAACAGTAAAATGCAGAAGTGTTAGTTTGTTTTGGGGGGGGGTATTTTATACAACTGGAAAACGTTTATGCATTAACTTACGTGTCCTTCAGCAGCCTTGAATCATTTCTATAACAGCATAGGCTAAAAACCAATTAGTTAACTGATTGAATAATATATTGCCAACTACATCAATGATTTCGGTTCCTACATGTAAAATTACTTTGGAAAAAAGCAGTTTTCTTGAATAAATAATTTTCTAAATAAAAAGAGATTTAGGTAATGTCTATACAGGTAATTTATGATCCAATATAAAAATACAAGGTTTTTGAGTCAGGAAGGACTTATAGAATATAAGAAGTGATGTCATCAAGTCATAATCATTACACTATTTGGTGAGATAATGAATTTGCTCCAAAATTTAAATGAATTTTAGACACATTTATTAAATTGTACGGCTAGTATTTTTAGTAAGTTTTTGACGTCATTTTATATTTTTTCATTTAACCAACCTAACATTCTACGTATTTTGTCGATATAAATGTGCAATACCACCAAAACTTTACTGAAAATATTAATGAATAATTGTTTTCATTTTATAAAACCACATGTAAAAACCATTTCCCACAAGTCCCAAGCAACTTTTGTGACACTGAGATTTGCTTAATGGGTGCTGCCCGGCTGTGGACACAGCGTGGGAGGCTTCTCCACTGGAGCCTGTCAGATTTTCAAAGAAAACCATGAAACTGACCAACAAAATCCTCCAGGCCAGTTGAAACTGAAGAGGTGGCCTTAGAAGTTCTGTGAAAATAACTCTCTCTAAACAAATCGTCTCCCCAGATAACCCTCCTGCTGGGGGGTTGATTTTGTATCATCTTCTATCTGACCACATGTTTTTCATAAGAAAGAAAATCGTAAAAGAAAATAAAGAAAGCCTTGTTCTCCACTTATGTGGAATCCACCTCATCCCACAGTGAAATCCACCAACATACTGAGAAGAAAGAAGTGAGTATTTCATAACATTTTTAGATAAATACCCTCATTTTGTTTTTCTCACTGGTCTCAGAATAAGTAGGGTTAGCCTCTGTGTCTTCTCTGCCTTTGGTCTTTGCCAATTAGGGCAATTTTCCCTCAGTGGGACTAAGCCTGCTCGTGAATGAAATGGTGTTTTTTAACTTGCCATTGTCATTGGAATGGAGACAGCCCTCCAAGGGACAGGCTATGTCTAGGCTCCAATCCAGACTCCTGCTTTTCCTACCAGCTACACTGGGACCAGTTCCTGCCTCCCTGTTTTTACCCCAGCATCTGCCTCCATGCCAGATGCAGAGATGCCATTGTCTTTAAAATCAGCACGAAAATTAGGTCTCTGCAGAGCAGTTTCAAAGTCAGCCTTTCATCCAGTATTCTAAATAAAAAGATTTGTGTAATGTCTATATGGGTAATTTTTGGTTCAATGTGAAAATACAAGGCTTTCGGATCAAGAAGTGTTTACAGAACATAGAAGCTACTCCAGGACAGGGTGTGGTGACTTCTGTATCTTCACAGAACCTGTTATAACTGTGGGCCCTCAACAGGGAGCTGTGCAGCATACCACCAAGTGTGAGACACTAAATTTGGGGAATATAGTCACTACCCACTGGCAAAGGCAGAATAATTAGAGGTGGTTCCCTGCCTTTTATCTCATATGTCAGGGGAACCAATAATTGATGAGGGAAAGTTCTTCCTTTAGGAGCATTTCAGCTATTAAAAGAAGAAAGAATGATAGAATTAGAATGTCACCATTTTGCAATACCCAAAGAAAGAACAGACCTCAGCAGATTGTTAATGGTCACTGAACCTGGCGGGTGAAAGCTCAGGCAGACCTTTCCAACAGAAGCATCAGAGTGATCGCTAACTCCTTAATCAACCTGACATCACAAAACAAGACAAGCAGAGGCCACAGAACCACTGACACGGCACACGAGAAGAACGAAGACCACCTAAAGCCAGAACCTCAGTGTGCACAAGCCTGTACACTGCATTATCAGTTAACAGAAAACACAGGGCCCAGAAGAACAGGCTAGACAGCACCAAGAGGATGAAATCAGCAAACTTCCAGTGTGGAAAATTCTACTGAGTAAAAACCTGGTTTCATTTGTAAGGATTGCAAGATTTTAATTGAAAGAATTAAAAGGGGACATAGGAAACTTATTAAAAGAGACATTAAAAATGTAGCAGACAAATACATTGTGGGGACTGTGTTTATTTCATGGTTCAAGCAATCCAACTGCCAGAAAAAAAGAGAGAGACATATAAAATCTGGGAAACATGAATACTGGCTGGATATTTGATAGTATTAAGAAATGATTATCTTTTAGGTGTGATCAGAATAATTCCTTTTTAGCAATACAGAATTTGCAGGTGAAATGATGGGATGCCTAGGGGTGGGGGAGTCTGACAATTTCATGTTAATTGTTGCACACTGGTGACAGCAATTAACTGTTGCGTGCACTTCACCTAATCTGTAGCCAGCCAAACAGGCGGTCCCTGGGCTCCACAGGCCTATGGAAGAGCACCGCACCTCCTGGCCCACCTCCATCCACAGCACTCAGGTGACTTGGGGGCTCTCCCATTGCTGATGCCAGGGGGAGTGGAAATGGGGGTCTCCAAACCCTCAGGTGACAAGAGCAGTAAGTGCAGGGTGGGATGAGGCAGAGTACTAGTCTGACAATCACAGTGAAGGAAGAAGGGAAAGATGGGTGAGGAGAGCAAGAACAGAGGTAGTTACAGGGAGCTGGTTGCAGGAGGGGAGGCGATGAGGCCTGAGCACGAGATTCCTGTTCCTGCAGACAGAAGTGGCCAGGATGAGGAGGGAGATAATGGGGGAGCAATGGCAGCAGAACAGCACACACTCTGTGGATGGCAGTGCAGCATCAAGCACACTGAATATCATAACCCTAATGTATTGGTCCATTCTTACATGCCTGAGCCTGGGTAATTTATGAAGAAAAGAGGTTGAATTCGCTCATCGTTCTGCAACTGTACAAGAAGCATGACAGCTTCTGCTCGGCTTCTGGGGAGGCCTCAGCGAGCTTTCAATCATGGTGGATGGCAAAGCGGGAGCAAGCATCTCACGTGGCCAGAGCGGGAGGAAGAGAGAGAGGCGGGAGGTGCCACACACTTCTAAACAACCAGATCTCATGAGCGCCCTACCGTGAGAACAGCACTAGGGGGATGGTGCTAAACCACACATGAGAAACTGCTCCCACAATCCAATCCCCTCCCCCTAGGCTCCACCTCTGACACTGGGGATTACAGCTGAACAGGAGATTTGGTGGGACAGATCCAAACCATATCACTGTGCTCTCCTAACAACCTGGGAGGAAGGTCTTATTCTCCATTTTAGAATGGAGGAGCTGGGGTGGCTTGTCTCCAAGCAGCCCGATACCCAAATCCAAATCCTAACACTGTCAATCATCTCCGCTGACAGGGATACGGAAGCAGCTTTAGAAAGAGTCCAGGAAAGTCAGATTGGCTTTTGTGAGTTGAATCACAGTTACACCCTTATTCATTAGCTCAGAGAAGTCACCTCAATCAGTGGTCCCCAAACTTTTTGGCACCTGAGATCAGTTTCATGGAAGACATTTTTTCTGTGGACCAGGGGTGGGGGCAGGGGATGGTTTCAGGACAATTTAAGCACATTACGTTTATTGTGTACTTTATTTCTATTGTTATTACATAGTAATATATAAGGAAATAATTATACAACTCACCATCATGTAGACTCAATGGGAGGTCCCATCTGGGGTGATGGGAGACAGTGACGGATCATCAGTCATTAGGTTCTCATAAGCAGCGTGCAACCTAGATCTCTTGTATGTGCAGTTCATGCTCCTATGAGAATCTAATGCCACCATTGTTCTGACAGGAGGCAGAGCTCAGGCAGTAATTTGAGTGATAGGGAGTAGCTGTGAATACAGATGAAGCTTCACTCACTTATCAGATGCTCATCTCCTGCTGTGTGGCCCATTCCTAAGGGTGGGGGAGCATGTCAGAGAGGGTGCTGGGGACCCCTAGACTAAATGGACTGGGAGGATTGGGATTTTCCTAGACTTACAAAAAAGAGCAGGGGGATTTAGAAGAAACCACCGCCATCTTCCTTTACACTATGTACCTTCACTGAGGAGGATGGCGGAGGGGGTGGTGGTGACCTTTTGTTAGATAATAAAAACATACCAGGAGCCCAGCTTTGTTTTTCAATTGTGGCAAAATATACATAACATACAATTTGTAATTTTAACCATTTGTAATTATATAATTCAGTGGCATTAAGCACATTCACAATTTTCTGCAGCCATCGCTGCTAACTGTCTCCATAATTCTTTCATCCTTCCAGACAGAAACTTTGCCCTTCATCAAACTCCTCACTCCCTAATCTTCCAGTCCCTGGTAACCACCATTCTCCTTTCTGTTTTTACAATTTTGCCTATTCAAAGTACACCTTATGTAAATACAATCATAGAATATTTGTCCTTTCGTGTCTGACTTATTTGATTAGCATAATGTCTTCAAAGTTCATGTGACAGCATGTGTCAGAATATCATTTCTCTTTAGGGCTAAATAATATTTCACTTTATGTATGCCACATTTTATGTATGCCACATTATGTATGAATCAGATGTTCTGATTCATCTGTTGATGAACATGGGTTCTTTCCACCTTTTGGCCATTGTGAAGGCTGCTGCTGTGACATGGGTGTACAAATCTCTCTGTAGGTCCCCAGTGAAGCCCAGCTATTTAATGAAGACGTTACATATGATGAGGAATAAGGCACGCCACATACTGTCAGCATGCAACAAGTGAGCTATGGGTAAATACAGTTATATTACAGCTGTTTATCATCGCTAATGAAGTGTGAAAACAACATAAGAAACCAGTAAGAAAGCCTCAAGAAAACAGAGCTGTGACTACCAGCTAAAGTTTTCCCATGTAAGTTATGAAACATGGCCAGACACTGACAGAGCTCAACTCCACTCAAGATAATGAGTTTGAAGTAAACATTTCTGAAAACAGTAATCTAGGATTTTGGCTTCCTGGAGCATGATACTTAAGAATCTAGCAGAATCTGTTTATGAACTCAGCAAAATTATGTCAAAATGTTACAGGAAAGTGTTCCTGATCCAGACCCCAAGAAGGGATTCTTGGATCTCGCACAAGAAAGAATTCAAGGCGAGTCCACAGCACAAAGCAAAAGCAAGTTTATTAAGAAAGTAAAGGAATAAGAGAATGGCTACTCCATGGACAGCAGCCCTGAGAACTGCTGCTTGTCCATTTTTACGGTTATTTCTTAGTGATATGTCAAACAAGGGGTGGATTATCCATGCCTCCCCTTTTAGACCACGTAGGGTCACTTCCTGACGTTGCCATGGCATTTGTAAACTGTCATGGCGCTGGATGGAGCGTAGCACTGAGGATGACTAGAGGTCACTCTTGCGGCCATCTTGGTTTCAGTGGGTTTTGGCCGGCTTCTTTACTGCAACCTATTTTATCAGCAAGGTCTTTATGACCTGCATTTTGTGCCAACCTCTTGTCTCATCCAGCGACTTAGAATGCCTTAACCGTCTAGGAAGGGAGCCTAGTAGGCTTAAGCTTCATTTTACCCAGCTCCTATTTAAGACAGAGTTGCTCTGGTTCAAACGCCTCTAACAAAAGTTTCAAGCTTTCCAGAGAGTTAGTTTTATTGTCCTAAGCAATCAATGAAAGCATCGTGACCTTTCTATTGAGGACACAAGGAGAAAAAGTCCAGAAGAGGTGGGCTATAACGACAGCAGCCTGCACAGTATCTGCACATAAGGAGAGGGAAGGTGCAATGACAGCCACTAAGATGGCGTCAGCCTCTCCACTGCCAGAGACCTCCTGGGAAGAGCCAGGACAGCCATTACTGTGCCTTTGGGATACAGAGTTGGGAAAGGAGCTTAAGGCTGCAGCAGGATTTTCATCAGAAAACCCTGAGTCTGCAGCATCAGAAGTGAAGGACAGTGAGTGATGTAATGAAATGTGGAACTTTACCTCCATATCAAATGCCCTTTTCTAATTCTTCTAACTTTAAAGAGTTCACTCAAGGACGCCTCACTCTCGAATCACGACCCAGAGGGGCCTGTTTTAAAAAGGTTGATCTTAACCAGTTTAGGCACTTTCAAGTTAACTCGGGTTCAGGAACAAAAAGCTCTAAAAATCGTGTTCTGACCTTTTTCAACGACTGTAAACTTCAAAGAATGAAACGAGGGGAGAAGCTCAAGGGAATTTAGCTCTTACTCAGGAAACAAAATTTAGCCCAATTAAAAAGATCTTAAATGTTAAGGCTGAGAGATTTTAACTTAACTCTGAAGGCGTTTGTTCTAGTTAGATTGCTGAAGTGCATGTAGCTTGAGTCAATTCCCCAAGTCTACAGTCATGCTTAGAGAATTTTTGACAGCACCATCACCCTTTCATCAAAGTGGGCAGAGACGACCCACCTGGTAGCACCTGATTCTCCAAGGCAGGGGATGGGGCTTTTTACGCTGCAGGCATTAGGTAAGCTGAAGAGGTGTGGTCACTCCCTGTAGGAAAGAACATTCCTGTGGGCGATGCATCAGCAAAGACAGAAACCCCCAAAGTACCATAGAAGAATCCAATGGGCTGGAATTTCCCTGCTGGTCCCAATGCTGACCAACAGAACTTTCTGTGATGATGGAAACGTCCATCTTGCCACATGTGGCTATTGAAAACTTGAACTGTGGCTAGTTTGACCAAGGAACTAAAATTTTAATTTTGTTTAAACTTAATTTATATAGCCACATGTGACTAGTGGCTCTTCAAGTAAAGTGTGAATGTCACTCCTAGGAGAATGTGTTAAAAACACAGATCTCAGGCCCTATAGCTGGGGATTCTGGTTCAATAGCAGTGGGGCCAGGCATTGCCCTTTTTAACAAGGTCTTCAGGTGGTCCTGATGCTGGTGGTCTTGCAGCAATGCTCTAGACTTTAAGGAGGGCAAGAGTCCATGTGTGAGCTCTTGGTAGTAGGGAACACCCACTGCATGGAGACAGACTACAGGAAGGATATGGAATGGGGCCTGGTGGTGAGACTGGAGGCCAGAGGCTCACCTGCTAGGCTCCAGCTTAGAATTCAGTGGAGCACTGGCATTGCCTTCAGCTGTGACAACTGTTCAGATACTGTCAGGACCACAGCTGAATTCTCCTCTTGTTCTACTGGCTCCTGGCCTCCAGCTCATAGCCATCAGCCACTGCTATACTTAGGTCAATTGCATTCATCCATGAGCACTCACCTTCAAAAGTGCCATGCCCAGTTCTACAAGGGCCCTCCACAGGTCACCTCCAGACTGGATTCCATGAAAGCCATTATTCACCCCTCCCAGACTCTCAGGACCATGCCTCCTATGAGCCACATCTTTGTGTCTCTGGCCCCTGCTCAAAGGCCAGGCTCTTGGTCCTTTTCCAGGACTCTCCATTCTGATTAAGGCATCACTGTTCTCCCAGCATCTCAGGTACCAAATGTATGCCTTCCTTTCCATGACCCCACACATTCAACTGTTCATCAGATTCTGTCCATTCTGCCTGCTTAACATTTCCCACCAATACTCTGACTCAAGCCATCATCATCTCTCCCCGGACAGCAGTAATAAGCAGTCTCTTAACCACACCCACTCTACCCTCCCAGCTAGTCTTCACAGGCAGCCAGATGGTCTTTAAAAGGCTGAATTTTACGCAGGCACAGTGGCTTATTCCTGTAATCCCAGCACCTCGGGAGGCCGAGGTGGGTGGATCATGAGGTCAGGAATTGAAGACCAGCCTGGCCAACGTGGTGAAACCCTGTCTCTACTAAAAACTACAAAAATTAGCTGGGTGTGGTGGCAGGCACCTGTAATCCCAGCTACTCAAAAGACTGAGGCAGGAGAATCACTTGAACCCAGGTGGCAGAGGTTGCAGTGAACTGAGATTGTACCACTGCACTCCAGCCTGGGTGACAGAGTGAGACTCCATCTCAAAATAAATAAATAAATAAATAAATAAATAAATAAATAAATAAATAAATAAAATCTTTTTTCTGGGGGGGAGCAGTGGCTCACGTCTTTGGGAGGCTGAGGTGGGCATATTGTTTAAGGCCTGGAACTCAAGACAGACCTGGGCAACATGGTGAAACCCAGTCCCTACAAAAAAAAAAAAAAAAAAAAAAAAAATAGAAAAATTAGCTGAGTATTCTGGTGCATGCCTGTAGTCCCAGCTTACTAGGGAGGCTGAGGTGGGAGGGTCACCTGAGCCCAGGGCAGTTGAGGCTGCAGTGAGCTGTGATTGCATGACTGCACTCCAGCCTGGGTGACAGAGTGAGATCCTATCTCAAACAAATGAAAAACAGAATCTTATCACGTCATTGTTCTGCCTACAGGCCTTTTCTTCCACGGTGCGCCATTGTCTTTATGAGTGAAGTCAAGACCCTTATCAGGGCACACAAACCTCGGCATAGGCTGGCTTTCTCTGTCTCTCTCCTTCTTGGTCATCAGCACAAAGACCTTCTAGAATCTGAGAAGCTGGACCTTTACTTCTCCTCTTCTTTCTCTTCCTCCCTCCTGCTCTCCTTGACTGGGCCCTTCCTTGTGCGCACAGCTGAAAAGCTGCTTCCACATCTTCCCTCTCCAGACCAGGCGCCGGTGCCATGCCCTCACTCCTGAGCACTGAGCACTGCAGTCATCCAGTTACTGCTTTTCTAGAGATCTGCTTAGTGCTGGGCTCCTCGACTAAATTCCGGGAGGACAAGGACTTTATCTTATTCACCACCCTCTCTCCAGGGTCAATCACAGTGTCTGGTATTAAACACATATTTGTGAATAAATGGCCAGGTGAATAACTGAATGAGCAAATGATTTAACATATCGATGAAGGTTAATAAAGAGAATTAATATGGCAGATGGTAATCACTGAATATGGCAGATGAAGCCAACATGTTGACCTCTGACATCAGAAGAGCTGACAATTGTTAAAATGACTTTTACAACTTTTAATCTTGGGGGACATGAACAGGCACATTATCTTAATTATCTTTATTAATTATTAACGTTGAGTAATTATTAATAAGATATTAATAGAGATTCTGATAAAGATCTGTGAATAGCAGAAGGGAAGCTGAGCACTGGAAAAATGAAACTATAATTTCTGAGATATGGTTCCACTGACATTTGTTTAATCAGTAATTAGAACCACCAGGCAGTTTAGAGCTCCCATTCCTAAGGGCAGGCTGCAGGGAGGGGGTGTGATGTCCACCCGGGGAGGTACTGCGGGTCTGTGTGCTTGAGGGAGGGTCCAGGCCATGCACTGTCTCCAGAGGAGCACCTCGAGCCATGGTTAGCATTAATAAGGTCTTTCATCTGTGAGTGGATCCACAACAGCTTCCACAGTGGACTCCAGTTCCTAGGACTCTACAAGAAATCTAGAAAAACTGTTCTCTTGGGTTGGGACAATGTGGATGAAACCATTTTTCCTCACATGCTCAAAGACGGCAGATGGGGCCAACAGGCTGCAACATGACCTCTGACATCAGCAGAGCTGACAACTCCTGGCAGGACTTTTACAACTTCTGATCTTCTGGGGCATGAGCAAGCACATTGGGTTTGGAACTGTGATCTCCCAGCAACAAATGGGATTGCCTTTCCAGGGGCTGTGCAGATTGTCTTCCGATCCTGGAATCCAAAGTGGAGCTCAATGCTTTAATGACAGATGAAAGATATTATTAATGCTGACCATGGCCCAAGGGGCTCCTCTGAGGTGCGAATGTCCTAGACCCTCCCTGAGAGCGCACAGACCAGCAGCACCTGGACCAGCAGTGACTCAGCGGGTGGACATCACACCCACTTCCTGCAGCCTACCCTTGGGAATGGGGAGTTCTAAAGTGTTCTAGAGTGAATACTAATTAAACTGATAAAAGAATATCCAGTGTGGCAATACTTATCTTTAGTAAGAAGAACTGAACAGAACAGGCACAGTCAGTGAAGAAAACCTCTGTGCGCCATTTGGGCTTGATGGACAGACCACAGGAAAGGAACTGTGACCAGAAAGAGCCAAATGTCTTCTCTAAGGAATTGTTCATGTTCAGTGTGTACAACAACAGGGCTATGGCAAGGGCTTCCACTGGTTTGCCCAGCATATTGACTGATGTTTGGACAGTGAAAATAAAGTTTGACTTCTTAATAAAAGAAAAAGAAAATGGTGGGTGGGGAGAGGGGGAACAGGCTAGGCTTCTTTTGCAAGAGAAGAAAAAAGGAATAGCATTCTACACTCAAAGATTTCAAAAGTCCAATTCCTGGACATGTCAAGATTGTAAAGGTAAGACCCCTACAGCAGCTGGGTCCTAAAGGACCAGCCCGCACATCTGTTCCAGGTCTTGTGAGCATTGAGATGTTTGGCCATCACCAAGACCTACAGGTAAAGAGTAGGCATAACCTGATTCCCATTAATTGGAAAATCCAAAACAGACATAATATCATTAGGTAAAGTAATTAGGATTGCTGGATCCACAGAGAAATGTTATTGAGTCATTCAAACCTGATCATCCACATTAACATGAGCTCTCATCTTCCTGCACTGACTGGACACAGATGCTTGTTCGACTTTGCAGACAAGGAGGCCAAGGTGGGCAGATCTCTTGAGACCATGAAGGAAGTGGAGAGAATATCAACAGCTTGCAATGCTGCTTTCAAAACCTGGGCTCCTAACTCCAAATCCTGTGTTCCTGTCTAGAAGCTTTTCTCCTTGAATTGTTTCTCATCTCACCCAGGTGACCTCTGACCTCCTGGGAACTCACTTCGAGTTTGGTCCAGGTTGTCTGGTTCCATCAGCCATTCATTCCACGAGTGTCTCTCAAGTGCCTGTTATGAGCCATGCTGTGTGGGAGGTGGTCAGGGAGGGTGTGAAGACCCTGCCCCTCACTGTAAGGATGTCACAGTCGGTGGAGGAGGAAAGGAATGGAACATCCAATGAGGGAAATGAGAATATAGTAGCAGGTGGCCCTCTGATGTCAGGCTTGGATCAGCGAAGGATGCAGGGTTTTGGCTGTGCCTCACTCTGTGCAGCAGAGGAATGACCTCCCCAGTCTAGGACCCACCACATATACCCACCACATATGACCCCACACACTCAGGTGGAAGTCACCCTTTTATCAGCCACATTGCCTAAGGGGCTTCCTTTGAGTATGCAGGTCTCATTCATGAGAACTACTAACAGATTTCCTTCTGAACTTGCAACGTTTATTTTTTTGTTAACCCAAGTATAGGATTTGACATTTATCCCCATTAAATCTCATCTTGTTAGTTTTGGCCCATTGATCCAAACTGCTGAAATCTCCATAATCCAGATTTTGCTGTGCCGAGCACAGTTATCCACCCCCAGCTCTGCATTGCCAGGAAATGTGATCAGAGCACCTTTTATGTCTTCATCGGGATGGCTGATGAAACTGTGGGCCAGGACAAGGCCATGCACACAGCCCTAAGGCCACCAGCAACAACCTCAGTGCCCCTGTTCAACATGGGTTGGGTCAACAGGAACAATGGCTTAGTATCTTCTGGATGGTAATTCAGCCAAGTGAACCATCTAATGCCATCTCCACACTGGCTACATTTCTCCATTCTGCACCATGATTTTCTGAGAGATGATCTAAAATAAATGCATTTCCAAATATTTATTCCCATGTTTGGCCATATTAAAATGCCCTTTCTGTTATTGTTCTAGAGTGAATACTAATTAAAGTTTCCCTGTAAGAGATGTTTGGAATCATCCCAGACAAAATAAGTCAATGCTGAGTCACTCTCTCCCAGAGATATCCCCCCTAACATAAATTCAGTGGGCCATGGACCTCCCATGGCAACTGCCTTCAATCAGTGATGGGAACAGGACTTGAAGGCATTCTGGGATTGAGAGACGTAGGGAGCATGATCTACCGCCATCACGCTTCATTATCCTAAGCTGGAAAAACTGATGTCTAAGCTGGCTAGCCTGTACACTAAAACATTCTCATCAAAGATATAGTTTCACGGAGTACCTGTGTAAGGGACGGCTGAGCGTCCACGGGGATCCAGTAGAGTTATGAAAGTTATAAACCTGGTTTCTGCAGGTCCATAGGCAGGCAGCAATATTGTGAAAAGTGCTTCTCAGGGGAAGCTTTGCATTTCTTTAAACATTCAATTATGGCTATACAAATACAGATTTTACGTGAACAGCATCCAATCTTTTCGTAAATTAGCGATGTTAGAAGGCAAATAAAAGAGATTCCCTGAAAAACTATTTAATAAAAATTCAGCCCTGTGCCATGAAGAATCAGTTCACCACAGAAGCATTTTGAGTAGGGTTAATTAGATGACTCTCAGCATTAGCTATAGATTTAAGGGACTAGGACTGCTTTAATTTAGGTTGTGGTTTCTAAGCAGGTTTTTCAATTACAGCAAGTTTCTGGATATTTAAAGACCCAATATTCAACAAGTAGATCTTATTTGCTCTTTAAAAGTCACTAGAGGCCTTTCAGAGGCCTTTCAAAATAACCTTTATCATTTCCTTTTCAGGAACACTAAATATGTTAGCATTCTTCTTTCAACCATTACCAAATTTTTATGATATTTTTCCCTTCAAAGAAAAAGGTTTATTCCTTATTTTAAAAATAATATTTTATTTTTTGTAAAACATTAAGACAATAAAGTAAATAGCTTCTATAATCTTCCTACTCAGGGATACATGTCATGTGTATAATTTAAAAATAAACATTGAATACTATGCAAGCTATTTTCATTAAAAAAAATAAAAAACACTAGCAGGAAACAGCTATTTTCTAACATGCTAGTTACATTGATTATACCACAAATTTTTTAAATAATAAAAGTCTCATCGTTTTTAATTGTTGAATAGTTTCCTGTTTCATAGCTGATTATTGAATCCATCTCCTATTAACATACTTTTAGGTAAAACACCCTTGAGCACAGGGCTGACTCTGGGCTTCCAGGCACTGGAGTGGTGTACTGACCAGCTTGCCTTCTGATTGGTCAGAGGTTCATCCTGATTGGTCATGCCCTCTATTGTACCGGTTGTTAAACCTGCAAATGGCCTCTGCTTATATTTTTATATCTGGGTCTTATAGCTTCATTTGTGAAGACTCTCTGATTTGAATCGACTGGGCCAATGGCTATGCAAATTAAAAATCCTATTACATACTAAATGATTGATTGCCTTTTGTGTCTAACAGCATCACAAGCTTAGAACACAAGCATTTCACTCTACTTGATGTTTTTTCTTTGTATTCATTGCATCAAAGGTATAGTTCATTTGGAATAGGCATGTAACCTTTTGCAAAAAAAATTGTTACACTGAAGCATTTTGGGTAATCCATCATTAAAATAGCAATATTGGCATCCTCTTGTGAAAATGTTACTCTTAATATAATGGAATTTCTAAAATTGGTACAATACAATTAAAGTCATAGACTATCACAGGAACGTATGAAACATTCTCCATGTATTTTTTAAAATGCAGTCTGATAGTGAGGTTGGGAAGAGAGAAATAAATTAAAAAGAGATAGTTTTATGTGTTCAACTTTTATAATTTTGAGATTATCTCATGAAAGACTCTGAATTAAAAGGGAGCAAATTAAGTCACCTTTAAAACGATATTTATACAAATTAGCTGCTGTCTACCAGTCAACATATATTATAGTATCTGCAGTAGTGGAAGGTAAATCATTTTCAGAGGGAACCATGGACAACACTATTAAGTTACTTTACAAACTCAGAGGACCAGATGGTTGCTGAGAAATTATTTCTCTGTGGAAATGTATGTCCATTATGAAGCTCAATGAAGTAGGATATGAAACTGCATATAGACTATGAGATCAACTAACAAGACAAAAGAAGCAAAGCCTTATTTACAAGGAAAAACCCCATCTATACAATTCACCAGAATCTTAACAGGATTGTGTTTGTGGTAAGAGTACTTTTTTTCTTGGTTTTAGGGTTCTTTGTTCCTTTTACCCCCTATAATGTTCAATTTTCTTCACTGGGTATGCATATTATTTTCATAGGAAAAACAACTTAAGGTTTTTATGAGGTCGATTTTTGCTCCTCTACCTGCAGTCATAATGCTCCATAAGACGTTCAAGATTAGCCTCCCCTCATGCTGTACACCACGTTTCTTCCAACAGTCTAACAATGGGAGCAGGTGCAATAAAGTAAACTCCTAAAGCCATCTGTCCACCACAACAACTCCATCGAGAAAATGCATCGCCACCAGAAGCATCATATTCTTTTGATCTTTCAGGGAATACCTAGTTTCTTACCCTGAGATATTTTCAAAACCATACATAAAAAACAATGTACAAAAATGTGGTGCCCCTCGATATTCTTATGTGAAGAAACAGAGTATGAAAATTTGTACTTTGCTAAGAGAGATCAAAAGCAACACACAGTTTTCTCTAAGGATCCCTGATTATATAATACATGTGCCTGAACCTCTACTTTAAGATCAAGTCACAAGAAAAGCTAAAAACACTTCATTTCTTGTTTCCAAAGCTTCTGATCCATTTAATGGTAAGCAATAATCATGTAAAAAAAAAAAATACAAAGAGGCAGGTTGCCAATCTCGGGAAGCAGGTAGTGTGATTTTATATACATTTTAATATATTGTGACGTTAGAGATCAAACATTCGGACTGGCTGTTGATTGTGTCTTTCGTCTGACTTGCTAAAAACACTCAGATCAAAGCACTGACACAAGTAAATGATCTGACTTGTTTACAGGAAGATGTTGAGTCAGGTTCTGGGACTCCAAGTCCCTGGCAGAACTCAGCCCAGTGAGGCTCTCTCACCTCTACTCATTTCAGAAAAAAATCAGCATCCTGCTGATGGGTGAGGAACAGAAACCAGTACTTTTGGAAGACAGAGACTGCTATTTTGACCAAGCACGACTTGGAACATTGACTTCTATCTTTAAATAGAGATTGCTTCTTAGAAGAACGAATAAGCTCTTCTTTTATGATGCTAATGAAACAGAATATTAAGGAGTCCTTTAGATCGGAGGAATCTGGGGATATGCAGGGTGTAAAGAATAAGAAAATTAGTTGCTTTTAACTTACGATTAGAGGCAGACAAAATTTTCTGCTAGTAAGGCATACAAAATATATACTAGCATCCAAGTGGCCCAGAAAAAGCCATAATGCCACTTTCTGGAAATTTATATAATTTTTCCATAAAAGGACCAATTTTTAAAAATAAGATGAAAGAAATAGTCCAAACCACTGGAGATAAGCTTTGAAAGATAAACTCTTGGTATTTCTCGGGGAGATAATTTTTATCAGTTTCAAGCTGTTTCCCCTAATATAATCCAGGAGTTGTCAAAAGCTAACTAATTATAAAACTCTGTTATTTGAACAGTATAGGGATGCTTAAATTAAATCCTTAAACAATTGGGCTCTGAAATAATAAAACCTCAGAACTAGAAAAATAGTGCTGAGTTATAAAGCTCCTTTATGGAGTGATAAAATTATTTATTTTCCCATCAGATAATTTTTTAAAGTTAATTCTAGCCTCAAATCCAAATTTGGATTACAAATCCAGGCATTTCGTTCTGTTTTTCTAAACACCAACATAAATCACATAGCACTTTCCTCTCCATGGTGTCTTAACTTTCTCCTATCATGCAATAAACAAGAATTAACTTACTCATTTCTTTCCAGATTTATGATCAGTTCTTTGCTTTCCAGTTGTATTTGAATATTCAGTACTTCTGGATGTTTCTGAAAGATAAACAAGAAAAATCAGCTGAAAAATGTTTGGCTTTGACTTGCAAATATCTGCATAAGCTCCACAGGCAGAGTCAATTGAGGGAACAAATGATGCCGTCAACCTAACGAAGAGCCCAATGCCATCACAACACAGTCTATAATTTCAGTTTTGTTAGCAGCAGTGAAGGCCAGGCACAGGAGGATTGCTTGAGTCCAGGAGTTTGAGACCAGCCTAGGTGGGCAACACAGTGAGATCCTGTCTCTACAAAAAAATAAAAATAAGAAAATCAGAATATTATCCAGGTGTGGTAGTTTGTGCTTGTGGTCCCAGCTACTTGGGTGGCTGAGGCGAGAGGATTGCTTGAGCCCAAGAGTTCGAGGCTGCAGTGAGCTATGGTCACGTCACTGCACTCCAACCTGGGTGACAGAGTGAGACCCTGTTTCAAAAAAAGAAAACAAGCCTCTAATTCCAGCACTTTGGAAGGCTGAGGGGGGGGGGGGCGGATCAGCTGAGGTCAGGAGTTCGAGACCAGCCTGGTCAACATGATGAAACCCCATCTCTATTAAAAATACAAAAAATTGGCCTGGTGGTAGCACACCCTTGTAATCCCAGCTACTCAGGAGGCTAGGCAGGAGAATTGCTTGAACCCAGGAGTTGGAGGTTACGTGAGCCAAGATCGTGCCATTGCACTCCAGGCTGGGCAACAAGAGTAAAACTCTGTCTCAAAAAAAAAAGGAAGAAGAAGATGACAAGATTAGAGAAGATTAGAGGGAGAGTTGGGGGTCATTCCAGGGAACAGGTACCACAAACTCAAGGAGACCTCACTCTTCCTGGTCAGCACTGCAGAGTGCAGAATGTGGAGACAGTCTTGCAGAGACATCATCACCACCACATTCAATTAGTGCTTCCTTCAGTTATACGGACTTTGTCTGCCTTTGCTTTGTCAGTTATGTCAGTATTACGCTTACTGTATAAAAGCTACGAGAACAAGAAGTTTAGACGTAGTTTTCTAATATTTCATATTTGAAAGGCGATCTTATAACTCCAGAGCTCAAGAGACCTTTTCACAATATATATGTTTCAGCCATACCATGACTTAACAAACCATACAGGAGTATACTTTAAGATAACACAGATTTTGTAGGTTCCAAATAGCCAACATGAAAATAATTTGTTAAAATAAAACAAAATTTAAACAAAACCCACAACAACTGAAGGTCATGTGAGTTTTGAGAAAAAGGCAAAACATGCCTTAACTAAGGCCATATAACGGGTACAATCAGAAAGGCTGAAACGCTCCCTTTGCTTTGATTTTAGGGCAGCACTTTGCACACCTCCTTGTGGTCTTTCTATGTCTCCCATGGCAGCCATTTGCTACCTATGGCTATTTCAGTTAACTAAAACAAAATGAAATTTAAAAGTTAGTTCGCCAGTCATACAGGACACACCTCAAGACTCAATTACTAAATGTGGCAGGTGGCCACCACTGTGGAATAACACAGACATAGAGCATTTTCATCCCCATGGAACATTCTACTGGACAGCTCTGAGTCAGTGATAAAGACGTAAAACTGACATCATGCGATGGCTGCCTGAGAAACAGATTATTTTAACTATCAGGGCGTTCAAGAGATAAAATTAGGTACCAATCCAAGGATTTTTTTTCTTATGAGCTTCAAGGAGGCTCTTTCTCAATTTTCAATGATGGATGACATTATTTTAAATAGTCACTTAAGCTTGAGAGGTAAATTGGTGAATTTCAGATACATGAAATTCTTATGTATATTTTCTGCATTTACACAGGCCTTGTTTTTGATGGATTTACTCTAGCAAAACACTACAAAACCCATCAAATTTATATATTTTGATACTATCTGGTGTTTATTAGAACTGTATGCATTTTTGAGTGTCTACTCAACTTTGAAAATTAATATTACTATTTGATCCTACATGCTATGAAACATGCATCATTTCTTTTTTTCTTTTGAGATGGAGTTTTGCTCGTTACCCAGGCTGGAGTGCAATGGTGCGATCTTGGCTCAGCACAACCTCCGCCTCCTGGGTTCAAGCAATCCTCCTGCCTCAGCCTCCTGAGTAGCTGGGATTACAGGCACGCACCACCATGCCCAGCTAATTTTTTGTATTTTTAGTAGAGACGGAGTTTCACCATGTTGACCAGGATGGTCTCGATCCCTTGATTTCATGATCCACCTGCCTCGGCCTCCCAAAGTGCTGGGATTATAGGCATGAGCCACCGCGCCCGGCCGCATCATTTCTTTGTAGTGTAGTGTGTCAACGTGTTCTTATGCCCTTACAGATATTTGCTTTTGGATTCTTGCATATTTGCCTGTACTTGCCGACACCCAGGTTTCATTACAACCACTACCATAATGTTCTCTCCAGGGTCTACGATATGTACTCATTAATTATATGTGTGAAAAACAAGATTATTAATTATATTTACATACAACATTAGAACAAAATGTCACAATATTCTGTCAAAATGTGTCCAAACACCATTATGTATGTATATTTGTGCATGTATAACTACGTTTTATATGTATGTAAATAGAAATAACTTAGTTACTTTAGTTACAGATTGTGTTTGCCTAAGATATCCATGCACAGATCACATACCTTAAAAGGAAATCCTGACAATTGTACACGTGAATAAAATATATTATTTGCAACATCCATTTTCCCCCAAAGAACTGACGTAGTTTAAGCATTAACATTTGTAGTAATTCCACATAAAGTATTAGAACTGTTAGGAGAGTCCGATGTCAACATCTTGCAGAAGAATATATTTTCCTTCAGGGAGATGGGAAGATCTTTATGTATATTAGCTGAGGTATGACTGGGAAAGGAGAAATCAATACAGAGGGAGAACAGACAGCTATTTTAATTCAAGACCTTGAATTGCCTTAGACCTTTTAAAAGCATGTATTCATTCCATCTTCTTTTGATTGGTATCCACTGAAGATAATGAAGTAGTACTGGTAAAATACGGCATTCCTTTTCTTAAAAATGATATATTGATTACCGTAATGGAACTGTGTCTTTTATTGAATGCTTAAAGAACAGCACTTGCTGAATAAATCAATTAAATGCTAACCAATGGGCCAAAAATGCTTTGGCAGTAATCGTTCTTCTTCTTTTTTTAATTCAGAATGTACATCCAAGAGTATATAAATTGTATAAGTACAATTTGAAAAACAATAAAATAAACACCAGGGTACCTGCTACCCAGCTGGAAAAAGCAGACTATTTCTATAATCTTAGAAGTCCCCTGTATTAGTTTGATGGGGCTGTCATAACTACACACCACAGAGTGTGTGGCTTAAACAATGGAAATTAACTTTCTTACAGCTTTGGAGCTAGATATCTGAGATCAAGACAACGACAGGCTTGGTTTCTTCTGAGGCCTCTCCTTGGCGCTGAGACAGCTGTGTCCACAGATGGCCTTTTACGTGGCTGTGTCCTAATCTCTTCTTACAAAGACACCAGCCGTATCAGATTAGAGTCCACTCATATGACCTCATTTTACCTTAACTGCCTTTTTAAAGGGCCTTTCTCCAAATATAGTCACATTCTAAGGTACCACGGTTAGGACGTCAGTATAGGAATTTGTTGCGGGGAAGGGAGAGGCAATTCATCTCGCACACCCCCTCATGCTAAATTCATTATTACATTCCCCTTATTCCCAACCAGAGGTAACCATCATCCTGAATTTTCTGTTAATGATGACCTTGATTCCCTCTACAGTTTTATTCCTAGTGTACATATTCTTGAGCAATATACTGTTTAGTTTTACCCAGTTTTGAACCTTATAAAAATGGCCTCATACTTCGTCCATTCTTCTATGAATGGACTGGTTTCTTTTACTTAATCTTATATTTGTTAGATTTGTACTTAGGGTTGTATGGAGCTGCAGTCCGTGTGTTTTCATTGCTATGTAGTATTCCATTGTATTCTCCCACAGGTGGACTTTGGGTTTTTCTGACCACACCACCTCTTGCTCTTACAACACTGTTATGCACGTTCTTGTGTACATGTCGTCTACTACAGCGGTCCGCAACATTTTTGGCACCAGGGGCCGGATTCATGGAAGACAATTTTTCCATGGACTGGGGGTAGGGATGGGGGATGGTTTGGGGATGATTCAAGCACATTATTATTACTTACTGTGTACTTTATTTTGACTGTCATTACATTGTAATATATAATGAAAGAATTATACCACTCACCATAATGCAGCATCAGTGGGAGCCCTGAGATGATTTTTCTGCAACTAGACGGTCCCATCTGGGGGTGATGGGAGACAGTGACAGATCATCAGGCATTAGATTCTCTTAAGGAGTGCGCCACCAGGTCCCTCACATGCACAGTTCACGATAGGGTTTTTGCTCCTATGTGAATCCAATGCAAGCAGTGGGGAGCAGCTGCAAACACAGATGTAGCTTCTTAGCCTGTAGCTCACTTCCCGCCATGGGGCCTGGTTCACAGGGGTTGGGGAGCCCTGCCTTGCTGGACAGATATGAGTTTCTCTGGCTAATCTGGGATGGAAATTCTGGGTGGTGATGTTTGTCCATGTTTGACTTTACTAGGGATCTTTGAATCGTTTTCCAAATTACAAATGGGTTATAAATGTTTCCCCCATTCCATAGCCTCATGAATATCTGGCAAAAATTTTAAAAGGCAGGCAACATGAATCTGCTGACTGTGAAACTGCACCTCACCGGGGTTTCCTTTACCCCTCCCTCCTTAGCAGCGAGGCAGAGCACCTTTGCTTATGCTTATGCAATATTTCATGTTCTTCTCCAGTGAAACAGTTGCTCCTGTTTTTTGACCATTTTCTTTCCTCCTTTCTTCCTCCCCGCTTTCTCTTATGATTATTAAATTGTAGTTATTTCTACATTCTAGAAGATATGCCTTTGTCCATTTTATGCGCAATGAATATTTTCTCCCAGTTGGGTTTGGGATTTGTGTTTTCATCCTCTTGAGCATGTTCTCATAAACAGAATACTTTAATTTTAATAAAATCCTTCATGGTTTAAAGTCTTTGTGCCTCATTTGAGAAATCCTTCCCTACTCCAAGATCAAAAAGCAGATGGTGTTATCTTCTAAATGTTTCATAATTTTGCCTTTCACATTTAAGTCCCATCCAGACTTGATTTTTGTGGCTAGTATAAAGTAGGAGTCCAATTCTACTTTAAAGAAAATATGATTAACAATTGTTCCAGCATCACCTGTTAAAGGTCTGTCCCTTCCTGGCTGGGCAAGGTGGCTCATGCCTGTAATCCCAGCACTTTGGGAGGCCAAGGCAGGTGGATCACTTGAGGTCAGGAGTTCAAAACCAGCCTGAGTCTTACTATGTTACCCAAGCTGGTCTTGAACTCCTATCCTCAAGCAATCCTCCTGCCTCAGCCTCTCAAGTAGCTGGGACTACAGGCTCAAGCTATCACAGATAACTTGGTTTCCATCCTTGTTGCTGAAAAGTCAGCCCTCAGCCTCCTTGTACAGGTGACCCATCCCTTTTCTCCAGGTGTTTTTGTGATCTTTCTTTCTTCCCTGTTTGGCAGTGTGGCCAACGTATATCTGGGTGTGGATTTTCTTTTATTTGTCACTTCGATTTGTCCTCCTTGGAGAAAGGATGCACCCTTACTCTCTTCATTGGGGTAGTTTTATTTCTCATTCACCCATACACACTTGTGTGTTTCCTGTGGCATTTGGGACTCAATGGCAAGTTGGAAGCAGGTGGGGTTAAGGGGTGTGATCCAAGATTGGAGGCTACACAAACCAAGAGTGGCCGAAAGCCAGGGGAGAGTACAGGCTGGAGGTGAGGAAGCCAGCAGGTAAGAGGATCCGGTAGGTGCTGGCCAAGGAGGGCTACAGACTGAGAGACTAGACAGAGGTGAGGTCTGTGGAATGGACATTCCAGAGAGGAAAGGACCACTTCCTACAGGACACTGGGCAGGAGAGAAGGAAAGGACTCTGTAGCGAGAGAAGCATTATCATTCAGAGGCAGGTTCTTCTCAACAAAGGGGACAAACCATGGCAATGTTCATTAGCTTTCTGTTTCTTCCAAAGCCATAGAAAATATCTTATTTTCTTAAGTTTGAAAGTCCAAATGAATCAATATATTTTTATCTGCTGCACAGCCTCTTAAGCCATTAGGCACTGACATTTACTGATATCTCTACTGACCTGTATGCATGCATGCATGTGCTTGAACATGTGTTTTTGTGTGTCACTGTATTTATAATATAGGACTCGGGTTGATGTCCCAGTTTATTATAGGATTTTTCATGAAATAGCTCTTGCTATTTGTACTTACATTTCACTCCCAAGT
This sequence comes from Saguinus oedipus, assembly GCA_031835075.1. NCBI lineage: Eukaryota > Metazoa > Chordata > Mammalia > Primates > Cebidae > Saguinus > Saguinus oedipus. The sequence goes on from CM063179.1 coordinate 132,002,635, forward strand.
CCATCCAGGACTCAGATCTAAGTTCTCTCATTAGGGTGTGCAGGCTGGGAGACAAACCCCAAGACTGATACTGCCTTTACCCCAAACCCCTCTTTCCTCCTAGGAGGGAAGCTTTATCTCTGGGCAAAACTTATCAGACACTCTACCTTCAGTGCACATGTGCTCTCAGGAAGCACATGCCTTCCTCACAGAAAGGCGTTTTGGGCACACTGCCACTGAGACAGCGAGCCCAGGCAAATCTGCAAAGAAGGGTGTGGCTAGGACCCAACTGCCCACTTTTAGGACTCCCAGGTGCCTGTGTTCTCTCAGAGGTTTCCCACAATGCACTTGGCCAGGGCTGATTGGCCGATCGGCTATGTTGCTTCTTGTTGTTGTGCTATCCATGTTGTGCCAGCTTTCTTTAATTTGTGTAATTGGAGGCTGACCCAAACTTGACTTTAAATCATTTCACCCATAATGAACAACACAAAATATCTGGAGTCCATAAATGTAGCTTTGCCTGGTTGTTGAGGTGCTTATTATTTTTCCTGAAGGACCGAATGACACACAGCATCAGCTTCTTGGTGTTTTTAACTCTTTAGGGAATAAGAAATTCTCAACAGCTTAGAAAAATCTGCCCCGAGATTCTGAGGGTGAATTAATGTGGCAATGGAACGGCAGCAGGGCTGGCAGGCAAGAGCGAATTATCATCCAAAAAGTAAGATTTGGGGTCAACGGCCAAATCCACTCCCATCACAACTCTGAGGTTACCCTTCCAAAGGCCATGGTCAGTTACAGCCAAAGTCATTCATCTCAACCATCAATACTGGAGGCTCAGAGGGATCTAATTTTTCAAGCAGAACAACAAAATTAAAATATTGCATTCAAGGGAACTCTAAAATAACTAGATCCCTCTCTGGCACCAAATAAATGCTTCAGGCTGCAGCCCTGGCATTCATGGGGCACAAGAGAGTCATTTATTGCTATGAATATTTAGAGGCAATCTTGATTACCACTTTAATATTAGTGTACTAGTTCCACAGCCTGGAAGATACGCACACTGTGGAATTTAGAGAAGACAAAATTGAATTAACGGCAGTATAACACAGTCAGGAATCAAGGCACTGCAGCGCCATAATGGGGTGTCCCTGGCTTGGGGCCTATATTTTATTACATAAATAACAATAATGTTTATTCATGAGTTATTGTCAATTTTTCTGATGGATAATGAACCTTAGCAAACAACCTGTTAAAATGTATGGGATGTCACATATTATCCTTAGGTATATAATGGAGTTGGAAATTGTTTGTGCATTAAAATGTTGGATTACTTTTAGCACAGGATTGTCTCACTGTGCTTCCATAGCATGATAGATTCTCGGTTTTTCAGGCCACTTCTCCCTCCCTGCAGGAAAAGGAACCACCACATCACCTTTGGTCCTGGTCATGCTCTTAGCTCAGGTTCTTTGTCCCATTGCTACTGGTATGATCGCTAATCCTCAGGTTTGCAGCAAACATTTTAGATTTTCATTTTAGATTATGTTAGCTAGAGCCAGAGCATCTTAAAGCCCTATGTATTCACTGAAATACTTCTGGTCTCCTTCCGTGCATCTGAATACTACACAATGACAGCCCACCAGGTGCGTACCTCTGTCTGAGGACAATGGCCAATTCTGAGGCCAAGGATGTTACTCTGCTCCCTTCTCAAGTTTACTATTGGGTTGGAAGAGGGACGTGACAACATGCCTTATCAGAAAGCACCCTGGAAAACACTGTGACATGGATTTCTTAAACTTAACACGGCTAAAATTCTGTTTTTATTTGACCATTTCCTCCCCTCACCCCTGATCCACGACAAACGGGAGGCTGGAGAAAATCCACCCAAGCTTTACCCCAGAATTCCTGAGCTTAGTGATGCCCTTTCTTAAAACCCTTCAACAGGGACCTGATATGCTTAGAAAAAACCAGCCGTGAAGGCTCTGGCGTCTGCTCGCCTAGTGGCCTCACCTGCAGGCCATCACTCACTTGCTCCCAAAGCTTCCGGGTCCGCATGCCTGCTGACTCTCTGCCAAAACATCTTCTCTGGGCCCCGTGTGCACCTTAACCTCAGGCGTGGACAGCACTGCCTCAGAGAAGCCCCAGCCTCCTAAGGGGGCTGTTTGTTCTCACAAACCCCGTTTCTGTCTTTTGCTAGCAAAGTTCCTCCTTTGTGATGATTTTTGTTTTTTCTTTTACTTGTTTACAGTCTGTCTCCCTTGGGAAAATAGAAACTTCCCAAAGGCAAAGATTTTGTCAGCGTGTTCCACGTTACAGTCCCCACGTCTGGAGCAGGGCCACCAAGATGCCTCTGTAGGATGAAGGCTACAGGCAGGAAGAGCAGGGGATGCAGGAGGAAGACTGACTGAGGGGTGGGGAGGAGACCCCCAAAGCCACAAAGGTACCCTGAGGTATAAGAGTGGCCTCCAGACCCTCCTCACCTGTCACACGCTGTCACAAGCAGAGGGCTGCAGTCCCTCCCTCTGACCCACGGGCTGCCTGCTTGCCTTGCCCTGGGAGGCCAATGTCGCCTGTGGGACACAAGTGGTTGTAAAAGGGGCCATGTACAAGGAACAGGGAAACTCTGGCTTTTGAAAATGGACTTGCATTCTGTTCTTCTGAGGAGAGTAGGCAGGGATTGCCCTGTGAGCTGAATTTCTTACATTTGTACTTGGGAGTGGATACAAATGACCAATGAATGCATCTTCCCAGGCTGGCTCCCAGCACCCTCAGCTCCCTGGAGAGGATTCCACGTCCTCCTGCTCAGTTTCTTTGGACCTTTGTGATGAAAAATCAAAAATAGGGCAGACGGGGAGGGGAAGCAGCAGGAGGGGGAGCAGCAGCAAGACTTTTGATAAAATCTGAATCGGAATCAATACAAACCACAAGGTGAAGAGTGGAGGTGGGTGTGGTGACATGACAGCCTGGGGACAGGACCATGTGGTGACGTGGTGTCCCAGGGACAGAACCACATGGTGGCATAGTGCCCCCAAGGACAGGACAGTGTAGTGACATGGTGGCCCAGGGACAGAACAGCATGGTGACACAGTGGCCCTAGGCACAGGACCATGTGGTGGTATGGTGGCACCAAGGGCAGTACTGTGCAGTGACATGGTGGCCCTGGGACAGGAGTATATGGTGATACAGTGACTTCAAGGACAGGACTGCATGGTGACATGGTGGCCCTGGGGACAGAACTGCATGCTGACATGGTGGCCCAGGGACAGGAAAGTGGTAACACAGAGGCCCAGGGGGAAGGATCATGTGGTAATATAGTTACCCCTAAGGACATTACCACATGGTGACATGATGGCCTGGGGACAGGACTGCATGACATGGTAGCCCTGAGGATAGGACCACATGATCACATGATGGCTTGGGGAGAGGACCACATAGTGACATGGTGACCCAGGAATAAGATTGTGTAGTGACATGATGGCCAGAGAAAAGGACCGTGTGGGGACACAGTGGCCCAGAGACAGAATCATGTGGTGACATGGTGTCCAAGGGCTGGACTGTGTGTTGACATCATGTTGCTGAAGTCAGTCTCTGACCAGGCCCGAGCTGACACCAAACCCCGCCAGGCTGCGAGACCACCTCCTTAGACCAGTGCTGCCTGTGCCCTCTCCTGCCTCCCGGCATCTCTGCCAGCGTCTGGCTCCCTGCTGAAGACCATCAGATGCCAAGGTGACAAGGCAGAAGGCCAAGGCTGGGATGGGTCTTCCTGTCAGCCACATACCTGCTGGGCTCATAAGGACCACTGGCAGCCCCAGTGCCATGTGCCCGTCATCCACATCCATAGGTGCCAGCCCCTTGCAACATTCAGTGTCAATGCCAGCGACACGGGGAAGCAGGGCTATGAGAAGGTGTGCTTGTCCTGGGAAGAAGGCCCAGGCTGGGTTCCAAGACCCAGTTCACTTCAGCATCCTCAGACCACCCCTGAGAGCCCGGAAGGAGGTCTTGGAGCACGCTGATCAATGTCTAGGAGCATCCTGGGTTGAAAGTTTATGGAGATGCAGCAATTCCTCCTCTTTCGACTACAAAGGAACAATAATTTTAATATTTCATTTAATATTTTATTTTTCATTATGGAAATGTAGCGTTTTTCCATTTAAGAGGCTTGGTAGGAGGGGCCTCAGGCTAGAAGGCTGTGGTCAGTTCGTGGCCGTAAGCCATGGACTGCAGGCCAGTCTTTTAACATTGCTGGGCCTCAGTTTTCTCACTGGGAAAATGGGATAACCACGCTATCCTGTCTATCACTGTGGTCATTGAAATAAAGGGTCCCCAGAGACGTCTATGTGCTAGCCCTGGGAACCTGTGCATAGGCTACCTTACTTGGTGAAAGGGGCTGTAAAGATTCAACCTTAGGTACGGTTAAGGACCGGAACATCATCCTGGATCAGTGAGACGGACCCAACATAATCACAGGGGTTCCTGAAAGTAGAGAATCTCTCATGACTGGGGTCAGAAAGTTGCGACAAAAAGGCTGGACCCACAATGCTCACTTTGAAGGTGTCAAGGGAGCCATGAGCCAAGGAACCTGGTGTCTCTAGAAGCTGCGAACCGCCCTCAGCTGCCAGCAAGAACATCGGGAGCTGAGGTCCCAGCATCGGTTGTGGTCCCACAACCACGTAGAACTGAATTCTGCCAGTGCGTCAGTGAGAAGGAAATGGGTTCTCCCCAGAGCCTCCACCAAGAAGGAAGTCCTGTGGACACTTTGATTTTAACTTTGGTGAGATTTGAAACAGAATCCAGCCACACCCACTGGGTTTCTGACATTGAAACTGTGACTGTGAGATAAATGGGTGCCATTTTAAGCCATTTAAATGGGTGTGATTTGTTACAGCAGCACTAGACAATGGACATAATTAAGACGATTGCTATGAGATTCAAATGGTAAAAAGGCTGTTTGGAAACCAATCATGCATGACGAAATGAAAATGCATGCTTATTACAGAAATCCAATCACAAATCAAACTGCTACCGCATAGCAGGACAGCGACAAGACACCAATTCACACTTACTATTTATTGTTATTCGCCCAAATTGCACCCTTTTATGCTTTTCATAGTTAAATCAAAATGGGCATAATAAATGAGATTTTAGAAAAATTTCAAAAAGGAGTATTATACATTTATTAACTGAGGGCCTATTTATGAGCCAGGCACTGGGTCCAGTTCTGGGTTGATAGCTGAAAGCAGCTTAGCTTTCTCACTTCTTCTATATGGGAAGAGGCTCTTATGTAACATGTGTACGACCAATCACAGAAGGGGATAGAAGGTACTAGAAGACCTGTGGGATGTGGCACAAAATATGTGAATGTACTTCATTTGGTATAGAATGCTTTATGGCAATACTTTCTAAGGTAGGCTTACTGATGAAACCAGGGCAATTAAAATATTATAAAAGCACACAGCACTGTTCTTGGAATGGCCTGTGCAGCCTTTGGAGACAGGCAGTGGTGGAATAACATGCGCTGTGTTTATTAACCAGCAAGCTCGCTTCCAATTCAAAGGTCATTTTTCTAACTCATTTCATGTCTGGAAACATTCACTTACCCGTTTTTTTCCACTACAACACCATTTCAAAACTGTCAGTCAGGGGAAGTTAGCTTAAGTTGCTAGTTTGTTTGCATGCAAGCTGTCTTCCAGAAGAAATATCCCATTCATATGTTGACTAAAAGCCATTTATAAAGCATCACTGTAATGCCTTTCAAATAAACATTAGCAGAATATAGTAAGCCCTTTAAAGAGTAATCTTGCTACGGATCACAGAGGCACCGCGACTCACTGTGTACTGAGAGAGGCCGAATGCACACAAGTTTTTCTATTAGAAACAGAATTACAGCTAATTGCTAACTTTTTATAAAACATATTCAGATTGCACCATGAAAACGCATGCTACAAGCCTCACAAAGATCTTGCAAAGATAATTCTCATTTCATGGCTTCAGACAAAAACTAAAGTGAGACTGTGACCCGCTTTGCTTTTTCCTTTGCTTGCCTGTCTGGCTGTATCTTGGGGGCATTCATTAGAGCCTCAGCCTCAGGAGGGAGATGGAACAGGAGGAATGGGACCGAGGTGCACACTGAGGCTGGAGGAGAAGCTCCACTGGAGTTGGGAGATGGAGCTAGGAAGCCCAGGGCTGGGGCCGTGATGGATGTAGCCCCGGGACCGAGGAGGAAAGGCAAAAGCAGGTGAAGGACTTGAGAAGGACTCGAAGTTGTCTGGCTGTGTGGCCCTTGGAGCAGCCACCACATGAACCGGAGCATCACTTGGCCAGGCTTGTAGGACTCTGCAACCTTTAGAGTATAACTTTCCAACTCCAACCCAGCCTGGTCCCGGGACAGTGATCCTTAATCTTTATACTTTGCTGATGAAAACTGGGGTTCAGTTATTTTTCCTGTTAAAATATTAAAAAATCAGCCAGTCACGAAGCCCAGGGATACTTATGAAAAACTTGGTCCCTGATGTAGAAGACGCTCGACTCCAAAGCTGCAGCTCTGACCTCTCTCTTGAGTCCAGCACATACATTACAAATGGCCCAAAAGCCACGATCGGCAGATCTCTCCCTGGCAACTCAAAGGCTACAGTGTTGAAAACTCAGCAGCTCATTTCATATTTCTCCGGACTCCCCAAGTGCATTCCTCACTTTTGATCCCTTCTTTTTCCTTTTGTCATAGTCGTCCTTTTGGTCCACATTGGTACCTTCTGCTAACTCTTCTTCCTCTCGGTTCCAATGTTGAGTTTTGTAATTCCTTCTCTGGAGTATCCCCACGATTCCACCCATTCCTGCCACATGGCCCTCATTCCAGCTCTCCCCTGGCTACCCCGTCACCAGCCAGTCCTATACACTGTTCCCCAAGCTGTTTTATTAATGTGGGGCTCAAACAATCCTTCTGCCCTTCATCTTATGTATAAAGCCAAGATTCCTGAGCATCCCAGACTGCTCGACCTGCCTCCTCTTCCTCCATCCCATTCAGTGCTCTAGAGCAGGGTCGATGCGCATTTTCTGTATCCCTACCTGTACCTATCTGTAATGGAACAGATAATTAATTTATTAAGCTTTCTTAGCCATACAGTCCCTGTCATGACTGCTCAACTCTGCTATTGCAATGCAAAAGCAGTCGCAGACCATAGGAATGAATGTGGCTGTGTTCCAATCAAACTGTATTTATGTACACCACAATTTGAATTTCACATCATTTTATGTGTTATGAAATATTCTTCTTTTGATGTTTCTTCTCCAGCCATTTAAAACGGTAAGAAAATAAAAATAAAAAATCTCAAACATGGCCAAGCATCAAAATCACCTGGAGTGCTTATTACAACAGAGCTCATAGTGCCCACCTATAGCTTCCAATTCAGATGATCCAGATGGGGCCCGAGCATCTGCATTTCCAGTAAGCTCCTGGGTAATGCTGATGCTGCTGGTCTGGGGACCACATCACAGAATCATCGTGCTTGACCAAGTTTCATAGGCCACCATCCACGAGGCTCCTTCAGCCTGTAGCTATCACTAGCTTGGCCCCAAAGTACGTGCCATCCAGTGCTGTCAATTTGGTTAAGTTGCTAACATCTAAGAGTCAGGAGAATTCCCAGACAAATCTGGAGGTGCGCTTCTAGGAGGGGAGAAATATCAGAAAAACAGCAACCCTGGGTTTCTATTTCAGTGGTAACAGTTGGCTACAACTAACTAGAGGCTACCAATTCTCCCAGCCCCATCTGCCCTATGGGATACACACATGGAGGCCAAGGGGCAAGGCTTACCTGTCATCTTAGGTCTGGCTAGCTTCACTGGTTTGTAACACTGGCTTGGCCCCTACAGGTATTGAGTCCAGAATCCCTGGCCTCAATTCAAACAGGATGATATGGGATACACATGAAACAAATGAATGGCACCCCATTTATTTTTATTTTTAGTTTTTTTGAGACAGAGTCTCGCTCTGTCATCCAGGCTGGAGTGCAGTGGTGCAATCTTGGCTCACTGCAACCTCTGCCTCCCAGGTTCAAGTGATTCTCCTGCGTCAGCCTCCCAAGTAGGTGGGATTACAGGTGTGTGCCACCACACTTGGACAATTTTTGTTATTTATTTTTTTTAGTAGAAATGGGGTTTCACCATGTTGACCAGGCTGGTCTTGAACTCCTGACCTCAGGTGATCTGCCCACGTCGGCCTCCCATTTCTTCTTTTGCCTTTCCTTCTACTTCCTAAAATACTCTTTCATCTTCCATAAGGCTCCCTCAGATGCCCTAGCCTCCAAAACTCTCCATGAAGGCTCAGGGAGAGCTCTTCTCTCCAATCTCTGCTCTTCTAACTACACTGGCGCATTTTAGCTGAAACATAGTTATTTCTAACACCGTCCACTCACTAGGTTCCAAGCTTCTTGAGGCCTCAGTCAACTTTGAAAATCTGTCAGTGTGCCTTAAAGCACTGCCTCTTTGTACATAAAAAGTACGAAATCTATGCCTTTTCGAATTAAGCATATCAATGCATCATAAAATGCTGTTCTCATCCCTTCATCAAGTGCTTCCAGGGCAGATCCTGACACTGCTAGGTCAGGCCGTCCACCCTGATAATCAATCTTGATTTTTGCTACAAAGTTCAAACTCATCACTACATGGAATAAATGAATACACTGGAATTTTGGCTGCTGCTGTGTTGACAAAGTATGTAAATTCACCCTTAACACAGATGAATTTCAGACCAAAATAGAAAATGTAGTCCTTGCTGAGGATGAGGTTGGAATGATCACAAGTGTGTGATTACCAAAACACTGATGTATTTTGAGCCTTCCTGCACTGCCCTATCTGAAACTAAACCCCAGGAGTGAAAATGTCACAGCATTAAAGAGGTCACTGTGGAAACTGCAGGATTTCTCCTGGGACAGTCTCAGCTGCTCAGGTTTTCTCCCTATTCTGCTAGGAAGAGGAAAGGGTTGCTCCATTCCTAAGATTGACCTGACTTAAATGATGAAAAACTGGGTAAATAATCAACTTACTTTGACTGTAAAAGTAATGTTGACTTGAGAAAAAGAAAAGCAGAGGAAGAGTCATGACAGCTAACATGTAGCACGTGGGTGTAAATAACTTACAGCTGACCAACATGATTTACAACCAATAAGAACTAACATTCCATTATTTTCTAGAGATATCATATCATACAGAGATTCCTGAACTCCTACAGAAAAATCTTTTACTTGCAATTTCAGAGGGAATCGTTCAGAAAAGATTGCTAATGCACTACTAGCTAGAAGATACTTTGTATAAACAAAATTGTTTGTAGATGTGTGTGTGTATGTGTATGCGCCTGTGTGTATTCTCCTTAAGTATACAGGATGGTCTTACCTAAAGTTGCAGTGGAATAAGAAAATACAAAAACTGTTGCATGATCACCAAGCTTAAGTGTAAGGTTTTCTTGCAAATTCTTTACAAATTGAAAATACAGGCTTAGTGGAAAATAAAAGGAAGTGGTCAATTAAACCCATCAGAGCTTCACAGGAAACTAGAACTCATTTTTTTTTTTTTTTGAGATGGAATTTTGCTCTTGTTACCCAGGCTGGAGTGCAATGGCGCGATCTTGGCTCACTGCAACCTCCACCTCCTGGGTTCAGGCAATTCTCCTGCCTCAGCCTCCTGAGTAGCTGGGATTACAGGCATGCGCCACCATGCCCAGCTAATTTTTTTGTATTTTTAGTGGAGATGGGGTTTCACCATGTTGAGCAGGATGGTCTCGATCTCTTGACCTCGTGATCCACCTGCCTCGGCCTCCCAAAGTGCTGGGATGACAGGCTTGAGCCACCGTCATTTTTTTTAAAAAATATGATAGCCTCCTCTCCCTCTCCCAAAACAAATTAGAATCACATTGATCTGGGGTCAAATCTAAGCTCCATCACTTACTAGCTGTGTGTGCCTTGGTTACTGATAGCCTCTTGAGCCCAGTGTCCCTCAAGTCATAATATGCCAGCTGGGAGGACTCAATGACATAGTTTCTATTACTACTTGGACAGGGATGGCACATAGGAAGCACTTCACATGACTGACAGTAAGGATCACACCATGCTGCCATTTGCATTGGTCACACCTCTGCTCCATTTGTCTAAGAATATATTTTTGCCCTGCAATCCAGGAAAACAATACTGCTCTTACAATCTAATTTTCATTTTGTGGCAAACCATAACATCTTATCTCACACACACCTGCGTGCATGTGCATGCACACACACACACACACACACACACACACACACACAGTTATCTCTGTTCTCCTACTGGAAGTGAGAAAAAGAATCACTCTTAAAAACTGCATCCAAACTGACAATCACAGTTACTAAATAAGAGAAGTTAGTAATAAATCCCTTCTCAATTAACTCTGGGGGACTCTATCCTTTATCAAGAAAACCATGCACACTCTTTTTGCCCCAATCCTCCTAGACTCTTTGGGGCCTACTGTTTGCTGTTAATAAAGAAAAACAAAATAAAACAAAATTATGGGATGTAAAGTAGACAGAAGGCAAGCCCATCTTTCTTCTCTGATGATCAAAGCTAAAAGTGAATCACTGTGATGAAGTATCGAACAACAGAAACGCACAAATGCACATACACACACACATACACACCCACAACACTCACACACAACACACACACAGACAACACACACACACAGCACACACACATACATGTGCACGCACACACACACACGCGCGCACACACATGGGTAAATCAGGCAATCAGGCATCTACGCTCTGCTTCAACCAATTCCAAGTTCTGGCAGGAAGAGTCCATGAAGGGCAGTAACCAGAGAGAAGAGCAGGCTCATGTTCATCCCTGTGCATGGGGACCATCAAGAAATATGTGTCGAAACATTTTTTAAAATAAAATGCTTGGTAGGTAACTGTCTGTTCTTTATTTTTATTTTGAGATGTTCTGTTGTCCAGGCCTGGAGTGCATGACTCACTGCCACCTTGAATTCCTGGGCTCAGGCAATCCTCCCGCCTCAGTTTCTTGAGTAGCTGGGACTACAGGCACATGTCACCATGCCTGACTAAGTTTTTAGTAGAGGCACGGTCTTGCTATGTTGCCTAGGCTGGTCTTGAACTTCTGGCTTCAAGCAACCCTCCCCATTCAGCCTCCCAAAGCACTAGGATTAGAGCTGTGAGCCATTGTGCCAAGTCTTTTAAATATTTTTAAATGTAGTTGAAAAGAACTACATTTTCAAAGTCAGGCAAATTCATTTCTTCCCCCAAATCCATCTTTTGTGGGAGATACACACCCCTGTTCCCTCAGCTGCTTTCCCTGCAGTGTGTTTACAGACCAGCCTCACTCTATACTCTGCTCTGGAAACATGTCACAGACTTCTTAAAATGTAACCATGGTTGGAATATTTCAGATATGAGCCACCTAATTTAGAGCTCACTGAGACCCCGTGTTTCCATTTCTGTATCTTCCGGGTCTCCAAATCCAGTCCAGGAGTGCATTCGCTTATCATCTGAGAGACCCCTCACTCTTTTTAATATGAACCGCTATTATACCAGGTTTCCTTATCCTGGATGTGCTCAGCTAGTTTTGTTTTTGTTTGTTTAACTGCAGGCCTTTTCATTTTACCTAACAACTTATCCTATTAATCTGACACACAGTTCCAACCTATTGAGGACTTTTAAAGCTGGGATTCTTTCAGCCAAGCTGGTAGCTGCCTGGGGACATGCTTGGCTTATTAAAGCATGAGATGCTGGTGTTGGTGAGATGTCAAGAAATGGGCACTTCCAGGCACAGCTGGTAAAAGCGTAAATTGGTACAGCTTTCCATAAGGCAGTCTGGAAACTGTTTTCCCACTCCTTAAAAATGTGCATAGCTTTGATTCAACAATTCCACTTCTAAGAATTCATCTAAAGGAAATAACTAGAAAAGTATGCACAGATATAAGCAGAAAGACATTTAGCATAATTCACAGTGAAGTCAGAAAACACCTCTATGGCCGCCTCAGGGGAATGGTGAGGAAAAAAAAAAAAGTAAGTGCCTGTAATCCCAGCACTTTGGGAGGCCAAGGCAGGAGGATCACTTGAGGACAGGAATTCAAGACCAGCCTGGGCAACATAGTGAAAACTTGTCTCTACAAAAAAATTTAAAAAATATATTAGCCAGGCATGGTGGCAGGTGTCTGTAGTCTCAGTTACTCAGGAGGCTGAAGCCAGGAGGATCACTTGAGCTCAAGAGTTTAAGACTGCAGTGAGCTAGAATTGTGCCACCACACTCCAGCCTGGGTGAGGGAACGAGGCTCTGTCTCAGAAATGAAAAATAACAAAACAACATGGGAACCACACGATGTGATATTCCACAGTCACTAAGCTGATGGTACACAAATGGAGGAGTTTTCTCATGGTAATGACAGTTTGAGTCATTTAGACCTAACTTCCCACCGAATTGAAAAATTATATTTGAAAGCATTATAGCATTTCTGAGTTATAAAGTATTATGGGACCATGACCCAGATGGAGAAGAAAATAGAAGGTATAATCCCAGAATGGGGAGGTAACTGTCCCACTCAAGGAATCTGCAATTAGGAGAGGCAGTTGAGAAGTCAAAAAACATCACCAGAACTTCCCACAGACTCAAAGGGCAAGGAAGACAAAAACCAGAGACGAGGGCCTGTGACGAGGTAGTAATGATAACTTCCCACTCCAGGGTTTGCGTTGGGATCTCAAAATGCTACATCCAGGGAGAGAGGGTGAATGAGAAGTGGACCAGTCTTCACAAAGACTGCTACCAGTTCAGTCGCTGATCACAAGTGCCTCCGGCTTAGGCACCAACCATATGACATCATCTAGTGGCTCAATTTATCTTTAAGCTTCCCATATACAATGCCTGACACTCCAAAAATAACTAGGCATAAGTGAACAACAAGAATATGAGACTGAAATACATGAAAAAAAAATAGGCAATAGAAACTGAGGTATAGCAGATGCAGTTAAAGGAACACAGAAGCAGAATTTAAAATGCCACGCTTCATATGTTCGAGAAATTGCAAAACAGAAATTTCAGCAGAGAACTAGAGCCACACGGAAATTCTAAAAAGTGGAAAATACAACTTAATGAATAGGTTCAATGGCATTTTAAACACAGCTAAAGAAAGAAATCGTACAGTGAAAAACTGGTCTGAAGAAAATATGCAGGACAAAAGTATAAAGAGATGAAAGGCTGAAAAATTCAGGAAAAAGCTTCAGAGATATATGGGATGTGGTGAAAGGTATATGCAATTTGAGAACTAGCAAAGGAGGCAAGAGAAAACAGCAGAAGCACTATTTGAAAAGAAAATAACCAAGGATTTTTCAAAATTAGGAAGAGATATCAAGTCACACATGTTTTTATTAAAAAAAACACCACCATGAATCCAAAGTACTAAAAACGAAAGAGAAAAGCCACACCTAGATGAATCATAGTGAAGCTGCTGAAGAACAGAGACAAAGAAAAGTGTGCAATATCTTAAAAAGAGCAGTAATAATTGACAAATGACGTCACAGAAGACAAAAGAATATACTACATGATTTAAAGACCACAATTGTTACCGAAAGTTCTATATCCTCAAAATTGGAAATGCAATATCCTTTAAAAAATAAAATATCTTTAAAACTAAAGGTGAAATAAAGATATTTTCAGACAAGCTAAAACAGAGAATTCAGCAGCAGCAGATTGCATTAAAGAAACACTAAGGACTTTTCTTCAGGCAAGAGGAATGTTACTTTTGACAGCTGCTTGGTAATGGCAGGAAAGAATGAGGCGGTGAGGTTAACATGTGGGAACCTCTAAATGAATATTAAAGGCATGGTACAACAATGAGAAAAAGAGGAGGTAAACAGAACCCAGTGAATAAGTTGACAACAGTTTAAACACAGCACATATCCACTTTCAATGCCTTCATTTCCAGGAACATATTTTTTTGACTGGAAGAAGATTATGACCCCTGGCCTCAGCATTCCTGCTTAGAAGCTCAGTCACTAGGGATATAGCCCAGATTTCTTCTGGCTACATCCATTTTATTCTTTTCACTCATTTTTTTCAACAAATCTGTTGAGCATCTATTACGGGTCAGGCACTGTGCAGAGTTCTGGGGCCACAGAGATAAAGATGCCCATTTTATAGGCGAAGAAGGAAAACTCAGAGAAGTTCAGCAACTTGCCCAAGGTTACCTGGCTCCTATGTGACAGAGCTAAACACTGCATCTATTTCCTTGCCATGAAGTTTTTACTAAGCAATCCTGACTCCCAGTAAAAAAAATCACATACATGAATGCTCATGCAGAGTTTACCCATATTACTCTTTCTCTAATATTTTATTGCTATTACCACTCAGCTTTTTTTTTTTTTAAAGACGGTGTCACTCTGTTGCCCAGGCTAGAGTGCAGTGGTATGATCTTGGCTCACTGTAACCTCTGCCTCCTGGGTTCAAGTGATTCTCCTTCCTCAGCCTCCTGAGGAGCTGGGATTATAGGCGCTCACCACTACACCTGGCTAAGTTTTGTATTTTCAGTAGAGACGGGGTTTCCCCATGTTGACCAGGCTGGTCTTGAACTCCTGACCTCAGGTGATCCACCTGCCTTGGCCTCCCAAAGTGCTGGGATTACAGGCGTGAGCCACTGCACCCGGCCTCACTCTACTTTTTTGTCTCACATCCTAATATCACTGTCACTCTCTTCACCATCTTCAAAGTATTCCTTTTCACTTTCTTTCCTATTATTTTTGCCTTTGCAAAATAAAAATATCTTGAATTCATAAATGGATCGTGTGACCTTCTATTTGTTAAGATGCAAGCATGTGACGTTCTGCAGTTGGAAGGGTCCCACTGGAATTTTCAACCATTTAATGCTACCCAGCTACCCAAATCATACACAGCTACTGTCCTCTTGCCCTGGCCAAGAACTGGGGTCAGGGTCAAAGCTAAAGCTCTAATACGGCCCAGGAAAGAAGGAAGGAGGCTACTGCTTCGTTCCACCTGCCTGACCCCATCCCACCTGACAGGACCTGGGCACTGGTCCCCCAGTGATAAACAGAGGGGAAGAGGCCAATTTTAATCCTATCCACGGGGCTCTGCAGCCAAACTACTTTCCTTCCTTCTTCCACTACCAAATTCATTATCTCTAAGCTAAGAGTTATCCTCCTAAATCCTGGGAATAACTTCGGCATATATCTGCATTACTGTTTAACAACTTGTAGGAAAAGTTACTTCTATACAGCAATAATCAATCATGCATATATAAAATTTATGGCCAAGACACATTTAAAAAATAGTTTTTTGTTTGTTTGTTTTTTGTTTTTGTTTTTAATGAAAGCACTGCTTCATTATCTCTGCTATTGACATAATGGCCCAATTTTATTTACCACAGAGCTTATTACCAGAGGACCTCACTTTTCTCCTTTTCTTTTCTTTTTTTTTTTTAGTAAGAAACACAAAAACTTGACCCTACTGGAGAATAAAATTCTGCACAGAAAGATTAATGTAACCTTTAAAACCCTGACACAACAGTCTATGCAGGTTGTGTAAGTCTTCCCAGGTCCACAGATTAACTCTGCTAGAGTATTCCACAAGATTCTACTAGTATATTATGACGAAAAAGGCCAGTTTCTAAGGCAGTTCAAAGCTTTCTGTCCTCAGGTCTTTTCAGTTTGATTTGCTCAATGTAAAACAAATATTCAAAACAAGCAACTGTTTAAATAGGTTGGTCGAAATCAGTGGTTTGGACCTGGCGCAATTTTGCCCCCCCGGGAACATGTGGCAATTTAGGGTCATTCTTGGTTGTCTCAACAGTGTGAGAGACACTACTGGTATCCATGGGCAGGAACCAGGAATGCTGCTGAGCATCCTGCAATGCACGGGGCAGCACCCTCGCTCCCCTCAAGCAAAGAATAACCCAGTCCCGATGTTAACAGCGTCATTGTTAAGAAACCCTGGTTTAAATTTTTCTTCATGAATAGCTGTATTTAACCAGATGGTCTATAACCTTTTAAGTGCTAACAACACACTGGCTTACACAGCTCTCATCCTTGTTATTTCATTTATATATGCAAACAGATGTGTTATGTTCTTTTTAAGACCACCTTTGAATGGGAGAAAAGTTGCCAAAATGTAATCACATTCAATCGATGTCAGGGGGACTCTAGTTTCATTCAGTCCCCAAATGATGATACACTGGAAAATAGGTGGCTGTGCATTTAATCTGGGGGTGTTTTCTGAAAGTTAGGTCTTCAGTTCTTGTTTAAGGGAAAAGTAAGGAAAGAAGAACCTCAACATTTCTAGGTTAAATGAGGAACATGGGGGTGAGGAGTGGGGTGGCTGACACAGCTGAATCAGTGGATTTTTGGAGAAGGTTGTATTTATAGGAGGTCAAGACTTGTAGGACGTGACCAGCTGGAAAAAAGCTTTGAGGATGATCATCAAAGGTAATATTTAATCCCATGCAATAAAAAGGCAGCGACCGTTACAAGTCCACTGAGAAATACTCAGAAGACAAAAACACATTGGTCTACTCTCCTCCTATCCAGATTGCAGACATCGCCCTCTATACACACTCTTACATCCTCCCTAACTTCCAGGCATAGTTAATACTCTGCCTCCTTAAATCATAATTTATACTCTGAGCCTGGGGCCTAATTACTTAATCTTTTTCAAATTCACGGAACATATATGGGTAGCATGTATCATAACCATAGGACAGCTTGAGCCACTTAATAAAAATTTCAAGTCCAAATCGTATACAAAGACATCCTGGTCTTATCTCAAATTTTGACATCCTCTAGAGAAACAATCTGCAGTGTGTTCTCCAGAGGGATTCTCAGGGTCATCCAATTCTGATGCTTAAATCGAATAATCATTTGGCTTTCTCTCTTTGTTCCTCAAACCCTACCAGCCCCACCCCCAGAGTGTTTTGTCCATCCAAACTGCTCATTCTGCTTCACCAAGTCTGTTTCTGCACCAGATTCTGCAAGTTAAGCCTTCAGCCTTTGGACTGTCCTTCTACAAGATGGGGGCTCAGATTAAATCTTCACTAACTTGTTCCTGTTGTAATCCCAGATGTGCTTCTAATCTGTGTTCCTTTTGTGTGTGATCTCAAGGCATTTGGACTAAAAATGGAAAGTCAGCATTTTTGAGAAAGTAATTGGTCTTTTGTTACATGATACGTTGAACGTGATCAACATGTTTTGGCAAAAACAGAAATGATGAAAAGAAAGAACACAGATAGATGAACAACTTCACCCCTTTTGTGAGGACACTTAGGATAATGAGAGGGGTCTAAGCTACAGGAGGGTGGAAGGGGAGGACGCCTCACGAGTTTGAAGGGATCTCTACAGGTTTAGAACAAAAGCACAGTCATCTCCTGTCTAGAGTCAGTTTGTATTCAGTTGTTTTTTAAAAGGAAACCACCAATGGCGAAGATTCTTCATTATGCTAAGTTATAAATCACTCCTGAAAAATAACTAGAAAGAAAGAAAAAGGCTTTGGAAATAGGCGATACATATCATTACCAAAATTGTGTCATTTCAGAATGATAAATGCCTTAACTCTGTGTATTTTTGAGTCATAATGCAGTAAAGGCCTTACTACTTCCAATTTCTACTAGTTGAGCACGATGGCAGCGATGCCAGAAAAGACGTGACTTTTATAAGATGAGAACAAAGGAAGAGGTGGCATGATTTTGGAACAGGCTGGGCATTAAGCATAGAAAAGGAAGAATGGAGCAAAGTGGGAAGCTGGGTGCCTGGGAGGACACTGACACCCAGAGGAAAATCAGGGAGAGAGGGCTGATTTGATCATTTTTGATATTTGATGTGTGAAACATTTTTACCTACTTGAAAGTAATGTTTGTTTAGGTACAATGTGACCCATTGCCGTTTTGGGAAGCATCGATATTCCTTTTTTACATGCTGGTTGGTAAAATCCCCATCCATCAGTGTGAGCTTTCAATCCTTTTGGTATTTCCAGTTGGTCATACTAACCTATGTATAACACCAATGCAACAGCAGCTGTTTTTATTGCTGCTGTCGTTGTGCTGGAAAAGTGCAAACATGTTTGTACAGCTTTCTAAGCAAAACTGTCATTTTCCCTTTCATTAAATTGGTTGTTCGTGATTAGTGGGAATACTTAAATCGCTGCAGAAATCCTATTAGAAAGAGTAATGTAACAGCCTGTATAGGGGTCCCAGTCCATTTCCCAAGACAGGTCATTAAATTACTTTCCAAGAGGAGAAGATTCACACAGAGCATTCAGGGCAATTAAGAAAATCACTGTGTTCCTGGCTTTTAGGCATTTTTTGAGGTGAGATTGCTTTGAGTAAAACGAGGGGATGTGGTAAAGGAAAATGATTTTTGCACAGCCTTTAGAAGGCCACAGGACAGGGAAACAAGCAACATGTCTGAATCTTGGCCTAGCCACATAGCCGCTTTGAGACAGATTAAACCTGTACAGCAAAGCCTCTTTACCTGTGGTGGCTTTGGTTTCCTTAATCCATTGCAAGGTGATACCTCATCTTCTTTCTCCTAATTGTGAGAACACCATCATACTATACACCAAACTGTCTGGTTCACAGAAGGGCAAAGATCCTAGACTGAAGATATTTTTTATTCTCCTGCTGCGGTATATTATTATTTGACAGCAGACTATGAATACATTATAGAACCATACCATAAATTTCACAGCCTTTCTTAATCGGAACTTCTCCAGAGATTAAGCTGTAATGCCTTAACACATCCATTATATGTGATGTGTTAGGACATTAGTCTCTCGTTTGCATTTAGAATGGTGTTACTTATATATCATTCTTGGGAGAATTGAGAAAGACACTCAATCATTTCTCTGTCTTCTGTGATTACGATGAGACACTCTAAGAAAGGTTGTACCTCACACAAACACCCAAAAGTAATAAATCAATTAACAAATAAGTAAATAAATAATACTACAGAGACAAAGAGCTAAGAAACCAACATACAGAAGACAAGAATACTGATTTTTTAGAAATCCAAAACAATGTAATTAAAAGGAACAGCAGAAAGAAAGAAAGAGAGAGAGAGAGAGAAGAGAGGAGAGGAGAGAGGAGCAGAGAGGAGAGAGGAGAGAAGAGAAGAGAAAAGAAGAGAAAAAGAGGGAGGGAATGGGATAGGATGGGACAGGATAGGATAGGATGGGATGGGATGGGATGGGATGGGATGGGACAAGACAACAAAAACCCCAAACAGATAGAAAAGTAGAAAATAAAGAAAAACCACTTCAAAAAAACCCAACAATATCAATAATTACATTAAAGATAAATGGTCTAAATAATCCAAAATAAAGGCAGAGATGGTCACAGGCAGTGAAAAAGGAAAACCTAAGTACATCTTGTCAGCAAGAAACCCACTATAAATATAACAATTCACATAGATTAAGAGCAAAAGAGGGCCGGGCACGGTGGCTCAAGCCTGTAATCCCAGCACTTTGGGAGGCCGAGGCGGGTGGATCACGAGGTCAAGTGATCGAGACCATCCTGGTCAACATGGTGAAACCCCGTCTCTACTAAAAATATAAAAAATCAGCTGGGCATGGTGGCGCGTGCCTGTAATCCCGGCTACTCAGGAGGCTGAGGCAGGAGAATTGCCTGAACCCAGGAGGTGGAGGTTGCGGTGAGCCGAGATCGCGCCATTGCACTCCAGCCTGGGTAACAGGAGCGAAACTCCATCTCAAAAAAAAAAAAAA
The DNA here is from genome assembly GCA_031835075.1 of Saguinus oedipus. NCBI lineage: Eukaryota > Metazoa > Chordata > Mammalia > Primates > Cebidae > Saguinus > Saguinus oedipus. Next base: position 132,022,362 of record CM063179.1, read on the forward strand.
AAAAAGAGCAAAAGAGCAGAAAATGATATAGAAGATGAAATACTATTTAATAAACTTCAAAACTTTTAAATTCTGTGGATCAAATGACATCAATTAAGAAAATATAAAGTTAAGCCACAGTGTTGAAGAAAATATTTGCTGCACAATGAACTTGTATCTAGAAAATATAAAGAACTATTAACCAACCAAGAAGAATTTAAATAACTCATTTAAAAATGGGAAAAAAATCTGAACATTTACAAAAACAAAAAAATATATTTGAATGGCCAGTAAGTTCATGTAAACATGGTCAACCTCATGAAATATGAGGGAACTATGAACTAAAACCACAATGAGATATCAATACTCATCCATTACAATAGTTGAGATTAAGAAGAATGAATATACCAAGTGTAAATTATAAATCACCACTGATGTATAACGTACACATTGGTGAAGATAGAAACAATAGAACACATATATGTTTCTGTTAGGAAAGTAAAATGGTAGACTTTGTGAGATAACTTAATTTCTTAGAAAACCAAACATTTGAAACAGGAATTCCACTCCTGGGTATATTCCCAAATGAAATAAAAATATATTTCTACACAATGACTTACACAGAGTTAATTATAACAGCTTTACTCTTTTTTTCTAGACAAAATATTAACATCTTTAAAGTCTTCAGCTTTATTCTTAATAGCTCAAAACTTGAATCGAACCAAATACGCATCAACAGGTGAATCCACGAGCAAACTGTGGAATATCCAACAATAAATGAAGTACTGATACCAACAACACAGATGAATTTCAAAAGCATTATATTAATCAAAAGGAACCAGACACAAAAGAGCACAATCATACGATTTCTTATATCTGAGTTTCTGAAAGAGAAAAATCTACTGTTTAGTGATCTAAAACAGATTGGTGGTTACTTGAAGCCAGGTTTGATAAGAGAGACTGACTGAAAAGGAACACTGCAAAAGAACTGACTATGAAGTCATTTTTGGGGTGAGGGAAATATTTAATATCTTGATTTGGGTAATGGTTATGTGGGTGTATATACTTGTCAAAATTCATTAAACTGTCCAGATTATGTGCATTTTATCATTTTTATTGTTTTACTTCAAAGTTTATTTTTATGAAAATCTCCACTGTGATATGGTTTTACTTCTTTTTAGTTCTACAAATTTTTATGGTAAATAGTTTGAAAAAATTCTAAAGGAAGTGTTTCAGAATGAAGGAAAATGATACTGAGTAGAATTGTAACCAGGTTAATTGACTCATTTTTTTATTATGAGATATGCCTATTTCTCATCAAACTTCCTGTCTTAAATCAACTCTATTTAATATTAAATAATACAGCTAGTCAGCTTTATTTGGATGTGTTTGTATGACATATATATTTTCTGTCCTTTTACTTATCTAAGAATTTCTGTATTTATATATACCTTATTTCTGTATGCATTGACATGTAAAGTGTGTCTCTTGTAAATAGCATACAGGGAGTTTGGTTTCTTAATCCCATCTGACAATCCCTGTTTTAAAATTTTTCCATTTAATTTTACTATAATTCCCGCAGAGCTCGGTTTATGTCTGGCATCCTTCTACTTATTTTCCTGGGTGTTTTTATTTTTTAAAAATTGAAACTTATATTTTTATTCTTAATCTTTCTCTAATAGCTTCTTATATCTTATCGTTATCCCTTCAGTGCCTACTTCAGAGATCAAAATGAGCACCCTAGATTTATTGTTAACTTAGTATCTTTACTGTTTTCTGAATAAGCAAAATATTATAATAGTTTAGTTGCGTTTGTTCCTCCCTTTGTGTTACTCATATTTTACTTACCCATATGTTGTACAGCCCTAAATATCTTGCATTGTTGTTTTAAAGAGTCAAAACTATTATATTTACCAACATGTTTACATTCTCATGCTCTTTCAGCAGTTCTATGCTTCTATCTGGGATCATTTTCCTTCAACCTGAAGGACATCCTTGTATAGTTCTTACAGTTTGATTCTGTTAGAGATGAATTTTATCATCTGCTTTTGGTCTTTAAATATATTTTTCCTTAATTTTTTTTTTTTTTTTTTTTTTTTTTGAGACGGAGTTTCACTCTTGTTACCCAGGCTGGAGTGCAATGGCGCTATCTCGGCTCACCACAACCTCCGCCTCCTGGGTTCAGGCAATTCTCCTGCCTCAGCCTCCTGAGTAGCTGGGATTACAGGCACGCGCTGCCATGCCCAGCTAATTTTTTGTATTTTTAGTAGAGACGGGGTTTCATCACGTTGACCAGGATGGTCTTGATCTCTTGACCTCGTGATCCACCCGCCTCGGCCTCCCAAAGTGCTGGTATTTTCTCTGGTTTTGAATTCTGTACTGGCAGTTTTTCTTACATCTTGCCCTTACAAGATATCTTTCCATTTTCTTCTGGCTAGGATGTTTCTCTTGAAAGATCAACCACCAGTCTTACCTTGCTCCTTTGAAAGTCTTTTTTCCTCTGAATGTTTGAAAGATTTTCCCTTGGACTTTCTTTGACTTTCAACAGTTTGATTATCATGGGCTCAGAGAAGTTTTCTTTGCATTTATTCTAATTGGGGTTAAATGAGTTCAAAATTATGAACTGACTATTCATCATAACTTGTAAAAAATTCTCAGCCATCATGTCCTCAGACACTGCCTCTTTCCCCAGTCTCTCTCATTCTTTTCCTTATAGGATTCCAATTATGTGTAATTATACCTTTCCCTGTTCTATGTGCCTTCTGTGCTCTGTTCTGTTCTTCCCATTCCTGTCTACTCGTTTCATGTCTATTGATCTGTCTTCAAGTTCACTATTCCTAACAACTTCTATTTCCATTCCAATGAGTACTTCATTTTAGATCTTGATTGTATTATTTAGTTATAGAATATCCATTTCATTCCTATTTGTAAAATCCAGGTCACTACTGAAATTCTGCATCCTTTTCTCCATTTCAGAGATTTTGTTAATTGTTTTTGCTTTTTTACCATACCAATCCTAATTAGTTTTAAGTGTATATAATTGGTGGCTCTGCTTTTATTTTTTCTCTTGATGGTCAGTCACAGTTTCTGGCCTGCCTTTTTTTATCTTTTTTTTAATTGCATTTTAGGTTGTGGGGTACATGTGAAGAACATGCAAGATTGTGGCCTAGGTACACACATGGCAGTGTGATTTGCTGCTTTCCTCCCCATCATCTATATCTGGCATTTCTCCCTGTGCTCTCTCTCCCTAAATCCCCACCCCCCGCTGTCACTCCCCCATTTCCCCCCCGACAGACCCCAGTGTGTGATGCTTCCCTCCCTGTGTCCATGTGTGTCCCTACCTGCCTTTTTCTGAGAAGGAGTCTCGCTCTGTCACCTAGGCTGGAGTGCAATGGTGCCATCTCAGCTCATTGCAACCTCTACCTCCTGGGTTCAAGTGATTCTCGTGCTTCAGCCTCCCAACCAGCTGGGATTCCAGACATGCACCACACATCTGGATTATTTATTTATTTATTTATTTATTTATTTATTTATTTATTTAGTAGATACAGGGTTTTGCTGTGTTGGCCAGGCTGGTCTCAAACTCCTGACCTCAAATGATCTGCCTGCCTTGGCCTCCCAAAATGCTAGAATTACTGGCATGAGCCACCATACCTGGCCCTCATCCCTGCTTTTTAAAACACGTCTAGCTACATTTTATTTTATGCTAGGTACCATGTACGGCAGTGCCATGAAGGATCCAGGTGATTTTCCCACCAGAGGGAGTACAGCCTTTCATCTGTAGGCAAATTGGACTGATGTGATCAGTCTCTCACTTGCCAGGAATTGAGCTGGGTCAGGGCTGGGTTGCACTTTTAGTACGGCTCAGTCCAAGCCTTAGTAAGGCTCATCCTTAAGGATGGTTCCTTGAGGGTGACCACCTTAGGCTTTTAATTTAGGGTCTGGGGTATCTGTCTCTTTGGCCCCAAAAGACTCCAGATGAAGTTCAGTTCTATCTTTTGGAAACTAGAAGCATGCTCTTTAGCTTTCCTGCCTATGCAACTTGAAAATCTGGCACTACAGGGAGACCAGTTACGTGTTTGCTGCAAGCCCTATTCCTCTAGCTGGACCCTGTCTCCCAAGTCACCAGCAGAGTATGAAATATTTCACCCTGTCTTTCTCATCCAGTACCTCAGCCTCCTAAAATATGCCAGAAGTTATATGTATACTTATACTACTTCGTAAAGCAAACTTTCAACACAGATTTTTTTCTATTAATACTTTAAACATCACCATAGGCATATTGCTTTTACTATTGACTTAACATTATTTAATAGACAGTATAAAAGCAAACTTTTACACAGTCACTGCTTAAAATTAACTCAAATCCTAAGTAAGTGATGTTTTGACTATTTTTTCAAATTTTAATTTTCTATTTGAGGAAATGCCCTCAAACAATATCTTAGGAGTTTAAAAATATTCATTGCAAACTGGCCGATGCTTAGGGTGCTTTGTGGTAGAAAACAACTGAACATCTCATCTCAGATAAGAGGCATTACCATCTCATAGTTAGCAACTGCAAGTAACAGCTGTGATGTGTTGGAGACCCTTGAATAACATATCTACTGTCGAAGGTCAGATCTTATCCCTTACCAGTCCAAGAATGACGTACGTCTCAGCTGTCATGAAGCCTCTTCTGGGACTACTGGAGAGAAGCATTTTGAGTAGACATCTGCCATATTTGCCAGCTTACCTTCTATTCTCCTCTTAAACAATCCTAGAACCCAGGGTTCTTTTGGGGAACCACATCCCTGCCACCCAGTCCTTATGATTTTGGTGGACTATCTCCTCCTCCCAGGGCGAAGGGTGGACACATGGCCCCAGCTTGGCCAATCACTGTTTTCTGCACCTTTTGGCTACGTCAATCATTTCAAATGGGGACACATGACCAAAGTTAGATCCCAGAGACTCCATTTGAGAACTTTTATTTACATCATTAAGGAAGATAGTGTTTGCAGCTGGGGATGCTGAGAAGAGGAGACAAGACTGTAGCTATCAGCAACCACCTTGCCATTATGAAGGTCAGCCCTCTCTGAGGGCAGCGCCAACAGAAAGGATAAATTCCAGTCTTGGGAACATTGGTTGAGTCCCTGGAGTCTGTCATATCTGAAGTCAGAAAATGTCCCTGGACTTTTGGGTATTGCAAATAGAAAACAGATTCCAATTTAACATAAGCAGGCTTTAGGTTTCTGCCACTCATAACCAAGAGTTGATTTATTAGGTAATTCTTACTAATGGATCAATCATTCTTAGCCAGACTTCATTCCAAGAAAAAAGGCTAGGATGGTGCGTCGGGTCCAGAAAATGCAGATAAAATTGAAGTGCTCCTCTTGCATCACACTGAGTGGGAATCCATGCGTGGGAGTTAGCTTTGTCACAATCCAAATATGGACATCCATAAGCCACTAAGCTTTGAAAGAGAAGCAGAGAAATACAGTTTTAGGGGCTGGGCTAGCATCTAGAGAGAATAGTTTAATAATCAGATTGACATGATCTAAGACAGTTGTAAACACAGACTTGAGACTTGCAAAATATTAGAACTGGAGGTGAAGATTCTGTGACATGTCAACAGAAGTGATAGACAAAATGGGCCGAGTGCAGTGGGTCACGCCTGTAATTCCAGCACTTTAGGAGGCCAAGGTGAGAAGATCACTTGAGGTCATAAGTTCAAGACCAGCTTAGCCAACACAGTGAAACCCCATCTCTACTAAAAATACAAAAATTAGTCAGGCATGGTGGCACGTGCCTGTAATCCCAGCTACTCAGGAGGCTGGGGCAGGAGAATCACTTGAACTGAGGAGGTGGAGGATGTAGTGAGACAAGATTGTGCCACTAGACTCCAGCCTGGGTGACACAGGAAGACTCTGTCTCAAAAAGAAAGAAAGAAAGAAAGAAATGATACATGAAATCTTGGACTATTCTGAAAGGGTCCAGAGAGGCGATGCAGTAAAAAACAAGCAGACAGAAGACAGAACCCTGGGAGTCACATACATTTAGAAGGCTGGTGAGGAGAACAGGAGTGGGAAACGAAGCTAGCAGAGCAGTCAAAGAGGTAGGAGGAGAACGAGGCAAAAGCTGGGACCAAGAAATCCAGGGGCAGCAGTTGCAAGTAAGAAAAAGAAATCACCAACTACAAATGCCAATAATTAAAGACCCTTGAGATGGAAAGAGAAGCAAGGAATTTACCAAGGCATTACTGATTTTGCCAAAAGATGTTCCAAGCAAGTGGTAGGGTAGGCTGGAATCATCACCCAGCAAAACCCACGGTACAAAGCAGCCAGTAAAAGCAATCAGCTTCCTGTGAGATGCCTGGTGGCCGAGGCAGGGGCAGGAAGGCAGGCAGGTGCAGAGGGAACAGTATGGAAACTGGAGTGCTAACTCTCAACATTACGAAAATACCATTATACTGTTTTTAATTATAAGTCACTTTTTGGGATATGTCTCACTATTAATGAGAAGGTACAAAAGAACTCTCTCAGTAAATAAAAGGTGGTTGTAATGCAGAGTAGCACATGCACAGGGAAATTATTAACATCGTCTCATAGCTGTTTGGTGAGAATGGGACCAAAATACGAAACTGTGGACTATGAGAGGGATGATACATTTTTGCTGAGCATTTGCTGCGAGAGGACACGGTGAACCCTAAGGAGGAGGAAACAAGTCCCTGCCTTTGGGGAATGCCAGTCTTCATTAAGGGTTGTTGCAGGAAACATCTCCAGGATGTCTCCTCTGAGCTGAGCTCCTGAAATACTACGTCTCCTACCCACCTTCTCAGTGGGTTATGGGTCTTCCTCATTACACACAGACACAGACACACACACACACACACACACACACACCCTCTGCATGCACAAGCTGCATGAGATATACTCAAAGACTACTCATTGTTTTTATGAAGTTTAAGTTTAACTGGGCATTCTGTATTTTATTTGGCAATGCCATATGCCACCAGTGTTTGCTGAATAAATACGGAAGTATACCTGGGGCTGCAGTGGGAGGAAAAATCTGGGAGAGGAAAATAATTTCTTCTAAACCTAATCTCCAAAAACAGTTATTAAAAAATAGCAAAATGCTTAAGGCACAGCACTGGTAGAGCAGTTGAGACCTTTGTGACATAAAGAACATGTATTTGGTCTCTGCCTTCTGTTCCAGGAATAGAACTTCTACAACCCCTGTAATTTCTTGGGTAACAGGAAGGTCTTTTGTTCTAATAAGATGACTCTTGGTGGGATCCTGAATTGGGGCTGGTCACAAGACTGAGTCATAATTACAAGCTGAGAACTTCCAGCCCACCCCCATCCTCTGGGACGGGAGAGGAGCTGGAGTTAAAAATTGGTAACCCCAAAGTGATGAAGCCTCTATAAAAATCCTAAAAAGATGAGATTCAGAGAGTTTTCAGAGTGGTGAACACATCCACGTGCCAGGAAGGTGGCACACCATGGGGACAGGAGCTCCTGCACTCAGGCCCCTTCCAGACCTGCTCTATATACCTCTTCATCTGGCTGCTCATTGGTATCCTTTACCATATATTTCATAATAAAGCAGCAAGCATAAGTAAATCAGTGAGTCCTGAATCATTATAGCAAATTATTAAGCCTGACAAGGGGACATGGGACCCCTTCACTTATAGTTAAGACAGAGAGAAGTGTGAGTCATCTGGGGACCCTCTATTTGCAATTGGCATCTGAAGTGGGGCATCTTGTGGCATTGAACCCTTGGCCTGTGGGGTCTGTGCTAACTCCAGGTAGGTAGCATCATAACTGCACTGTAGGGCACCCAAATGGTATCCAAAATTGGAGAATTGGTTGGCGTGAAAAAAAATAAAAAGCCCACTTTTGATGACCAGAGCGAAGTGTGAGCGTCAAGGCCACGGTTTGCGTTTTCTGTACAGCTGCAACAAGATGATGTGAGAGGCGTGAGAAACCTGTGGCAGAGCACCTGGTGGGGGCCACGAGAGGGGTGCGGATGGAATCCAACAGCGGGGTCTTCCAGGCACACTTGCTCCTCCCCTCTCCAACACCTGGATCCTGTCCGCCTCAAGCTCCAGAACTGCAAGTCCTGAAGTGAGAACCTGGATGTGCCTGTGGATGGATGTGACTTAATTTAGATAGTTGTCTCTCCTCAGGAAACCAAACACAAAAGGACAAACGCTGTGTGTGGCTGGACGATCCTGACTACGCGGTTAACGGGATGTGGACGCTGTGTGATCAGTGGAGTCTGGGTGGCCAGCGAAGGCTTCTGGGAGGAGACAGGCCCTGGGGGGCGGGCTTTCAAAGAAGAGGACATAAATAGGCAGAAATCTCTTCTTAGGTTCTAAATCTGAATTCGTTGTCATCAAACCTAAACACGACACCAAACACGGTATCAAGTTGTGGCTGGCTTTGTCAAACACTGTTTACCATGTAGACTTTCCCTTCTTCAGTAACAAGCAACTGCCTTCACTCTCTTCTTTTGTTAGACAAACCCGTGGACACCAGCACATCTCAGGTGCTGACAAACCAGGAACGACGACCTCTCATCGCAGCCGCATGTACCCATGAACACGTGTGAGACACACCACCAAAGCTAACAGGTATTAATGGACAAGTCTTCAGATTTTGCAGTTTCTTCTTTTACTTTTCAGTAATACATTATAACTCACTTGCATAAATTAGCCATATTGGTTCAGATGAAGAGACATCATACGTTGCTATTTTGCTTAGTTTCTGTAGAGCAAAAATGCAGAGCAGCTTGGCTGAAAGGTCTCAGCCTGAGGGTCGCTCGTGAGGGTGCAGTCGTCACCTGAGCTTACAGCTTGGCTGGCATGAAAGGACTGACTGCAAGACAGCGACCTAGCACACCTGGCCAGTCAGCGCTGGCTATCGGCTCTCCACAGGGCATCTCCACAGGGCTGTTTAAGTATCTTCATGGCTCAGCAGCTGGCTTTCCCCACCATTTGAGAGGGTCAAGAAGTCAAGGTGAAAAGTATCACGTCTCTTACGACTTAACTTCAAGGTCACATACTTCTGGCTTCTTCAATTGGTGACCCAGACCAACCCTGCCTCACAAAGGAGAGGGCCTTGGAAGGGTGAGGATCACCTTGGAGACTGGCTATCACAAAGCCCTTGAATTCAACTTTGAAAATGCCAAGTATGCTAACTGGGGTCAAAGTCTCCCACCTGGGAAATAGAACATGTTAAGATCTTATAAGGAATAGCCAGACATATAAGATGACCACATAAAAGGGTGGAAGAGAACACATACACCTCATCAACACCAACTCCTTCAAGGTGTGAGCCCCATCCATCTGTTCGTCCATCCGTCCATCCGTCCATCCATCCATGCATCCATCCATCCGTCCATCCATCTTCCCACCTACCCATCTATCCACCTACATACATATCACTGGTATTTATCACGGAAGCTTCTGTGGGGAACTCTAGGGAAAAGTGGTGAATGAAAAAGATAAATTTCTCATGGAATGGACAGTTCAGGCTGAAAGGCAGACATTAAGCCAGGATATAAACAGAAAAAGAAAATGGTAAGGCAGAGCGTTGAAGAAACAAAAAATAATTATAGTAATAAACCAAGGGGCATCTGCTTAAATGAGATAATGAGGGAAGGAAGGCTTCCCTAAGGAAGGGGTTTTAAGGCAGAGATGAGAAGGGACTTATCCACCATACAAGATGGGGTGCTGTAAGCACTCATGGACGGAGGTCAGGAACAGGTGTTCCCAAGGTGGTTCCCAAGGCTCTTCTTGACAACAGCCAGAGGAGGAGCCAAGTGTGGAAGATGAGGCCATCAATGTTGACCTGAGCAGGCTGGCAGGAGCGGCGCGGCCTGGAGGCTGCTGGAGGAGCTGAGGGTGGGGCAGAAAGCAATCCTGGAGAGAGGGGCATGGACGCAGTCCCACAGCCACCGGAAAAGTAGCCAGCTTGATTGCAACAGAGGAGACCAGATGTTCTAGGTGGGGTAGAGCAGCAGCCAGCTGGGGATGGTGTAGGAGGAGGATATGGTGAGAGGCGGTGCTCCAAAGGGAGTTTCAATGCAGAGAGAGTAGGGCACAGGGAGCATGGGGGCTGCAGGCCAAGGTCTGGCTGCCCTTTGGAACATCACCTCAGTGGGGCCACGTCTTAACAAGTTCTGCTTTGAATCTGGGACAGATTTTGGGAGCACCCTCCACTCATAAATGAGACACACTCAAATCAATCAAAAGATACAACATAAACATTTACAGGAAAAAACGATTTCCCTGAGAGCCCATTGTCTATATAAAATGTCAGTAACAGTCTATTTTCAAACCTCTTCTAAAATGATACCCCCAAAATGTTGACTACTCAGAAATCTTCAGTGGCTCCCCAGTGCCTTCAGAATTGAAGTCAACCCCCTAGCATGACACTCAAGGCCTCATTTAATCTGAAAACTCCTCAGCCCAACTCAAAATCTAGCTGGAATAGGTTTATAAGTGACTTAATAGTCACTTATAAACAGAAGGCTGGGTGTGGTGGCTCACGCCTGTAATCCCAGCACTTGGGGAGGCTGAGGCAGGTGGATCATGAGGTCAGGAGTTCGAGACCAGCCTGACCAACGTGATGAAACCCCGTCTCTACTAAAAATACAAAAATTAGCCGGGCATGGTGGGGCATGTCTATAATCCCAGCTACTCAGGAGGCTGAGGCAGGAGAATCGCTTGAACCCGAGAAGTGGAGGTTGCAGTGAGCCAAGATCATGCCGCTGAACTCCAGCCTGGGCAAGAGAGCTAGACTCTGTCTCAAAACAAACAAACAAACAAACAAACAAACAAAAATAAACAAAGGATCGCGACTTCTGTCTCAGAGCAGAGTCAACGCAGAGCCTACTTCAAAACCCTGGCTGTGAGGCTTTCTATGTAAGGAAAGGGATAAGCGGGGGTTTCAGTAGATTGCCCCAATTTGTACAGAGGCTAGGACTGGTAACGTAATTATCGTTCCTTTTCATTTGAGCCTGAGACACAGGGCGAGGAAACGGTAAGGATGCCACTCCAAGTCTTTGCACTTCAAACAAAACAGTTAAACTCATTTGCATTCATGGCCGCAGGAACTTCTTGAAAGGAGTTGCTCTGAGGTTAATGAGCACGATAGGCCAATTCGATGTGTGCCGAAATCCTTGGAATCTGAAAACATGGCAGTTGTAGCTGGTCAGCCTTCACTGAAAAATGTACATGTGTTGTCTTTGAGGGTATTTACTTAACTAAAGACGTACGTTTCCACAGCTTCTGGACAGTTATTTTATAAGAAAAGACCTTTAAAGCTTCTCCAACTCATTTCCCCACCTGCCAACTCTGCTTGCCAGCTCTTTCCTCGTAATGCCTGCTGGAGCCAAAAGAACGTCTCCGTGTTCCTGTCTGCTATAACCAACAAAAACGCATCCAATCTTTTGTACTCGACTTAAGGATGCTGTTTCTGTCCTTTCCAACTGAGGGCTCCTTCTAACCCTGTCTGGGCAACTGAAGTATGTGGCATAAAAATCAGAAAACTAGTTTAATCCTTGGAGCTGGGAGGATGACCAGTTTGTGTTTTGCCCATTACAGGCGTTTCCCATGGCAGCTGGATTCCCAAAAACGCTTCCAGACTGAACCAGACGAGACTCGGTACCTGCCAATGAAACAGCAGGCTGGAAAACTCAGTCTCTGGAGCTCTACCGAGACCGTTCTGGAGATCAACCTCACAAAGCTCCCTTCTCTTTTTACTTAAAACTGCAAGGCAAGACTGTAGATCTGTGATTCTTCACTTTTCCACAGCACGCCCAGACAAGAAAATTGCAGGACAGCCAGTGTCCAGTCTCAATGCTCCTTATAAGCAAAGACACAGACACTGGCTGCCCGACAGCTCCCAGAGATCCGATGCACTCCCAAGCAGTTCACTTCTGAGATTTGCCTGTGTCAGGGAACACTAAAAGCAGCAATCACTTTTGGCAATGCAAACGCATTCCTATTAGCTGAATAGGCACGACCAGAGATTATATGCCCCCGTGGTCTTGTTCTGAACTATAAAAGAAGGAGCTGGATTTCAAAGGAGATATGATAGAATTCTCTACCCCTGGTGGGCTCTTAACTCTTCCTTATGTGTGTACAGCAGGAAGAGTTAACATTTCCAAGAGTTCTGTTTGAGCAAGCGGCAAAGCAGCTCTGAAAGGAAATGGCCAGTTTTAATGCAATTTTTAAAAGGGTAAAATGTCTCTAACACTTCACACAGGGCCTGGCACGTAAATGATTCTCAATAAATATTTGTTGACTAAATGAATATACAGAAAGGATTCAACAAGAAAGCAGGGTAATCTCTAACTGGTAATGTCTTCCCCCTCAAAGTGTTAAGTCAAAACTCACGGAGAGGATTCCACCCAATAGTATCCTAGGCAGGGCCTCCTCCCTCCATGCTCAGCAGGCTTCGGGCCACTCAGCCCTATGGATGGAAGGGATCCCCACGCCCCTTGTCATGCAGGGCTCAATTTACATGGCTATACATGTAAACTGATGAAAAAATACACCTGATAAGGTATTCAAGGTAGAAAAATTAAAGAAATTGGTTGGGCACAGTGGTTCATCACTGTTATCTCAGCACGTTGGGAGACTGAGGCAGGTGGATCACTTGAGCTCAGGAGTTTGAGACCAGCCTCAGCAACATGGTGAAACCCTATCTCTACAAAAAATAATTTTTTTAATTAGCCGGGTGTGGCAGTGCACTGACTGCGCCACTGCACTCCAGCCCGGGTGACAGAGTGAGACCCTATCTCAAATAATAATAATAATAAAAAAGAAATTGTTAAAAGTCTAAAGTAGTTAAAATAGCGTTTTCCAAGTGGTATAACGTGTCCCCCCACGATAGACAAAGACATTTTAAGAGGTGTACAGCACACTTCATTTTAATCACTTTCATGTGTTTCAGAAAAATAATCAATAAGTACACCACGCATGTAGAAACAACATTAATAATGTGGTTGCTTTTATAATCAGGTTAAATGCATGCTGGTGGGTCCTGGTGACTGAGGTTGGAGAAGCATGGATGTAAACTATGTCACCTACACACACAGAAACCCCGCTGTGAGTCCATCAACGGTGGGAAGTGCTCAGCCTGTGATGTTTCTGCATTTGGGCAAATCTACCCACGGCCCTTCTGAGGTGTCCTTCCTGAGACAGGTCTCGGGTGGGACGTGCTGGATGAGGTGGAGGAACGGAGCCAAGCTAATGGCTTCCATGGAAAGAGGAAATCTGAGCAGAGCCCCGATCCATAACCCTGGATCTCAGTAGCTCTGTGCTCTCACCAACTCTGTTTTGCTCTCACACACACACAGTCACAATCACACCACTCTCTTGCCCACACTCATTCTTACACATTCACATACACTTTCTACACTTTCACGCACTCCAACTCTAGGACCAAATCTTTAAACACTATGCTTGGAAAATTAGTAGGTTCAAGCAAAAAGAAGACCCTTTGTACCTTATGCTGAGTAAAAACTGCATATGACAATCACTAGGCCAGCTGAATGAAACCTTTTTTTGTGTGCCAATTTTAGAAAAAGGTCAATTTAATTTCAAGTAATTAGCAGGAAGGCAGCCTGGAGGCATGGATCAATGCAGGGAATGTGAAATGCCAGCGCTAGGTCAAATGCTGAAGAGAGGGAATTAATTTTTTAAAGAAACATTTTGTTTTATTTCCCCCAGGGAAAATAGCCTAATGATTAGGTCAGATTCTCAGTAACTGATTTAATAACTTACTAGACATGGCTATTTTTTTATGTCCATAGGTACTTCCATAAAGAAGCAATTTCCTGGTATATTTTCTTTTATACTATTTTATTATTATTTTTCGAGACGGAGTTTTGGTCTGTCACCCACACTGGAGTGTAGTGGCACGATCTCCGCTCACTGCAACCTCCACCTCCCAGGTTCAAGCAATTCTCCAGCCTCAGCCTCCTGATTTTATAGCATTTTAAATTAATTAGGTTGGAAGATAGGGTGTGTCTCAGCCATGATCCAGCATTTGAGATCTGTTTCTTTATAATCTACACACAGCAAACATACACATATATTTCCCATGCTGTGTCAGCTGAGAGGGCCTAGAAGCAATGACTTACCAGTAGCAGTGAGCCTATCTAGGACCTGGATCCTGGTCTCTAATGTCATTCTCCAGGGAATCAGGGCTTGTGGAGAAATGGCTGACTCTAGGACAGGAACAGGAAATATACCAGATGTACCCAGTGCATCTTGCAGTGCCAGAAAGGAAGGAAGTGCTTGAAAACAAACACACACACACACACACACACACAGTCACAATCACACCATCTCTCTTGCACACACTCATTCTTACACATTCACATACACTTTCATGCACTCCAACTCACACACTAATGTACACCCACACACTCACAAACTCACACACATTCACACTCTCTCACATGCACCCATACATTCTCAGAGTCACTCTCCCACACACATTCTAACACACATATATACTTTCACACACACTCAAACTCACTCACATACACCCACACACTCTGAGTCACTCACATACACACATTCTAACACACAGGCACTTTCACACAAAAGCTCATGCAGTGACATTCACTCACACACACACTCACATACACCCAGAGTCACACTCTCTCACACACACATTCTAACACTTTAACACACAAACTCATGCACTGACATTCACACTCACACACATACACCCACACACTCTCACACACACATTCTAACACACATATGCACTTTCACACAAACTCATGCACTGAGATTCACACTCACACAGTCATTCACACACACACATTCTAACACACACATGCAGTTTCATACACATTCGAACACACATTGACATTCACACTCACACACACTCACACACCTTCACACATGCCCTCATGGGTGTATATTAAAGAGACACAGAAGCCAATGAAAAGAATTCTCGATGGCCAAAGTAAGAACAATTTGAACAACAAAATAAGTGAGAGTATTGGATTATATTCTAAAGTATAAAATAAATACCTGTATTAGTCCATTCTAATGCTGCTAATAAAGACAGCATATCCAAGACAGGGTGATTTTTAAAACAAAAATTTAATTGACTCCCAGTTCCACATGGCTGGGGAGGCCTCACAATCACAGTGGAAGGTGAAAGGGAAGCAAGACACATCTTACATGGCAGCAGGCAAGAGACTATATGCAGGGGAACTCCTTTTTTTTTTTTTTTTTTTGAGATGGAGTCTTACTCTGTCACCCAGGCTGGAGTGTAGTGGCATGATCTCAGCTCACTGCAACCTCTGCCACCCAGGTTCAAGCGATTCTCCTGCCTCAGTCTCCTGAGTAGCTGGGATTACAGGCACCTGCCACCGTGCCCAGGTAATTTTTGTATTTTTAGTAGAGACAGTGTTTTGCCATGTTGGCCAGGCTGGTCTTGAACTCCTGACCTCGCGATCTACCCTCCTTGGCCTCCCTAAGTGCTGGGATTACAGGCGTGAGCCACCACACCCAGCTGGAACTGCCCTTTATAAAACCATCAGACCTCGTGAGACTTAATCACTATCACGAGAACAGCACGGAAAAACCCTTCCCTGTAATTCAATTACCTCCCACAGGGTCCCTCCCATAACAGGTGGGGATTATGGGAATCACAATTCAAAATTTGGGTGGGTACACTACCAATCATATCAATACCCATGAGACCACATTATTGTGGTTAAATGATTAAAAACATAAATAGGGAGCACAGACAAATGTCACATGCAGGAGAATTCCAAATAATGGGGGCAGCTACCTCCCCCTCCAGGGGTGCAGCATAACTCCCCACTCCTCAAGTGTGGGATGTGCACAGTGACCTCCTTCTAGGCAACACACCATGGGAAGGGGGAAAAAGAGCTTTACTAGTAGAGAAACCAGACAAACACAACCTCAGCCAGGTGCTGAAGCATCTACAGATAAGACATATAGACAGTATATCCCCTCAATATGGTATAACAAGACAGGGACTCTGCCTCTGTGATCTGCTCCCCAAAACAGAGAAGCCCAGTCCCATCATGAGAAAAACACTGGACAAATCCCAGCAGAGGAACAGTCTATGCCACACCTGATCACTACTCCCCAAACTGTCTAGGGCATCAAGGACAAGGAAAGCCCAAGAAACTGCCACAATCAAGAGGAGCCTTCAGAAACACGACACTAAACATGATGTGAGGTCCCAGATGAACCCGGCTAGAAAAAGAACATCAAGTCAAAGCTAAGAAAATCGAAGTAAGGTACAGACATTAGCTCATAGTAATCCATTGATAGGGGCTTGCTAATTACAACAAATGTAATAACAGAGAGACTTGGTGTGAGGTGCATGGGAACCATACTATCTTTGCAATTTTTCTATAAATTAAAATTGTTCTTATATAAAAAGCTTATTTTTAAAGATCTAGCAAGAGCAGTCTTGGGAGGATGGAAGGGTGGGAATCAACGTTTATTCTTCCTTGCCCCAAATTACCAATGGGCAGATTTCTCTAAATACATGCCATCTCGAGAGACACCTGTTTCCTTTTAACCATTTATGTGTTGTGCCCACCACGTACTCTCAACGGGGATGAGCAAAATTGGTACTAGGAAGGGGAGGAAAATTATTAGATATTACGAAGGTTGTTACCCTCCAAAGCTTAGCTTAGCACAACCCAATAAAATCTTATTCCTTACTGTTCAAGTTCTCTTGTTAGGGAGAAGTTAAATTTAAATCATTTAATTTTTCTCTTTAAGCAGTTGGTAATAAAAAATGCTGGTTAAACACTAGCATGCACCACCAACAATGCATGTCTTCTTTACACTCTGAAGAACACGTGCAAGACAAAAGAGAATCAAGAGCATGTTTAATACACCCAAGAGGAAAACCCTCCCACAGTGGCTCTCCATGCAGGCTACATTCTACCAGGGTGCTGCAGTCGTGTTGTTTCAACATGATTTTTACAGATATGGTTGCAGGCACTGTCAGGGTAGGTATAAAAATGTTTCTCACTTTTTAAGGAAAGAATAGGAGGATTTTTAACCAATCTGAACTTTAAATTTTGGTTGAACAAAAACATCTTCATTGCCATCACAACTATTTACTGAGTAACTATTAAGGAAGGTCCTCACTGGTTATCTGTTGCAACTGCAGAGACATTCCACAGTAAACACACAGACAAGCTTCCTCAGCTTTCCTGTGGCATGAAATTATAAAACGCAACATTATCTCATGAGAACTGATGAATTACAAATAAATAATCAAATGCAACATTAATACACATTAAATCTCTTGGTAAGATAAGCTCTTCAGTTTAAAGTCAGATTTTAGAATCCTAATATTTTCTAGAAGTTTTATGTTCTTTTAAATGACCTCAATCTTCAGAATGTTCTCTTATTAAAAAAATTCAGGCTGAGAAAGAAAAAAAATATTATTAATTGTCACAAATGACGACACAAAAGGTAATTGTGAAAAATGGGAAACCAAGGTATGCAGTATATAAAAATTCTCTGTAGTGTCTTTGCACTTTCTCAATAAATCCAAAACTGTTTTAAAATAAGGTGTTTATTTTTTAAAATCCCATATGTCTGTTTAAGTCCTTATTTCAATTTATGACCATTTGTGAGCTTCTCAAGGACAGGATGGGGTCCCATTCATCCTTTCTTCCTGGGAACCTGACCTCGGATCTCAGAGACAGCAGGCATTTGTATGTCCTTGGGCAAATGTGCAACTGAAAACAGAATCCATCAAACACCTTCTCTCCTAATATCAAGCAACTATAAGCCCTACCTGTCAGTCAAACGTACAAAGTATTACTCAGGATTATATAGTTTACAATTTCTGTCTAAAGAAGATAAGTCACGACATCTTCTGCATTATCCAAATTTGTTCAGTTATTTTAAAACATGATTTTTTTTTCAAAAGGACCCAGTTCCATGATAATGATAGACACTTGTAGGGGAAGAAAAAGGTACAGAAACTGTAAGACAACCCGATTCAATAAAAACAATTCAGAAAGTATGATATTAAGGCCTTGCTAAGAGGTCACAAGAAACGAGAGAGTGGGTGGTGAGTGTTGCTGGAAAGGCAGAACCCCTCCCTGGTTGAGTGAGAGCTCCCTATGCCGGGGACACAGCTGAAACAAGTACAATACCTTGGCCTGCTTTCTCCTCTTTGTGTGTTGGCCAAATAGGAAGAGTGAACAGGAAAGACCCTGGCAGGGAGCTGGGAGGCAACAATCTCGTCTTGCTGAAGAAAGCCAGATCTCCCTCAGAGGCAAGACCGGCAGGGAGGGAGAGAGCGCTGGCGAGTGCTCACCACGTCTGCCCCCTGAACCATGACCTCAGCTGTCTGGAGTCAAGATTTATGAAGCAGTCCTGATATGGTACACAGGGGAAAGAAAGTTAAAGATTTTTCCGAAAGGTAGCGGAGCACTATGCAAAGAATACTGGATTTCAAATCTGACAGGCCTTGGCCCAGATGCCAGTCCTCTGGCTTAACGTTCTACCTCCGTCGTGGGGTGGGGCAGGGCTTCAGCATCCGCATCTGCAAATGTACACAACAACATCCACCTGGCAGGGAGGCTGGGGGCATCCAGGGAGCTGATATCCATGGAACATCCAGCCCAGTTGTAAACTATGGCCCTCGGGCAAAGCCACGGCACTGCCTGCTTTGGTTCAGCCTGCGAGCTAAGACTGGTTTCATGTTCTCAAATTGTTAAAAAAGAAGATTTTTTTCATGACACATGAAAATGATACTAAATTCAGATTTCAGCATCCAGTAAGTTTTCCTGGAACACAGCCATGCTCATTCATTTACGTATTAGCGACGGCTGCTTTTACACAACCAGTTGAATCGCTGCAGCGGGTACTACTGTGACCTGCACTGCGGAATACATTCACTGCTTAGCTCTTCCCAGACAAATCTGCAGAACCCCAGTCTGACTCCATCCAGGGTCAAGAGGGGGATCCCAGTAATTGCCAGTTTCCTTTCCTTCCTCATCTTTTCTCACTGGGTACTGGTTCTCAATCAGGGGCAATTTTGCACCCCAGAGGCCACCCGGCAATGTCTGGAGACACCTGTGACTGGCAGACGGTGGCACTGGCATCATTCAGGCAGAGGCAGGGATGCTGCTCTACATCCAGGAACTCCCAGGCCAGCATCCTCCCCCTACACACAGCAAAGGCTTATTCTGTCCTGGGGCAGTGATAGGAGGACCGAGGGAGGGACAGGAGAGAGGCTGGCATTTGCTGTGTAGCCAGCATGTGTAAGGCACGGCATCAGGCCATGGCACAAGGCCACCATCACCATCTCCTTTACAGCTAAGGAAACAAAGACTAACGACAGGCCCATGCCACACAGCAAGGCAGAGGGAGTGCGAATCCATTTCTGCAGGTTCCAACATCCATCGTTCTCCTTCCGCCATGCCTGGCAGTGATTCTTGAAACAGCTGAGTTCCCAGCCAAGATACAAGGGCGCCAGCTTTTACCTCTCCAAATCCTCTCCCCATAATGGTGGGTTATATGAGGCCTGGTGCAGGAGTTGGGGCCCCCAGCAGCCTCCTGTGTGGCAGACACAGCTTCATGGGGACTGTCAGGCAAAGGGCAGGGTTGGGGTTCCCACAGAAGGGAAGAATGTGGGTGAGACCGACCAAAACCAGGAACCCACACAGTCTGGAAACTGTTCCAGCCATGAACCTCTATGCATGTCTTACGAGGATATCTACGCCATAGCTCAACAGTAGGTGTTTTAGTCATGACATTCTTGGGAGGAAACACTATTGGCTGGCTTGGTAGCTAATGTAAAACGGATACTTCCTAAGTCAGAAAGGCTAACTATTGAGTCTACTCAGCCAAGCTGGACGTGTTACAGTCTAGCCTGAGAAACTCCTGCAATTACCGGAATAATCCCTTAGATGAAGAGGAAAATCATTCCCTATAGGTCTGGCCACATCAACCCACCCACGTGGAGTAACAGCACTGCTCCTGGCACAGAGCCACACTTGGGGAGGTGGTCCAGGTAACACACCACACAGCACTAAACTGAAGAATGCAGCATTCTATCAACTAGACACCTCTCGGTGACTTTAAGGGGCCCAGAGTTGCCAAAAGGAGGTAGGAAACATCTAGAAAGCTGTGGTAGTCAGAGTGGTTTGCAGACTCTTCACAGAAATGAGGGAGGCTCAGGATCCAGGAACAGGGAAAGTCTCAGAGTCAGTCAACAAGCATCCTGCAATCACTTCACTCTGTGCCTAGTACTACACCAAGGTGGAACGGCACAGAGCTGTGGCTGCTGCCCTGAGGGAGGGCGCAGGTTGGCTGGGAGAAGCAGGGATTAAAAACTAATAACGGGCAGGGCGTGGTGGCTCACGTCTGTAATCCCATCGCTTTGCGAGGCCAAGGCGGTTGGAACACCTGAGGTTAGAAGTTTGAGACCAGCCTGGACAACATGGTGAAACCCTGTCTCTGCTGAAAAATACAAACATTAGCTGGACACAGTGACAAGCACCTGTAATCCCAGCTACTCGGGAGGCTTAGGCAAGAGAATTGCTTGAACCTGGGAGATGGAGGTTGCAGTGAGCCGTGATTGCGCCACTGCACTACAGCCTGGGAGACAGAGCAAGTCCTGTCTCAAAACAAAACAAAACAAAAAGAAAAAAAAACTAATAATGATGGCACTGTGTGAGTCCCAAATCATGCATGTTTGGGGTCAAAGGTCAGGATAGAAGGTAGAGGTAGGACCCAAAGCATAGTCCAAATTAATCTTTGAAAACCTCACAGCTTTCATGCTTTTACACAGGTGCAGCATTTCTTCTCTACAGAGCACTGGGGCATTTATTGGGTTGATAACTGGGGCTTACAGTTGAGTTGGCTTATTTTAGGGGTTGGGCTGTTTGAGGATATCCAACAGAAAGAACTAGAACTGCTCTCAGGAAGTATGAAGCTTGCCTTGTGAGAGGCAGAGGGAACCAAGGAACAGCAGATGCCCACATGCTCCTTGGGGATCCAAGGGGATGTGATCGCCTATGACACTTAAGTTGTGACTCTGCAGCATCTGTTACTGCCATGTGCAAGGCTGAATTTGCATGAATTAAGTGTGTGCCTATGCTTGCACATCGCAGGGACGTGTACGACTTAAAAAGACAAAGGTATGGGAAGGACAAATTTGGCCAGGAGGCCAGGGGTTCAGGGTAGGTTTCAAAAGAGAAGGTGCCATTTAAGAATGAGTATTTACGTGGTGCTTCAAGAAGGACTCAGGGAGTCAGGGGGACGTGGGGACAGAGCATAGTGCAAGCATGGTGGTAAAGAGCATGGCCTATTTAGACAGCTGGTTGTCCTGACAAGCTCCATGGCTAAGATGTAGGAGTGGGGGCTCTAGAGTCCAGACGGCCCAGGCCACCCAGTCCCATGGGCATCATGCTAAGAAGCCTGGCTTTGAATTCAGGTGTCATCCAGGACTTCTGAAGGACTGGAAAGCAGGAAGGGAACAGGCTCTATCTGTCCTTTAGACTGAGCAAGCTGCCTCCTTTCACAGAATGGAGGACTAATAAAGGCGGTGGTAGAGGGCAGAGAGGAGCAGCACACGTCAGGATACTGGGCCAGTCGATTGAAGAGGCGTTTCAAACCTTACTATCTGAGGGGAGAAGGAAGATCACAACCTCATCTTCTAGGGACAATTAAGTGAAAGGCAGAGTCTACCTTGGGGCACAGTACATTTGCATAATTGGGAACTTTCAGCGGGAGGTACCCGTAATTGATTGGAAGTAGAGGATCCAATCTCAGAGGTCAAAGCAGAATGAGAGGTTTGGATTTTAAGTTAATGCATGAAGATGACAGAAACCGAAGCTATCATTCATAACACCTGACACAGTGCTTCACACAGCGGGAACTCCACATGTGGTAGCTCTCACTCACCTTGTCACTCATGTGAGCCCCCAGGTGCAAGTAGACTATGAGGTCATAGACGAGAGGGACATCACAAGCCGGATCCTTCATCAGAAGTGGGGCCGCTTCTCAGAGGAGAAGTGAAAGAGCCAGGAAAATGAATGAAAAGAACAAAAACATATGAGAAGAAACAAGAGAACAGGGTCTCAGGAGCCCAAAGGCAGGAAGGAATTCAAAGAAAAAGAGGGAATTGCTTCAAGATGAGTAAGATAAAGAGTGAAAGCTGTGTGCTGGCTTTGGAAATTAGGAGGCCATCTCTGACCTTGGCAAAGGCTGTTCCAGTGAAGTGTTGGGAACAGGGGCTGCTACCAAAGGTTTGGAGGGAACTGGGGGGAGGTGAGTGAGTGAGTGAGTGCGGACCACCTTTTCGGGAAACCTGGTTGTGAAGAGAAATACGGAGTTGGCTATTGGAAGGGAGAGCAGGGCTCAGCTTTCTCAGCTGTAAAAAAAGGGCAAATGGGAATGTATGAAGTAGAATGTGCCTCTGTCCTTTTAATGAGTTGCTATTTGATATTTAAGGCCTGCCATATGCTTAGGGAAGCTTTAGTTTCGTGTTCTAATTCGTTTGCCTTCTATTTTCCATTTCGCATACTATTTCTATAACTTCATTCTCACTCAAGAAAGCTGGAAATTAGACATTTCCTGGAGCATTCAAAGGCTGAGCTTGAGTGAGGTCACCTCATGATCAATCACATGTGACACATCTTCCCTGGTTCTGCAGTTAATTTTTTCAAGACGTGAAACTGGAGCTTGGTTCCTAAAGACACTTTAAACTTTCAGTGTCATCTTACATTTCTGCAGTAGTGTTAAGTTCCTAGCGTATTTTACGGCCATTGTTTCATCTCATTCTTACAGTGACCCTTAGAGGAAGGGAATACAGATAAGCTTATCCCCCATTACAGACAACAACCAGCGCACAAACCCTGCAAGCTCGCAACACACACATGATCTCATCCTTCTCTGTTCCCCTGCTCTTTACACTAAACTGTCAGTGGCACTGATGACTTGATTCTTGATTTGGAAAGGACATTCTAACATCCCATTCAGAGAGAAAGTGAGAGAACCTGACAGTAATTGTACCTAAATCAGCCAAATCGACTTGACCAGCCTCTGGCACTGGATGCAGCATCAATTTCCCCAAGTGGATCTAAGCCTTGGGTGCTCACTAAAATCACCAGGGAGTATTTTTTAAAAAGAGAAATCTGCGTGGGCCTGCCCCAAACCATTTAATCTAACTCTCAACAACTGGAGGTTGAATGCTGTTATTTATAAAAAGTTTCTGGGTGACTCTAAAATGCAGCTAGGCTGAGAACCAGTATACATAGGAAGTCAATGACGTGGTGAACACCAAATTAGACAGAGGTCCTTTCTCGTTGCGGGTGTATATGATGAAAGCTCCTCCCGCCTATGTAGCCAGGGCCAAAACACAGGGCTTGTCCTTAGCACCTTGAATCCACTGGCAAGTCCAGTGGACTTTCCCTTCAAAATACATCACCAGTCCAATCACTTCTCGTGCTGTCCACGGTCAGAGCATGGACACCTCCCTCTCCTTCCTGGACAGCTGCACCGGATTCCCCACTGCTCTCCTTGTTCCATTCGGGGCTCTGCACTGCAGTCTGTGCACAGTCGTCAGAGGTCACTGTTAAAACTCACTTGCACGCCCTGCTCCAAGCCCGAGGGAACCTTCCTGTGGCTGTTCTACCTTGTCTGGGCCCTGCTGACCTCTCTGCGTACTCCTTCTTTCCCTCCTGCTGTTGCAGCCTTCTGCTCACTGTTCGCTCGGCCTGGATGCTCTTCCCCAGATCTCCACATGGCAGGCTCACTCTTCGTGCCGCTCAGGTCACCCTCAGATGTCACCTCCCCAGAGAAGACTTTCCTGACCACCCTCAGGACAGAGATGCAGCCCCAGCACCGGGTGCACAGCAGGCACATCATCAGATATGGGAATGAGTGACTGAACCCCCAGGAACTTTTTACCCCCCGGGAACTCTGTCCCAAAGCACAGCAGAGCAGGTGACCAGGATGCCTGAGGTCACAGGGATGGCCCCATGCTATGGTGCCATAGGATGAAGAAGAGAGAGTTGAGGGCAGGTCAGCGCTCTGGGGCCATGGGGTGGAGCAGTGGTTAGTGCCTCTGGGTCACAGAGCGATGTGCTTTTCATGCCAAGCCTAGAGTTTGTCTTTACATTGTAGGGTGTGGATGTGAGGAACATCTCTCAGGGCTTCAAGGAAAATCGTGATGAGTTAGACTTTCATTTTAGGAAAACAGTTGTGGAAATTGGTCTGGAAGAAAGCCAGAAAGGATGTGACTTGTAATTTGAGGCCCCCTTTTTCTAGGTTCCCATGGCCTTCCCAATCAAAAACTGCAGGCCAAACTTCCAGCTCTGGCTTACTGGAATTGTCATGGCCATCAGATAAAATGTTTAAGAATTAGCCATTTCTGGCAGGGCACAGTGGCTCACTCTTATAATCCCAGCACTTTGGGAGACTGAGACAGGAGGATAGCTTGAGCCCAGGAGCTCGAGACCAGCTTAGGCAACAAAGGGGAACTGCCTCCCCCCAAAAATTAAATAAATAAGAATAATAAGAAAAAATAAAAGAGCTAGGCATTTCTGTATAAATAAGGAATGCACTTTATGGTTGTGAATACTACATGTCACCTCTGGGGAAAAACAGTCACAAAAAATTAATGTTATGGTTTGGTAAGTCAGATAAAATCAGGATATTTAACTATCAGAGAAAGAAGGCAACAGTTTATGTCATCATCTCAGGATGAATGTCCGTTTTGTACAGGCTACTGCTTCCACAGCAAGGTCACACGTGGAGGAGCCCAGCAGGGAGTCCTGGCCCCTGTTGCTCCTGCATCACCCCAGGTCTGTCTAATCTTCCATGCTCCAGACACACCTGCCTCTTCCCTGCTCCCTGACACCAGCCTCTTACACACTGACTCTTCTCATGGCTGGCTCTTTAGAACTTAGTGAAAAAATTATCTTACCTTCTTAGAAAGGGCTTTCCTGGCCAACCTATCAGAATCCATCAACCCTGCTGGCCCCTGGAATGCTTTGTTGTTTCTTTCTTAACATTTATAGCAACCTGAATTTATCTGTGTTTCCCTTACTGCACTGTAAGCTGCAGGCGGCAGCAAGCATGTCTGCCTTCTGCGTTGGCTGCATGCAGGTGCTCTCAGTTAAAAACTGGCCAAATAGAAAGAGGCAGGGAGTGAGAAGCAAATCTAAAAGTCTGTATTCTGAGGCACAGCAGGCACCATTGTTCTGCAAAAATATTCTTAATATGAGTGTGCCTTGTATACTGAAGATACACGTCATGATGCAGTTCAAAATGAAAATCTTGACTTATTGACACTGAGGACAGATACACACATACACACTTTTGACCAGAATGCCTATTCCCACAGCATGTATACACGTCCTTCCCATGGGGAACTCCTGCAAACCGGTACACACATAACAGACATTCACATGTACCCCTTCTCACACAAGCTTTTGGGGTTACCCACCACATGAGTCCATACTGTAATAATGTGGCCATATACTGATGCTGTAAGCTACGTGTTGAGATGAGTCTACTGGCATTACAACAAAATGCTGTTCTCACCTCACCCAGGTCCCCATGTCCTTATAAAATGTCACTAACCTGGAATTCTTTTAGTGCCTATCAGCCACATGGCTCTCATTCCTGAGGCAGAAACCCAGAAGAGTTGGGACAGCTACCTAATAATCATGGTTTTTCCGTTTTCTAAACGATGATGCTCGTGATGGAATCATCAGGTCAAGCTTGGCCAGCAGTAGATGTGCCAATTTCTCCTCCAACACACCTTGTGATGTCTGCCAGGTGACTGGCAGGTGGGAAGGAGAAAGCTGGGGGTCAAAAACCAGAGAAGACCTGAAGCAGCCCACCCCAGCAGCATGCCCATAGCTCTCAGCAGCTTGTCCCTGGAGTTCCCTCCAGGGAAGGTTACCAGACAAAAGACGACACATCCAGTTACATCTGCATTTTGGATAAGCAACAAATACTTTTTTAAAAAAACAGTGTGTCCCAAATATTGCATGAGACATATTTCCACTAAAATTAAATACATTGTTTACTTGAAATCCAAATTTAACCAGGCATTCTTCTAACTTGCTAAATCTGGCAGCTCTACCCCCAGGGAAAGTCTACATAATGGCTCCCACCGTCCAAGAAACTTCAGACTATTCCATATTTTTATATTATTTATGTATAAAAATATTTTAAGTAAACTTTCTTTATAACAAATAGCCCACTCCTCTTTCTCTGTATCTATTATGTTGTTTTCAATTTTGCTTATCAATAGCGTGACAAAATTTTCTTTAATACCTTAAGCTTTTCTTTCAGAAAATATCATCACCACCGCCATGCTTAACTTGTACTTTGTATATTCAATTTGTAACAAAGTCCATGAAACAACATTAGAAAAACATGCACATTTGGCATTTGGGTCTTTTAATCAAACCATCAACCTTTCTAAAAGCTCAGTTTCCGAGGTAAGCTCTCTAGATGTAAATCACCTTATCATTACTCACATAAAGATGGCCCATTGGAACCATTCCAGGAAGTGACAGGATTTTCACAATCTCAACTGCTCTTCAAAAAAATCTGCTTTCTATTATGAAAAATGATCTAAAAATAGTTCTATATAATACAAGTACCACGCCATCTGTATGATCTCTCCAAAGAGCTCATATTTCTGTAGATTTTATCACTTTCTAACTGTTCCTACAAGCACTGAAATTTAAGAAAGTCATGTCATTTTATCAGATAAAATGCAACAAAATATTAAGTTTAATCACTATTATTTCAATCATTTTATATTCTTTTAATCTTAAAAGGCTCAAATCAAACATGTCAAAGTAAACAAAGTTTAGACTGCATTAAAACTCATGACAAATGGGTTAAGTTGCATAAATATATTTCTACCAATAATCAATTCAAGAAAAATATTAATTAAATAGACCTAAATATAGAAGAATACCTATCATTCAATTAAGCCGAACATGGAAGTTGTATATCTGGGATTGTAAACCCTGGTTTTTGTTAAAAATGAATTTTCAGTGTTTGCAAATCATGTTCGATCCCTCATCAGCACTGTCAATCTAATTGGTTTGCATTTTATCTTCTTAAGAAAAAAGCTTCCACTGTATAACGATACAGTTAGCATTAATGTGAGCAGAGACAACACTTGAATCAAAGACTACCCAAGCAGTTAACGTGACTGAAAAGTTTTGGCAGTCTCAAAGCTGCGAAAAGGAAGACAGGAACTGACCTTGAAGTCGAAGCTCTCCGCTGGGACCCAGAGGTCTCCATCCAGAAGAGAGGCACTGACAACTTCGAGAGCTCCTCCCTGGTCCCATAAGCTCACCCCTGAATCGAAAGGAAAACAGTTCCATATTTCACTCTAGTCAGGAAGAGTTTGGCATCAGAAGCTTATTACATCAATGATACAGTGAAAATATTTGGAAGTTGAATAAGCCCAGGGAAACACTATGACCCATTAAATCATGATAAGTGTTAAAACTGCTGAATTCTCTGACAATCTAACCATTAAAATTTTGTAACTTAAAGAAAACAAAAGCTAATTAATTTGTTCCTTCAAGACCCATAACACATGCTAGGGTATTATCATAGACAAGATATATAATTCAGTCCTTCAGCAAGCAACACAAATGCAAAAGTGACTTTTTGAAATGATGAATTAATACTTTAAGATCTGCTCTGTATTAAAAGTCTCAAGGCTTTCGCTGTATTAAGACTAAATCCATTTATTCAAATCCTAGCGAATCTGTGAAACACAATGCCAATTCTCCTCTCTGCACTTACGGAGTCTAATTTTATATGCTTTAGTAAGTGATTCTATAGACAAAATTAATTTTCCAGTTCAGACGACTAGACTGGTTTATGTTTTTAAAAAATCAACTCATTCAATAAACTATTATATGATCTTGTTTCTTGGGGTCCTGTCTGTTGAACCAGTTAATATACCGACACAGGTTCAATTTAGCCCCATTTCCATAAACAATCCTAATGGAAAGTATAACATTTTTCTCTTCTGGAGGGTGTATCACTTTCTCAACAAATACGGTAATTTCTTTGGGCTTTCTCTCCTATGAGGTCATGCTCCTGCTATTTGGTTCAACCACAGTATATCCCTCAAGGTGAAGAATGGGACTAGATTCCCTCACATGTTATTCCCATTTCTTCAAGCAGGACTCATAATTTTCAGACCTGAGTCATAATAGCACAGTTTTAAGTTACTAAAGAGTTCACATTTATTGGGCACAAATGGTATTGAAATTTTAATCCTAGACATTTTACAGTTCCCCAAATACGTTTAAATCCACACCATTTTATCATGCTCAATGTGGAAGTCTGCAGTTATATTCAGGTTACCAAAGGATTACCACGCACGTATTCACTGTCTGACACAACCTCTGTGAGAAATTCTCAAGCTGGTCGCAAAGCATTTAAAACTCTCAGGTGTTAAGGACCAAGGGGACAAGGTACAGGAAAGAACTAAAAGTCCGAAATACAGCCAGTGGGAGAGGGCTGAGCTATGTTCCTCCACCACATAGGGAAGGAAGGACAAAGGGGACTGTGGGCCCAGGGCGTGTGGTCTTCAGGGTGGGGATGGGCTGAGTCTTCAGGGATGAACCTGCAGTCAAGGGAGAAGGGCCCTGGCAGGGCAAGCAGAGGTGCTGGCTCTGATGGCAACATCTGTGACATCCTTGGAGGGCTGCCTGGAGGTGCAAAGAGTTGATTCTCTGAATGGAAAGCATCAGAAGTCCTTCTCCTGGCTGCAGGGATGCAACCACTGGCAATGTGGAGATCTTGAGTAAGTGTGTCTCCTTCCTCCTGTCACTTGAGCCCATGCCTTCTGTGTGCTCAAAGGCAGGAGAGCGCAGGCTTTGGAGAAAGATGCACCCTGCAGCAGCACCAGCTCTACCACACATCAGCTGCAGGTCTGCAATCCAGCCGGGTCTCACATTTACTCACTCATTCAACAAGTATTCAACGTCTACCTGGTGACAGGCACACTTGTCAGTGACTCTAGACCTGATGCCTTCTATCCAAAAAGCCCATTCTTTCTTCTTCGTGCCAGCACCCCCAAAGTGAACCAGCTCCCTGTTGTCTATGCTGCTGAGACCCTCATCTCTTGAACACAGCTTCATCCCAGAAGGCCTGGGTCTCTGGGTCCTGTGCGTCTCAGAGAGGGACACAGAGAAAGCTGCCCTCAGGACTTGCATTCTTGGACTGGGAGAGGAATGATGAAACGAGACCATTTCAGAGAGCAGCCAGTGCTGTGAAAGAAACAGCAGCACCACAGCAACTCTGTGTTCAAACTGTAACCTTCCCGTAAATCAAATATTATTTCAAAATTTAAAAATTAAGAAGAAAAACAAGGTGACAGCAGAATGGCTGGGGATGATACTTCCGAAGGACAGGCCAGGAAAGCCCCTCTTTTTATTGGGGATGGGGAGCATATAAGCTGAGAGTTGACGATGAGAAGCATCCAGCTCCACATACAGCCATGAGGACAGACAGCAGCAGAGGGGACACAAGGCTTTCCTTTTCCATAAAATGAGGCAGAGCGAGGTGAGCCCAAGGGAAATCACAAGATGTGTGAGGGGTGCATCCGCCGGTTTCAACGGCACCATTCTCAAAGCTTTGCCAAGACCTGGGTGGTCTCTTGCTCAAGAGCCCATGGGATTCACATGTTGGAATGCACAGAAACAAAGTGAGTTCTGATCCAGTTATACAGCTCCTGCAGAGGCAGACTATAGAGTAGAATTAACTGAACTTATAAGAGAGCTGTCATATCACTGAAATTGGATTAAGGCAGCTTTAAAGTACTAGCAATTATGGAGTGAAAACTGGAGATCCAGCTGAACTTTCCCTTCACCTGCTGAAAACCACACCATGCCGAGTTACTAGGGGCATTGCTGTAATCTTCCGAAAGTCAGCTAAAACTGTCAAGAAAGTGATCTGAGCATTTAAAAATGTCCTCCACATAAACAAACCAGTTCAATTATATGCTACTCCCAGCAGTGCTGAGTTTCCAACACAAGTGAATTGTTAAACTGATTAATCACAAACCAATCCTATTGCCAAGGGTCTGTGAAATTGGGCAGAGAAAGAGTTCTAAAGCTAGAATCCTGTATCACCCCCAACCCAGCCTCAGCAATGGGGAGGTTGGGATGGTTGACACGGGTATTACAGCCTCACTGGACTGGAAGGTTTTCACCCAGGCCTCAGATACCTGAAGGAAAAGTCTTCGCACTTAATGACTTCCCTTGGGAAGCTGTATGTGTGAGGAGGAAGGAGATGGTGTGTGAAATCCAAGTCTCCTAGTTGAACCGTTTGCACGTGCTCCCACAGTGAGGGGTGTAGGAGAGACAGTAACTCCACACCTTGACTTTAAGGAAGCTCGGGAGGTGTCGGTGGGGCCTCCTATTAGATAATCAGGGTGAAGCTGCAGAAACCAAGTGTAAAGAACAACCTCCAGCCTCTGGACGGTTTCTTCCAAGGCTCTTTGTGGCTGAGAAAGACAAAGTTATTTAGTTTCCTGAAGGCAAAATATTCCAACCAGTGAAACATTTCCCAGTTCACCTACATATTCCAGTATCTTAATCCAAAAGGAGCTCTTTTTGGCAAAAATATGTTTTCCTTGAAGAAGTTTTATTTGCAAATATTCAAAGGAGAATTTAGAAGCAGGCTGTGGCAGCCCTTGTAGGAGGTGGTGCAACCTTTCTGAGAAATTGAGTAAGCACTATTTGCTGTGTACAGTATGTATTATCTATGTACATGGATAATGAAGCCATCTCTCAGCTTTTTAATTGGTTACGACATCCCCTCAGCAGTACCCCTAGTCACAGGACTGTCTCTTATGAGCTTTTCTTATATATCTATACACTGATGTTTCTTTTAGATGATGCAAATAAAAATATTATTTCTACTGCCCAGAATAGACAGAATAAATTATACACAGATGTGAAGGATCAGAATGTGTTTTATAGAGTGATCTTATTGATGAATTATAAACGCAGGACCTGAATGATGAATACATTCAAGCCCGAGAAACCCAGGGAAAAAATACAACCCTATAAAATACACAGTTTGCATGCATTTTACTTTTATAATATATATTTGGGCATCAACAGAAGTCATGGTTACCTAAATAAAAAATGTGGATAGATTATACTGGGCAGGAACTTTCAGCTTTTTGCCACTGGGTAACCTGACACACTGCTTGCAGTTTTGATAAAATGGCTAGTTTGCTTCAGCCTCATAGTGGAAAAAAACATATTAGATTGTTCAACTCTAAAGGTTATCCACCATGATCATCAGCTGTGCTTCCCCTTGGGAGGTACATGCCTACTTTGCTTGTCTCCTTATCCAAGGCTGTCATTTTCAGACCTGATTCAGGCTGGCCAAGAGAAAAGTCATAGACCAGTTCCTCAGGCAATCATCTTTGCAATGAAAGATTTTAAGGTTACGGGAAAGGCGGCAAAGAAGAAACCTCTCACAGTGACTCCAGATCCTCCCTTCACGTCCCCCAGAGCCTGGCTGCCTGCAGGAGTCCTGCCCCATTCTTGCTCTGGCCAACTTTCCTTTGGTAGCTTATGAAGAGAAACTGGAAAGGCTAAGTCCAAACCACCCTGATGCCCACACCACAAGTCAGTTCACAAGAGGTGGAGACGGATGCAGCAGCTCTAAGATACATACAGTGAAGAGAGGACATCTTGGAGCCAGAAGACCTGACCCTGGTCCTAACTCCCTCTTGATTTATTTCCCTTTGTCAAAGCCTGACGTCTGAGGTTCTACTCTCTACAAAATGAAAACTGCACCTCTCCTCTAAGATTCTTAACAGGTTAAGAAAGCTCAAAGGACACAAACTCATCATTTTTGATTGCTGCATAATATTCCATGGTGTGTATGTGCCACATTTTCCCAGTCCAGTCTATCATCGATGGGCATTTGGGTTGGTTCCAGGTCTTTTCTATTGTAAACAGTGCTGCAATGAACATTCGTGTGCATGTGTCCTTATAGTAGAATGATTTATAGTCCTTTGGATACATACCCAGTAATGGAGAACATCATTCTCAGCAAACTGACACAAGAACAGAAAATGAAATACCACATATTCTCACTCATAGGCGGGTGAGGAAAAATGAGAACACATGGACACAGGGAAGGGAGTACTACACACTGGGGTCTATTGGGGGAATAGGGAAGGGACAGTGTCGGGGGGAGATGGGGAGGGATAGCCTGGGGAGAAATACCAAATGTGGGTGAAGGAGAAGAAGGCAGCAAAACACACTGCCATGTGTGTACCTATGCAACTATCTTGCACGTTCTGCACATGTACCCCAAAACCTAAAATGCAATAAAAAAAATTTAAAAAATAAAGAAAGCTCAAGTAAGTCAATATGGAAAGGACTTTTGAAAAGCTTAATGTATTAAATCAGTCTAGGATATCAGAATCCAAGTTTCTAGACTTCCAGGCAGTGTCTGTCTAACCAAACCACACAATTGGTGTGAAAATAACAACTCTTTATTGATCATTCGAAAAGGCCAGTGTTTCCGTGGATGCCAGTGGGTATTGTCCTAAGCCAACCCGCAGGCCACTGAGAAAACAAACGCTGATGAGATCATTCATCAGGAGAAATTTAAATATCACACCTGGAGTTCTGGCTTGAAAGGGAAATCATTATCAGCACCTGTGTGAACTTTAAAATGAAGAATCAATCTGAGGTGCAAAAAGTAGAATTAAGATAAACATTCTTTTGAAAATCCAAGTGAAAACAAAAAGTTGAGGAAGAAGCCAGGGACAAGGCTTCAGAAACCAATTAAGCATTTTATTTTTTAGCCCTTTAATATACAAGACCTAAAGAAAATCTTACAGAACTGAGCAGCTCCTTGTTTTAGGGCAATATGGTGATGATGCCCCTAAAAATGACAACAAGATTTCTTTGGTTCAGATTTACATTTTCAGTCTTAACCAAATAATGCTGTAGTTCTTTCATTTCAGCTGCACGCTCTCTGAGTGTAAATAGGTGATGCAATTTTAAAATAACACAGGTGAAGGATCCCCAAAAGAACCAATGGCAAAAGGTAAGCAGAAAAGAGTAACTTTACAGTGGAGAACCCTGACAGATGGTCAAGGTCAACAGCAACAGTGATAAGTCCTGTGGATGCTACAACACTTGACGTGATGTGATGACAGTGACACTTTCATCTGTGATCTTCCTCTTCAAAACCCACAGCCCCAGTCTAATCGAGAGATAAATTCCCAAAGAGGTGCACTCTAAAATACACCCGACCAGTAATCGTCAAAACTGTCAACATCATCAAAAACAAGGACAGTCTGAGATACTGTCACAGATAAGATAAACCTAAGGAGACAAGACAACTAAATGCAATGTTGTCCTGGATGGGACTGAGCAACAGGAAAACGCACTTGGTTAAAATTGGTGGATAAAGTATAAACCTATTTAAAAATACTGTGTTCAGATTGGTTTACTAACTGTAACAAATGTATAATGCTAAAGTAAGATGCTAAGAATAGGGGAAATGAGGCCGGGGACAGTGGCTCACATCTGTGATCCCAGCACTTTGGGAGGCTGAGGCAGTCAGGAGTTTGAGACCACCCTGGCTAACACTGTGAAACCCTATCTCTATTGAAAATACAAAAAAAATAGCCAGGCATGGTGGCGGTCATCTGTAATCCCAGCTACTCAGGCGGCTGAGGCAGGAGAATCACTTGAACCCGGGAGGCGGAGGTTGCAGTGAGCTCAGATCGTGCCACTGCACTACAGTCTGGGCAACAGAGCAAGATTCTGTATTTAAAAAAAAAAAAAAAGGAATGGGGAAATAGGATGTGGGGTGTCTGGGAACCATCTGTTCTAGCTTTGCAATTTTTCTGTCACTCTAAAATTGTTCTATAAAAATGAAGTCTACTAAAAATAACTTTTAAAATTTAATCTGAATTTTGCAAAAATAATCATGTCATTCTGGAGCAGTTCAGAACATATCAAAAGGCTCAGGGATGACTGGTTATCACCAGGGGCTCTGAATACCAGAAAGTTGGTGTGTTTGCCATTCACTGCTCTTCCGACATTCCTCTTTGCTCAGATAGAAGACGTAGTACCTGCAGGCAAGCTAAAACCTTGTCACTGACAAGGTTTCCTGGAGTAGAAAAAGGCAGAGGTATGTGAAAATAATTGATTCTTAAGCAACTGAAAGGACCTTCTGAGTACTCCAGCATACTCCAAAAAACACAGAAACAAGTTTAAATAAAAACTTAAAATTTTTGCATCATTGGCTACAGGGGTCTGGGATGGCAGAAAAGTGAAAGGTTACCTGCCACTTGGTTTGGGAAGGTGACACCAAGTGACACGTGCATAAACATATTGACAAAACCATGTCAAGACAGAATACAACTTCTCTCAGAGCCTAAGACTGTAGCTGCCACGCTGGCAGGCTGAATTATGAAGATGTAGGCAGGTGTAGGAGAAGCAGCCATAGTGTTTTGAGTCAGAGGATACATCCTGCATCCACCACATGCTCTCAGTGATCCTGGGCAAGTTACTTGCATTCCTTGCTATTTAGATCCTTGATGCGCGCAGCTGGGCTATTGAACACCATCCGCCACTGAGGGCCAGCAAGAGGATCAAATGAGATCATGGATGCAAATGTGTACATGGTGTGTTAGTCAGGTTCTCCAGAACCAATGGAATACGTGTATATAAAACAGGGAGTTTATTAGGAAGAACTGGCTCACACAATTGCAAGGCGAAGTCCCACGATAGGCCATCTGCAAGCTAGGAAAGAGAGAAGCTGACAGTGATTCAGTCAAAGCCTGAAAGTCTCAAAACCAGGGAAGCCAACAGTGCAGGCTTCAGTCTGCAGCCGGAAGTCCAAGAGCTCCTGGGAAGCCACTGGTATGAGTCCCAGAGAACCTGGAGTCCGAAGTCCCAGGGCAGGAGGAACGGGAAGATGAAAGAGAGTCAGAAGACTCAGGAAGCAGACTTATCCCACTTTCCTCGGCCTGCTTTGAAGTACCTGGTGCAAGTCCCAGAGTTCAAAGGCCATAGAACCTGGAGTCTGATGTCCAAGCGCAGGAGAAGGAAGAGGAAGCGTCCAGCACAGAAAAAGGAGGTGGTCAGAAGCCTCAGCAAGCCAGATCGCGTCACCTTCCTCCACCTCCCTGTGCTGGCAGCAGATGGGATGCTGCCCACCCATCTGGGAGAGGGAGGGTCTTCCTCTCCCAGTCCACTGACTCAAATGCCAATCTCCTTTGACAACACCCTCACAGACACACCCAGAAACAATACTTTATCAGCCATGTAGGCAACCCTCCATCCAGTCAAGCTGACACCAAATATTAACCATCACACATGGATATCATTTAGTTTAGGCTGTTGTTTTGTTTTTTTTCCTAATCAGTCATTGGAAAGAAATACACCAAAATGCTCTTGCTGGTTTTGAGTGCTGGGGCTATGAATTCATTATGTCTTTCTTCTTTATGTTTGCATGTATTTCTGGCTTTTCTATAATTGGCACATATTACTTTTATGATTAAAAAATAAACTTAAAAAATCATTTGGATTCATGATGACAAAACAATAGTTCTTCTGGCACCACAACAGATACACAGCCTTGGGCGTGCTAGAGGACAGAGCCATTTGGAAATAAAAGCAATCAAGTGCTACGGAACAATTACAATTCAGAAAAGATGTTTTCTATGTCATTTTGAAATTCAAAGAAAGCTAGTTATAGCTTCTCATAAATGTCTAAATAGATTCATACCCCAAGCACGAGCTGTGTCTACTATGCATAAACATGAGTGTCCATGCCTGTGGTGCTCCCCACAGCTGGGAGCTCACAACAGTAACTTACAGTTTTATACCTCCGTTGGTGGTCAGTGAGACACTAATCCCACTTTACACACTGTGAGACTAAACTATAGAGTTGTTCAGGTTTTTCTCAAGGTCGCCCAGTGATATAAATGGTGGAATGAATGGCAAACCCAAGCCCTTTGCATTTCAAACACGTTCATTCACTTTGTAACACTTTTGGAGTGGGTCACAATTCTTCAGTGTTTACCTTGCAAGAAATGATGTAAGGGAATAATGAAACTAATTATTAAAATGTACACTAGGAATAATTTTTGGATCTTAACAGCAAAAGAATAAGAATAGAACCTTGTATATTTCATTGTCTTGTAAACTTATTAAATGGAATTAAACAATAATGAGAAAGAAACCATTCTGCATCTACACTAAAGCCTTAGCTTCCTGTAAGGGCATTCTCTCACATCCCTGCTGCTTCACTGGGTATCTGTGACCATGTTCTGCCAAAATACACACTCACTTGGGCAGCACTCAGTGATTCTAGATTTCTTCCCCTCCTCCGTCCAGGTCTTGCCTCCACCGCTTGAACATTCCCCAAGTCTCAGCTCTTGGCCATCTTCCCTCTCTACCCTTACCGTTCCCCAGAGAACTCATTAATTTTTAAGCTGATGTTGCCCAAATCAATTATTTTCTCATCTGGCCACTTCACCCAAGCACACTCTGTATTTTATCTACAGGACAAGTTAATTCCAATGTCTTGTCACCATCAACACCTCAAATTCAACATGTTTAAAAATCAAAGGTTTTTAATCTTCATTCCTCCAGTGAAAAACCAACACATTTTCAATCATCCAGTCTTGTCAATACCATCTACATTCATCACCCTTTCTTATGTCACGTGGCTGGGTGTCTGACTTATTTGACAGAGTCCCCCCCCTTTTTTTTTTTTGAGACAGAGTCTCATTCTTGTGTCCAAGCTGGAGTGCAGTGGTGTGATCTCGGTTCACTGCAACCTCCACCTCCTGGGTTCAAGCAATTCTCCTGCCTCAGCCTACTGAGTAGCTGAGATTATAGGCGTGCAACACCAAGCTCAGCTAATTTTTATAATTTTTAGTAGAGATGGGGTTTCACCATGTTGGTCAGGCTGGTCTTGAACTCCTGACCTTGTGATCTGCTTGCCTCGGCCTCCCAAAGCGCTTGGATTACAGACATGAGCCACCACGCTGGCCACATCTTTTGTCATTCATTCCATGACTAGCTTGCTGAGCTTTTTCAAAAACAACCTAGTAATTCTTAGTTCACAGCCAATTCTACTTATTCCTAGTCCCTTCAGGAGCATAAGCCCAACATGAATTCCAGCTTCTCTTCTCAGGGGAGAGCAAGGTCAGCTTACAGTATGAGGGGGCAGGAGATTGCAGTGGGGGGATAGACGTTGCTTGGACAAGCTGCAAACCAAAAATTCTAGGGCCCTCTTCAGGAAAGTCTTTAGGTCTTTCCCCAATTATGCCCAGCCTCAGAGTCCTCTTATACAACTCCAGTTGGGTGTTTTGTGCTTTATTTTTGTTCTTTTGTCTTCTAAAAGATGCTCCTAGTTCTTAACCGAATACTTCTAGATAGCCTCTTCATCTGCAGGTTCTCCCTCTTCCAATCTTAAAGCAGAGGGACATTTAACAAGAGCAAAGATCTACAGCAGGTTTCTCATCAAGAGACACGAATGTGAAAACCCCAGAACAGCCAGGCAGTCAGTACGGCTAAGACGCAGTGAGAGATGGGATGCAGGGAGCGGGGATCAGAACTCCAGGCGGTAGGCAAGGCCCAGACTGTGGCAGGCCTGTCAAGGCAGTAAAATTGGATTTTATTTGAGTGAAGTGGCAGCCACTCTAGGGCTTTTAAGCAGGCTAACTCTGACCCATAATGGACACATTCTCTGCCTAAGAATGGATTGTATAAAGACTTAAGAGTGCACAAATGAGAACTATTCATAAGGCAAATGTGTAGTGTTGAGCATAGATTACATAATCAAGAAATATTGATTATAATGAATGCTAATTGAGCAATGGCTATGCAAGCAAGCCCCATTCTAATCCTTCATAAGTTTACCTTCTTTAAACCTAACAACAACCCTATGATATATATCCCCACCTCAAAGATGATGAAACTGAGGCAGAGAACTTAAGCAACTTGCCCAGGTTCACAGAAATCATGAAGTCAAGAGGCTGACCCAGACAGCCACATTGCAGAATCTGTGCTCAGAACCCTACTATGTGATAAATAGTCATGCTGGTTAGGAAACACTTGCAGTATAATTCACATTTTTTCCTAAGTTCTGGAACCTCATGTTCTGATAGCACCATCTTGCTCCCCCAATATAAACAAATTAACCACCCTCCCGACCCCTTAATAGTGTCAGCTATGTTCTACCTCAGCTATGTTCTACCTTTGCATTTTCTATGCTGTCTGCATAGAACACTCTACTCTCAAACCTTCTCATGCCCTCAAATCTTGTTATTCAACTTTCTGTCCCAATGCTACTCCTCAGAGAGAAACTTTCCTACTTAAATAGCTTTCCTCCCAACCCAAGCTACTCCCCAGCCTATCATCCTTTTTCCCTCCCACAGCAATTATCAATATCAATTACCTCTTTGTCTCTACCACTCCTCAATCAAAAGTAGGAATACCAGCAAGGTATGGTGGCTCACACCTGTAATTCCAGCACTTTGGGAGGCCGAGGCGGGGTAGATCATGAGGTCAGGAGTTTGAGACCAGCCTGACCAACATGGTGAAACCCTATCTGTACTAAAATTTAAAAAATTAGCTGGGAGTGGTGGCACATGCCTGTAACCCCAGCTACTCAGGAGGCTGAAGCAGGAGAATCGCTTGAACTCAAGAGGCGGAGGTTGCTGTGAGCCAAGATCGTGCCACTGGACTCCAGCCTGGGTGACAGAGTGAGACTCCGTCTTAAAGAAAAAAAAAAAAAAAAGGAAATACCAAGAGGTCAGGGCCTGTCGAATTTACTGCTATACCTTCATGTGCAGGCAAGTATTTGTTCAATGTATTATCAAACAAACTAAAAATTTCCATGGCCTCATTGTGATCATGATGAGACAGGGATGGGGTCCACCGCTTGGTTCTCACAGATACTCTGACAGGTGATTGACTTTTACCTCACCCAGCAATGTCTGGTCCCTCACAGGTGGAGGCACATAACCAAATCCACATGAGCCTTATTTATAAGCCAGAATTCCAATTTGCTTATTTTTAATGAGAAAGAACTGCCAAGTCAACCAGCGTCCTCATCTAAAACATTTTGTTCATTATCTACCCAGCAGGAAAGCTTCCTTCAGAAGCCAAATTAAGAGGAGAACAGAGAACGAGGGGAGCATAATAGCAACTGTCATCATGGTAGTATTTCCTTCTCTGCTTAAGGATCCGCGCCTGCTACGTTAGCTGAGGAAAAGCTAAGGCCCAGCACATACGTGGCTACATACCAGAAGGCGGTGGGCACAGGCTGATGATGTGAATTTGAAATGTATATTCTATAGACTCGGTTAGTTTTTGAAGGCTAGCTCTTAAATGCCTTTTAACTCGTATAGTTGACTTTCATATCACCGTTTAGAACATTTCATTTTCTTTATGAGAAAAACGCACTTTGACTTCTAATATGGGCAATAGTTTCTAGATCTGAAACCTCGTGTGTTTTTCTGGGAAAATAAAATCAGAATTCCAAAAGACAACAAGAATGGACACATCCTATGTCCCATGCCCGACAGCAGGAATGTTCATTTCCCCTCTTCCCCACCTGCTGGACACCCAATTGCAGGGATTCCAGTGGCTTGGGCAGGATGAGGGTGGGGAATAAGGTAAGATGAGGAGGAAGGTGGGACTTCCAGCGCCGTGATGACCAGAATCACGAAGTTAGGGGATACCTACCTAAGTTCCAGTGGCCAAGGAAAAAGTGTGGCTATCTGGAGGTAGGTGTTGACATGATTTTTACAAACTTTGATTTTCTTTTTTATTTATGTATTTATTTGTATTTTTTGAGATGAAGTCTCACTCTGTCACCAGGCTGGAGTACAGTGGCATGGTCCGGGCTCACTGCAACCTCTGTCACTCAGTTTCAAGCAATTCTCCTGCCTCAGCTGCCTGAGTAGCTGGGATTACAGGCACATGCCACCATGCCTAGCTAATTTTTGTATTTTTAGTAGAGACAGGGTTTCACCATGTTGGTCAGGCTGGTTTGAACCCCTGACCTTGTGATCCACCCGCCTCAGCCTCCCAAAGTGCTGGGATTACAGGCATGAGCCACTGTGCCTGGCCCAACCTTTGATTTTCTAGCCATTGACTTTGGCCATTGAATTTGGAGGACCCAAATGGGCAATCCTAAGTTAAATAGTCAAACAGGATAAACAAAACTATTACAACATAGAATTAGCATCCTGGCAAACTTTTCATTCAATTCAATTTGACAGATATTTATTAGGCATATAGATTGACCTAGGAACATTTTAAATAATTCTAATTAGAAGACATACATGAGGCCAACAAACATATGAAAAAATGCTCATCATCACTGGTCATTAGAGAGATGCAAATCAAAACCACATTGAGATACCATCTCACACTAGTTAGAATGGCGGCGATCATTAAAAAATCTGGAGACAACAGATGCTGGAGAGGATGTGGAGAAATAGAAACACTTTTACACTGCTGGTGGGAGTGTATATTAGTTCAACCATTGTGGAAGACAGTGTGGCGATTCCTCAAGGACTCAGACATAGAAATTCCATTTGACCCAGCAATCCCATTACTGGGTATATATCCAAAGGACTATAAATCATTCTACTATAAGGACACATGCACACGAATGTTCATTGCAGCACTGTTTACAATAGCAAAGACCTGGAACCAACCCAAATGCCCATTGATGATAGACTGGTCTGGGAAAATGTGGCACATATACACCATGGAATATTATGAAGCCATCAAAAATGATGAGTTCGTGTCCTTTGTAGGGATATGGATGCATCTGGAGAACATCATTCTCAGCAAACTGACGCAAGAACAGAAAATGAAACACTGCATATTCTCACTCATAGGCGGGTGATGAACAATGAGAACACATGGACACAGGGAAGGGAGTAGTACACACTGGGGTCTATTGGGGGGGATAGGGGAGGGACAGTCGGGGGGGGGAGCTGGGGAGGGATAACCTGGGGAGAAATGCCAAATGTGGGTGAAGGGGCGGAAGGCAGCAAAACACACTGCCATGTGTGTACCTATGCAACTATCTTGCATGTCTGCACATGTACCCCAAAACCTAAAATGCAATAAATAAAAATTAAAAAATTTTTTTTTTGTTCTCAGTGTTTGAAACTAAACGGTGTGCTTAACTGTCTAAATCCTTGCTTCCTCTTACATAGAGAAGCCAAAAGAGTAAAGAAAACTGTTCAGTTTAGGAACTTCTAAATAACTGCCTCTCAGCAATACCCATCTTGATTCTGATCTATTCCCACAGACAAGGGAACTGGCCCAATCCAGTACTGGCTGGCAGGTCTTTTATCAGAGTAAGAACATTTGTGGGCTGAGAACACTGCCTTGGTTTAAAATCCATGCTAATGATGCATTAGTTGTTCTAAATGGATTTTCATTTCTCTGCAAGATGAGTACTTAATATGTCATCCAAGTGCCCAGCTTTTCTCCTTTTGGCTTCTGATTATACAGTGTAGTGCCATAAATCAACAAGGTGAATCCGCTGATGAGGGCTGGAGGGAGGATGGAGGGGCAGAGGCGTGGGCAAGGATCCCTCTTCCTCTCTGCTGGAACTGAACTGAATTGTGACTGGTTTCCCTTCCTTCATCAATGACCAGGCACTGGCCAATCATTATAAAGAGAAAGCCCTGCAAATAATGTTTGCCCACTTACAAAAAAAAACAAATTTCTTTGTTTTTTTGTTTTTGAATGGAGTTTTGCTCCTGTCACCCAGGCTGCAGTGCAATGGCACGATCTTGGCTCACTGCAACCTCTGCCTCCTGAGTTCAAGTGATTCTCCTGCCTCAGCCTCCTGAGTAGCTGGGATTACAGGTGTCCACCACCATGCCTAGCTTTTTTTTTTTTATTTTTAGTAGAGATGAGGTTTCACCATGTTGGCCAGGTTGGTCTTGAACTCCTGACCTCAAGTGATCTACCTCGGCTTCCTAAAGCGCTGGGATTACAGGCATGAGCCACAGCGCCCAGCCTCTTTGTTGTTTTAATTTGCATTTACTTATTACTGAAATTGAACCTTTTCATATTTTCATCAGTTATTGGTATTTCTTAGTTTGGGGATTATTTGCTCATATTTATTGCCAGGTTTTAATTAATCAATTTTTCTCCAATTTATTTATTTGAAACTTTATGTGTTAAGAACATTAAACAGGTTTATTCCTAAAACAAACAAACTTCCAGGTCACCCTGAACCCTGCCCTAAGAGTGGGAGCTGGGAGTCACACATCCAGTGAGGAATTCTCTGCTGCAGTTGCTCAGAAATGGGGTACAGACAGTACGGACTGAAAGTCAACAGCATTTCAGGTTTCTATGGGAATCTAGGACAACAAATTCAATGAGCTCTGCCTTTCACCAAAGGTGGGACCTTGGAGTACATGGTGCTTAACCCCTGGGGCAACTGAGAAAGAGAAAGGTTTGCAAAAAACCTTTGTCTTAGCACCTGTACATTTAGTGCTGGATCCTGCCTTCAGGGAGCATAGAGTCTAGTAAAGAAGACTGAAAGGGATAGTGCCTTTAAGAGCAATGGGAGTTAGGCTAGAAACCTGATTGCAGTTGAGAAGGTCCAGGATGTCTTCACAATAGGGATGGAAACAACACCAGGCTTTGAATGGGTAGGATCTGGGCATTAACGTGAGACGATGGGGGAGCGAGAGGTAGCTGCTTATATGG
Source organism: Saguinus oedipus (assembly GCA_031835075.1). Classification (NCBI taxonomy): domain Eukaryota; kingdom Metazoa; phylum Chordata; class Mammalia; order Primates; family Cebidae; genus Saguinus; species Saguinus oedipus. The sequence continues at coordinate 132,065,130 of CM063179.1, forward strand.
AAAGAGAAGTGGTCCAAGCATGCCCTTCCGAGTTATCCCCCCACCTCCCCGCTCTGCCTATACAACGTGGGGACAAACCCAAGAGGGGGAGATGAGAGAGAAAAGATGCATATGGGGAGCAAACAGTACTGAACTGAGTCCAATCACAAGCGCAATAGATGCGATCTATGTCTGCTCTCTTTCTATCCTACAGGAGGATGGACTGAGATTCTCTCCATCTCTGTGCCTCACGGATTTGCACACTCACAGAGACTACATCACTGAGGAATTTTCTTTGACAGTCACTGTTTATGAGAGAAAACCATAAATTGGGATCCAAGTAGAATTATCAAATTTAGCAAGTAAAAATACAGAACTTCCAGTTCAATCTCATTTCAGACAGACAATGAATAACTGTTTAGTATAAATATGTCCCATGTAATACCGAGGACATAATTACACTAAGAAACAATTCATTATCTGAAATTCAGATTTAACTGGGAGTCCTGTTTTATCTGGCAACCCTAGGTCCAGGCTTCCTTGAGTGGTTTACAGGCCGCAAAGCCAGTACGTTTCAACAAATTCTTAGGAAAATGTTCTGGTTTCAGAATTTGAAGTTAAAATGAGAATGCTTTACATTGAATTATTCTAGATCAATTTGGAGTGTACAGCACTGTTTTCTATGGCACAGAATTTGAGATCAAATAACCTACTGATACATTTGAGGGGGAAAAAAGGATCTTAGGCTCACTGGAGAACACACCTCATAGCAATCGGATCCTCTTTATCTCCCACATTCTCTAACCCAACTGCTGGAAGACAAACTCTATACACAATAAACTGTTTCATTCAGGGGCCCATATGACTCCATCTGTCACCAAAGCACATGTTTGGCACAGACTGAAAGCCAAAAGCAGTCTAACAAATATTTCAAAACTGAATTGCTATCTTTCTAACACATGGTTTATATAGGGAGGTAATACCTAGAGAGCTTTGCAGTTCTCAAATAATATCCTGGCTTAACTACAAGTGATGTCTGTAGCAGACCACAATCCCAAAATTATTTGCTTTTAAAATATGTTAAAGAAAGCTAAGTTTATGAGGGGCCTGCTGCCGGAGATGCCTGTTTGAGCATGCAATTGTTATAAAATAAGACACAGGAATCCAAATATATCCCCTATAAACAAAACATTCGCATAATTCCTTATTTGAAGAGCAAATTGAGAATGAAATTATCAAGGGAAGTAACTCATATTTTAACAAACTTTCAACGTCCCTTACAGCCTCAACAATTCTGCATCTCTCTTCCATCTAGGTAAACTGTTTGAACACCAGAGCTATCCAATTTGTCACAGTGCAGATACTATTGCCTTTATCTCTGCTAAGCAGAAAAAGATCACAGAATAGAGTTCTCTGTGTGCAGAAACACACAGGTATGCTGGCTTGCTCTTCGGGCATGGGTTTTCTCCATAAGACAGACTTCTAGATGGAAAATGAATATGACTCAAACCCAGTTTTAGTCATTTAGTCTAAAGACTTTCCAGTCTTTAGAACTGGGAAGCCACACAGGAGACTTTGTTTCTTTTTCAGCTCTCCTCCAACTCTGTGATTGCATGTGGACACAGCTTCTGTCTAAGGGAGGGCGATGGTACTTGTCATGGGCTGGCCAATGATATTCTTATAAATATTTCCATGCTCTCCCTGTCCTCAAGAAGAAAGTGGAAAAAAACTGAAACAACTAAAACAAAGCAGGGTCCACACATTGGCACCCATTGTAATTCCTAACTTTTCCAGTGTGTCCAAATGATTACTTTTTATGACAAGGGCTGGGTGGGGAGCAAAGAAATCGTCAAATTGATTTTCTGTGGAATCAAGCCATTTATGTTTTGCAATTTGACAGTATCAGCATAAATCAGAGCCACATGGAGAGAAACTCTCCTCCTGAAAACACACACCCACATGCAGAGTCGGCCAAGCCTGAGTGCAGCAAGTTCTCCTCAAGGCTGACTCTGAAGAAAGGGAGGAAGAGGGGAGAGGAATTCATCCCCAGGGTCAGTGATAGCTGCCTGAGCACGGCTTGGCCCACATCAGCTCCATCATTCTAGGAAGTTCCTGCTCCAGAGCTTGACTGCCCATCTCTTGGAGCAGTTTCTGCAGTGACCTGCATGTGTGAGCGGTTGTGTCTGTTGTAAATGGCAGTCTTGTGTTCTGTCCGATGTCTCCCAGTTGCTGGCACTTGACAGTTTACAAAGCGCTTCCTGCATCTGTCCTCTCGTGTCGGTGCACAAGGACGCCTCAGTATGTTCTATTCACCCCGTTCTACTGAGCAGGTGATAGGGTGGGTGGGAAGTGAGTCTTGGAGGCTGGGCACCTGGCCAGAGCTCATGCCTCTGGTAGTGGGCAGAGCCTGGGCTCACATCCAGGACTCTGCCTTGCCACGGGCACCTCAGATCCAGAGTATCTGTGGCCTGAACAGCTGCCAACCCCCAGAGCCCTGCCCCTTCCCCGTCCAGGCTCTCCTGCACCAGCACCTTTGCTCACACTGGTCTTCCATCAACCTGGGCCGTGTTCCCTCACCGTAGTGTTCCCAAATCAGTCACATAGCGAAATGAAGCGAGGTTTGGAAAGCAGGCCATGCCCAGGATTTCAAGGGACTACAACTGTTGCAGAGGTGCCCCTGGGTAGTGCCCTCAGTCCGGAGGCCCAGACCCCACTTGTTCAGCCCAAATCCGGTACCAAACAACCTGTGTCCCGGCCCTTCCCTTCTGTCCCCTGACTTACCCCTTCAGCTTTGGCTTTCCTGCAGCTGTCTGGACCCCACCGGATGTGGCCTGGTTGTGACTGGCTTCTGGCAGCTCTGTCCTCTGCCAGCCCCATCCAAATCAAGGGGGTTCCCACTGGATAGGCCGGTTCTTGGCCTCACCAGTGGTCACCACCCTGCATGCTTGAGGTACAAAGGATTCCCTGTCCGAAGCCTCCTGCAAGAAGCAGTCCCTCCTGCTCTGGTCCTCAGGCACTGGATTTCCCTGCCTGATGCAGACAGAGCCTGTGCATGGCATATGGTCACTACCTGGCCACACTGGGGAGGAGCTGGCTCCTTATGAGAGGGAATGCCAATTCCTCTCCCCGGATCCCCCAGCACTGCGTCGTGGTCCTCCCACATACCAAATCAACTTGTTGAATAGATATGATAGAGAGGGGAGAGGTCCAGAAGCCCTCAGTGACCTCCATGAGGTGACCTCAGCCCCCTGGTTGATGGGTCTGGGTCCAGGACCAAGGGACAGATCTCAAACTTTCTCATCAACAAGACAATACCTTCAACTGTACACTGCTCCCCCTGCACTCCCACCCCAGTGAGAGGCACTGAGCCCCCAAAGACAGTAGGTGGCTTTGGGGGTCATTTATAATCCCCCAAATCCAGCACTCAGCCCTCACCCAGCCCTTGAACTCGCACAGGAGGAGTGGACTGAGAAAGGACTCTCAGGTCACTCGAGGACTCTGGAGACCTCTGGCATCGAGTCTCAGAACCCAGCACTCATCGGCACCCCTCAAAGGGTCAGACATACCCAGCTGGCCTGATGGAGATGTCCTAGGCAGTGCTGACACTTAACATCAGGTCAAGTGGGGAACAAGCTATTCTCTTTTCAGTTTCCTGTCAAGCCCTCTAATTAGGAAAAGGTCCATTTGATACACCATGCCTAAAACCTCCCAGCCACTGGCTCTCTGCCCCTTTTCACAAAGATAAGAGGGCTTGGGCTCAGGGACACCAACAGACGCTGTTGTCTGGCTGCATTTTCATACAACTGTTTTGTTTTCCTTCAATTTATTTTTATAGTCTTTATGCCAAGCGATACTGGCCTTCTACTTACAATACTGAAGTACAACTTCCTTCTTAAATAAATTTAAGCAAAATGTGTATACTGACTTAAAGTTTAAGAAAAATTAAGAAAAGCAAACCTGTGTACAGTACAGGTGATATACATTTATTAAAAAGTCATGAAGGTACGTTCTCAAATGACACCAAGTTAGGAAACTTGGTACTGTATGGACTGCTTGGACCATAGCTGGTCAGCGTTGCCATGTGTGTAATTACTTAATGGCAGTCTCGTGTCAGGCACTTGACAATTTACAAAGTGCTTCCCACATCGCCACCTCACGCCAGCACATAAAGATGCCAGAGTAGGTTTTATTCACCCCATTCTGCTGAGCAGGGGATCGGGTAGGCGGGAAGTGAGCCTTGGAGGTCAGGGACTTTGCCATAAACAAAAGGAATAAACAATAGGTTGTCACCACCGTGGCAGGGATGTGATCCAGATTCAAGATGGGGTATAAGCATGTACATTCAAAACAAGCTCCCAGGGAACAGTTTCAATGCAGGCCATTTGGTAGACCGGCAGTCTCAGAGACCCTAGCCTTTGAACCAACAGCCTCTGACCACCACCTAAAGTCAAAGCACAAAGGCTGCGCTTGCTGTGAGTGCATCCTCACTGTGAGCAGAGCAGGCTTCCCTCCACCACTCCAGAACATCCTTCCTCCCACTCATGGAACATCAGAGCAACTCCTACATACAGATACAGCTCACAGATTCAAAGGGAATTGCCACACACTCCCTATCCTTAAATGGCTATTTAACACCCGATGAGTGGAGACGTGAACTCTGATATCAATGAGCTCACAACCCATGAGTTCATCCTGTAACCAGCTAGCTGTTACCAGCTACGTGCTAGGCCAGGTCCCTGAGGTTAGAATCCAAGGTCACATGCCTAGATCTGGAAGACGTTACAGTATAAAGGGGGAAAGCAACCGTGTCATTCCAAGATGGTGGAGCTCCCAGGGAGAATGCCTACCAGACTCTGGAGAAAGGAATTAGAGTTGAGGTGAGAGGGCAGTGGTCAAGGAGGCCTTTCAACAGACATGGGCTACTAGGCACAAAGGGAAGGACTGCAGTAACAGCATTCAGGGTTCAGAAAGCAACCAGCATAGACAGGTGCTTGTTAAACAAGGCAAACACTGTGTTTATATCAGTTTATCATTTTCTTTCCATTTAGTTGGCTGAGTATCTCAACCTGTTTATTAAAGAGCTAAGTTATATGAAGGTCTCTGATAGCAAAATAAATAAGAGATTTATGACTCTCCTAATTCTAACCACTATTTGTGAATACACAAAGCTAATGGAATCCAGGTCTAGCCTGCTCCTGCTCATATATCTTTCAGAAGATTTCATAATCAATGCTCCAGAGTTCCTAAAAAGGAGGGAAAGCTCCCTGCTGTAATCAAGTGACTGCTCTGGCACAAACAGTGAACTGTAGGCTTCCAGCTTCCCTTGTTTTGGAAACCGTATTTTTTAGGAATAATGCCCTTTCACAAGTCTACAAGACCATGTCTTAATCCTGGTCAGGGGAATCACGTTGACAGAAAATTCCATATCCCTAAAAGAAGCTATCCAATTCAAACTTGAGATGACACATCTGAAACTGGTTTTATAATGATAACAAGCATCTTTTTTTAAAAAAAGAAAAAGATATTTGCATTTCTATACTTAGACTTAATTTTTTTCACTGATACTTCATCCTCCCTCCATCATCTTTGGACAAGTCAGTTGGCCTTCCAGACTTGCATTCCTCCTCTGAAAAACGATGGTAAATTTGTGGGTTATTACCTGGTTTCCTGGGATTCCAAGAATATAGTACTGTGGTTCCAGGAGTCATTGTTATTAGAGTAAAAACCCTAGAATATATTTTGCAATAATGTTAGTTCATTTAATGCAGTTAATTCCAGCCCTCTGCCAAGCCTCATCTTTCAAAGAACTCATAGTCCTCTGTTCTGGAAGTAGTGGGATGAGAGGATTCAGAAGTGACTGCACATGGGATCTGGCATGTAGTAGGTGCTCAATGAACATCTGTGGGAGATGCAGAACGGCTGACAACCACAGGACTGGGTGAGTTTCTAGGATCTGCTACATCTCAAAAATTACATAATTATGTTTCATACTCCTTACTGACAATTGTACATGCAAATTACATTTAAATTATAACTAAAATTTTCATCATTAGCTTTTTTTTAAAAAAAATTAGAGCTTTAATGGAAAGAGATAATATTTAATGTCAATAACAAACTGATTGGTGACTCAAAAAGAAAGCTCTACCACATAGACTTTAGGGGGAAAGAAATTTTGATCAAAATCTAAGTCTTCTAGTGAATATGACAGAATCGATTATGGCAAGATTTTGAGTAACCACTGCTAAAAAATTTTTGGAAAAATGAATACTCCGAAGATATATTTAATCAATGAAATTCCAAATCTGTACTAATTTTATTTTGGAGGGAAGGCAAAATAGGGAGATGGGAGCTTTGCACATATTTATATCAAAATGTGCATTGACCTTGGAATTCATTGTAGTTCACAGAAAATCTGACCCACTAGAGTTCTTATGTCATTTGTCAAATAGCAATTCCCCACAAGGGAAAAAATGTTAAAAGGTAAAAAGTTTTTATAATTGTGTTGAATAAATTTATACATCAAAATATATGGAATGAAGCCAAAACTTTACTAACAAAAAATGTATAGTTTTAATTGCCTTTATTATCAAGAAATATGAGGAACTAAGCATTCAGCCAAAAAAATTAAAACAATAAAAATTAAGACAAAGAAATAAAGCTAGAAATGACTAAATTAAAAGCCATGAAGAAAAGGAATAGATTTTATTAATCAATCCAGGACTGAATTCTTCTGATAGGCCAAATACGTATCTGAATCTCTAAAAAGTCTAAATAAGGAAAAAGATCAACTGTAAATAAAGAGAAATGGACAAAAGTAGTGGAATAGGTGGTCCCAGGCTTTACTATCAACCCCCAAAATTTCAACTTGTCTACGGATAAGAATATGTGGGTGAGAACCCCAAAACTTGGGAATAAGCCTGAGACACCTGCTTAGATAACAGAAATGAATGAAGACTGCATTGGAAGGGGAGGAGAAATGGTCTCACTTTGACCACACTACCTCTCCCTTCATCCTTTCATTCAGCATGGTGCTGCACAGAGAGGATGTTTCAGCCCATGGTTTCTACATTGGGCAGAGAGAAGCAGAAGTTTCTCTAGCATTCTGAGAGGCTTCCCAGGAAGCATCTCACTTCATAGGAAATGCTAGGGGGTAATGGCATGGGGAGACCAGCTGGAGTCAGTTAGAACAAAGCAAGGACATAGGGCCCACAGCAGATACTGGTGATATCTCCCCAAATGAGAGGTATCAGGAAACAGCATAGCCCACCTGCAAAGCCAAGATGGTCACTTCCAAGGGCTGAAAAGTTCTGTCTGGCTTGAATCCCTAGACAGTCATCTTCCAGGCCAGCCTTAAACTCTACCTGAAGGCTCCACCTTGGGGAGAGAGATTCCCACCATAGGCACATTTTGGTAAACAGCAAAGGTTAGTTCTGCAACACCCAGGACTTTAACCAGCACTCAGCTTAACCTCAAAGCCTACCCCAAGGCCCTGCTTAGGCAAAGAAGCAAACTTCCAGCATACATTTCTACTGAAAACATCAGCTCATCCCATTCATCCTGAGCATTGACTCCACCTAACCTCAGGGAACCCCGTGCAATCCTGTACAACTGAAGAATTCAAGTAACAGTACCACCTGGCGAAGGAATATACCCTTTGACCCAGCCCAGTTAGAGGAAATTGCCATGACCAGCCAGTAGTTCTGCCTAATTACAGAGTTCAGTTAGTGATCTCGCCTGACACCCGAGCCCAGCTAGCTTAGCTCTACCCAAGCTCAAAGCAAAGGCAGCATCCCAGCCATCTAGAGAATTGAAAGCAAGCTCTGCCTGCCTAGGGTCATTACCAGCTGGCCCATCCAGAATCACAGGCTAAATAGTGAAGGTGTATTTCTGCCAAAGAAAACCTGTAATATCCAGAAGAGGTGACTGTCTCCCCAAATGCACAAAAACCAATGCAAGAACAGCATTACAAAGATTCAGAAATCATGACAACATCAAAAGAAACTAGCCAAGCTGCAAAAATGAACCCTACAGAAATGGAGATCTATAAAGTGACAAAGAATTCAGAATAATCCTCTTAAAGAAGTTCTGTAAACTATAAGATATTACAGATTAAAAATTAAATTTGGAAAACAATACATGAATAAAATCTTGACAAAGAAATAGAAAAATTTAAAAACAAATAGAAACACTAGAGATAAAGATTCCAATGGCTAAACTTTAAAAATGCAATAGAAAGCTTCAACAGCAGGCTTGAGGAAGATGCAAAAGAATTGGTGAGTTTGAAGCAGGTAATTTAAAATTATTTAATCAGAGGAGCAAAAGAAAAAGAAAATGAAAGAAGCCAAAGGGAATTATGGAATACCATCAAATGACCTAACATTTGCATAATCAAAATTTCAGAAGAAGAAAGAGAAAAGGGGCCACAAAATATATTTAAAGAAATAATGGCTGAAAACTTCCCTAATCTGGGGAAAGATGTCAACATCCAGGTTCTGAAAGCGTAGAGGTCTCTCATCAAATTCAACCCCAGGAGTCATCCACCATAACACATATTAATCAAATCATCAAATCATCAAGACAAACAAAAAATTCTGAGAGCAGCAAAAGATTAAAAACATGTCATATACAAAGAAGTCTCAATATGACTATCAGTGCATTACTCAGCAGAAAACCTGCAGGCCTGGAGAGAGTGGGATGAGATATTCAAAGTGCTGAGGGAGTCTACCAAGAATATTTTACCCAGCAAAGCTGTATTTCAAAAATGAGGGAGAAATAAAAACTTTCCCAGACAAACAAAAGCTAAGCAAAGAGATTGAATGCATAACAAAAAGTCTCCCAACAAAGAAAAGCCCAGAATCTGATGGCTTCTGTATTAGCCCATTCTCATCCTGCTAATAAAGACATATCCAAGGCTGGGTAACTTACAAAGCAGAAGTTTAACTGACTCACAGTTCAGCATGGCAGGAAAGGCCTTACGGAACTTTCCATCATGGCAGAAGGGGAAGCAAACAAGTCCTTCTTTACATGGCAGCAGCAAGAAGCAGTGCCAAGAAAAACAGGGAAAACCCCTTAATTTAAAAAAAAAGTCAGATCTCATAAGAACTCACTCACTATCACAAGAACAGCAATATGGGAGTAACTGACCCCCATGATTCAGTTACTTCCCATGACACATGGGGATTATGGAAACTGCAGTTCAAGATGAGATTTGGGTATGGACACAGCCAAACCATATTAGCTTCATTGCTGAATTCTACCAGACATTTAGAGAAAAACAAATATGAATCCAAACTTTTCCAAAAAATTGAGGAGGAAAGAATACTTCCAAATGCCAGAATTACCCTGAACCAAAGGCAGACAAACACATCAAGGTAAAGAAAATTACAGGCCAATATCCTTGTTAGACATACATGCAAGAATCCTCATAAAAAACCTGAGCACACCAAATTAAACACATTAAGAGGATCATTCATCATGATCAAGTGGGATTTATCCATGAGATGCAAGGATGCTTCATCACAGACAAATCAATAAATGTGACACATCATTTTAAGAGAATGAAGGCGGACAAAAACCATGTGATAATCTTATTAAATTAAGAAAAAGTGTTTGACAGAATTCAACATCCTTTTATGATAAACTCTGAACAAATTAGGCATAGAAGAAACGTACCTCAACACAATAAGGTCATATATAATAAGCCCACAGCTTACATCATACTCAATGGTAAAGAATTGAAAGCCTTTCCTCTAAGATCTGGAACAGGACAAGAATGCCCATACTCACCACTTCTATTCAATGTAGTGTTGGATGGACATCTTGGCCAGAGCAATTACGCAAGAGAAAGAGATAAAAGACATAGGAAAAGAAGAAGTAAAATTGTTGCTGTTTGTTGATGACATGTTTCTTTATATAAAAAATTCTAAAGATTCTCTAAGACAACTGTTAGAATTTAGAATAAATTCAGTAAAATTGCAGGATATAAAATAAACACACAAAGTTAGCAGCATTTCTATACACTAAAAAGAAACTCTCCAAAAAAGAAATCAAGAAAAGAAATCTGTATTAGTTTGTTTTCATGCTGCTGATAAAGACATACCCAAGACTGGGCAATTTACAAAAGAAAGAAGTTTAATTTGACTTATAGTTTCACATGGCTGGGGAAGCCTGACAATTATGGTGGAAGGAAAGGAGGAAGGAGTAAGTCACATTTTAAATTGATGGCAGCAAGCAAGGAGAGAGCCCGTGCAGGGAAACCCCTGTTTTGAAAATCATCAGATCTCATGAGACTTATTCATTGTCATCAGAACAGCATGGGAATGACTGACACCCAAGATTCAATTACCTCCCACCAGGTTCCTCCCACAACACATGGGAATTCAAGAAGAAATCTGGGTGAGAACATAGCCAAACCCAAATCTCATGTCCTCACATTTCAAAACTAATCATGCCTTCCCAATAGTTCCCCAAAGTCTTAACTCATTACAGCTAAGTCAAAAGTCCACAGTCTAAAGTCTCATCCAAGACAAGGCAAGTCCCTTCCACCTATGAGCCTGTAAAATCAAAAGCAAGTTAATTACTTCCTAGATACAATGGGGGTACCGTCATTGGGTAAATATAGCCATTCCAACTGGGAGAAATTGGCCAAAACAAAGGGGCTACAGGCCCTATGGAAGTTCAAAATCTAGCAGGTAGTTAAATCTTAAAGCTCCAAAATGATCTCCTTTGACTCCATGTCTCATATCCAGGTCACACTGGTGCAAGAGGTTGGTTCCCATGGTCCTGAGCAGCTCCACCCCTGTGGCTTTGCAGGTTGCAGACTCCCTCCTGGCTGCTTTCACAGGCTGGTGTTGAGTGTCTGCAGCTTTCCCAGGCACACGGTGCAAGCTGTCAGTGGATCTACCATTCTGAGGTCTGGAGAACAGGGTGGCCCTCTTCTCACAACTCCACTAGGTGATGCCCAAGTAAGGACTCTGTGTGGGGGCTCCAACACCACATTTTCCTTTTGCAGTGTCCTAGCAGAGATTCTCTATAAGGTCTCACCCCTGCAGAAAACTTCTGCCTGGGCATCCAGGCATTTCCATACATCCTCTGAAATCCAGGTGGATGTTCCCAAACCTCTTCTGTGTACCCACAGGCTCAAAACCACATGGAAGCTGCTAAGGCTTGGGCTTCCACCCTCTAAGGCAACAGCCCAAAGCTGTACCTTGACACCTTTTAGCCATGGCTACAGCTGCTGGAATGCAGGGTACCAAGTCCCAATCCTGCACATTGCATGGGGACCCAGGGCCTGAACCATGAAATCATTTTTTTCTCCTAAGCCCTCAGGCCTGTGATGGGAGGGGCTGCCATGAAACCTCTGACATGCCCTGGAGACATTTTCCCCATTGTCTTGGGGATTAACATTTGGCTCCTCATTACTTATGCAAACTTCTGCAGCTAGCTTGAATTTCTCCACAGAAAATGGGATTTTCTTATTATTTATTTATTTATTTTAACCATGCAGCTATTTATTTTTATTTATTTATTTTTAAATTTTTATCGCATTATAGGTTTTGGGGTACATGTGCAGAACGTGCAAGATAGTTGCATAGGTACACACATGGCAGTGTGTTTTGCTGCCTTCCTCCCCTTTACCCACACTTGGCATTCATCCCCAGGCTATCCCCCCCAGCCCCCCCCGCTGTCCCTCCCCCATTCCCCCCAATAGACCCCAGTGTGTAGTAGACCCCCTCTCTGTGTCCATGTGTTCTCATTTTTCTCACCCACCTATGAGTGAGTATATGCGGTATTTCTTTTTCTGTTCTTGTGTCAGTTTGCTGAGAATGATGTTCTCCAGATTCATCCATGTCCTTACAAAGGACACAAACTCATCATTTTTGATTGCTGCATAATATTCCATGGTGTATATGTGCCACATTTTCCCAGTCCAGTCTATCATCGTTGGGTATTTGGGTTGGTTCCAGTTCTTTGCTATTGTAAACAGTGCTGCAATGAACATTCATGTGCATGTGTCCTTATAGTAGAACAATTTATAGTCCTTTGGATATATACCCAGTAATAGGATTGCTGGGTCAAATGGAATTTCTATTTCTAGGTCCTTGAGGAATCGCCACACTGTCTTCCACAATGGTTGAACTAATTTACACTCCCACCAACAGTGTAAGAGTGTTCCTATTTCTCCATATCCTCTCCAGCATCTGCTGTCTCCAGATTTTTTAATGATCATCATTCTAACTGGCGTGAGATGGTATCTCAATGTGGTTTTCATTTGCATCTCTCTAATGACCAGTGATGATGAGCATTTGTTCATGTGTTTGTTTGCCTCATGTGTGTCTTCTTTTGTAAAGTGTCTGTTCATATCCTTTGCCCATTTTTGAATGGGCTTGTTTGTTCTTTTCCTGTAAATCTGTTTGAGTTCTTTGTAAATTCTGGATATCAGCCCTTTGTCAGATGGGTAAACTGCAAAGATTTTTTCCCATTCTGATGGTTGCTGATTCACTCTAGTGACTGTTTCTTTTGCCGTGCAGAAACTGTGGAGTTTGATTAGGTCCCATTTGTCTATTTTGACTTTTGTTGCCAATGCTTTTGGTGTTTTGGTCATGAAGTCCTTGCCTACTCCTATGTCCTGAATGGTTTTGCCTAGATTTTCTTCCAGGGTTTTTATGGTGCCAGGTCTTATGTTTAAGTCTTTAATCCATCTGGAGTTAATTTTAGTGTAAGGTGTCAGGAAGGGGTCCAGTTTCTTCTTTCTGCACATGGGTAGCCAGTTTTCCCAACACCATTTATTAAATAGGGAATCCTTTCCCCATTGCTTGTGTTTGTCTGGTTTATCAAAGATAATATGGTTGTAGATATGTTGTGTTGCCTCCGATGCTTCTGTTCTGTTCCATTGGTCTATATCTCTGTTTTGGTATCAGTACCATGCTGTTTTGATTACTGTAGCCTTGTAGTATAGTTTGAAGTCTGGTAGTGTGATGCCTCCCGCTGTGTTCTTTTTGCTTAGAATTGACTTGGCTATGCGGGCTCTTTTTTGGTTCCATATGAAATTCATGGTGGTTTTTTCCAGTTCTGTGAAGAAATTCAATGGTAGCTTGATGGGGATAGCATTGATTGTGTAAATTACTTTGGGCAGTATAGCCATTTTCACAATATTGATTCTTCCTAACCACGAACATGGAATGTTTCTCCATCTGTTTGTGTCCTCTCTTATTTTGTTGAGCAGTGGTTTGTAGTTTTCCTTGAAGAGGTCCCTTACGTTCCTTGTGAGTTGTATTCCTAGGTATTTTATTTTCTTTGTAGCAATTGTGAATGGCAGTTCGTTCTTGATTTGGTTCTCTTTAAGTCTGTTATTGGTGTATAGGAATGCTTGTGATTTTTGCACATTGATTTTATATCCTGAGACTTTGCTGAAGTTGCTTATCAGTTTCAGGAGATTTTGGGCTGAGGTGATGGGGTGTTCTAGGTATACTATCATGTCATCTGCAAATAGAGACAATTTGGCTTACACCTTTCCTATTTAAATACACTTTATTTCTTTTTCTTGCCTGATTGCTCTGGCTAGAACTTCCAGTACTATGTTGAATAGGAGTGGTGAGAGAGGGCATCCTTGTCTAGTGCCAGATTTCAAAGGGAATGCTTCCAGTTTTTTCCCATTAAGTATGATATTGGCTGTTGGTTTGTCATAAATAGCTTTTATTACTTTGAGATATGTTCCATCAATACCAAGTTTATTGAGGGTTTTTAGCATAAAGGGCTGTTGAATTTTGTCAAATGCCTTCTCTGCGTCAATTGGGATAATCATGTGGTTTTCATTTTTGCTTCTGTTTATGTGGTGAATTACATTTATAGACTTGCATATGTTGAACCAGCCTTGCATCCCCGGGATGAATCCTACTTGATCATGATGGATAAGTTTTTTAATGTGCTGTTGCAATCGGTTTGCCAGTATTTTATTGAAGATTTTTGCATCTATGTTCATCATGGATATTGGCCTGAAGTTTTCTTTTCTTGTTGAGTCTCTGCCAGGTTTTGGTATCAGGATGATGTTGGTCTCATAAAATGATTTGGGAAGGGTTCCCTCTTTTTGAATTATTTGGAATAGTTTCAGTAGGAATGGTACCAGATCCTCTTTGTGTGTCTGGTAGAATTCAGCTGTGAACCCATCTGGACCTGGGCTTTTTTTGTGTGGTAGGCTCTTAATTGCTGCCTCAACTTCAGACCTTGTTATTGGTCTATTCATAGTTTCAGCTTCCTCCTGGTTTAGGCTTGGGAGGACACAGGCATACAGGAATTTATCAATTTCTTCCAGGTTTACTAGTTTATGTGCATAGAGTTGTTTGTAGTATTCTCTGATGATGGTTTGAATTTCTGTGGAATTTGTGGTGACTTCCCCATTATCGTTTTTTATTGCATCTATTTCGTTGTTCTCTCTTTTCTTTTTTATCAGTCTGGCTAGTGGTCTATTTTGTTGATCTTTTTGAAAAACCAGCTCTTGGATTTATTGATTTTTTTGCAGGGTTTTTCGTGTCTCTATCTCCTTCAGTTCTGCTCTGATCTTAGTTATTTCTTGTCTTCTGCTAGATTTTGAGCTTTTTTGATCTTGCTCCTCTAGCTCTTTGAATTTTGACGATAGGGTGTCAATTTTGGATCTCTCCACTCTTCTCATGTGGGCACTTATTGCTATATATTTCCCTCTACAGACTGCTTTAAATGTGTCCCAGAGATTCTGGTACATTGTGTCTTCATTCTCGTTGGTTTTGAAGAACTTCTTTATTTCTGTCTTCATTTCATTGTTTATCCAATCAACATTCAAGAGCCAGTTGTTCAGTTTCCATGAAGCTGTGTGGTTCTGAGTTATTTTCTGAATTCTGAGTTCCAACTTGATTGCACTATGGTCTGAGAGACTGTTTGTTATGATTTCCGTTGTTTTGCATTTGCTGAGGAGTGCTTTACTTCCAATTATGTGGTCAATTTTGGAGTAGGTGTGATGTGGTGCTGAGAAGAATGTATATTCTGTGGGTTTGGGGTGGAGAGTTCTGTAAATGTCTATCAGGTTTGCTTGTTCCAGGTCTGAGTTCAAGTCCTGGATATCCTTGTTAATTTTCTGTCTGGTTGATCTGTCTGATATTGACAGTGGAGTGTTAAAGTCTCCCACTATTATTGTGTGGGAGTCTAAGTCTCTTTGTAAGTCATTAAGAACTTGCCTTATATATCTGGGTGCTCCTGCATTGGGTCCATATATATTTAGAATCATTAGCTCTTCTTGTTGTATCAATCCTTTTACCATTATGTAATGACCTTCTTTGTCCCTTTTGATCTTTGTTGCTTTAAAGTCTATTTTATCAGAGATGAGAATTGCAACTCCTGCTTTTTTTTTGCTCTCCATTTGCTTGGTAAATCTTCCTCCATCCCTTTATTTTGAGCCTTTGTGTATCCTTGCATGTGAGGTGGGTTTCCTGGATACAGAACACCGATGGGTTTTGGTTTTTTATCCAATTTGCCAGTCTGTGTCTTTTGATTGGTGCATTTAGCCCATTTACATTTAGGGTTAATATTGTTATGTGTGAATTTGATACTACCATTTTGATGCTAGCTGGCTGTTTTGCCCATGGGTTCATGTAGATTCTTCATTTTGTTGATGCTCTTTAGCATTTGGTATGCTTTTAGGATGGCTGGTACTGGTTGTTCCTTTCTATGTGTAGTGCCTCTTTCAGGAGCTCTTGTAAAGCAGGCCTAGTGGTGACAAAAATCTCTGAGTACTTGCTTGTTCATGAAGGATTTTATTTTTCCTTCACTTATGAAGCTCAGTTTGGCTGGATATGAAATTCTGGGTTGAAGGTTATTTTCTTTAAGGATGTTGAATATTGGCCCCCACTCTCTTCTGGCTTGTAGAGTCTCTGCCGAGAGATCTGCTGTGAGTCTGATGGGCTTCCCTTTGTGGGTGACCCGACCTTTCTCTCTGGCTGCCCTTAGTATTTTCTCCTTCATTTCAACCCTGGTGAATCTGACGATTATGTGCCTTGGGGTTGCTCTTCTTGCGGAGTATCTTTGTGGTGTTCTCTGTATTTCCTGGAGTTGAGTATTGACCTGTCTTGCTAGGTTGGGGAAATTTTCCTGGATAATATCCTGAAGAGTATTTCCCAGCTTGGATTCATTCTCTTTATCACATTCTGGTACACCTATCAAACGTAGGTTGGGTCTCTTTACATAGTCCCACATTTCTTGGAGATTTTGTTCATACCTTTTTGTGCTTTTTTCTTTAATCTTGGTTTCTCATTTTATTTCATTGAGTTGATCTTCAACTTCTGATATTCTTTCTTCTGCTTGGTCAATTCGGCTGTTGAAACTTGTGCATGCTTCATGAAGTTCTCGTGTTGTGTTTTTCAGCTCCTTCAATTCATTCATATTCCTCTCTAAGTTGTCCATTCTTGTTATCAATTCCTCGAATCTTTTTTCAAATCTTTTTTCAAGGTTCTTAGTTTCTTTGCACTGATTTAGAACATGTTCTTTTAGCTCACTGAAGTTTCTCATTATCCACTTTCTGAAATCTGATTCCGTCATTTTGTCACACTCATTCTCCGTCCACCTTTGTTCTCTTGCTGGTGAGGAGTTTTGGTCCTTTTTAGGAGGTGAGGTGTTTTGGTTTCGGGTGTTTTCCTCCTTTTTGCGCTGGTTTCTTCACATTTTTATGGATTTATCCACCTGTCGTCTTAGTAGTTGCTGATTTTTCAATTGGGTCTCTGTGTGGATGCCCAGATTGTTGTTGATGAAGTATTTCTGTTACTTAGTTTTTCTTCTAATGGTCTAGCCCCTCTGCTGTACGAGTGCTGAGGTCCACTCCAGGCCCTGCTTTGCTGGGGTACACCTGTAGCAGCTGCGGAACAGTGAGGGATGCTACCAGTTTCTTCTTCTGCTATCTTTGTTCCAGAATGATGCCCGCCAAATGTCAGTCTGATTAGTCCTTTTTTTGGGGTGACTCTTTGGATATACAGGGGTCAGGGAGCTGCTTGAGGAGACGGTCTGTGCTGTATAGGAGCTCCAGTGCTGAGCTGTGAGCTCTGTTGTTCATTCAGAGTTGTTGGGAGGATGTGTTTATGTCTGCTGCAACAGAACTCATAACCCCCCCCTTTTTTTCCCCCTTAGATGCTCTGTCTCAGGGAGTTGGAGCTTTCTTTATGAGTATCTGTTGCACTGTCCTGCCCCACTAGGAGGCAGTCTATTCACTATTTGCCTGCTGGGGCTCCACCCTGCTAGCGCAGGTCCACCCTGCTGCGGCAAGGCTCCGTTCTGCTGTGGAGCGCTCTCTATTATGGCAGGTTGCCTTGGCAATGGCAGGCTGCGTCAGCCCTGGGCGGTACTTCAGTAGGGGTGGATTGTGTCCGTAGTGGCGGACGCCCCTCCCCCACCAGGCTGCACCGTCCTAGATGCTGGCAGCAAAACTCTCAGCCCCGAGCCCCTCCAATCGCCGCCCTGACCGTCCCTGTGAGGGCGGGACCCGCCGAGCCATATCACCCAGCTCCCTGCCTCAGAGTCCGTCCTCTCTCTCTCTCTCTTCCTCTCCCCAAGCTGAACAGTCGACTCTCTCACTGGTGCCCGAGTAGCCTGCCGATAGGGCACTGGGATCCGTGCGTTCTCCCATGCCACTGCCCACTGCACCGGCTCAGATCACGTTTCCCAGGAATCTCCTGGTCTGGCTCATTGTCCAAGTCCTGTTCAATCAGATGGACATGCCAATCTGCCCTTCCAAATCTCTGACTGCCAGTTTAACAGGGCACCCGGACCAATGAGTTCCGTGCCGGGTCCCGCTGCGCTAAGGCGCCGGCCGAACCGGCTGCGAGAGTCGGCTGCGCTTGCGTCCCATGTCTCTCCCACACCTGGGACTTTCAACGATCTGTGGGCAAAAAAGGTCCATCCAAGAATGCGGCTAGGACTCACCCTCTGCGCCTTCACTGAGAGCTGCAATCCCGAGTCGCCTCTATGACGCCATCTTGGAACCCCCGGATTTTCTTATTTATCACACTGTCATGCTGCAAATTTTCCAAACTTTTATACTCTGCTTCTCTTTTAAAACGGAATGCTTTTAACAGCACCCAAGTTGCCTCTTGAATGCTTTGCTGTCTAGAAATCTATTCTGCCAGATAACCTAAGTCATCTCTCAAGTTCAAAGTTCCACAAGTCTCTACGGCAGGGGCAAAAGGCCACCAGTCTCTTTGCTAAAATGTAACAACAGTCACCTTTGCTCCACTTCCCAAAAAGTTCCTCATCTCCATCTAAGATCACCTGAGCCTGAATTTCATTGTCTATATTGCTATCAGCATTTTTATTAAAGCCATTCAATAAGTCTCTAGGGAAATCCAAACTTTCCCACATTTTTCTCCTTCTGAGCCCTCCAAACCATCTCAACCTCTGCCTGTTGCCCAGTTCCAAAGTGGCTTCCTTATTTTCGGGTATTTTTTCAGCAGTGCCCCATTCTACTGGTACCAATTTAATGTATTAGTTTGTTTTCATGCTTCTGATAAAAACACATCCAAGATTAGGCAATTTATGAAAAAGAAAAGAGGTTTAATTGGACTTACAGTTCCACATGGCTGGGAAAGCCTAACAATCATCGCAGAAGGCAAGGAGGACCAAGTCATGTCTTACATGGATAGCAGCAAGCATAGAGAGAGCTTGTGCAGGGAAACTTCCATTTTTAAAACCAACAGATCTCATGAGACTTATTCACTATCACCAGAAAAGCATAGGAAAGTCCTGCTCCCATGATTCAATTGCCTCCCACCAGGTTCCCCTGATAACATGTGGGAATTCAAGAAGAGATTTGGGTGGGGATACATCCAAACCATATCAAATCTCATTTAAAATATCTATAAAAATTAAATATTAGAAATAAATGTAAGAAAGGAGTTAGAGAACCTGTATATTGAAAATTATAAAATGTTAATCTATAAACAGAAGAAAACATAAATAAATGGAAAGACAGTCCATGTTCATGGACTGAAAGAATTAATATTGTTAACATGGCCACACTACCGAAAGCAATCCACAGATTCAATGCAGTCTCTATCAGAACTCCAGTGTGATTTTGTAATAGAAATAGAAAAAACAATCCTAAAATTTATAGGTAATCACAACAATCCTGACTAGCCAAAGCAGTACTGAGCAAAAAGAACAAAGCTGAAGGCATCATACTACCTAATTTCAGACTATACTACAAAGTGATAGTAACTAAAACAGCATGGTACTAGCATAAATATACACACATCAACGAATGGAATAGAATGGAGAGCCCAGAAATAAACCCACATGTATATGGTCAATTGATTTTTGACAAAGGTGCCAAGGATACATGGTAGAAAAAGCTCACTCTCGTCAATAAATGGTGTTGGAAAAACTGGATAACCATAGGAAGAAGAATGAAATGGGACACGTATCTCACATTATATACAAAAAAAAGTCAACTAAAACTAAATTAAATATTTAAGTATAAAATCTGAAACTATAAAAGAACTAGAAGAAAACAAAATCTACATGATGTTGGTCTGTAGGCAATGATTATTTTTAGATTTGTCTCCAAAGGACAGGCAATAAAAGCAAAAATAAACAAATGGAATTACATCAAACTAAAAAGCTTTTGCACAATGAAGAAAAAAATTAACAGAATGAAGAGACAATGTATGCACTGGGAGAAAATATTTGCAAGCCATTCATCTAATATGGGCTAATATCCAAAATATACAGGGAATTAAAATAATTCTATAGAAAGAAAATAATTAGTCTGATTTTAAAATGGGCAAGGAACCAGACTAGACATTTCTCAAAAGAAGACATACTGGAAATGACCAATAGATATATGAAAAAAAAAATGTTCAACATAAATAATCATTAGGGAAATGCCAATAAAACCACAATGAGATATTATCTCAGACCTGTCAGAATGGCTATTACCAAAAAGACAAAAGATAACAAATGTTGGCAAGGATGTGAAGAAAAGGAAACACTTGTACACTATTGGTGGGAAGGTAAATTAGTAGGATGATTAGGAAAAACTGTATAGAGATTCCTCAAAAAACTACAAATAATATTACCATATGACCCAGCAATGCCACTCATCAATATTTACCCCAAAAATTTGAAATCAATATGCCAAAGAGATGTCTAAACTCTCATGTTCATTGCAGCAATATCCATGATAGTCAAGTTAAAGAATTAACCTAAGTATCTGTCAACACTTAGGTTGAGAGAGACTTAGGTTAATGAATAAAGAAAACTTGGTATTTATACATAATGAAATACTGTTCAGTCTTTAAAAAGAAAAAAAATCTGTAATTTGCAACATGTTTGAAATTGGTGATCATACTAAGTAAAATAAGCCAGGCATAGACGGACAAATACTGTGTGTTCTCATTTATGTGTGGAATCTAATGAACTCATACAGAGAGTAGATTGGGGGTTACCAAAAGTCAAGGGATGAGAAAAATGAGGAGATGATGGTTAAAGGATACAACGCTTCTGTTAGACAAAAGGAATAAGTTGTTTTTTTTTTGTTGTTGTTGTTTTTAGATCTATTGTACAGTGCCATAAATATAGCTAGTAACAGTGTGTTGTACATTTCAAAATCATGAAAGAAATAAACTGCAAATATTCTCATCACAAAAAAAGCTACATATTTGAGATGATGGACATGTTAATTCACTTGATTTAATTATTCCACATTATATTCATAAATCATAACATCACTTTGGGCCCCATATAATTTGTCAATTTGTAATAAAAATAAGTTTTATAGAAAGAAATGGGTATAATTATAGCTATAAAAATTACTGTGCAATCAAGTACTACATGTTATTTATACTAATGAATCTGAAGACATGGGGACAATAAATGATTTTCTAGGAAGAGATAAGTTATTGCAATTGGCTCTATAAGAAATAGCAAAACCAGTAAGCCTGTAAGAAGTTCAAAAATCTGTAAGAGATTTATGTTCTATAAAGATGTTGGGGCCAGATAATTTTAAGAGAGAGTTTTTTAAAGCCCCAAAGGTAACAGATTATTTTCATATAATTTTTACTGTCCCAAAAACACACACAGTAAAATACTGGACAAAAGAAACTTTATGATGATGGCTGATTGCTGAAATTGCCCTAATATTTTACCATCCCTCTATCTGAGCCCCAGGGGAACTTATCTCCCCAGTCTGCTTCCCCGACATGTCAATGGAATGTGGGCAGGTGGATCCCATGCAGATGCTTGAAATGGGCTTGTGTCTAAGGACATGTCTGTTCTTATGCCTCTGCCTTCCCTATGAGAATCTGCGGGACTAGTCTGCTAGAGAGACGGGAGAGACACATGGAGAAGACCCTGATCACTCTATTAGTAGTCAGCAGGTCCATAAACATGGCAGCAAGCCTAATAAAGACCAGAACTGCCCAATCTAAATCCCTGACTCACAGACACATGAGCTAAAGATGTGTTTTATTGTTTTAAGCCACTGAGTTTGAATAAATAGTGAACTAATATAAGACCACTTTCCTTCTTAATATAGATGCAAAAAAATCTTAATTAGAACACCAGGTAATTAAATTCAGCAGCATTTAAAAAATATAATACACCTTGACAGAGCAGGTCGTATTCCAAAATATAAGAATATTTTGATATGGGGAAATCCATGAGTTAATATTTATATCAATGAATATTTATATCAATGAATATTTTTGTCAGGTCACAGGATTTAAAAAGAGAAAAACAGCATATGTTACCTCCATAAATGTCTTTTAAAAAGTTAATAAAATTTAATACTCAATACAGATTTTAAAAAAGCCTATTGGAAAACTAGAAATAGGTTCTTTGTTAAAATAGAAAACTCACATCTCAAATCAACAGTCAATACTAAAATCAATGGTGAAATATCAAGAGCCTTCCATTAAAAAACAAAATAAAGAGGGATTCTTGCTATTTGTACACATTTTTATAGCAATTCTTTATGTTTGAGACACTGCAATAAAGCAGTAACAATTCAGGGAAATAAATGTTAGAAAAGAAAAATTATTTATAAGTGATACCATTAGTTACCTAGGAAACCCAAGAAAATCAACTGAACATCTACTAAAGCCAGCAAGATATTTTAATAAATAGGCTAGTCCCAGAATGTGTGTATATAAATCAATATATGAAATATCATTACTAAAATAAAATTGAAAATTGGATCCCATTTATAATGAAAGAAAAGAAAAATGACTAGAAAAAATACCACCTAAAAAATGCTTTGCAAGAAATGAACGATATGCTGTTCATTCCAAATTATGGCTCGCAAAAGAGTAGTGCTGTAATATATAAACAGCTCTTAACAAATCAACTAAAAGAAGACAAATCCTCAATAACAAAGTGACCAAATGATATGAACCAACAATGATAAAAAGAAGAATCACAAATTGTTGATAAAAATGAGGGTGGAAATTAAACTGAATTATTAAGAATTTAAAGAGAATCTCCTTTCCTTAACTCCTCCATTACCATCTCACCCTTGTCCTTGTTTCAGTGTACATGAAGTTCCATTAGATTAATATTCCTGGCCTCCCTACCTTTCTCTAACTCCCCCAGTGAAGGAATAGTGATGTATATAAGAGTTTGAAGGGAAGAACTAAATTTTGTGGCTCATTTCTTCTGGGATATCCCTGTAATCTTAGATCTCTCTACAGCACATCTTTTTCTGCCCTTTGCTGTATGTTAAGGGATATGACCTTGTTAGGCAAGATGCTACATTGTTGATATTATCCAGTAGGATTGGTGACTCTCAAATTTGCAAGTAAAGCAATAGTAAGCCTACTCAGCCAAAGACCTAAAGCCAAATTCTACAATCACCTTTGTATTAATAACTGATAGTTTGATCTCTAACATTCAGCTTCCTGTGCAATCGATTACTTCTGAACCTAAGAGGAAAAGGAAGGTGTTGTTTAATAGACTTCCAAGACCCCAACAATAAATTTAAAAGGCAAATTAGAATATTTTAACCAAGAAAACCGGCAAAGAAAATATGATAATAATTGGTAACAATAATGCCACTGTCTAGGAATGAAGAAGCTTCAGAGAAACAGGCCAGGAAGAACAAAAAGGAGTGTATCAGTCTGTTCTCATGCTGCTATGAAGAAATAGTCGAGACTGGGTAATTTATAAAGAAAAGAGGTTTGACTCACAGTTATGCATGGCTGGGAAGGTCTCAGGAAACTTATGATCATGGTAAAACGCAAACAAGAAGAAAGGCACCTTCTTCACAGAGAGGCAGGGAGAAGTGCTGAGCAAATGGAGAAAGCCCCTTATAAAATCATCAGATCTCATGAGAACTCACTCACTATCACAAGAATAGCATTGGGGTAACTGCCTCCATGATTCAATTACCTCTCACCAGGTCCCTCCCACAACATATGGGGATTATGGGAACTACAATTCAAGATGAGATTTGGGTGGGGACACAGCCAAACCCTATCAAGGAACATCACCATTGGAAAGCCAGTTATGACACAGAGCACAAATTTTAAAGGTGCTTACTTTTCTCTGTTATCATCTGCTTTTTAAATGCAACCCTGCTCACATTTACTACAATTTCTTTTAGATTCTAAAGTTTATTTATATGGAAAGTTATCAAGAACATACAGAACAATTCTGAAAGAATATTATAAAAGGTTTAGCTCTACTAGGTATTAGAATTATCAGATAGCAATAATTAAGCATATAGTCCAAGTACAAGAATAGACAGATTAATATAAATGAATGAAAATGAGAAAATTTGACACAAATATGTGTAAAAAATCTAATAAATGATTAAGGTAATATTTCAAATCAATGGAAGTAGTCAGTGGTCATAACTGGGTAGGCATCTGAAAGGAATGGATTCTTATCCTCACTTTTTCTGTAAAAATGATAAATGAATAATTTAAATTAAAAAACTATAAAATGACTGCATAAAAACACTACTGCCATATTAATTTCATGCAGTCTTTCCGGATTTCACAGCAGGATGCATGACCCTTTCTGTAACTCTCTAAGTTAAAGATACATATTCTAATCCCTATGGCAAACACTAAAATATAATAATAAAACTAAGAACTACAGCCAAAAAAGGGAAATATTAAGACTATTCAGTACAAAGAAATGGGAAAAGAAGGGAAAAAAACAAAAATATTCTGGGCAAATAGTAAAAAATAGCAAGATAATGAACATAATTCCTCATAATTAAATGTAATTGGATTAAATATTTCAATTTAAAGGTAGTGACTCTCAGAACAGATTAAAATACAAAGCTAATATACACTATTTACAAGAAATGCACTTTAAGCATAAATATGGACATACTGAAAATAAAAATAAAAATGAAAAAATATACTCTGCGCATACACACACAAACACTAAGCATAGGAAAGCTGAGGTGGCCGTATCAATGTTAGTCAAAGTGGACTACGGGACAAAAATTACTACCAGAGATAAAGAGGCAACTTCGCAATGATAAACAGCTCAATTCTTCAAGAAGACATAACAATCCTAGATGTATATAAACCTAAAAAGAGTTTCAAAATACATCAAGAAAACCAACAGAGCTGAAAGCACAAATAGATAAATTGGCAACTTTAAAGGTTTTATTCCTCTCCCAGTAATTGATAGAAATAATAAACAGAAATATTCATAAGCTTTTATGAGTTTTGATAACACCATCAACTACCTATGCTGTTTGCAGGACATTACCCCATCCAACAACTGCAGAATTTACATTCCTTTCAACCATTCATGGAATGTCTGTCAACAAAGACTACAAGCTGGAGTATAAAACAAGTCTCTAACAAATTAAAGATAAAAATAATAATGACATCATATAAGAAAAGTAGAAATAACAAAAACTCTTACAACTTCTCAAACATTCAGACATTTAAATATATATTTCTAAATAAGCCACAAGTCACAGAAAATATTACAAAAGAAATGTTTAAAATGTTTTAAACTAATGACAATGAAAAAATAACCTACAGAAATTTGTAATATTCAGTTAAAGGAGTACTGCACCAGGAATATTTATATTTCCAAATGGCTCTAATAGAAATTGAGAATGTTTTTATATCAACATTCTAAGTAAGGATCAACCAAAAGCAGCTAAAGAGCAAATCAAAGACGAAGTAGAAGGAAGGCAATAACAATCAATAAAATAAGAAACAAAAGAGAAAATATTTGAAACCAAAGTCAGTTGTTTGCAAACACTGATAAAACTGTTAAATTCCTAGTGGGATAAAAAAAATGAGAAAAAAACCCCACAACTTACCAACTTCAGGAATTAAAGAGGGGTACATCATTACAGATAATACAGCGATTACGTAGTAAGAAAATACTACGAAAAATTATAGTGAAAAATTTTATGTCAATACATTTGTTAATTCTGATGACATGGACATATTTTTTTGAACCTCCAGGCCCAGATGGGTATACTGAATAATTCCATGAGACATCTAAGAGAGAAATAACAATCATCTTTTTCTTTTTCAGACAGAGTCTTACTCTGTCACCCAGACTGGAGTGCAGTGGCGCAATCTCAGCTCACTGCAAACTTTGCCTCCTGGGTCGAGCAATTCTCCTGCCTCAGCCTCCCCAGAAGCTGGGATTACAGGCACATAATTACAGCCACGTCTTGCTAGTTTTTTTGTATTTTTAGTAGAGATGGGGTTTTGCCATGTTGGCCAGGCTGGTCTAGAACTCCTGACCTCATGATCCTCCCGCCTCAGCCTCCCAAAGTGCTGGGATTATAGGTGTGAGCCACTGTGCCTGGCCAACAATCTTATATTAACTATTACACAAAATAAAGAAAGTGAGAAAACCTTTTTAACTTATGAGGCCAGTATAACCCTGATACCAAAACCAGACAATAACGTAACCACAAAATAGCACTATTATCTCTTATTAAAACAGAAACAAAATCCTTAATATTAGGAAATAAACCCAGATTTCTCTCTATATGTACATAAGTGTATATGTGTGCATGTGTATGTGTATAGATGTCTACAAAAACATGTGCACATATGTATATGTATGAATGCATGTGTGTATGTATGTGTATATAAAATAAATTGGCATGCTAATTTGTGAAGCTAAGTAGATCTTGAAGTCCATATTTCCAGGACTACAACCACTCAGGCTACCCAGTTGTTATTTATATTAAAACTCTTCAGAAACCTGGATTTCATTATTCCTTTGGCAACTTAATTCACTGTTTTATGATCCCAGCTTAGATTTTGTGCTATTTTTTTTTTTTTTTCACAAAGGACTGATGGTATATTACCAAAAGAAAAACGTATTGTGACAGTAAATAGGGCACAACTTTAAGAAATGTACGTTTTAAATGACTGAGTTTATCAATAACCTTTCACACTAAGTTTTCCAATTGTTGCATATAAAATGATTTTCATCAACCCACTGAAAGTGCCTGCCACGGATGTAAACGGTAACCAAGTTCAATAAGAAAGCAGTGTGAAACAAAGCCAAGATTGTGACTTGCAGATGAGCCTGATGTAAGTTTTTTGTCGGTTTGTTTGCCTTTGTAGGTGCAAAAGGTGAGCTCTGTTTTAGGAGTCATTTCATCCCCCAATTGGATTTTGACTCACTTGGGTTAAAATCACTTCTAAAGTTTAAAATGAGGGTAGAGAAAATAAAAAGAAAAAAAAGTAAATAAACAGTTAAGCTCATCATCACGGGGTCACTAAATGCTAGCTATAGAGTATCCAAACCCAAGGAAATGCATAGAGTTCTTCACACCCATCCTCACACCTGTACATTTCTCAGGGAGATCAGAATAACAAGCTAAAATTAATGGAGACCTCTTTCAATTTTTACTAAACTATCAGCACACATTTTCTACCCAACATAAAAATTAGCATCCACAATAGCATCATAGTATTTCCAAAAGATGTTCCTTTTGGATCACTAATATATACTAACTACCTTTCCCACATCAAATATTTGGACACAAGGTTTTTTTTCAAAAAGACTTTCCAAATGTGTAAATTCATTTACATTCACTTTCATGTCAATAATAGGGCACAAATAAATAGTTGTGCCCTAGTTATTGTGACAAACACAAAAAATTTAAGAGTAGAGTTTTAGTAAATCACATTTGTCAAAATGAAAAAGCAGCACATCAAAAGGGACTGCTTACTTATCATGCCAACATTTATCGAGCAGCTGTGATGTGCTAGGCACAGGGGACCCAACAGAGAATCAGATGGATGTGGTCTCTGTTGCCACCACGCTTAAATTCTAACCAGGAAGACAAACAGTTGATTAGAACATGGTAAGTGCTCTGATGGAGACATAGCATTTTGAGAGCATATAGCAGGGGGATCTTTCCTTGACTGGGGTTGGGTGGGAAGGACCAAGAACCAGATGCCTGTGAGGCAGTGAAGTCTAAGCCGAAGAGGAGTTCAGCCAAGTGCTGGAGTGAGAATTGGAAAAGAACCGTCAGACAAAGACAAGGGAGACACTGCAGTAAGAGGACATGAAGTGGCTAAACAAGAAAGATGCAGAAACAGAGCCACCCTCCCAACCAGGTGCTGCTGCCCGCTGCAAGACCTGTACACAGTGAGTGGGCACCTCTGAAAACAGAAGCTTCCACTTGTCAAAACCATGCCTGATATTTACAATGCTGATTATCCAATTAACTCACTGAGGGAGACAGAGTGTTGAAACGGTTTCCAAGGGCCCCTGCCTCCTGGTACTCACTCCCATGTGTAACCCTGGTAAGCTTAGGATAAAGCAAGTCACTTAAGAAGCCTAGTGACTTGCTTTTAACCAAGAGACTATAGCAATATTCATGAACCAGGATTAGAAGATACAACTTGTGATTTAGTCTTATTTGCAGATTCTATTGCCTTCTAAGTGTACATGCCTTGATGAAGCAAGCTTCTATAATGGAGATAATACTGCTTAGGAAAATGGGAATCAGCTAGGAACCGAGACCTTCAGTCCAACAACTCAAGGGACTCAATCATGCCATGGTTTTGTGAGATTTAAACCAGATCCTTCCCAGTGGAGCTGTCGGATGAGACCCAGTCCTGGCTAACACCTTGACTGCAACCTGCAAGAGAAGCTGAATTAGAGGACCCAGATAAGTTGTACCCAGATTCATAACCCACAAAAGCTGTGACATTGTAAACAGGTGTGATTGTAAGCCATTAAGTTGTCACAAGTTATCACACAGCAATAAATAACAAATGCACTCATGCATGTGAGTTTATCATGTTTATAAGGATTTTCTACAGCTATCATAGGTAGAAGTTATTAGGTTGAGTCCTGTATCTATTTGTGAGAGAAAACAGAGGACAGTATATTTAATTATTAAACAGTAAGCTTCTCCTTCAGAAAGAACACATTTTAGCTGGTAAGTCCACAAGTTCCTTTGATGCAAAAATGAAGGGCCAGAGATGCCAGGCCCTGCTAATGGGTCTCCAGTCCTATTTTCCTGCCAGTGCTTGCAGGTCAGTGCCCACAGGACAAGTTCCTGGGACTCACGCAGCTAAAGACTCGAGT
Organism: Saguinus oedipus; assembly: GCA_031835075.1. Taxonomy (NCBI): domain Eukaryota; kingdom Metazoa; phylum Chordata; class Mammalia; order Primates; family Cebidae; genus Saguinus; species Saguinus oedipus. Next base: position 132,093,666 of record CM063179.1, read on the forward strand.
ATTATTCTATCTCAGTGTCTTCCTAGGTTCTCTCCTCAAATCCCAATGCCCCAAGATAAACACAAGCTGAGACAGCTGTAAAGGGTTTGGAGTACGGAAGAGTTCCTGGACATCATGGGTCCTTCCTTGACAGCCCAGTGGTTTAGCATGTAAGCCCTGAAATCAACTGCCTAGTTCAATCCTGGCTCAGCCTCTTATAAGATGCGGGGGCTAAGGCAAATCACAAGTTCTCTATGCCTTAGTTTCTTCATCTGTAAAATGGAAATAGTAACAGCCCATACCTCTAAGGCCTACAGGGATATTTTAACCACATAATTCATGTAAAGGGATTAGTCCAGAGCCTGCTGAATGTTATGTTAATTGCCGGTGTCATCACTATTACTATTATTCATGTAAATCCAATTTCTAGTATATTCCCTATTTGTGCAGCAATTCATGTGCATAATCTCGGCTGTGCCACCTTTTTGCTGCATAACTGCACAAGTTAAATATCCTAGCCTTGCTTTCGTATTTGGAAGAGAGTGTGGTCATAGTGCCTGCCTCCCAGGGCATGGTGAGGCTGTATGAGAAGTCCTTGAACCAGTGGCTAGCACAGAAACCACACAGGCAAAATCCCTTTATGGGATTCCTCAATTCTATCTTGCAAAGAAAAAGCAATTACCACTCAGAAATGTGACTGTTCTCCAGGCACACAGATATAACCAGCCCTTGGGTGTTGTCTGATCATGCATTGAACTGAGTGGAGATTTTAGAAAATTCATTTGCTGCTGTGCAAGTCAGAAGATATGGTAGCTACAACTCACGGTTTCAGAAAGATTCAGGAGATGAACAATCTTAGCAGTGTGGGGGAGATCCTTCCATTCACTTATGCTTTGCTGTTAATTGGGAAAAGACCACCAATATTTGCTCTTAGAGTGGAACATTTCTGTCAGATTCTGGATGTTCTAAATTTGTATTGTTTGGAGCCACAAAGATGAGGGTAATGGGCTTCACCGCCACAATCACATGCTCTGACAGGTAATTAACACTCAAGTCAAGAGCTGTGTCTGCTTCATCCACAAACGTGAGGTTCCCAATTCTTATTCATGCCAACCCAGTACCCTGGCAGGCACGTTAAATTTTATTTTCCTTGCCATTCTATGCTTATCTGCCCTCCCAAACCTCTTTCTCAAGAAGCCAGTGGAAGTTCAGGGCTAGGAAAACCCATGGCCCTGGCTTGGGCATATATATTCATTCTCTCCCGCCCTTATGCCCAGCCCACAGTGTGTCCCACACAGCAGAGGAGAGGGAAACTAATGACACTTTTGTGGGCTATAAGTAAATGATATTTGAAAGAGTTCACATTATAAATACAATCTCAAATAGTCCTGGTTAACCGAGATGCCCTAATGCTAGAATGATAAATAACGAAGATGGAGACATCAAATTTAAGATAGGAGAAAAAGGAACAGAAACTGCCCTGCTCATCCAAATCTCTGCAACCCCCTGTCAAACTTTGGGGTTAACTTGGACACCCATCTACCACGAGCAGGAGGGGAGGGTGGTGGCTCATGGATGCCGAGAACTTGTGCCGTCCAAGGCATAAGGGCAAACTTCAGCCACTGAATGAACAAATGAACAGTGGTACCACTGTACCCCTGTGCCATCTAAAGAGAAGACCACAAATTACAAAACACATTCCCCAACATCTCCCTCATTTGGTACTCACCACAACCCAGGGAGGTAGGCTGCATCCTTGTTCTTTGTTGACAAAGAAACTAAGTTCAGAAATATTTAGTGGGCTCTTCAAAGTTACACAGTTATAACGAGGCCAAGTCAGAACTCAGAGCCACTTCTCACTCCCAGTCCAGAATTCTGGCCATGATCCAAGCCACCTGTCAATTTTATAACTACGATGCTAGAATACACAGCACTCTTGACCCACTAAATCCATAAGGAAGTAACATCAGGGGAGATAAACTGAAGAAATCTCATTATTTTATGTCACTGAAGTCCGTAAGAGAAGCAGATGCTTCTACTAGGAGCTTTTGTGCTTGAAAACAGTTGCCTTGATTTGGCTTTTCAAACCGTATCCTATCCCAGCCCTTTCTGCCTCCTGCTTTGGAAACTGCTTTCTCACTGACCCTCTAAGCAATGGCTTAGTCTTCAGTAGTGCTGAGGGAGAAAGAAGGATCAAAAGCACCTTTTTAAAGGAGAGCAGACAAGAAACAGAGAAAAAGAGACTAAAATATGTGAGAAAAAAGTTTCAAGACAACCATCTATTGCAGCTGAATAAAGTGTGCTCCAAGCAACAGACTCCCTACTAAGACACTGGAAGGAAAGCTTAGTGAATTGAATAGACTAAATCTGACCTGTCCAAATTTTAGTGGCAAACCAGGCATCTGATTTTCTTCTGGATAAATCAGTGGAGAAATCAATCTATATGGAATCATAGCATTCATTCTAAAGGTAACAAAAATACACAGATGAGTGCTTCCATCGTCGGCTTACTTCATTGTACAATCTTCTCTGTATACTAGTGTTTAAGTATGGAATGAATGCAGTATACACTCCTGGAAGGCTCGCATGGCTGGAATTCTGTTGACACCTCTGCTGGCAGAGGAGCGGCTTCTGGGAGTGTATGTTGGCCTTGCTTCCCAGCTGTTCTCATTTTGCCTCCGCCAGAGGGAGATGAGAACAGCTGATGGCTTCACCCCCAAAGCTCAGCTTGGCCCCATCATTAGCACATCTCACCCCTGCAGCTGCCAAGGCAAAGACTAACATGCCAGCAGGAAAGCAGCTGACTGACTTTTCTGAGTGAGTGTCTGGAGTACTGGAAGTTGAGAATCAAGCTGCCAAGTAGGTTCAGCTCATTTTCTGTGCATCTTTACAATCCACTTGCTCTATAGGCCATGAAGTGAGGGCATCTGATCTTCTCCACCCTGTATCCCCAGTTCCAGGCACAAATCTGGGATCACAATTGGCAGCAAACAACTGTATTGGCTAAAAGAACCAAAGAATCAGTATCAGAGATGTCCAGTTCTGAAAACACAGTGGACTGAGCTGACACAGCAAGAAAACCTTTCTACTACAAACACAGAAAAATGCTAAATAAAATGTGACACCCCACATTACTGAACTAAAGAAGGGAAAGGAAATTCTCAGGGAATTAAGGAATTTCTAGCCAGAGCATCCACCCACTGCCAAAGCCAAGGAATCCCTGAGGCCTGGCAGATACAGGCCTTCAGCCTAGAAACTGTGAGTTTAGTAACAGGAGGTATGATCTTGAACACACAAGTCAGAGAACAAAGAAGCTAAGATCCTTTAGTAAAACCAAGCCCAGACAGGCTGCCCTTCCCAAGTCATCAGGGCTAGAAAACTTCTACCAAATGCCACAGGGAAACTTCAAAGTGACATGTCTCCCTGAAGATCTGGTGGGGGTCAGGGAGTTTCACAAGAGAAATAGAAACTTCAAGCCTTTGCCAGAATGGGTATGGAGACTGAAATTAGACTTACCACGTGGTGAACAGTTCCCACAGTAACTGGGGTTGGACGAGGGAAATCTCTCAGGCATCTATCATGAGTAAACAAACTCTGCTCCACTGATACTCTCCTAACCCAGGGTGCACAGACTCCCACAGGGAGGGTAGCAGTGGAGGGAAAAGTGCTGAAAATGAACCCACAGTTTAAAACTGCAAGGCTCTGGAAGAGACAATCCATAGTAATACAGAATCAGCATCCTAAGAATTGGAAAGAATAACCTGAAATGGGTAACATATATAAATCCTAAATTATTAAAGACATGTATGAATACAAACAAAAGATAATGAAAGATAATTTTTAAATATTACTTTATAAAAAGACCTGGCAAGTTTTAAAAACAGCAAAGTTTCCATACATGAAAAATTAAAGATATTGAAAAATGTTAATTCAATAGACAGTTTAAACAGCATATAGACACAGCTTAAGAGAGAATTGGTAAAATGAAAATTTAGACTTGTAGACATCACCCAGAATATAAAGCAAAGAGTGATAAAGAGATAAAGAGAAGCTAAAAAAATAGGATGACTGAATTATAAGGTCTAACTATAGATAACAAAAGTTCCACAGGAAGTGATGAGGAAAAAGGGGCAAGGTAGTAACTAAAGAGATGCTAGCTAAAACATTTTTAGATAGGCCGGGCGCGGTGGCTCAAGCCTATAATCCCAGCACTTTGGGAGGCTGAGGCGGGTGGATCATGAGGTCAAGAGATTGAGACCATCCTGGTCAACGTGGTGAAACCTCATCTCTACTAAAAATACAAAAAATTAGCTGGGCATGGTGGCACGTGCCTGTAATCCCAGCTACTGGGGAGGCTGAGGCAGGAGAATTGCCTGAACCCAGGAGGCGGAGGTTGCGATGAGCCGAGATCATGCCATTGCACTCCAGCCTGGAACAAGAGTGAAACTCCGTCTCAAAAAAAATTTTTTTTTAAATCATTGATTGGATTCAAGAACCAGAGCAAGGCCAGAAATACACAAATTTAATATAAAACTATATAAAAACACATGATAATACAGAACTGCACACACGCACGTGTGCACACACACACACACACACACACTCCACCACCACCACCACCACCAAAGAACTACCTCAAAAGTAACCAGAGAAAAAAGCAGGTTTAGTGCAAAGGCAGTCATTCAACAAAAACTTCTTAACAACAACAGGAGAGGCCAGGATACAACAGGTAATATCTGCTAAAAGAAAACAATTGCCAACCTCTGGTTTAGTTATCTGTATATGGCTAAAGTAACATTTACAAAAAAGGAAAACGTTTTCCAGGTAAACAAATACAGGGAATTTGCAACTCAGAGACCTTCAATAGAAGATGACTTCAATAAGAAGTGACTGAATTCGGAAGTGGAAGTCGTTTGCAAGAAGCCATGGTTAAAAAAAAAAAAAAAAAAGACAAGACAAGAAACTGGTTGTGTGGAATAAATCAGCATAAGCCTGGACTGCTCAGCACAGAACAAAGCCTAGTATTTCTCCTCTACATTTTCTGATGAGAGACGTGTTTTGAAATGGCAGAACTAAAATGCTAGACAACAATAAAACATGGGAGGAGCAATGAAGGGCATTAAAGCACAGTTAGCCTATAGAATTGTTTGGGAGGAGGCCAAAGTTACTGACCCTGTCACTGAAGCATAAATGTTAAAAATTTAACGGCACTCCCAAAACTGTGGAAACAGAATAGGTAACCTCTACATTAACAGACCTGGGAAGAAGTAGGTATAAATAATCCTACAGCAATAGAAGAAAGAAAAGAAAGATGTGTAAAGATAGCAAAAGTTAGTTATTCTCATCAAAGTTGGAAAAAAAAAAAAAAAAAACAAGGAGACTACCAATCACTTCTTTTTTCTTTCTTTGTTTTTTGAGACAGGGTCTCGCCGTGTCTCCCAGGCTGGAGTGCGGTGCAAGATCACAGCTCACTGCACTCTTGACCTCCTGGGTTCAAGCAATCTTCCCACCTCAGCCTCCCATGTAGCTGGGACTACAGGTGCATGCCACCACATATGACTTTGTTTTGTAGAAGTGGCATGCCCTCATGTTGCTCTGGCTGGTCTCAAACTTCTGGGCTCAAGTCATCCCCCCTTCCTCCTCCCCAGCTTTGCAAAGTGCTGAGATTACAGATGTGAGTGACTGGACCTGGCTAATCCTTACATTTATCATTGTAATGGAGATGCTACCCAATGAAAGAAGGAAAATAAAACAAGTAGAATGCATAAGGTCTGTAAAGGAAAAAACAAAACTTACCCTTTCACGAGATTATTCTCTTAGAATTTCTATGAAGTCAATCTACAGACAAACTATTTAAATAAAAAGGGAGCAAGTACCTAACTATGATTTGAATCATCAGGATTCACAAAAAAAATTGAGCAAAATTTCTGAATTCAAAGTCAACACACAAAAATAAGTAACGTTCCTATACACCGAAAAGAAAACATTGATTAGAACTTTCAATAAAGAAATGACGGCTGGGCACGTTGGCTCAAGCCTGTAATCCCAGCACTTTGGGAGCCCGAGGTGGGTGGATCACCAGGTCAAGAGATCGAGACCATCCTGGTCAACATGGTGAAACCCCGTCTCTACTAAAAATACAAAAAATTAGCTGGGCATGGTGGTGTGTGCCTGTAATCCCAGCTACTCAGGAGGCTGAGGCAGGAGAATTGCCTGACCCCAGGAGGCAGAGGTTGCTGTGAGCCGAGATCGCGCCATTGCACTCCAGCCTGGGTAACAAGAATGAAACTCCGTCTCAAAATAAAAAAAAATAAAAAAAAAAAAAAAAAAAAAAAAAAGAAAGAAAGAAATGACTCTCCACAGATAAAACAGGAATAGCCATGAACTGGCACTTGTTGAAACTGAGAGATAGAAACATGAGTATTGATTGCAGTCTGTCTACTTCTGTGTATATGAAAACTTTTCATTTTAAAGAGTTAAAATCTTAAAAAAAACCAGTGATACCATCTAAAGTGACAACAAATCTATGAGGTACTTAGGACATCTAGAAATATATCTTACAAAGATGTGCAAGAACCGTGAAGAGAAAATTATTGAAAACTTATTGAGTGGCATTAAAGGGAACAAACAAATCGCCACATTCATCATGGGAAGCCTTAATGTCATGAGGATATTGATTATCCCCTAAATTAATCTATAAGTCCCCATACAGTATTTTGCAGAACTTAGCAAGAAGATTCTAAACTTCATATTAAACACTAAAGTTTCAGGGACAGTCAAGATAACTTTAAAGGAAAAGGGGGAGAAGGGAAGGAGATGTTAATCTTTATCGAGTACTTAGCATGTTCTGAGCACCGCTCAAAACACTGTACATGTATTCTTTCACTTCACCTGCAGCAAGGCCCTGTGGAGTGATGAAATTATGAAATCACCATTTCATCAAGGGGAGAACGGAGAAAGAAAAAGATTACAAAGTTTGTCCAAGTTTGGGGATGACCAACAATCCCAATTTGCCTGGCACTGAGGGGTTTCCTGTGATGTGCCATCTTCAGTGCTAAATTAGGAAAGTCTGGGCACACAGGATGGTTGGTCAGTTAGTCACCTTCTCAAGATCACATGTCAGGAGCCAGGTGTCAGAGCTGATCTGCAAATTCCAGCAAGCTGGCTTCAGTATCTGCCCTGTCTACCACTACATACTACTGTATTAGGGTTCTCTAGAGGGACAGAACTAATAGAGATCTATATAAAGGGGAGTTTATTAAGGAGTATTAACTCACATGATCACAAGGTCCCACAACGGGCCATCTGTAAGCTGAGGGGCAAGGAAGCCAGTGTGAGTCCCAAAGCTGAAGAGCCTGGAGTCCAATGTTCCAGGGCAAGAAGCATCCAGCACAGGAGAAAGATGTAGGTTGGGAGGCTAAGCCAGTCTAGTGTTTTTACACTTTTCTGCCTGCTTTAAATCTTGGCCATGCTGGCAGCTATTTAGATGGGGCCCATTCAGATTAAGGGTGGGTCTGCCTTTCCCAGCCCACTGACTCCAGTATTAATCTCCTTTGGCAACACCCTCACAGACACACCCAGAATCAATACTTTGCGTCCTTCAATCCAATCAAGTTTAACCATCACGCCAACCAATCTAAACACTGAATGCTTATTGTGAAGTACAGGATACTGAGAACAATATGATACTGGAACTGAGGTAAACAGAATAGTAAGATAAAGAAGCCAGAAGCATATCTGTGTATTTTTGCCATTTATCAGAAGCGGAAAAGAATTCAATAAACATTACTAGATCACTTGGTTTTCCAGATGGGAGGAAACAGACATACAATACAAATGAAAATTATTTTTCATTTGTATTGTATGTATTTTCATTTCATTATATTTCATACAATCTCATACAATAAATGAAAATTAAATTCCTTTTATTCTAAAAGGGAACAGCAAAAATTTTAAATTTAGGAGAAATTATAAAATTTTATTTCAGAGCTCAAGAAACAGAGAAGGATTGCTTAAACTAAGAAATATGAATAAACAAGGATAAGTAATTCAAAGCAGAAATACAAAGAACATATAAACATATAAGAATCTTAGAGTGTTTAGCAATGAGAAAAATGCCAATTAAATATTTAACATCCAGCTTGACAACATTTAAAAGCCTGAAAAAACTACATGGGTAACCAGAACTCTCCAATAAGTAGGCACACAAATTGGCACAAAAAATCTGGAAAGCAACTTAACAAAATATGTTACAGTAAAAAATGGGTGTGCTCTAGAGCTCAGTAATTCACTTGGAATAGACTCCCTAGAGCTTACGCTCAACATAAGATAGCAAGGATCCTTGCACCATCACCATATCAAAAAGCTGGGGAAAACACATTTATCAACGGAGTACACAAGTTATAATTTAATCATTTAATTAGAAGAAATGAACCAAGCACATAAATGAGTCAGTCTAAAAATGTATATTGATTTAAAAGAAAGTAGCAGAAGGTTGTCATAGGTAGTAGGGTACCATTTACCTAATACTTACAAACATAAAGAATATCGGATATTGATTAGCAGTAGGTGTGTGTACACACACATGAATCAACCAACTTCACAGTAGTATAGCCTCTGCAAAAGGAAGACTGAGATAAAATAGTCTGAATGGGCGGAGAGAACAGGATGGCTATAAATATATCTTTAACATTTTACATCTTTAAATATTGAAAGTTCTGCAGCATATATAGAATCTGGCTGGCAAAAATATGGGATTATAATTTATTCTATGTCCATTTTTCAACTTTAAAATGGTCATATTTTAGAAATAAATGAAGGATGGGGCCGGATTTCTTTTTCAATCATCTTTGTCATAATCATCTCAAATTATATTGAAACTGGCTAAAAAAAGATTTTAGTTCAAAAGTTTTACTTAGTATGCTTCAGGAATGTACCTTTCATAGGCAGACAACAGATGCACTTTAAGGTACAGTGCAGACTCTAAATCCTAATGCAAGCTTTAAAGAACAGTACCAAAAAAAAAAAAAAAAAAAAAAAAAAAAAAAAAAAAAAAAAACCACAACCCTCAGGATGAAAACAAAACAAAATTAAAAAGCAAGACCATGTTCTCAGATCACATTCAGATTCAAGTGAGCATCTCTCTCACAAGAAATGCTCCCATCCTATCCTAGCTTTAATGACAAACATAGCAACACATAGTACAAGGAATCTTTTGGCCAAATTGCAGGCCAGTACTCACCATGCCTGCTAGGGGAGGACATGTCAAGGTGTTTCAACATTTCTAAGAATGGATCACCTAAACTGATTAAGCAGGTCAAGGCTTCCGGGAGTAGGTAAACAGACAGAAAATGTTATCCAACGAAGCTGTCCAATTTTTTAAACAGTTGCCAAGAAGCTGAGCTCTTAATGTAGCCTTGGAATGACACAGAAGCTTAAAGGATAAAAAATTTCAATATGATGCTGAATTATTTGGCTTCTCTATCCCATCTATCAACTGCAGGCAAGGTATATTGGGCATTAAATAAAGCACAAAAGAAACAGAATGAAAAATAGGTTGGAGAAAGTATGAAGATTGAAATGGCAGCCTGTGAGAAAGTAATAATATTCAACGTGCCCATTTCAATGGGTAAGTAACATTTATTTGAACTACATTACCATTTGGCTGAGAACCAAGCTAATTACAATCTCGCTGTTATGGTTATGGCAAGGATATATTTCAAAATGTTTGCCACAGCTAGGTTAAGATCCAGTCTTCAGCATGAGTTAGCCTAGATTGCCTTGCACCTGACACTGCTGATCTCACTGTCTGAGGCTATCATTTCCTCTGTTATAGAATGAGGGTACTAACAGGATGTACAACAAGATTCCTTCACCAGAATTGAACGAGATAGTGCATGAAAAAACCTGAGCACAGCTCCTGGCACTGAAGCACTCAACAAATGCCTTTTTAAGTAGCAGTGTGCTGGTATGAGAATTTTAGGTTTTATAAAATACTAACCAAACATATAAAGTTTGGTCACTATTGTCTCTAAATTTTCCTTCCTCCTACTAAATCAGCAGAATTCACCAGGAGGTATGAAGATTAAGGTCCTTTTCCTAGGCAACAATTACTCATACCAGTCAACATGCGTTCACCATATAAAGTAACAATTATGAAAAAGGCACAGCAACTACCTTCAAAAACATTCTGTCAAGATTATATCAATTTAACTTCTGCATCCCAGAGAGCTGGCAACTAAACAGCGTGTACACACCCCAGGGCCGCTTCATATAGCTCCCTGTGGGCACACAGCCAAAGGGCTGCAGGGTTAACCATTTGGTACAGAAGAAACATCTGAAAATTCTACACCTGTCTTTATAAATCATGGATACTGCAGAGACAATTTAGCTTGAAGAGGCCTCTGAAACACTCTGATACAAAATTTTTTTTCCTGCAACTCTAATGAGTTCATTACAGCATCATCTACATCAGGAAGAAATGTGTTTAGCTTCTTTAAATGATGTAGCTGTATTCCTTAAGAAAAATTTTGTTACAGTTTCCACAGCTGCAACATTTATCTAATTAGGTATATGTTGACTTTGAGTTTTTATAGGTTTTGAAAAGAAAGTTTTGAAACATTTAAAAATGAGTTTAATTTTTGTTTCCACAAGGAAGGAGTAGAAAGTGCCAAATGACAAATGAGAGAAAGAAAATACATCTATATGTTGAGCATGGTAATAAAAGCCCGGGCTAACTTCTAAATGTACATGGCAGAGTCACAGATGTTTATCTGTACTTGCTTCTGAAACCCTACAATAGGGGAATAATTACAATAACAATAATAGGCTGCATACCGTGGTTCAATGTCTGTAATCCCAACACTTTGGGAGGCTGTGGCAGGAGGATGCTTGAGCCCTGGAGTTCAAGACCAGCCTGGGGCAACAGAGTGAGATTCCATCTGTATAAGAATTTAAAAATTATATTTTCATTTTTAGTTTTTGAGACAGAGTCTTACTCTGCCACCCAGGCTGGAGTACAGTGGTGTGATCTTGGCTCACTGTATTCTCTTCCTCCCAGGTTCAAACGATTCTCCTTCTTCAGCCTCTGGAGTAGCTGGGATTACAGGTGCCCACCACCATGCCTGGCTAATTTTTGTATTTTTTTTAGTAGAGATAGGATTTCACCATGTTGGGCAGGCTGGACTCAAATTCCTGAAAACTGATCCATCTGTCTTGGCCCCACAAAGTGCTGGGATTACAGGTGTGAGCCACCATGTCTGACCAAAATTTTAAAAATTAAAAACAAATTAGTTGGGCATAGTAATGTGTACCTGGAGTCCCAGCTACTAAGGAGGCTGAGGATGGAGGATCACTTGAGCCTCAAGGTTGCAGTGAGCTGTGACTATACCACTGCACATCAGCCTGAATGACAACATAAGACCCTATCTCAAAACATAACAATAATTATAAAACAAAGCAGCAAAGCTTTGGGAGATGGAAAGCGGATGGACAAATTGTTACCTATTTAGCAGGGAAGAGAGAATAAGAACTTATGACCTGGAGAGAAGGGTAGCCATCAGAAAGGTGAGATGGATAAGCAGAACCTTGGAAAGGCTTGGGAACACGGGGCACTGGGCACCTCCCAAGGCCCACATAGGCTAAGGCTAAAAGGCTGTATAAAAAGAAGCTAGAACCCTAGATCCCTTGCAAAGCCAACACATCTGGGTGACGGGCTGTCCTACTCTGATCGACACAGGAGGTGTATTTCCTGAAGACACTGAAGTAGAGAAGTTCTGTACATAAGGACTCCCAGGCATTGTGAAGGAGGGGTAGCAAAGTACTAAACTGAAAACAAAAGGATTAACTTTAAACAATATAAGCATACTTAATGGCAACACTATCTTCTTTTCCCTTGCTCAGCTCACAGGCCCCAGAGCCAGACTTCAATTGCCAAACTTACATTGCCTTGGCAGGAAGCTGAGGGATTCTTCCTTGGAGAAACTGACCAGCCTAAGAAACACAGAGTCCCTGGTATGTGGACATCTCTCAGCAAAATGAAAGTTCCTCAGTAAATACATCTGTGGAAGTACACAGAACTTCCAATCAGCTCTTTAATCTCTCATTATTAAATATCAACAGAGAGGCAAAAATTAGACATTTAAAGGAAGTCAGATATTAAACAAATGTGAGGAAAGAGAATTTAAAGCTAACAATGAGAATGAGGTGAACAAAAAATGTTTAACAAGTAATGACTAACACATTCAGAGTTAATAGCAATCTTATATCCATTACAAAAAAAGAAAAGGACACTATAATAAGAATAAATGAACATTCACAGCACGAGAAACACCTCTTGGAAATTAAATGTGGTAGGAGAAAATTTTAAATTATGTATTTATTTTGATACAGGGTCTCATTCTGTCAACCAGGCTGGAGTACCATGGCATGATCATGGTTCACTGCAGCCTTGACCTCCTGGACTCAAGTGACCCTCTCACCTCAGGATCCTGAGTAGCTGGAACTAAAGGTGTGTGACACCATGGTAATTTTTTTTTACAAATTTTTTGTTGAAATTAGGGGGGTCTCACTATGTTGCCCAGGCTGGTCTTGAACTCCTAGGCTCAAGCAATTCTCCTGCCTCAGCCTCTCAAAGAGCTAGGATTACAGATATGAGCTACTGTGCCTGGCCAAAAATTAAAAAGAAGGGTTGGAAAATGAAATTAAACAGCTGTTCCAGAAAGTAGAACAAAAATGCAAAGGGATGAAAAATAAGAAAAAGGATGTTTTCAAGAGATTAGGACATTCAGCTAACAGCAGTTTCAGAAAAACTGGTAGAAACAGTAAGGAAGAAATAATTGAAGAACTAATACAAGAAAATACACTAAAACTTTATAATATGAATTTTCAAACTGAAGGGGCCCACTGAGTTCCTAACAATTACTGATAAGAGCATTGCTAAAGCACGTAATCATAAAATGCAAAAATACTAGTGACAAGGAAAAAAGACAATCATTTCCAAAAAGAAAAAAAGACTGCATTTAAAGTCTTGATAAGCAGAATACCATCAATTTCTCAAGCAGTAATGTATGGCCATAGTGACAATGAAGAAATGCCTTATAAAATACTGAGAAAATATGACTTACTTCTTGGAATTTTGTACCTAAATAAGCAATCAAGGGTGGAATGAATGAGTATATGAGTTTGTGTGTGTATGTGTGTGTGTGTGTGTGTGTGTAAGTGAGAAACAAGGTATGCCAGAGACACATTCTAACCTTCTTTTTTACTCACAGAACTGTTTTTTTTTTTGAAGACCCAATGTATATAGTTAAAAAATATTTACTTTTCTAGTATTCTGTACAAGCTAGCAGTGGTCCTGTGTCACAGTCTAGCCAATGATATCTAAGACAAAATCTACTAAAAAGGCTTGTGGAAATATTATTTTCCTGATGAAAACAGATTTGACTGGTCCTGCCTTTTGTCCTTTCTGCTGTTTTACTACCTGGAATGCAGATAAAATGCCACAAGTTACAGCAGCTATCATGAGACCATGAGGAAGTAAGCATAAAGGCAAAAGTCAACATCTAAGTAACACAGATAGAAATAAAAGAAAATGCTGTGTCCCCGATCACATCACTGATGTGCCACACCAGTTAGACCAGCCACCAAACTTCTTACTTTGCAACTGCTTGTAAAGAATACAAGCTTGTAAAAATTGCTAGTTTCAAGTTTCTTTTTGTTATTTGCAGCTGAAAGCATCCCTGATACATTCACGAGTTATTAAAAAAAAAATTGTAACTCCCCAACACCCTTCCAGAGGAAGTTACTGGAAAACATGCCCACGGAAATGAGGAATGAAGTAGTAAGATAGTTACGGTGCTCAGAATGTAGGTGATTCAACACAGGAAGGATGCAAGTGGAATTCTTAGCATCTTGATAATACGGGTAGTCCTGAGACAACAGCTGTAATTTCTGCCTAAAGAGAAACCAAATCATATTGGAACAGGAGGAGGAAGGGCTCCAGGAAAAATGATGTCAAGAAAAATAAATCATGGCTTAGATTGCCTGATGTGTTTGATCATATGGAAAGGAGCTTGATAGTTCTTCCAGAAAGTGTGGAGGTAAAATAGAGGTTGTATAGTGGATGAGAAGAAACAAAAACCAAGTATTTCCCCTACTCTCTCTCTCAGTACTGAATGTTTCACCTCTCATCACTCAAATGTGTGGCAATTTCTCCCCACCAACCACTAATTCTTCAATGGACATCAATTGGGTGTCCTACAACTTAACTCTATTCCAGAGAAAGCATCAAGTCACACAGGTTAAGGGCTCAGTCCCACAAGACTGCCCCCCAATGTCAGCTGCCAATCACAAGTAGTAGATTGTCACACCTATACTTCTGATCAACTAGCTATAAATTGGAGGTCCCACAACCCCCTTCTCAGGTTTGTTAATTTAGGTTAACTCACAGAATCCCAGAAAACACTTGCTTATATTTACCAGTTTATTATATTAATGAAAGATGTAATTAAGGACACAGATGAAAAGCAGTTGGAAGAGATGCAAAAGGCAGAGAATGTGGAAAGGGATGCAGAGCTTCTATGCCCTCTCTAGAGACACCACCCTCCAGAAATTTTGATTTGCTCAGCAATCTGGAAATTCTACAAACCTTGTCCTTTGGGGGATTTATGGAGGCCTAATTACATAGGTGTGATTAATTACACCATTGGCAATCAAGTCAACCTTCAGTTCCTCTCCCCTCCCTGGAGGTTGCCAGGGGAGAGGCATTGAAAGTCCTGACTCCGATCATGCCTTGGTAAGCTGATTAGCATACAAAAGACACTCTTAACACCCCAGAGATTCCAAGGATTTTAGGAGTTCTGTGCCAGGAACCAGGGGCAGAGACCAAATATACATTTCATATTATATCACAACATCACAGCTTGGTGCACAGAAAATGAAGCAAACAAAAATCAAAACAAGGCAATTATTAACTCTAGGAAAAGCAAAAAATTACAAGAGGGATGAAATGCCATAAAACACTGCATGGCAAAACAGTGAAAAGTATTTGCAAAGTCCTCTTAGTGCAAACATTGATTTTTTTTTTTTTTTTGATGGCACTCCTATATTGGGAAGTTGAAAAGAAGAGAAGGCAGTGTATCTGGAGTAGAGTGAGCAAGGGGAGAATGGTGAGAAAGGGGATCAGAAGGGAAAACAGAAATCAGGTCATGCTGAGGTGTGGATTTTCTTTCCGAAGGGTGATAGCCACTGGGGAGTTTCAGACAGGAAACTTGAATTATCTAACTCATGATTGAAAATAATAACTTTGGCTCTGTTGCAGAGGCGAATACGCCATGCAGGGATAAGTGAAAGGCCAGGAGGTCAGTTTGATAAAACGGATAAGAGGCTTCCGCAGAAGAGATTTTTCCTATAAGGTGGCCTGGACTGGGAAAGGCACATTTTGGGATGTAAGGAAGTAGGCAAATGGGAATACATTCAGGAGGTTGGTGGCTTATGGAGTAAAAAGGGAGACACCGGGATGATTTCCTACCTGTTAGCACAAGGCATCTGGAGAAGGCAGAAGAGGTTGTTACTGGGTTTGGGAAGACTGGGGAAGGAATGATTTCCAACTAGCGAGTTTGGGATCTAGGGTTCTGCTTTGGACTTGCTGGGCTGAGTTGCCTCAGAAGGTACCAAGTAGGCAACTGTGCCAGGGCTCATGGTACAGACAAGCCTAGGAACAAACTCAGAATATGCTGTCCCAACAAGTAGCAATTCTTCCTTTTCTCTTGCCAATGCAAAGAAATGTTTCATCATATGTTTGGAGCTTTAAACAGCCTCAGTGGTACGATTCGGGGCACTGATGATTGAAGACTTGATTCTGAGACTCTAAGAGTAAACAAGCAGTGAATCCTGGAATAGACCGCAATAGGTAACCCATTCAAAGTGCTTATGTCTCCCTGGTTTTCTATTTTGGGTCATAACTATCTTAAGGAAAAACTCTCTCCACCAAAGCTGAAGTCATATAATAGTAAAAGTCCTCCCCACCCCACCCCACACACAGGAAATAATTTCCCATTATTAGCTGGATTTAACAAACATTTTAAATTGATTTAATAAACACACGCCCAAGAAATGATTTCCCATTATTAGCTGGATTTAATAAACATTCCCCCCCCCCAAAAAAAAATTTGTCCCTGCTCAGTAGACTTCTATTTGTGTGTACAAAGCACATGCCAAGTTAATGACCACGCCAGGCACACTTTGAGACACTTTCCGTTTTTTAAAAAGTTCTTTCTCAATAAACATTCAAAAGGGCCAATTTGTGTGTGTACCTATGCAATTATCTTGCACGTTCTGCACATGTACCCCAAAACCTAAAATGCAATTTAAAAAAAAGGGCCAATTTGTATAAAAGTATTTCAAAGCACAATTCACTACAGGTCATAGAGTTCTTTAAACCCTCAGCACTGTTCTTTCTTGGCTTTCTCATTGCATTGTGCAATCTTTGCATTGAATCGTTAATCCCCAAATTGGTGTTTCCCGTGTGGGTTTTAACAAGAACTGGGTTTTAGCTACATTACAGTAGACGCGGTGGGGGTGGAGGGCAGCAGTGGCAATCGCAAAATAAAACGTATCATAAAGTGGTAACGGCTCGTGATTGAGGCCAGTTGTTGAAAAATAAATGCCTGTTATATAGAATCACAGAAATTTAGAGCTTGGGGCCAAAGCGAGTGGTTCATCGGTGGACCGACAGCGCCCCAGGCGGCAGAAAGAAGGCGGCGGCGGCGACCGGGGGAAGCTCCCGGATTTTTAAAAAGGCACCTGCTGGGTGAGTCCTTACTGTGCAAACGGGATCCACAGGTGCCCTGTTTTAAGAGGATACAACTCGGGAAAATCTAAGCCTGCAAAACAACCATAAGACCCTCATATTAAACTCCTAAATAAGTTCTCGCTTTACACCAAGTTGATGTGGGTGGTAATTAACGGCAGAGAAACTGAGTGGAGTGAGGAGGGAGAACTCGGCTAAAGTTTGCCCGCGACTGATAGGGAGTGACCTGGAAATCAGGAATAGCGGTGTAGGGGTGGGCAGAAAACTAAAGAAGTAGCTAAGAGAGTCAGTTCATGAAAATAGAGCCCGCGGTGGAGCGCAGCAGGCACACCTGCGGACGAGGGGGCTGCCTCACCTGCCGGGCCACTGCACGCCCACCCCAAGTGTGTAAACGGGGAAGGCGGGGGCTGACCCGGAGCCTGGGGTGGGGGTATCACTGTGTGACAGGGCCAGCAAGAGGACCCGACACGCATCGTCCCGAGAGACATGTGTAATTGTCAAGAAACAGAGACAACTGCAAATGTGACCCTGGAGGGTGTGGACAGGGGAGCGGTCTCGAGGCTGTGCCCGCCGAGGCAGGCACTGGTCCCTGTGGGGCTGCGAACCAAGTGTCCCCCTTCCCCGGGGAACTGGTACCTGGGAGGGGGTCGGTCTCGCCGCGCTGGAAGCGCGAGCCCGGGGGACTCCGGAGATGCGCCCTGGCGCGCCGCCCCTCAGGGCAGCCCCGGACTTCGGCGCGCCGGGGCGCAGCGTGTGTGTCCCCGGCGGGGCGGGCAGAGCCAGCCGCCAGGGCTCCGTGACTTACCTCGGGCCTCGCGGGGAGCGAGCAGAGCCCCGGCCAGGGCGAGCAGGAGGGCGCGGGCGGGGGGCGCGGGCGGCGGGCGCGCTGCCATCGTCGCCGGCCTTCTGTGCAGCAGCTCTCGAGCCCGGCAGCGAGCGCTGCAGCATCCCACGCGGGCGCCGAGCCGGGGCCGGGCGTCGCGACCGGAGGGATTTCCTGCCGCGGCGAGTCAGCTCCGGAGCCCTCGCACAGCGCCCGCGCCGCCGTTGAGCTCGTCTAGCCTTTCATTTTTAAAAAAGTTTGCCCCCGTGTGTGCGTGCGCGCGCGCGCGCCGTTCTGGCACAAGCCAGCCTTGACCGTTGCAATAAATGAGCAAACTGTCCGAGTTGGCCCGGGGACGAGGAGGAGCGTTAGTGAGAGAAGGCCGGACTGTGGAATGGATCCGCGGCCAGCAGTCACCGTTCTCATTACCACGGAACAAATTATGTCTCCCCCGCACCCCCGCCCGTCGGCGGCGTCCCGCGGGTCCTAGAGACCGCTCGGGTCCCCCCGCCAGGGTCCCGCCCCGAGCCGCGGCTCGCTCAGCCCCGGGGGTGGGCGGCTTGGGGCAGGGCGCCTCCCTGGCCGCGCGCGCCGGCGGCATAGACGTGGCTCGGTGGCGGCCGGGCGCCCGGAGCGCACACGTCCCCGCCCCAGGATGATGTGGCCGCAGGGCCCGGGGCGCCCGACTGCCAAGAGCACACGCGGCGGCACGGTCCAGTTTTCCAGTCTGAAGCTGGAAACGATGACTCGGCTGCTCGCTCCCTGGCTAGCCGGGAACCCTCGGAGTGCGGGTCGGGTCTCCACAGCGGCCCACAGCCCGGCGCGCGCCCCTAGTCCGGCCCTAGGCGCTCAGCGGGGCATCTCGCGCCCCGGAAACAAGGCTGGACCGAGGCACAAAGCACCTGGGCGTTCCTTTTAATCTACAGTGTCAGGCTTCACGTTGATAGATGGGCTCATGTTTCCTTTCCAGAGCCTGGACCCAGAAAAGGGAGTACAGTGTCGTTTCCCGAACTTTCCTGATTTTAAGAAGGTTGGCTTGCTAAAAACATCCCCGGGCACCCTCCTAGGCTTTCAGAATGAGACTCTCCAAGCTCTGGGGCCAGGGGAGCCAGGGTGTTTGGAGAACACCAAGGAAAGAACGGTGGGCCTTGCCGTCTCATCCTAGTTCCAGGATGACCTCACCTCTTCAGCCTGGCTCGGCCACCAAAAGCAGCAACCAGGGGGTCGCTGCAGCTATGGAGGATGGCTGATGCCCACCTTCCGGACGACCATGATTCCCAACCTTGGGGACTTATTAGAATGGTAAGAAATAAAGACAGTGCCACCCCCAGAGCCCAGTTAACTCACAATTTCTTATAATGCGTGGAGCTCAATAGTTTCCAAAGCCTCAGGTGATTCTACTGTGCTGCTCAGACCTAGAAGCACCTGCAGAAATTCCGACCTAGTCCTGCAAGCTCTCACCGGTTCCTAACTGAGCACTCACTCCAATGAGGCCGTTGCCCAGGCTTTGAGGAAGCTGCCTTCCATCCCATGTCTTCCTACTGCAGAGGAGCTTTCCTCAAGATTTCTCTCCCACCGCCAGTTTCACAGTATTCCCAAAGACCGGGTCGAACCTCCTAACAAGGTGCAGGACTTTTTAAAAATTTTAGTTTTTAAACCTTAGTGGGAAGCACAGGCTCCCCCGCCCTTCCCAATGCTGCCGTATCTGGAAACCAGGCCTGGTTCAAGCCCTGGGTCGTATCTAACTGTACTACCAATCAGCTTTGCAGTGTCCCTCTTTTGTTCATTCATTCATTCATTCAATCAACATGAGCAACACTATGTTAGGGACTTGGGAAACTAACGAGAAAGGCTCTTGTTTTCAAAGACTTTTCTTTCTGGCCAAACTGACAAATCATTATTGGACAGTGAGCAGGTTACTTAACTATTTCATAATTAGGCTTGTTTATTGATACGGTTTGGCTGTGTCTCCACCCAGATCCCATTTTGAATTCCGACGTGTGTGGGAAGGACCTGGTAGGAGGTAACTGAATGCTGGAGGCAAGTCTTTCCCGTGCTGCTATCATGGTAGTGAATAGTCTCACAAGACCTGATGGTTTTAAGAGGAGTTCACCTGCACGAGCTCTCTCTTTCTGCCTGCTGCCATCCATGTATGATGTGACTTGCCCCTCCTTGTCTTCTGCCATGATTGTGAGGCCTCCCTAGCCATGTGGAACTATAAGTTCATTAAAGCTTTTTTCCTGTATAATTACCCAGTCTTGTGTATGTCTATCAGCAGCATGAAAATGGACTAATACATTTACTACATAAATCATTTCATACTTTGTATAATCAAGTCCTGTGCTAATGTCTTTCACCTGCATTATCTCATTTTTAAAATCCTGAATATACAGATGAGGAAACTGCAGTATACAGAGACATAGCTTTCCCACCACAGCACAGCAGAGTAGGTCGAGCCCAACCTCAGATGTGTTAAAGATACCGCCCGTTTCTTTAACCCTGAGTTCCAAGCTTCGGTTTTAGCATCTGTTAAGTGAAGGCAAAAATAGACACCTCCTAGGAGGTTGTGAGCAGGAGATGAACTAATGCAATGTCCCCCAACCTACCTGATCCCTGGGATGTTTGTTAAGAATTCAATTCCTCTGGCATTTGCATTGGAGATTCTTATTAGAAAAGTCTGGGAAGGACAGTTTTAGCAAGTTCTTAGTGAACCTGATACTTGTGGCCCATAGAACTTCAGGCACATCGAGGCAGAAGGATCGAAAATTCTTTCCTTTGAGCTCAAAGGGCCAGATTTGCTTGCACATGAGCCCAGCCACTGGCCCCTTGAATCCTTCTGACTGGTTAAATGGTTTATTCAAAATGGACCTAATATGTGCGGTGCCCTGGGCTGGGGCCCTTGTATATGTTTTCTCTTAATGATCAATTTCTTTTTGCTCTTCAATATTCAGTTGTTAATCTTGACTGCAAAAGTCTAATTTCTTTTAAACCTGGAAGTTACAAAGCTTTCTCCAAAGAACTAAATGTACCCCAGAACTGTCCTTGATTTATTTTTCACTGAATGAAAAAAACAGCCATTGCAGGGGAAAAATAAAGAAAAATAAAATCCCAGCCACAAGCCCTGGATTTCAACCCTGTAATTAACCATCTCTGTGAAGCAAGGGGCCTGGGCTGACACCGTCTCCATAAAGCCTTCATACACGTCAATAACAGCCAGCTAAGGCAAAGAGCAAATCCTGCGTCCGGCAGATGGTCGGCCTTTGGATGGAAATTCTGCCTCCTCATTCACAGGAAATGGAAGCTGACATCACATTCAATACTGGATTGTTAGGCAATGGTGTGGGGTCAGAGGCCAAGATCTGCACATGAACATTTCAGATAGATGGCTTGTTGTCCCTTCCTTTCAAGAAGAATTGACCTTTGCAATACTGTTTCCTGTGTGCTATTTTTGTTGAACAGCCTGGGCATTCACAACGAACAGGGCACTTATTTCTTACCCAAGCTCCTGTAAGCTCAATCCGCTCTGAGTACATGCAGATGAAAAATGGAGGCAAACTTTCCCAAGCCAGGAATTCACAGGCAACCACTCCTAATTTCCGCAGTGAGTGAAGAGTAGGCCTCCTTGCAGCGTGACCTATTGACGGAACTTCAGACACAGGCTTGCAGAACAGCTTTTCTCTCTCCAAGCACAGTTCCCAAGCCTTACTCCAAAGGTAAACAAATACAATCGCCCCCAGATTAAGATTCTTGGAAATCATTTTAATTCCGTCTCTTGGAGAGATGAAAACTCCTGCTCCTCTCTGCCTATTATAATAACATATAGTCCATTTTTCTTCTCCAAGATCTTTCCCTTCAAGAATTCATGCCTTCACCTCCTCAGAAACCTGCCCCCAATGAACCTCTTCTGGGCAGATTTAAACCCTCTCGTCTCTGATGCTTTCATTATTGCACAGAATCAGCACTGAAGTAGCCAATCTAAATGCCAAAGAAAGAATGCTCCTGGGGCCGGAGGTAAGAAACTCGGGGATGCTCTGTGTCACAAGAGACAGGAAAGGTCACCCCATCTCTATTCATCTATGTCACCTGCCCATTGACCATTCAACTTCTCCACCCAAGTGACAGTCATACTTAACAATGACACCTTCTAAGAAATGCATCGTTAGGCAGGTTTGTCACTGAGTGAATATCACAGAGTGTACTCACACGAATCTACATGGTACAGCCTCCTACACGTCTAGGTTACATGGTAGAGCTCCTAGGCTACAAACCTGAATGGCACATGACTCCACTGAATACCATAGGCAATGGTACCGTAAAAAGGCAGAAAGGTACGGCAAAAATACAGTGGAAAAGATTAAGAACAAAAAGGTACACGTGGATAGGGAAGCTCCATTATAATTGCATGGGAGCATCCTTACAAGTGCTCAAGGGTGTACTATGTGATTGACCAAAACGTCATTAGGTGACTCATGACCGAACTGCGATGGGGAGCTTACTATGCCCCTCCCTATACACCCCCAGATTCCATTTTATGTACCCCAACTGACTGACAGCACTAAGAGAAACAGGTACCTCCTGGAGCAGCAGCTGCTAATGCAGCCTCTGGCCCAGGTTCTCATCTCTCCCACCACCAGCAGGGGCAGGCTGAGTGCAAAGGCAGCACTCAGAGAAAGGCAAATGGAAATCTCAAAAACAAACATGAACTGTGACAGGAATGACCAAGCATTTGAGGATACTTCATTTAAGAGAAAGAGCTTAATCCCCTCTGCTTCTCATGTGGGCTGGGCTCATTCTTTTTTTTTTTCCAATAACTTTTGGGGTACAAGTGGTTTTTGGTCACCTGGATGAATTGTAGAGCGGTGAATTCTGAGACTTTGGTGCAGCTGTCAAGAGTAGGATATGTGGTTCCTAATGTGTAGTGTGTGTTATCCCTGATGCCCCCTACCCTTCCCCTTCTGAGTCTTCTAACTCCATTATAGAACTCTGCATGCCTTTGCGCGCTCATAGCTTAGCTCCTACCTATAAGTAAGAACATACGGCATTTGGTTTTCCATTCTGGAGTCACTTCACTTAGAATAATGGCCTCCAGCTCCATCCATGTTGCTGTAAACGATGTGATTTTATTCTTTTTTATGGCTGAGTAGTAGTCCATGGTGTATATATGCCACATTTTCTTTATGAACTCAGTGGTTAACGGGCACTTAGATTGGTTCCATATCTTTGCAATTGTGAATTAGCAACTCATTCTAAGCAAACTCAGCCTAAGTGAGCAGTGTGTGAGTTCCGAGGTAAATCGTGAAAGGCACTTCAGCTTCCTCCTTGACTCAGGCTGCTCACTGTGGAGGCAACCAGCTGCCGTGTTGTGAAGAGCCTCAAACAGCCCAGTGGAGTAGATCTAAGGTGAAGAATGAGATTTCCTGCCAATAGCCTTGTGAGTTAGCCGTGTTGGAAGTGGGTCATCTAGCCTGTCGTTTCCAGATGATGGCAGAACCATTCAGCTAAGCTGCTCCCAAATTCCTGACCCACAGAAACCCCATGAGATAATAATGAATGTTTGTTGTTTTGAGCCATGACTTTGGGGAATAACTTTTTACACAGCAATAATTGTTATACATTTAATAAAGCGAACATTCCATTTCTAGATATTTTTCTAGCTTCCAAAATTTCTTGATAATTTTAATATGAAGGTCATCCTTCTTGTTTATCAGCTTTGAATACAAGGTGTAAGACAGGGTAGCCATGGGTCCCAGTTTTGTCCTACTGTACTTATCAACAGTAGCCCCTTTCACCCACTAGAGTCCTGATTTGCCAGCAGAGCACACAGTTATCCTGTCTGTAGATAAATGTGCCTTTTGTGCTGTGTCTTGAGGGCAGGAGGGATGGGCAGGCACACAGGCTTGGTTGTACATCTTGACTTGACTCCTTCCATGAAGGATGGTTGACCGAGCGACTGAGCTCGCAGTCATGGGTACCAGGCCACAGCACCCAAAGCAAAACTGGCTCAGGCCATGAAGATTGGCAAGGCTCTCTGAGTGTCTCCCCTGCATGGTTAACCGGTCACACAGTGATCTGATCTGGACTGCTGTTTCTGGAAGTTGTAGACATTTTTTCACTGGTTGCCAAAGAACCCGGGGCTCTGCTGGTAGCTGTATCTTGAATGCATCAAAGAGAAGATGATGAAAGGTCATGTTTGCTCTTGGTCTTGGAGAGAATCTCCGGAGGATGCAAAGCTGCCCCCACCACCCAGGTTGGCCACTCACGCATCAGGTTTCTGTTCCTGCAAGGATGCATGGGCTCCCAGAAGCCAGGAGGGCTGGGGTTGCTGGAGGCTGGGGGAGGACTCCTGGGTGCTCTAGGGACAAGCCTTGGCCTCCCTATCTAATCTCTAGCAGGTTTCTTCCTAGGGAGAGAGGCCAGACTACTTTATAATAACTGCAGAAAAAACCATCCCAAGACCTACATGCCTTATTGAAACTCCATCTTTACCTGATCTCTCTTGTGGCAAATTAGGCCCTTTGCCTCTTATTCTGTGCCCTTGAAATTGGTAAATAACTGGACACTGGTCCCTCCTCGTGTACTTGAATACAGTTCCCATTTTGTCTTTACTGTTTCAGGCAAATCAACCCCAATTTCGTTAATGTACCCCTTGGGTCCTATTCTCACTCTTTCTAATCATGTTCGTTGCTCTCCTTTGGAACCTCTCCAGTTTCTTGATTTCTCTTAAACTGTGGAGGCCAAATGTGGCTACAGAGCTCCAAGAAGGGCCTGCATGAAGCCAGGGGAGGCAGAGTGCTGGCTGATGGCACCTAGTGGGGTCTCTCTGCGGCTGAGACTTTTAACTCCTTTTTGGAGGCCTGACCTAGTTTCTACTTTGAGGATGAAGAAGCGATTCTGGGTCTGGGGAGGCCAGCTGCTCTGAGAGTGGGGTGGCTGACCCTGCACCCATCCGCTCCCAAGCCTCACATGTGGTGCATGCGGGCCCCTCCTTCACCAGAGTTATTTCAGTCCACTTCTCAGATCTGTTTTCTCTGCTGCTTCAGTTTCTCTCATTTCTGCATCCTGGTGAGCTCTTTCATCCAGGGCTCCATTCTCCCATTAACTCCTCGAACTCAGGCAGAAGAGACAACTTAGAAGTGCCAGGGCCTGGGGTCAATTGCTGTTCCTCCTACACTAAGCTCTGGTCTGGATTCTAATGCAGCTTTAATTTTTTAGCTGTTACCAAGCATTTGAAATTTTCAGCTCCATCAGACCCTGGGCCAGCAGCACCCCACTGCTGCAAGTCCCCTGACGCTGCTGAGTGAAGGAAATATCCCACTGCCTCCCTGGATAGAAACTCCAGATTCCTTTCCCCTAATATCCCTAAGCCATACTTACAATGTTCCAGCTTTCTTTGTCCTAGGCTGGGCTGAAAAATAAAGAACCAATAGTTGAGGAAGTGTCCCCACAGATTAAGGACACAGACACAGATCCTGCCTTCAAAGACCTCCTGGTCTTGTGATACAGAGAAGGGCTTTGAGCTTACCTAAAAGAATTATGGCAGGGTCTACCCTGCAGCCACCCTGTCCTAGGCCTCCAAGATCTCATCAACCCTCATGGAGACAGTTAACTACTCTTCCTCTTTTGAGAGGAAATGGTGCCTTTGAAAAGTGGCTTGCCCATGAACACAAAACTCAAAAGTGGTCCAACAGGGGCTGGAGGCTGGGTCTGTCTGACCCCAAAGATCTTCCGTTTCATCTTCTCCCTGCCAGTTCTGGTCCAAAACTTGAGTCATCTTTGGCCCCTTCCTTTCTCTCTCCCTGAACCATGCCCTTCTTACTGGGCATCAAGTCCTATGCATGCCACCTTGGAAACCCCCTGGCTCTCCCCCTTCCACACAGTTCCCCAGGGTAGAGAACTATGGTGCCTTCCCTTCAAAGACAGGGGCGGGGTCCTGGGGCTTGTTCTACTGTCACTCCAGCTACTGCTCCTGCAAAGGCACTTTTAAAATGGAAATCTGACAAAACTTTCATGGTTCCTCACTGCCTTCAGAAATATATTGAATCTACTTCACGAGACATACAAGGCTATTTGGGGTGGGTCCTGATCTGGTTTGGCTGTGTCCCCACCCAAATCTCATCTTGAATTGTAGCTCCCATAATCCCCACGTCATGGGAGGGACTCAGTGGGAAGTAATTGAATCATGGTGGTGGGTTTTTCCCCTACTGTTCTCACGATAGTGAATAAGTCTCATGAGATCTGATGGTTTTATAAAAGGCAGTTCCCCTGTATGCATACTCTCTTGCCTCTGTTCCTCATTCACCTTCCACCATGATTGTGAAGGCTCCCAGCCATGTGGAACTGAGTCCATTAAACCTCTTTCCTTTATAAACTACCCAGTCTTGGATATGTCTTTATTAGCAGTGTGAGAATGGTCTCATACAGACCACAATCAGCACTCCCAGGATCCTCTCTTTCCTGCCACCTGACACAGCCCCATCCTCTAGTCACATGGCACCACTTGACTTTTGCAAAATGTTGATCACATTATGATTTTCCATGTGCTTCTCCCACTGTCTGAATGCCTTCCTCTTCTACTCCATAGCAGATCTATCCTTCAAGGTCCAGAGTGGCACCATTTCCTCTGTGATGCCTTCTCTACCTCTTCAGGCAAAGTGAACATTTCTTTTTTGTGCTCCCACAGATCTGTGTATCCACTGATAGCATGAGGCTTAATGCTTGGTGGTGTAATTATTGCTGTGCAAGACTGTCTGCCTTTTGAGACACGGATCGCCATGGAGGTAACCCTGTCTTGCTCACTTTTATATCTGATATGTCCATGCCTAGCTCAGTGCCTAGGAAAGAGAAGGCACAGGAATTCCTGGTTAAATGGATAAATTGAACCAGTGTGTGACTATGTTCTCATCTGGGTCTTTAGGAATTTTTCTCTGTATATAGTTTTCCAATCCAGGCTTAAGAACAGAGATTCCATGTAAGTGTATTTATTGCTAAGGTTCAATACAATAAGTGGACAATATTTCATTTCTTTCACAAACCATTTTTCCAATAACCTCCCTAATTATTCCAGTTAAGGCTCATTACCATTGCATATCAAGTTTGAACTGATTTTCACAGAGCTAGCAATCTGTACTGGGACATGTTTTATTTTTGAAAATCTTTGATTTTTAACTAAGTCTGTTACTTCTGGTACTATTTTAAAATTTAATAGAAACAAAATAAAACTCCTTTAAGGCTCTAAATAACCTCAAACTATGTTTTGTTCTGGTAATAAGACAATACATAAGGATTGTGGTTAGTTGGAGATTATTTCCAACAATGGAAAAAATAAATATGAGCATGAGTCAGAATAATTTGAAACCAGAAATGTGTGTTGGTAATAACTCAGAAAGTCACATGTCACCAAGTCTGGCCTTGGTCACAACACCAGATTTGATGGTTTTTCAAAAATTACAATCCCATATATTAGAGAGCCCCTTCCACCTGGTACGGTGCCAAGAATTCTGACAAAATTGAGTCTTGGGAAATCAAAATCCTGCACCATTAGGAAAATGCTGTCTCTGTTGGGGGTAAAATGTAGACAGTCTCACTCGTGGAAAAGTGGCCCCCAGTGACGAGGACACCATAGTGTCATTACAGGGGAGATTGTGAAATCAGGTACAAGCCAGTCCTGCAGCCTGAGCCTTTTAGACCTGTTTCCAGCAGCAGACAGGGAACTGTAGCATCACTCTGGGTTGGGGCAGGGGTTGCAGAATAGGATTCCATGTCCATTTCCACTGCACTGAAATACCGGAAGCATGACCCAATAATGTGGTTTTGCTCTTCAACACCAGTGCTTATTCACCTACCCAGGGAGGGGAGAAAGTATCCTGCTTATTCATCCCCAAGCAGAATGTCGCCCTCAATCCCATGCTGGGCTTGTTGAGGACATCAGGCTTAAATCTGCCACTTGGTCCTGATGACCAGCAGCCGTGATCTCTGTCCTGGAAAAGAACATGCAGGCAGCAGTGGTACTGCAGAGTGTCTGGCGTCACCTCTGTGCCCCGAATGTCCTCTAGGCCCTAGCAGGACTGGCACCAGGGGTGTGAACACGAAATCCTTCTAGAGCCGAACCCCATTTCCTCCTTCCGCCTAGATTTATGGCGATTGGCCTGTTTTATAGCTCTCTTACTGACCTACTTTCAAATCCTATTTTGGAGAGTGACACAAAACTCTTTTGTATCCCTGCAAAAAAAAAGAAGAGGCTAAAACACACACATAGGCACTCATGAACACTTACACATGCAGAAATCAAGGTTGGAGTAATTTTCCAGAAAGGAGCTTTGTTTTCCATCACTAAAAAAAAAAATAAGATATAAATTTATCAGAAAGTACTTTAAAAAGTGTCAACAGTACTTCAAAACTATATATGTATACATATATGTGTGTGTGTGTGTGTGTGTGTATATATATATATAAAACATATATTCAAAACTAATCTGTATAATATAATTTGTTAGATGCTTATTTTCTGGTAAAATACCTGCAGCGTAATGTCAATGCATGTTGGCGGAAAGCCTCATTTTATAAACGGAAACCAGGCAATTTTTGTATGAGTCATGATAGATTTAGATGCAAATGGCTAAAAGTCTCCTCCTGCTTAGTGTCACGTTAATCAGAGGTTGCATATCTGAGCTGTAACCCCATAGTAAACTGGAATAGTAAAAATTACATATCTGTTTTACAAGGGAGTTGTGTTCTGGTTGGCAAATGACCCGACACGGATCCCCCTCCCAAGCTTGGGTTATAACCCCCCCACAGGATGCTATGATAATGGCAATTATCATTGAAGTAGCACTTATACAGTCAAACACTTCACATATGTTATTTATAAACTTCTTATTGCCCTATGAAGTATATTTCAGCTTCGCAGATGAAAGAAAAATTAAGGCTCATTGATATTAAATAAATTAATCAAAACCTTAAAACTAGTAAG
This sequence comes from Saguinus oedipus, assembly GCA_031835075.1. Taxonomy (NCBI): domain Eukaryota; kingdom Metazoa; phylum Chordata; class Mammalia; order Primates; family Cebidae; genus Saguinus; species Saguinus oedipus. The sequence goes on from CM063179.1 coordinate 132,122,247, forward strand.
TCCCAAACTAGGACTCAAACACAGGACTGCCTAATTTTAGAGTCTACATTTTCTTTCTACAAAACAGAGTGCTCTTGTAAAAGTCAATTCTACCCAAATGTGTACTTAATCCTGTGATTATCCTACCACTAGTAAACCACTTGGTTTCTGTCATTTACTGCCCACAGAATGGGACTTCTCTTTAGCATTGATCAATTTGTAGGTTGATTAAAAATGGAAAGGTACAGAATACAATGTGGTATCCTGGACTGGCTCCTGGAACAGAAAAAAGAATTAGTGAAAAAAACAGTGAAATCTGAATATAGTCTGGAGTTTACTTAATAGGAATGTACTAATGTTGGTTTCTTAGCTTTGACAAATGTACTATGTTATTTTACACACTGACAATCAGGGAGGCTGGGTGAAGGATATGGGAGACCTCTCTGTACTGACTTTGCAACTTTTATGTAAATCCATAATTATTCCAAAACTTAAAAGGGGGAATAAATACTAGTTCTCTTGTGGTTCCTGATTGTCCAGGCGATTCAAATCAAGATTTGCACTGGGTAGTATTTACTGCAGGCAGAATAGACATGTGGAGTAGCATTTTCCAATTACACATCTATGCATTAGCGCTAACAAATTTATTTAAAAGTGTGACTGAATGCACTGTCCTTATGTATTTTCTTAATCATTGAATGCCAAGAATGAAACTACTATTCAGTATAACAATGGCTGACAATATAAAATCATCTCAAAAGCTAAGTGGGCCAAAGTATATATAATATGTAATATAATAAAAGTATATATAATACAACATTTATCCAGGAAGTGGTGATGTAAATATATGTGTGTGGGTATAACATTATACATGTACTGTTAATATATTGATTTTAAAGGAGAAGATAAACCATACATATTTTTAAAAGTTATATAAGAGGATGAAGGGATATGACAGAAAAGGCGTAGGTCAAATATCTCACAATATACTTTGCTTTGTAGATTTGATTTTGAAACCACATAAATATTTTTATATAATGGTGAAAAAATTGAAATATTTAAAAAGTCAGTTCCTAAACATCAAAACTGAAATGGAACAAATAAGCATAACTATATATTGATTTGTGGCATGTCCACAAAGAAAGAGACAATTTCATGTGACTTAAAAACATTAATTTCATGTACATCCTTAGTAAGACATACCCTAAAAACAAAAAGAACAGAAAAAAAAAATAACTTAATTGTCTTTAACAAATCATATTATTAGCTATAGGGTTAGAGTTGTTCTTCTGGGTTTTAAGATTGATGGGATCAAGTCAAATACCCCTTAAACTCTAATTGAAAGTATTTGTATAAACTCATGATATATTTTATTTTGGAAAAATATATATTTTCTAGCTTTGTGCACTGAAAAGGTCTGGAAACAATGACCAACCCATTAATAATGAGTACTTTTAATGCCTAGATTGTGATCTCTATGTACCAGTTCCCCTTACATGCAACCAGGGCTCCTTGGAGATATGACTGACTCTGGGTCTGGGGCAGAAAATATAAAAGGTGAGCCATAATATCTTGTCATGTCAAAATAAAGGAAGCTATCAAAGATCACTAGAGTCACGTCAAAAGAACCCAGGAGTTAACCTAATTGTCTCATCTTTAGTCAAAGATGAGACAATTTGAACAGAAACAATAACTTAATGCATGGAAGCGTGCGAAATATATTTGTATTCATGAGTTCATTAGGATAAGTAAAAAAACAGGCAAACAAACAAAATGTCTCTTTGATTGCTCAGGATGCTAGGGAACCAAGTCATTATTTTGAAAATGGATTAATAGAAAAACAGATTCAAGCATTTATCCTGACTTTTCTGTATAAACTCTACCTTCGAGTATTCAAATAGTTGATGAGAGAAAGTCCCTTTTTATTGAATTAGGCCTGGTAATATGTGAAGAAAGAACAGTAGATTTAGGAATTACCATTTTGTAACCTCTACTAAAATAACAGGGATGATCATTGATGGCTACTTACTGACCAAAGGTGAAGCCTCCTGATGAAAGTACACAGCCGCCATACAAATCTAGCCAAGGTGACTTTAAAATACTTAAGGAGCAGAAAAGCATGTTCAACCTTGGGAATGCAACCAGCTAAATCTGGACTTGGGAAATGAGTGGTGCTACTGAACACGGGTCTATAGACCAGCATCAGCAACATTTGGGAGCTTGTTGGAAATGCAAATTCTCAAGCCTTAGCTCGGACCTACTGAATCAGACTCTCTGGGGATGGGCCCCAGGAATTTGCATTTTAACATACTTACCAAGGGGCTGTTTTCCATACTAAAATGTGAGAAGCATTGATATACAGGACAAGCAACCTGATTTCTTTAAGAAGTGAACTACAGGAGCACTCAGAAGGGAGATTTCTGGATTTGAAAGAATTTTGGAAAATAGAAACATGCAGTATTTAAAACTTATTGAACTCCTGATTTGAACAACCTGTAACAATGTTTTACTAGAGAAATGGAAAACTACAAACATTGACTTGGTATTTGCTATTGTTAATTTTTTAAAGCTATGATAGTTGTCTTGTGGTTATGTTTTAAAAGAGACCTAACCATATGTACTTAAGTATTTGTGCATGTAATGATGTCATATTTGAAATTTGTTTCCAAATAGTTATAGGGTAAGCAATGGGAAATAGGGTGGATATAAGTGAAATAAAATTAGCCATGACTTCATAATGATTGGGATAGGGTATGAGAGTTCATCATACAACTCTCTCTCTCTTTATTTAATGTTTTAATCTTTCCATAATAAGATGATTTTTAAAAAAGACTAATTCAGAAAAATAGTATATCAATTATAACAAAATGTTAACAACTATTAAATTGGATTGATGGTTTGTTAGGGTCATTATTTAATGTTCTCTCTGCTTTTCTGTATGCTTCAAAATTATGTTCATAATTATAAATGTTTTGTTTATTGGAAAAAAAGTTGAAATAGGTTCTCCTGCCTAAAATGTGAACATCACTGTAGAAAACACTGACATATTTGCTTTCACCATTATTGATCCAATTTTTATGGGCAGAGATTATATATTAGAGGGTTCCAGATGTTTATAGCTTATGCCTTATTATCATTAATTAAAAAACTCAGGAAGTGAGGTCTCGGAGGCATTTCCCAGGGTCACAGTGCCAGGAGTGGGGTCAATCCCATGTCAGTCTCTGTCCAGTTTTGTGCTCTTTCTCCCCCTCCCCACTAGGACATTTAAGAATAAAACCATTTTATCTAGCAGATTATTCATAATTTCTACAAAGTTGGAGATCCTTTAGGTGTCCTAGAGTATCAGGCATTCTGTTTGTGTATTTGTTAGCTGCTTTTAGTCTTTTTAAAATTGTTTTATCACATACGTACAGTGAGGTACACGCATGTTAAGTATATGGCTTCATGAGTTTTGCTCATGTTTGCAATGCTTGTACTGCAACCCACATGAAGGTATAGAAGACTTCCAGCATCTTCACTCCTGTGTCCCTTCCCTGTCAAGACCATATCCCCATAGGTATCAACTACACTAATTTCTGTATCACAGACACAGCTGACCTCGTAGTGGGTAGCTCCTTGTGTCCGGGTCCCTTCACTTATCTTTATGTCTGTGAGATTTATGCATGTTATTACATGTGGCAATCATTTATTCTTTTTCATTGCTGTACATTCCATTGTATAAATACCTGAATTTATTTATTCATCCAACTATTTGATAGAGATTTGGGTTGCTTCTGATTTTTAACTATTATGAATAAACCTGCAATGGACGTTCTTATAAATGTCTTCTACAGACATATGCACACACTTTTCTTGGGTATAAACGCAGGAGTGGGATTGCTGGGTCTTGGGATCAGCATATATTTACTTTCAGTGAGTGACTGCCAGTCTCCAACACAAGTTGTACCAATTGTCACTCCCGCCGGGACAATGGGAAAGTCCCAGGTGCTCCATACTCACAGGGATACTGGGGTTGCAGCCATTTGGGGATTGCCCTGTTTTGGAAGTCTCCTTGGAGATGTCCTGTGTCCTTCTGCGGAATTAACTATTGTAACCTCTGCTGAAATAACAGATCCTTCCTCCTGTGGCTCTCAGCATTTTCTCCATATCTCTGCTACAGCTCTTATCACCTTTAGCAGAAACATTTGTTTCCTGTTTGTGTCTCTTCATTAGGATCTAAATTCCCCAAGGCCAGGCGCAGTGTCTTATTCTTCTAAGAATTCCAGTGTTTATTCACAGGGCCTGGCTTAAGCAATATTTGAGTGACTGGATCAATTAATCAATCAATATTCTTAAAAGCCAAAAACCTACTTATTTACCTGGTAGGAGTTGGTATTACTAAACACTTACATTCTTTGGATCATGGGAACCTACTTCCCTAGCTGTAACACTAGGGATAATTTATTTTGCCTGAAATTCAGAGAACTCCCTGGGAATGGGGAATATTTTCCATCTTCAAGGCTTCACTTGCACTGGACATGGAGGTGCAAAGGAGCAGGACAGGGTTGCCAGGAGGAAGCCACTGTGATTGGCACTCAGCTTAGACCACACAAATCTGTTTAAAAAAGTCCACCTCTCCCCCTCAGCCACCATATTGCCATGATCAGAGAAAACAGCATCTATAAACTCTGCGTTTTTAATACTTGCCAAGACCAGCAATCTTCTCCATGTGGAGGCTTGAAGGGATGCAAATGGGTCTGCCTGGCCCCGGTCCTGGCTCTGCCTCCAGGAACTCTTAGCACTAACCTCATGGTCCAAGTGTACGCCCCGAGAGGAGCATGATCCTGGAGATGCTATTTTAAATTTCTCTAATAGACATGTCCACAGAAAGGGCTGACATTTGTATAATGGTGGATTGAGAATTCACCGCTAGGTTAAAATAACCTGAGTGCCTGTGGAAATAATTGTAACCACCAGCAATTAAACCAAAAAGCCCATCTTTCAGACAAATATTTGGATTTCATTGAACTTCTATAAAATGATTTCATCAGTGAACTGACATCTGTGACTTCGGTTGTTAGTGATCTATGAGTTTTTCTATATAGAGGGTGCTGCAGGATGAAAAGAAAAAAATAAGAGACTGAGCATTGAAAAAGTGGAGCTATGAGAGAGAGATGGAAGAAATTGGGACAAAGTTAAGTCTAGTCTCACCAGGGTTTCTTCAAGTCATACCAGCCTAGGGCTGAGAATGAGACTGCATTCCTTACCGCATTTTGCTGACTTTATCTGGCTCTTTCCTGCTTTTCTTTTCTTTTTTTTGAGACAGAGTCTTGCTCTGTCACGCAGGCTGGAGTTCAGTGGCACAATCTCGGCTCACTGCAACCTCCACCTCCTGGGGTCAAGCAATTCTTATGCCTCAGCCTCCCGAGTAGCTGGGATTGATTACAGGTGCCCACCACCATGCCTGGCTAATTTTTGAATTTTAATAAAGATGGGATTTGCCATGTTGACCAGGCTGGTCTCAAACTCCTGGCCTCAAGTGATCTGCCCAGCTCGGCCTCCCAAAGTGCCAGGATTATAGGCATGAGCCACAGTGCCCAGCCACTCTCCTGCATATTATATACCAGTCCTGTGCCCACATGAAGGCACAAGACTCAGCCCTTTACTTCCTGGTTGCCTCCTGAACAATCACATGTGTGCTTTTGCACAAATGCCCTTAACCTCCCCCTTCCCTGACCTCCAGCTCACACAGTCCGTAGCCCCATCTTTCTGAAGCTGTGCACAGGAAACCCTGGAAGGGCCAGATGGCCAGGGCTGGGCTCTGACGCCAAACTGTGAGACGTGACCTCAATCAGGCTGCCTTGTTTCCACATGCCTCCTTGGAATTTTTGTGAAGATAGCAGTTGTCAGCTTGGGCTGAAAAACATGGTTGTGGGAGCATTGTCAGCATTCTCATACTTACTTCCCTGCCTCCCCCAGGGGGAAAAATAATCCTGTATGGAGAGCCCTTGTGTCACCAACCTGCTGGGGGTAGTTTGTTTCTGCCAGGCACATTCCTGGGTTTTGTACTGCAAGAGGAGGAATGAGCAGAGGAGGGTGGGAGAAAGGCCAGCAAGAGACGTGAAGCTGGAAGCCCATGACAGTACGTCGCAGTTACTTCAGCAAAAGCTGGGAGTGGGGAAGGACTTGGGGTGCTGGGGAATGGGGTAAAAGATGCCTTATTTGGGGGCAGGGGACAGTTAGGGTGGGGAGAATTAGAAAAGGAGGACTCCAAAACATGGGGTGCAAGTTCCTGAGTTTTATGATTTAGAACTTTAAAAGGAAGGGCTAGACTCCCTATGGATTTGTGTGTGGCTTTTAAACCATGTTGTTTGGAATTTACATGAGTGGTGCCATGACAGATCACACTCACATTCCCTGCTTCTCCTGGGATTCAGATGTGAACCAATCTAAACATGAGACAGCCCACTACAGTCGAATGGCCTGTTCTCTTCAGATAGCCCAGGCCTTCCTATTCGACCTCAGCGTAGGATGAGGTCCCTGCAAGAGGCTGCCTCACCTGTTTGCCCACCTAGGTCTGGGGCCCATGGTGAGCAAGGCTTGGGGTGAAGTGGATACAGGTACACAGAGAAAGAATCACTGCCCGGGATGGGGGCTCCACGCAGCAGAGGTGGAGATCAGCTGCTCTTCCTGTTCCCTCTGGTCAGGTCCCAGAGCCAAGGAAAGCAAGCATTTCACGGAAGCCCAGGGTAACAAGGACTCATTCCTGCTTCCAAGGCCAAGTCGGACCAACCAAACACTCTAGTCAGCTGTTCAGAAAAATCTGAACAACATAAGATGGCCAGTAAAGATCTGTTAATTTGTTTCATTTAAAATCAGTTAGACTGAATATTTTTAGTGCTTGAATTTATAGGTACAGGCATTCATAAAGAAGCTAATAATACAGGTGACATTATTTAATAAAGTGACCATTAGGAAAATCACAGTGTCTGAAAGATGTTACCAAGTCAATGAAAGCCATACTTCTAGAAAGAATTAATGACATGTAATCATGCTTATGAGAGAGGGGGAAAGGCAAGAATTCAACAAAATGTCATAGGAATTCTGTGTATGTTTCTATCATCTTCTATTGCTCATTGTGTCTCTCGCTCTCTCTAGCTATGTAACTAAATACAAAAACTCATAGAAAATACACCAAAATATTCACACTGGTTATTTCGGGTTGATGGAATTGTGGTTGACTTTTGTTTTCTTATTAAAATTTTTTTGAGTGTTTCTTAAAATACATTTGTTAGCTTTGGCTGTATAACAGATTACTCTAAAATTTAGTGACTTAAAGCAAGAAGCAGGCCAGGCGCCGTGGCTCATGCCTATAATCCCAGCACTTTGGGAGGCCAAGGCAGGTGGATCACGAGGTTAGGGGTTTGAGACCAGCCTGGCCAACATGGTGAAACCCCATCTCTACTAAAAACACAAAAATTATCCCAGATACTCAAAAAAACATTTGTGATTTCTCACAATTCTAAGGGTCCTTGGGGCTGATCCCTGGGTCTAGGCCAGGTGATGGGTCTTGTGGTCAGCTGACAGCTAGGCCAACTCAAGATGCCCTCATGTGGTGGCAGCACTCACATTTCTAGTTTGGCAGGTTGGGTGGTCCAAGGACCTGAGCTGGGACTGGTATCTCTGTGATCCGTATCTCTCATTCTCCCAGGGGCCATCCCAAGCCTCTTTTCGTGGTGGTCCTGGGGAACCAAAGAGCAAGAGGAGGGGCCAAGTCCTAAGCTGAATGCTCTTGTCACACCCCTGCCTGCATCACATTGGCTCCTGGCCATTGGCCAAAACGAGCTGTGTGCCATGCTAGGCTTGAAGGGGGCAGTGGGCAGACTCTGCCTTTTAATGGAAATGCCGCAAAGCCACTCTGCAGAAGGCCTGTGCACACAGGGACGGTGAAATTGTGGCCATGCCAAAAAACACACATGTCATTTGAAATCAGAAAAGCGAAGCTCATTTTTAAAGAATAAAAAAAAGAAAATCTTGTCAAGGGATTTGGAATTGTGTTTGAAAGTTCCAAGAAGCCAGGGGTTTCTTGGAAAATTAAGATGGTCCCAGAAATGGTGAGCCAGCTGTAGTCAAGACGGACCGCTGTTTATTTTGTTAAAGGCCGAAATATGGTGGCCACTCCTTCACTTCATTTAAATTGCCTTCTTTTTCAATGACTTTTTCTTCTTCTTATTTAAAAATGAGTGGTTGTGGTTGGTAGGGTTTTGACCTTAGGATCCTATGGTGTGCCTACGAATATCTCAAATATAAGGCAAAAGAGAATTAGGATTGCTAATATCAGCTGACCCTAAAATAGGAGGGATTACCCAGTGGGCTGAATGAGCCGGTAGAATAGGACAGCAAAAGATTCCATCAGAGAGATTTGAGGAACAAAGATTTGAGGTTTCAGAGGAACTTGACTCACCGTTGCTGGCTTTGGCAAGGGAGAAAAGGGGCATAAGCCCAGGCATCTGAGTGGTATCTAGAAGCTGCGAATGGCCCTCCACTGACAGCCAGCAAGAAAACAGCAACCTCAAAGGAATGTACAATGCGAGAACTGAATTCTGCTGACCACGGGCATGAGCTTGAGAGCAGAGGCATCCCCAGAACCCTCAAAAAGGAGCATAGCCCTGCGCTGCTGACACCTGCATTTTTTTTCCAGTATGACCCACATCAGACTTCTGACCTGAAGTATAAAATTACAAATGCCTGTTGTTTTGTTTGTGATAATTTGTTATAGCAGCTACAAAAATAGAATGCAATGTTCATTGTAATTTCTTTTCTTTAAGGCAAGGTCTGGCTGTGTCACCCAGGCTAGAGTGCACTCGTACGATCTCAGCTCACTGCAACCTCCACTTCCTGGGCTCAAGCCATCCACCCGCCTCAGCCTCCCCAGTAGCTGGGGCTATAGATGCACACCACCATACCTGGCTAATTTTTGTGTTTTTTGTAGAGACAGGGTTTTGCCATGTTCCATGCTGGTCTTGAACTTGTGAGCTCAAGTGATCTGCCCTTCTTGGCCGGGATTACAGACATGAGTCACTGAGGCTGGCCTTCATTATAAAATTTTTAGAAAACTGTGTAAAAGCACAAAGAACAAAGTAAAAATGATCCATACTTTTATTATCCCTAGATAATCACATTTTAGTTCAGATATAGTTTTATCTATTTAGCTACCTTAGCCCACTTGAAATCACACTGTACATACTTTTGATAGCTGAAGTTTCGAATTTGTACTGAACAGATATTGGCAGTTTCCCATGACAATACACTGTCTTTTCTGTCTCTAAAAATATATTTTTAATCAGATCTTGGAAGTGTTTATGTAGAAGTCACGTGGGGTGTGGAAACTTGGTGATGGGGTGAGGAACCCCTTCCTGGAAGAGAAGAAGTCTTTTCAGCAGGTGAAGACACTTAGAAGGGCTTCCCCAGTAGAAGGAAGAGGATGGACGAAGACCCAGAGGAACAAGCCCAGAACGCAGTCACTGCAGCAGCAGTTCGCGCCCCTAGGTAAGAGCAGGAGCTCAGGAAGACAAGGAGAAGCCTGGAGCCGGGTCAGACAGCTGATGACCTTCACCACCCACTCCAAGGTGACTGAAAAGGCCACTCCCAAAAACCATCCTCTAATCTGAGTTTGTTCACTGTTTCCTTCTGGGGATTCCTTTTTGACAAAGGGCTTACTCTTATCAGGGTTTGTTCACTGTTTCCTTCAGGGGATTCCTTTCTCACAAAGGACTTACTTACCACTTCCCTTTGAAAGAGGGCTGCAATCTCTACTCCAGGAAAGAACTGCACAAACCAGATTTTCCTAGAACAAGGCTCCAACACCAGAAACATCGCATTCCAATGACAATAGCATCAAAACAGTCATTACCTGGGAGCCTTTCGGAAAAATGGAAATCCTTCTAATTTTTTGCTGTAGAACTGGAACTTGCTCACACAGAATAAGAGCTTTTAATTATTACCAACTTATAAGGAAGTCTTGGCATAGGGACAGATATTGTCAGGTATGATGTGCCAACCTTACATATTCTGAAACATGAACCACGGGAGTGTTTTCTGTTCTGGCTTTTCTTGTAAAAATTTGAATTCCAAGGAGTTGCTTAAATAGGCAGCAGATGGGCTTGGGTGGGGGGTTCATTTATGTCTTCTGAGACACAGATAAGACAGGCAAATGCTCTTCTGCTAGTGCTCTTTTAGAGGTCCCAGCTTTGCCAAGAAAGTCAACCTCAGAGTCACTTTTTTTTGCTCTTTCCCCAGTAGAAGAGAGATCAACAGAGTCTCTCTCTGCTCATAGTAGTTCAAAGACGTTATCTCCTGGAACAATTCAGTAATTTTTACTCTTGTCTTCAAACTGGAGATCAGTCAAGTTGAATAAGTCCCTCTTCATCCATCTCCTCCTCTTCCCCCCATCCCAGCTGCATCTTCCTAAGCAGGGAAGCAAACTATGGCCCTGATTTTCTCGGGGGCCTGAGTGTGTTGTCTATTTCCACGTGTCAAGCTGTTTGCAGACCTGCGTCTGAAACTGTAGAGCCCTTTCTTTCAGCCTCTTCCCTAAACTCGCCTCTTAATCCAACCCTAATTCCACCTGGGCACTCTGTCTCTGCCCTTTAAAACATCAAAGAGCAGCTGCTCTTTCCAACATAAAGGCTGTCTTTGTTATTCCTGCACGACTCGAACCTTTAAAATGTCACTTCCTTGCAGATCTCATTTGGCATAAATGAAATGGGATTTTAAGTTAAAATTTGCACTTGGAGGTTTATTCCTGGAGATCGTGTCTCTTTTTGCCTTCTGCTGGCTCACCCCTTGGGTCCAGCAGCCTGACATATAGGGCTGTCCTGCAAATCCTGGAGAGGCTTGTGGTATCTAAATCTTTCCTATCCAAACTTACAGAGAGAGACACCCTGGAGGATTCTAATGCTGCAATTGTGCACTCAGCATAGAGAATACTGCTTTTTAAAATAACTTTATTTTATATTCAAGCAGCAATTATGGTTGCATTCCCTTAGAACTGAATTTTTGGTAAGACTGGATGCATCATATTAGATTTGCCTGATTCTGTCTTGTCCTGGATGGGCCTCTGCCAGAGTCATGTCACCAAGTCCGCTTCTGCTCCACGGGAGCAGTCAACTCGGCCCCTTTGGCCTGACCAGGAGTTGGAGGCTGCATCCCAGCATCTATCTTGGATCTCAGCCTCTCCCAGCAACTGTCCTGCCCTTGGTCACGGCTGTGTCAGGATATGTTCACGAATATCTGAACTTGCACTCCACAGAGGTGAGGTCTGCCTTTGCTCTGGACTCTGGGAGACAGTTACCACCCTCTGCCTAAAGGGTGCCACATCTTTCAGGTCATGAAAGCAACCTTGAGAAGAAACCTGGGGCAATCAATGAGGCTACAGAAGCCTCCAGTGAAACGAAAATGGGACCATGACCGTTCACACATTTTAAAAATAAATGCTTTTTCCAAGTCAGTAACCATTGTTCCTGAAAATTGCCTTTTTGGAGGTGAGGCTCCATGATCAGGGTGCTAACGGCTCTCATTCACTGCCAGCAGGCCCTCCACCGAGCTCCCCACTTCTCCAGCTTCCACTTTTCCCTCCAAGTTTGGCCCAGCCGGCACATACGTTTATCTCATGCATTCCTTCTGTCTAGGAATGCTGTGTCCAGAATGATTCTGAGGCTATACCTGGGCTTTGTAGTCAAGAAGACTGCCATTGGTCAAGAGGTCTGCCTCGAACACGGAATGGAGAGAAGCAAGATCTTTGCTTGGTCCCTGAGGAGATCCCCTGTGCTCACTGCTCCTATTAGAGAGGGACCCTAGCAGGTGATGCTTGGGACCTCAGAGCTCTCTGTGGACTCAGAGGTTCATGACAGAGGAGTGTCTGGCTCACAGAGCAGATGGCTCCACATTTAGGAGGACTTTTGGGATCTACTGGAGGCTTTTAGGAATGCTGTCAGGCACATACCCTCCCAATCCTCAGTCAGGGCTGCCCATGTCTGTAGTCGGTGTATATTTCCTGGTGGCAATGAGTTCTTCACAAGCACCTTTTTTTTTTGAGGCAGATTCTTACTGGCTCTGTAACCCAGACTAGAGTGCAGCGGCCCCCCTCCAGTCACAGCAATCTCTGCCTCCTGGGTTCAAGCGATTCTCACGCCTCAGCCTCCCAAATAGCTGGGATTATAGGCGCCTGCCACCATGCCTGGCTAATTTTTGTATTTTTAGTAGAGATGGGTTTTTGCCATATTGGCCAGGCTGGTCTTGATCTCCTGAGCTCAAGCGATCTGCCCACCTTTGCCTCCTAAAGTAAGATTACAAGTGTGAGCCACCACGCCTGGCCACAGGTGCCATTTTAATGGACATACACTTTTTCTTCAGAAGGACGTGCCAGTTTTCATAACCACTTCTCTGTTGTTAGACATCTGGATTATTGACTTTTTTTTCCTCTTAAATGAATACGATAAATACATTTTGTTTATCTTGCCCTTTCGTAATTTTAGAATAGTTCCTTACCATAATGTCCCAGAAGGATTATTTATTCAAAGGAAATGTACATCTTTAAAGCTTAAAATATGTATTCCTAAATTTATTTCAAAAGAATAGATCAACTTATTGTGTATCCAGTAATTTTTAAATTACTTAAAGAATTTCAGAAGTAAACAGTTGTGATTTACTGCTTGAGATAACATATGTTGTTATTTTTACCTAATTACAAAGATAGAAAACTAGGGAAATATAGACCAACCAAAGAGGCAAAAAATAAAAATAACATTTGAAGGTCACTATTCAAGGGTAAACTCATATGATTTCTGCAACTTACCATCAAATAGTTCAGAAAAATAATGCATATGATTTTAAAGAACATGCATGTTACATTTTTAATAACATACATGTTCACACATATTATATAAAATATAGATACTATATATATGTTATATAATACATATACACATATTATATATGTATATATTGTATAAAATTATTTTATAACCACATAATAAGAATTATGTATGAAGGAATGTGTATGCATGGGGAGAGAACAATAAATCAAATGTTGCAAATTGTCAAGAGCTGCCGAGCTGGGGAGCTGAGGTAAAAACACGTGAGCACTGCTTGTACTGTTTTTGCAATTCACCTATATAAGTGATATTACTTCAAAATAAAAGATTAATCTATTTTAGATGATACACTTTCAGTGTTTTTTATGCATAAAAACATCATTTTCTGCCAATTTAGGGTTCATATTGTTTAGCTTTTTCAGCAGCAGGCTTTGCAAGGTCACAGTCCACCATGGACATGTTACCATGACCCCGGTACACCATCTTAAGGAGATAAACAATTTTCTTCCTGTGGAGCTTTTTGTTTCCAATTTTTCACTAATAAAAAATAACATTTCAGTAAGCGTCCCTGGATACAAATCTTTAGTCATATCTTTGATAAATTCCCTTACTGGGGATTGCTCGGTTGAAAAACACTCCCAGCTGAAAGCTGCTAATACAAATTGCCACGTGCCCTGGAAAAGTTCCACCAACACGCTCTCCCCTAGCAATGCAGGAGCACGGCTCTGTCAGTTGCTAAAAACAGAGCCCAGCTCCAAGCAGCTCAGGTGACATGCAGGGCCCCCATTGTGGGCTTGTCGGGGGATCTCAGTGCCTCCAACTGGAGGAAGCACAATCTGGCCTTGTCCACCTACAGAGTCCAGGCACTGTGTGTGTGTGTGTGTGTTGTCTCTGCAGCCATCCCCTCTGCTCCAGCCTCTGCTTAGTGGGCTAGCGGCTTCTCTGCAAGGCTCTGAGTTCTGATTCCCCCTTCACTCAGCTCCCGGGAGCCTTTGCTTTCCTAGAATGTGTGGCCCACACTCCAGGTCCTTGCTGGTGAGCTGCTTTCCATGGTGAGTATAGGTCAGAGAAGTAATGGGTGGGTAGGGTAGGCTGGGAAGAGGACAGATTTCCTAGAACAGGGCATGAACAAGCAGGCAATGACCCCCACCTCCAACTCCGCATCACAGTGTTTTGTGTGCTTTCACTAATGGCTTTCTTTGAATCTAAAAAAAAGAAAGAAAGAAAAAGAGGAAAATTATTTGAATAAAAAATATTTCATTTTTTTATTGTATTTCTTCGAACAATAGCTGTTCTTAGCATTTTGTATGTTTGTTGGTGATTTGCACTTCCTCTGTGAAGGGCTTATGTTCTAGAACCATGTTTTGTGGGACTGTTTTTTCTTTATTGAACTACATGACACTTTCATAAAGGACCTTACCCTGTATGGTTTAAATATTTGCCCCATTTTGCCATTTCCCTTTTTAATTTTGTTTACGGTGTCTTTGGGCTGTGTTTGGGCTGCTGTAACAAGATACCTTAGACTGGATAATTTATAAAAAAACAGAAATTTATTGCTCTAACAGAAATTTATTTATAGTTCTGAAGGGTGTGAAGTCCAAAGTCAAGGCCGATTCAGGGGCAATGTCTGCTTCAATGTCTGGTGAGGGCACTCTCTGCTTCACAGATGGCACCTCTGGATGCATCCTCATGTGCTGGAATGGATGAACAGCTTCCTTGCAACTCTTTTATAAGGGCACCAGTCCCATCCATGAAGGCAGAGACTTGACCACCTCCTAAAGGCCCTACCTCCTCATACTCTCACATTGGTGATTAAGTTTCAACATATGAATTTGGGGGAAACACATTCAGACCATAGCAAGCAGTTTCCTCATTTTTGTATAATCAAATTTGTCTTTTCTTCATTTTTTTAAAATTTACTTACAGCTTACCATTTGTGGAAATGTTTCTCCCATTGCTCTTCTTAGAAAGATTTTACCTTCCATATGCTGCTGCTTCTAGTCATGTTAATTTTTTACACTGCATCCCTTTCTGGATGTAGCTGGAGGTGCCTAGCAGAGGGCACCAAGTGGGCGCTCAATCAGTAAGTGTTTGCTGTTGACTTGAATGAAGGGTAATGAAAACTCCTTATGGTCTAACGACCTTTGAAAATTATCTGCAAGGCTGCAAATGAGAATTCAAGAAGCAATGTCCTAAATGGTACTCTAGTGGCTCTCAGAGGAGCTGGCTAATTGAATTCAAACCAAATGTGAAAGCTGCCCCTCCCAGGACAATATCCTTCAGCCGGCTGTAGGGATGAGCTTTTTCCAGGTTCTGGAAGTCCCATAATGACTAAATGAAGATTGAAGTCAACATCTTCCTTCTTCCTCTTCAGAGATTTGAATTATGATGTGCATCTTCTAATACTGATGGTTTATGAAAATACATAGCGCTGATTTTTCAGGGCTTGTCTTCAAAGAGCAAAGCCAGAGCATTGTTTTACAGAAGAAAGTGGTGCCCACAAGCTCACAGCAAGGCGTAAACTGTCACTGTGAACCTTGTTATGATGTCTTTAAGGAAATACATTAAGGATGACGATGACATCATTTGTGGTTGGCCTAATTATGGTCCCTGGCCTTTAAATCCCATCTTAGAAAGTGCCCACAAACAAAATCAAGCAAAACAACACAGAATGCATCTCTAAAGACGTGCTGCTTCCACACTACCTCTGTGTTTTCTCAACTTTGGGGAGCAGTCTTTGATTTGAAATCTTGCTTTTTGGACCAAACTATGGAGTCTGTGTTGACTCCTCGACCAAAAGACCACAAACTTTCTTGATTGTTACAAATCAACATTTCTAGCATTGTCTCTTTCCACCAACATCAACAACAAAAGAGCTTGGGGTTTCTAAATAAAGTGTCTAGAGAAAACCAATATGTGTATTGCACTCATTATGTTGTTAATAATGCACTTTTAGATGGAGTTAATATTTTATGGGCTATTAATAATATATGTGTTTAGGGAAATGCATGTATTCTACAGAAGAATGAAAAAGTTGTAAACTTTGAATCTCACTTCTTTGTATCACAGGGCAGTTGTGACATATATTTGCCAGCACCTCGCCCAGTTTTTAGCAAGTGTAAAGCACCTCCACTGATGAAACCTGGAAGGTTCAGAGTTCAGGAAGCTGTTTCTGCTTTCTGGCCCAGATTGTTGCTGTCAGGACCTCTTCTTTTGCTTAATCACCACTCATGTCCCTCACAAACCTGAACACATTAATGCTGAGATATCCACTGAAAGAACATCTTAGCACTGATGAAGAATCATGGCCTGGGGCATGTGACTGGCACTGATCTGCAGGTGTGTATTAGAAGCCTTTCTCAGCTGGGCGCAGCGGCTCACACCTGTAATCCCAGCGCTTTGGGAGGCCAAGGCAGATGGATCACAAGGTCCAGAGATTGAGACCAACTTGGCCAACAAGGTGAAATCCCATCTTTACTAAAATACAAAAAATTAGCTGGGCATAGTGGTGCACACCTGTAGTCCCAGCTGCTTGGGAGGCTGAGGCAGGGGAATCGCTTGAAATGAGAGGCAGAGGTTGCAGTGAGCTGAGATCGCACCACTGTACTCCAGCCTGGCAACAGAGCAAGAATCTGTCTAAAGAAAAAAAAAGAAGGCTTTCTAATTTTTGCAACCTATCCATCTGACAAAGGACTAATATCCAGCATCTACAAGGTACTTAGACAAATTTACAAGGAAAAAACAGGCAACCCTATTAAAAAGTGGGCAACAGATGTGAACAGACACTTCTCAAAAGAAGATACATATGAGACCAAGAAACATGTAAAAAAGCTCAACATCACTGATCATTAGAGAAATGCAAATCAAAACCGCAATGAGATACCATCTCACATCAGTCAGAATGGCTATTAATTAAAAGTCAACAAACAACAGATGCTGGCAAGATTGTAGAGAAAAAGAAACACTTTTGCACCGTTGGGAGTGTAAATTAGTTTGATGATTGTGGAAGATGGTGTAGCAATTCCTCAAAGACACAGAGGCAGAAATACCATTTGACCCAGCAATCCCATTAATGGGTATATGCCCAAAGGAATGTAAATCATTCTATTATAAAGATACCTGCATGTGTATGTTAATTACAGCACTATTCACAGTAGCAAAGACATGGAATCCACCCAAATGCCCATCAATGATAGACCAGATAAAGAAAATGTGGTACATATACACCATGGAATACTATGCAGCCATAAAAAGGAACTAGATTATGTCCTTTGCAGAGATGTGGATGGAGCTGGAAGCCATTATCTTCAGCAAACTAATGCAGAGACAGAAAACCAAATATCACATGTTCCCACTTATAAGTGGGGCTAAATGATGAGAACACATGGACCATGGGTGGAAGAACACATACTGGGGCTGGAGGAGAAAGAGCATCAGAAAGAATAGCTAATGGATGCTGAGCTTAATACCTAGGTGATGAGATGATCTGTGCAGCAAACCACCATGGCACATGTTTTTCTATGTAACAAACCTATGCATCCTGCACATGTACCCCTGAACTTAAAATACAAGTTGAGGAAGAAAAGAAGCCTTTCTCACCTCTCAGAATCGGATTCAAATGTAGCAGCAATTTCTGCTCAGAATTTGAAAAGGGTCTGCCTGTCCCATTACCTTTGACTTTGAGGAGAGAATTCAAGCAATGTTTGCTTTTCTAGATGGAGTAAGACACAGAGGGAAGAGGGTAAGAAACAGCTGGTGATATAAGGGAAAAACCAAGCCCTGATGGCTGGTGACACTGGAGTGAGGAGAATGTCCTGACACCCGGAGGTACCAGTTTCTAGGGAGGAGAATCATGACATACCCCCGCCGGCTGGGTGCTTTCAGTTTAGTTGAAACATCACACCCTCCACGATTCCCACATAATAATAAACCTACATCATGATAACACCACATAATTATTCCTTATTTTGCTAAAGATGCAACTTTCCAAGGCAAATATTTTTAAATTTTATTTCCCTAAAGCTTTGAGGGGTCCTATTCTATAATTTAAGGCTTTGGGGTCAGAAAAATTACTGAACATTTTAGTGAAACCTGAAAATATGTATCTTTAATTCTTAGACATATGTACACCATCTGCAGCATGTCTACACAAGAGCTCAGAGTTCAGGAGGGAAACACACATGGTTGAAAGCTCGGTCCCAACCCACCAACATGAAAGACCATGTGCGAGTTACACGTGTTCTCTGGCTTACTCCATCTCCTCACGTACAATGGGGACTATTCGGGGAAGTGCTTCACATGTGCTTCTCTTAATTCAGAGATGAGCTCGGGGAGGAAGAGAGAGGACAATTTCACCAGCAGTTGAATGACTGCTCATCATTCCACTCCAGCCTCTGCCCTGGAGGCAGAACCAGATGGGAGAGGTAAACCTACGTACGGTTCCCTTGCTTCTCAAAGCATGGCCATCTCCTCATGCCAAGTTAAGTCTAATATTTTAAAGGAAATACCTCTTATACATCACATCTCCCATTCACGCCAACTTCATCCGGTGCTCAATCAATCTGTTTCAGAGCTGGAGGAAGCTGTCTGGGTGAGCTGACCTGTACAGAGATATGTTAGTCTGTCTTCAAGATGACACTTAGGGGACTGTAACTAGTGATTCTGAGTTCATCATATTGCAATTGCATCTGACTGAAAACGATGACTAACACCCACCAACCTCTGGCCTCTATTAAAAGGAAGTCAGTCCGGAGTCTACCTACTGCCCAGCTCCCAGGGCTCTCCTGAGGATAATTAGTGTGGATTGGCCATGAGTCTTAAATGCATAGGGAACAGCTGTTCATTAGCCAGGAGACTTTTTCCCTTAGAAAAGAAAGTAATGGAGAAATCTCACAAAATAAAAAAGGGGCCATTGAGCCCTAAAACCTACTCTCTTGACATCTTTCATGACACAGTCGTCTTGAAAAACAGGCCTTGTAGGGGAGTGGGGAGTAATTTTCTGGAATTCCATGAGCATATCAAGAGCTATGCCTATGGGCCTATGTCCCAGAGGCCCAATATGCCCAGGGCAGACAGAATTCAGGATATAACCTGGGGAGATATCCACCTCCACCAGCTTGGTTCTCCAGCAGGTTTCCATCTCCTTCCATGGCATGTGCAGGAAGGTATCAGGTAGCTCCTGTATACCACAGGGGTAGATGGGGAAGGTAGCTGATGGTACTGGTTGCCCAGCTTACCCAGCATTGTGCCAGCATCAGCAGAGTCCTCCTCCAGCTTGGGGCTGCAAACTACATGACAGAGCCTTGAGTTCATGGGAGTCATGGCTGACCTCAGAGGGACACATAGTCCCTGTGGATGCAAAGGTGGAGCACAGTCAGCAAGCTGCGAGTTCCCCTGCTGTAGACTTGAGTAGCAGTCTACAGATGCCAGTAGATTGGGCAAGGGACCCTGTCACCACTGAGAATAGGAAGGGTCCCATGTTAGTCGACTTGGGGTACCATGACAAAATACCACCAACTAGATGGCTCAAACAACAGAAATGGATTTCTCACAGTTCTGGAGACCAAGATGTCCAAGGTGCTGGAAGAGTAGATTTCATTCTGAGGTCTCTTCTCTTGGCTTGTAGGCTGCTATCATCTCACTGTGTGCTCTCTATCATCTCACAGGGCCTCTTCCTTGTGTGCTCTGAGAGAGAGACAGAGACAGATGCAGACAGAGACAGAGAAGTCTCCTTGGAGTCTTTTCTTATAAGGACACTAATTCTATCAGATCAGGGCCCCACCCTCATCACTTCATTTAACCTTAATTACTTTATTTAGAGGCCCCATCTCCAAATACAGACAGTCACACTGGGGATTAGAGCTTCAACATATAAACATTCAGTCCATAGCAGTTCCATTGCTACCCAAGGACCTGGACACAGAGCTGAGACTCTGTCCCATGCATCCCCTCCCCAGGAAGTCTCATCACAAAGCTAGCCACAAGCTTGAGAAGGAGGTGGTAGTGGCAGAACTTGGAAAGGCCAAGTGTGAGCCTCAGCAGGGCTTCACTTCAAACTGATGGGACATGTACATGAAATGGAACTGTTTGGTTCAGGAGAAGGCTGGGGGAGGGGGTGCTATTTCCAAAGCGATTCAGTCCCACGTGTGGGCTGCTTTAGCCATTGACAGCACTTACAAAAGGATTCAGATGAGACAAGATGCTAACTTGCTGTCCCCAGTTAGCAGTAGGGTGGAAGCTCCTAAAAGGGCCAGGTCAGGAATGGGATATGAAGAGGTAACGATTGATTTGCCTGAGTTGAGGCTGCTCCGATCCAGCAGGAACACACAAAGTCCATGACAGGTGAGCGTCACTTGGTTAGTGCTTAGAAAAAAACAAACGTAAGCTATTATTTTGAGAAATGTTCAGAATGTGCCCTGGTTTCAGCAGTTTTCTGCTCAGGTTCTTGTCTCTGTTTAGAGATTGTTCAGCAACCGATCAGAAAACATTTCCTGTGCTGAAGGCGTGGGTGGAGGGGGAATATTAATCAACTGATAATTGATAATTAGGGTTGAAACACCCCATCGGAAAAAGATGCTTCAATGGAAACATGCATCACCATCTGAATCAACGCTGCCGTCTAGAAACACCGGTGTCCACACACCTCAGTTCAATCCATGAAAAAGCATTTGTTTTCCATTGTAAAGAGCTAGGCTCAGTCTTTTCGATGTAATGTCACATGCTACCAAATAAAAGAAAAAAGAAAAAAGAACCAATAACAGACAAATATTCTGAATTATTCTGTCATTTTAACAAACATGTCAGCTGAGAGAACAAGACCAGGTATTTTAATTATGTCAGCATATAATAATTAACTCTGGCTTTACTCACCTTTGGGCATATTTTTAAACAAAAACAAACACAAAACCTCTGTCTATGTACTCAGTAGCTTTTAGTGTTAAGCACATATTTGGCAACGTGTACCCGGTAAGTGGGCTGCCATCACTAACTCCTTGGTGTCCATGTGATAACATCGGTCAAGAGGAACCATAGCGGATATAACACAAAAGTCTGGGTTTATTTCTTTATAAATTGGCAGCTGTGAAAAGATTTACGAGTTCCCTCTCACTGACATCACTGGGCAGGTAAAGCAGGCAGCCCCACTGGCTTTGATGAAAGGATATTACCCGGTGTATGGCGTTAACACGGGTGACAGTTGTAATATCTTTTCCCTGATGTTAGTTCCAGCTGTTGTACCCTTTCAGGCATGTCAGGAAAGTAGAGATGTTTAAACAGAGGAAGAATGCTGTGCAAGTCATCAAAACGACACTTTTTTCAATGCCATTCACTCTTGGTGCTATTTAATAAAAATGATTTAAAGACATTCTTTTTTTTTTCCCTCAGTGGCAATTCAGATCATAAGCTGCCTTTTCTTTCCTTTTAAGCTTAGATAAGAATAACTCGGCATTTTTTTAAGATTCTAGAGGCAAGTCCAGTCTCTTCCTCCCCTCTCCGCTCTTCAAGCTCCTGATGCACAAAGATCTAAGAGAAGGGCCACGGGTTGACATCACGTTGCTGCCCGCACCCTGGCAGGTCATGGCAGCATCCAGAACGTGTATGGGAAAACCTCAGAGAAGGAAAAAAATAGAAGGATTTCAACACCCCTGCCCAACACACACTCCAGGCAATTACCTAAGACCGTCTCTTGGGGGACTCAGGATCAAAACAGTGCCTGAGGCAATTGACATGACTTGAAAAAAAATCCTCGAATTTCAGAAGTGACACACCACAGTCATGGCTCCATTCCATGTGGTTGAAACATCTGTGTGAGCAAAGGAGTCCCCCACACCCAAACAAGCAGCGACTGTGGGGAGACAGGGGCGGTCTGATGGAATAGCAAGGGTCTTCCAGGCAGCCTGCCCTCCTGCCTGAGTGGGGAAATGTTTCATCAGCGCGGGACACTCAGGAGAAGGCTGGGGAGATTTCACTGAAAGCCATTCAGTCCCAGGTATGGGCTGCTCCAGCCACTGACAGCCACTTCCAAAAGGTTTCTATTAGAGCTAAACATTTGTGGGTAATTATCAAGTGTTGATAAAAGCACATATACAGTGGACTCTATAATGTAGACCCCTCTGCTAATGAGCTCATTTTAATCACCGAACAGAGTATTTCCTTTGATTTTAATGCTCATGCAGACACACTCACACAGACCCACAGTGGATCGTTTTTCTTGTATTTCCTGAACCCAGAGCTCTCACGTACCAACCGTCAGATACCTCCTGGTGGGTAGCCACCCCACCCCACTTCTCTTGTTCTGCCTCCGACGTGCCTCATACTCAGACCGTTGGTCATTTGATGCAGTCAGAGACCAGGCCCATTGCCTGCAGTTTTTATACCAAGTGTTGAAATGGGAGAACTTAAGGCATCAAAGTCTCAACAGCTCTCCCACAACTGGCTCTTTCACAAATACTTCCTTCAAAGAGCCCTGTTACAACGGAGCAAGCATTTGCTGACTCACTCGGGGAGCACACAAACTTCCAGGAAGTTTGGTCGGCACTAGACACTGGCTAACAAAACCAAGGCAATTGTTTTTCCATTATTCCATTACCGGCTGGCAGAGAAAACAACCAAAATAGAAATTGCTCCTTCGACATGAAGTCATGGAGACCACAGTGAGATGGCCTGGTGCTGTCACCACCTGGACACCTCACATTATTTCAGATGCTTCTTAGTCTAAGCTCATGAATACCCTCTAACCATCTTTACCCCTTGCTGCCGGCTGTATCACTGAAGAATTGTTTTAGGCCAGAACTGAAATAGACTCAGATGTAAATAAATCTATTCCAGAACAGAATTTAATGATTGAAGTTACAATGGCAAATTCTATTTAGAATTTTCCAAATCCTCAAAGTATTCCCTGAAGTCTGATTTTAATAACAGAATTCAGAAAATGGGTAACCAGCTCCTGAGAGAAATATAAAGGACAGCAGTTACGATTCTTCAGGGGTTTCCTTTCATATGAATTACAACATAATTACATTATATCTCTGCTAACATCTTTCATAATAAAAAAGAAATACTGGCTATCTGAAATTCCTTCCTCAGCACTGAAAGACAATTTTAACAATAACAAGCCAAAAAAAGAAAAATTAGTTCAACAGACACCCA
Organism: Saguinus oedipus; assembly: GCA_031835075.1. NCBI lineage: Eukaryota > Metazoa > Chordata > Mammalia > Primates > Cebidae > Saguinus > Saguinus oedipus. The sequence continues at coordinate 132,145,226 of CM063179.1, forward strand.
AACCTGAGTTTCCAGCTTTGTCCTGAGCTAGCTGCCCAGAGAAAGATCAGCTCACACCAGCTGCCATATTCCTCCCCTAATTCTCCATCCTAGCCCCTTAGTTAACACCTGTAAGATTGGGCATTGGATTTGCAAAGGGGATGAGGCTCTTTGTGGGCATTTTTGAAGGGTAGCTCCAACAGGCATTCTATTCTCTCTTTAAATGTCAAACAACGTAAATCCACTTCTTGAAAAGTGTCATAGAACAGTCTAGAAGTGGTTGGGCCCTGAGTTTAAATGATTGATTGGGAAAAGCTTTGGGAACTCTCTGAGGCTGTTGAAAAATAAGAAGAGCTATGCAGGGAGTTTGAAACCAGCCTGGGCAACGTTTTCTTCAAAAAATTAAAACATCAGCCTGGCTAATTTTTGTATATCTTGTAGAGACAGGTTTTCACCATGTTATCCAGGCTGGTCTTGAACTCCTGGGCTCAAGTGGTCCTTCCATCCTGGCCTCCCAAAGTGCTGAGATTACAGGCATAAGCCACCGTATCTAGCCATGTGCAGGATCTTTATCTGGAAAGACTGTCCTTACCTAATATCATATATTTGATTTAAATGTTTTTTAAGAAATCACTTAAAGTATAAATAGAAATTCAGTGTAACATCCTGGAAGAGAATTAACGAGTTCAAGAAAGCGGAAATTAACCTGAAGGTCAGCCTGTTACCCTGCTGAAATGGTTTCTGAGAATGAGAAGGACAGGAGAGGAAGGAATTTATGAAGCACCCTATTTATATTGGCTGATTTTTGTTGTAGCAGTAGCCATGAGTTTAATGGTCTTGCGTAGCACTCACTACAAAGTTGAGGGATTATAGGAGGACCAACTCACAGCCCCTGTGCTCTTAGGTTTCCCAAGACAGTCCTAACTTCCACCTCTACTTAGAATAGAAAACAGTCATGACGTGTTTGCTTTAGGCTAGCGATTCTTCCATGCATTCAACACTCACTGACTTATTCAATTCCCTTAACAACCATATGAAAGGAGCACTAGAATTGTCTGCATTTTGTGGCTGAGGACACAAAGGCAAGGGTAAATAACTTGCTGTGCCAGATATTGATTATATTCCCTCTCACCTCCAAATTCACCCTTTTTGCCTGCTCTGTTAAAATGGAACCAGGCCCTTTAAATATTTTCCCTTAGCCAGCTGACACAATGTTAGGCTTTGTCAGTAGAGCATGCTAGAGAGAAACTGCGGGAGAAAATGGTGCGGCTTCCCAGAGATAGTGCATTTGCTCAGCCAGCTCCAGCACCAGGCCCTACAGGTGACATGTGGCCAGCAGCACTCATGGCCAGTTGCTTCCCCAGCCCCCTCCCTGAGGTGGTGTTGTAGCAGTGCCTCCAAGGAGATAGCTCCCTGTGCATCCTAGAAGGCAGATCTCTGGCAAGTTCCAGAGAGACTTTTAGATTTTCAACAAGTTCCATTGGCACGCCACCACAAAAACTTCTCCATCACCTGCCGAGCCACTACGGTTCCCTCTCAGCCCAGGGCTAGGAGGGACACTCTTTCTAGGACTCCTTGTATCTGCTGTACTCACCTATATTCTTCAGGGCTATCTTTACTACTTACTAGCCAACCTTTTGCTACTCGAATCTGCTATTAAGGGTAATGATTAAATATATTAAACTTTTCCATTCAAATGACTGTGTGGTTTCTCTCTCCTAGTTGGACCCAGACTGACACCCTTGCCGAAGGCCACATTCCAGGGAGCAGCAGCCAAGACTGGAAACCAGGCAGCTGGGTTCCCGAGCTTCCATGCTTGATGGTGTTGTCAGGCCCTTGTGTGGGCAGGAGGGCACAGGTCTAATGCAGTGCGTGCTGATGTGAGGGCTAGTTCATACTGAAAGAAGGCAGAGAGGACATGTTGTCAGGAGAGAACCCCAGGGTGGAATTTTAAACAGTTTGCAGCAGATGGGTAAAAGAAAGGCATTTCAGAGAGGACCCTATGTATGGCAGCGGGAGGAGGGAAGGAAAGGACAGAGGTGTCACCGGGCTCCTGATTCATCCCCAAAGCTTTTGTTTCATTCCCAGGGAGAATCCTGGTAAGATTTGGAGTCTTCAGGATCCGAAATCTTGCTCTCAATGGTTTTCCCAGCTTTTCTCTCACCAGCTGTCTAGGAGGCAACATTCCTCACTGGAGCATCTAGAAGCACAAGGACTTCCATGGTGGTCAGAAGTGGAAGAGGATGGGGAGCAGGTCAGTGGTACCTGCGGGGCCTTGGGCAGCATTTTATACCTTATGTTCTCTATCTTGGCTGTCTACTTCATAACAGAATATATAACAGGGAAATACTTGCATGTTTATAATAATTGCATTTATTTCCACTTGTATTGTAAAAACTAGCTTGTTCTTAGCTCCCCAAACACACATATTTATAAATAATGTATATTATAAACATTTGGAAGAACAGATAAGCAAAGTTGGAGCCATTAGGCTATTTCTTAACAAAACAACTTTTTTATTTTTTAATGGGACAGGGCGTGGAGTGTTGTGGAAAACACTGAAGTTACATTAGAGCTTCCATAGAAATGGATTCTTTTCCCTAGTGAGGAATGGTGCTGGGGGCAGGGGCGGCTGAGGGCCACTCTGACTGCTCCAGGTCACAAAGAGACAGGCTGCTTGTCCCGCAGCCTCGGGCATTGCACCCACTGGTTTCCAAGCGAGCCTCTAGCGTCGGTGGTGCGCATGATCAGAAAGTTTTAAAATAGACAAAATGATGACCCACATTTTGGCATTTGCATAACTGGCAGGTGTTAGAATTGGTACTTAAAAGGAGATGGATTTGGATCCCAAAAGTTTGATATAAAATATTTCCCAGGGATCTAAGCAAACTTGCTTGTATAAGGCCTATCTGATGGGCAGGAAACAGCAGGGGAGAAGAAATCAGAAGCAAAAACACGTAGGGGACTGTATCTAGTGGGTTACATCGAGGGGATTTCCCCCCAACAGATTGTTGACCAGTTTCCTCGAGGATTATTGTTTCTGTTTGGCTTGGGTAGTAATTCAGGAAGTGATGTTTTCCTTTATGGAAAAAAAAAATCAAAAGTAAAATAAGTGTTTTCCCATCATGAAGATAATGCTAAGTTTAATGGCATATCCGGCATTTGAAGTCCTCCCAGGTCCAGGTAGTGCGGTCAGCAGGGCAGCCTGCGGCTAGACCGCATTCCTTTGAAGGAGTTGGTCCAGTAATTGCTAGAGAAAAACGGAAACAAAGATGTCAATTTCAGATTCGGCATCTGTGCACCACACACATCACACCTGCTGGCGACGAGGCCATTACCTTTTTGAAGACTTCGGCACGGAGTCTGTTACTTTGTAAGATCACCCTTTTCCTTTGTTCTTCTTTCTTCTTTTTAACTTCCGGCAAGTTATTATAGATTCTGAAACAGATTCGGAAAACATTTGGAATGGTAGCTTGACAGCGCTGCATCCTGGCCTGTCGGCAGGCTCTTCCATTTCAAAGGGAAGACCGCTGCTTATGCGCTAGCTCTCAACTGTAGGATACCAGGACGAAGGGCTTTCCTGACCATATCCAGAAGCCGCTGCAAGGCAGGGGATGGCACTTTGTCCAGTGTGACCAGGGGCAAAGCTGGAGAGGCCAGTTGCTTATTTAGAAGTCAATGTTTCTGTCCCTCCATTCTCTATGATAATAACTTAATCATAAAATGAAGGATTCTAAACCTACTGTTTTCATATTCTGATAGTAAACTTGTTTACAAATACCTTCTTACCACTCAGTGTTTGCCTTCCCGTGACTTAGAAAAGGAACAACAAATGAATGGAAGTGGCAGGAACTATAATACTGGAATAAACACATATGAGAGTGTGTGCTCTTACCTCTCAATCCATTGCACTTTTAACTAAGGGCCCAAGGGATCTTCCTCTGGACACTTCTTTCCTACTTTCTAACAGACACTTCGTGTACTGATGCCAGCTAATATTTCACTATAATCCATGGACACAGCAGAGTCACTGCAGCCTGAGCATTTGGGCTGCTGTATGTGTGACACTAAGCTAAAACATCTTTCTCTCTCTTGTGTTTGAAAGCCAGACAAGATATAGATGAGATGTCCCACCATTAAAATGATAAGGACAATATAGAAAAATGATGATGACAGTCTTTGCTTAGGTATTGGGCACTAGGCTTGAATTGTTTGACATGAATTATTTCATTTCATCTTCACCACAGTTGGAAGAGGCATATAGTGTCCCACGGTTATATAAATGAGAAACGTAAGCCCCAGTAAGATCAGGAGACTAAAGTCCCTTGGCTGGCTCGTGGTGCGCTGGGATTTGAACCTTGATCTGTTTGACTCTTACTACACAACACTATCACCCAACCATATGACATCAAGCTATGTGTGAGATCCTGGAAATGCTCGTGCCTAGCATGCTGTCCAGCATCCTGCAGGCATGAACATGGGTTGAATGAATGCATGAAAAAATGAACCCATAATTGCCACATTCAGGAATGATTCTAGAAAGGACTAGGAGGAAAACTGTAAAGAGTTTGTAAGAAAATGGGCATGTCTCAAAGCTCTGCAGTGGGAACTTCCTTGGATCCATATAGACTGATCTTTCTGATACTGACCATCTCCATCACCTGGCGGAGTGGCTAATATCAGGTGTCAACTTGATTGGATTGAAGGATTCCTGGATGGCTGGCAAGTTATTGTTTCTGGGTGTGTCTCTGAGGGTGTCACAAAGGAGACTGGCATTTGAGTCGGTGGACTAGGAGAGGAAGACCCATGCTCAATGTGGGGGGTACCATCTAATCAGCTGCCAGCGTGGCTGGAACAAAGCAGAAGAAGGCAAGGCAACCTTGCTTGCTGGGTCTTCTGGCTTCCTTCTTTTTCCATGCTGGATGCTCCTCCTCCTGCCCCTCCTGCCCCTGGACATCAGACTCCCGGGTTCTTTGGCCTTTGGACTCTTGGACTTGCACCAGCGGCTTGCTGGGGGCTCTCAGGCCTTTGGCCACAGACTGAAGCCTACGCTGTTGGCTTCCCTGGTTTTGAGGCTTTTGGACTTGGACTGGGCACTACTGGCTTATCTCTTCCCCAGCCTGCATATCGTGAGACTTTGCCTTGTGGTCCTGTGAGTCAGTTCCCCTAATAACCTCCCTTTTATATACATACATCCTATTAGTTCTGTCCCTCTGGGGAACCCTGACTAATACATCTGGGAAGTCTAAAATAAAGGCTCCTCGGTCCCACTGAATCAAAAACTTCCGATTCAGTATTTTCTTAAAAGAAATTCCCAAATATTTTCTTATGGACCACTCTGCAGACAGTCAAAACCAACAAGGAAAATAATCTGTTTGTCACAGAAGGGACTCACAGATACAAAGTGAAAAAGCAAGCTATCGAAAGATAATGAGTAGTACAATACCATTCATGGCTAAAAATCATTTAACTGTATATGCACAAATAAAAGTCTACTTTAAGGCAAAGAGAAAGGCCTGACAGGATCCACAGGAGATATTACTGTTGGTGTCTGAGGGGCTGGAGCGGGGCAGGGAAAGTGGACTGGGAACAGGAAGGGGAACCGCTGGTCACGAGGGGACTTCAGCTTTATCTCCATTGTTTGCATTTTTTCAAATAAAAATATAATTAACAATATAATTAATAGCAAATAATACAAAGAAAGGAAAGCTCCAGGTGATTCTGTGGGTGAGCCAGAGTCACAGCCCACCCAGGGTACAATCCACAGAGCAGAGCATAAACCCAATTGCCAAATCCACAGAAGAGACCAGCTTGGGGAAGCCAATTACTCAAGGTGCAACATCACCCAGCTCACTGGTCCTCTTCGAGCCTCAGTTTCCTCTTCAGTAATATGATAGGGCAATACTCTCTGACTACTTACGCTGCTTTGAGATCTATTATTTTAATTGCTTACTTTGCAAGGCTCCATAATGGTGGCTTTGGGTTTGGGGACTGGTAGGGGAGGATTTGGCTGAAAATTTTCAGTAAATTGAAAAGGGAATGGTTCTGGCATGAGGTATGTGCAACTTTGTACTTCTGAAATAGCAAGTCTTAGAGCCCAGTGGCCCTTTAAAAGCCCCAATTAGAATGCTACAAATCAGGTCTTTAATGGGACATCTCCCTTTTCCTCGTTTTCACTTTCTTATTTACAAAGAGGCTCCCAATAGATGATCAAATTTACCTAATCACCATGGAAATAATATAATCACAGCAAAAGCAGAAATTGTATGCCTGAAGTGGAGAGAAAAGTATTCTTCCTTCAATGGTTTCTTTAAGTGTGCTATCAATTTGATTTAATTATTATAATTCCTCCCTGTGCTAGATATTTTATTATAAACTAATGACATTTTACTTGCATGAACTTGGCCAACACTGCTGAGCTATTACATTTTGGTTAAGAGGCCAGATCTCAGAAAGAATGGCCGCCTTTGTGTGCACCAGATTGGTGAGAATTGCTGGGAGTCTTGAACAGCCACCAGCCAAGCAGAATAGGGAGGATGTCCCGGCAGCATGGCTGCCAGGTCTGCTGGAGACGGGACACCAGGAAATCAGCTCATGGCCCCTCCGAGGCTCTACTGGCTCCCAGGTGCCATCTGCCTCCAAGTTTGGATCCTTTCCTTCAGTTCCTGCCACAGTCCAGACCCTCAGGAGGAATAGCTTCTCTCCCCTTCATAAAATTGCCTTCAAAGATGCAGTGACAAATAGCTCCTGCCCAGAGCGACAACGGGAATGTGCAGGAGTTCCAGCTCAGAGTCTGGGAATCTCTTAGAGACCAATTACTGGATTGGTTCAGAATCCAAGACCTACCACTTTCCTAAGGTTTCTTCCAAGAGCAGCATTAACATTCAAAAGCACATTCCGACTACCGTACTCACTTTAGCCGTTTAATCAGATTTGCAGCCAAAAAGACCTCAGACCTTAAACGTGGACCCAGAAGTGGTGGTCCCATTGGAGGGCACTTGAATCCACCAGACCAGCCCACCCCGCCACTAACTTCTTTGCACACCACACGATAACAAAGTACCTCTTAGATCGCATATGCATCTCCTTCTCTGAAATGCACCGTTCTTTGGGTTTAAACAAGTTATCTGGAAAAAACAGAAAGAGAATTAAGTTCAGAAGGCACAGAATCTCGCATATTTCTAGAGAAACACTGTGGTGGATTTAGTACATACTCTGCTAATTGAATCTTATTCTAAGCCATATCCTGAGTCTAAGCAGGACGCAGTAGAGACTGATGCGCCGTCAGTGGTTTTATTGACAATTGGCCCACAACAGGCCTGGCCTTGACAATAGTTAAATAAGAACATGAAGTACAATGTTAGCATCTAACCTACTTTATGGAGAGCAACACCTCTGAATGCTTCCTTTAGCAATAGAGTCATGGTTTTCTGAGGAAAGTGCCAGAGTTGCAAGGTCATTCCTTTCAATAGAAAAGTCCCTACACTAGGTAGGTGAGGCCTCTAAGGACAAGGAAATCCCCCAGCTATCCCTAGAGCATTTTGCAAGAAGGAGGTTTCACTGTTGTCTACAGCCCTCCATCAGAGCTGCTCAGCCTCTGCAAGGTGAAGACCACCTTGCCCCCTTCCTAAGGTCGGGAAAGGTAATGAACGACAACAAATAATCATGTGTGCTCAGTGTTCTTTGATTAAGAAAGTACACTGTAGCTAAAAATTACTATGAGACTGGGATTCTTTTCCTTCCATTTTTGTTTTTTGAGACGGAGTTTTGCTCTTGTTACCCAGGCTGGAGTGCAATGGCGCGATCTCGGCTCACCGCAACCTCCGCCTCCTGGGTTCAGGCAATTCTCCTGCCTCAGCCTCCCCAGTAGCTGGGATTACAGGCACGCGCCACCATGCCCAGTTCATTTTTTTTGTATTTTTAGTAGGGACAGGGTTTCACCATGTTGACCAGGATGGTCTCGATATCTTGACCTCATGATCCACCTGCCTCGGCCTCCCAAAGTGCTGGAATTCTTTTCATTCTAAGTACAAATCTCTAACCTTAATGGTGTTCGCAGACGGCACACTTAAAAATGGTGTGTGTTTAAAAAGGTGTATATCCTTTCGCAAAAGGTGAAAAGGGACTATTGCAGTAACTCTTTTCCCATGAGACACTCAGCCATGTAGATTAACAAAGGAATATGTAAATGTAAATGCTGTGGGGCGCTTGTTGCATGGGGCTATGTTTGAGCAGCTGCCATGCTTCCTAAAACACCTGGGTAGTAACGCACTCATCTAGCAGAAGCAGACAGGCAACTCAGCGCCTTGCCAAGCAGCAGAGTTAGAGCGGGCTTCCCGCGATCCTCAGTGAGGCCCTGGGTGTTTCCATTCATCTCCTCTCAACCCGGGCCTGTCCCTTTGCTCATCAATCCAGTGGAGCACCCAAATATTTCTCAGGCTTGAGAATAGATAGAATTTTCTAGGAATATCTAGGAAGGTAGGATAGAGCCAAGGATCCTAAGAAATTTCTTCCTCTCTGGAGAAACATCACACACAAACGAAGTGGCTGGGCTTGTCCCCTGTCTGGTTATTCAAACATGAAAAAGAATATGGCAGCATCGCTTAACTTCGAAGACGAGATTCAAAGGAGAAATGAGAAAAAGAAATCGGAATATTTCCTACTAAGTGGTTGTATTGACAATTGATCAACAACATGGTTGACCTTGACAGATTAAATAAGGGTGTGAAGTACAATGTTAGCAACTAACTTACTTTATGGAGAGCAATGCCTTTGAATGCTTCTTTTTAGCAACAGAATCATGGTTTTCTGGGGAAAGTGCCAGGTGCAAGGTCACCCTACCCATAGAAAAATCCTTACAGTAGGTGTGAGGCCTCTAAGGACAAGGAAATCTCCCAGCTTTCTCTAGAGCAATTTGCAAGAAGGAGCAGTGAGAAGACAACATCACCATGGAGACTGCAGTGGTCCAAGATGCTTCCCCATACCCAGCGGCCCCAGCTCCAGGCAGCACCAGGTCAGAGCCAAGGGCCACAGAAACACCCCAATGTCATTTCCAAGAATGGAGGAAATGTAAGCTTCAGTCAGTCAGGCTTTTGGGCAAGCAAATATGTGACTCTTGACAGTCGCTTATTCCACTTAGGGAAAAGAAACGTTGTACAAAGAATTAGACTCAAGTCCAGCTTAGCAACCCTCATGAGCTACTCAAGATTAGGGCGAGGCCAGGGCAGACGGACGGTGTCCTGAGGGGGTTAAAAACATTACAGATAGCTTTTGTAAGATTTTGATCATCTTGGTTCAACTGTTTGTGGTCTACTCTGGGAAGTTAGATTTTTTTTTTTTTTTTTCAGTTTGTTTCTTTAGAGCACCTGATACCACAATTAAGCTTTGGTTTGATTTCCAAGAGGAAACAAAATCAAATGTGGAGCTCTCTGACATGTCACTGTTGTGTTTTCTCAACTCTGCTCAGCCTGCTGTGCCACACAGAACTTTTGGTTCTGGGCCCAGCAGCCCATGTTAGGTGCAAAACAAGCAAGACTGTGTCCAAGGGGGCCTTCCCTGCTGGTGACCTCAGCCCACACCCCCGGGGGAAGTGTTCGAAGGTTGGATGCTGCTGACTTCGAATTTTCCTAATGGTTCCCAAGCTCATCTGATAAGTAGCAGGGTCTTTCCTAGCCTGGAGGAAAGAGAGGTGAGGATACGGTTTGAAATGGAGCAAGTGCATTGCCAACAGCTCCTAACCTCGCTTTAGTGAAAGGAACAGAACTCCCTGGAGCAGCTTTGGGTGCTCTGAGAGAGGAAATGGCTTATGGTTGCAGAAATTGTGTTCTGGGAGCCCTGACCAAGCGCTCCTCTGTTTCCCATGAAACCAGTCCAAAATTCATTTCTCAGATACGTCTTTCTTCTTCCTTCTACATTTAAAGAGCAGTTGTGTTCATAGGGGATGCACAGAAACAAAAATAACAGATGAGATCCTCCCTTCATGAGATTTCATTTGTTTAGGGGGAAGCTGGACAAGTCACAAACCAACTAAAGTATCCGGCAAATGCTCTGATGAAAATGAAATGCCACCATGTGTCAAAGGGGAACGGGGGAGGCAAGAAGTCCCCGTAGGGGATCTTTAAACCAACACCTGAATGACCACAAGAGCAGGTGTAGGAGGATCTGGGAGAAGGGCACAGTGAGCTTCTGCAGCAGGAACTGAGAGTCATCGAGGTTGCGGTGGGAGGGAGAGTGCAGAGGCCAGAGCTGAGACTACTTTGCTTCTCCACCCAAGTGATGCCTTACAACTGCCTGGGGATTTCGACAAAGATTCCTGTGTGTTGGCATTAGAATCTCAGCCAAAATCTCCAGATGACTCCTACATGCCCTGCAATTGGAAACCACCCATGCTGGGCTTCGCAAACCTATTTAAGGAGCTTTGCCAGTCTGTTACTCTATTACTTTGTTTGCCTTCAGAGTAAGAGACATGGAGAGCCACGTGGAGTTTAAAACATGAGTTCTATGTTTATTGCTAAAAGATGACCACAGTAGCTCTTCAAAACATGAACTAGGTGGAGGAGACGCAAAAATGGCAGCAGCAAGACAGGTCAGGCAATTGCAGCTGGGTGGGGAAAGATGGCTGCATGCAGGTAGCCACGGGACTCTTCTGCCCTGTACTGTACAGGTAGAAACTGAGTTGAAGGGGCCAGGAGAGGTGAATCAAGGATGACTCCCAGGCTTTGGGTTTAAGCAACCCATTCACTTGACGATTGTTAAGTAGTTATCTCCTCGGTGCTAGGTGGTAGGGACACAAAGATAAATAAGACTAAGAGCTCAGAGCCCGGGATGAGAATGAGATAAATAAATCTGTTTCTCTATTACAGCAAAGTCTGCACAGGGTGAGGGGAGACCTCAGGTGGGAGTGGTCAGGTCACCAGGGAAGAGGGGCCTCTGAGAAGACTCTACAACAGGAGACATCTGAGCTGGGTCATGAAGTAGACAGACATGTTCCCCCAATAGCCTGTGGTGGGTGAGGGTGGGTGACAGGGTGGCTGGCCCAGGGCAACATGGACCTGGCTGCAGCAAGAGATGAGTCATCCGTTTCATCTCTCCTGGCCCCACAACTCAGTTTCTACTTGTGCAGGGTAGAAGAGTCCCATGGCTACCTGCACACCACCGTCTCCTCAACCTGCCTGTAACGGCCTTCAGGACATGTTCAGCACGACCACAGGGATTTCACTTCATGAGACGGACACCTACCCTGCATGAGCTTTGTTAAAAAAACAGAGAAATCCTATCTACAAAATTACTCTTAGTGGAAATTCTGCCTGTATAAAATTAAAGTGGCAGGTGAGAACACTTTTCAGCCTGCTTATGGGTATCTTCAAGATTTTTCTTGAAGTGTGAAGTATTTTAATTCACTGATAGGGAGGGAAGAGACTGCAGTTGTGTTTACCTCAAATGATCATTCAAATAGAGGAGGTTTTCTTCTCCCAATAAAATTATTAAGGTAAATTGCCCATGTCTGTATCCCTGGAAAATACTTTTTTACCCCAAAAGTCTTTTGCACCTGCCTCATTATCGGATCCAAATTGCAGTGTCTGTTGCTAATTTAATTTGGTAAGGCCAGACTTCCTCAAGCCCTTGCTGGTGTCAAAGTCAGCAAATAACCAGGTACCAAGATTTGGGTGCTTCTAAGAATGACTCTAGTAAGGTCAAAGTCTAAATATCCCATTAATCTCTACAAACACATGTGGGTGTTTACTGTAACACTCATATCACCAGTATGCACACACAGGCACACACATGCACAAGGACAAGGGGCCTGGACATTCAGACAGTTGACAGTGTCAGCAGAAGGCAGCAAAGATCACCCTGCCACCAGCATGACTGGTGGTTTTTGGGGCTCGGCTGTTTTTCCTCCATGCAGAGCCCTTATCTACAGCTCTGATTGCAAACTTCATTTTAGGTATTGAACAGGTAATCTAAATGATAATCAAGTTCACACGATTTATTAGGACAATGCCCTCCAGAAGCCTGTTTTCTGAAGTCACCCTGAGCACTTAGAATGTTTTAGACACTTGCTTCCACTATCTTAGAAACTCCGAAATCAAGAGATACCAGTTGGAGAGAATTCAGCAGGAGTCAACAAACCAGGCTGAGTGTAGACATCAAGTCTCTGCTTCTCTGAATATCCTATTAAAGATTAGACCTTCACGAAAGAATGGAAATGGGGTGTGTTTAAGGAAACCCCCAACATGTATGTATTTATTCTAAGATCACTAGCCTATACATTATGCAGTTTCAAAGCCACTGGGTCTCTCTTGCTGGCTGTTGGAGTAATTCCATCATGGTTCTCAGGGTTTAAATCCATGGTTCTCAGGGTTTAAACTTGTACATCATTTCTGTTCAGCTCACCATGGTGGGACCTCTAATTTTCTTGATGTAGGCAATAGGGGAGTGGTCTATCTTGGACCAAATCACCTTTCCGGAAATTAAACAGCACAGGTTATACCATATGAAGGTGAGTTAACGTCTCATAGGTGGTTTGGCTCTGAAGTGCTCTCGTGATAAAATCTTATGCTGGATTCTCATTTTTGAAACATCCTGATGTTCCTAAAATCACTTCTAGTCTTTTGTAGAATTCCACTGAATGACAGTTGCATGTGACAGGCAGCTTGTTACAGAACCCTGACGGTGAGTGGAAGCCTCACAGATGCTGGTATTGATATGAAAGTGACGCCATGTGCCAATTACTATCCAGACACATGAGAGAGCTGCTGATGTAACAATTTGGACAGACAAGGCTCTCAGACCTTTCTGGTGAAGGAACATAAAGTTAAATAAAAAATAAGCCAGAGGGTCTCCAGAAAAATCAATTTCCTTTTGCATAGTCAGTTTGAGAAGCAAGGTGTACAGGGCTTCCTGGTAAAGGAAGGGTGGCTCATTCTCCTGCACATAGACATTTGCCTTTGAGCTTGAGCTCAGAGTGGGGTCACCATCTTGGAGCTTCTATGGAAAGACAGGGTGCTACAGAGCTACCGGATGGATTTGATAAAGGGTCTGCACCCTTGGTGGGGAGGTGGTGAAGAGAAGTCCCTGCCATGAACACTGGCAGCCACAGGCATCCCCACATCTTCTAAGGAGAGACCCCTGATGCACTATGGCAGATGAGGCCCAGGACCAGAACTTTGTTTCCCCACCTGGAGGATTCCAGACCCCCATGTCAACCATGTCTACGAAAAACATTTTCGGAGAGAAATGGAATCTTGATGTACTTCCTGAGCCCATGCTTCTCTATCTTTTGGACCCTGCAGCACTGTCCTCAGTCCCCTTCTCCTCCTGACTCCCAAGGGGTCTTCTCCTATATGATTCTAGATGTGGTTTACAGCTGTCTGCCTGACCAACCCTCTCCCCAAGTGGCACATGAACTCCTAGAGGACAGGAAAGTCTCTTCTCAGCCCCTAATATTCCTGGTTTTTCCCGTTTGCACCCCATTCCTATGGCCAAAAGATATCCAGTGCTTAATATTTTTATTTACCGGCTGGTTACTCCTCAAGAGATCCAGTAAGAGACAGGGTTCTCCGTAAAAGCTACAGGAACTGCTAAGGAAGTCTGGCACATATCACCTCCTAATTCAGGTTGCCCATAGTGCCAAAGACCAATGGAACAACAAGATCCACCTGTGCAAATTCAGTTCACCCAAAGTGGACAGGATCAAAGACTCTCAAACTAAACAGATTCTTGCTCAAGACCAGAAACTTACAGCATGAATCCCCGTGGAGGACTCCTGTCAGTTGCCCAAAACATGCATTTCCCCCACCCAGGGGAGCTCAACAGTGGCTGACAAAGTGATGCAGACTATTTTCTGCAATGAACACCCTGTTGAAGTTGAAGGCAAATCAGCTGAAAGATGGGCAGCTTCATCCAGTATCTAGGATGTAATGATTCAAATTCTTAATGACCTCACTAAACACAATAGGAAATTCAGTTTCTTTTTACAAAAAGATAATATGAGCATTAAAAAATTAAACATCATACTTTTATGATGTCTATATAATGATTTCTTTGGCTTGACTGAGCCTCCATGACATGATAAAGTTTTCTCATGTGTAAATCTAAAACCCTTGGGTCACCTTAGGCCTTTGCCTGGTGCTGTGTCCTCTGGGACAAGCTACTTGTGCTAGGATTTGGTTCCTCTGCACCCAGCAGGGGAGCAGAATCATTTTTAAAAAACTTTTCTTTTTTGAGACAGGGTCTCCCTCTGTTGTCCTGGTTGGAGTGCAGTGGCACAATCATAGCCTACTGAAGCCTCAACCTTCCAGGCTCAAGTGATCCTCCTGTTTCAGCCTTCCCTGAGTAGCAGGGGTTTTGTTTGTTATTTTTGTTATTTTATTTTATTTTTTTTGTAGAAATGGGGTCTCACTCTGTTGCCCAGGATGGTCTTAAATTCCTGGCCTCAAGCTGTTCCCCCAGCTCATCCTTCCAAAATGCTGGTATTATAGGTACGAGCCACTGTGCTTGGCCTGGACTCTTCTTTAAAGGTTCTTGGAAAGACTCATGAGAATGGTTTATATGAAAGTCCCTATTAACCATGAAGAAGCTAAAAGCAATGCCAACGACCACTATTCCCCCAGTGTTCCTCTCTGCACCAGGCACCTATCCCCCAAATTCATGATTCAATTCATCGTTATAGCACCCCACTCAAGCTAGTCTTCTCTCATGGTTACAGGGGTTTTATGGGTAGGTAAATTACCTCTAGTCTCAAAGTAAATAGACAAGAGACCTGAGAGTTACATACTGATGTAACCAGAGGGATTTTTTATTCTCTGCAAAACGATAAAAGGTTGTGGTTCTCAAAGGAGGGATTGTATTTTCACATAAATGTCAACATCTGTGTGCCTTCCAGTTACCTTCCAGTCCCTGAAGCAGCAGCATCAACATCACCTGGAACTTTGTTACAAATGCAAATACTCAGTCCCTATACCAGGTCATAGAAATCAGAAATTCTGTAGCTATGCTAGTGGTCTGTGGCTTCAGCAGCTTTCCAGGTGAGTCTGACGTCTGCCTGGGTTTGAAGACCACTGTGACCTTGATAGAAGGTAGTAAGAGTGAGAAGGAAAAAAGCAAAGTCCCTACACGGGTTTTGAGCCTTTGAGGAAATATTGCCAGATAAAGACTGCTCAGTTAAACTTGCATTTCAGATCCACAACAAATATTTTTTAGCATAAATATGGGACATACAATATTTGGGACATATTAACACTAAAAAGGCTTCATTATTTATATGAAATGCAAATTTAACTGGGCATTCTATATTTTCATTAGATAAATCTGGTAACCCTACTTTGAATGTTTACAGAATCTCTCTATACCATGGCAACAAGCAGCACCCCCCCCACACACACACAGTGCAGGGTCCCTGAGGCTATAGTCCTAAGCAGCTGCAGGTGAAGGCAATGCTGTGGAAGGCTAGCCTGTGTCCCTGTAATGCACTTAGTTCTCTGGCAGTTTATTGCTTCTTCCAGCTAATTGGTATGGATGAGTCTTCCTCCTTAATCTTTTTTTCTGTGGTTATTTCACATTGTGACATCTGTGAAGACCTTCTAACAAGTATGTGACTGACTCCTTTTTTTTCCAGAGGACTTTGTGCTAGGCACCAGCATGGTGGCATTGTTACAAATGCCAGGATATACACACGGAGAGAGCTCCAGGCAGGGCACATTGTTAAACAAGTTTCCAGTGAGGCAAAGCTAGCCACAGATGGAAATCTGCATCGCATCCTGCTGCCCAGAGGAACCCCAGGACCCTCAGCCATTACTTCTTGAAATTGCTCAACTTAAAGGATGCAGGTAATGAGGGTAAGACCACTTTCCCACAGCACCAGATTTCTATAGAAAATGGAAAACGAAAACTCCATTTGGGGTTTCATTAGCAAAGCACTGTAGAATCTTACAGTAATGTTTCCAAAGCAGACTATCAAGAATTAGATAAAAACATTTCAAGGTCCAAAAGAAAATTTAGGAAAAACAGGATTAAACAAATTTAAGCAGGTTTTTTTTTTTTTCTGTAGTACTTACCAGTGCTTTTAACATATACTGAGCATTGCGCACTTCCAAAAGAATACAGTATATAACAAATAACATATTTCTCAAAGGAATCTGAAGGAACTCGTTTTCCTCTGGAATGCATTGTGGTTAGTATTTGGCTAGAGGAAACCGAGAAGAAAAATGAGACCAACTAGAGGGCATTAAAAACTATAACTAGTTCTCAGTTTTAAAAATTATTTGTACCTGTTACATAGAATTTAATCTGTGTGTGTATGTGTGTGTGTGTGTATGTGTGTATGGCACACACAATCAGGCCACCTATCATTTCTTAAAAGTGTGTATGTGTGCCATTTCCAACATGGCAGTGGGGGTACCAATGACTGTGAACCTATACAACTGCTGCCTCAGACCCTGGAGTTGTGTTCCCTCCATATCTAACCATGCCCTAGACCCTGGTTTCATGACTACTCCGCTGGTACCATGCATCATACACTATAGTCACCATCACCATGAGTGCACCTGTCAGCCAGATCCACTTCAAGAGAAATCCTCTTGGCCATGATATCCCTGGTGGTAGAAAAAGCAAATCAGGAGGATCCCAGCAGCCTTTGCCACTGAAGACCCTAAGAACCCTTGCTGCTGCTGTAGACACCCACTGCCTTGGCCACTGAGGACATCTGCAATGTTGGCAATTGTGAACCTCAGCTGACACCTATGCCACTGCACCCTCATTAAAGCCAGAACTGCCACCCTCCACCCAATATTTTTGCACTTGCCTGAAAAGGATGATTTCCGCCCCCCCCCCCGCCCCCCCTCACTGACCGCCGCTGGCCAATGAAACCAGTAAAAACCTGGAAGAGGTGACTGCTCCATCAAATGTGCAGACATCATTGGGAGGCAAAAAGAAAGAGGAAAACAACAACAAGGAAGCATAATACCAACAAAATAATATGATCATTGTCCAGTAACTGACCCCAGAGAAATGGAACTCCATGCATCATCTGACAAAGAATTCAAAATAATTGCTTTAAGGAAGCTCATCCAACTATAAGAGAACACAGAAAAAAAAAATGACATCAGGAAAACAACACACGAATAAAATGAGAAGTTTAACAGAAAGATTGAAATAATTAAAAAGAACCAAATAAAAATTCCAAAACTGAATGATATAACCAATGAAAATTTAAGGAATTAACAGCAAAATTAAGCAGAAGACAGAACCTGTGAATTCAAAGACTGGTTATTTTAAGATATCTGGTCAAAGAAAAAAAAAGAATGAAAATGAATGAAGACAGCTTATGGGATTTATAGAACAGCATCAAAAGAGCTCACTTTTGCATTACAGAAGTTCAGGAAGAGCCAAGCAAAATACAGGAGTAGAGGAAGCAGCAAGAAAGGCCCTGGGAACTTGCTGGATCCCCAAGCAGACCACTGCTGCCAGGGATCACAGGGATCCTTTGGGAGGGCAGCCAGCGGTGCAGGCAAAATATCACCAGGAGAAGGAAACCTCCAGCTGAAATTTGTAACAATTTGAACCAGTTGAGAAGCCTCCTGGCCAGAACTCAGGGGAGGGCATGAATATTGCATGCAGACTCCACAGGCAGGGGAAGAACTAAAGCCCTTTTCTTTCACAGGTGGGAGGCAGGTAGGCTGGGGTAAGTTCTTAGCCCTGTTTGCCCACAGTGGGAGTGAGACCAGCCCTTTGGACTGCCTGGGAGCTGGGTGAGGCCTGTGACTACCGGCTTTCTACTACTTCCCTGACAACCTGCATGACTCAGCAGAGGGAGCCATAATCCTCCTCGGTACATAACTTCATTGACCTGGGAACCTCACCTCCCATCCCCGACAGCACTTCAGCAAGACCCACCAAAGGAGAGTTTGAGGTCAGACATGCCTAGTCCTGTCCCTACCTGATGGTCCTTCCCTACCCACTCGGATAACAACTACAAAGAGCATATACTCTGTGAAGTTCTGGAGCCCTGCTCACTGTTGGTTCCTCTCCATTACACCACAGCTGACGCTCTCTGAAAAGAGCCACCTCCCAGCAGGAGGCCAACCAGCACAAAAATAGAGCATTAAACCATCAAAGCTAAGAACCTCACAGAGTCCATCTCACCGCCTTGCCACCTCCACTGAAACACATGTTATCCATTAATTGTTAACATCACAGGACTCTGTGCAGACAACTCCCAGTACCAGCCCGGAGCCTGGTAGACTTGCTGGGTGGCTAGACCAAGAAGAGAGCTAACAATCACTACAGCTCAGCTCTCAGGAAGCCATATCCACAGGAAAAGGCAGAGAGTACTACATCAAGGGAACACCCTGTGTAACAGAAGAATCTGAACAATAGCCTTCAGCCCTAGACCTTCCCTCTGTCAGAGCCTACCCAAATGAGAAGGAACTCTGGTGATAAGACAAAACAAAGCTCTTTAACATCCTCCAAAAATCACACTAGCTCACCAGCAATGGATCCAAACCAAAAAGAAATCCCTGACTTACTTGAAAAAGAATTTAGGAGGTTAGTTATTAAGTTAATCAGGGAGGCACCAGAGAATGGTGGAGCCCAATGTAAGGAAATCTAAAAAAAGATGCAAGAAGTGGAATGCAACAAAAGCAGTTCTAAGAGTTAAGTTTAGAGCAGTAAATGACTACATTTAAAAAGGAGAAAGATCTCAAACAACCTACCGCTACACCTCAAGGGATTAGAAAACAAGAATAAGCTAAGTCCAAAGTCGGTGGAAAGACGGAAATAACAAAGTTCAGACAAGAAATAAATGAAATAGAGACTAGACAAGCAATAGAAAAGATCAACACAATTGGAAGTTAGTGTTTCAAAAAGATAAACAAAATTGACAAATCTCTAACTAGACTGAAAAGACAAATCAAATGAAAATGAAAGAGGAGACATGAAAACTGATACCACAGAAATACAAGAATTATAAGAGACTGAGACTATTATGAATAATTATATACTTACAAACTGGATAACCTAGCAGAAGTGAACAAATTCCTAACAATATACATCCTACCAAGACAGAATCATGAGGAAATAGAAAATCTGAACAGTGTCATAATGAGTAAGGAGATAGAATCAGAAATGTAAAAACCTTATGTTTAAAAGAAAAGCCCAGGATCAGATGGCTTCACGGCTGAATTCTACCAAACATTTAGGGAAGAATTAATACCATCCTTCTCAAACTCTTTCAAAAAAAATTGAAGAGAATACTCTAAACTCATTTTATGAGGCCAGCATTACTCTGACACCAAAGTCAGATAAGAACATTATAAGAAAAAGGAAATTATAGACGAATATCCTTGATCAACATAGAGGCAAAATCCTCAACAAAATATTAGCAAACGAAATTCAATAGAACATTAAAAGACTTATTCATTATGATCAAGTAGAATTTATTACTGGGATGCAATGATGGTTCAATATGCAAAAATCAGTAAATGTACTTTGCCACATTAACAGAATAAAGGACATGAACCATATGATCATCTCAAAAGACACTGAGAAAACATTTGACAAAATTCAACATTTTTTTATGGTAAAACTTCTGAACAATTTAGGTGTAGAAGGAGTACACCTCAACACATTAAAGGCCGTATATAATAAGCCCACAGTTAGCATCATGCTGAGTGATGAAAAGTTGAAAGCTTTTCCTCCAAGATCAGGAATAAGACAAGGATACCTGTTATTGCTGCTTCTATCCAAAATAGCAGTGGAAGTCGTAGCTATGGCCAATATGCAAGAAAAAAAATAAAAATAAAAGGTAGCCAAGTTGGAAAGAAAGACTGAAATTGTCTCTGCAGATGACATGAACTTATGTGTAGAAACCCCTAAAAACTCCACCACAAAACAGAAATAATAAACAAGTTTAGTAAAATTGTAGAATACAAAAGCAACATACAGAAATCAGTAGCATTGCTGTCCACACACAATGATCTATCTGAAAAAGAAATCAAGAAAACAATCCAATTTACACTAGCATCACAAAAATAAAATACAGAAATAAATTTAACCAGGGAAGTGAAATACATGTACACTAAAAACTATAGAACACCAATGAAAGAAACTGAAGACATAATTAAAAGATAAAAAGTAAGAGTAAAAAGAATTCCATGTCTACAGATTTGCAGAATATTGTTAAAATGTCCATACTGCCCAATGTTATCTACAGATTTAATGTAACACACCTACCAAAATTTCAATGACATTTTTCACAGAAATAGAAAACGTAATCTTAAAATTCATATGGATCTGCAGAAGACCCCAAATGGCCAGAGCAACTGAGAGTAAGAAGAATAAAACTGGAAACATCACGCCATCTGATTTTAAAATCTCCTATGAAGTCATAGTAATCAAAACAGCAAGATGCTGGCATAAAAACAAATTGACTGATGGAACAGATTGGAGAGCCCAGAAATACATGTATGCATTTACATTCAGCTGATATTTGACAAAGGAGCTGAGAATATACAATGGGAAAAGGACAATCTCTTCAATAAGTGAGTTGGGAAGATTGGATATCCAGATGCAGAAGGGTAAAATTAGACTTTTTAATTCACACCATATTTAAAAATCAACTCAAAATAAATTAAAGAGTTAAATGTAATTCCTGAAACTGTAAAACTACTAGAAGAAAACCTAGAGGAAAACTCTGTGGCCATTAGTTTGGGAAATAATTTTTTGGATGTGACCTCAAAAGCACAGGCAACAATACCAAAAACAAACGGAATTATATCACACTACACAGCTTCTACACAGCAAAGGAAACAATCAACAGAATGAGGAGACAACCTGTAGAATGGGAGAAAATATTTGTAAACCATATGTCCAATAAAGGGTTAATATCCAAAGTATATAAAGAACTCAGACAACTCCCAATAGCAAGAAAGCAAATAACATAATTAAAAAATAAGCCAAGTACCTGGATAGAGATTTCTCGGACAATAACAACAACAACAACAACAACAAATGGCCGACACGTGTATGGGAAAATGCTCGCCATCACTAACCATCAGGGAAATGCAAATTAAAATTAAAATGAGAGCACCTCACACCTGTTAGTATGGCTATTAGCAAAGAGAAACAGTAACAAGTATTGGCAAGAATGTAGACAAAAGAACCCTTGCTCACTGCTGTGGGGATGGAAATTAGTACAGCCATTATGGAAAACAATATGGATATTCCTCAAAAATTTAAAAATAGAATGACCAATCCTACTGTCGGGAATTTATCTAAAAGTAAAGAAATCAGTATGTTGAAGAAATATTGGCACTCCTGTGGTCGTTTTAGTATTATTCACAATAGCCAAGATGTGAAATCTACCTAAGTGTCCATCAACAGATGTCAATGGATAAAGAAAATGTAGTGTGTGTGTGTGTGTGTGTGTGTGTGTGTGTGTGTGTGTATTATTGTCCTTCACAGACACTGTGAGGTGTTGTTTTTTTAGACACTTGGGAAGAAAAAATCGATTTATGTCTATTGATACACACACACACACACACACACCTCTGTATGTGTGTATACATATATATCACACATATGTATGATGTATATATATATATGATTTCTTATAATCTATTGATATATATGCACACACATACATATACATACAATGGAATATTATTCAGCCTTAAAGAAGAGGGAAATCCTGTCAAGTGCAACACCAGAGATAAACCTGGAGGACATTATGCAAAGTGAAATAAACCAGGAACAGAAAGACAAATACTGTTGGATATTACTTACATGTGAAATCTAAAAAAGTCTAATTCATAGAAGCAGAGAGTAGAGTATTGGTTACCAGGGGTTAGCAGGGGAGAATCCGGGAGATGTTGGTTAAAGGGTTACAAAGTTTTAGTTAAACAGGAAGAATAGGTTCTGGATACCTATGGTAGAACATGGTGATTATGTTAATAATAAGTTTTTTTATATTTGAAAATTACTGGGAGTAGTATTAATAGACCTTAAATATTCTCACCACCAAAAGTATGCAAGGTGATGGATATGTTATCTGCATTTAATCATTTCATAATATGTACATATATCAAAATGTCATGTCATTCGCCATAAATATATACAACTTTTATTTGTCAATTAAATCTCGAAGTTGAAACAAAATGTGGGTGTATGGTTTTTTTAATGACAAGTTTAAACCACTTATTTAAAGGAATTTTAACAATGGCTTGAATCCCAACTTCACCACAAAACAGCGACATCCAGTAAAAGCCTGACAGCGTAACTTCATTGCCTGCTCCAATTGAAGGCTTTCCCAGCATTTTTTTAGAGAACCATAAAATATGGTGATTTATAGATAATTAATAAACTTTATGCTTGTTGCCAAGTAGATTTATATCTGTGGTGTCACTGCAAGGTTTATTACTTAACTGCTTTGTGGAATATAAAGGGAAATCACTTGGAAAATAAAATCAGGGCAATTGGGAAACCAAACTCCTTATAGAATCATTTTCCTTATCATTCCGAAACTCGGTGTTTTTACCTTACATTATTTTCACTGGAAGTAACATTGTCCTTTCAATTCACTTCCAATCAATAGACATAAATTGATATTTTCTTCCCAAGCATCTTAATAAAAACATACAACCTCACAGTGTCTGCAAAGAACAACAATAAAAATGCACAAGCGAACGTCTTTGAATTGGGGAAATGGTCTTTTCAGTAATTCATGCTTCCCGTTTTCTTTGTAGACTGATAAAGTAAAAATTTACTTTTCTCTGATAAGCACATTTAAAAATTCTCTTGTGAGTAATATTGGGAGAACTAATCCCAAATATTTATTTAAACACTATATAGAGAATGAGAGCCTTGAGATCAGATTGGGCAATATAGTAAGGACAGTGTGGCCTGTGCTCAGTGAGCTGCATGACAAAGAGCAGATTTTTATTACTGAGATGACTCCCACTGCTGGCTCCTATCTGCTGGATCACATCTTCAGCTAGATGCTCTGGGAATGCAAATTAATTTAATACTTGCTCCAAGAATCATTAGGGAAAGCAGATTTGTTGGAGAAGGAGTTCTGCCGTGACTTCCAGGGAATTCTGTTCCTCTACTGGGGCATGATTTGAATGGCTGTGACTTGGCTCACCTTGGGAAGTGTGGATAATGTAATTTGGATGAATTTAGTCTGTTGTGCTAGATACAGCAGGGCCTCTGGCAGTGATTTGGTGTGGAGTACACCCACCAGCGCTTACAATCTAGGTTTTCCAGCACAAACACAGGACCTTAAGCCAAAGTGAAGAAGGGAAGAAGGCAGGCGATGGGGAGGGATGCAAGAATACCAAGATGCCAAGAGTGTTCAAACGGGAGTGAGAGGAGGAGAGGGAGTGAAGGGGAGAAAGAGAGGATGGGAGTCAGGAGGGCTGGAAGAAGGGGATGTTCCTGAAGGGTTTTCTACACATTCAGAGGCTAAGGGGACAACCTGAGAGAGCCATGGAGGAGGACCCTGACAGGTGTCCTCAGAGGGAAATGAGCTGAGAACAGAAGGGGGCAATGGGCTGTGTTAGAACTCTGTCAGGCTGAGTGAACAGCAGTGAGTACAAGCAGCAGCAGTAATTCACAGCAAAACGCTCGGCTGAGAGATCGAAGCCACCAGAGCCCAGCTCAGGTAATGCAGGAAGCACAGGAAAGGATCTTGGGGTAAGAGTTGAATAAAAGACTGGACTTGAGAGGGGCTGGCAAGGCTAGGTAGGATTTTATAGCACAGCAAGGAGGAACAGACAGGCTTCTCTCTGGTGATTTGGGAGCCCTGATCATGAATGTTCTTGGAGTGAAGGACAGCAAATGAGACCAACTGGCAAAGGTGAAGGTGGACAGAGCCAGGCTGAGAGGGGTCTGGGTTTTGGGGTGAGGGATGGAATCCAGGGAGGCTCTGAAGCTGGGCCCCCAGCCCAGTGGGAGGTAGCCAGGTTCAGGTTCAAGGAGCTGCAGTGGGCACACGATGCAGGCACGATTGGGTCCACAGGGCATGGTGAAGACTGCCACTGACCGAGCACTTGCAATCTGCAGATGTGGTACCCCGATGACCAGCGGGGACTGTACCCCTGCTCTCTGCAGGAAATATACTCCTGTGACCTGCAGGGGCTGTACCCCTACTGCCTGCAGTGGCTCTTTCCCCTGCTACCCGCTAGGACTGTACCCCAGTGACCTGGAGAGGCTGTATCCCTATGACCTGCAGGGATTGCACTCCTACTGCCTGCAGGGACTGTATCCCTATGACAGCAGGAGTTATACCTTTACTGTCTTCAGGGCCTACACCCACTATGACCTAGAAATGCTCTACCCCCTATAGCCTGCAGAGGCTGTACCCTCTACAACTTACAGGGTCTGTGTCCCTATGACCTGCAGCGACTATACCTTCTATAATCTGCAAAGGCTGTACCCCTACGACCTGCAGGCACTATGCACCTATGACCTGCAAGGGCTGAACTCCTACTGCCTGTAAGCTATGGTTTACCGCTACTGCCTACAGGAGCTGTACACCTACTGCCTGCCCCGGCTGTGCCCCTGTGACCTGCAGATGCTATACCTGCTACTGCCTGCAGAGGCTGTGTCCCCTACCACCTGCGGGGACTGTATTCCCTAATACTTGCAGAAGCTGTGCCCCTATGACCTGCAGGGGCTGTGCCTGATGCTTCACACTTACTTTTAGTCTATTCTGCTCTGGATTCATCCTGTAAGGCGAAGCAATGACAAATTCTGGAATACACTAATTCCCAGGTCATGGCCAGCCTTTGAACATGACCCAATCCACTTGAGACCCCAGGAGCTGTGAAGTGATGATGGCAAAGCCTTGCTTATAATTGCCAGGCAACCCTGGTGAATTACACAGGTAAAGCCCTGATTTGGGGAGGAGAGAGGCCCTTGGATTGGAGTATTCCTAAGACTGAAGCAAAGCCCAGCTCTCCTGCCACCTTCTCTTGGCATCCTGGGTGTCAGCCTCCTTCCTCCACATCTCACAATCACCACCTGCCACCGATCCCTCTACCGGAGCACCCCTGGCATCCACCACCTTCCTCACACCACCGCCCTGCCCAGGCCCCACCCTCACCATGTCTTGCCTGAAACTATACTACCAGCTCCCAGCCTGGCTTTTGACCTTAGAACAAGGTTACACTTCGCAGCATCTACAGTTTGTCTTTCCTTGGGCTCCTCTTTGACCCCTTTGCCTCCCTGCCCACCCCCATTTTACCATTCACTCATAGATAAACTGCACATCCCCAGCCCCCTTTCATCACTGTGCATTCCCCTCCTCGCCCACCCTGCCCCGTCCGCATGGTTCTCCCCCACGTCAGGAACCTTCCCCCCCGAGGTGGGAGCAAGGCTACCATCTGTGAGTTTCCACAACAACCTTGGCAAACCCCTTTCACGGCACTATGAGAATCCTATGACCACTGCCTCTTCACCTGCCTGCTTCCCCACAAGGTGGGCAGACTGGGGACTGTGCCTAGCACTGCGTGGAATGCTGAAGAGATGGGCAAAGAATTTCCTTCTCTCACTGCTAGAGCCACGGGAAGGTGGCCCAGGTGGCTCCTGGGTGAGGACAGAGACTTACACATTGTATTTATTGGCTCTGAGAGTTCAAACTACAGGTGACGAGATAGTGAAGACAGGCTACAGACCGTAGCTAGGACCTTGACACTGCTGCTTCCTGGTCTCTCTAGAGTCCCCAGTTGTTCATGAAAATTTTCCTGCCTCCAAACAAGGAGCCCTAACCCTAATTAACAGTCATACACATGCATGTACACATGTGCCTGTGAACACACATGAAGTACTCTTCCCCCAGCCTCAAAGGTCCTCAGAATTCACTAGCTAATATAAAGCACAGCCGGTCCTCTGGTTCTCACCATAGTCATCCCTGAAAGTCCTAGGGACTGGCTTCTCTGGCATTGGCAGCTACCAGGCTCCCACCTGAACCTCTCAGGTCTGTTCCTGAGCCAAGACTGCTTGACAAGCCCTGATCAGAGGCAGCTACCCCAGCACCGAAAGGAAATAGGAGTCTCCTTTTTAGCAGATGCCTTGACACCGTAGCCAGAGCACATTCACGCATATGATTTATTAACTAATTTAGCATGTAAGAAAAACATCTGCATTTTGCTTTTATCATCTTGCCAGCAGACAGGCTGAAGACAAGATGTGTACTGCAGACTTGTTTAATGGGGCCTTAAACATTCCTTCTCACTTGCCCGAGCTTGCGCGAGGCTCTGGTTTCAGAGGTTGTCTGATTTCACTGACCTAACACAAACAAACACAAAAGCAAAGCTCTCATCAACACATAAATACCGCAGGGATGGTCAGGGTGGCCATAAAACCCATGTTGACCAAGCCCCACTTGGAGAGCATGCTGGCTGCCAGAACTGTCTTGGAATTTGGAGAGTAAAAGGTGCTCAATTAGTTAACATTCTGAACTGAGCCTGGTTACCTCTTATTATATACAATTTAAAAATTTTCATTTAAAGAAATGTGAACTTGTAAGGATATTTGTTTTGGGCAAACATCATGGTTGGATGATATAATGAATGGAACAGTGTCTCCCCACAAAAAGATACGATTAAGCTCTAATCTCCCATAACTCTGAAAGTGACTTCTTGGGAAATAGGGTCTTTGCAGACGTCATCAAGTTAAAACGAGGTCAGAATGCATGAGGGTAGACCCTAATCCAACGACTGTTGCCTTTATGAGAAAAGAAAATTCAAACACAGAGACACAAACGCAGGGAAGATGGTCACGTGGAGACAGAGGGAGGGACCACAGTGCTGTATCTACAAACCAAGAACTGTCAAGGACCGCAGGAAGCCACCAGGAGCAGGGAGGGAGATGGACACAGGACTTCCCACTGAGCCTCTAGAAAGTAACCAACCCCGTGGAAACCCTGATTTTGACTTCTGGCCTCCAGAACTGCAAGAAAAGAAGTTCCTGGGCTTGTTTTCTTGTTTTTTTTTTTCCTGAGACAGGGTCTTGCTGTGTTGCCCAGGCTGGAGTGAAGCGATGCGATCTCGGCTCACTGCAGCCACAACCTAGCCAGGCTCAAGTGATCCTCGCACCTCAGCCTCCCAAGTATCTGGGACTACAGGCATGCACCATCACACCTGGCCAATTTTTGTACTTTTCTAAGCGAGCTCAGGGAGGATAGAAACCTCCTGTGGAGTAGAAGGGCAAAAGCTCGCGTGACCTTGATTTTTAGTACAAATACAGACTGCGAAAGCAGGGCCTCACAAAAAACAAAAACAAAAACAATTTTTGTACTTTGTGTAGAGACAGGGTTTCTCCATGTTGTCCAGGCTGGTCTTGAACTCCTGGGCTTAAAGGATCCACCCACTTCGGCTTCCCAAAGTGCTGGGATTACAGGCGTGAACCACTGTGCCCGCCGGTTCCTGTTCTTTTAAGCCCCTGCGTTTGGTGATTTCTCACAGCAGCCCCAGGAAACCAATACAAATGGCCAAGACCACATTGCCTCCGGCATTTGGGATGATGGTGACCCAGACCACTTGTGGCCAGCAGAATGGCACAGCCGGGAGGCGCTGGCCCAGGAGAGGCAGAACTCAGCGCAGCACCACACTAATCAGGCTCCCTAAGCTCTCTGGGTCTCCATCTCTTCCCACACAAAGCAAAGGGACCTGACTGGAAAGGAAGCCCTCAGTGCCATTTTCTGTGTGTATGTGAATGTCTTGAGCTCTAAAGTGGCATCATTCTGTGTCATTCTACATTTGTTGGCCTAACCATTCTCTCAAGTGGCATCTTCAGAACTATTAAGGGTGAGTGTTCCATACAGGCTGGACACCACCACCCAACACTGCCCAGGGTCAGTGTAGGCACTGAAGGCCCCAGAGGTTTCCTGGTGCTGGCGTGGGTCCTCACAGCTACTCGAGAAGTCTGTGCCTGAACCCGCTTTTCTCTTTATTGGGCCAGAGACGAAACAGCCTCCTAGAGAATGGAGATATAGCCCCATTGAGCCTATATCTGCCAACGGGCTTACAACACTGGCTGGAGACACGTTTTCCTTTGGGGAACTGTGCACATCCCCTTTTGCTGCTATACTGGAAATTGTCATGAGGAGGGAGCAGCAGGTGTCTTGGCAAATATTTAGCCACGGAGAAGGAGCCATTCAAATTCATCCTTCCCCAAGGTCTTTACACAGCTCCACCAGCAGAGCTCTGGGTGGAGGGAAGGGGACTCATCCTGCCCATAGACTGGGGAGGTTCATGGGAATTCTATTACAACACCCTTTCCTCAGTCCCCCAGGCACACAGAATAAAATCTTGGTAATGTTTGCTAAGCTGCACTTTATCGAACATGGTTATTTACCCAAAAGACTTTTATTCAGAGTTATACTCATGATTTCACCTCCTAGGGGCCAAAACATTTTCCTAGGAAGAAAGATCTCATTCCTCTATCCAAAGGAATAAAACTGGGGTTTCTCCAGGCCTCTACATTTTAAGATTTGGGTTGGCAGCCACTAGGTATGTGCTCTGATGTTCCCCATCCTCACCCTCGTCTCTTTTTGTTATTCTTGCTAGTTTAATAGTCTGTTTATGAGCTCCATGAAAAAGGGACTGAGGTCAGTCTTGCTCCCAGCATGGCACCCAGAGAAGCTTCCTGATAACTCCTTCTCCAGTGAGGGAATAAGGGCCCTCCCTCCCAGGGTCAGTGTGACACTGGCCTCACAGTGCTGGGAAGCTGGCCATGCATTCTCCAGCCTCACAGCAGGAAAGGGGTTTCAAGATGACGAATGTTGATGTAGACAAGCTGGAGTCAACCTCTCACCCCGAGATCTGTTTTGCAATCTATAAAGGGCAAAGGGGATCTCTTGCAAATATCTATTAGGAGCCAAGATTTTGAACTTGCTACCCTGGCTGCTACAGTGGTGTGGCTTCTTTCCCAGCTATGATGGTAAATTTGTGTCCCAAGTTATTTCTGCTGAGTTCAATGCCCATATGTGATATCTCAAATGGGCTGGCTCCAAGAACAGGCTTTACGATGCTGAGGGTCAGCCACCCAGAGCCATCACAGGTTCTGTGTATGTCAGTTGCATTATTTGGGACCATCACCCCCGAGTGAAGGCTCCAGCCTCAGGAACCCCCACCCCTGGTCTTTTCCAGTCCCCACAAGTCCCCTGCAGCTTACCACTCAGAGGATGGGGAACCGTGAACTGCTTCTTGCTGGTGCGGACAGGAAGGAGGTTCTGCTTCTGCCTCAGGTCGGCCTTTTGCTGGGCTTTCCTCTGCTGGACCATGTGTTCGAGCTTTTTCAGCCGTTCTTGTGAGCGAGAAATGAACTGAGGCTTACGAACTTCCAGGGCTTCCTATTCAAAGAAAATATGTCATTTTTAAGAGCAGTGACCCAGAAAGGCAACATATCTGTCTGATGTGGCCAAGAAGCTGATGGGAAGCACAACACTCGGAGACCAGAAGGCATGGTGCAAAAGCACATCATGATTTTCTTCCACTCCCTCGTGTAAAGAGGGTAACAGGCATGCTGACACCACAGGTCCTGGGGTCAGGCCTGGCCAGCGCTGAGGCCCTTGCTGCAGCAGGATCAACCAGCAGCTGGCGTCAAAGCCAGGAGTGCAGAGCAATGTCTGCCCATTCATCCTTCTACCCTGCTGAGTCATTTGTTCCCAAAGACCAAAATCCAAGAGCCCTACATTCGGTATTCCGAAGAGACATGGGTGTGGAGGGAATGGAGGTGCTGAGTCACTTGCTTCTGTTGCACTTGGAAACCCCAAGAAGCACAGACACAGATCATCTGCTCAGTGTGAAAAGTGTGCCCTTTCAGGAGGACCACAACTGTGGCTGAAGAAAACAGCTCCTCCTTCTGGGTAGAATGAGCTGGGAAGAAACCTTTGCCTATGCAGAAGACTCTGTGAGCTCCACAAGCCATGTCAGAAGTCCCTATGTCTCCACTTCCGCCTCTGCTCTCCCACCTCCATGCACCAAGCCGCTCACACAGGTCTCATGAACAAGACTAACTGCCGTTCTGCTCCATGCCAGACACTGGGCTGGGTGCTCTACATGTATTCATCACCTCGTGGGAGTCCCACATCAATTCAAGAAGGCGGGCCATATTTCTTTGCATTAGACAGATGCAAAATGGTAGTTTGGTATATCACATGGTAACACCTCATCCATGGCAGCCCTGTTCTTTTCCTGCACTGCCTTTTAGAGTTTTAACTTACTATTCCTGGAGTGTCTTTGCTCAAGTTGTCCCAGCCTGAAGTACCACCCATAGTCATTGGCTCAAGTTCCATCTACCTCAGGAAGCCCCATTGAAATGCCCTGTTCAGCCAGAGCATGGCACTTCACCAATGGCCTTGAGCAGCAGTGAGTCGCACATTTACCTCTGTGCTAGGCTGTGAGCTCCAGGAAGTCATGGGCCATGTCTCATTGACAATGCTTCACTCACACAGTAGGAGTCCTGCACATATATGCTCAGTAAAGGCCCACTGGGCATGCTGCCATGACCGAAATGTTCCTCTACCCCCCCTTCTTCCTCTGGGAGCTCAGAGTGCCTTCCAGGAGCAGCATGGGCTCAGTCTGTGTCACGTATGTACCCCTGGCAGCTATGCTGGGGAAGGAGTCTTCTTGGCCAGCTCCCTCCATGGTGCTAGTCATCGGGAACAGAGAACCAAAAGGTATAAGTCACTGGATATGCTGAAGCTTCAAGAGAGTTCCGTGTCTGAAGAGATGACCCCTAGGAACAGCCTGGTGGCTCAGGTGTAGCTCCTGCCTTGGCTGCCCACCCCACCAAGAATGGCCTTGGAGACTTTGGGGGCACTACGAATGCCTCACTCAGGCCCCCTCAAGGTTCCCTGGGTACAGGAGCCAGCCAATGGAGCCATCTCCACTACTGCAACTGCAGAGGGTTTGCAACCTTATTAAGTGCCTTCTAAGAAGGCGTGGCTAGCTGTGCAATACAGGTAGCAGAGGCTTTCTCTGAGTTGCTTTGTCCTCCTAATTTTTATCTCCCTGTGTTTTTTAAACTTTATAAAATGTATGCATACTACTTCTGCGGAAAGATGCCAAATGAAAACTTTCCTATCCTTCTATTCCTGACCATGTGACCTTGGGCAACTTCATTTCTCAAAGGCTCAATGTCCTCATCTGAAGGGACTGAGACCTGGAGCCCCTACAGGCTTTTGCCTCCGGGAGTCTTGCATGGATTGGAGGCACTGATGCCTAGGAAGTGACCTGTGGGATGCTGGAGCATCCATCACTGCTGCTGTCACTGTCACTACTGATAGTACTTGATCTTCATTCTAACCTGGAAGAGTCAGTGTCATTATCTTCATTATTCAAACAGTGACGCATGGCCTGGAAAGCTTAGGGGACCTGCCCAGTTACACAGTTGCTATGAAGAGAAGTCAGGTAGCAGAAGTAAGGTTGCGTGCTCACGGACTCCCCAGGAAATCTCTCCCCTTGGCAAGAATCAAGCCAGGACACACAGAAGGCCTTACTTGCAAGGTCAAGGATCTTGCAGGCATTTGCTGAGGCTCAGAACAGTCTTCAGACAGGCCAGGGCTCCCTGCTCCCTCGGGGGGTGCTGGCGAGGGTGCTGCTGGGGAGGGCTCAGGTGTGGTGGGGTCCTCACTCTTCTTCCATTCCTTTATTTTTACAACCAAGTCACAGCATGTGTAATCTCCTAGGAGAGAAGATTTAGAATCCCATTTAGAAGGCACGAAGTGATTTTCTCCTGACTCCTCAATACCATTAAACACAGAAGACAATTTTGAAAATAGAAACGCCAGTGGATTATTAATGAGCCTCGTTAAGCCGACGAGATCATGCATGCCTCATCACAGAGGCCCCGGCCGCCCTGGTCACAAGCAAGAACGTTTGCATTCAGCCAGACTTCATGACCGGCTAATTATGCCAGGGAGGTATTCCCTAGTCTTCTGATGGTTAGGATGGCTTTGCTCAAAATGAAAGAAACTTTTCTATTCAGTGCTTCATATTAAGTGTGTCCTGTCCAATTATTACAGTTCGGTTGTTTTGGGACAGTGTATTAAATCTACCTAGTGCTTGCTACAGTAATGATTTGAGAACAGGGCACCGGTATTCAATTACAGAGCCCTCCCCCGCATTTGCTGGAGACAACCACTGGCTTGGCATAAGGAATTGGGATGACTTCTCTCTCAAGGCTGGTTGTGGCCTCTTCCTGGGGCCATTTAGACTTTCCCTTGTGGAAAAGGTCAGGAAATAAATGGATCCAACAGCACCTCAGGCAGGAGGGTTTCTGACGGATTGGGGATTAATGCGTATTCACTGGGCACTTACCGGCCTCAGCCTGCAAAACATCACACTTCACTCTGTCCTTAGCCCACCCCTCCCAGATGAGCTCATGATGTGCCTCACTGTACCTTCCCTCAACACAGCTCCCTGAAAGCACCCCAGTTCTGAAACACACTGCAGCTTCTCTCTCGCCCCTCACCCACGTGCTCACCTATCTCCATAAAACCCCTTCGATTCCTCTGCCCAGTGGACTCCTACCTCCAGGCTGAGTCAGTTCAAACCTTCCAAGAGCCTCCCTCCCCTTCCCAAGGCAGGACCCATCCCTGCCTCTGCTATGCCACCCCAGGGAACACCCATTGCTCAATCAACAGCATTCATTATCAAGTAGAGTTGGAAAATGACATTTTAACCCCACAAGCCTATGACTCCCTGGAGAGCTGGACCATATCATATGCACCCTGCATCTCTCCACAGCATGGGCTAGGTGTCCAAAAGGAGCTCATTCTGTAGAATGAGTGGAGGGGTGGCCTTCTAGAGGCTTACAGGTCCATGGGATGCATCTCCATGATTACAACAACTGCAACGACTACCACTCAGCATTCACACCTGGGTCCTCCCTAGCGTGGGTCAGCTGTCCAAGCTCTGCTCAAAACCCACCCACAGTTCCTGTTACCTACAAGCCCAGGCCAGCTGGACTTTTTCATGGCTGTTCATGGTGGATGTCACACCTGCAGCTGTCACTTTGGAGTCTCTACCAACAGCAGACCACTTAGAAGGTCTCCAGTCATGCTCTTTCAGTTTTCTGAACATTTTCTCTGGTTCCTCTGGAAGATTTCCTTGTGACAACCCTCCCCCGCCACCCCCATCCCCGCTGCCACCCCTTCAGGCTTAACACTAGCCTCAAACCCCCTCCTGCGGAGTTAATGTTGGCTTCTGCCATACTGTTTCCATGTCTTCTTGGGAGAACTTTTCCTATTCATCCTGTGCACAGGGAAGGAAGCCACAGTTGCTCTGCCTTCTCTACCATTTTCCCTAGCACCAGAACCAGAAACCCAAGGGCCAACCCTAACACTCCCACCTGTTCACTGCTCAAAGACCTATCCATTGGATCCTGAGCGTCTCTGCAGCCATAGCCCCTCCTGCACAGTAACGCTGTGCCCTCCTCACTGGCTGGGCCTCAGCTCCCACCACGCTCCTCTCCCATCTGTCCTCCACATTGCACACGAGACAGTAGTTTCCTCTCGAGCAAATCTAATTATGTCTCTTCCCCTTCAAAGGCTTGGCTCTGCCTTCAATCCAGACTTCCTAAGTGGGTTTAGAAAGGCCTTGCGACCTGACCCACGTGACAGCTGCAGACTCACGCCAGCCACTGCCACCCCCACAACCCTCTACAGGTCCCCAAATCAACACTGTTCTTCCTGTCAGCTCCTTGCTTTGCGTGTGCCTTTCCCTTAGGCTGCAATGCTCTTTCAAATCAAGTCTGATTTGAAAACGTGAAGTTCCTGCTCAAAGTCACTTCCTTGCAAATACGCCTCTGCACAGACCCTCCTCAGAGTATCATGGGCCATCCTCGGCTTCCCCATGGCCCACCACAGACACAGCTATGCTGCTGACTGTTTCCTGTACCAACTGAGAGCCTAGAGGACAGGAGATACCAAGCACAGTGCCTGGCATACAGTAGGTGTTTAATAAATGCTTCTGTAAACAATTAAGAGCTAGGGATTAACTTGGGTTCCAAGTGAAATGACTTTTCTCAATTGCCATAATCAATTTACATTTCACAACCCAAGCTGCTATCTTTCTTTCAATTCTTTTCCATAGTGCTTTGAGAACATCTTTACAGTGGTAGGAAATCTAAAGTTTCCTGCTGACATAACTGGCCCCACAGGACATTTTTCCAATGTGTTCTTGCTTCCTGTTCTATATCATTGGTCATTGTACCATTTAGTAGTGGTCAGCAACTGACCTCCAGAGAAACGATGACTGTTGTAATTCTTGGTTTCTTGCTCTGTGGGAGGCTGAGTTTGGGACCCACCTTTTGGGCATGTGAGTTTCAGTGTCTTATGCTTGTTAAGCACTGGGCACATGTGGGAGCCTCACCCCTTAGCCATTATCCCTGTTAGGTAGCCACAGTCACCCCAGCAGACCTGCATCTCCACCCTTCTGTGGCTGAGCCTGGGAAGGTGCTGTGCACCTGTGTGTGGTCTTCTCTTCTCTCAGCCTCAGAGGGTACTGGCCTTACACACAGTGGGACTGAAAATCCCTGCCCACCTAGGGCTTTCTCCTGGGTGCTTGGGAGGTTATTACTTGGCAACCATTTAAACTTGCTGGCCCTGTCCCCTCTCTGCTCTCCCATTTGGAGAAGGGAGGCTTCATCAGGGGAACGGTATGCACGAGGTTGAGGTAGGCACACAACCACTTTCCATCGAATGTCTAGACAGAATGATCTCACCCACCACCCTGGCTCCTTACCTTGGGGGAACTTGCTTTCTACCTGAACGCCATTGTCTTCCTGCGGAGATGTGCATACATCTTGTAAGGGGCAAAGAAACCCAGGAAAAGGGATTCTGGGTTTCAGGAAGCTTTGACATCGTCTCTCAATGGGCTCAGAAAGGTCTCTAGACAGACAGTCAACGCTTGGAGAGCTCTCCCCAAAGGGAAGGAAGTGTTTAGTGGGCTTCTGTTCCACTGGAGGAGCAGACAGAGTCAGGCATGCTTCTCCTGGTTGCCTCTTGCCGCTTCCAGAAAATACTTTTGTGTGTACTAAAAATAAAATGAGAGTCGTGCTCAAAATCTCTGATGAATCCAATCTAACGTACTGACATCTACCCGCATGGTGCTTTTCTGAGGACAGACTTGAGGGCTACAGCACTGCAAGTTCAGTTAGGAGATCCGTTTGTATACAGAGCTGTGGGCTTGAAAGAAACTGTGCTTGGTGGTGTCCTTAGGAACTCATGGTACACTCTCCGCAGGGAGCAATACAGTGAGTGAGTTAGCATCTTGATTCTGGGGTCAGAATACCTGAGTTCAAATCCCGCCTCTGCTACATTTAAACTATCCAGCCTCACCTATAAAATTGGACTGAGGTAATAATATGATGGACTAATAATATTAAATTATTTAATTTATTATATTATTTAGGTTTCTGTAATAAGTATATATTTCTATAATAAATATTTTATATAACTTATATATAAATATAAATATACTTTCTTTTATTAAAGCTCTCTGATAGAATAAAAAAATCAAATTAGTTATCAACTATGCAGTCTCAATCTGCCAGGTAATATGGATCCATCTCGGAGTTAGATTTTTTAAATTAATGCAATTATTTATCTATCTACCTATATACCTATATTATATAACTCTTAAATATGAAAATTGAGGTAATATTATAATGAAATAGTAATGTACATAGAGTGTTTAGCACAGTCCCTGATGCACAGTCAGCTTTGAATAAATGTTCGTTATGATTACTATTGCAGAAGCATTGGTGTGCCGAGTTATGTACTATGGCAAATACAGAGGTAGGAAACAATGTATCAGGTCAATGTGCCTAGCTCTATAAAGCAGTAGATTTAAAGACATGTACAGCGTGTGGCTTGTTTCCAGGTTGTACTATCAGAAGCCTGGAAGCCACCGTATGTCCACTGATAGGGACGAGTTAAATAAATTATGGTACATCCATGCTCTGCAACTATTAGAAAGAACGAAGCAGTTGCTCTTGGGTGGATGTGGGTTAAACTGTAAGATACATTACTAGTGAACAAAGCAAAATGCAGGGCAGTGTGCTTCCCCAGTAAATGCTTCTAGACTCAGATATGTCTCAAAGGACGCAGAAGATGTGGGAGACTGTTGTCTCAGGAGAGGGCAATGTAACACTAGGAATTGGGAGTGGAAGACAGAATTTCTTTTCACCACCCATTTTGTACTCTTTGGTTTTTTTAAACCTCTTTTATTTGGGAATGCCCTATACATTCTTTAAAGAGTGACTCGATTTTAAATAAGGGAGGGACTACACCAAGTTGTCCCCCACCCTGTGCTGATACCACCCAAGAGAAATGGCCCCAGCATTGCTGCCAGTGGGAATGCGTCCCAGCCTTCCTGTGTGTTGGGACAGAAAAAAACATACGGGAACCCCTGGAATAATAAAAGTCATGACAATATTCTTGCTGCACTTTCTCAAATGTCTTATTATAAGAGAAATTGAACTCTTGACTATCTGGTTCTGATAATAACACCAACCTCTCTCATCAATTTCTCGGAAATCTGCAATTTTCCCACCCGCTCTGTCCCGGAGTCCCCACTGCTCCAGCCAGTGGGAGCAGGCTGCATGAGGTGGAGCCAGGCTGTGTGGTACACAGGGAAGAGCAAAGACTCTAGGGCGACAGGGTCCCCAAAGCACCTTCCTGGTTGTAGGAACCAGCACAGGTGAGGCAACCTGAGAAATATCAATTTTCTTATTCACCAAGAGGGGGAACCCAGCTTTCCATGTTCTTATACACAAATAAACAGAATGTAGGTAGAAAGCACCTGTGGGCCCCAGTGTCAGATACATAGAAAGTACCAAAAATAAGGAAATCGTTATTAGCCTTTGCCATTTGGAGACATTTGTCTACCTATTGTAAAGTTGGCTTTGCTAAATTGTACAGAAAAATGTTTCCAAATGTTTATTTCAAAACATTGATTCTGTTTGAGAATAAAATATTGCAGACAGAAAAGATCTGAAAATAGCCATACATTACTTTTTTTTTAGACACGGCATCTCACTCTGTCACACAGGCTGGAGTGCAGTGGTGCAATCTCGGCTCACTGTAACCTCCGCCTCCTGGGTTCAAGTGATTTTCCTGCCTCAGCCTTCCAAGGAGCTGGAATTACAGATGCATGCCACCATGCCTGGCTAATTTTTTTTTGTATTTTTAGTAGAGAAAGGGTTGCACCATGTTAGCCAGGATGGTCTTGATCTCCTGACCTCGTGATCTGCCCACCTTGGCCTCCCAAAGTGTTGGGATTATAGGCATGAGCCACCACACTCGGCCACGTTACTTTCTTTTATTAAAGCTCTCTGATAGAATAAAAAATCAAATTAGTTATCAACTATGCAGTCTCAATCTGCCAGGTAATATGGATCCATCTCGGAGTTAGATTTTTTAAATTAATGCAATTATTTATAGATTTATAGAGATCAACTGATCAATATTTTTATCTATCTACCTACCTACCTGTCTGTCTATCTATCTATCTATCTATCATCATCATGTCTATTTATCTATCTCTGGTTTATTGTAAATTTGTATGTGAATGATCCTGTGTAAGTCAGATGTTCAGGCTATGACTTGAAAGAGTTTAACTCAGAGAAAGTAGAAGGTAGTTAGCATATTGGAGAAAAGAAATCACAGCCAAAGAAGGACTTTCCTGACAACTGATTGATCAGGTCTCATTTCGCGCATTCTGAAACGTACAATTGTCAGCTGTGCAGTCACCCACGGGTGGGCCCTCGCAGGACAAGGCAGCACACGTGCTCTTTTCCTCCCATGCACTCCACGTGTGGGTGGGACTGGGAGTTCTCTGTTCATGCCCAACATTCTAAACTGCATCACCCTGGTGAGGACCCATGGCCACCGCAGGCTCTGCCCACCTCGAGAGAAGCCTACGGAAGCAGCTACCTATCCCAGGCATTTCCGTTTATTGACTGGCACTTAAAGCCCCCCTCCTGAGTCTAACACGTGGAGAGGGCTGGGCCATCCTGAATGTCCTTTAAATAGAAACGTTCCCCATGTCCCCTTTTCTCAAACTGCTTGACATGCCATAGTACAACAATCTCACAAATTTGCTTATCCCAGAATTGAGCAGTAGGAAGTGAACAAAAACCAACGGATTCTGCCAACAG
Source organism: Saguinus oedipus (assembly GCA_031835075.1). Taxonomy (NCBI): domain Eukaryota; kingdom Metazoa; phylum Chordata; class Mammalia; order Primates; family Cebidae; genus Saguinus; species Saguinus oedipus. Next base: position 132,183,374 of record CM063179.1, read on the forward strand.
TTGTAAATTCCTTCAATTGAGCTCATATCCTCTCATGTCCTTGACTCATAGAAGAGCCCATTGGGTCATGATGCAGTGCACATTTATGCTTTCCTCGAGTTCATTCTATTGTGAAAGACATTATATTTACAACATAAGATATTGAATATACTAAACAGAGCACCCACAAAGAAGCAGACTATTTCCCGGGCTTCAGACATCCGAGCTGCTCTTGGATGATTACCACTCACTTTCTACAAGATGGGACCATTCACCTCAATTGTGGGTCACTGCACTCATTCCTTTTGTCTCTAATCTTTCCATCTACGTAGATAACCCTAACCAACAGGCTTCTATGCCAAACTTCCAACCAGCAAGCACAGAGCTAGCTACTTTAAGGTAAGGACATCATTGCATCTGTTAGACAAAAGCTTCCAGAGAAGGCTTCAGCAGGTTGGCTGGCCCATAGCTCCCGTGTGAGTTTATGGGATATGATTCTGGGGACAAATGAGTCCTGGACACCAGGGGCTGACCACAGTTGGCATCAGGCAGAGCTGGCATGTGACTGGGCATGCTGGCAGGCAGGAGTAGCATCAGCATCAGGGGAGTGGGCTGGTCTGGATTTTCTGCTCCTGACCCCATCATGTTCAACTGCAGGCCTTAGGGGTAAGTTGAAGCAGGACACTCTGCAGTGACATGTGAGCCTGTGGAAACACACAGGACAGGGACTGGGGGTGGTGGTGGAGTTTCAGGGACCTCACTGACACATCATCAAGACAAGCCGAGAAGAGGCATGTATCTGGGCGGGGTGGGGACGCTGCCAGCCCATGCATGTCTTTAGGACAATATGAGAAAAAGGTGTGTCTTTTTCAAGACATTTCGCCTCCATTGGCCAGAAAATGTCACCATAAGACAATCTGATAGAAAAAGATACTTTATTGCTTCTCTCCAAATATTGTGCAAATCTCTGATGTTCTTATATGAGCTCCTATTGAGCCAGTGGCTCCCCATAGGCACACAGTTCTCATAACGGTGACAATTTTGTTCACAGTAGAAAACCAGAAAGGATGAATTGTTGCTAAGGAGAGAAATCAGTATAATAGCAAGACTGTCGGTCATATCCAGAGGAAGAAAACCATGAAAAGCAGACACATGAGTCCAGAGAGTGCAGCTGCCCAGGGAATTTCAATAGCCCAAGGCAGGTAAATATCACATAGAACTTGAATTTGAATCATTCATATCCAGATTAGTTTAAATTGTGTTAAAGGTATTCTGGTCTTGAAGATGAAACTTAGCTCTTTAGAACATTCATTCTTTCAAGAAGAGAAAGATTGTCTCTGAGGTTTTGGGTCACAGCTCTGCTCAGCCTCCTGCCCTCTTAAAACTGACTTTAACCAACTACTCAACCAAAGAGACCTTTCTGAAAAACAGGCATCCCTGAATGTAAACCACACATTTCCCCCATATGCTGATGTTCCGGATGGTGACGTTTTCGACCCTCAGAATCTGGGCCATCTTACAACCGTGACTTAAGAGTTCCAGGAACCAAAGCTTGTGTCATTGTCTCTGGGCTATCAACATAAATACCAATTTCTCAACTCAACTGCAGGGTGGCCCTTGACATTTCCTAAAAGCCCTAATGCCCTTTGCCACGAACTTAAGCAGCCCCAGACTGCCTTCTGCTCTCAATACCTTTGCAAAGCTATTGGGTCTGCACTTTATACACACAGTACCTGTATGACCTCTTCCTCTGACCTGGGTTCTCCTCCAGCAAGCCCCATAACTATAGCCTCTAACTAAAAACCAATTAAGAGAGGTTGGCAGGCTTAGGTGTCTGCTGAACACCCACTTTGCATGGGCACCTGCAGGTGAGTTGAGGACTCTCAAAGTCCTTTAGCAGAACTTTGCTGTCTCCTTTTGGCAAGCAAGAGGCTGCTGCAGAGGGGAGGGAAGGTGTTCTTCTGCACATTGTATGCTGCAGAGGGGAGGGAAGGCATTCTTCTGCATGTTGCATACTGCAGTGGGGGGAAGACATTCTTCTGAGTGTTGCATAATGCAGGGGGAAAGGCATTCTTCTGCATGTTGCATGCTGCAGAGGGGGAGGGAAGGCATTCTTCAGCATGATGCCTGCTAATCCATAGACAGGGAGGCCACAAAAGAGGGAGGAAGAGGCAGTAACAATGGGCACTCTAATCGCACAGCTTCTCAAGCAAGTTTTGTTTGCTTTATTCTTTTCCTTTCAGAGGAATGAGAAAACCTAAAACCACCTCCACTTACAATACATGGAAGATGAAATAAAAAAAAAGTCAAGTTAGTTTGTGGCCTTTTAAGAAACGAGGTTGAGCATGGTGACTCACACATGTAATCCCAGCACTTTGGGAGGCCGAGGCACGACGATTGCTTGAGTACAAGGGTTCAAGCTCAGCCTGGGCAACATAGTAAGAACCTATCTCCACAGAAAATTAAAAACATAATTAGCCAAGCATGGTGACATGTGCCTGTGGTCTGAGTTACTCTAGAGGCTGAGATGGGAAGATCACTTGAGCCCAGCAGTTCGAGGTTGCAGTGAGCTGTGATTGTACCACTTCACTCCAGCCTGTGTGACAGAGTGAGACTCTGTATTTAAAAAAAAAAAAAAAAACAGAAAAGCAAAAAGGAAGAAAGAAGAAAAGAGAAGAGAAAAAAAGAAACAAAAGAACAAGCCTTTTACATGCACAAGGCTGGTAGACAGTTTCTGTGGTTTTTTTTTTTTTTTCTGGTTAATGCTTCAACTTTTGGCTGCAGGTTAAAACATTATTTCCTCATGTGGGATCGGGTCTCCATTTGGTATCGCTGTATTTCACCGCATCCAGACTTCTGTTTAAAATCAACAGATAATTGTTTCAGCACATTTCTGTTCAATTTCTATGTAGTGAAGCTGCAGCCCAGGAAGGGAGTCAGCAAAGGTGGGAGGAGGCCGGCAGCAAATGGGATAAACAGCTCCAGGCAGAGAGGACTGGAACAGTGCGCTGCCCACAAAGACAATCCACAGCAAAAGCAGAGCTGGAGCTGGCGCCACTGGGAAGAAGGAGAGAGAAGGAAAGGGAATGCCAAGGAGGACAGCCAACCTGAAAATCAACACGCAGGGATGAAGGGGCAACAGCGGGACTGGAGGAAGCACACATGGAGGGGGCCCTTCCTCGCCAGGAAACCAGACTTCCTACAAATGCCTTCCTAGACAGTAAACAGGTTTCTTCTGCTATAAACGTCAACCATTAGATCCTTTTCTCCCTAAAGAAGCAGACCTCAGGGGCTGAGAGGCTGATGACCAAGAAACCAGACTGACTTGTAAACAGTGGTAGTGATATATGAAAAGAGCCTTCCTTCTTCTGGAAGCTTGGGCAGATGGTAAGGAAGGGAGAACCACAGTTCAGATGTCAATAGGGTGTTAGGATACTATTATGCAAATTCAGTGATCAGAAGTACTCTGTGTATTCAGAGAAAAAGGGGGAAAATCCCCAGTATATTCAATGTTATTGTTCTAGTGTCAAGTTTCAAGTTACCATGTGGGGAATTGTGCAAGCAACTCTCATTTGCAGTAAACACTCTGCAGTTGCTGCAAAGTAGGAATATACATACATCTCCCTACCCAAGGGATATCTAGAAAGCACTGGGTAACTAGCCAGTTCTAGTTATCCATTATTAGGAATATACATACATTTCCCCACCCAAGGGATATCCAGAAAGGACTGGGTAACTAGCCAGTTCTAGTTATCCATTATTATTCTGTTATTAGCTAGTTATGATTATTCCAATAATGTCATGAACTTAGATGTTTTCATGTTGATGAACAGAAGTCTTAAAACATACAAAACTATTTGGAAGGCAGAAATAAAACACAAACGCACATGCACACTCTCACGCCCGTCTGTTTCCTAATAACAGGATGACCTCGACTACACTGCAAATCCTGATCAATAGAAACAAGTTTCGATTAATTATTAGACCACGTCTTTCTACCTTCCCTTTCAGGAGGTAGAGTCCCAGATTGTCAGTTACCCCACAGTCCTTTACCCCTAAAGCATGGCTCAGATTCTGGAAGCACACAGAAAAATAACTTCTTAAGCTTTTCCTAAAACATATTGCTAAAGTTTCCAAAAGTGACCCTTTGAAGTGACAATTACATTTTTCACCATTTAAAAAACATTTTTCTAAATTGTAAAAGCAATAAATGGTCACTGTAAAAAAAAATCTGACCTACAGAAAAGTATTGAAATTAAAATACTGGCAATCTGACACTCCCCAAAATGCTCACAGTATTTGTCTCTGGGAGCTACGACATATTTCTAGTGCATTAATATTTGAGCTTTTCCCTTCATTTCTTTTATTTCCACTTTGGATACAACTTGTAACTCAAGTGAATCACCCTCGCTCATACTCATACCCAGTGACATATAAAAACAGGTTTATTGAGACATTCCTGTTTGGGAGTGGAGCTAGGGCAGTGGGCCCCTTGCTACTGATGCGTCTCCTTTCTGGCTGCCTAGAAATTTCAGCAGGCTTTCATGTCTCCTCACACTTTTGCTTTCCTGGGTACTCTGACAATTACCAAGCAGGCAATGCCGCATGTTAAAAATTGGGGGGAAAAAACCAAGGTAATCTTCCAGGTGTTGAAGGGAACAGCACAGAGGAATCTTGATCAAGGTCTCCGAAGAGTGAAATCTCTGCTCAGGACCAGATGCTCATCCTAGAATTACTGGATGTGTATGTGCATGCATGCATGTATGTGTGTGTATGTCTATGTGTGTGCATGTATATGAGTGAAGAAGGGAGGTGGCTTCCATGTCAGGCTTTTAACCCACTAACCTCATCTGAGGGTACTGAGCTTTTAGCACTGAAGGGAGGGAGGAAATGAAGTTTATTTGTGGGTTTCTCCTGCTCCCTCAAATGAATTTTTTGACCTCTTGATCTTTCAAACTATTTATTGAGTAAATACTATGTGCCAGGAAATGTTATAGGGCACTTGGGATGCAACAGTGAATAAAAACATTCTTGCCTTCATGACTCCTACATCCAATGGCCATCATCTCCACACCAGCCCTCGCTCCTACAACCACAGCCTGGTATGTATCTGCACCCACAGCCACTTCACCTCTGAGCTTGTAGATTAAAGTCTCCTACTCTCTGACTATATCCACTAACTCTTCTAGCTCACAGAATGCTACTCTGTTCATGCCTTTTACTCAGCATCACTAAGACCTCAAGTCCCCACCACCCCTTTGGGGCACTTTTCCCACTGCTTGAATTTACAGGCATTAATGTCAGGGTGGGGGGGTGCAATCCCACCATGTGCCCAGAAAGAGAACAAGAATGAGAACAGTTTAAGGACTCCTACAGTCAGCCTAGCTTTCTTCTTTCCTGTCCTTCAACTATGCTCAGAAAAGGGACTACAGAAATTTAAAATAGTGTAAGTACAAATGCATCTGCTAAAATAAAAACACAAGCCTTAAATACCAGAACAAAACAAACAGATGTAAATGCGTATGTAACAAGGAATACATATCTTGGAAAGAAATCCAGCAAGTACAAAAAATAAAAATAATTACTAAATTATGATGATGTTGACACCAAACATTGGTCATATCAACAAATGTGAATGAACTTAACTCATCTTTTAAAAGAAAAAGACTCTCAATGTGACGTATAAAACAAGGGAACTTTGGCAATGCCTGACAAAGCCACATCTGAATGCACCCTGCAATTCGGTAATTCCCCTATGAGGATTCCACTGTGATGGGGCTTACAAGATAGCCTGCAGGCCTCCCCCAGCATCATTAGGTCATTTGCTTTGTCCTCTGTCAGCAAGTAAGCCAAGGGTAAGTTGCAGAGATCTAAGGATGAGGGTGAGGCCAGTGAGGAATAATGGCCCTTCCATAGAAGGAATGGACATCATTTTGATTTGCATTTGGCACAGTAGGCTGGCTCCTTCGGAGAGTCAATTTCGACTCCAGCACTGAATGGTGGATGTCACCTGTGATGGACAGTCCAAATCACCAAATACACCCAACATGTGGGAGCTGGCTGACAGAGCCCTGGTGTCTTCAAGCTAAGGAACGTGGAGAGAACCATTTTGAAAGCCGAAAGGCAGCATGCCACAAAACATCTTGAATAAGACCAAAATTTCCAGACAGTCCAGGGAGGGCCTCAGCAAGATCAGTGAGTGAGGGCTCATGAAGACTAGAATAAGGTCTTCAGCCCCGGGATGATCCACACACAGGCAGATCATGATGCTCCCAATCTTGACTTTCATACACTTTAGAACATCCCCCTACAAGAACTTACATGCATTGATTTGGAACACTGGTGCATGAAGTCGCCATAACCTCCCGCTCAGGACGCTACCCTCATCATTAGCATGGCCGTCATTCCTGTTTGGACAGCTGTTTCCCGGCAATAATTTGAACATATACTACATCTTCTCCTCTTTATAAAAATGAGTAGCAAATGGGCGTATGAGCATGCTTGGCAAAACTTAATTGTTATAATTAAGTTGAAGATGGAGATCATTAGGTGCTAGAAGAAGCAAATCTTTAACCTTAACTCATAGTTGTGAGACTTAAGCCAGAAATGGGTTGATTTCATGCTGAGTTGTGAAGGAAATGAACAAAATTGAAGAATCAGTTTAAAATGTGAAATATATATGACCAAACACTAGGCCTGCAGAGGAATTATTAAATCAGAAGTTTTATATTACTGTTGAGAGCTCTGATCACAGAATTCCCCTTATAATATGTTTTGGTTTTTTTTTGTGTGTGTGTGATACATATTCAACATCCGAATGTGTTTTCAGGACACTGACTGTAAGGGATCCATGGTTTGGGTGCTTTGTGGGCAGGGGCCAGGAGAGAGACACGCTTGCCTGGCACACAATACCTCCATTTCCTTCCTCTCCCGGTCAGTCTTGTTCTCCCTCCAGCCCCATCAGACCCTCATTTCCACTATAAGCTCTGGAAACCCCATTTTGGGAAGATATAAATATCCTAGAGGATTCCATGTCAGGAAAGGAAGTGAATTCCAAGACTGCAGGATTCCCGTGGAAAAGGCCCTGAGTTCCACTTCTCAGCGCTCCTGGGGCCGCTGCAAGCACTTCCTAGCCTGGCTGACATCATTTCTCTGGTTTTCTCAGACACTTTTTGCAAATCTCAATCATGTCAACCCAAACTCAGCTGGAAACACGTGGCCCTGTGTGCATCTCCTTCTAAGAATACCCTGCCCTTTGAAGAACTATTTTTGACAGTCAGAATTGGAGACAGTCCCCAGGGCCTCTGAAGAGAAGCACATGCCACATGAAAATAGTCACTAAGAATAAATCAAGCGAGCGAAGGAGCCCGCTTCAGCACGGGCCAGGCTGCAGGCAGGACGCACGGAAGGCGACACTGACCCCAGCTGGTTTTCTCTGCCTCCGTCTCCTGTGACTGCGAGGCTGACATTTAATGTCCTTTTGTTGCCGTTTGCCTCCCCAAATGAGGACCATTTCTCAATGCAATAAACAGGTGGTGCTGCACCAGACAAACGCTCAGCTTTCTAATCACTTCCATTTAACGCGGACTTCCTGAGTTATTTATTTCTCTTCACTGAGAGTAATTCATAAGAAACAAAACATATTTGGTTTATGCCTTTGTCCCGTGAGACCACTTAGGTATAGAAAAACAAAAATATGCTTAACTGTTTCTTGAAAGCTAATGAATGTTTGTACCTAGGAAAAGCATTTCCCTTACACCCTAAGAGGGGAGCAATTTCTTTTGGAAAAGAAATGTATCACCATTTTATTTTTTTAAATCCTCATTTTGGAGCAATGTGGAGAAGGCAAAATTCTGACATTTTTAAATGCTCAGTGAATGCAGCTGAGTGTTGTTTTATATTAAATCACACCCCTGGCAGTGAATTATGCGGAATGATGGTAGGATCTGTGTATTTTCCCCCAGACCTTCTCCCCATTTTTGGGTCAGAACATTCAACAATTTTAAAAGAATATATATATATATATAAAAGATAGTTGATGACTTTTCATTGGGCTTTTAAACCTCAGAACATCCCAGTCACGTTTTCCTAAAGCTTCTCTCAGGAAGATCAGCCTGCCATGTTTCACACCCTGTGGGTCTACCCAGTATCTGCCACATGCCTTTGTGTTTTGCCTTGACACCTTTCAAAGAAATCTTTCTTAGAAGGAGCCCAGATCCCCTTAAAAGTGAGTTTTCAGGCAGCTGGTCTTCAGGTTGCATTTGGTGCTTGTTTCTTTAAGAAAAAAAAAAAAAAGAATGGTCATTGTTAACATCTTACATGTTAGCATTAGGGAAGCAGGGCCAGGGGTACAAGAGAGCTCTTTGTACTATTTTTGCTCCATTTCCGTAGCCTAAATGTGCCACATTTCTAAAAATGGTCATTTGTGATAGATTTTAAAAGTTCCTCATGGAGTAGCAGTTTTTCATAGAGTTGAGTCACTTCTCAGTAGCTTTACCATACATACAATCTCTGCATCTGTTGATTCACCAGAAATGGCATAAACATGTCTGCGAAATCCTGTGCTATATTTACTAAAGCACCCAGGTACATCTGATCATGGTGTAGTTCCATCAATCTGTTGGAGAGACAGGTCACCAGCTGCTCAGAATCCCACCAAGCCCAGCGCTGTTGACTCATGCCCCTGGCACAGTACCCCAGCAAGACCATGAATGAAATCTCTCGGGATGGTTGGTTTGTGACATGGCATCATTTGAGAAAGACGGAAGGCACCGAAAAGAACTCGGAATATCGGCCCTTGGAATTGGAATCCTTGGAATAAATAACTGGGATGTATTCCCACCTGGTTCTGCCACCCATCAAGTGGGTGATGATGCACAGGTCACTCCATCCATCTGATCTCAAGCTCCTCACCTACATCACAGGCTGATCACCATCCTGCTCCAGGAGGGGGAAACAGGACCACTGGAAAATTCGACAAGGACACTGCACTGCACAAACACAAGCCTTCATTGCAATTTCCTCAGCCCTAGGACGGCCCATAGTGAAGGCATGACTTTAAAGAGAGGATCTGTGACATAGATAGACTTTGCTCTTTATTTTAAATCTAAGAAAAAAAATACACACAAGATGACAGAGAGAGGCAGGAAGCCAGTTTGCTAAATCCTTTACCCATGTCTCACCCCTGTGCTCAAAAATGGCTATTTCCTGCCCATTTTGCCAGAGTAACTGGATGAAGGCCAGATGAAGACCAATGCAGGTTAGGGGCGTGACCACCTTGTAGGGTGAGCAGCAGAAGGAGTTTCTGCTGTCCAACACCCCTGGCTATGGTCTTGTCCTTTCAATGTGCCAACTCCCTTCTTGTGTTGTGTCCCCTAGGGAGCAGGGGAAAAGGACGTGGAGCTGCCTGCGGGAGCTGGAGGAGATCTGAGACCCTCAGTGAACTTTAAATGCACAACAGGAATCAAGTGGGGGTGACATCAGCCTCTGCCCCTCTGTGCTCTTCCCTGAAGGAACCAGCTACTCTAACTCTTCTCACCTTCAAAAATGCCTGTAAGCACCTTGGTCAGATTGATTTGGACACTGAAATTCACACTAGGGTGGGGAAAGGGGCTGAGAAGCATATAGTGAGACGTGCACTGAACACCTGCTCTACCCCAGGGTGTGAGGAGTAAAGAACATGATTATCCAAGGCCAACCAGTGAATAGGAAAGTCTGGACCCTTCTATGACAAGGCTGCAAGCACTGATGGAAAGGGCTGTGCATCATTCCAATGTGGACGGTCCTCCCGATGGATTTCCCATGGAGCTGGGGCTCAGGTTCACTCTGGTTGAATTGAAATGAATTACAATTGCACACATTTATCAGAGAGGACCAGTCAAGCGGGCAAGCTCTAGGGCCACATTGGTGTAGGCTTTGGAGCTGGGATGAGAATCCAGTAAGAAGGGGGCTCAATCCAAATGGCATGAGATTTCCGGTAAGCCATGCAGAGCCTGCCCAGCCCAGATCCAGAGGGCAAAGAGCTGGGCCAGAGAAGGTGCCCCGGGGTGCTGAGTTCCTGAGGGGCCCTGATCCTTTAATCCCAACTCATTCTTCATGGGAGTCTGATTTGGGCAGGGCCCACCCACTCCAGGATACAGCTGATAAGAGGCATGGCAGCAAGGCCTCCCCATGGTCGAGGGCCTGCTGTTATTTACACACTTGGGGTTATTCTTTTCCTCCATGAAGATGCCTTTCTCCCATTAAGGCTAATGGGAGTCATGTGGCTGAAATGAAGGCATTTCATTTTCCAGATTTTCTAAAAATAAAATGTGGAAAAGGAAAACATATGTATTGTTTCTATTTGGGATTTCAAGAACATAAACAAAAAGGAACCAGAGAGATTCACTGCCCAAGAGATCCACTTCCTTCTCAATTATAGTAGCCGATTGGTTACTTGTCATTAAATTGGTTTCAGTGTGGAATAACGTGAAATCCTGCTCAATTTCTCACAGGACAGTTTAAGCAATGCTCTTGTTATTCGTTGAAAAATGTATCCCATCTTTTCTTTGATGACCAGGATACTGAAAGGTTTTTATTGGCTGATGGAGTACTGCATTATGGTTCAGAAGGTCTATATTCCAGAAAAGTTTACTGGGAAGAAAATTTTTAAAAAGGTAATTTTATTTTCCTAATGACTTTTATTATTCACCTGTGATTATGTATGGCCAGGACGAAAAGGCGCCTCTTGGATATAATAAAATCATGCTTAAAAATACAAATATACTTTTACAGTTACATGTAAAGGGAAAAGCAGTGATAATATGTTAATATCACTCAAAATACAAATAACGCTGTGGGCCAACCTCAAAATGTCACTAAAAAGAGACATTGAAAATAAAGCTCTGTTCTGCTTTGTCTCATGGAAGTGCAGTAATTTCTAAATTTGGCAAAAGTTGCTCAGTATTCTATTGGCTTTGACGTTCTACATTTTCCATGTAGGATCATTTCATGGTTTGGGGCACTTTTCCCATTGCTTGAATTTACAGGCATCTTTAAACACAGCAACACCACACCTCTATGCACCATTTGGCCCAGTGCCTGGGAACTTTCAGGCAAGTCAGTCTCTGCCTGGAGATGAAGGTTGTCCCCAGGTCTGGTGAACACGCAGAGGCCTGCCCACTGTCACATGCATTTGACAATGGTCAGTTAATGATTAGGATCTGTGTCGACCTTTACCATCACATCCCTTAGTTCAATGACTTGTTTATCTCCAAATCTAGGCGTTAAGTCAACCCCTGCTTTCCTGCGTTCCACGTGGAATCCATGTGCAAGCACTAATTCCGCGTAACTGAGACATTCCTCCAACCACACTATCTCCATCCCTACCTGTAATTGAGACATTCCTCCAACCACGCTATCTCCATCCCTACCTGTAATTGAGACATTCCTCCAACCACGCTATCTCCATCCCTACCTGTAATTGAGACATTCCTCCAACCACGCTATCTCCATCCCTACCTGTACCGCTCACCTGGTGAAACTTGCTTTGTTGACTTTCCTGCTTCACCTGAGATCTTGAGGAAATATAGGTCAGATTATGGTAATACTCTGCTGAGGTCTCTCTCATGGCTTTTCCTCCCATCTAAATAAATCACAAACTCCTCCCAGCGTGATCTGGCCTCTGCCCACCTCCATGAGCCCAGGTGGCCCCTCTCTGCCCCTCTGCTCTGCAGTCCCACCGGTCTTGGTCTCGTCCCTTGAATGTGCCAGCTTCATTCTTGCGCCAGGTAAGGAATTTTTTGCCAGCTGTTCCTTTGTCCTCTCTACTGTCACAAGATAGGCTCCTTCCATCATCTGCAGATCCTGGCTGAAATGTCACTCAGAGAAGCGTTCTCTGGCCACCCATTTAAAGTAGCCAACGAGTAGCCAACCCAATCATATCATCTGATTTCAGTGCTCTACAAAAGCTCTTATTGCCATTGAAATATCGCACTGGAAGCATCTCTCTGTTGTCCATTTCCATCTATTTGATCACAAGCTCCATGACAGCAAGGACCTTGCTCTGGTCACTGCAGTGCCCAACATATGGCACTAAATAAACATTTGCCAAGTGACTTACTTCATCATTTAACTCATGGCTCATGTCAAGTGACTCACATCATATAGCTGATTACTTCTCATGGGTTTCATTCAGCCAAAAGAAAAACGGTTTTGAGACAGAGTCCACATCCCAATGGCAGAGGCATTTCTACATTCTCTGGCCCTTCATTTATCTTACACCATTCCCTCTTGTGTCAGGAGGGTGCTGGAAGCCTGGCTTCCCCTGGCTGGGCCACAATATTGGCAGGTACCAGTATTGGAGCTCAGAAAACACCACCCTAAAATGAAGACCTCAGAAGCAAAGTTTCTGACTTTCTCCTTCCCTCGTGTCTCTCACGCTCATTTTCCCCCAGGGCAGGTCACAGAAACTAGAATCCCTCCTTCCCAGTTAGGCCACACAAACCAGAACTCCTTGTCCCAAAGAACAGCCATAAAGCCTAAAACTATGATTCTAATCTTCTTCCCACCTTTGTGTAACAGCTTACCATAGAGAAATTAAGATCCTCATTCCAGAGGGGTTCTTACCCAATACCTAGGAGGAAGAAATGCTATAACAGAGAAGCCAAGAAGAGTCTAAACAGATGGTCCTTGCTAGGTTTCCCCAGTTTATTACCATTGGCTCATACCTTTTTTTTTTTGTCCAATCACATTTCTACATTTGTCTCTGCTTTGCTGAAACTAAGCATAAAATCAGCTTCCATGAAGCTTCGCGTCTTTGTCTTGAAGATTCCTGTGTCATATAAAACTAGGATTAAATAAATGTACTATACTTTCGTGTTGATAACCTGTCTTTTGTTATGGGGTATCAGTCATGACTCTTATGACGGGGAGGGGAAAGGGATGACTCCATTTCTGTCCCCAAACTGTGACTCTACTGGGCTGAATGGGACAGGTGGCAGGATGCAAGTTTGAGTGCAGCACAGTCTAGTGAGCAATTGCCATAAGCAACAATGCAAATGTCCAGATTCCATCAGAACTGTCTCACATGGCTCTCAAGGCCTGCCCTTTTCCACTTTGAAACTTGTATAAACTAAATGGCAAACTTGACTAATTCCGACTTCACCTTCTTTCTCTGCACCTTGCCGTCACAGAAGCACAGGAGGGCAAGAAATTAGACAAAAGCCAGATGTGCCGAAGAGTGGGAACGGAGAAGCTGAGAGCTCAATTGCACTGTCATTGAGATCATTTACTCCCTAACTAGGTTGTAGTTGCCCCTATGACTTTTCTCTGGATTGAAATCACACATTTTCCATTTCTGGCACGATCACCAGCCCAGCCATGTGAGGCCAATTTTCAAGAAGGAAGCAGCAGATCAGCTTCCTAGGTCATGCAGACCAGACGCCGAGCCCTGGTGTGTCATTAGGGAAAACAAGGTGACCAGGCTTTCTCTGAGGTTAGAAGCAGGGTGTGCATTTCCTTGCAGGAAAAAGGAATCCAAGTTTTGGGAAATATTCTCTGCTGGGAAAGGAGTTAAGGAACAAGTTCGGCTTGGGGACCCTTAATTTTAAGTTCTCTGCATTTGTGACCTTACGTACTCTTGCTGAATAAATATGCGACATTCAGATATTCAATGCATTTCTAAATAAAATTGCCTTCTAGAAGATATTGGGGGCTGAAATAACACAGTGCAAGATACTTATATTGTGTAAATTATCTCTCCATGAAATTGTTAATAAATAAATCTTTACAGAGTAAGACAGCTTGCCAGGTTGACAGCCTGTGGACAGGAGATTCTGAACCAGGAGGGAATAGAAAAGGAGTTGCATAAAGGCAAACCAAGAACATTTCACTCTTTGCAGGTGGAGCCTAAGTGAAATACCCTGTTCCACACTTGGCATTCTGGTCTCTGCTCATCTTTTGACTTGTACTAATTTCTTTTGGTTGAGGAACTAATTCAGCTCAGCTGCAGAGACTCCAGTCTTTGTGCTTTAAGTTTCATAATGTAATTAAGGATTCACATCCAATTATATCATGTGAAAAATCCTCTCTCAATCCTTTCCCTACTAATCCTAGACTCCATGCCTTGTGTGCTGCCTTGATCTATGCTCAGGAGAAAAGCAGAAAGCTCATTTGCAAGCACCAAGCTGAGCTTGAAATGATCGGTGACATTTTAGCCTAGTCAATGTTGTCTGAAAATACATGGATGCTTTTGGTTTGCGGTTTGAGATCATAAGATGTATTCTTGTAAGGTAATCCTTAAAAGGAGGGACTGCATCTTCAAACAAATAATTCAGCATTAGCTCTATAAGCGTAGATTTCATACCAACCAGATGCAGGTATTGTCACTTCTCTCTTAGCAACCCTTCAGAGGCCTCAGAGTGAGGCCTGAAATCTTTGGCATGGATAGCCTCACATATTGGGTGCTAAACTTCTTTTCCAGTGCCATATTCTATTTGCAACCCATCAAGTTCATGGTGATCCAAGAACACGTTCCATGTGTCATTCTCCAAGACTCTGTGCATTTCTGTGTCTGCTGTGGGTCGCCTCCACCCTGGGATGTCCTTATCCTTCCCACTCATTGAAAATCAACCCCCGCCCAACTACCACCTAGCTCTGTAGGCTCAGCATCAGGTGTGGATATTCCATAGGCCTGACATTGACTCATTTTGCAAATGTGATTGCTGGCATAACTTCTCTCCTTCTCTCACTCTTTCTCTCTCCTGTCCGTGGACATCTTGGGACAGAGAAAGTTATCCTTCTCTTCACTGTATCACAAAGTGCAGTAATTCATATGCCTTCCATATTTAATACAACTTTAAAATGTGTTATTTTTGCATCCCACTTCTCTTTATGTATATGCCAATTCCCTCTAGATTCATCATTATTTTCAGTTGTCATGACTACCCCAATTCTCTCTAAGAAAAAAAGTTAGAATAATAAAAATGTAAAGCAGAAGTTCAAAATGATTTAGGGGTCCCTAGACCCTGACTCAAATGGTACAGGCTAACCACTGTGGTCCCTAGTGACATGAAAGAGTTAATACACAAACAACTCTGAAAAACCTAACACTAAGACCATTTCCAAAGTAAGAAATATACATAGCCAGTAAATGAAAAAGTTCTGCTTTATTTGTGAGTTGATATTAGACAAAAATAAGATATTTTTCGCCTATCAAATTAGTAAAGTGTAGAGATATACATACTTAATTCTAGAGAGACTGAAGGGAGACAGAAACTCCCCTACCCCACCAGTGGAGCGCACATCACCACAACACTTTCTAAGGCAATTAGTAATATAGAATCAAAGCCTTAAAAATGTTCAAATCATTTACCTAACAATTCCTCTTCCAGGAATATAGCTTAAGAACACAAAGAGAGGTACAGTCAAAGGTTAACACATAAAGATACTCACTAGGCATTATGTATAATGGTGAAAAAATAGGAATCAAGTTAAATGCCCAACATTTGGAATATACTTTAAAAGCTCATATCATCATATGATCTGAATATTAGCTATTTCATATGTCTGCAAAGGACTTTTAATAACAGGAAAACAGTGTGGCTTGATAAAAGCTGAGCAGTGTTAGAAAAAGCCTAACAACGTGAGCAAAAAAAGAATCTTCAAGAATACACTGTAAAATATACTGAAGTTCATGTTCCCACCAAATTCATATGTTGAAGCCCTAATCCCAGTGATATTATTAGGAGCTAGGGTTTTGGGAGGTAATCAGGTCATATGGGTGGAGCCCTTATAAATTGGATTAGTGACTTTATAAGAAGTCAGTGAGCTAGCTCACCTTCCACAATGTGAGGACACAACAAAAACTCAACAGTCTGCAAGAGGAAGAGGGCCCTCCCCAGAACCCAACCATGCTGGCACCCGGATCTTAGACTTCCAGCCTCCAGAACTGTGAGTAATAAATTTCTGTTGTCTATAAGCCACCACGTCTATGGCACTGTGTTATAGCAGCATTACCAGTCTAAGACGTACCATTTGAGTCCACTTGTATAAATGGACTTTATGAAATCCATTATTAAATGAAGAAGCATACCATCTCTATGTATAGAAAAATGAATGCAATTATAACAATTAAACTCATTTTTGAATTTAATTTTTTTAAAAGAGCAAAAAAGTCCTAACGTTTTTTTTATGGATGGTCAACTTAACATTCTAGTGGGAAAAATAGATTTAGAAGATCTTTTATTACCTGCAATATAGTGGGCTAGATATCACAAAAATCCTTATGCTATGAAGGAAATGAAAACCTTGGAAAAAGCTATAAATACATATTTAAAATATATGGCTCAGGTTGCAAGAAATTAAGGAGATACTTCAGAGGTCAAGAAGAAAACTGGAGAACAAACCTGTCTTGGGGACCGCTGCTGATTTTCGGCCCTCAATAGTTCTGAATTTAATGTCAAATAGAGGCCAGGGACAAAACATGGGAACTGAGAATGTGGGAAGTCAGATTGGAAATCCCTGCATAAAGGCTCAATTCTTAATCAGACTTAGGGCCAAAATTTCACACAACCTGCTTAGTGTGGACAACCACAAGCTGGAAATTTAGCAAGAAGTAAGCCCAGCTGAGGGAAGCATGGAAATTCCATCAGAAGGAACTTGGTAACCCAGAAAATTTTCACAGATAAAGTCCCAATAAACATGAGCTCAGGATCATAGTAACCATATATATATGGACCAGAAATCGTAATATAAGAAACAACTACCATAAGCAAAAGTCAGTAGAGACACCAAACTGCAAGAATCAGACACACACATACCTCAGATAAAAAGTACATAAAAATATGAGTTTATGTCCTGTATTTTCACCTTAGAAATAAAAAAATACAGGATATAAACTAACTAATGTGGTTAAAGGCATAAAAGAATTAATTTGAGTGAGGAGCATGGGACTATAAAGCTTACCAGAGTGATTTCAAAAGAACTAAAAAGCACTTTAATTTTTAAAAAATGCATTAATTGAAGTTAAAACTCAGATGACTTTAGAAAGAAGTGAAACGAAAATGAGTGAAGTAAACTATAAATTGAGAAATAAATTTAATGAATGATTCAAAGAGACTCAAGAAATGGAAAATAAGAAAGACAGGTTAGGAGAAAGAAAATTAGAATGAGACCAGCCACAGTGGCTCATGCGTGTAATCCCAGCACTTTGGGAGGCTGAGGTGGGCAGATCACCTTAAGTCAGGAGTTCAAGACCAGCCTGGCCAACATGGTGAAACCCCATCTCTACTAAAAATACAAAAAATTAACTGGGCATGGTACTGTAGTCTCAGCTACGTGGGAGGCTGAGGCAGGGGGATTGCTGGAACCTGGGAGGGAGAGGTTGCAGGGAGCCAAGACTGTGTGATCAAACTCCAGCCTGGGCAACAAGAGTAAAACTCCATCTCAAAAAAAAAAAAAAAAAAAAAGAAAAAGAAAAAAGAAAAGAAAAAGAAAAATAGAACGAGATACTATAAAATGAATCTAATCAGAATTCTGAAGGAGATAATGAAAACAAAGGAGAGGAAATAAATAGCTATGAATTTTCCAGAAGTAACAAAGACAAAAGCCATCAGATTCACGAAACATAAATCATTAAAACAACCAAAAAGAAATCCATATTTAAACACATCATAATGAAGCATTACACCAGGCACGAAGGGAAGATCTCAAAAACAGCCAAAAGAGGTATGAAGAGGTTTAATAATTAGACATACAGCTGCCTTCTCTGTAGCAACCGTGGAAGCCAAAGGCGCCAGGATATTTTCAAAGGACTGATAGAAAATAATGGTCAACATAGACTAGTACCTTGTAAAGTTTTCTAAGAATACAGTAAAACAAAGATTTTTCAGGATTTCTACTTTCTCCCAAACCATCGGAAAGAATTTACAACCAAAAGGAACATGTAAAATATGTACTTTAGGGAGGTCAAAATTGATGAGCTGTGTGCATAAAAGAAAGAGAAGCAAAGTCAATGGTAAACATAAGGTAAATCTAAAATTGTATAATATAAAAGGAAAATTCAATTTTAACTAAAACATGTAATAGCAGTAGTATCTCTGTTTGCGGGGGTGATGAGAAGTAAAGTATTCTAAGATTCTAAATTGCTTCAGAGGTAATTAAAAATACTGAATAAATTTTGGCCTTGAAGAGTTCACATTATAATTTTTAAATTCACTACAATTCACTAAAATAATAGAATTAAAGAGTATAACTCCCAACTGTCACAGACAAAAAGTGGAATGAGAAAAAAATTAATTTGATACAAGGAAAGATAAAAAGAAAAAGAGGTAAGACAAGTGGAAAACCTAAATAATAGGATAGCAATAAACCAACCATACAAATTATCCTAATAAATATAAATGCTCTAAGTTTTCTATTTGAAATAAATATATAATAACTAGCAAAATTTTGCAAAAACGTAGTGACCATAATCTCGCCCTAATGAATATTAAAGCTCATAACAAAGACACAATTAAAACAAAGGGGGTATTTATGAATATATGCAGAAAATATTTTGTGATGAATAAAAACCAATACAAACCAAAATTAGAAGGGAATTACAGCTTCAAATTAGTATACGAAAACATTTGGTATAAGCATTTGATCTAAGCTTTTCCTTTAAGAGCCTAAAAAAAATAGAGGAACAGGCTGGGCGCGGTGGCTCAAGCCTGTAATCCCAGCACTTTGGGAGGCCGAGGTGGGTGGATCACGAGGTCAAGAGATCGAGACCATCCTGGTCAACATGGTGAAACCCCGACTCTACTAAAGATACAAAAAATTAGCTGGGCATGGTGGCGCCTGCCTGTAATCCCAGCTACTCAGGAGGCTGAGGCAGGAGAATTGCCTGAACCCAGGAGGCGGAGGTTGCGGTGAGCAGAGATCACGCCATTGCACTCCAGCCTGGGTAACAAGAGTGAAACTCCATCTCAAAAGAAAAAAATAGAGGAACAAATGGAGGACAAAATAAATAGACAAATGGAAGTACGAAAGCTAAAAGGAGAAATCAATATAAGAGAAAATTCACAATAGAGAAAATCAATAAAATAAAACCAAGATCTTTGGGGAAAAAAAATCAATAAAATGGACAAAACTGTAGCTGGACTGATAAGGGCAAAAGAAAAGACAAAATTGCCACTATCAAGAATAGATCAGAGGACATCACTGAAGATCTTAGGATAATAGGAAAATACTGTGAACAACTCTATGCCAATAATTTAAATAACTTTGATAAAATGTCAAATTCCTTGAAAGACGCAAAAGACTGCCCAAATAGACTTTTATGAGATGGCAAATTCCTTGAAAGACACAAGTTGCCAAAACACTTAAGTAGAAACTCCAACTGGTCATACAGCAAACAAATTGAATTCATATTAAAACCTTTCCCACAGAGAAAACTTCAGGCCAAGATGACTTCATGGGTGATTTCTATCAAACACTTATGGAAGAAATATTACCAATCCTCAAAAATCTCTTTCAGAAACAGAGAGAACACTTCCCAGTTCATTTTATAAAGCTGATACCCTTTTCCTGATACCAAAATCAAAAACATTTTTTAAAAGAAAACAACATAGCAATATTCCTCACAAACATAAATGAAAAAAATCCCCCAAAACATTAGCAAATAGAATCCAGCAATATATTTATTTTTTTAAAGTATAATGTGTCATGACCAAATAGTTACTCTGGAAATAGTTAATGTAACATATGAAAAAAATCAATGCAATTCCCCATATTTATAAAATGAAGAAGAAAAATTCTATTATTATTCTACAGCTGCAGAAAAAGCATGTGTCAGTATTCAACACCATGGGATAATAAAAAGCTCTAATCAAATTAGGAATAGAAACAACAACAACTAAAAACACCTCAAACAACCTGAATAAAAAAATGGACAAAGGACTTGAATGATGATTGTTTCAAAGAAAACACACAAATGGCCAAAGGAAACATGGGAAAATGTTCAGTTATTACTAGGAAATCACCAGGAAACTGCAATCAAAACCACAACGAGATAACACTTCCCACCTATCAGGATGGATATCATCAGAAAAACAAAGCATGTCAAGTGTTGGTGAGGATGAGGAGAAATTAGAACCCTTGTACATTCCTGATAAGAATACAAAATGTGTTTCTACTATGGAAAACACAATGACTGTTCCTCAAAATATCAAAAGTAGAATTTTCATATGATCCAGTAATTCTACTTTGGGGCAAACACACTAAAGAATTAAAAACAGGAACTTAAAAATGTATTTGTACATCTCTTGTGCATAGTATTAATAACATTATTTACAACAGCCCAAAGATGGTAGCAACCCAAGTGTCTATCAACAGATGAATGGGTAAACAAAATGTGGAATATACACACATAGAATATTAGCCCCTTGATACATATACATACATACAATCAAAGGCTAAAGAGGGGAATATATGCCACATAGCTATGTGTGTATATATACACACATATAATTAGAATATACACATACAGTTAAAATGCAATTAGAATATCAGCTTTAACAGAAAGGGAATTCTGACACATGCAACAGCATAAATGAATCTTAAGGACTTTATGTTAAGTGAAATAAACCAGTCACAAAAAAACAGATATTGTATGATTTCACTTATACAACATACCTAGAGCAGTGAGATTGACAGACAGAAAGTAGAGGGGTAGTGGCTTCCAGGGAATGGCGATTCAGTGTTTAACAGGTATACTGTGTTTAATGGGTGTATGAGTGGTGGCTTCCAGGGAATGGGGATTCAGTGTTTAACAGGTATACTGTGTTTAATGGGTGTATGAGTGGTGGCTTCCAGGGAATGGGGATTCAGTGTTTAACAGGTATACTGTGTTTAATGGGTGTATGAGTGGTGGCTTCCAGGGAATGGGGATTCAGTGTTTAACAGGTATACTGTGTTTAATGGGTGTATGAGTGGTGGCTTCCAGGGAATGGGGATTCAGTGTTTAATGGGTAGATGGAGTTTACAAGATGAAAAGAGTTCTGGAGATGGATGGCGATAATGATTGCAAAACAGTATGAATGTACTTAATGCCACAGAACTGTATACTTAAAAGTTGTTAAAACGGTAAATTTTATGCATATCTTTTATCAAAATTTAAAAAGAGAAGAAAAAATTAGGCATGAAAGGAAACTCCCCCAACCTGGCAAATTCTCTCTAAATAGAAAATAGAGAGAATGTATATGTCTCTATTTTTGAAAACCCCCACCACTAACAAAGGATAAAGGCAAGGATGTTCTCTCCCATCACTTCTACTCAACATTGTACGAAAGCCTTACCTACAGCAATAAGGCAAGAATAAACAGAAGTCATCAAAATAGAAAAAAATATGCAAAAATTATCCCTATATATTATGATTACATAGAAAATCCTAAGAAATCTACAAAAACACTACTAAGTGCATCTAGAAAAGTTGAGGATTCAATTGCTATACAGAAATCAATGATATATCTTCATTTATAAGCAAAAAAGTTGAAAATGAAATTTTAAAAAATCTGAATCAGTCATTTATACTAGCATCCAGAATATAAAATAGGTAAGAATAAATTTTGCAAAATATGTAAATGATCTCTATAATGAAAACTACAAGAGTCTGCTGATAGAAATTAAAGATTCATGCAATGACATGGAAGAATTTCAAAAGCTTTAGCCTGAGTGAAAGAAATCATATACAAAGAGTATGTTCAATTTGCTTCAGTTTATAGATTCTAAAATCAGCGTTTTCCCAGGGCTGGGGGTGAAGGAAGATTTAACACAAAAAGATTAAACCTTTTTAAGGTGACAGAAATCATCTATATCTAATTGTGGTTACACAGATATACACATAAAATGTGTGCACTTTAATGTAAGTATAGTATGTCTCCAAATAGCCAATTTAAAAAGAAAAAAACAAAAAGCAGAGTACAGAACCAGGTCTTTTTTAAAATATAAAATTAAAATTTGGAAAAAGTATGATGGCAGCCGGAGTTTCTCACTCCCTAATTCCTGCAATAATGAGATGCGTGAAATGTTAACCATTCACACTTAGGTTAAATGATTCCTTATCTTTTAAATCCGCAGAGGAAAACAGAGGAGCTTTTGTGATTCACACAATATTCAAGTTGCATGAGAATTTCTAGAAGGAAACAGTTGTATAAGTCAGGGAAATCCTTGTATAAACAAGATATAAACCAGAACTTATATGTGATTGGCATTTCCAACCAGTAGAAAAATAACAAATTATCTCATCAATGGTCTGTAGACAATTGGCAAACCATTTAGGAAAAGCAGATTCCGTGTTACTGGATGAAAAGTCAAAAAGAATAACAACAACAAAAAAAGCAGATTCCAAACTGACACTGTACAGGAAATATATCCAGAAGGACTACAGATTTAAATAAAAGTATCAGAGAGGCATGCAGGTTACAGAAGTCCTTTCTAAGCCTGTCTGTGGAAAGACACAAAGAGAAAGATGAAGAACGTTAGAAATCTGAATGTGAAAAATTGCCAGAAACAGACAGGATGTCTAAATGCAAGGTGGCATCCGGGATTGGATCCTGCAACAGAAAAAGGACATTTGGAGAAAAACTGATGGAATCTGAAGAAAGTCTGTAGGTTAGATAACAGTACTGTACCAATGTTAACTGCTCGGTTTATATCAGTTGTTCTCCTTTGGGACCAATTTTGCTTCCCAGTGAACATTTGCCAGTGCCTGGAGACAGTTTTCGTTGTGTACTAGCGGGAGAAGGGGAGACACCACAGCATCTAATGACAGAGGCCAGGGATGCTGCCAAACATCCTCCAGTGCAAAGGACATCTGCCCACGATGAAGACTTATCCAGCCCATGTCAACAGCACCCAGGTCAAGATGCTCTATCTCAGAGAGATGTATTGTGGTTGTGTAAGATGTAAAGTAAGAGGAAGCTCAGGGAAGGATGCATGTATGGGAATACTTTGCACTGTCTCTATAACTCTTGTTAATCCAAAATCACTTCAAAACTCAAAGTTTTAAAAATTACCATAGATAACATTAAAAAGTAAAATACAAAAGGTTATTTTTGGCATAAATACAAATGCAAAATATGAGAACTCTGAAGAAAATTGAAGAAAACAGAAGCGATCTACAAAAGACGAAATATGGATGTACAACGAACATATGAGAACATTCAGCATCTTTCTGAAAAGATGCAAATTAATAAATCATAAGCATCATTTATTGAGTTTTTTAATGGCAATATCCAATACCTATGCATGCTTAAGAAAGCTCACATGTATGTCTAGATACTGCAACTTGGAGTGTTATTTAAAAATCTAGACTAAAAAGTCTTTTTTTTTTTTTGGATAAGTAAAACATTTATTGTGGCCAACCATTATTTTCTTTGGTGGATAATAAAATATTACTTTCCCATTCCTGTCTAGGAAGAAGTTGTAATTTTTTTTTTCTTATTGAAAGGTTTGTTATATTTTTCTAAATTCTCCAAGGTGTTTCCATCCTAATATTTTATAGTTTTTTTGGTTTTGTTTTTGTTTTTTTTAAATTTTTTATTTTTTATTGTGTTTTAGGTTTTGGGGTACATGTGCAGAACATGCAAGATAGTTGCATAGGTACACACATGGCAGTGTGTTTTGCTGCCTTCCGCCCCTTCACCCACATTTGGCATTTCTCCCCATGCTATCCCTCCCCTGCTCCCCACTCCACTGTCCCTCCCCTATTCCCCCCAATAGACCCCAGTGTGTAGTACTCCCTTCCCTGTGTCCATGTGTTCTCATTGTTCATCACCTACCTATGAGTGAGAATATACAGTATTTCATTTTCTGTTCTTGTGTCAGTTTGCTGAGAATAGATGCAAAAATCTTCAATAAAATATTGGCAAGCTGATTGCAACAGCACATCAAAAAGCTTATCCATCATGATCAAGTAGGTTTCATCCCAGGAATGCAAGGCTGGTTCAACATACGCAAGTCTACAAACGTAATTCACCACATAAACAGATCCAAAAACAAAAACCACATGATTATCTCAATTGATGCAGAGAAGACCTTTGACAAAATTCAACAGCCTTTATGCTAAAAACCCTCAATAAACTCGGTATTGATGGAACATATCTCAAAATAATAAAAGCTATTTACAACAAACCAACAGCCAATATCATACTGAGTGGGCAAAAACTGGAAGCATTCCTTTTGAAATCCGGCACTAGACAAGGATGCCCTCTCTCACCACTTCTATTCAATATAGTACTGGAAGTTCTAGCAAGAGCAATCAGGAAAAAAAAATAAAGGGTATTCAAATTGGAAAGGAGGAAGCCAAATTGTCTCTATTTGCAGACAACATGATAGTATATCTAGAAGACCCCATTGCCTCAGCCCAAACACTCCTGAAACTGATAAGCAACTGCAGCAAAGTCTCAGGATATAAAGTCAATGTGCAAAAATCACAAGCATTCTTATACACCAAGAACAGACTTAAAGAGAGCCAAATCAAGAACAAACTGCCATTCACAATTGCTACAAAGAGAATAAAATACCTAGGAATACAACTCACAAGGAACGTAAGGGACCTCTTTAAGGAAAACTACAAACCACTGCTCAACGAAATAAGAGAGGACACAAACAGATGGAGAAACATTCCATGTTCATGGTTAGGAAGAATCAATATCGTGAAAATGGCCATACTGCCCTAAGTAATTTACACAATCAATGCTATCCCCATCAAGCTACCATTGAATTTCTTCACAGAACTGGAAAAAACCACCTTGAACTTCATATGGAACCAAAAGAGAGCCCACATAGCCAAGTCAATCCTAAGCAAAAAGAACACAGAGGGAGGCATCACACTACCGGACTTCAAACTATACTACAAGGCTACAGTAATCAAAACAGCAATGGTACTGGTACCAAAACAGAGATATAGACCAATGGAACAGAACAGAAGCATCAGAGGCAACACAACATATCTACAACCATATTATCTTTGATAAACCAGACAAAAACAAGCAATGGGGAAAGGATTCCCTATTTAATAAATGGTGTTGGGAAAACTGGCTAGCCATGTGCAGAAAGCAGAAACTGGACCCCTTCCTGACACCTTACACTAAAATTAACTCCAGATGGATTAAAGACTTAAACATAAGACCTGGCACCATAAAAATCCTAGAAGAAAATCTAGGCAAAACCATTCAGGACATAGGAGTAGGCAAGGACTTCATGACCAAAACACCAAAAGCATTGGCAACAAAAGTCAAAATAGACAAATGGGACCTAATCAAACTCCACAGCTTCTGCACGGCAAAAGAAACAGTCACTAGAGTGAATTGGCAACCAACAGAATGGGAAAAAATTTTTGCAGTTTACCCATCTGACAAAGGGCTGATATCCAGAATTTACAAAGAACTCAAACAGATTTACAAGAAAAAAACAAACAAGCCCATCCAAAAATGGGCAAAGGATATGAACAGACACTTTACAAAAGAAGACATACATGAGGCCAACAAACATGAAAAAATGCTCATCATCACTGGTCATTAGAGAGATGCAAATCAAAACCACATTGAGATACCATCTCACGCCAGTTAGAATGGCGATCATTAAAAAAATCTGGAGACAACAGATGCGGAGAAAGGATGTGGAGAAATAGGAACACTTCTACACTGCTGGTGGGAGTGTAAATTAGTTCAACCATTGTGGAAGACAGTGTGGCGAGTCCTCAAGGATCTAGAAATAGAAATTCCATTTGACCCAGCAATCCCATTACTGGGTATATATCCAAAGGACTGTAAATCGTTCTACTATAAGGACACATGCACACGAATGTTCATTGCAGCACTGTTTACAATAGCAAAGACCTGGAACTAACCCAAATGCCCATCAATGATAGACTGGACTGGGAAAATGTGGCACATATACACCATGGAATATTATGCAGCAATCAAAAATGATGAGTTCGTGTCCTTTGTAGGGACATGGATGAACCTGGAGAACATAAAAAGTCTTACATTTGTTCCTTGACCAGAAGTTCTAGGAATCTGGCTTAAGAAAATCACATAAAATGCTCATACTCTTCTCTAAAGACATTTATCAACACATTGCTATGAAAATGTAAAATGGAAACAACCTATTTAACAGTAAGGTTTTTAAAAAGCAGTTTAAATAAATCTATACAATGGAAGCCCAGGTCCATTCAATGATTACTAGGAAGTTTGTGGGACAGGTACTGAAACTTATAAATCCATTGCTGAGAAAAAGAAGCCTTTGAAAATAGTATAGATTTTCCATAATCCCCCTTTTCTGTTTAAAAAAAAAAGGAAATGAAACAAAATATAAAGAAAAAGAAAGATTTATGAGAGATTTATCTCTTTTGCATTTATGAGAGATTCCAAGTAATCTGTCTGGGATGATTTACTGAAATGTTAACTGTGATGTTTTCGCTGGGCAGTAGGATTATGGCTGATTTTCCATTTTCCTCTTTTGCTTATTTATATTTTAAATTTTATAATAAACATGTTTTACTTTTTTCTTCTTTTTGTTTTTGAGACAGAGTCTTGCTCTGTCACCCAGGCTGGAGTGCAGTGGCATGATCTTGGCTCACTGCAACCTCTGCCTCCCAGGTTCACGTGATTCACCTGCCAGAGCCTCCAGACTAGCTGGGATTACAGGTGCCTACCACCACGCTTAATTTTTGTATTTTTAGTAGAGACAGAGTTTTGCCATGTTGTCCAGGCTGGTCTCGAACTCCTGACTTCACGTCATCTGCCCACCTTGGCCTCCCAAAGTGCTGGGATTACAGGATTGAGCAACCATGCCCGGCCGTGTTTTACTTTTTCGGTAAGAAAAAATGAAACATTAGAAAAGCAAAGGAACTGAAGAAGAAAATGATTCCATTTAAATTCCTTTCTAAGCAACATTTCAGTGAATGATGCTAGACCTGGAAAGAAACTAGAGTTACCTGCCGCACCAACAGCCACAGTAGGCCTTGAGTCCACGAAGTTCATGAGGGTTTTGACACAGTGAATTCCATCAGCATAAATTCTCTCTGACGTCTAGCATGCTACATCTTCCAAATATACAACTCTGTGACATTCAATGCATTTTACGGGCCACCCCTCCCCAGCTCCAGCAGCTGGGGTCTGATGCTCTACTGTTTGCAGCTCCTCTGGCTATAATTTCTGAACTGAAGTGGTTCACTTGCTCTTACATGCACAGGATATTTATGAAGGTGCAGGAGAAGATGCCAGAGAAACTCAAAGTCATTTGTTCACTATCTACAGAGGTCATCGGATCAAAAATGCTTAAATATGACCCACCCATATACAAAAATGGATAAGCCTGTATTTTCTTAAAACACCAGAGCCATTCATCTGCTGAATATACACCAAAGACTTTCATATCCCACCTGAGGAATAGATTTTAAGTAAAACTACGTAAGTTTCCCTTTACTTCAGCAAATGTATTTATAAATGGGAAAGATAAGACAAAGCCAGGAGCGAGTTTTGGACATCAAATATCACCATGAAAGCTCATATACTTGCAAGAGATGCGTTTCTAAGTTCACTCTGAATTTTAACACACAGCGAAGCACACATCTGTTGTTCCATAGGTCAAATGCTCTGAGAAAGAAAAACTAGAGTTGCTCAGAGGATGCACACCTCTGGAAAAAAGAGAGAACTGAGAATTTTTTTCTTGTGGGACCCACATAAATGGCAGTGTCTAATAATGTGAATGAGACACAGGCACAGTGCAGGCTCTGGCGCCACACACCAAAGCTCACGGGAAACAAGCAAGACACTCCATGATGCAGTCCTTGCATGCAAATAATTCACTCAGTTGAGGAAACGGTTAAGAAAGACTGAATTTCTGTAGCTTTTTAACTTCTGATTCTATAGACAACAGCTATCTGATGGACCGGTTTATACACTCCTCATCTGTCTGTGACTTTTGCTGTTCCTACAGGGCATTTATTTTAAGAATTGGATTAGGCAAGAGTAGGCATTTGAGGAACAACTTCTAATCCTAAGTGACAGAGGTTATGTTCCCTGCAAAGAGAACACCTGTCCTGTGCACCTGCCCTTCAAGCTCTCACAGGGACCTTAACCTTGAAGAATCTGCCCATTACCCATGAATAGCAGAGAATCAAGATACACTATAGAATGGACCTGCTATACCCCAAACAGAGCTCTTAACCAGGGATGCACTGACCGAGACGTGTTCATTACAGCATATGATGAGTGTGTTTTGGTCAGGCGCAGTGGCTCACGCCTATAATCCCAGTAATTTGGGAGGCTGAGACGGTGGATCACTTGAAAAGCCAGGAGTTCGAGTGTGTTTTGAAAAAGTGCCACCCATATCTGATGCACCTCTCTGGTTAAGAACATGTTTTTCACACTCTCTGTTGAAAGCCCCTGAACCACCTAAGGTCCATAAAACGCCCCAAACAGACTGCGGTACTTTACCTGAAGTAATGCCTTCATGGGGCTATGACCTAACAGGGGAAACAGAAGAACATCTGATAGCAACATGAAAAATATTTCTGCATTTAACAACAAACTACTTCGGCAACATAGTTTGAGATGAACTTAGGGGCTGACTCTACCATCTTTATTTATTTCTTATTCGCCAAAGTTAGCTATTTTTGATGAAAAGAAAATCACATTTTACAGAATGATATGAGCTTTGCTTTAAGATTATTAAGAAAAGGGCAAAACCTCACCGAGTCAAAGGAATTAAACGCACCATCTATTTCTCACATTTTTTGCTCTATTTTCCAGGGTCATCTGGATCTAGAATACTTTTCCTTACAGAACTCGTCATGCTACTACCACTGCCTTTTTCCAAATCCCTTCTAAGTTGACTTCCTGCAGACAGCTTGGGTGATTCTGAAGACTAATGATAATTACAGAATGGTTCAAGCCCCCACGATGAGCCCAGCTCAGCGCTCCTCACGGAAATTACCTTGTAAAGGGCAGGCAAGAAACTGACGGAGCATGAATGGAGCCTCAGATGGGCCTCATTCCCAAGCCCACGCTGCTTCTGACAGGTTACCCTGATACTCACTGGTACTCACGTATGGATGGTTGCTCTGCAGTGTCCTAATTTAAAAGATCAGCCCATTACCTCATCAGTCGGCTTCAGGCTTTGAATCCATTTCTCTGCATCTATTCCTGGCAAATCTGAGTAAATTGCCCGTTAATAATGACTCTTTCCCAAACACTGTAGGGACACACCCTATTTGTAAAACTGAAAGAGTTACTCAGAAAAAAGAAAAAAAAAAAGCCATTTTCTCCATAAAGCTAGCTGGGATGGCTGAAATGAGCAACTTTTAGGTACCATATAGACTCTTGGGAATGATCTGGAAACCATGTTTATGATTATGAGGAAAATGACACAATCTCATCAAGACTTCCCAAGAGATAAATAAAACATTCTTACAGACCTTCAAAATATTTTCGCAACATGGCTCATACATTTTCTCTTCTCTAACATTAAATTTAAATTTGACCATATGAAGGATAATAAAGTTGTTCCTTGACAATACTCAATTATTTTTTCTTTTTGAGATGGAGTCTCGCTCTGTTGCCCAGGCTGGAATACAGTGGCACGATCTGGGCTCCCTGCAACTTCTGCCTCCTGCGATTAAGTGGTTCTCCTCCCTCAGCCTCCCAAGTAGCTTGGATTACAGGCACCTGACACCACGCCTGGCTAATTTTTGTATTTTTAGTTGAGATGGGGTTTTACCATGTTGGCCAGGATGGTCTTGAACTCCTGACCTCAAGTGATCTGCCTGGCTCGGCCTCTCAAAGTGCTGGCATTACAGGCATGAGCCAACACGCCCGGCTATACTTGATTATTCTTATTGAGTTCCTAGAAGGAAACAATATTTTGAAATGTTTCTCCCACCACCCTCCACTTCAATTTAAAACCAAGTGGGGATACTACTTGAAAACATAGGTTAAGATGAATTTATCGGCTGGCTCTGCCATCTTCAGTTATTTCTTGTTCGCCAAAGTTAGCTGTTTTCACTTTACTTTTCACAGCCTGCCTCTTGGTGATGAATCTTACATGGCTCCTCGCCCTTTCCTTGCCAGAGAGGTTTTGAATGTGGGGGTGGGGAGAGGTAGTTTGAAGAAGAAGGAAACACACCAAGCACTTAAGGGGCCCTGACATAAGCATGGCCTTTGTTGGGTCATCAACACAACCGTCCTCCACCCAGCCCACAGGTCCAGGGCACCCACTCTGTGAGCCATTGCTCCATGGCCCTCTACTGGGTAAGATGAGGTCAATGCCAATGACCCTGAGTTGAATCCTGCCCTCCAGGAATGTGCAGTGTGCTAGAAGAACAACGACCCCTATGAAATAACAAATGCGTCATATTCAAAGACTGCTATCTGCATAGCAAGGGGACCAGGTCTGAGTTTCGTGTCAGCATCACAGAACTGGAGAACAGCCCAGTTCTGTGTCTGGTACCATGGCCGACACGATCAATGTCAGGTGAGCAAGGAGAGGTTGTCTGAGTGCCAGCAGGAGGTGCCAGGGCCTTGCCCACTGAGTCACAACGAGCGGCACAGGAGCACCTGTTCTTGCTGCTGATGGGAAAAGTGGCAGGCAAGCTGCAGGCCAAGGTCGAATTGCAGTAAGCACCTGCTCTCTTATGAGAAAGGAAGAGAGTCAGAGCGAGATAGACGGCATTGGTCAAAAAGGTGGAGAGCAAACAGTGCAACCTGAGGCTGACAGCTCTTCCCTTTGACTCTGAGCAACGCTTCTTCACCACATTCTAAGAATCAACCTGAGACACAGGCTTGTCTGACAGCTCCTGTGGCGGAAAACCATAGGCCCCAAAAATGTGTAAATCAACAAACAAGGAGAGAATGATTCACAAGACAATCTTGCCTACCTCTCTTATTCCACAGATGGAAAAAAATAGACCTTGCAGGCAAGTGACCTGCCCAAAGTCAGCCAGAGGGCCCGTCCTGGAGCAGGGGGTCACACACTTCTTCAGAAAAGAGCGAAACAGCAAACATGTTAGGCTTTGTGGGCCATAAGATGTCTGTCCCAATGACTCAGCTCTGCTGTTGCAGTGTGAAAGCAGCCACAGAACAGTGCATAAATAAACTGGCATGGCTGTGTTTCCATATAACTATTTATAAAAACAGGCGACAGGCTGGACTTGGCCTCCTGGTGGTTTGCTTATATCTGCTACAGGGCTGTTGCTAAATACTGGGCTGGGTTCTCGGCCATTCATCAGCTGATTCTAACACTCTCTGGCTTATCTTGCTGTCAACAATGAAACAAAACACAAAAACTCATTCTGCTCAATTCTTCTGGCTTCCCTAAAGGTAAGAAAAGACCATCATAAGATTGTTTACCTTGTTCTCAACCATGCAGCCACTTCATTAGGAAGAAACCGTGTAGTTGTGGTGTGAATGTCTGCCAGCCACCAGCAGAAAAGCTTTGCATCTAGTGGGGAAGCTCTGCAGGGTAGAGGTGGCCTCAGGAAATCTAAAGGGGGTTAGGCACACCTGCAGTCACTTGGAATCAGCATGGGACTGCCAAACCATCTGATCCACAGTGAACCTTTTAGCCCCAGAATCTGACCACTTCTCAGTACCTTCACCACTGCCACCCTGGTTCAAGTCACTGCTCCCACTCCTGGACAATTGTCCAATATATATCTGCTGAATGAACAAACATCAAGAGTGCGCAGAATTCTGCACTATCCTCCTCATACAGGTGCTAAGGCCTATAGTTACCACCACCCCACTCCCTCAAGTCTAGCCTAGCAAGCTCCTTGACTTGTTTCAGAGCGTTATGGGATCACGGAGTGGAAAACACAGACCGAATGGCAGAATGGCCAGATGTGATGGACCCTGTATTGCACTGCTCAGATCTCCCTTCAGGAAAGACGAGCTTCCTCCCCTAGCTACTGCAGTCCCGTAGAAAGAGTGCTCTTGGCAATCCACCCTCTAGGAATTGACTGACTAAAAAGAGCTGTCTTGTCCAAGGTCAGAATTCCCTAAGTGGTTGGTAGAGGCGTTCCTTATGACTGCACCACAGAACACCTTCTGCTGGAAGCAGAAGGTGCCCAGCCCTGCTTCCCTTCATGGATGTCATATCTAAGAATGCTCACCAGTAAATACCCTGCCCATTCATCTCCACCTCAGACTCTGATTTCTAGAGAATCCAACATGAACACCAGGGAAGAGAGTAAAGTTTATCTTGGGGGATGGATTTATTTGGAAATTAGACCAGAAGTCAGTAAATTATAGACTGCAAGCCAAATCTGGCCTACTGCTTGTTAGTATAAATAAAGTTTTATTGGCAACAGCCACACTTACGTATTTATGCATTGTCAATGGCTGATTTTGCAGTACAACAGCAAGTTGTCGCCTGCTGTGCCCTTCTCAGTGACAGCCCCAGGCAGAGCAGGTAAGATGGTGGTGACTTGGTGGCAGGCCCCATCTCCACTGCCACTATCAAACAGTCTGAAGACTGTTGAGTAGTTGGTTGAGTAGCTGCTACAGAAACCATATGGCCTGCAAAGCCAAACATATTTTCAACTGGGCCCTTCACAAAAAAAGGGAAAAAGAAAAGGTTGCTCACCCCAATTCTAGATCATTAAAAAAAGTCACATTTGTAAAATATCTTCTATTCCCCTTAGTAAAAAGTCCTCATGGGATGAGAGTATGAGTCTGCCGTAGGCTTGGCTTGTATGTACACGGCTTGTTATCTCCCCTTGAGTGGTGTGAGCTTTGCATCTAGTGGCGAAGATCTGCAGGGTAGAGGCATCAGCCTCAGGAAACCTGGAGGGGGTTAGGCCTCATTATGAACATGGCAGACCACACCATCTAAGTGCAAATAGGCACAGTGCTCATTAGGAGAACTGGCAGGGATTTCTGCCTTCCAGCCATACACATCTTTATTCACTAGTGACGCTAAACTCCACTGAGGACGTCTCAGACCAATGCCACCAAAGCCTGTGCACCTGCTGAGGGAGTACACAGCTCCAGCGCCACCATGAAACACGAACACAAATAGGTGTGGACAGTGTATTCACCAGTCTCTTCTTCAGTAGCATCTACCATCATTGGAAGACTTTGCTCCCGCTACTCGAATATCTCAGGAATGGGGAAAAGCTTCAGATTTAAGCCACAGACGCATAAAACTGGCAGTAAGAAATGTGTCTAAGTCAACAGTGAGGCAGGCATGCACATCTGGTGAGGTGGGAACCATTCGGACCAACACTGCATAGTTCACAGACCGCCACAAATAACCGGATTTCAGGCTGAGAAGGATTTCTGAGCCCATACATTTTAACCGCATCAAACGATAAGGCTTATTACATTTTATCACAAAATGTGAGAGTGACTTGGAGGTCACTCTCCTAATAACCTACTGGGGTATCTGGCAACCAAATACTAGCATTACTCCAGATGTGCATAAGCAGTCTTCAGATATCACCTCTGATCGTGGCAGTGGAGGTGGGGCCAGCCATTGAATCTCCACCATCTTAACTGCTCTGCCTGGGGCTGTCACTGAGTACTGAACAGCAAGAGACAAGTACACACCTCTAGAACCAGTTGGGACTTGGACTGGGACTTGGACAATTCATTTAATCTTCAAGCCTCCTTTTGTGTTAATAAGCAAACTCTCTTTGTAGATGGTTGAATGGTTCAAAATAATGGATGCAGCCCAGGGCCTGGTGCCTAGGATTTCTACGACATATGCTGTGGTTATGAATATGATCATAATGATGAAGATGATGATGACAAGAATGCGGATTAAATTTTATGATAGACGCGGGGATTTGTACAATGCCTACCTCCATGGTGCTATCCAAATGCTTACCCACAACAGAGATGCAAAGATAAAATACACAGGGACCGAGGAGATGAGCAAAGAGAGAAGCAATTCCTTAACCTTCAGCGCCTGAAAGGGGAGCAGGTGCCCACGTGTCTTTTGGAATGCTACATCTCAGTAGACACAGCTATTTGAATTGCATGATGTGCTTGTGTTTCATTTTCCTAATCTTATCTTTTGGGCGCATATTCTGGAGGCTCATTCATGAATACAATTTGTAGAACTTTCTGTCCAATGACCTGATGCCTAGAACTAAAACTGCCTTGCCTCTGTCTGTATAATCTCCCAGGTTGCACCCACCAAGCTGCTGAACGTCAGTAAGCCAGCCAACAGAAGATCCTGCTCATGAGGCATTTTGGAATCCTTCAGATAAAAAGCATCAGATGCAGTAACTATAAAGTATGAAGACTGCGAATAGCATGTGTAACCACGGGAGGCTGTCAAGAATGTCTCAGATAGGATTCCAGCTTCAGACAGGAAAATATAAACAGTTTCTCTGAGTTTTAATGAGCGCTGCTGCAGTCTGAAAGCACTTGCATTAAGGATAAAAGGTTTTGTCAGGACTGAAGGTCAGCGAGCTCACCCTCGAAACATCGTGCCTACTGTGTGAGGACAGCCTGTGGTCGTTACAGTCAATGAGCTGTGCTGGTAAATTTCAGGCCAGAATTCTATAGCATGGACAGATGTGCCTTCTTGTCACCTGAGAAGAAATACGGTCCACTGGAAATTAGTTTCTGAGAGAGCACACAGCCAGGGCGCAGGTGTAGGTGAGAGTGTACATTTGTAGGCATCCGCAGCATGTGCCTCACTGTGTGCTCCAGGGATCTGTGGCTTTGGACTTTGCAGCTGAAGGGCTCAGAGTCACGTGGAACCTCTTTCCTTTGCAGAGCCCATCTTGGGCAAATAGAGCTGAAATTTTCTGAGACTGATGCGACCTCGAAAAACATGCAATCTTTCCCCTGCTCTAGTTACCCAGATGAGGAGCTCAGAGTGTCATGCGTTCACATTCTCTGAGCTAGAAATAATAGAGCAACAACTCTACACAAACGCGCCCCAAATGTGGTGCATACACACCATGAACTACTACTAAGCCATTGGAAGGAATGAAATCATGTCTTTTGCAGCAACTTGGT
This sequence comes from Saguinus oedipus, assembly GCA_031835075.1. Taxonomy (NCBI): domain Eukaryota; kingdom Metazoa; phylum Chordata; class Mammalia; order Primates; family Cebidae; genus Saguinus; species Saguinus oedipus. The sequence continues at coordinate 132,218,353 of CM063179.1, forward strand.
TGAAGCTGGAGACTATTAATCTAAGTGAAGTAGCACAGGGGTGGAGAGCCAAAAACTGAATGTTCTCATAAGTGGGAACTAAACGAGGAGTACGCAGAGGCGTGCAGAGTGACAGGATGGACTTTAGAGACTCAGAAAGGGAGGGTCAGAGGTGGGTCTAGGAATTAAAAGAAACTCACATTAGGTGCAATGTATACTGCTCGGGTGACGGGTGCGCTGAAACCTCAGAATTCACCACTGTACAATTCATACATGTCACCAAAACCACTTGTACCTCCAAAGCTACTGACACTTTAGAAAAGATATTTAAGACTCCTCTGGTCTCTGTGGGTATCTCTTTCCTCAGTTGATAGAATGAAGCCCCAGGGCCTAGAGCCACTCAAACGCTCCACATCTTTGGGATATGTGCTTTTTCTGGGGGATGTTGGCCCATAGGATGTAGAATGAATTCATTCTAGTTGCTTAAGATAATCTCTTGCTGAGTAGTCATTTCACAAAATCACAATCAAAAAATCTCCGCACAACCAAAGCCAAAAACTAAGTTGGGGGAATTTTCCACACTCTTGCTGCCCTCCTCTGAGATGAGTGTTTGAGATCTGGCTCTCATTATTAATGAAAAGCCTTTGGTGAAAAGTACTACAAATCCAATTATTTCACACCAGGAAACGTGGTTTAGAAATGAGGATGTGCTTTAACTGAGATAGCATACAACAATGCAGTGGTATATTTCTGGAATCTTCATCAATAAGGAAGATGAAGCACTTAGTCCGAGCAATCTCTTTAAATACTAAAGTGGGATTTATCTTTGGAACGCTGATAGCTGCTTATGTTGTCCTTCTTGTAATGAGTCTGTAAGACATGCATTTCAATGGTTTAATCAATCTGAAAGCCATGTCAAAATTGCTTTAAAAATCTCTGGGCATTCAATACATATACACTTGTTAAAAGTAATTACATCATTTAACATTCCTATATACAGTATAACTTTAAATGTTTTACAGTAATTTTTATTAATAAAGCTTTAATGGACAAAAATTGTACCATAAAATTATTACGCATATTCTGCATTTTCAATTATATACTAATATCTTTGACTTTTTTTTTTCCAAATAGAAAGTAATTCATAAGCCAGAGCCTCTCACAGAAAGTAAAGTTGAAAATCAGAAATTTACACAAAGAAAGAAATCTGGCCTCTTTCCTCCAGAAAAGGCCTGCTTTCCTCTTTTGATTTCCCAAAAAACGTGAAGAATCCTTAGAGCAACCCACCTTGGGAATTCTGCCTGGCCCTGGAAATGGCAGAAACAGCAACAAATACTCGCCGAGATGTCCCAGAAGACACAACCAGGGGGACAGAAGATTGCTGCTGCTGCTGCTGCTATTGGCAGAGTTCCTGACTTGTCTAATTTAGAAAATGTCCTATAATTACTTAACACACTCACACACACTCCCCACAGTCCACTGTGAAGCTTTGTGGTCTCGTTTTTATATCAATGAAGCTAACTTGAAAAGTAAAAAGTGCAGAATTCTGGACACTTCCAAATACACAGATGTTTGGCAGGAGAGAGCTGAAACATCTGGGGGTAAATGGCATTTCCTTCTCACCCTCTCTTGGAACGCAATGTGGGCACATTGTAAATTAACTTCCTTTGGAGGCCATTATTTCCTTCTCATTACATATGATCTGGAACTATTGGAAACAAGAATTTGACAGAAGGCCTCTTACAATCTACAAATGTCTCAACCAAAAAAACAAAACTATCCAATCAGACATCGATGCTGGGCTATCAGTCATCAACTGTGAGCAGAGATCACTGCCGATCTACTGAGACATGCCTCTTTTGTAAAAGAACCTCCCTCAACAGCCACCTCGCTAGGGCACTGGCACAGGTCACCCTCTTGCAGACGGATGCACCACTCACCTGCTCTGTAACTCCAGCCAGGAATGTGAATGGACAGTTGGTTGGCATGACAATGAGCCTCATGGTCCTTTATCCCTTTTCTTACAGTGACCTGGTTAGTTCCCACGTCTGCAAATTCCGTGTTTTCCGATGGAAAAGAATCACTCCAAGAACACGTGCCGGTCTCCAAACGCACCCGCCCCAATGATGGGGCTTCCTTCAAGCGACTTTCCTGTAAACCTGGGTTCCAGCGCTGGCCTAGGAGGTCCTGGGCTCCCTCCTCGAGCTCCTGCCTCGGGGCTGTGCTTATTGGCTCTCCGTTCACTATGCCATCTACTCCATCTGCTGTTAATCTGTGGGAACTACAGTTGAGGTTGAGCGACAGGACGGATCTGTGCATTTTGGGGCTGGCAATTTGAGGTTGCTCAAAAGGAATGGAGAGAGACTTGTCTACGTAATAGATGGAAGTTGGACATTGCTGAGACACCCTGAGGTGGACACAGGAACTGAACACCAGCGGGCTCTTTCCTGACAGTGACGTGTCTGGAGAAAAACTGGTCTCTTTGTCATCTGAGACCCAGGCCTCGCGTCTCTCACACAACCCTATGGGGGCCTCAGGAACCTTCAGCGGCACCTCCGAGCTGTTTCTGGAGAACTCTGTGCAGGCAAAAGCTCTCCGGTGCCGACCTGGATGGGGGCCATTGGCCAGAGCGGGGGGTGCCCGGAACAGAGTGTCCTCAGCCCTGCACTTGGGACACAGAGAGTCCCCAACAGTCCCCCACACCAGGGCGCTGGCTGGGGTGCCCACGCGCCTGGCCGTGATGGTGATGGACGCAAAACCTCTGCGGGGGCCCTCACAGGGGCTCTCCTCTTTGGGTGGCAGTTCCGTCCCAGGTCCTCGCTCATCTGACAGTGTTGGGATTCCTAATCTGCCCGGAAGGAACGCAAATGCTCTGTGAATGCTGACTCCACTGCGATTAGCCAGAGATGGCTTGGTGTGACGTCCACGAGACTGAGCCATCGCACACGGCGGGGGCAAGGAGGCCCTGTTTTCTCTTGACTTATTCTCATCAATCATCTGGGACCGTACTATGGATGAAATCATTTTTGTGTTTTGTGATGCCAGTGTCTCCTGCAAACAGAAAAAGATCCCGATTATTCAAGCAGTCTATCAAAACACAGGCAGGAAACTCGCTTGCAAGAGGCCACCAGGATGCTGGGGCACTTGGTTCGTAACACTCAGATGTCTTGTCTGAGGCTTTTTGCTGCACACTTGATGGTCAGAGATGGCAGGAAGGGCAGGAAAACTAGATGTTTATGACAAGCTATACATTCTGGAAACATTGGCCTGAGTAGTGAATTGGCTTTCTCTGCTGGGCATCTATTCTTAATTTATCTAATGATGTGTCATTGGGGATCATCTAATCCTGAAAACCACCCCCACCCAGCCCAGGAGCCCCTGAGTACAGGCTCACATCCTGAATGGAGAGGAAAGACAGAATTCCAGAGGTGGGCTGGAACCCAGTGCCACGGGTTTATGTGGAGATGAGTCAGCACTCCTGAAAGGAAATAGCAATGGTGGTTACCAGGAGCCCCCTCACCACCTCGGTCCCTTGCAGTCCTCTACACTAGCTGGCTTAGACTCTAATTCAGTTGCTTCCTGCTGCCTGGCATCACGGAAGTCAAAGTCCAGAGAGCAAAATAATAGAAAGCAAATGCCCACGTTTGCCCAGACCAACACTAGGACAATCAGTTGATTTCACTTATCAGAATTAGGGGGCAGGGGACACTGGACCAAGACACATGTAGCTTTGCTGCACTTGCACGATCAGTTGCATAAGCATGACTGTTTGTCCAGTGTTTGTAAATGATCGAGGTGTTTCACTTTTCCTAATCAGCAGACTGTTTGTCCTCACAGTACATTGCTCGTGTGTCCAAGAGTGTGCCATGATTTTTAACAAAGCATCTAACCAGGTCAAGACTGGAAAGAAGAATCTCTTCTGTCCTTACTTTTTTTTTTATCATGGTCATGTATGAAGCACTACAAAAAAATGACACGGAAGATGGACTACACCCCAGCACTTGGTGAATGCTAACAGGGTCCTAGCCCCCATTTAGACGTTCATTATGGTACATGCTTAAAATGAATCCTTGCGTAGAGCTGCACAGGATCTGGAATAATATATGTAACCACTAAGCTCCCACTGCTTACAGAGAATCTTTGCTCCGGGGGCCTGAGGGCAGAACCGGATGCCCAGCACCTGCTGCAGCAACTCTCAAATCCCAACACGCAGAGAATGGCCTGAGATGTTACAACTGCAAGTTCCCCAGGCCCCAGAGACCGATTCTGTAGGCTGTGGGTGGCACCCAGGCATCTGCATGTCCACTGACATCCCTGTGATTCTGATGCAGGTGATCTGGGTCACATACTTTGAAAAACACAGGCAAGTTGTGAGGCTGCTGGTCTTCTCAACAACACATTTTTGGAAGGAGAGGGCCCGTGTATGTTGGAAGCAGGGTATTTGCTTATTCCAAGATGTGACAGCAAGCATGGTAGCATTTTTATTTTCTTCAGGGCAGGACTAATATTTGCTGACTCAAATAATTGCATGTTCCCCACAAGCTGGACATTGGGCATTGCAATTCCACGTGGCTGTGGGAGGACCAGTGTGAGTGATCGTAGCCACCTGAGGGGCTTTCTGCCCTTACAGTCAGGCATGGGAAGGTGGTTGGCTTACTTTGCATGACAACCTCTATCACATTATATGTGTTTTTTTAAAGATACATGGAAAGTTGTACTTCAAAAGATACCCAGAGATGACAGAAAAAGAAGAAATAGACAGGAGAGTCATTTTAAAATTTATGTCATTAAAAAAAAAATCAATGCAGCAAAGCATTCCCTAACACATTCCAAGTAACTGGTATCCTTTTCAAGTTATCCTCTTTCATCACACGCCATATTTTACACTATTCTATATTATTTCCCTGTGCTAAAATCTCATGTTTTAATTTGTCATTTCTCTGCCCGTTCCCCTAACCCATCACATCCATTAGAATGGCAAGCTCCTGTTTTGTTCATGATAGTATAACCTGTACTAATTACAATACCAACCATATTAAAAATTAATACTTTAAAATAAAAAAAATCAAAATATCTCTGATTTATTTTAGAAAAAAAAAGGTCAATGGCATGCAGTAGCACTGAGTCACGAAAGGGGACATTCAGCCCTCTCTGTAGCCCAATAGGTCCCTCAGACTTCCAGTTCGTATCACACATTGCTTCCTTGAGGCTTGCTCTGCTGGAAGTCCTGGTAGGTAGGGCTTCCTTTCCAGCAGTTGTCGGCCCAGGCTACATCAGTCACCTGGGAACTCATCCAAACCCCAATGGCCAGGCCTCATTCCCAAACAATTACATTAGAATTCCTGGGCAGGGAGACCCAGGCATCGGTGTTCATAGAGCTTCCAGTGTGACTCCAGCCTGAAGCCCCAATGCTTCTGTGGCATCCTGAATCCCTTCCCCCTGTAGCAGTTTTTATGGCTGTAGTTCACATACGAGAAAGCTGAAGTGCACCTGGTGCCTATTTCACTTGGTACACAGTCCCTCCCATTAGAGTTAAATTTAGTTCTGATCATAATTGTTCCTGTCTACCCTACAGAGTGCAATCATACCCAGTAGAAACTCTTTGACACTGCTCTTTGAAGGAAAAAAAAGACTGCCTGCAGAGAAACCACTGAGACAGAGAGTGTGTGCATGCGTGTGTGTGCGTCTGTGTTGGTGGGGAGCGCATGTTAAAGATGCAGATTTCTAGACCTCTCCTTCCTTGGACCCTGATGCATCAGGATCTATGTGGATAAAGCCTAGAATTTGTATCTTTCAGCAGTTCCCAGGTGATTCTTCTGCATGGATATGGTGGGAAGGATGCCAGCCTAGGACTCAGGCCACCTGGGATCCAGCATGAGCGGGGACTCCCATACTGGATACAGGACCTTGGACAGGGCCTTGGCTTCCATAGCTGCTGAGCAAGGAGAAAACGGGTGGTTCTTGTGGGGCCCCCAGGCTTCCTCGTACTGTGGTCTCCAGTATCAAGAGAGTACCTATTCTCCAGGGCTCAGGACACCATGACAGCCTTGAGCTTGGTATCCACAAGGGGTATGTTGCTGGGAATGAGTGAATGCCATCTCATCTTAGAACAACAAGGATGGGAAATACATCCTTCAACAAGGATGAAGCCACAGCCAGAGCCCAGGGCCCTCCATGCTGAGGGATGCCTCCAGGCTGTGCTCAGGGGCTGCAGGCTTGTGTGTCCCTCCAGAAGAACCTAGAGACCCAGAAGACGGGATAAGGAATTAGCCACCATGGTGAGTGTAAATTAGTTCAACCATTGTGGAAGGCAGTGTGGCGATTCCTCAAGGGTCTAGAAATAGAAATACCATTTGACCCAGCAATCCCATTACTGGGTATATACCCAAAGGACTTTAAATCATTCTATTATAAAGACGCATGCACATGTATGTTCATTGTGACACTGTTCACAATAGCAAAGACCTGGAACTAACCCAAATGCCCATCAATGATAGACTGGATAAAGAAAATGTGGCACATATATACCATGAAATACTATGCAGCCATAAAAAAGAATGAGTTCATGTCCTTTACAGGGACATTGATGAATCTGGAAACCATCATTCTCAGCAAACTGACACAAGAACAGAAAACTAAATACTGCATGTTCTCACTCATAGGTGGGTGTTAAAAAATGAGAACACATGGACACAGGGAGGGGAACATCACACACTGGGGTCTGTTGGGGGTTGGGGGCTAGGGGAGGGGTAGCAGGAGGTGGAGAGATTGGGGAGGAATAACATTGGGAGAAATGCCTGATGTAGGTGACAGGGGGATGGAGGCAGCAAACCACCATGGCATGTATGTACCTATGTAACAATCCTGCAAGGCCTGCACATGTATCCCAGAACTTAAAGTATTAAAAAAAAAAAAAAGGAACTAGTCACTGTTTCATTAAGTGGGGCCTGACAAGTGTAGCCATGATTTTTTACTCTAGCAGATGTGAATAGATGGGGGAAGAGAACTAATGAACAGCATGAACTTGAACTTATTTCTGAAGCCCTGGAATCACTCAGGATGTCAAGGGGACACTGATCCTGAGGGACAAATGCTGATGAATGCCCAGTTCCAAAAAGAAATCGATTTGCCCTCTCAAAATACAATGTGTGATGTAATTCTAGGGTACACACTCTTCCCATGACCCAGCAGAAATGAGTGAATATCTGACATAATCCAATCTATAAAGGAGCGAGGGGTGTTCACATCAAAGGGATACCATATTTCAGTGGAATTTACAATGAGATTCATTTCAGTTTGCCTGAATTACACAAATAGAATGATTCATTACATATCCAATACATTGAAGTTTTGCCGATAGAAATGTCGAAGTCACATAACTTTTTTTAGGTGCAATTCTATTACTAATAACACACAGTCACAGTCAAACTCTGTTTAACTGTGTATCCCACATATTTATTTGGGCACCTACTATGTGCCAAAGGCTGCATTTTTCCAGTGCGTAGTCTCAGCTTTGACAAGAGTCCCCAAAACTGGGAGAAATGGAGAAGGAAACATAGGAGGGCCCTTTGCTCTTTCCTATACAGCACATTCTCCTGCGTATCAAACCCGTTCTCTCAGTGAGAGCCATTCAATGATTGAAGATAAGGTCTAACCTGTTCAAAATCTGTATGAGTCTGCCAGGACTACCACAGCACCAAAGTACCATACACTGCATGACTTAAACAACTGAACTAATTTTCTCAGTTCTAGGAGCTGGAAGTCTGAGATGAAAGTGTCACAGGGCTGGTTTCTTCTGAGGCCACTCCTTGGCTTGTAGATGGCCACCTTCTTCCTACATCTTCACAGTCTTCCGTCTGTTCTCTGCCCCATGACTGGGTCCTAATCTTTTCTTCTTCTAAGGACACAGTTGGAGTGGATTAGGACCCACCCTAATGACCTCGCTTAACCTTAATCACTTCTTTTTTTTAAATATTTTATTTTTATTGCATTTTAGATTTTGGGGTACATGTGAAGAACATGCAAGACTGTTGCATAGGTACACATGTGGCAGTGTGATTTGCTGCCTTCCTCCCCCTTCACCTATATCTGGCATTTCTCCCCATGCTGTCTCTGCCCAACTCCCCCCGGCCCGCTGTCTGACCCCTATTTCCCCCCAACATACCCCAGTTTGTAGTGCTCCCCTCCCTGTGTCCATGTGTTCTCATTGTTCAACACCTGCCTATGAGTGAGAATATGTGGTGTTTGATTTTCTATTCTTGTGTCAGTTTGCTGAGAATGATGGTTTCCAGGTTCATCCATGTCCCTACAAAGGACATGAACTCATTTTTGATGGCTGCATAATATTCTGTGGTGTATATGTGCCACATTTTCCCTGTCCAGTCTATCATTGATGGACATTTGGGTTGGTCCAGGTCTTTGCTATTGTAAACAGTGCTGCAGTGAACATTTGTGTGCATGTGTCCTTATAGAAGAACGATTTATAGTCCTTCGGATATATACCCAGTAATGGCATTGCTGGGTCAAATGGAATTTCTATTTCTAGGTCCTTGAGGAATTGCCGCACTGTCTTCCACAATGGTTGAACTAATTTACACTCCCACCAACAGTGTAAAAGTGTTCCTATTTCTCCTCCCAACCCTAAACCAGGAAGAAGTTGAAACTCTGAATAGATCAATAACAAGGTCTGAAGTTGAGGCAGCAATTAAGAGTCTACCACCCAAAAAAAGCCCAGGTCCAGATGGGTTCACAGCCAAATTCTACCAGACATACAAAGAGGAGCTGGTACCATTCCTTCTGAAACTATTCCAAATAATTCAAAAGGAGGGAACCCTTCCCAAATCATTTTATGAGACCAACATCATCCTGATACCAAACCCCGACAGAGACTCAACAAGAAAAGAAAACTTCAGGCCGATATCCATGATGAACATAGATGCAAAAATCTTCAATAAAATACTGGCAAGCCGATTGCAACAGCACATCAAAAAGCTTATCCATCATGATCAAGTAGGATTCATCCTGGGGATGCAAGGCTGGTTCAACATACGCAAGTCTATAAACGTAATTCACCACATAAACAGAACCAAAGACAAAACCACATGATTATCTCAACTGATGCAGAGAAAGCCTTTGACAAAATTCAACAGTGCTTTATGCTAAAAACCCTCAATAAACTAGGTATTGACGGAACGTATCTCAAAATAATAAAAGCTATTTATGACAAACCAACAGCCAATATCATATTGAATGGGCAAAAACTGGAAGCATTCCCTTTGAAATCTGGCACTAGACAAGGATGCCCTCTCTCACCACTCCTATTCAATATAGTACTGGAAGTTCTAGCCAGATCAATCAGGCAAGAAAAAGAAATAAAGGGTATTCAGATAGGAACGGAGGAAGCCAAATTGTCTCTATTTGCAGATGACATGATTGTACATTTAGAAGACCCCATCATCTCAGCCCAAAATCTCCTGAAACTGATAAGCAACTTCAGCAGAGTCTCAGGATACAAAATCAATGTGCAAAAATCACAAGCATTCCTATACACCAATAACAGACTAAAGAGAGCCAAATCAAGAACGAACTGCCATTCACAATTGCTACAAAGAGAATAAAATACCTAGGAATATAACTAACAAGGAATGTAAAGGACCTTTTCAAGGAGAACTACAAACCACTGCTCAAGGAAATAAGAGAGGACACAAACAGATGCAGAAACATTCCATGTTCATGGTTAGGAAGAATCAATATCGTGAAAATGACCATACTGCCCAAAGTAATTTACAGATTCAATGCTATCCCCATCAAACTACCAATGACCTTCTTCACAGAACTGGAAAAACCACCTTAAACTTCATATGGAACCAAAAGAGAGCCTGCATAGCCAAGTCAATCCTAAGCAAAAAGAACACAGCAGGAGGCATCACACTGCCGGACTTGAAACTTAATCACTTCTTTAAAGGTCCTACCTCCAAATGCAGGCACAGTCTGAGAAAGTAGAGGACAGGACTTCACCGTATCAATTTAGTGGGGGTTGGGTAGACGTGAGTCAGCCCCTAACACATTGCCTTGTGTTCCATCCCTCTTCTGGGCCTGGGAAACCAAGAAGGGGATGAGACAGGGGTTAATGTTCCTCAGTCAGTCTTCTACTTTTAAAACTGGGCAAATTTTCCTTAGAAAGTAATTACATTTTTACACCCAGTATCTTTTCAAATTAAGCTGTTTCAAAGTGACATTCCATCTTTCTTTCTACTGGATTAACTAAACATGCCTTTACAAAGAGATTTGTTTCATCTGAAATAAAATTAACTAAGATTTGATTTAAAAGGAAGAAGAAAATCATCTCATATTTACAGTAGAATGTTCAAGTGGGAGAGAGGTCAGATGCGTAGCTGGGTTTTGTGTCTTGCTTTGGGAGTAAACTGTCCCTTTCCGGACCATCACACACAACACATTTTTAACACTTTCTTTTTCACAGGTGCTGCTTTGAGATATTGACAGCTCTTAAATGTTTCAAAGATGATTTTGTAGTGCTGGTAACTGCTTTCATAGTTTTGTGCTTTTATTGACTGTTTTGAACTTCATATTTATGCCTTAAGAGGTATTTCTAAGAAGGGCATAATTCCATAAATTGAAGTCAGAAAGAGACATGTGGCAGATTATCAGAGGAATCAGCTCTTAAGCCACTGGAGTGAGGATGCCTCCATCCCTGTAGCAATTTATTTCTCAAAAGAATAAGCCTCTCCGCCGATCTCTACCTTGAAACATGTATTTCTCCCCATTGCTGCTCTGCAAGCTTTACGCTGTATTTGCCGGAGGATTCTTTGGCTGCAGCTTCCCACAGAAGACTCTGCAGTCCTCTGCATTTGCTGCAAAGCTGCCTTCCTCCATTGAGTTGATCTGGAGCCATCATCACTAGGTAACCTGTTGGCCTGGTGGCATTTCACCCCGAATGGAAGGGCATTTTCCAATGTATGAACACATTCTGGTATGTAACAACAGGGGAGACAGTTTTAAGGCAAATGGAAAAATCTGAGCTTTTCTCACTCTCCATTGGGAAACTTTTGCCTTTCCATACAGTTACTAAAAACAAAGAACTCCATGCATCCTGATAGAGAGCAGTGAAAAGCCAGAAAGAATTTATTTTCCCCCAATTTTTAAATTGTGGTGAAATACACATTAAATAACATTTACTATGTTAGCCATTTTAAGTGTACAACTTAGTGTATAAAACGCATTCATAATGTTGAACGACCATCATGATTTATTTCAAGAACTCTTTTCATCTTGTAAAACTGAGACTCTATACCCATTAAATAAATACTAACTTCCCAGTCCCCTTTCCTCATTCTCTGACAACCACCTAGAATCACTGTTTTGTTTTTTTTTTAAGGTGGAGTGGGTAAGTAAATCATGGTTGCACAACTGCATCTTATATTATGTAGAAATTAAAAATACAAATTACAAATAATTTAAATGACATGAGGAACTGCTTGTGATGGGATATTATAAGAGAATAAATCAAGGGAGCTGTCAAAGTTAATATGCATCACAGTCCTATGTTAAAATCCATGGGGAAAATGTACAGATAAATATTTTCTTATTTATATGTTTCTGTCTTTTCCTGTTTCTGCATAGGGTTGCTATTACTTTTATTAAGAGGAAAATTTCAAAAAAATTTTTAAAGAAGATAACTGCTCCATATTTACTCCTTTTAAATAATCATTTGCCAGAAAAGGTGACTTCCTATCACTGCTACAGCTTGAATGCATTTTGGAAGGACAAGTGATCAATTTCGTGCGGGTCCTGGAGGAAAGGTGGTGACTTACAGCAGCCACGGTGGCAGGACAGCAGGGCAGTCACTGGCGTGTTTCATCCTCTTATGGCAGCATTCTAGCACATGCCCAGGAACAGGCTTTAAATGTTCCAAGTTAGGGGGAAAAGTTTTAGTCACCTTCTGACCAAATTAGATGATCCAGACGATTCCAGAGCAGGTGGTTAAAAGGAGGTATAATTTCCAGAGACATTGAACTCAGTCATAGATAATGACCAAGAAATAGAGATAAATAGAGATAGAGAGAGAGAGAGAGAGAGAGAGAGAGAGAGAGAGAGAGTGTGTATTACAAGGATACAGCCACAAGGGGTGTGTCGTTGGGACTGTGTGAATGTCATCTCATCAACATTCAACATTAGTGGCTAAAGTCTGATTAATTTTTGAAATCAACAGGAAAATGCTGAAATTTGCCAGCTCAATGGGAAAAACAGGTAACAAAGATCCTCAGTTGACATCTTTCTTAAAAAAAGCGTAGTGATGGAGTGCAGCGGTTTCATCCCCACACCCTTCCCTGACTCAGTCTCTCTCCTCCTAACTGACATGTCCACCCAAGGACAGCTCTGAATGACGCACTGCTCTTTCCGCTCCTTTTCCTCCGCAAACCCAGGGCTCCGGCTCCTGCTTCCAGGGAATAGATTAATTATAGTCATGCATCTTTACATCTTGAGACAGTGAGCTTGGTGCTTTCACATAGAAAGGGCTTTAAATATTGATGACTAAATTTCAGGACCCCAAACAACATCCTTTCTCCATCTTGTGGGATTTCAGGCACCGAGTCTCTGGAGGAAATGTAGAGCTTTATTAAACGCAGACCCAAATGAAAGTAATACCCAACACAAGCATTTTGGGTAAAAGAAAAATATTTTAACAGATATCTCTGCTACTTTAATCTGTTATGAGAGATCGATTCTTATAATTCCACTCTCGCTTAGAACTACAAAAATGGGCAGTGAAATCTCCAACTGCGACAGACAGCAGATGCCTTGTAAACTGTAACATCTTGGACAGCTTTTTAAGGTGAGAAAGTCCATACTGTAAATCTTGTTAATTCAAAAGAGTCTTCCACCACGACAGTCCTTTAGAGTAAGCTAAGAACAAAAGCTTCAGAGCCAGGCAGGTTATACGAGCTGTGAGATTTGGGGCAAGTCACTGCTGAAGCTGTAGTTTTCTCATTTCTAGGTATTAATATAAGAGCAGTACCTGTCTCATGGGGCTATGGGAAGGATTAACGGAATCAGTCATTAGTCAGAGCCTGGTATGACACGCTGACAATATTAACCACTGTGCACCAAGCTCTTTTGTTCCTAGAATCTGAAATATTTCATTTTATAAATATGACCTCTAATTTTCCTCCCTATTTCAGACCACTGACACTTTTTGCAGTTCTAACAACCTATACCAGCTTGTTAGATTTCAGAGAACCTCTTTCACGTCTTGAAAATGCTGTATGTCATAATTCTCCCTCTCTCTCTCCCTCTCTTTCTCTGTCTCCAGCAGACAAATTTTAGTGGAAAATTGAGAGAAATTGCCATATTCTTAGAGACTGCAAACTTACAAATTGCTTTTGGAGATGATAAAAGAATAATTAAAGCTACCGTGTATGCTTTCGTGTAACAAGTCTTAGTCATTGATGGTTAGATTGTTTGCTGCATTAATTCAATTTTTGACTAAATAAAATAAAATGCAATCACATCACAAGTAGGCCAGTGATTATGTTTTATGGATGGGTGCATTTTGCTGATTATTTTAGAAGTTAGAAATGTATGTTACCTTGGTGAAGTCAGATTTCGCCTCTGTAACATCAGACTGGAGATTTTTAAGGGCAATTTGATTGCTTGTACTGTGGTAGTTGTCCCGTAATCCTAGGCAAAAGGAGATAATATTGCTACTTTTCAGTATATAAAAGGATAAAATGAAATATATAACTCTATGTAAAATTTAATGTCACCTACTCACATATCCTATCAGCCAATAGTAAATCCAGATAGTCTAACCATGACAAAAATCTTACACATATCTCTCATTTATTCCATTCCCTCCATTTAACCTCTCTGGGTTCTTTATTAGTTTATTCAGCTGCAAGATTTCTTCTTCTGTACAATCCTTATGTTCCTTAGACTCAGTCATAATTGCATAATTTTAGCCTTATCATATTTGCCAGTGTCCCGAGTTTATGCTCAGCAGAAGAAATTTCCCAGCATTGCTAGAGGTAAGAATGGCTGAAATACAAAACTGACCTTCATTCAGCCTCTTAATGCAACCATTACTGGAAGGGGCATGGATGACTCAGAAACTGATATAAAAGTGTTTTCAACCCTCTGAGGATAATTTAGTGATAACATCATGAGATGCTTTATGTAAAATCCCCTACATGTGCCTTTCTGTGAGTGTCTGCCACAGAGATAGCTAAGGATATTGTCAGGTCCAACTGCGCAGAGCAGTAGACTAAACACTGGAGAACTGGGGTTCTAGGCCAGGATCCCCCAATCTGGCTTAATAACAGCGGACACATCTACAGATCCACTCTTGACCTGAATTCCTCATCCACCGCACCTGCCCTGAGTGCCTCGTGGAGCCCTGCACAGAAGCTTTCTCTTAGATGCAGCACTGCAGAGTTGCACTCCAGAGCCTCAGGCAGACACAGCCCCCACTGTCTCTAACAGTGACCTTTGTCAGGTTGCTAATGTAGAAACATGAACCAAACCCAGGGAGGCAGTGTGAGCATGGAAGTAGGAAGCAGGCCCAAAAGAGGCCCAGTTTCTGCAGCCCAGGGTGACCACTCTGCCTCTGCAATGCAAATACTCCAGGGAAGGTGATTTTTCAAGGGGCTGTAATAAATGGCTCTCCAACTGCTAGTGCAGGTGATGAGAAAGAAGAGATTTATGAAAGCCATTCCCTAAAGTCCTGCTTTTATCCAGTCATCAAAAAGGTTTATGAAAATTTTAGATATACAGTCACGTACTGCATACAATTTTTCAGTCAATGAAGGACTGCATATAGGAGAGTGGTCCAATAAGATTATAATGGAGCTGAAAAATTCTTTCACCTAGTGACACTGTAGCCAGCAGAACGTCATAGTGTAATTATTTAAATAAGTGTAGTGTAGCCAAAGTGTGCAATGCTTGTAGTCTACAGTAGTAGACAATACTGTCCTAGGCCTCCATATTCACTCACCACTCCCATCCCACTCATCCAGAGCAACTTCCAGTCCTGCAAGCTCCATTCATAGTAATTGTCCTATACAAGTGCACCATTTTCTATCTTTTAGCCTGTATTTTTACTGTACCCTGTTTACGTTCAGATACGTTCAGATGCACAAGTAGTTACCATTGTGTTACAATTACCCACAGTATTCAGCACAGCCGCACGCTATACATGTTTGTAGCCTGGGAATGAGAGGCCATACCATACGGCCTGGGTGCGTAGGCGCCTGTGCCATCTGGGTTTGTACATTCTACAAGGTTCGCACACCAACAAAACCCCCAATGGCGTTTCTCAGAACATATCCCCATCCTCAAGCACTGCATGAATGTAACTTGAAGCATTTTATGAGGAAAGTAATGTGCTTTAATATTTTCAAATCTCGGAGAGAGATCCAAGATGGCTGATTGCTAACAGTTCGGGATTGTAGCTCCCAGTGAAAGCGCAGAGAATGGGAGGACGCCACACTTTCAGATGAATTTTCGTCACTCATGGACCAGAAGATCCCCAGTGGAGGGGCCCCACGGGTCGCCAGCGCGACTCTTGTGGCCAGCGCAGCAGTTTTGCCGGCGCCTCGGCACGGCAGCTCTTCATGCAGAGTTAGAGATTCCCGGGCAGAAGAGCACCATCAGTCTTATCGCTGCTGATTTGGCCGGCGCAGTGTGTTGCTCGGATTCCAGCACTGGGAATCAATAAACTGGGCGTACACTCAGAAACCCAACTAGAAAGGCAGTAATTGTAAAGACAACAGATGGATAAATTTATAACAAAGGGAAGAAACCAGCCTAAAAAGGCTGAGAATACCCAGAATCAGAACCCCTCTCCCTCTATGGGGGATTACAGTTCCTCATCAGCAACTGAACAAGCCCTGATGGAAAAGGACTGTGTGCCATTATCAGAAGTAGGCTTCAGAAGGTGGATGATAAGAAACTTCTGGGAGTTAAAAGAACTTGTTCTAACCCAATGTAAAGAAACTAAGAACTTTGAAAAAAGGTTTGACGAAATGCTAACAAGAATAGACAATATCGAGAGGAATATAAATGAACTAACGGAGTTGAAAAACACAACACAAAAACTTAGCGAAATATGCACAAGTTTGAATAGCCGAATTGATCAAGCAGAAGAAAGGATATCAGAGGTCGAAGACCTACTTAATGAAATAAAACGAGAAGACAAGAATAGAGAAAAAAGGATAAAAATGAATGAGCAAAGTCTCCAAGAAATGTGGGACTATGTGAAAAGACCTAATTTACGTTTGATAGGTGTACCTGAATACGATGAAGATAATGAATCCAAGCTGGAAAATACACTTCAGGATATTATTCAGGAAAACTTTCCGAATCTAGCAAAGCAGCACAATATTCAACCCCAGGTAATACAGAGAACACCACAAAGATATTCCTCAAGAAGAGCAACTCCAAGGCATTTAATCTTTAGATTCACCAGGGTTGAAATGAAGAAGAAAATACTAAGGGCAGCCAGAGAGAAAGGTCAGGTTACCCACAAAGGGAAGCCTATTAGACTTACAGCAGAGCTCTCAGCAGAAACCCTACAAGCCAGAAGAGAGTGGGGGCCGATATTCAACATCCTTAAAGAACAGAACTTTCAGCCCAGAATTTCATATCCTGCCAAACTAAGCTTCACAATTGAAGGAAAAATAAAATATTTTATAAACAAGCAAGTACTCAGAGATTTTATTACCACCAGGCCTGCTTTACAAGAGCTTCTGAAAAAAGCATTATACATAGAAAGGAACAACCAGTATTAGCCTTTCTAAAAATATACCAAAAAGTAAAGAGCATCAACATAAAGAAGAATTTACATCAACTAATGGATAAAATAGCCAGTTAACATCAAATGGCAGTAACCCTAAATTTAAGTCGACTAAATCCCCCATTCAAAAGATACAGCCAAAACCCAACAGTATGCTACATCCAGACCCATTTCACATGTAAGGATACACAAAGACTCAAAACAAAGGGATGGAGAAAGATTTACCAACCAAATGGAGAGCAAAAATAAATAAATAAACAAAAAGCAGGAGTTGCAATTCTCGCATCTGATAAAATAGATTTCAAAGCAACAAAGATATAGTGGTAAAAGGATCAATGCTGATGATCCCAACACCAGATACATAAGTCTCATAAAGAGATTTAGACTCAACTAGACAGAAAATTAATAAGAATATCCAGGACTTGAACTCAGATCCGGAACAAGTAAACTCAATAAATATTTATAGAGCTCTCCGTTTTAAATATACAAAATAAACATTCTCCACCTTAAATATACAAAATATTGATCGGCCATTATTAATACCCATTTTTAGAATAAACTGCATTCCCGTTTTCTCTCCCTCTTTTTCTTCCTCTTTCTTCCTCTCCTTCACTCCTTTTTTTCTTTCTTTCTAAAAAAAAAACACTCTTGGCATGCTTAGAACAGAGAGATTCTCTCCTTTATTCACTTCTTTCCTATGTCCTACATAAAAAAAGAAAAAGAAACTTTACAGAGGCATCAAGATACAAATTTCAACAATGCTTATACCAGCATTGTTTGTCCTAGCCACCAACCATAGAAAATCCAATTGCCCAACTGTTGAGAGGGTAATATGGTAGTATACACAAATTAAAAAAAATATTTGCAAATCTGGCAGGTTTGCAAATCTCATCTTGTCCTCGGGCGACAGTGAGCCCCATCAGCTCTAATTCATATGTGGGGCCGTGCCTCCATCCATGACTGCTACTGAGTGACAGAGACAGTTATCCAAGATGATGTGCGCAGATTACTTTTCGTGAAGTGCAAACGTAAGGCCTGAAAGGTCTCATGGATTCCTGTGCAGAGATGATGCATCGTGCTGAACTGACAATAAAGCTGATGAAGACAGAAATCACCTGCTCTGGTCATGTGGCTCCAGATGTGGTTAAGAACTCTGGAGTCAGCACAGGCTGAGGTCAGACAGCTCTGGGCCTGCATCCTGCATCCTCAGGATGACCTACAGTGGATGGGCTGCATAGTCTGAGTTTCTTCTTTTATAAAAGGCAGGCAATAACACCTCCTGGAAAAATGCTGCCTTGTCATCGGTGCAATGAGAGTACAGTATGGAAAGCACTTGGGCAGAGTGGGGTATGGAGTTCATGTTTGATAAATGACACCAGTTATGGTCAGTAATGAGCAGGATCAAGGCGGCACTCCCCAAGACCCAACTGGTTGCCATCACTGTGGCATCAGTGGTCAGGAAGCCACTGGAATCACACCACAGAGTCCCAGCACCTGAATCCAGTTCTGGTTACTCCTGTGGCTTTGAGCAAGTTACTCAGCATCCTTTGGTTTCCCACCATGACATGTAGACAATGAGGGTACCTACTTCAGA
Organism: Saguinus oedipus; assembly: GCA_031835075.1. Classification (NCBI taxonomy): domain Eukaryota; kingdom Metazoa; phylum Chordata; class Mammalia; order Primates; family Cebidae; genus Saguinus; species Saguinus oedipus. The sequence continues at coordinate 132,236,736 of CM063179.1, forward strand.
GGGTTACTGAAAGAAATTAAATAACATAACCATCCCTTAGTACAATGCTCAGAATATAACAACATACAGTAAACACTAGTTTTAGGGAGGTGCCTCATCTCTATCAGGGAGGCGGAGGGACTGCCATGATCAGATACACAAAGGCTGAGCATGAGCTGTCTGTGGCTGCTGCAACAAATGACCACAAATTCAGGGCTTATGTAACACAAGTGTGTTGTTCTCCAGGTGTAGAGGTCAAAGGTCCAACCTGGCCTCACTGGGCTAAAATCAAGGTGGTGGCAGGGCTGGGTTCCTTTCTGAAAGCTGTAGGGGAGAATTCTCTTCCTTGCCTTTTTCAGCTTGTAGAGGCTACGTGCATTCCTTAGCTCACAGCCTGAATCACTCAAACTTCTGTTTCCAATATCACATCTCCTTATCTGACTCTGACCCTTCTTCCTCCCTCTTGTAAGGACCCTCAGATTGGACTGAGCCCACCTGTAGAATCGAGGCTACTCTCCCCATCTCAAGGTTATTAACTTAATCTCATTTACCAAGTTCCTTTTGCCAAGTAAAGTAACATATTTATTAGTTCCAGGGATTAAGACATAAACATCTTTGTAGGGGAGATATTATTCTGCCTACTATAGACTAGTTGGGGAGATGGAGGTAGATGTATTAGAGGTAGTGTAGGGCCTTTAAAATAATGAATATAAAGTCTATAGAGCAACATGAGAAGGTGCTTACAATGCTATGTTATCAAAAGGAAAAAGCTGGGGCAACAGACTTTCCATCCCAGAACCATGGCCCAATTTGTCCATGACCTTGTGGAGAAGACCCCGGTGCTGGTAAACACTGCTGTGACTTAATCAAAGCCTCAATTGGCCACATTTTGGCACAACCCCAAGGCTGAGCTGGTTCCTCCCACCCCTGCTGAGATTCCTAGAGCTATTCAGAGCCTGAACAAAGATAGTCAATAGTGCTCAGACTCATAGCCGCTAATAGCTCACAGTTAAGAAAGCTGTGCTGACTGGTTTGGCGGCTACTGAGGTGTGGACATGGTTTTATGTCGGAGAGATCATAGGCAAGCATGGCATCATTAGCTATCATATTTGAAGACCAATCTTTCACATCTGATTATGTTTATTATTTGAGTGTTGTTGGCCCATGTGTGATCAGACTGCTAGCTGAATAAAATAAGATAATAATAATAAGAAGAAGAAGAAGGAGAAGGAGAAGGAGAAGGAGAAGCAGCAGAAGGAGGAGGAGGAGGAGTAGGAGGAGGAGGAGGAGGAGGAGAAGGAGGAGGAGGAGCAGCAGCAGCAGCAGCAGCAGCAGAAACCCTATGAACCATATTACAGCAACATTTATAAAATGTATGTAGGTCCTCAACCCCTGCCTCAGGCTCTGCCTCTTGGAAACCTGACTGAAGACAGGACCCTACCTTGCATTGCTGTTCAACAGCAAGGCCTCCCAAAATGTGGCCCCCAGACCAGCAGCATCCACATGATGAGGGCACTTGTTAGAAATTCACATTCTTGTGTCTCACCTACTGACCTGCAGACCTAGCAAATGAGGAGGTTTGAGGAGGTTCAGCCCTGTGCTTTAGCAACCATTCTAGGACATTTGGCATAGTTCAAGCCCAGTAGTACTTGCTGATCTAAGACAACTTAAGGGGGTGAGTCTGAAGCACCAGAAGAGGACCATAATGCTTCAATTCGAAAACCACTCCATGACTTTTAGGAAAACACACCTAGTCTGTGGGCATGGGAATCTCAATGAGGCTACTCACCAGTGGCTTCAATTTGAATAAAAGCATCATAGAAAAATGAAAAACAAAAAAGGTCATGAGAATCAGCATGCTTTTATTTTGAAAGTAATTAAAAACCAGCCTAATCAACCACCCAGAATCATTGCTGGTCTATGAATCATTGCTGCTGCCCAGCACCCCAGCCCTCTGTGCCCAGGGAATGTGTGCACTCACTATCATGTGTCAAGAGCTCTTCTCTCCTAAGATGATTGGAAGCACTGTACCCACTGCTGTCTCCATCAGCCTGAACCACACGTCCAAAACCATTCCCTGATTTGAGACCCTTCCAGAGGCTACAACCCCCATGATTGAGCACACCACGAGGCCCTGAGCCAAGACCTTCCAGAATCCGTGTTTCCTCCCTGGAGGACGGTCTGTGCTTCAGCAACGGAAGTCAACCGAGTAGGAATTTATGCGGTGCTCAGGGTGTGTGAGGCCCTGAGCCGAGAGATAAGGTGGGAGAGATGCTCTCTTTCTCCAGATACTCTAAGAGAAAGTCACGGCTTTGCTATCCTGGGCCTTGATAAGCCACAGACAGAGCCCTTCCAGCAGAGGGAACCAGGAAAAGTTGGTGGGAGGGAGGGGGACACTTGACATGGCCTTGTCAGAGGGGGTGGATTTAGGCAAAGGTGAACGGAGTGGAGAGGGATGGTGGCACAACCCCAGTTGCAGTCAAAGGGAAAGGCAGGAATGGCTTAAGATAAAGTATAAAAGTAGAACAATCCAGGCTCTTTGGAAAATAGCAAGTAGAATATTGGGTGAAGCACAGAATATGGTTAAAAAATCATGTCCAATTCCCAACTGTTGGCCAATACTGCTTGACTTACCTCTACAAAAGTAGCAGATAAGCACCATCACGTATCGCCTCGTCAATCAATCCATCCAAGAAATGTGCAAATGACCAATGCCCAGGCCTTCAGTCCCTTTGGTGATTATACTTACGATTCTCCTGCCTACATCATTAGCAGCAGAGGCGGGGAAGGGACACTCAAATTCTCACTTCTCGGATTTTTAAATGCCTTATCTTATTTCTAGTCTTACGAAAGTCAAGGTTTAGTCTGAATTTTCACCAGCCTTTTACAATACCCTTCGTTAATTTTAAAGCAGATGTTTCTCAGAGAGAATCGCTCCAGATTTATGTTCAGCTCATCATTCGGTGAGACTTGACACTACTGACTACCCAGTTTCTCTGGGAAGTCTTCTTGTCTCTGTCTTTTTCCTCTTGGCTACTGTCTTTCTTTTCTGGGTTTTCTCCTTGACATTTCTCTGTCCTGCCATTTTGCCCTCTTCTCAAACCTGATGAACCAAACCAACCAAGGCAAGGCCAGATCTCCTCTGTGAGCTCCACCTCGAGCCAGCTGCCTCCAAGTGGCCTCAAATAGCTTTTGCAAAAGGAAACCAACCCCCACCCCCCATAGCTCTCCCTCCCTTCTTCCTCCTGTGTCATCACCTTGGCCAGTGGCCAAGCAAAAACCAAAGGTCTGACCTCATCTGAGACAACATCCTCCCCCTTCCCATTGCCCTCACTGGAAACAGAGCTCCCACTCTGCACCACTGACTCAGCTTCACCTACAACATCCAGCTGAAAGCCAAGGCCAGTTTTTCCTGAGACAAATGCTTTCCTCCATTGCATCAATTCACCTCCCTGCTCTGCTGATGTCAGCAAGGTCACAATCGGGCTGGTGACCTAACCAGCCTCATCTCCCAGCCAGTCCTGCCAAACCTTCTTGATGTTGCCAGTTTGTGACCATAAAGGCCACATGCTCCTTCGAAAACTCAAATGCAAGGGACACATTTCTCCCCAAGAAAAGGTACAAAATCAAAGCACACACGTAGGGGGACCCTGGGAGTTCAAGAAGCCCAGGTTAGAAGTCCTTAAAACCAGCCTGCTTCCCACGGGCAGCTGGCCTGGATGACCATGAGTGCTGTCTTCGCTTTTTTCCCACTGGGCTAACTCCTAACTCCTTATCTGTGATGTGACTCAAGATCGTTTCTCTTAGAAGGACTTCCTAATCTGCCACTACCCAACATGGCCCTTAAGCTGGATTGGTGCTTGCATTCATTCCCAGGGCTGCCATGAAAAGTGACCACAAAGGGAGCAGCTGGATACACCAGGGATTTACTCCCTCCCAGTTCTGGAGGCCAGAAATCCAGAGGACTGGGCTCCCTCTGAAGGCTCTAGGGGAGGACCCTTCCTTGCCCCTCCCAGTGTCCCTTGGTTGCTGGCATCCTCTGTGTCCCTTGGCTTGGGGCAGCCCCTCTCTAATCTCTGCCTCCACCTGCACATGGCCATATTCCCTGGATGTACCTCCAAATTGCTCTTCTTTATAAAGACACCAATCATTGGAATGTAAGGCCCACCCTGCTCCAGTGTGACCTCATCTTAACTCAATGACACCTGCAAAGGTCCTTATCCAAATGCCCTTATTTCAATAAGGTCAATTCACAGGCATCAGGGGTTAGGCCTGGAACACATCTTTTACGGAACACAATTCAGCCAGCCCACACCAGTGCCCCACCGACAGGCATTGCTGTGCATCCTTTTTATGGCTTTGTGGAATTATCTGTTCATGAGTATCTCCCCAAGTTGGCCCAGATCTTTAGAGACACCTGATTCATCTCTTTTCCCTGGGGCCTCGCACAGTACTGGGCCCAGAAGACACTGAGTGTGGACTGAATGAACAGATTACTTTATGTCTTAATGTATCTGTGGGAAAAAAAATTAGAACATACCTTTGGAGCATATTCCACTGAGGTTTCAAGGCCATTTTACTCAGTTTCAAAGGTCTTTTAATGACAAGGATGAATTTGGCTAAACAAAAGAAAAATTGGCCACAGTTTACCTCTGTTAACTATGCTCGGAATGAGTCAGGCTTCCACCTTCCAGCCTCAGCCAAGAACCTCAAAACTCTGTGTGTGATGAAGTCACCGGAATGTTTACAGGGCAACCAGTGGAAGGGCATGCAAGTCCATCTGTGACATTGCTTGTTAGCAGCAATTATCTCTTCAATGTTTACATCTGAGTCTTCTTTAATGAGTAAAACAGGTTTGCATGAGAATTATTTTAAAATTTTCTTATTAAAATATATTCAGGTAACATCACACTGGTGATTAATCTACTTGCTACTTTTTTTATTTTTATAAACAGTTTATATAGAAAATTGAACAATACGACAGTTTACCATGCAAGTTCTTATAAGAATGATTGGTTTTCAGATAATTTAGTGAAATATCTTTGACACTAAATTATAATGAGCATTTTCAAAATAGTTTATACCCAGCCAAATTTAAGGTGGCTTATAGTTAATAACGCAGTTTTTAAAACAGTAAAACTGATTTTTTAAGAGAAGTAGATAATGAGTTGGAGAAGTTATTGAATCAAACTCAAAAGCCTGAGCTAAAGATGGCACCAGCGGGCAGGCATGGTGGCTCACACCTGTTATGCCAGCACTTTGGGAAGCCAAGGTAGGCAGATCACCTGAGGTCAGGAGTTCTTGACCAGCTTGACCAACATGAAGAAACCCCATCTCTACTAAAAATACAAAATTAGCCAGGTATGGTGACACATGCCTGTAATTCCAGCTACTCAGGAGGCTGAGGCAAGAGAATCACTTGAACCTGGGAGGCAGAGGTTGCAGTGAGCCAAGATTGCGCCATTGCACTCCAGCCTTGGCAAAAGAGTGAAACTCCATCTCAAAAAAAAAAAAAAAAAAAAAGGTGGCACTGGCACAGATGAATCATAACTTCTGGGTAAGTTCCCCACAGTCAAAATGAAAGGAGAGATGTGAGAAATTGCATAACTTGTTGCATTTCCAATGAAATACACCATTTTATAAGGAGACCACTTTTATCTCCTGGGATAATGCCTGAGTCATTATATACATGCACAGTGGCTTTGTAAGCAGTTTTACAAACACAAGGCCAATGTACATTTCACTGGACAATCCCAAGGCCCTTTCGTCTGGTCAGTGTCTCTGTCACATGATAATGGCTAAATGCATTGCAGGTTTATTGTGAGCCACATACCTGCGAAGTGCTGTACAGGTGTTATCTCCTTTAATGGAAGAAATGACCCGTGAGGAGGACGCTATGACTACTCTCATTTTACAGATGAGAAGATTGAGTTCATTTAAGTCTTTTGCCAGGTGTCACCCCTCCAATAAGCCGAAAGCTGAGAGTTTGCAATATGAATAATCACTGTACATGATTAGGAAAAGGTAAAAGTGGAACAGCTTGAGTTTTGATGTCTAGTTCAGTGCCACCACATTTTAATGCTGGCTAACCTTGGATGAGCCAAGTAACCTCCTGGCCTCTGTCTGTTCCTCTGTGAGAGAGAGGCTGGTATAGGCTTTGTCAGGCTGGGAATTATTAAATGAGGCACAGAAAGGTTTTCACGGGCTCTGCACAGTGCTGTCACAGCATGGGCCCTTGAAAAGTAGAATGTGTTACTGGCCACAGTTTTACACATAATTTTCATTTCTCGGAAAATTATGGTTTATAATAAAGATATTTAAAAAGGCTATTCTACTGAATGTTGCAGTCACTTGGGCTCTAGCTGAATCTGAAGACCCCTGGAGTCTGAAGCACGGTCCTCTGGCCCTTGGCAGCCAGGGTGAGGTGTTCCAGCTTCGCTTTCCCTGTGGCTGCAGTGTGGGTCTCTCCTGGTGTCGGATCGGGGCACCAGACTCAAGGATGATGATGACAACTGAATACAATAATGCTGTGAAAGCACCCCGCTCATGGGTACCACATCAACGTCACCATGCCACTCTCTCGGGGCAGCAAACATTGACAGGGAAGATAGCACATTTGAGGGTCTGAGTTGGGTGCTGAGATAGCAAAGATGAAGTGAACACAGGAATCCCTGTCTTGGAAGAGCCCACAGCCTAACAAGGAAAGGAGACACATGAAGGTATTTTTCCCTGCAATGTGGATCTGACCATCTCTCATGAATTGTCTCACTTTTTAAAACTCGTGGCAAAATACATATAAAATGTACCATGTTCGTCATTTCTAAGTGTGCAGTATTAAGTACTTTCCTAAGGTGCAAGCGTTACCGTCATCCATCTCCAGAACTCTAACTTGCAAAATGGAAACTCTCTCCCCATTAAACGCCAACTCCCCATTCCCACCTTCCCCCAGCCCCTAAAAACCACCATTCTACTTTCTATTCCCACAAATTTGCCTGTTCTAGGAAACTCATACAAATGGAATCACACAGTATTTGCCTTTTTGTGACTTATTTCACTTAGTATGTCTTCAAGATTCAACCATGTTGTAGCATGTGTCAATTTCCATTAAGGATAAATGATATGCCATGAATGTACACACTACAATGTCCATATCTGTAGGTCTATCAGTGGACACTAGTCCCTTCTCATCTATTGTAAATAATGCTGCCATGAACAGGTTGTACAAACGTGTATCCAAGTCCCTGATTTCAATTCCTTCTTAAGAACTGTCTTTAGCCTTTCATTCTGTGGTTCTGTCTTGATCTTATTACATAATATTTTCTTAGTACAAACTAGTTTTTGTTTTGAGAGGTGGCAAAGAGATAGATATATGAACAGATAACTTTACTTAAAACCATCTTTAAAAATACATTCCTTCCTCCCTTCATGACCGCATGCACAGAGGGAGGAGGAGAAAGGAATGAGGGCCTTGTTCAGACCTTGACGGATATAAGCAGTTAGACACAGGTAGTCTCTGTTGTGCAACCCACACACCTTCAACGTGGACATCAGAGTGACAGGAAGACAAGGCACTCTCCTCTCAAAAGATTCCTGAGCTGGGAGGCAGCCCAGGTCAGGGAGAACTGAGGCCTGGGTAGAGGGGACAGGATTCCTGCTGGGAAGACCAGGGAATGCGGAGCCTCACCTAAGCAGAAAGTCAGGGCTTGGACAGTAAGAAGGTGCACTGGAAGAAGTTGAAAGATGACAATTTTGTCCTCATTTTGAGGGCCTTAATAGGACACAGCAAGCACACTGGGCTCTGGATCCCTCCTGGACGCTCAGCCATGCCAGCCCCTCCTTTGGGCCCAGCTTCCTCATCTGCAAGGCAAGGCGAGCACAGACCTGTATGGTCCCCCAGGGCACAGCCTAGCTCTGCCAAGAGGGCTTGTCCTATAAGAGCTGAGGGACACTGAGGGAGAGTGCGTGTGAGAGGGAAGCAGTCTCCACTTTAGCTTGCTTCTCTCATGGAAAATGCCATCGTTTTCATCACTACATACTCCCTCCTTTGTTAAGCTCACGAAACAAGAATCATTATTACATAGTCTTGAAAGTCATAGTGTGGTTTGATTTCAGAGACCATTTCTGCCCTTGCAGGTGAGTAGCAGAAAATTGGGATGCTTCTGTGGACAACAGTGGCCAGAAAGAGACGCCACCCCCAACCACCACCCCAGCCTCCCCTTAAGGGAGATCCATGCTGCAACAGGGTCCCGATTACCAGACTCATTAGCAAGGCAACTTTCTGTAGGATGAGCAAGGATGAATTATTTGCTTTTAGTTCAGGACCGATGAACAAGCAACCCACCAGGAGGAAAAATAGGACGTCTTTTAAACTTCCTGCAGAAGAGGACCTGGAGGCGCACTCAGCCCACTTTGCCACACACTCCGATGAGACCAAAGAACTTGTCAACTCACGTTCTTCTGTTAACAGATTCATTATGTAAACAAGACACAACAATATTTTCATAAAATGTCAGGATGGATTTTCTCTCCTTCCCCAGCAGCAACGTGACTCTTGTTTGTGGGACCGTGGGGCTTGTTTCTCTTCTGTTCAGCTGAATTGGCCAGAGCAGAATGTCTGGAGCCTGGAGCTGGAGCCTGCAGAGATGATCACAGGCTCCGCCGTGAGCTGGACAAATGAGGTTCATGCAGCATCTGAAAGCCCAGGTCGTAAATCTCTCATTAGAAGAGCCATTAGCCACACAAGGCACATCGGGGGTCTGGAGAGCCACTGTCACCGGACCTGGTCTGAGAGTCCAGCATTAAAGGGAAAACCCAAGCTGAAGATGCGCACACCACCACCATTATCCTGTGTTCCTACTTAGAAAACCAAAGTAGCCTCTCTGCAGAAGTCTCCAACAGCTCATCAGCGACGCCAGGCAATTAGAACAAGGTTGTTCTCCCCGGTGTCGATTTTGTTTGAGGTTCTTTGGCTCTTTGTTTTTGCTGTTGTTGTTGTTTAGCGGAGTGAGGAGCCTTGCATTCCCTGTCTTCTGTTATTCCCTGCTGTATAGCAGACCTTACATTTAGGCAAGAACAGTGAAACTGTCCTCTTAAATGAGTAGGCACATAAGAATCCAAAGCTGCCTAAACAGCTTGTCCGCACCTGCCACAGTGCAAAAAAGGAAACAGAGGTGAAGAGGGGCAGGGCTCTCCAGAGAGAGTCAGAGAGTCAGGCTCCCTCAGTCGGGTCTAAAAGAGGCCTCAGGTCTCTGACCTTTTAGTCTCATTCTCTTCTAACCGCAGCCCTTCCTGCTAGGCTGAGATTCTCTCTCCTCTCTCTGCAATTGACTAATTTTTTAAATAACAGCTTTTTTGAGATACAATTTACATACCATACACTTTACCCTTTTAAAGTGCACAATTCAGTGGTTTTTGTATATTCACCAAATCGTGCAACCATCACCAAATTCCAGAACATTTTCATCATCCCCACAAGAAGTCCCACACCTGTGAATCACACTCCTCGTGAATCCCTTCAACCCGGCTCCTGCCAACCACTCATGTACTTTCTTTCTCTGGATTTATCCATTGTGGACATTTCCTATAAACTGAATCACGTGACATGTGGCCTTTTGATTCTGGCTTCTTTTGCTTATCATAATGCTTTCGAGGTTTATCTATGCTGTAACACGTATCGGAACATCCTTGCTTCTTAAGGCTGAATATTCCATGGCATAGGTAGACCAGATATGTTGCATCTCTTCAACAGCTGATGGACATCTGAGCTCGTCCCATTTTGGTAGTAGTGTTATTCATAATAATACGATGAAAATTCATGCACAATTCACGCACACTTATTCATGCGTGGATATATATGTCCTATTCTCATATATACCTAGGAGCGGAATTGCTGGGTTGTATGATCACACCAGGTTTAAATTTGAGGAATTGCCAAACTATTTCCCAAGTTGAATGTACCATTTTACATTCCCACTAGCCATGTATGAGGGTTTCATTTTCCCCAGCCTTCCTAAGAGTTGTTATTGTCCGTCTTTTGGATGACAGCCATTCTAGTGGGTGTGAAGTAGTATCTCAGTGTGGTTTTGATTTGCATTTCTCTAACGTCTAACAAGGTTGAGCATCTTTTTATGTGCTTATTGGCCATTTATGTTTTTTCTTTGGAAAAATGTCTATCCGGATCCTTTGCTCATTTTATAACTGGGTTGTTTGTCTTTTCTCAGGAGTTCTGGGGAAAAGATACTTAATGACACCTCCTTATCCCTGCCAATGAGTGAAAGAAGCAGTGACGATTCTCAGACTCACATAAGGCAGCATCTCATATCTATGTACCTTCAATGACAGAGGCATTTCTGTCATTTCTGACATGGGGGCTAAGAGAATGTTCCTTGGCATCCCACAGACATGGGTTAGAATCTAGCTTGATCACTTCTAAAGTCTGTGACTTAGATAAGTCACCAACTTCTCTAGCCTCAGTTTTCTTATCTGCAAAACAGGGACTGCAATGTCTACTGCATCAGATTATTATGAGAGCTAAGAAAGAAGACACATAGAAAGCCCTTAGCACATTGCCTGGCATGTAGGAATCACCTAATACAGTTTATTTTTTATTTATCCACCAAATATTTATATAGCATTGACCATGGGCCAATTGCTAGGCATCAAAGTCACGGCAATGAGAAAAACAGCCAGAAACAATTCTGCCCTTGTGGAGCTTATGTGCTGTTAGCTTTCTTTAAAAAGTTAATGATGCTAGTTACTATTATAATTTAACATTTTTACTCTTGATTGCAAAATAAGTACCAGCTCATCAGAAACCAGAAACTAGGAAGACAAGATAAAGGAAGTTTCACTAATGAACTTGAACTTTAGCGAGAGACAAAGCATTAGCTTCAGTAATTGCAGCTCTCCTGCCAGGTCCTAGTGTGGCCTTTCCTTCTTCTCTGCTTGTAGAGAGAGACAGGGAAGAAGAGGTGTCTGAGAAGCCACAGGCCACAGTCAACCAGGTCTCAGGAGCAGGAAAAAAAGGAGCAAACACCAGATTTAGCATTTCCAGACATCTAGACAAAGAGACAGAGATAATACTTACCAATAAACATACTTACTAATCTTGGGGAGTTTTAGAGGCATGAAAACAATTTTTTTAAGGTAAAAGAAAAATGAGAAGGTACTTGGGAAGAAACAGCAAGGAATGAAGCTCTCGATGCTTGAAAAACAGGTCCGACAGGGCTGGGTAGGGCTGAGCATGAGACTGATTAACAGTGAAACTGCTAGCCTAGGCTAAAAAAACTCTTCTGAAGCGTGGTGGCGAAACTCATTTCGGTAAATGAAGTCCTGAGATCATGAGAAACACCGTTCTATTTAAAGGTCAGCAATTCTGCAGTGGAAACACGCAGCCGACCTGTGCTCAAGACCAGCTCCACCACGGCCCAGCACTGAGAACCGAGCTAGTCACTTACCTCCTCTTAGTTTCCTCATCTGCAAAATGGGCTCAACAACCCTGATCCCATCTGGACCTAAGGCTGGACTCTCAGGTCGTTCCTAGAGGACATTCCCATAGCCTGCAATGCTGACACTGAGCTCACCGTGGGGTTCTCTGCCTGCCAGACAGCAGCAGCCTCTTTGTGTGTGTGTGACGGGGAGAGGATATGTCAAACCTAGGTAGACAGCAGTATCAGTGAGACTGCCATTTGTAGAAAGGTAGATCTACAAAGGTCGATGTAGCCAGGGATCTGCCCTATCAGATAGCACGACTTATCCTAAAAGTGAGAAGAAAGGCAGGTCACTGCTGCAGAAATAAACAAAAATGGACTAGTGGAAAAGAATACGGAACCCAAAAAGGGACCCTCACATATATGGAAATGGAAGAACAATGAGGTGAGACTGTCTGTCAGTGACATACACAGAAAACACAAAATTTTACAAACTGCAATAAACTATGCTGGAACAATTAGTTACTATTATTTTTAAAAACAAAATTGGATACCTTTTCCTCATCATACCTACAAATCAACTCTAGATAAACTTAAATGCAAAAGGTAAAACTTTAAAACAATCTTTAAAGATGAAATAGTTGATATTTGCATGATGCTGCATAGGAAAGGATATCTTTACAATATTCCCAAAGACAAGCACTATTAAATAAAAGTTTGATAATTTCAATTATTTTTAATGTAATTTCTGAGAGAAGGCAAGCCACAAATTAGAAAAATGTATTTATAACCCAGACAAAGGGTTACTATGGCTATTTAAAACTGGTTTTAAAAACCCCTATGAATTAATTTGAGAAAGGCCAGCAACCCAATGGAAAAACAGGCAAAGACAAAACAGACATTTCTCAACAGAAGAATATTTTCTCCCTAAGCAATTGAAAGGATATTCAACTTCATTAGTAAAGAGGGAAAGGCAGAATCAAATAACAATAAGAAACCATTTTGCATCTACTCATATTGACAAAAAATCAATGATATTAAACAGTGGTGAGGATGTCAGACAACAGGAGGTTCCATGCATGATCAGGGAGCAACAACTAACACAATCACTAAAAAAAGTAACCTGGTAAATGGAAAGAGGAAAGTACCTAACCGCTGGCAATTCTGCTCTTATTTATAATATTTCATCAAAATCTGACACTTCATTGATTAGATGTGCCATTTAAAAATGTATCAACAAGGAATAAAAAGCTATTCATTATATGTCATTAATTTTAATACATATTCTGATTTCGGAGATGCTAAAATGTAAAAAAAAACGCATCTTAAACTAAATGGAACACAGTATGTACATTAAGAAACCTCTTGTACATTTGTACTGGGCTATATAAGACTGTTTATAGCATCAGTTTTTAATGGTGTCAAAAAAAGCCCCGATAACAACAGAAATGCTGTTGGACAAGAGAATCTATAAATAAATTGTGAAATATTCGACTAGCTAGCAGTGAAAATGAATAAACTATAGGTATGTACATTATATGGATGAGAAAAAGCAAACCAAAAGAAGAGTGGAAACAGAAAATAATAAATTAGTGAAACAGAAAAGAAATGACAGAAAACAGAGTTAAAAGGTAGCCTTAAAAAAAGCCAACAAATCAGTCAAGGAAAATATTTAAAACACCCAGAAATTTGCATTGTCAGGAAGAGGACAGATATTATCACTGCAGAGACTGTAGACATGAAAAGGATAATAAGAGAATATGATGAATAACTTTCATGTGAATAAGTTCAACTTAGAAAAAAGTATACAAACTGCTTGAAAAATACACCTTACCAGAATGACACAATATGAAACAGAAAGTATTAAAAGCCCTATATCTATTAAAGAACTGACCCATGATCAAAACTCTTCCCATAAAGAGCATGCCAGGTCCAGGTAGCTTCACTGAAGACAGGAAAAGGAAAGGGATACAATGAGAAAGATGTAAACCAAAGCTAGCCCAGGCAGCCTGCAGGCACATGTGGGAAAGATGAACTCTATCAAACACTGATGGGAAAAAAACAACCCAACCCTAGAAAACATAAGAAAACAGAGGCGACTAGCAAAAGCCTAACTGCAAAACCTGATAAAGAGATTACCAAAAACGAAACAAAAAGAGAAAAAAAGAGAGAGAGGGAGAAATAAATAAAAATTACAGATCAGGTTGGGCGTAGTGGCTCATGCCTGTAATCCCAGCATTTGGGAGGCCGAGATGAGTGATCACTTGAGGCCAGGAGTTCAATACCAGCCTGGCCAACATTGTGAAACCCGTCTCTACTAAAAAAATTAGCCGGTGTGGTGGTGGGCACCTGTCATCCCAGCTACTCAGGAGGCTGAGGCAGGAGGATTGCTTGAACCCGGGAGACACAGGTTTTAGTGAGCCGAGATTGTGCCACTGCACTCCAGCCTGGGCAACAGAGCAACACTCCATCTCAAAAAAAAAAAAAAAAAAAAGAGAAAAGAAAATTACAGAGCAAATCTCTCTCATGGACAGGACCAATGGTTCCTAGCTGGGGTTGATTCTGCTGCCTGGGGAAATGTTTGGAGATACTTCTGCTTGTCACCCTTTGTGGGACAAGGCAGCTGGCATCGGTAGAGGGCAGGGGTGCTGCCAAATACCAGAGGGTTCCCAGGACAGCCCCATGACAAAGGGTTGTCAGGCCCAAAGTGTCAGCAGTTGTGAGGGTGAGAAACCCTGACATAGACAGGAAAAACCTTAACAAAAGATCGTAAAACAGAATTCAGCAATGTGTAAACGAGATCAGTGCATTCTAACCAAGTGCATCCCAGGAACGGTGCTGGAACGACGGAATATTCCACTGAGAAATAATATACCTCAACTCTTACCTCAAATGCTTCACAACAATTTGAAAAAAATCACAGACCTAACTCTGACACTAAAACTATAGGGCTTTTAGAAGAAAATAGAGCAAAATATCTTTATGAACTAGGAGGAAGCTAAGTTTTCTTAAGCAGCAATCAAAAGTAACAGCTATAAAAGAAAAAGAAGGTTAATTAGACTGCATCAAAGTTTACAACTTCTATTCACAAGGAGAAACTGTTAAGAAAATAGAAAGGCAAGCCACGGACCTGGATAAAATATTTGCAAACCATATTTCTGACAAAGAACAGCTATCCGAGATATGTAACGAACCCCTACAATGTAATAATGAAAAGACAACCAGCCCAATATAAAATGGAGTTACCGAATATTTACCCTCACTGGGTTGAAAATCACACACATTTGGCTAGTTTCTGGGTAGCTGTGTGTAACATACAGACTCAGGTATTGCCCCACACATCCAGGGCAATTAACTCCCTGGTCATATACAACTTAGCTCTGGAGTTAGAACAGACCTCCAGGCTGCCAGGGCTAAGTCTGCTTTCCTTCCAACTTTGCATCTCAGCCTGCCATGTCCCCAGCTGACTTGCGGCTCTGTCTTTCAGAAATGGTGGGTAACTTTACGGTGATTCTCTTGGGTGATCCCAAAGGTTCAGTGTATAAATTGTCTCCTTATTGTAAATGTGACCTTCTAAGAGGCAACAGAGCCTGGGGTCTGAGGCCCTGATTCCAGTGGCTGGCATCATAACTGCACCTTTCTCCCATCCCCTATCCCATTTCCTGGTCCCAGAAACCTCAGAGAAGACAGCCCCCTCATGGACTCTGAGCTTTGGCCACTGGGTTTTATGGAGCTTGATCAAAGTGGCATCACCGTCAAAAGAACCCCCAATAAGTAAGGTTTGGATTCATGAAGAGTGGGCACAAAACAAGCGATTTCAAAAATCTAAAATGAAATACAAGCTTGAACTGTATAGTTAACCCTCGCCCTCACATCAATCCAGTGGGACTTTCAACAGTACATTTGTGGGTTTCTCTCTCGGCTTCATAGATAATACGCTTGTGCTTAAGTGTCTTCCCAGCCATATCATACATTCTTAGCCCTGAAAACTTAAGATGAAGGTGATAGCATTCCTAAGTCCCTTGAACATAGAAGTGAGTCCAGTCCCTTTAAATTCAAGGAAATCCATCTTATCATCTAAAAAGCAGCTCAAATTGTTCCTTTTCAGAGCTTTCTTCCCTTACACAAACCAAACCAGTCCTGTTTCAGGGCATGGTGTATTGTAGCGACGGGGTGATTGTGGTCATTCCTCTGGATGGACTCTTGGGCCCAGGAGCCCCACCTTCCAGTCCTCACTGCCCAATTCTAGAGGTGGTGAAATAACAATGAGATGTGAGCTCAGACAGTAAAGGACCCGAGGCCCGCTTTGACTCTAGTCAAGCTAACCCCTCCGAGCCTGTTTCCGGTCTGCAAAATGAGAATACATGTCACACTCACTTTAGGGAATTGTTTAACGCATGAAAAGCTCTTAGCACAAGTGCCTGGCACATTGCAGAAGCTAAGAAGTGGAAGCTGCCAATAGGTATGAGAACTAATTAAATGTGTGCTGAACTGGGCTGAATTACAAATGCTAGATCTCCGAGCTGAACCCAATCCAGAGCGTTTGAGTGGCGCCTTACCGTTGGGACCAGGGACCCAGTGCAAGTGGGGGCCACATTAGACCAGAGTCTCCAGGACTGCTGTACACGCAGAAGAGGGAGGAGGAGATCCAGGGTCCACTATGAGAGGGAGAAATCTGCTCTTCTGTGTCCTCCTATTCTCCCTTGGAACTGCCAGCCCTGCATGCACCCTCAGCTGAGGATTTCATCTTGCCCCGATGAGATCAGCTTCCTTCAAGAACCCTCTGCATTGCACAGCCAGGGTCCAGAACTCACCCTCAATGGCGAGGCTACAGAGCTTACCTGCTTGTGCCAAACTCAGGTTCCTTGGCTGCCTGTACTCTGTGCTTCCAATGTGGGCCTCAGAACTCCTGCACTCTGTGTCCAAACTACTTATCTGGCTTTGCCTCTTAAGAATTTCTGGTCATCTCTTCTCTGCCATTTGTTTCTCTGGTGTCAGTGCATGCCATTTTTCACAGTGCCTCTGCTCTTAGAGTTGTAAGTGGACATCTCTCTCTCCAATTCTGTTAGTCCTTAGGATCTGTCTGAAAGATATTTTTCCCAAAAGAGGCCTCTGCAGTGTTTGGGTGGCCTGGTCTCTCCTTTCATTGGAGTATCAGTGACGTCATAGAGCAAGACCAAGAAGCACATCCACCGCTTCCACGATGCCTGCAGAAAAAGCCCTCCCACAGCCTCCTTCCACTTCCAAAGGAAGAGAAGATGATATCACCCTTGGGTCCGTGCCACCTTCATTTTACTACTCAGTATGTCAGAATCCTAGAAATGGACTCTGGGTTTGCATGTTTCCTCTGCTTTCCCCACCCGCTCAGTAAACTGAAGAACTGGGGAGCATGTGGTGGCTTTGGAATCTCTCGCTTCTGCATAGTGGCAAGATGGTGCTGCCTTTCAATAGAACTTCAAGCTCTGCAGTTGTATTTGTTTCCCGTGGTGGCCTCCACGGAGGTCACACTCCCAACAGCACTCTCCTCCTGGCAGCGGCGGGCCACTTCCCACCTCACTCCTTCAGGGGCTGAGACCAAGGTGGTTTGCTCAGAGCTTCTGAGACCACTCATGAAAGCGCCACATATTATCTCTTCAGCCCCAGGAAATTTTAAAACAGATCCTCGAATATATTGCTATATTCTCAATAGACTGCTGCTTCAAAATTGTAAAGCCTGAAGTAAGTTGTGCTCAAACCTTTATAAATCAAGCACATCGTTTGACATTCCTGGATGCAAAGGAGATTGTGAGAGAAGTATTCACAATGTAAACCCCTGGGAGCAGGGATTCTGATAAATACATATGTGCATATTCAGACACACAAACACACACACACACACACACACACACGAGAGAGAGATATTCACACAAAATTATAATTTTTCTCATTTTTAATTTGTCTTAGATCTCCCCAGTGGAAATAAATGTGAAGAAAAATGGCCCTTTCTTCCACAGGTGACAGTGATGTGCTCTCCTCTGCCTTAGCCAGCCAGGCTTTTCCCTTCTGGACACCCTCATTAGGGAGCATGGTGTGAATAACAATGAGCTATGAAAACCCCTGTGAAGCAGAGCTGCCCGTGCACTTCCAGCTCAGGTCCGTGCTAGGAGTGAGAGCTGGAATCCCCACCCAGGGTTTCTCTTCTCCAAGAACCATCTCACGTCACCACAGAGAATCCATCATTACAGGGCAGGTGGAGGAGAATCTACATGTGCACTCAAGTTTTTTCCACTGGTTTGGAGCAAAGGCTCAGCTCTTGTAAAGGGCCATCAAAAGGGATGTGGCTAAAACAGCACACACCCACCATCTGCAAGACGCGCGTTTCCCAGGGGTCCTCTGTGGCCACAGTGCACTGCACAGGAACAGTGGGTCTCCTTGGACTGGGACAATTAGCTCCACCGCTGGATGCAGTATGTCCCCGGACTGTGGATATGGGCTTTTGATACTATTTTGAACTTAGGGAAGGGCCTTTTAGGATAGTGGCAGCAGGTTGCAGAGGAGGGTAAGGAGGCATCTCCCTATCAAAGTAAAACACCAGACTCCCCGCACTGCTGCCTCCACAAATGATCAGATCTTGGCGCTGTCCAAGATTTCAGGAAACGACAAGACGACTGTCCTTTCCTGACTGCCTACTATCCTCTGTGAGAGGACCTCCGATAGATCATCCCAGGCCCCACAGTTGCCTAATTCCTCGGCAGAAAGGTCCCCATTTTAAAGAAAGAGAAGCACAGAGTGAGAGCAGCTTAGCAACCAGCTAAGAGGCAGGGATTTCGACCCAGACTGCCTGACTCCTGACCCAAGCTGTCCCCAAGTTACATGAGCATCAAGGAAAGGAAATGTTTCAGCCCTGTGCTCCCCACACCAGCACTGTCTACCACGAACCAGTGAGAAAAGCTGCATTGTGTTTCTACGGACGAAATTGCTCTTGAATTCATCTGGAGCCCTCCCGAGTCTGATAAACATTTCTCCCACTCAAAGGCAGCCCTGCAAATCTCACAGTGGGAGGCCTGGCCAGGCAAGGGGGCTCAGGGCTGCTTGATCACATGGACTTTGTGCTTCCCCTAAAACATGCAGCTTCCGGAGGCTGGATCGGCCAAGTCAACCACCACCCTGCCAGCTCCGTGGAACCTGCAGTAGGAACACCTGAGATTAAGCAAACACGGGAAAGTAAAAATAAAGAGGACTGTAAGTGGGTTTGGTGCTTATCTTCTTTTCCAACAAAAGATAACAGGTAATTGCTTTTTTATCACTACCACTTGAAATTTGAAAGTAAAGAAGGAGCCAGGCTTGATATCACACATAAACTTTGCAGTCCACAGATCCTTAACTTCCCCAAATCACCCTGACGCCCTACACAATTCAGTAAGAAAAACAGCCCAGGAGCAACGGCTACCACGTCATTTCCAACAGGAGGGTTTATGTGAGTGATGACACATACAAATTCCCCTTCCTCCTGCAAAAAGAAGCTTTAAATTAGCATCAGTTCTCTAAACGTAGCCTTTACTTAAGAAGAGATGTTGGAACAGGGGGAATGAGACAGTTTGCGGCCTTCCCAGAAAATGAGAAAGCTATTGCCTAGCAACCTAGACCCCCAGAACTCCTGCTAATTACCTGAATCTTCTTAAAACAGGGAATATTTAACAGGTAGCTACTGCCCGCAGCTACCAAAGTAAAGAGCCTCAAGGGAGGCCCCTCTTCCCCACTTGGGTCTTTGACCAGTGCAAAAGCCTTGGGTCTGAGCTTTGAAGGTTGTTTTTCTCTAAAATTAGAATCTTTGGGTTTCTCCCCATTTTTTAAGTTCTCCTATAGCTCAGCTTGACAGAAATGTACTCTTCTCTGTCTAAAGAGTTCTCTGGATCCCAAGAAATTCTACAGCCCAGGAGAGATATTGCTCTTTAATCTGAATGTAATTCTCAGGTTTCAACTTACTATTAAAATTTTTTAATTGATAATATTTATTGAATGATGTTATGGGTTGAACTGTTTCCCCCCAAAATTCCTCTGTTAAAATCCTAACCCCCAGTACCTCAGAATGTGATCTTATTTGAAAGAGGGTGTTAGAGGGGTAATAAAGTTAAAATGAAGTCATCAGAGCAGGCCCTAACCCAATACAATGATCGCACACAAAAGAGGGAACATTCAGAGACGGACACACTGGGAGAAAGTCATGTAGAAACGAAGGCAGGGATTAGGGTGATTGTATTAGTTCTCACACTGCTTATTAAGATAGATCCAAGACTGGGTAATTTACGAAGGAAAGAGGTTTAATGGACTCACAGTTCCACATGGCTGGGAAGGCCTCACAAGAATGGTGGAAGGCAAAAAAGGAGAAAGGCACGTTCCACATGGCAGCAGGCAAGAGAGTGTGTGCAGGGAAACTCCCCTTTATAAAACCATCAGCTCTCATGAGACTTATTCACTATCAGGAGAACAGCACAGGAAAGACCTGCCCCATGATTCAATTACCTCCTATAACATTTAGGGAGTATGTAGTTCCAATTCAAGATGAAATATGGGTGGGGACGCAGCCAAGCCACATCCGTGATGCTTTTACAAGCCACCAAGGACTGCCAGTGAATCACAAGAAACCAGGAAATGGATATGGAACAGATTCTTCTGCATGGCCCTCAGAAGGGACCAACATCTTAATCTCAGACTCCTAACCTCCAGAACTGTGCATCAAGGTCTGTTGCTTAAGCCATCAAGTGTATGGCGCTTTGCTACAGCAGTCCTATGAAACTAACACAAAGGTTTACCAGGTGCCATGCATTGTTAATAGATGTATCCTCTCCCTTTCTCTAACTCTTCCAGCAAATCCATGTTTAAGGATATTTAACACAGAGGGAAGCTGTGGCTCAGAGGAAGGAGTAACTTGTTCGACATTCCACAGCTCCAAAGTGAAGGAGCTAGAATTCAAACTGCAGTTGGATGCCTTGGAAGCCCATGCTTAACCCAATGCGCCATTCTACCTCTGCTTATTCTAGATGTAGCTCCCATCACCTGATCATGATGAGTTTCCTCCAAAAGTAGCTAAAAGCACAGCTAATTGCTAACCAGGCCAGGGAAACCCCAATGCCAAGGCACAATGAAATATTTAATATGCTGAAGTGAGGCATGCCAGCTGAGCCGGAGCCAGGAACTGGTCCTTGGCTGATGGGCAAGAGATTTCTGCTGCAGAAAGCTGGGGCTGGAGCAAAATTAGCTTTGAAGTTGATTAAACATCCCCAGCTGCAGGGCCATGGGGAGAAAGGGCCTGGAGGCAGCCCTGGCAGTCCCAGCTCAGAGCAAGGCAGCAAGCAGGAGGGACCTTTCTACCCCAGTGGCAGATCAGGGCACTTCAGAAGGAATTTTCCCTTTTGGAATGCTCAGCAGCCCATCTGAATTAGCGCATTTAGCAGGAAAAGCAAAGCTGTGGGTGGAATCCATGCTCCGGTTCTGCTCCACAGCAGAGAGACGAAAATCATTACAGACAGGTGAAGGTGAATTTACACTGCAAACAAGGTCACTGTGTTTATAAAACTAACTACATGGGGGGAGGATGTGTGTGAAAGGATTCTTGATTGTTAATGGGAGTCTTTGCAGTAGCGTTTTATGGCAGGAGTGAAGCTTTCATGTCAAAGAAACTACTGCCACGTACTATGTTAGTTAAAATGAGAGGCCATATGAATAAATGCATCTTAGTGATTCTTCTACTGACACAGACCTTCAGCCAAACTGATGTAGGAATGAATTCATTTCATAAATATAGTATGAATGAGATTAATTTTTAAAATCTGGGGGAAAAAAACTTTAATAAAGCAAAAGAAATATAATGCTTATTTTGTAATTTCTACAAAATGGGCAAACTTCTAACAGTAACGTATTTGGGAACATTTGTAAATTAACTTTTTCCAGCAAATAGTTATTAAATATGTTGCATGACTTGTGAATTTTTAAATTTCATATAAACAATGAAATTTATTGTGATGAACCATGAAATGCTAAATAAAACTTTAGACACTAGGAACAAGCCTATCATTCTCAGGCTTGCTGGGGTTGCTGCTAACACAGAAATACTGCAAAGAAAGAGGCATGAAGCTGGAAGGGAACATCACTATTTCAGGCGATATGATCCGCTATCTGCAAATCCAAGGGTTTAAACTGAAAGGCAATTAGAACTAGTAGGAGTGTTGAACAGTTTAACCAGAATCAGAGCAGCCTCCAAGAATAAATAACTTGCATAAAGAGCCATAATAATCAATTAGAAAATATCAGGAGAAAAAATTAACAATGGCAACAAAATTGTAAGACCTGCAGGAAGACACCTAACATGAAATACGTAAGACCTATATCAAGAGTATCATAAAATTATACTGGAGGAAATAAAAGGAGAACTTAATGAATGGGCAGGCTTAACATGTTTCTAGATGAAAAAGTAAAAACTGTAAAGTCAGTCCTGCCCAAGTTAATTGATGAAATTCCGTATTTAATCAAAAACTTGACAATTTGATTTATAAGTTGAAGTGGGAGAGAGAATGCATAAGAATATCCAACGGCTGGGTGCAGTGGCTCATGCCTGTAATCCCAGCACTTTGGGTGACCAAGGCAGGAGGATCACTTGAGCCTGGAAGTCTGAGACCAGCCTGGACAACATAGTGAGACCCCATTTCTACAAAAAGTTAAAAAGTTGGTCAAGCATGATGCCATGTGCCTACAGTCCCAGTTACTCTGAAGGATAAGATGAAAGAATCACTTGAGCCTGGAAGGCAGATGGTGCAGTGAGCCAAGATCATGCCACTGCACTCCAATCTGAGACAGTGAGACAAAGTGAGACCTTGTCTCAAAAAAAAAAAAAAGAAAGAAAGAAAGAAAGAAAATAGAAGAATTCAAGATAATTAGTGAGTGTTGAGAAATGCTGAGTGTGTGATAAAATTACATTGTTTGCTAAGAAGAATGATGGCAAGGAAAACCTAGCCAGCCACGCTAAGTGGAAAACTACTTGGGACATTCTAAAGTAGCAAGACAGCATATGTATAACATACACCGGTTAAAACAATTCTTTAAGCATGGGATATGTGACCCTCCCCCATGGCTCCCTCATAGAGAATACTTTCTGGTTAGTCCTTGATCAGTGGTAAGCAGGCACCAGCTACCTACCTAGTTTATCTTGGTTCTATGAGAAAACATAAAACACCTGCTGTTAATAATAATCACCTGTTCAGAGAGAATAAATGCATGGGTCAGAATTTGCTAGAGGCCCTCAGCCCAGAATGCTGTCAGCCCCCTGAGGCTCTCAGCTTGGAAGGCTGTTGGCCCCCAATAGTCCCACTTTGCTGTTCTATCTGGGTGTCTGCTTCTTAATGCCTTCAGCGCTGCCTGGGTGGGGGTCTCTATGGCCAAGCTGGTCTAGGTAAGTGAGAACATACAGTGAGAGAGGAATATTGCCATACCGTGTATCAAAACCTACGCTAAAGCAATATTCAGTAAAACACTGTGGTCTCAGCACAGGAAGAGATGGGTAGATCCATGGAAGAAAACAGTAAGACATCGATGAATATTTGGGAATTTACTTTATAAAAGGACTATTTTAAATCAAAGGAGTATTTGCGTATAATAGTAATTCATTTAGGAATAAAATAATGTTATGGTCCACATTTAAAGCCTTACACCAAACTAAATTTAAAATGAATTAAAGGTATAAACATTAAAAAGTAGAATTTTCAAAAATAATTGAAGGATATTTTGATAATATTGGAAATCTTTCTAAAGAAGACAAAATATCTAGAAGCCATGAAAGATGAACAGCTGAACTATAACAAGTAACTGTTACATGACAAATGTTATGACATAAAAAGTTATAAGATGCTTAACAGACTGGAGAAAATACTAATTTCAGGCTATGAAAGTAACTCCTATGATTATATTAGAAGGAAACACTTTAGAAAAGGGAGTAAAAGATTTGAACACAGATAATACTGAAAAATAAATGCAAGGGGATCATATATACTAAAAAGATGCTAGAGTTCTTTAGCAATTGAATAAATAAAATTTAAAACAATATTTAAAATAAAATAACAATGAACATCAAAGGACATCATCAAGAAAGTGCGAAGATAACAGAATGGGAGAAAATATTTGTAAATCATAAATCAAATAAAGGTTTAATATCCAGAACACATCAAGAACTCTTACAACTCAGCCACAAAAGACAAGCAATCCAATTTAAATAGGGACAAAGAACTTCAATAGACATTCCCTGAAGCATATGTATGAATGACTAACAAGCACATGAAGAGATGCTTTACATTATTAATCATTAGAGAATGCAAATCAAAACTGCAATGAGATACCACTTCATACCTACTAAGATGGCTATAATTAAAACAGAAAATAACAAGTGTTGGTGAGGATGCAGAAGAATGGAAAGTCTCAGCGATTGCCAATGGGAATGTAAAATGCTGTAGCTGCCGTGGCAGTTTCCCAAGAAGGGAAACAAAGAATTACCATACGATCATATGATCATGCATACAAACCCCAAATAACTGAAAACAGGTACTCAGTTACACACTTCTACAAAGTGTTCACATCAGCACTACTTACAGCAGCCAAAAAGTGGAATTAACCCAAATGTCCATCAACAAATTATTAAACAAATTGTTGTACATACATTCAATGGAATGTCATTCAAACAAAAAGGAATGAAGTTGTGACACATGCTATTACACGATGGACCTTGAAAACATTATGCTACATGAAAGAATACAGACACGAAAGGTCATCTGTTGTACAATTCTCTTTATATGAAATCTCCAGAGGAGGTAAATTTACAAAGATGCAAAGCAGATTAGCAGTTTTTAAGTACAGGGTTGTGGGGGACAGGCAGTAGGGATTGGGGAATAGGAAATGACTGCTTAACGAGTATGAGGTTTCTTTGGAGGTGATGAAAAGGTTTGGGAACTAGGCTGGGTGCAGTGGCTCATGCCTGTAATCCCAGCACTTTGGGAGTCCAAGGCAGGTGGATCACTTGAGGTCAGGAGTTTGAGACCAGCCTGGTCAACATAGTGAAACCCTGTCTCTACTAAAAATACAAAAATTAGCTGGGTGTGGTAGCAGACACCTATAATCCCAGCTACTTGGGAGGCTCAGGCAGGAGAATTGCTTGAGTCTGGGAGCAATTGAGCCAAGATCATGCCAATGCACTCCAGCCTTGGTGACAGAGCAAGACTCTGTCTTGAAAATAAATAAATAAATAAATAAATAAATAAATAAATTTTAAAAAAAGGTTTAGGAACTACATTAAAAGTGCCTATGCATAGCATTGCAAATGCACTGAATACCACTCGTTTACTTTAAAATACTTTTGTATTATATGAATTTTACCTCGATTAAAAAAGCAACAAGGAAGTACCTTGTCTTTTCCTTACCGTGGAAAATACACACACACCCCCCTATAAAAATCCAGCATCAGGGTGTGGGAAAGTGGATTCTTTCCAGAATAAGGTCTGAAACGTAGATTGGTAGAACATTTACAGGAGGAAAACTTGGCAGTATCTTTTTTTTTTTTTTTTTTTGAGACCAAGTTTCGCTCTTGTTACCCAGGCTGGAGTGCAATGACGCGATCTCGGCTCACCGCAACCTCCACCTCCTGGGTTCAGGCAATTCTTCTGCCTCAGCCTCCTGAGTAGCTGGGATTACAGGCACGCGCCACTGTGCCCAGCTAATTTTTTGTATTTTTAGTAGAGACAGGGTTTCACCATGTTGACCAGGATGGTCTCGATCTCTTGACTTCATGATCCACCCGCCTCGGCCTCCCAAAGTGCTGGGATTACAGGCGTGAGCCACCGCGCCCGGCCACTGTACATTGTGTATCTCTTGAAATATACAATGTACACATCTTGTGACTTACAGGATTCAATTCCACATGTGCCTCAAGACATGTATATATGTATATATTCTGTTCACTGATGTTTTGTTTGGTTACAAAATGAAACAAATTTAAAACTTTTAAAAACTGTCAAATATGTGTCGTTAGTTTTGTCAAGAGCCTCAAAGAAGAAAGTGAACAACCAACTGGTCTCTAATTTCCCTTGAAAATTCCTTTATCACCCATAAATTACATATATGTGATTGTGTGAACTCCGTACAGCAATAAAAATGCATAAATGTATTAATTTACAGTATTATATATATATATATAGTTTCATAAAGTGGCTGCAATAAAATGAAATCACTCAAGTGCTATGCTGCTTAGACACAGTTCAATGAATTTGTAAATATTCAAGACTGCCAGCTCTGCTTGCCTGTCAGTCACCAACTATCTGTATACCTCATTCTTTCATCTGAAAAGTGGGGATGAAAAACATTCCTGCCTCAAAAGGTTGTTGAGAGGATGCAATGAAGTTAATTCGGATCAAGTGCTTAGCATTATGTCTAGCACATCTTAAACACACAGTAAGTGTGGGATATTATTAGGCACTCAAGAGGTTCACATTTGGAAAGGAGAGGTCGATAATTCAGACGATTTTTCTATAATTCAAGGTGGTGAGAGCTACGGCAGCATAGGTACAGGCTAACATGGAATTTCGGACCTTCCTATCACCACTCAATACCATGGAAATTGCAGGTCACTTCATTCCCTGAGACCAGGCCAATGGCTCATGATGGAGACAAACAGCTAATATGCTTGGCCTCTGATGGTCACAGATGCCATTTCTCCACGTCTGTGCTTTCTACTATTAGCACATATGCTTAAGAGTGTCCTGTGTTTGTTCTCTGGACATAAACTGTTAGAAAGATCAATTTTCATTAGCAGTGCCATTACTTTCAAGAAAATACTTTCTCAAATAAAAGGGCAAAGGACATTCCGAAAGCTGGTATCAATGTGGCCTCCCCTGAAGGCCTCAGTGAGCTGCTGACTCGAGCCCCAAGGCTATCACTGCACCTCAGCCACATACCAGAGACATGTCAGCAGAAGTGGAAGGAAGCCAGGTGGGACTGGGGCAAGCTGGCGAGCCCTGTGCCCCCGGGGTGGGTGACTCTCAAGTCAGCTGATGGAAGCACAGATCTGGTATTGCCAAGTCTTCTCATTTTTAAAGAAAAACTCCATGCTTGAATTTTTATGTGAAATCTTACAATTTTTTAATATTGTCAACTAACTCAAAGTAAATGACAAAAACTCCCTGGGACCAACCAAAGACTTCTGGGGATGGACCTGGCTCAGGGACCCCAGTTGGTGACTTCCGGGACATACATTTGTCCTTACTGATTTGAAACAGCATCTGCTCATAGATCATGACTGTGGATATCATAGGAAAATAGTCTGCTATGTTCTCTGGGTCCCACCAAGCCCAGCATTACATGGGAGGTGGCTTTCCATCACCAGCCTGTCAATCATTCACCTCTAGGACTTGGCTCATCCTCCCCTCCACAAGGCACTCAAGGGCCACACTACCCCTGCTGGGGGCCATCACATGAAATAACACTTGTAATTGTACAGAGGTATCCACACAACTCCCTTCAGAAAAATAAACCATAAGACACATTCTCAAGCAAGAAAGCGCACGTGAGAATTTTGTTTTCCTTTCCATTGAAAGTTAACAGAATTTGTGACATTTGGCATCTCCG
Source organism: Saguinus oedipus (assembly GCA_031835075.1). Classification (NCBI taxonomy): domain Eukaryota; kingdom Metazoa; phylum Chordata; class Mammalia; order Primates; family Cebidae; genus Saguinus; species Saguinus oedipus. The sequence continues at coordinate 132,263,783 of CM063179.1, forward strand.
CTTTGTCAGTGGAGATTTTAAAAAGATGGTGTTGAATGACTATAAAGAGGAATGATGGATTTAGAGGAAAGAAACCACCAAGCCACCAGGCAATGCTGCAGAATCGATTTTTCTGAAGTGTGCTGAGTGAATAACTGTGTAATTCGTGGCCTGGGAGAGGTCCTCTGAAGTCTGTTCTTCCCTGATGATGTAATGCCCCTGCCTTGCCCTATCGATCCTGTCCATCTGCACCACCAAAAGGGATGGGGGGACTTTGATTGCCTGGAGATTTTCAGTATTATTCCCCTTTGTGTTGTTGGCACCAGTAGGGTGACAAAGGTTGAAGCCAGTTCCTAGGCTAGATTATCCCATCCTTGATGTGGACAAAATGATTTTTAAACACCACTGTTGTTTTCGGAAGTGATAAATGCTGACTTATTATTGAAAAGATGTCGTGCCATGTTAGCCTGTACCTGAAAATAATCTTACGGCACAGCCGAGGTCATGCAGGTCATACATTGTTCACCCCCCTTCCCATGCACTCCTAACACCCTTGTTCCGTCTCTGTTTCCTAATTACACCCAGCCCTCCTCTCATCTCTCTCATCCTCCGGAGCCAGGTCTCTGACCCCAGGGACTCATGTGACAGGAGGTGAAATTGAGTGTAGTAAAAATCTCCCATAAACTACAGTTCAGTGTACAAAATGTACAAGCCACGATTGGTTTTCTGATATCCTAACCCTTCTTGGTCAATGTGTCTCTGTAGCCTTAATTAATTCCTTGTTCTTCCCCCTTTATAATGTTAAGGAAGTCATCTTGACCTGCACTGCCTGGCCCAGTGAATGATACAAATCCTTTACTTTTTTTAGTCACTGGTGAAAAAAAAAAAAAAAAAAAAAAAACCCTTTAAAAGTATTCACTTATTCTTACCAATATGTGCTGGCTACTTCAGGCTTACTTTACCCACTGCCTACCATCCCGAGATGGGTGCAGAACCTGGAGGTAGCAACCTTTCATGATGTTTAAATAGGACTCCCTGTCCCTCTCTCCTTTTCTCTTTGGCAAACCCATTTACTGGAATTCCTGAAGGGCAAGTGTGAGAATGATGTATTCTCACTGCACAGCACCTTCCTGAGCATATACCTCTTGTTTTCACACCGTGAACATGGAATGCCCCACCCCTGCTGCTCTCCCAGTTAATTGTTTCTTTTTTCTTTTTCTTTTTTTTTTTTTTGAGACGGAGTTTCACTCTGGTTACCCAGGCTGGAGTGCAATGGCGCGATCTCGGCTCACCGCAACCTCCGCCTCCTGGGTTCAGGCAATTCTTCTGCCTCAGCCTCCTGAGTAGCTGGGATTACAGGCACATGCCACCGTGCCCAGCTAATTTTTTGTATTTTTAGTAGAGACGGGGTTTCACCATGTTGACCAGGATGGTCTCGATCTCTTGACCTCGTGATCCACCCGCCTCGGCCTCCCAAAGTGCTGGGATTACAGGTGTGAGCCACCGCGCCCAGCCCCAGTTAATCGTTTCTTAACTTTTAACAACCCAGTTTAGGTGTTGGAAATCGGGACAGTGGTTCTTGTTGGGGAGGGCAGTGACTTATTTCTTCCACTAAATACAACTGATGTTGTACTGGATGCTATGTATAAAATATATATAAGAGCTGTATATTGTGTATAAAACAAGCATAAGACGACTCTGAAAAGTGGAGAGAAGGAGGAAGACTAGCTACGGACCTTGAGATCCAAATAATGACATCATGACATGGTGACATGGTGATGAATTTTCTGGGTTTTCTTTTTGTCTGATGCATCTCAGAGTTGAAGCTGCAGGAAGCAGAATCTGAAAATATCAGGGGGCAAAGACAAAAAAACCCCAAACAAAGCCTGCTCTCTATGCAAAAACAAAAGCCAAGAAAGACATGACGTAGCCAGACTGAAAACTTTTAGACAATAACTACTCTACTGCAGCCAAACCCCACAGAATAAAACTGTACCCTCATGCCCACATGCCAGCAAAGGCCAGCAAGCCTCCACACTTGTGAGGCTGTGAAGGGGCACCCTAAGCTAACTGGCAGGGTGGGGTCAGAGGAAGCCAGGCCGAGCAGGGAGCCAGAATTCATACCCCTGCCTGCCCCCAGCGTCAGCACAGATCAGTTGGGGAGCCTAGACTTGCAGCCACACCCAGCAGTAAAGAGGTATCCCTTCCCCTCCCCACCAGGATGGTGCCAGATGACGCCCTGTGGAGATTTTGGACTCTTACCAGCCAGCCACCAGTGATAACAAGACCACCTCCACTGCAGTTCAGGGGAAGCCACGTGGGGAGCAGTACGGAGGCACTCCTGACTCTCCCCCAACCCAGGCAGATGTCAATGGAGGCTGAGTGAGGAGCAGAACTCTCATTACTGCCCAGCAGCAGCGAGGATTTCTCCCCTCTTGGGTGTCAACTGAAGCCTAGTGAGAAACCTGGACTTCTACCTCCACCTGGCAGTAACGATGTGGCACTCCCAGCCAAAGTAATGTCAGAAAAATAGAAGATTTAAGTAAGATTCAGAGTTTTATAACATGAGTGTCCAGGTTTTCACTGAAAACCACTCATCACAGCCAGGCGTGGTTCACACCTATAATCCCAGCTCACTGGGAGGCCGAGGCAAGTGGATCGTTTAATATCAGGTGTTCCAGACCAGCCTGCCCAACATGGCAAAATCCCATCTCTACTAATACTACAAAACACGAGCCAGGCATGGTTGCACACATGCCTGTAATCCCAGCTCCTCAGGATGCTGAGGCACAGGACGTGGAGGTTGCCACGAGCTGCGATTGCACCACTGCACTCCAGCCTGGGCAACAGACCGAGACTCCATCTTCAACAATAACAACAAAAGCAACAAAAAGAAAATCACTTGTTCATCACAACAAGAACCAGACACATCTTTAACTGAATGGGAAAGAAAGACGAAAGATGCTAACAGTGAGAGGACAAACACATTGGAGTTATCAGAGAGATTAAAGCAGCCGAAATAAAAATGCTTCAACAAGCGATTATAAACTCACTTGAAACAAATGAAATAAAAAAGCCTCAGCAAATAAAATAGAAACTCTCATCAAAGAAATGGAAACTGCGAGAGGGTCAAATGAAAATATTCAAATTTTAAAAACTAATGAAACCAAAAAGCTCAGTAAAGGAGCTCGGCAGAAGAATGGAAGGTACATAGGAAAGAATCAATGAGCTAAAAGAACAATTGAAATTACCCAAACTGCACAACAGAGAGAAAACAGACTGAAAAAGAAAACTGAACAGAACCTCGGTAAGAACCTGTGAGACTATAATAAAGATCTGACTCTATGTCCTTGGAGTCTCAGAGGAGAAGAGAAAAAGGGTTATGCTGAACAAGTACTTGAGAAAATAATGGCTAAAAAGCTTTTGAAATTTGAAAAGAGACCAAAACGTACAAATTTTAAAAGCTCAGTAAACACCAAAGATAAACAGAAAAAAAAATCCACACTGAGATCCATCATAACAATTCTCCTGAAAGCCAAAGGCAAACCTATGTATACGTTCAACATAATTTCTATCGAAATCTCAACAAGACTTTTGGTGATATAGACAAGATGCTTTAAAAATTTGTATTGAAATTCAATGTAACTAGAATAACCAAAATATTTCGTAAAAACACAAGTGGGGGCCAGGCACAGCGGCTCACACCTGCAATCCCAGAACTTTGGAATGCTGAGGCTGAAGAATCACTTGAGGCCAGGAGTTTGAGACCAACCTGGGCAACATAGCAAGACCCGATCTTTGTAAAAAAAAATTTCTATTAAAAAAATAATAAAGTGGGGGAAAACATTCTACCTGTTTGCAAAATATATTATGTAGCATCTGTAATCAAGGCTGTGTGGCGCTGGCAGAGGGACAGACCTAAATATTAATACAATAGAACAGAAAATCCAGAAATAGATCCACAGAAATAGGACCAAGTGATTTTTGACAAAGGTGCAAAAGCAATTCAATGGAGGAACGCGAGCCTTTTCAGCAAATGGAAACAGCTGGACACTGGAAGGCCAAAAAATAATCCTTGACCTAAATCTCACATCTTATACAAAAATAACTCAACTGGGATTATGAACTTAAATGTAAAACTATAAATATTTTAGAGAAAAAAGATTAAAGGAAATCTTCAGAATCTAAGGTTAGGCAAAGAGTTCTTGGACGTGACACAAAAAGAATAATCCACAAAAGGAAAAATTGACAAATTGTACTTAATCAAAGTATAAGACTTTTGCTGTGAAAGACCTTGTTCAGAAGACGAAAAGACAAGTCAGAGTGAGAGAAAATATTTGCAAGCCACAGAGCTGACAAAGAAGGACTAATATTTAGAATATTTAAAGAGTTCTCAAAACTCAATAGTAAGAAAAACAAACAGCCCAATTAGAAAATGGACAAAAGACATAAAGATACATTTCACTGAAGAGGAAACACAGATGGCAAATAAGCATATGAAAAGATGTCCAGCCTCATTAGCCATTAGGGAAATGCAAATTAATAGCACAATGAGATACCACCACATACCTTTCAGAATGGCTAGGATTAAAAAATACTGTCAAGGACACAGATAAACAGGATTACTCCTACACTGCTGGTGAGAATTTAAAATGGTACAGCTGCTCTGGAAAATAATTTGGCCATTTCTTAAAAAACTAAGTACGTAACTACTCTGTGATTCAACAATTTCACTCCTGGACACTTCTCCCAGAGAAATGAAGAGTTATGTTCACACAAAAACCTGCATCTGAATGTTTATAACATCTTTATTCATAATAGCAAAAAAAGGAACAACCAGATGTCCTTCAATGGACAAATGGCTAAACAAACTGGTGCATCCATATCATGGACACTCAACAACAAAAAGGAATAGACTATTTATACACGCAACAACCTGAATGACCCTAGAATAATGCCTAGGGCTTTTTTTTCTTTTGAGACAGAGTCAGTCTCTATCGCCCAGGCTAAAGTGCGGTGGCGCGATCTCAGCTCACTACAACCTTCACCTCCCAGGTGTAAGCGATTCTCCTGCCTCAGCCTCCCAAGTAATTGGGATTACAGGCACCCAACACCATGCCTGGCTAATTTTTTGTATTTTTTAGTAGAGACAGGGTTTCACCATGTTGGCCAGGCAGAAAAACTGAAGATTAATAAAGGAATGAAAACAACTCTGTCAAATGCAACCTGCTGAATGTAGCTGATCCAATGAGCATAAGACTCCTATGCCAGGTACAATTACTCCATATTTATGAAACTCCTGACCTCAGGTGATCTGCCGCTTCAGCCTCCGAAAGTGCTGGGATTACAGGCGTGAGCCACCGCATCCAACCCCTATACAGCATTCGTGTCATGACAAAATTACAGAAAAGAAGCACAGAGAAGTGGTTGCCGGAAGTTAGAAAGAGGGAGGTCCGAAAGGGAAGTGGGTGTGACTATAGAAGGTCAACAGGAGGGAACTGTGTAACCATGGAAACGTTCTGTCTTGACTCTACCAATGGCAGTATCCTTTGTGATATTGTGCTGTAGTTTTGTAAGATGTTGCCAATAGGAGGAACTAGAACAAAGGGTATATGAAATATTTCTGTACTCTTTTTTTTTTTTTTTTTTTTTTTTTTTGAGGCAGCCTCTCACTCTGTTGCCCAGGCTGGAGTGCAGTGACGCAATCTCGGCTCACTGCAACCTCCGCCTCCTGGGTTCAAGCAATCCTCCCTTCTCAGCCTCCCTAGTAGCTGGGATTACAGGTGTGCACCACTATATCCAGCTAATTTTTGGGGTTTCACAATGTTGGCCAGGCTGGTTTTGAACTCTTGACCTCAGCTAATTTGCCTGCTCTGGCCTCGCAAAGTGCTGGGATTACAGGCATGAGCCACTGTGCCTGACCTCTTTCTGTATTATTTCTTAAAACTGTAAATGAACTTATAATTGTCACCATATTTAACAAGTTTATTTAAAAACAATTACGATGCCACTGCCTCTCCTCTGAGTTTTCTCCCTCTTAGTATGACAGAGTGGGGAAAGAAGAGAGCGAGAGGAGAAAACAATAAATACAATTGTTGACTTATGCCCTAACATATAAATCATTACATTAAATGTAAATGTTCTAAACACACAAATACTCCAAGGCAGAGCCAGCCTTAGAGCTGGTGATGCTGGATTTAAGTCCTTGGCTTTCACATACAAGCTGTAAAACCCTGAAGAGGACATCCATCCCCTCCAGGCCTCAGTTCTCTAAGCAAGGGATAATTCAATCTACTTTGAAGGATTGTCTTTAGATGAGAGAGAACATTTGCAATAATACACTGGCAAATAATAAATGCTTAGTAACTGGTAACTGTTTCTACCACTACCAACACCTCTGTGTGGACTTGGCCCAGTTTGTCTGGTGCAATAGTAGATGGAATATGAGTTCCTCCACCCCAGGCTGGAAAGTCCTTGAGCAATGTGCTGGGTCCTATTCATTTGCTTTCCCCCAAGTACACATTATGGTCTTTCATGCGGTAGATGTCTCGGAAACACATGTTGGATTGAATTCCTGAGTGGTTAAACATTATATGGGTGGGGGTGGGGTATGAGCAAAAAAAAATTGAGGCAGAAAAACTGAAGATTAATAAAGGAATGAAAACAACTCTGTCAAATGCAACCTGCTGAATCGCAGCAGATCCAAGGAGCATAAGATTCCTATGCCTGGCACAATGACTCCATATTTACGTGTGAGACCACAGGCTGCATCTGAGGACATTTAACATAATGCCTCAAAGGCATTGAAGAGAAACCAGTGGTTTGCAGGAGTAAATAAAAAAACAGTTTCCTTATTGATAAGGGTGTTGCACGCTTGCTGAGCATACTCTTGAAAAGTCCTACAGAAAACGAAGTGGCAGCTATGTGTCAGTTTGTTGGTAAAACCACGGAAAGCATAGCCTATTCAGAAAAAACTGAATTCATTTGCTAGAACCACATAGGACTCATTGCCTTTCCAGGGCTTCCAAGTTACTCTCCCATTTTCCAGTTTTTGGAGATAAAGCAAGAATTACTGTAAAATGGTTAAGAAATTGGGATATTGTCTAGCATTCGTACCTAGAAGAACTAGGTTGACAACATGCCAGTGGGGGTGGAGAAGCTTGGGGAAAGGAGAAGTGATTGGTCAAGTTCAGTTCATCTTTAATCGACAGAGCTTCAGGGTCATCAGTGTGAAAGAGCCTTTATAAAAGATCCTTCTCTGAATGTTAGTTCCTTGAGGGCAGGGGTCCTCATCTGCTTAGCTCACTGCCATTTTTCCGGTGCGAGGAACCACATAGTACATACTCAATAAATATTTGTTAAAGGAACTAACAGAACCGTTTGCCTTTGTTATCTTCAGGTGCTTCAGGGTACTGACTGCAGCACTGACTGTAGCACTAAACTGCAGCACAAATTCGCGTTTGTCTTAGTTAAATCCAGTCCCAGAACGGAAGTCCCCACACTGGTCCAGAACCTCCCTCCACAACACTTGAGGAAACACAGCTGCAATGGAAATGGGCGTGGGCATGCAAGAGGGTCCTCCTGCCAAGCAGAGAAGAACTGGACAGGATGTCTGCCATCCAGGAGTTCTCACTGCAAAGGTCAGACTGAGCCCTGCCAGGAGACGCTGTCTTATCAGGGACACTCACCCAAGATGCTATGCCATTCCCACCACCTCCAGTTCGATCGTGTGGCTCAGTGGGCACTTCCCTCCTGCTTTGCCATATAATTTACCCAGGAAAAAGAAAACGCAGCAGCAGCGGCAGCCGTGCAGAGGCAGAGGGTGAAGTAGCAAGACCATGAGCTCTTGCTGCGTGGCAGGATACATTACACAATCTCTCTGAGTCTCAGTTTCTCACAGGTATATTAGGAATCAAACCAATCCCTGTATCTTAGGGCTGTGAGAATGAATGAATGGAAAACACTCAGAATGCCATTGCAATGCAGTTGGAGGAAGAAAACATTTTCAACAAACGGTTCAGGGTCTAGTAGACAACTGTCAGGGGAAAAAAACGAACCTCGACCCCTGTTTCCCACCATAAACACAAATCATTTCACATAAATAATAGACCTAACTCAGAAAGGTCAAACCAAAATGCTTTAAAAGAAAACATACGAGAATATCTTCATGATCTTGGGGCAAAGATTTTTTTAAAAGCATACAGAAAAGCTCTGATTTTAAAAGAAAAAAAGGGATAAATCAGACAAGAAAAATCAAGAACTTATATTCATCAAAAGATATCATTAAGAGAATGAAAATCAAACCATAGATGGAGAAAGGACATCTACGATACATATATCTTACATTGTGTTAAAAACTCCTACAAGTTGGCCGGGCGCAGTGTCTCATGCCTGTAATCCCAGCACTTTGGGAGGCCGAGGCAGGTGGATCATGAGGTCAAGAGATCGAGACCATCCTGGTCAACACGGTGAAACCCCATCTCTACTAAAAATACAAAAAAATTAGCTGGGCATGGTGGCGCGTACCTGTAATCCCAGCTACTCAGGAGGCTGATGCAGGAGAATTGCCTGAACCCAGGAGGCGGAGGTTGCAGTGAGCTGAGATTGCGCCATTGCACTCCAGCCTGGGTAACAAGAGCAAAACTCCGTCTCAAAAAAAAAAAAAGAACTCCTACAAGTCAATAAGGAAAAGATAGAAAACACAATTTTAAAACTAGGCACAGGACTTAAAAAGGCGTTTCATAAGTGAGGATATCTAGTGTCAAATAAGGATATGAATAGGTGCTCAACACCATTAATCCTCAAAATACAGTCTTGTACCACATAATAACACTTCAGTTAGTGACAGACCACATAGCTAATGGTGGTCTCATAAGAGCATAATGATGCTGAAAAATTCCTATTGCCTAGCGATGTCACGGACATCATAACGACATAGCACAATGCATTACCTTTCCCATGTGTAGACATGTTTAGATACACAAATTTCTTACCCGTGTATTACAATGGCCTATAGTATTCAATACAGTCATGCTGTACAGGTTTGTAACCTAGGCACAATCGGCTACATCATCTAGCCAAGGTGTGTAGTGTAGGTTTCTGTACACATACTCGATGATAGTTTTACAACGATGAAATCGTCTATGGCACGTTTCTCAGAATGTATCTCCATTGTTAGGTGATATATGACTGTAATACAGAGGAAAAGCTTAAATTAAAATGTTGGACGGTATCAAGTTTTAGAGAAGATGTAGAAAAACCGCAATGCCCATACATTGCTAATGCAAAGCTAAAGTGATACAGCCACTTTGGAAAACTGCTGAATTTTACCCCCAAAGCTAAAAACCCTCCCTACACCTACCCTCTGATGCAGCCATTCTAGAGAAATGGATTAATGTGCCCACAAAAGACACACACACACACACACAAGAATATTTGTGGCAGCTTTGTTCATAATAGCCACACATGGACAACTCAAATGTCCCCACCATTAACGTATTAATGCAATAGAATATTATGCAGCTATGAAAAAGAATACTTGGCATAGAAACACACTGGAACATGGATAAATCTGAAATGTAATGTCAAGCAAAAGAAGCCAGACCCCAGAGAATATTTTACATGACCATTTCCATCAAGTTCAAGGGGCAAAAATAATAGATTGCATAGAAGTCAGAATAGTGGTCACCTTGGTGAGGCAGCTGGAGGTAGTAGGTACGAGTGAGGAAAGCCTTCCGGATTCAGAAGGCAGGAGCCTTCGGAAATACTGGACACATTCTGTGTATTTGGGTGGTAGTTATAGAAGTACACACATTTGTAAAATGCATCAAGCTATAAGCCGTATTTGTGTATTTTGCTGCACGTACATGCTATCCCATTAAACATAACGAAAAGCCATTAAGCACAATGCAAGATACATAGCAATCACTCAAAAAGTTAGCCCTCTACCATTTTTGTTAATTTTACTATCACAGTGATAGATTCCTCTTCAACTCCATTCCCTGCTACCAACTTTCTCTGGAAACACGGTAAAGGCAGTACAATATTTCTAAAGCTAAAAATGACTTCTGGTTTTTTCTTTTGTCTCAGAAAATGTGTATGAAAGTCAAAGACACTTTTATTTCAAATGACTACTCCTGCTGATTATACCCGGGCAAGCTAGCAAAATGTACAGCACAATCAAGCCAGCATCGAAAAAGAGAAGGACAGAAATGCAGAGAGGAGAGCTGATTATCAGATGCGTGGAGCAACCTAGGCATTGCAGAAGCACTTGCGGCTGGCTTTCATCTCATGGCACTTGCCTTTCTCAGGATTCTTTTCAAAAACTGAAAAATGTCTCCTAAATTTCCCTTTTATTCAGGGAAGACAATCTGATTGCAGTTCACACAAAAGGAGTCACTTCTCCAGAGATGTGGCGTCTGCACATTATAAGTAGGACTCCACCTTACAATCAGCAAGTTCAATACGGAAGGTGGGGTGGTTATATAGCTGGTCCCACCTGACTCATCAGCATTTCATTCCTTAATAATCTACAACTCGAATTTTTTTTTTTGGGTTAACCTTGAATGTGTACAGGATAAATGAATTGGGCTGTGGTGGCAGAGGGATGAGGAGCAGGAAATGAGACAAAATACAGCAATATCCAAGTACTAGCTTCCGGATACAAAAGAAACTGGAAGAGGTTGATACATTAATTAATATGTCTCATTATACACTATTTAAAATAAGCTAATCAGGCGGGGTTCAGTGACTTACATCTGTAATCCCATAACTTTGGGAGGCTGAGGTGGGCAGGATCACTTGAGGTCAGGAGTTCAAGACTAGCCTGGCCAACATGGTGAAACCCTGTGTCTACTAAAAAAAAAAAAAATAGAAAAATTAGCCAGGCATGGTGGCCTGTGTTTGTAATCCCAGCTACTTAGGACATCCAGGCAGGAGAATCACTTGAACCTGGGAGGCAGAAGTTGCAGTGAGCTGAGATTGCGCCAGTGCATTCTAGCCTGGGCAACAGACGGAGACTCCATCTCTCTCTCTCTCTCTCTCTCTCTCTCTCTATATATATATATATATATATATATATATATATATATATATATATATATATATATATATTTAAAAAATAAAATAGCTAATCAAATCCTCCAAATTCACACTTGGGTCAATGCAAGTGGAATCAGCACCAGAGAAAAATGCTGATAGAATTGGTAGATGGAAGTCCCTCTCTCTATATGAATGGTTAGCTCACTTCAGAAGTTTCTATTTCACTAGAAATAGAAATGATTATATTCCACAAAGTCACCGCTCTGTTGATGCCACAGTCAATTTCACATTTTAACCTGCCATAAATCTCCTAAAATAAAATGCTATAATTTTGGTGAACACCTGTGACTTTGTGAAGTGAGTCGACCTCACATTAACCAAAATTGGTGAAAAATGTCTGGCCTAGCCTGCATCAGATCATAAATGAGTCTCCGCTTTCTGATAGTATCAAAACCAGCTGGTTGTCTGGCATGTGGTCAAGTTATGCCAATGTGGGAACCAAAATGGCCAGGGTTGAGTGCTGCGTCCTATAATTTCAGGCCCTCTATCAAGATAAATCAGGATATGCACGATTGCAAAATGTCAACAGCCGTACTACAGAGGGACAAGGATGCAAGAAGCAAGGACAGGAGGAGAGCCACCGAGTGGGGACTCTGCAAAGGACGCTGCTCTCCTCTCCCCTCGTGCTCAAAATAGAACATGGGCAGTTTCTCCCTGTGCTTACCAAACCCAGATATTTTCAGATGCTGTTCTAGCTACAAACTCATGAAATGATCCTTGAAATTATATTACCAGAGAAATTTTCCTTCATTGCTTATTTTGATATAATTTCAATAAATGTACAGTATGTGAAATTATTTCATTTCCACCTGGTTCTGAAAATGAAATTCAATTTATGAACCAGCCCGTGGAACTCCAGCAGAGTGCAATAAACCAGCAGCGTATTGTTGGCTGTGGGACCAGGTCCCCACAGGAGAACAAATCACCCTTTAGGGGCAAGGCAATGTTCAAGTTCATTTCTAGTGGGTCAAATCATGACCTTGGATTCTTAATCCATAGCAGCCACCCAGACACCCTATTTCTCTGATCTGTTTTATGATCTCTGAAAAGAAGGGATAGGAGAGGGTTCCTGTAGACGTCATGAAGGTCAAACACCATGACCACAGGTGTGTACCCTAAGCTGTGACCTGTGGGGAAGCCAGAAACCCAGAGCCTGAGGAGCAGGCAGTGCTGTGGGCTCTGGGGTTTCTCCCTGAAGGCTCTGGATAAGAGAGAAGAAAGCTGTTTCAATTAGGTTGGTGCAAAAGTAATCGTGTTTTTTTGTAATTAACCGATTTTTTTTTAATGGCAAAAACCGTGATTACTTTTGCACCAACCTGATATGAAGTATGTTAGAATGATGGTCTCAGGTGATGAGTCTCTGATGACTTTTGTAAAGTCATGAAATAGTGAAGACACATGGATGTATAATGAATAGCAGATTGTCCACATTCACCATTCAGATTAAGAAATAAATGTTACCAGGGCCGGGTGCAGTGGTTCACGCCTGTAATCCCAGCACTTTGGGAAGCTGAGGCAGGTAGATCACGAGGTCAAGAGATCGAGACCATCCTGGTCAACATGGTGAAACCCCGTCTCTACTAAAAATACAAAAAATTAGCTGGGCATGGTGGTGCGTGCCTGTAATCCCAGCTACTCAGGAGGCTGAGGCAGGAGAATTGCCTGAACCCAGGAGGCGGAGGTTGCGGTGAGCCGAGATCGCGCCATTGCACTCCAGCCTGGGTAACGAGAGCGAAACTCCATCTCAAAAAAAAAGAAAGAAAGAAATGTTACCAAAGTCCCCTATACCTTTTCCCCATAACATCCCTCCTCAGGTAAACACTGCCCAGAATTTGATGTTTGCCCTTTCCTTGGTGTCCTTTGATGCACACATACAATTTCTTTAGCAATCTGCGGCACCATTTTACATGCTGGAAAACATCCAGAAATAATACTGTACTGTCCATACCCTGCTGGAACTCTGTCCTTCTGCTCAATATTTTAAATGAGATTCACCCAATCAGCTCCAATCAGTTCCTTTGCACTCCTGTATAATGTGAGTAGGCCACCTCTTTCTGCTCCTCCTTTTTGTTTTTCAATTTCCAATTACCTCCATGAGGCTGGTTTTACTTTGACCATCAGATGAGCTGGGTAAGGAAGAAACATCCTCCACATGCCTCCTCCCCACTCCTCCTAAATTCTCTCTCAGGGAGTGATTGAGATAGGAACCTGGAAGCAACTGCTGGTCCCCACTCCTCTCCCAGCCAACGATGCAGTCCTGCTGGCAGCCCCTCCTAACGCCCCTCCGACTCTCCAGTATCCTCTCTGCTCCCCAGACCTCACAGCAGGAGCCCATCTTTCTTGCCTATATTGCGGTGTTGTGCTTGCCCAGCCTTCTCTTTGTCTTGCCCCAGTCCAAGTTCTCCTTCATTCATCCCAACTGCTAATATCCCAGGCCAGGCTACCATCATCTCATGCTTGTATTTTTTTGCCAGCTCATTACTGGTAAAACCAGACCAGCCTCCAGCCTCATTGCCAGAGGGTTTTCCTAAAAAAGAAACTTGTACCTGATCAAATCCCCTCCCCTCCACTTTAAAAATCCATCAATGAGTTCTCATTGTCTTCAGGATGAAATCCAAACCCCAAAGCATGACAGACAAGACTCCTTGTGATCTGATCCCTGCCCATCTGGCCAGCCTCATCTCCTAAGACTGTAGCATTAATGAGCTGCTGAAATTCTGCAAACTGGCTGTGAACCCCTCAGCTTACACGTGGTTTCCTCTGCATGTGCTCGCTCTGCCTTTCCTTGCCTGGACAATGCTGGCCATGGGTCCTTCAAGACACAGCTGAGCTGAGCAGCCTCGGGAGGACTTTCCTGAGCCTCCACCCATCTGAGTGGGGCCCCCAGCTCCGTGGCTCAGCACCCCTCGCGTTTGTGGCTCCCATGTTGAACTCACACTGGAACAGTTTTATGTTACTACTATGGATGAAGAAACCAAGGTCATGAAACCTACTAGAAACGCATCTGTCTTCTTCCCTACCCAAAAGTGGGCTCCCAGAGAGCAAGGGCTGTGCCTTATACTTTATATACCCAGGGCCCAGCTGAGTGCCCACTCCTGACAGCATTGGGTAAATGCTGGACGAACTGAATCGGGCTGCCTGGGGAATGTGGGGGTCACATGCCATTAGAAACGCTAACGGGGAATGATCTCATCACTGGAATTATCGAGAAACCAGTACCCTGAATGTGGCTTTCCCACATCACTGAATCCATCTCTTTGTGCCAGAAGTACTTGTAGGTAGTAATTCTTAGAGAAAATGTTCTAAAACCATTCTGTGCCAGCTGATACTTGGCCAATATTCTCTGATATACCTGGATGTATTGTTTACAACCACATTTATCTTCACAGGCCAATGCCTATGCCCTGCAGTTGTTAAATATTTTCAGTGTCACTCCTTATTGTTTGTTACCTTGAATGTTTAAAGTAAGCAATCAAGATGTTTCCAGCATTTCCATGTTTCCATGCATGTGCTGCTATAATGAGAACCCATTCTTACACACTAAAATCCAGACAAGCGTTTATCCTTACATCAACGGGCCCCATATGGCTCAGCTTTTACATGGACACCTGATATCCCTTCTGTCAATAACATTTGCTCTCATCTGTCATTTCTCAGTTGACAAGGGCAAGTCCTGTGTTTGCAGCAGTGAGTATCTCTTGCAGTGCTATTCAGAATTGTCACTGAGAGCAGGACTGAAGGCAGCCAGGAAAAGCCACAGCCTCAGCGTGGATGGATGGATGGATCCATCCATCCCCACCAACCTCTGACCCTCCCCCATCTCCTTCCACCTTCTGCCTGTGCCTGGTTGCTGCAGGTCAGTGCTGGTGGAATTGATCTGAAGATGGGTACCAGAGAAGTTGGATCATCTCTGCCATATCTAAGCAGAAGCCCAGTGGTTTAAAAAAAACAAGCAAGAAACCAACTCGGAAACCTCACCTTGTCCTTATATAATAAGAACTGGCCAAGTCAGGATAGTTTACATAGCAGCTTCATTCAGAGGATTTCCTTCAGCGAGCAAGTCAGGAATATTTTTTCCTAGTGTTTACTAACAGCTCCTAGTCGTGCTCAGAATACTTGCTGGAAATTCGACTGAAATGAGACCCTCAAGAGTTTCAGAGAAAATGCAGCATTACATTATAAATGATAAATAATGTGAAATTAGATACCTCAGAGAGCTGCATATTTGGTGCTTTCAAGTTCTAGGCCTTTTTCCTCTCCTAACAGCCAGCTGATGTGAAGTTAGCTGCCTGAAGGTTGTACATTTTCAGTTTACAATGTCTGCCCTTAACAATAAATATCATCTTTCTATACAACTGCTTCGTTGTTCCCCCCAACAAATCTCACTAGACAGTTCCCATTGGCCAGCAAGAATTACTTTCAGAAGGAAATAATCCTCACAACCTCAACGATTTCTAAGTGGGTAAAACTCAGACTAAGATGAAAACACACCAGTGACTGCAGCCTTCAGTTTTAATTTCAGCATTCACTCCCAACAGGAGGAAGACAAAATTAATTTTCCACTTTACTTCATTGGCAAACTATTTTTCACTTTGCTGAACGTTCAAGGCACGGTGATAAATGGTGAATAATAAGCTGCCAGCACACACAGTGCCCGGTCGGAGGCCCCGAGACCTCATCTTAACAGGCAGTCCTGTCCCGCCGCCAGGAAGTCTTGTCACCATGTCCAGTCCTGACTCACAATGGACTTCAAGGGCCACTGGAGGGCATAGGTCTCAAACCAGAGCGACCCCATGAGTATCATCAAAAATGTAACTCTACTAAAAGACACCAGCAGAGGACCCAAAGCCATCCCCATGGATACGCCTGCTCTTTGAGGTCAGCAAACGTCTTCTGAAAGGGCCAGAGAGTCAATACCATAGGCTCTGCAGGTCATGGTGTCTCTGTTGCTGCTACCCAACTCTGCACCGTGGCGTGAGACCTTCCCTGGACAATATGTCAATCAACGGGCATGGATGCATTCCAACAGAATTTTATTTCTGGACACTGAAATGTGGATTGTGTATCATTTTTGCATGTCATAAAAGATTGTTTCTTTTAATCCATTTTAAAATACAGAAAACAGCCAGGTGTGGTGGCTCATGCCTGTAATCCCAGCACCTGGGGAGGCCAAGGCAGGTAGATCACCTGACGTCAGGAGTTCGAGACCAGTTTGACCAACATAGAGAAACCCTGTCTCTACTAAAAATACAAAATTAGCTGAGCGTGGTAGCGCATGCCTGTAATCCCAGCTACTTGGGAGGCTGAGGCAGGAGAATCGCTTGAACCCGGGAGGCAGAGGTTGTGGTGAGCCAAGACTGTGCCACTACACTCTAGCCTGGGCAACAAGAGCACAACTCTGTCTCAAAAAATAGATTTAAAATAAAATATAATGTAGAAAACATTCTTAGCTCAGAGATCTTACAGAAACAGGCAACCCGACGTTCTAGGAGAGTCTCTATCAGGTCATGGTGTCTCTGCTGTTGACACCGTGTTGACAACATCTTCTCTAGCTGTTTAGATGAAACTAAACTCTCGCAGGTAATTTAAGACAGAAGCACGATGCATCCCTCTACTTCCCGTCACTGGTTTTTACCATCTGCTCTCAAAGTAGTAGTCAGAGTGGACAAACCATTGAGTCACCATGTGCGGTCAAAGATACCGTAACAGCTGGAAAAAAATCAGGAGACGTTCTGGAAGAAAGAATCTTTAAAAAGTATACCAAGAATATAACTCATAACCTGCCGCTATTTCCAAAGTGTGTCCCTCAACCTCTAATTAATCTTAATGGCACTGCTGACTGCTTCTGCTCTTGGTATCATGATGAAAATTCACCACACATTCTATTCAAGCACACGTGAGGCTTGAATACCTTAGAAGAGAGTGATTCCATGGAGATGAAATTGCAAAGCAGCAAGTTGGCTGAAATTCTGCAGCTCACAGAGGAGAGTGTGGGTGTGAAATTGTAGGCAATTACATTTTATCACTGCTACACAAGTTTCTGCTGAATTCATTTAAATTTGCTCCCAGAATCTGGTTGGAGGACTGTGGAATTTTGGCGGTTCCGAAGACAGAAATGAAAGCAGATTTTCACTCTCCGTGCCGCAGGGAGCCACAGAATGTCCGCAGTGTAATGAGGCTTGGATGTGACTGAGAAATGTCAGCTCCTGGAACTGCAGCTGCAAATTAAACAAGGGGACTCTCTCACAGAAACAGTGGCTGTGTTCCAAGCAGAGAGAATCGGGGAACAGAGAGATCAAGCAAACAGTGAGCAGATGCACGCCTTGCACGGAGGGAGCAGGCCCCTCTCCCTGGGCTTGGGCGGCCCGCTCAGCACCCGTCAACACCTCCAGATAGGTGTGCAGGGAGAGACAAGAGGTGTAAATTTAGAAGTTAAGTGAGAAAGAACCCCCCACTGAGAGATGAATTAGACAGAAGTAAAAGCTGTGACCAGGAAGGTCCTCCTAATTAGAAAACTGAGGCAAGAGCTTGGGCCTGTCACGAAGCGTTCATTCCCGGCTTCAGCACCGCAGCTGGAGAGGCTTGGGGGCCGCCCTCCTGCCAAAGTGCTCACTGCCTTCTCTCCCCTCTGCTCGAGTGGGGACAGGCTGCCCACAGGACACTGCAGGCCCCAGCAGCTTCCTGTCAGCACTAGTTTATCTAAAACCTCTAAAAGCACGGCCCTGAGGGGTCCCGACGGAGGGAGAAGGCTGCCCTCATCTCCCTACTGCACACCCATGCTAGCATCTGCCAACTCCCTACATCCAATCAGATTTGCCTGGCCACGCCTGCCCTCCCTTAGACTATATGGAAGCCGAGTCCAAAGGCCGGGCCTCTGCCTAGAATGGACATCCACAACCAACACTCTGCGTTCTTCCCCCACGAAGGCCAAAGGAATGGGGCCCACTCACCACACAGGCAAGGAAACATTCTTAACAGAATCCCTCATCTCTGCAGATAGTCCCAGACAAGCCAGATGGAAATCCATGCTCATTGCTACCTGTGGCACCCTGGGTGGCCCAAGTGACCTTGCTGATATGCAGATTGTCACACCTATCGAACGGGCACAAAGCAATCTGCAGAAGCTCAGTGAGCTGTTCCTCTCCCTTCCCTGGGACAGGACTATTTTGGATTCTGAAGGCACAATCAGTTTTAATGGGCACCAATTGTGTGGTTACAGACACTTCTCCTATAGCCTGCTGCCAAGAGGCCTATAACCCACCTGACAGTCAGCAATATCCAGGGAACAGCCTGCCAGAGCTCCCAACCAGGACAGTGAAAACCATCAGGAGGGGGCCTTCTTTCACAATTTACCAAATGCACATAACCCCATCTGCCAACCCGAGGCTGCACCTTCACATATTGCAGAGACCGAGATTCCAGGGGAAGAGTGTCTGACTGTGCTCACTTCTCCTGGCCCAGGCAGGACTGTGCTGCAGCATGCTCTCATGGGCTGGGCGGATACACCTGTCTACACTGCTTTCCATGGCTGTGCACAATGGTGTCACATTGACAACGTGAAACCAACCACGGTGGGAGTATCTACACCACAGAAAGTGACAAATACTAACAACTCAGAGCAAAATTCCCCTTCCCCACCCCCAACCCAGCTGGTTGTCAAAATTGACCAGCACACACGGGGCTCATCCACTCACTGCCGTGGGCTCTGAGAGAGGAGCTCCTTGACAATGCAGCGGCGTGAAGCCAGAGGGGCCACTTGTCCACTGCGCGCCTGCTGACCCCAACCCTCACACTGCACCTGCCCTTTGACAGAATGGGCCTTGAGACCCTAGCTTTTGCCCCCAAGGTGTAGTGAAATAGATCCCGGGTGGCCCTGGTGGAGCCCTGCCTTAGCTTTATCAGGGTTTAACTGGAGCCGTAAATGGCCGCGTGCAAGCTCCTGTGCTCACTGGGTGTGCAGCATGGGAAAGAAGGGCTCTGACCTCTGAAGCCTATTTTTCTATCTCTAACAGGAGGACCATCACAGCTGAATCCTTAGAGGATTGGTGGGAGGATTCAATGGGATTATTTGTGTGAAAATGTGTGGACCAGCTGGTGGCTGTGAGCCCAGTCCACATTGATGGCTGCAATAGAGGTATCTGTGATGAGCAAATATTCCATCTGCCTGCTCAGCAGAGGAATCTGCGAGCCCTAAACACAGGAACACAACCCACAGCATCCTGAGTTTGCTTATTTGCCCCCCGTGAAACTATTTGGTCCTTAGGCCAGAGGAGTCGGCTGACGGGCATCCTGCACTCATTAACTGACACCCACCGAGGATCAGCCAGCAGCAGCCCTGCCTTCGAGTGGCTCACAGTCTCGTGCAGGGCCAGATGAGTCATGGCCATGACCAGCGAAGCTGAGAACAAGCATTCTCAACCTCAGCACTGCTGACCCCTGGGGCCAGAGCAGCCTCTGCGTGGGGGCTGTCCTGTGCCTCGTGGGATGTTAGCAGCATCCCTGGCCTCCACCCCCTGGATTCCAGTAGTCCCCATCCCACCCCAGTCGTGAAAACCACAAATGTCTCCAGACATTGCCAATGGATCCCACTTGCTGTCTGTCTGCTTGAGGAGACATGGGCCAGAAACAGGGCTCTAGACCACAGGCCTTGTAGATCTGCAGGCTCAGAAGAAATCTGGAAAAGCATACACCAAAGTGTCAGCAGCAAACCTCCTCTCCATGCAGAAGATTTTAGTCTCCATGGGCTTTTTAACCATCCAGATCAACAGCAAGAATGGAGACTCAGCCCACAGGGTTGTGGCGAGCACAGAAGAGGCTCTAGAAGTGGTGACTCCGACCTGGTCCCAGAGGCAGCAGCAGCAACATCCCACCATGGGTGCCATCCTCCTTCCACTGCAAACAAACCAACAGCCAAGCCTGCAAACCTTCAAGGAACAAACAGCTTGGCTCTCAAGAGGCGGCCACGGTCTCATCCCAGCAGCCCGTAGCCCGAGTCCCAGTGCGTTGTCCTGGCGCCCACCCAGGACCTTGCCTTCAACAGCAAAGAAAGGGCCCGCTTTTTGCAGCCTGGAGAAGTTCCCTGATTGAAACCATAGCAACCTCCTCCATCTCACATGGAAGTGGCCAGGCTTGCTCCACAGCCACTCAGGCACACCACCAGCTTTGGGCTTCCCTCTGCTTCCTACATGTGTGTGGCCTGAGTGTCTTTCCCTCACCCCCACCCTCCTCAAGGCATCCAATGAAACACTGAAATGAAAACCTCTTTGCATGACTCAATTACAAGTTTAGGAATAAGACACACATGTGTGCTCGCTCTCTCTCCCCCTGTATATAATGTTTATCTATTTATATATAAACTTGTACATCAGTCAATTTGCTGTCACTCTCCCTAAAAACAAGACACTTGTAGGAACACTGAGCTCTGCTTTTTAAAAATGCCCTTCATTATTAGCATCTGGAAAATTGGCACATTTCCAGGGAAACGAGAAACTTCGCACTCAGCGGTCCAGGCTCTGCACTCATGGTAGCTTAAGGAACTTCAAAGCTCCTTGTTGTTTGAACAAATTGGAAACAGAAAACAAAGGGATGGAAAAGAGGCCATCCCCGTGCAAGCACTCTCCATCCAGGAGGGGAACGGAGTCTCATCAGCCTTTGATGTGGCCCAGTGGCCACATTCCTCTCTCAAAACTCCAGATACCGGTCACAGCATCCTCCACCCGCTGTTTTGAGACTGAGCAAACAAGCTCTCAGGCGCTCTGCTGCTCATGCAAGCAAATACACCTAACACCATGTTACCGGCCACTGAAGACATGATTGTTAACCCAAATATCGCTCCTCTGCGCCTCCTTATCATTTCCATATTCACAAAGAAGACCATTTCCCTGTATGCAGCTCTGGGTATTTTCCTGCTACCCTATTGTCATTGGTTACGAATTTTCCCCAATAGTCCTGCGAGTGGGCTCATTGCCCAGCCCAGAGTAGGACCAATAGGCAGGCTCTGCAGCCAGAGAGCCGGGCATTTATGCAAGGATAACCGTGGATAAATTATTTCACCTGATTCCAATTTGATCTCCTCCCCTTCTAAACATCCATGATCATGAGTCTTACAGATCGGGTTATGGAATGGATCAAATGGAAGTAGCTGTGCTTGAAAGCAGCAAGCTAACACCTAATGTTGTTCATTATTTTTCAAAGTAAGCTAATATTCCTCAAGGGCCCCCTACATGTCAGGCGCTGTGCTAAGTCCTGGAGATAAAACAGTGAAGAAAGTGGACTGAATCTTTACCCAGAAGAAGAGTACAGGCCTTCAAGGAACAAGAAAGAGAAGCATAAAGAATTACCTTCTAATCTGTGAGTTCCACAGTGGGAACACAAGGGCTGCAATGAGGGATACCGGGGCAGCTCTGCTGGAGTGCAACGAGACCAGGCTCCCTGAAAAGCCACCTGAAAGGTAAGAAGGAAGGAAGCCACCGGCCAAGAGAAGCATGTTGCAAGCCAGACCAATTGCCTGGGCAGGCTCCTTGAAGCAGGAAGGACGTTGGTGAGGTTGAGGACCAGAAAGAGAACAGTGAGACTGGAGCTGGTGCCTGTGGGGCAGGGGCATGGAGGAACACAGGTGCTAACCTTTTAGGAAAAGCACTTTTGCTGTTGAGTGGAGGATGGGCCAGGGAGGAGCAAGAGCAGAGGTAGAGAGACCAGTTAAGAGGATACACCTGGAAAGCAGGAGGCACAGGACTTGCTGATGGAGCACACGTGGGGAAGACAGGCGGAGAAGTTACTTTAAAATGACCTGTAGATTTCCTACTGAGGCAGGAAGCCCAGGGAGAAGATTTGGGGGCAGGACGGGAGGAAGTGGAAATTTCCCTTTAGACACACACAGACTGAGATATGTATTACCCACCCAAGGTGGCACTGGGTAGGCCACTCACTGTGAACATGGAGCTCAGAGGGGACCCTGTGGGGAGCCACACCTGGGTGCCCTGGTCATATAGAAGTAGTTACAGCCATGGGGATTGTATCAGTCTGTTCTATAAAGAAATACCTAAGACTGGGTAAATTGTAAAGAAAAGAGGTTTAACAGGCTCACAGTTCTGCAGGCTGGATGGGTAGCATGGCTGGGGAAGCTCAGGAAACTTTCCATCGCAGTGAAAGGCGGAGGGAAAGCAGGCATGTCTTCACCTGTCTGCAGCAGGAGGAAGAGGATGAAGGGGAGGGCACTACACGCTTTTATACAACCAGATCTCGTGGGAACTCACTCAGTGTCATGAGAACAGCAAGGGAGATATCCACCTCTGTGATCCAATCACCTCCCACTGAGGAAGGAGACCCAAGCATCTAAGATCATGTCCCCCTTGACTTCCGCACTGCATTTTAATAGAAGAAAAGGCTGGCCAACTGGAGCCTCCTAAATCGCCTTCCTGTAGATAACAGGCATAGTATGGGGGGATCTCTCCGGAAGGCATTGTTTTTACTTAAACAAGATCAAACCCCCACCCCACTCCTCCTCCATCGACCAAGACCCTTTCACATGTAATTTCTAAGACTGTAAACCCAAGACCCTTTCAAGTGAGATATCTCGAGTTGTGAGCCTATGTAAAGGCAGAGCATCCCTTTGTTAGGTGAGCCTGGCTGTTAGATGAACACGTCGCCTCGCTCCCGGCCGAGGTGAAATGCCTCTTCCTTCTGAGTTTGGAGTCCGAGTGGTCTCTCTCTTTCGGTGGCTCGTGCTTCACCACAGGCCCCTCCTCCAACACTGGAGACGACAATTTAATGTGAGGTTTGGGCAGAGACACAGATCCAAACCCTATCAGGAAGCCTGAGACCCTCTTTCCCCACCCCCGGGAGATATGCTTGGAGAGGAGCAATCCCACAGCTGCTGGGTTGGCCGAAGGAGGGTGACCAGCAGAGTCAGAAGTCCTGGCAGGTGACCTGGGGGAAACCACAGTAAGGGGTGTCCTTGAGCCAGAAGAAGATCGAGGCTCGACTGCAGTCTGTGCTGCTAGGAAGCCAAGCAAGGTGAGGACAGACAAGTGTTGTCACTGTGGACCTTGTTAGAGAGAGCACCAGACTAGAGCAGGTGGAGAAGGAGGGACAAGGGTCGGTGCTCACGCCTCAGAAGTGTGCCCGAGGGGGAAGCAGAGGCCTAGAGTGGCACCTTGAGAGGGACAAGTGGCCAGGGGAAGATCTTTTTAAGATAGGGCAGGTTTGTACGCTGATGGAAATAATCCAGGAGAAGAAATGAGTGGTATTGTTTATTGTACAAGAAACAGGGGAAAAGAGAAGGAGAAAACCTCTTGACAAGGAGAAGGAATGGAATAGAAGCATGTAGTCGCTGAGGCCACAGACCAGGAGGTGGGCAAATCTCCACAGCCAGAGGGAGGAGGCAGTGGTTGTCTGCTGCTGCCTAACAACAACAACAACAAAAAAAACAAAAACACAAACGGAGCCCCTCAGAGAAGCAGACATTTATGATCTAATTGATCTCTAGCTCACAAGTCAGGCTGGACCCACCCAGGCTCTGTGTCCAGGGTCCCACCAGGCTGACTCTCATCTGAAACTTGGGTTCCTCCTCCCAGCTCTTTCTGTTGCTGGCAGAATTCAATTCCTTGTGGTTCTAGGTCCAACATGCTCATTTCCTTACTCCATTGTTGGCCAGAGAATGCTGTTGCTCCTAGGATCTCCCTCAGGTCCTTACCTGAGGTGCCTTCATCTTCAAAGCCAGCACAGAATCCCTCACCCTGCACATCCCTGACTTCAGGAAGGGCAAGACCTCTTCATGGGCTCACTGGTTAAGTCCGACACACCCTGATAATCTCTTTCAATTAACTCAACCTCAAATGACAAGCAACCTAATCATGGGAGTGATGTTCCATCACATATTCACGGGTTCTACCCACACTTAAGGCATGGGGATTGTGTAGGGCTTGTATCCGGGGATCGCAATCTGAGCATTCTGCCTATGCCAGACAGGGGGAAAGACTGCCATGCAGAGGTGCTTTAGGAGGCTCAGAGCAGGGAAGCCAAGGGGCTAACAGCCCACGGTGCTGCTCCCGGTGCAGCTGGAGAGTTCACCTGCAGAGAAGGCAGGAGGACCTCCAGAAGGGCTGAGGAATGAAGACAAGGAGGTTAGGGTACCTCCTCAGCCAGCGGGAGAGGCCAGGCCAGCAAGAGGAGGACTGGAGAGGAAGATGGGTACCAGAACCCTGCTGGGTGAGAGGGCAGGGCTGGGGCAAAAGCGGGGGTAGCAACCTGGGGGCAGGGTACAGGGCGACGTCAGTTGGCAGGAGGGCATGCAAGTCGAGCTCTTCAAGAAGGGAGGGAAAGAGTCTGGGAGCAGCAGTGGGGGGTCTCAGGGAACCAAGGATACCCCTTCTAATTCCAAGTGCTGCTGCCAGGCGAGGGCGGCCACAGGGTAACCACTTTGAGAAGGAACTCGTCTATCATTCCCCAAGGCTCTGGAGTCCCAAGAGAACCCCTCCTTTGTGCCACATTTAATACCAAAAATGCAGCTCTTTCTGGGGGCCCACGAGATTCCGACCTCCTTTATTGCAGCACAGATTCCTATAGTAAACTGTCTTTATGGGAAGGAGCTTGAGTGAGTCTCTCCTCCTTATAACCTGTAAGGCCCAACTCACCCCAACACTGTGCTAAGCAGAGAGGGACCAAGAGAGACCAGACCCGCCTTTGAGAGTTCTACAGTCTGATGTGAACCCATAAATAATCATCACATATATCGAACCCAGGCAGGCCGCAGTTGGGGTGTAAACCGAGTAGGTATCTTGGCAATGCATTTTTGTAAAGAGACAGGAGAATAACAAATTAGAAGCAGAGGCCAGGATGAGCAGAAAGAGGGTGTGTCTTGGGAGAACAAGACAGGGGATTTACTGGAGGTGTGGAGTCTTATCTCAGCACAACCTGCTGGGTGTCTGTGGCCAATCTATGCTAATGGCTCTGAGTGTTACAAAAGCATAGTGAACCAAAACAGGGAAAACAGCTCTTCTGATTGTCCCTAGGAAAATCAACCCAAGGCACAGGGCAACCAAGTTTACAAGGGACCCCAAAACTCCTAAAGTGTTTCTGAACCGTGGAGAAAGCAGGTTATGTGTCACATTCATGCTTCAAAAACATGAAAAGGAAAACGATGTGTCTCTTTAGCTGGTGACCTAGTGCATTCCATGGTGGCTATATTAAAGGATTCATTGCAATCCTTATGAACCAGAGGCAGCAGCATGCATCTGAAAGAAATGTCTCCCTAAAAATTAAATAAAGCAAAAATTCTCCGCGGGGGCTGGCGTTACACTGCATGCTGAGCTCTGCACTAACCCTATTCTCCCACGTTACTGCAGTCCCTGGTTCATGCTGTACTATCTCGCTTCCTTTGATTCCATTGCACAGTATACGTTATGCCTGCGACTCAGAAACTCCTTGGGGCAGGGACTTCATTAAGGTTGTGTCAATCAGTAAAGAGTCATGTGCATTTTCAACAGCGCTGGCACACAGTGGACTTTATGCACTGCCTTACTTCCTTAACTTCCCACCATGCCAGTGTGTTCTCTGTGTTTCAGGAGTCAAGTGCATTTACACGAACCCCAAGAAGTTAATATATTATTACCCAGTTCACATGGTTTTATTTCACAGTACTATATTGTAATGCTCAATGAAAGGAGTGACTTTAAAACATAATTATCAAAATTTAGACTATACAGGGTTCACAATGAGTTTTTTAAAACTTTGGAACAATACACTGAAATTCCTGAGATTTATCACAAGGGAATCTCAGAAAGGGTTTTCTGAGCCATTGTAAAATCATTCTCAAGAGAACTATTTCTTAGCCTCACTCAAGGCATTTTGCTGAAAATAAATGAGAGACCAAACAAGAACGCCATGGCTTCTATGAGAAGCGAATCCCATATTACTATCCCGTTTCCGTTTTCTTTGGGGAGGTCGCTAAGCACCTCTTAGGTTTCATAAAACTAGGCCACAGCTATGCTCTTTCTCAGACTTCCAACGCAGTCTTTCAAAATAATATGATCTCACTGAAGAGAAAAGAAAAGTGAAACTATTTGAGTCATAATAGAATCCTTATCAAGATCCCAGAAACACGTTTTCTCAATGCTCCCTGCCGCAGCATCTCCACAAACAGCGCTTTGCAATGCCATCTCCATCCCATCCCTTCACAAACCCACGCTCAGCCCCCAGCTTTATCTACTTCCATTAAGTAGATGTGCTTGCCGGCAGGAGATTGCCATGGAAATAAATGTTAGGTTTGGCACCAGTTCCTTTTAAAGAAGCTGCAACTGGAGACGTGAAGGCAATGAGAAGATGCAGCCAGTGAGCACACTGTACCCAGCTCCTGAGCCGCAAGGTCCTCCTGGGGACACAGAGACTTCTTTTAGAAGTGAGGGCAATGCAATCACTTTTCAAAGACAAGAATCATTCATTCTTGACCCGGCAGGGGGCTCCCGCCACCTCGTCCAGGCCAAGGGGCAAGTGAGACTCACCAAGGCAATGATGATTTCTCTCAGCAGGACTTGCCCTGAGCCCAGTGACCCAAGCCACCCAGGGCCAGTGCCGTCGGGAACCTGGGGCAGCAGGGCTGCTCCTGCAGTGGAGGCTCTTAGCAGCCAGGACAGCCAGGGACAGGCTGACTACCTGTTGCTCCACCACTGAGAAGCCTCCAGGCGTCCCTGTGCCCTGGGAGGAGGCGGAGGGAGGAGGCGGCACATGAATAATGAATACACCCTCACCTCCCATCATTAGCATTCTATTCAAAGGACGCAAATTAGGCATTCATTTCTCCTCCTGGCTTGAAAAGATAAGTGTCTCTGGGAATAAGCAAGCGGGACCTGGAACAGTGGGTGGGGTTGTGGGGGAGGGCAGACCACCCACTGGGGTTGACCCTCCACCCACCCTTCAGCAAAGTGACAGTTCACTACCAGGACTAGAAATAACATTGTCAGGGAATAGAACCTGGGACTCCAGGCATCAATAAACCCAAGACCTCAGGCCACTGGCTACCAAACCCCAAGGGGCACCAATCACACCTAACAGTGAAGGCAGTCAGGCCTTACATACTCCCCGGCAGGACAGCCAGTACCTGGAATCCCTGTCCTCTCGAGGAAGTCCCTACTAGAGGTGGTGGCAAAAGAAAACCTCAAAAGGCCTTCCAATGCCCTGATTTGGCATCTATGCTTAGAACATTTGTCGGAGGCTTTTGTTGTTGTTTTTTTTAAAACATAGTCTCACTCTGTCCCCCCCAGGCTAGCGTGCAGTGGCGCATCTCGACTCACTGCAACATCCACCTCCTGGGTTCAAGCGATTCTCCTGCCTCAGCCTCCTGAGTAGCTGGAACTACAAGTGCCTACCACCATGCCCAGCTTATTTTTTTTGTATTTTTAGTAAAGATGGGGTTTCTCTGTGTTAGCCAGGATAGTCTCAATCTCCTGACCTCATGATCCACCCACCTCTGCCTCCCAGAGTGCTAGGATTACGGGTATGAGCCACCGTGCCTGGCCTGTCAGAGGTGTTTGAACCACAGCAGAATGCCTTAACTGTCAGGGAATGCAGCTCAGTAGGTTTCAGCCTCATTTTACCCAGCTCCTATTCAAGATGGAGTTGTTCTGGTTCACATGCCTCTGACACTCCCACCAGTGCCATGGCAGTTCACAAATGCCATGGCAATGTCAGGAAGTTACCCTATATGGTCTAAAAAGGGAAGGCATGGATAATCCACTCCTTGTTTAGCATATCATCAAGAAATAACCATAAAAATGGTCAACTCTGTCTATGCCTTTACTTTCCTAATAAACTCGCTTTCACTTTACAGACTCACCTTGAATTTGTTCTTCCACAAGACCCAAGAACCCTTTCTTGGGATCTGGATCAGGACCCCTGTCCTGTAACATATTCACACAGGGGTCCCCTGAAAGCCCTGGGGCTTTCCACCGCCCCTGCACTTCTGTGCTCGGCCCCAGCCTTGAATGCTGCACACACTCCCTCACCTCTGGGATGTCTTCATGGAGAGTGTCCCCAACCGTCACAGAACCCAAGGCTCAGCCGAGTGAGCTCTGCTGTTTCCCTGCCTGCTCCTCAGCACCCAACACAAGGTCTGACATGAGGAAACTCAGAAAGTATTTCAAAAGCGGAGAAAGAGCTCTAACTTTGCTTTTTTAACCCTGCACAAGCAGGGGCCACTATTTTGTTCAAATTCTACCTCATGCAGAGTGGATGAGGATGAGAGCCTGAAAACAGGCCCAGTCCTGCTCTCGGGGACTGAGTTTTTAGTTTGACAAATAGAAGTTTATGGTAGTTCCCTTTGGCCTAACAAAAATGTATTGTGTTCTTTGCTCTAAAACAAATGCTAGTAGTCAAATATTTAAACATTAAGAAATAAAGCCGTAGAATTCTAAAAATAATTTTATGATTATTCAGGTCAAGACTTCAAACACAGAAGTCGTGAAAAACTGAAATCCTGGAGTACATAAAAGATTTGAATGTTGTGCATAGTCACAAAAATATACAGTAAACAAAAATCAAAAGATAAATTTAAAATTGGCAGAAATATATTGAGCATGCATATGTGAGACAAAAGATAAATTTTCTTAATGTGTAAAACTTTCTAAAGTAGACAAGAAAGAAGAACAAAGGAAAAATAGGCACAGAACAAAACTGGGTAGTTCACAGAAGAAAAAAATTTAGAATTTTCTTAAATATGAAAATACATTTAATCTAACTATAAAGAAGAAAATACAAACCATTGCAACCTTAAAATAATATTACAAGACAGAAAAATTAGAGATCAGTCTCCTAACATACTGCAAAAGTTTTAAACAAAATATCAGCAAATCAATCAACTAATATGTAAAAATAATAATATATATTAAAATCAAGGGGGGTTTATTGCAGGGATGCAAGGATGGCTTAACAATAGATCAATCAATGAAACATACAACAGTAATGAGAGAAAAGAGGAAAATAACACAAATGTCTTGAAAGGTGTAAAACTAATAATATTAGTTAACAATATCCAGTACCCATTTATAAACATTTTACAAACAAAGTCTTATTAAACTAAAAACAGGAGGGAATTTCCTCAATGTGAGAAGGGGTATAAGGAAATCCGCAGCAATCTACAGCCATACCACTCTGAATGTGCCTAATCTCAGAAACTAGACCGGAACAGGCCTGGCTAGTATTTGGGAGAGGGAAAATAATCAACAGCAAATTTCAATTCTCATGGTAAAATATTGACAGCTTTCCCTCTGAGCTTCTGGGACAAGATAAAATGCCTTTTCAACCACTTTTTTTTTTTTTAAGAGACAAGGTCTTGCTACGTTGCCCAGGCTGGAGTGCAGTGGCTATTCACCGGCACGATCCCACTACTGATCAGCACAGGAGTTTCGACCTACTCCATTTCCAACCTGGGATGGTTCACCCCTCCTTAGGCGACCTGGTGGTCCCCCACTCCTGTGAAGTCACCATATTGATGCTGAACTTAGTACGGACACCTGATCAGCATAGCCCACTACAGCCCAGAACTCCTGGGCTCAAGTGATCCTCCCACCTCAGCCTCTCGAGTAGCTTGGACTATAGGCACTCACCACCAAGCCTGGCACAACCACTTTTATTCAACATGCTACTCAAGACCTGGCCTAGTAAGACAAGAAAAAGAAATAAAGAATAGAAGCATTAGAAAGGAAAAAATGAAATTTTTGTTATTTATAGATAACATGATTATGCATGTAGAAAACCCAAGGGAACCTAAAAACTATTAGAATAGGTGAAGAAAGTCCTAGCCAGAGAAATTAGGCAAGAAAAATAAATAAACAGCATTTAAATTAGAAAAGAGGAAGTCAAATTTTCCCTGTTTGAACACAGTATAGTCTTATACAGAAAAACCTAAATACTCTGCCTAAAAACTCTTAGAATTGAGATGAAAAAGAAATCTAGAAGGTAATCCCATTTACAATCGCTACCAAAAATAAAATAAATACCTAGGAATAAATTTAATCAAGGAAGTGAATGACCTCTGCAAGGAAAACTATAAAACACTGATGAAAGAAACTGAGGAGGCTACAACAAATGGAAAGACACCCCATGCTCATGATCAGAAGAATTAATATTGTTAAAATGACAACATTACCCATAGTCATTCACAGATTCAATAAAATTCCTATCAAAATACCAATAACATTTTTTACAGAAATTTTTTTAAAAATTGTAAAATTTGTATAGAACCACAAAAGATTCTGAATAGGCAAAGCAATCCTGATCAAAAAGAAAAAAGCTGGAGGTATCAAACTATCATACTTTAAAATATACTACAAAACTATAGTAACCCAAACAGCATGGTACTGGCATAAAAACAGATGCATAGGCCCATGAAACAGAATAGTGAACCCAGAAATTAATCTACATATCTTCAGCCAACTGATTTTTGACAAAGGTACCAAGAACACTCAATGGAGAAAGGATGATATCTTTGATATATGGTGCTGGAAAAACTGTATCTCTATATGCAGAAGAATGAAACGAGGTTCCAATCTCTCAGCCTGTATAAAATTTAACTAAAAATAGATTAAATACCTAAATGTAAGACCTCAAACAATAAAACTACTAGAAGAAAACATAGAGGAAATGCTTCAGGAGATTGGTATGGGAAAAGATTTAATAAATAAGGCCTCAAAGGTACAGGCAACAAAAGCAACAATAAATAAACAGAATTATGTAGCAAACTGAAAAGCTTTTGCACAGCAAAGGTAACAACCAATAGAGTGCAAAGACAACCTACAGAATGGGAGAAAATATTTGCAAACTATTTATCCAAGAGATTAATATCCAAAATACAAAGAAACTTGAACAATTCAACAGCAAAAAAAAAAGAAAAAAGAAAAAAAAGATTTAAAAATGTGCAAATGATTTGAACCAACATCTCTCAAAAGGAGACATAAAAAATGGCCAACAAATGTATTAAAAAATCTTCAACACCAATAATTCTCAGGGAAATGCAAATCAAAACCAGAAAGGGGTATCACCTCACTCTAGTTAACAGCTACAATCAAAACAAAAAATGCTGGTGAGGATGTAGAGAAAAGGAAACTTTATACACTGTTGGTGGGAATGTAAACAAATACAGCCACTCTGGAGAGCAGTATGGAGTTTCCTCAGAAAACTACAAATAGAACTACTCTATGATTAAGAAATCCCACTACTGGGCATTTAGCCAAAGGGAAGGAAAACAGCATATTGAAAAGATATCTGCACCCATGTGTTTGTTGCAGTATTATTTACCATAGCTTAGATATGGAATCAACCTGGCATTCAACAATGAATGAATGGATAAAGAAAATTGGATATATGTGTATGTGTGTGTGTGTGTGTGTATATATATATGTATATATATTCCATTGACCATACACACACACACACACACACACACACACACACAGTCAGTGGAATACTATTCAGCCATAAAAAGAATAAAATCTTGTCACTGTGGCAACAAAGATGGAACTGGAGGACAGTATGTTAAGTGAAATAAGCCAGGAACAGAAAGTTAAATACCACATGTTCTTACTCATGTGTGGAAGCTAAAAAAAAAAAAAAAAAAAAAAAGTTGATTTCATAGGACTAAAATGCAGAACAGAGGATACTAGGGGCCAAGAAGGGTAGGGGAAAGAGAGGGAGATATTTGCCAAAGCATACAAAATTACAGCAAGGTAGGAAGAATAAGTCCTAGCATTCTACAGCACTATAAGATGACTATAGTTAACAGTAATATATTATCACTTCAAACAGCCAGAAGGAGGATATTGAATGTTCCCAATACAAAGAAATGATAAATGTTTGAGATAATGAATAGGCTAATTACCATTACGTTGCTCTGATTCCTCCACACTGTGTATATTGAAACATTACTATGTACCCCATGAATATGTACAAGTATTATTTGTCAATTAAAAGAGAATATTAACAAGAAAAAATTTAAAATTAATAAGTGAAACTAGCAAGATCTCTTGACATAAAAGACCAGAACACAAAATTTAATTGTATTTCTATTTACTAGCAAGAAATGAATAGAAAACAAAAATATATATATTATTATAATAACACTTAGAAATCGAAATCCTAGGAATAAACCTTACAAAGTTGTACAAGATCTCTGGGCTGATTTTTAAAAAATATTATTGAAATAGACAAAACACAAATAAATGGAGGAATATATCATGGTCATGGATTAGAAGACCTGAGTTTGTAAACATGTTCATTCTTTCCTGAATTGATTGATAAATTTAACAATATTCCAGCAAAATTCAAGCAGGATTTTTTGTCAAAACTGACAAACTGGTTTTAAAATTCACGTGGAAATTTCAGGTAATCTTGAAGAACAAAGCTGGAGGACTTATGTTACCAGATATCGACTCATACTAAAGTTTAAAAATTAAGACAGTGTAATACTAATGAAAGAATGGGCAAACTAACCAGTAGAAATGAATAGAGACTACAGAAACAGATCCTCTCCTGATTTACGACAAATGCATAATGTAGTGAGGAAAGAGTGGTCTTTCAAAAAAAAGAGACTGAGTGAAATAGATATTTATATAAGAGAAAAAAATGTATCTGGGCCCCTGTTTTCATCAAACACATGAAACAATTCCAGATTAATAATATCTCCACAGCCGGGAATGGTGGCTCAAGCCTGTAATCCCAGCACTTTGGGAGGCCAAGGAGGGTGGATCATGAGGTCAAGAGATCAAGACCATCCTGGTCAACATGATGAAACCCCTTCTCTACTAAAAATACAAAAAAAAAATTAGCTGGGCATGGTGGCGCATGCCTGTAATCCCAGCTACTCAGGAGGCTGAGGCAGGAGAATTGCCTGAACCCAGGAGGCAGAGGTTGTGGTGAGCCAAGATGGCGCCATTGCACTCCAGCCTGGGTAACAAGAGCGAAACTCCATCTCAAAAAAAATAATAATAATAATATCTCCACGTAAAATGTAACAATCAGTAAATAAAGCTTTCAGAAGAAAAATTAAACAGTAACATCATCACAACTTTCTAGTAGGCCAAAATGTCATGAAAAGAAAATAATTGCTTTATTCATAATACATAAAACATTAATAAATTGGACCTTATTAAATTAAGAACTATTCATGAAAAGACACCATTAAGAGAGTGAAAATATAATTCATACAAAGGGAAAAATATTTATAATACATATATCTAATAAATTTGTATCCAGAATACATAAAGAACTCTTGTAAATCAGTCATAAAAAGACAAACAGCCCAATCTTAAATGAGCAAAGAACTTAGACTGCTCACAAAAGGAAATATTCTAATAGCTGATAAGCAAAGGGAAATGTGCTCAACCACATTAATCATCAGGGCAAAGCTAAATGAAACCACTATGAGAAACCACCACACACCCATTAGAATGGCTAAAATGAAACAGTTAGAAAATGCCAAGTGTTAGCAAGGATATGGAGCACGTAGAATTCTCGAGTTGTGCTGCTGGTGGTGAATATTAGTGAAATCACTCTGTAAAATTATTTGGCATGTCCTATGACCCAGCAGATCACTCCTGGGTATATACATACCATAAAAATGCTTATGTATATTTACCCAAAGACACATATAAGAATGTACATCAGAGCTCTGTTCATTATAGCCCAAAACTAGAAATTATTCAAATGCCCAGAATGGGTAACTAAATTGTATGTTTGCACAAAGAAATTTCACTCAACAATGAGAATAGATGAACTCAACCACACAACAATTGCATAAATTTAATATTGTGTGAAGAAGGTCAAACATAAAGAAACGCATATTACACGATTTCATTGACAAAAAATACAAACATAGGCCAACTATCTGGCCAGAATGCCAATTTCAGAAGAGAGTGACTAAAAAAAGACAGGGGAGAACTTCATGTTCTGTTTTTTGGTTCGGGTCCCAGTTACATAGGTGAGGTCATTTTGTGAAAATTCATGAGACTATACACTTATAAAATGTTCATTTTCTGTATAGATAGGGCACTTTAATTAAAAGTATAAAGAAAACCCATCAGCTCTGCTCTTGTGGGTAGGCGTTTAGTGCCACTTGCCAAGGTAGCAATAGCACACGCCAGATCCTTTTCTCTACAGAAGCAGAAGCTACCAGGTCAGCCTTATCACTCACTCACATACAGGTGTTTCAGCAAGATTTTCTTCTGCAAGAATTTCACAAATCAATCTTTCTCTTCTCTTCTCTTCTCTTCTCTTCTCATCTCTTCTCTTCTCTTCTCTCTCTTTCTCTTTTCTTTCTTTCTTTTCCCTCCCTCCTTCCCCCTTCCTTCCTTCCTTCCTTCCTTCCTTCCTTCCTTCCTTCCTTCCTTCCTTCCTTCCTTCCTTCCTTCTTCCTTTCTTTTTTTGAGACAAAGACTCACTCTGTCGTCCAGGCTGGAGTGCAGTGGTGTGATTTCAGCTCACTGCAACCTCTGCCTCTCGGGTTCAAGCGATTCTCGTGCCTCAACCTCCCGAGTAGCTGGGCTTATAGGCATCCACCACCAAGCTCAGCTAATTTTTGTATTTTTAGTAGAGATGTGGTTTCATCATGTTGGCCAGACTGGTCTCGAACTCCTGACCTCCAGCGATCCACCACCCTGGCCTCCCAAAATGCTGGGCTTACAGACATGAGCCACCATGCCCAACCAAATCTCTATTTCTTGATGAAGCTTACACTGAACAAATTTTGTTGAACTCTGTTCACAGACCATTTGAAACTTATAAAAAGTTTAGCATGTATATTATTCATGGCTAGAGAAAAGACAAAAAACAACAGAAGCTTTTCAGGAGTGATCTCTTACTGAAATCTACCATCACTTTCTTGAATTGCACTGCAAAATATATCACATATGTTTGTAAAGTAATAAAAAAAAAGAGCTGATTCTTACTGAGCACTAAATGCCAGGCTTTGATGCAGGTACTTTTCATGCGTTAACCCATATTCATGCTTAGGACAACCCCACATTGCGAGGATTCTTAAATCCATTTTCCCAACAGCTACTTTGAGTTGGTTTCTCTCACCCAAAAAAATTTAAAAAGACACTAAGATGCTTATCCTCTACTTCTCCACAGCACAGACAAGAAGTGTGCCTGTGTATATTGTGTTTGTGTGTGTGCATGCATGCATGTTTGGTGTGTGAACATGTGTGTGAGTACGTTTGTGTGTTGGTGTGTGTACGTGTGTATATATGTGTGTGTATGTTCATGTGTATGAGTGTGTGTCTGTGCTTGTGTGTTTTCTGGACAAATTACCATCCTCTCTTCCCTCCACCCAGAAGTAGCCAGACACATTGTCAGTTCTCTCCTGTGTTCTTGGCCCTGTTTTTCCATAAGTCATGGCTGACTTTACAGTTATTGCAGGAAGCACAGATTTACATTTATCGGGCAGAACTACAAGTGTCCAAGCAGAGAAGGCATTCCTAGCTTGTCTGAGCAACAACTTACTTAGACTATGTGCCATGCAGAGAGGAAATCCCAGGAACACACACTGTGTCTCCTTCTCTTTGCTTAGCTTGGACCTTAGCTAGATCCACTTTCTCATTCCTCTGCTTCATGTAGCCTCTCTGCAAAATGGAAGAAACAGAGAGATTCATGCAGGGTATTTTGTTCTGAAAAGCTCAAAGGAATTGGAAGAAAAAAAGGCACATTACAGTGGGAATTCGAACCCCAGAATTTATTTGATCAGTAGTGTTGCACCAGGGGAGAGCAGACAGTCCGACTCTCTGGCCATTTTCCTAGGAGCACATAACTGATCTGGAGTAGCCAGAAGAGACCGGTTCAGGAACTGCCCAGTGACACAGACTGCACGCTGGCCGGTCCTGTCATCATGCCTTCTTCGGGGATGCTGCACTCTGCATCCGTAAAAACAGTCCCAGGCACTCCGCAAGTGCTCCATTCTCAGGTCAGTCATGTTTCTCGTCTTCTCCTTTCTTAGGGCACAGACCCTCGCCTTGCATCTTTTTGCAGGTTGGTCATCTTCCTCACAGGCATGAAACTGATGTCTGGAGCCAAGCTGAGCAGTAGTTCACATTTGCCAGTGTTAAACTTAGACACAGCACCCAGGTATCCTATGTGAGTGCTGTGTCTATGTTTAACGCAGGGAAATACTTTACATATCCTTGTAAAGTATGCCGAACACCTCTATATTTAGAAAATTCCCCACATGGTGACTCCTACACTCTAAGAACAGAAAAAAAAAAAAACTATATTTCCCAGCAGACCTTGCTGCCAGAATGCAGACATGTGACTCAGAGACTCAGATGCCACCAGCCAGGTGCCTGTGGACCAATTCAGACAGGAGCTGTGAGGAGAGACCTCGGGCCACCTTACTGCCCCATGGTGGCAGCATCTCTGCTGCAGAAAGACAAGGTGATTCGGTGGTTGGCAGCTGTGGTGACAATTTCTGATGCTAGCAGGGACAGTGGACTCCCGCCTGGGAAGAAGCAAGGGGATGGAGCTGTTTCCCGACCATGGCAGGAACAGCATATTCCTGGCATCAGCAGCATCTCCTCTCCCAGGTCATCCTGCAGCTGCTTTGGGACTTGTTCCTGGAGTAAGCCTATAATCTGCTGCCATGGCCCCTCCAATGTTGTCCTTAGTAAGTCACCCAAACTAGCAGTGGGGACTTTATGGTCTATAATAAAGAGCACTGGGTGGTAAAAGACACCTGTGTGGAGAGCGTGCTCAGGGCGCCTTTGAAGCACGGGATTGCATCATCTCCCCTGCTCTCACCTCCTTCGCCACATCTTCTCCGCTTTGAATCCGAAGTGTGCAGTTGCCTTCTTACTCCGCTTCCCTGGTGGATCCATGTGGTTTCCTTTATCCTTTTCCACAACTAAAACCTAAGGACACTTATGAGGCCTGCATGAAAGTGCGTAAATCAAGGGGAGTGGACGTGCACGTAGGCCACCTGCCGAGACACCAGCTTCCATGTGAAGTGTCCGCTGTGATCCTGGGGAACAGCTAGAAGGACCTGGCGTTTCCATATTCCATAGTAATTTCTGTGGTTAAAAGGGAGACAAAGATCCTCAATTTATATGAGAGAGATAGTGGCAGATATATAACAATGTAAATATGAAAACAGATGAAGAGATATGCATCTTTCCATTCAGGCCTCTTTATTTTTCTGTCCTGATTATACATCTTTCCAGTTTTCTAAACATCATAAAAGTGATGCCGTCCAGACATGCAAGCCATAGCCCACGTTACCTCCAATCGTATCAAGGACTCAGAAAAAAGCCTTGAAATTAAAGTGTGTTGAATCACAACTTGAAAATATATCCCTTTCACCACTCTTAGGAAGCGGGTGGTGCCACAAAATGACACACCAAGACAGTGTTCCTGCAAATTGTTCAAAGCCATTCTGCAGGAGGCCTTCTCAAGCTTGGTTGGCGCTACTGCCATTTGGTTCCAGATCATTCTTAGTTGCAGGGGGGTGGCTGTGATGTGCATTTTAGGATGTTTTGCAGCAACTCTAACCTCTACTATCTACACACCAATCACCCTCACTCCTTAGTAATGACAACCCTAGATGGCTCCAGATATTAGTGTCACATGTGCCTGGGGGACAAAACCACCTCCAGTTAATAGACACTACTTTTTTTTTTTTTTAATTTTTATTGCATTTTAGGTTTTGGGGTACATGTGCAGAACGTGCAAGATAGTTGCATAGGTACACACATGGCAGTGTGTTTTGCTGCCTTCCTTCCCTTCACCCACACTTGGCATTTCTCCCCAGGCTATCCCTCCCCAGCTCCCTGCCTGCTGTCCCTCCCCCATTCCCCCCAATAGACCCGAGTGTGTAGCAGACCCCTCCCTGTGTCCATGTGTTCTCATTTTTCTCACCCGCCTATGAGTGAGTATATGCAGTATTTCCTTTTCTGTTCTTGTGTCAGTTTGCTGAGAATGATGTTCTCCAGATACATCCATGACCTTACAAAGGACAAAAACTCATCATTT
The DNA here is from genome assembly GCA_031835075.1 of Saguinus oedipus. Taxonomy (NCBI): domain Eukaryota; kingdom Metazoa; phylum Chordata; class Mammalia; order Primates; family Cebidae; genus Saguinus; species Saguinus oedipus. The sequence goes on from CM063179.1 coordinate 132,301,865, forward strand.
TTGATTGCTGCATAATATTCCATGGTGTATATGTGCCACATTTTTCCAATCCAGTCTATCATTGATGGGCATTTGGGTTGGTTCCAGGTCTTTGCTATTGTAAACAGTGCTTTTTTTTATGATGAAAAGATACACATATATTTAGAATTAGTCAGCTGGACTCAGTTTAGATGATCCCAGTTTCGGTGGCAACATCCAAAGCATCGTAATCAGGAGCCAGTGGAACATATGCCTTCTTCTCTCCATCAGCCGAATCCGGGTGCTGACCTCGGCCACATCAGTGTCATAGAGCTTCCTCACAGGCTGTTTGAGCTGGTGGTTTTTGGCTTTAACATCCACAATGAACACAAGTGTGTTGCTGTCTTGTGTCTTCTCATGGCAGACTCAGCGGTCAGCGGAAATTGATGATGGCATAGTGGTCAAGCTTGTTTCTCCTGGGGCGCTCTTCCAAGGATATCTCTGGAGTCGCAGTATCTTGGGCCGCCGGGAGATGGGGAACGTGTGGATCTTCCTTCTTTTGTGGCTGTGGACACCTTTCAACCCTGCCTTCTTGGCCCTCAATGCCTTCGCTTTGGCTTCGCTTTAGGAGGGGCAGGAGCCTCCTTCTTCGCTTGCGGTGACATCTTGTGAAAAGGGTCCAAGAAATGCTGCTTTAATGATAGAAACAATAGACCACTTTGCCAAAACAAACTGCAGGAAATGCTTTGGTCAAAAGTTGTTCATTAAATCTCAATTTAATAATTTTTTATCAAAAAATTTGGAGGAAAAAGTGGTCACAAAGTCTCATATGAAGAGCTTAAAATCTCTCATTCTCAAGTCATCTTCCTCTATTTGGGATTTTATATTGAACACAACTTTATATTTCAGTTTTAAAAGCTCTGAATTTATATTCTTAAATTTCATATTTATGAGGGTGAACACTATCCATTCTTTTAAGGCATTTTTCTGCTCAGACTTCAGCCTGGCACGGTGAATAGTTTCTCTTATCATTTGGAAGGAGCCTGGGATTGTTGAACCTGCCAGCCAAAGCTGGCCCCACCTTTCCACAGCTGTTCCAAGTTTCTCTGCTTAGTTCTCCAGCTCTTCCAAGGTCCAGGGGCCTCTAGTAATGCTTTCCCAGGAAGACCATCCAGCTGCTGACTTTCCCAGTGCCAGCCAGCCTAGCTGAAATGATAGGCACACCTGGATAAAAATTCTTGCTCTTGCTGGGCACACTGGCTCACGCCTATAATCTCAATACTTTGGGAGGCTGTGCCAGGAGGACTGCTTGAGCCCAGGAGTCTGAGACCAGCCTTGGCAATGTAGAGAGACCTCATCTCTACTTTAAAAAATACAAAAAAGTTAGCAGGGCACAGTGACACACACCTGTAGTCCCAGCTACTAGGAAGACTGAGGTGGAAAAACCACCTAAGCCAAGGAAACCAGGGCTGCAGTGAGCTGTGATGGTGCCACTGCCCTCCAGCCTGGGTGACAGAGTGAGACCCTATCTAAAAAAATATGAGTGCTTTGAAGGGGAAACCCTCAGCAGCAGCAACAACAGCTGATGCATTGGCCTGTCTATCTGTCCACCTACCTGCCTGTCCATCTGTCTGCCTATCTGCCTGTCTACCGGTCCACCCACCTGCCTTTCTACCTGCCCATCCATCTGCCTGTCTGCTTGTCCATCCGTCTACCTGCCTGTCTGTCCACCTGTTCACCTCTCCATCTGTCCAGCTATACAGCCGTCCAACAAGCCCAGTGAGCATCTCCATCTGCACTGTGGGGACTGGGAGCATGAACAGAGCACATGTGGCCCTGGCATGTGGGAAATACCAAATGAAGCCAGCCTGGCCTTTCCATTTCAGGGAGATGGGCTTCGCTTGTGTGTGCCCATGTTTTGCCCCTGTCCCTGTGCTAACAGCACAAGAGACCAAGGGGCCCAATCCCCTCTCAGGATCCCACTGATTAAAAAGAGGCTGATGTCTGGAACTTGGAGTTGGGGACTGAGACATTATTTCTCTTTAAAATTTTAGAATATTAGTTTTTAAGAATTTCTCACAATTCTGATCTACCTCGATCCCCAAGTGACACTATCTGACGTTTGTATGTGTGTTGGTAGAGCTCTCTAGGTGTGGTTGACAAGCCCTCCCATCCCCCTCTCATCCCTAAAAGTACACATGCACACACACACATGCACTACCCTCACCAGGCTGGCAAATGTTAGCTGTGGCCAATGCACAGCCCCTGCAGGAGTCTAAGCAGAAGAGCCTCCATGATATCAGATTTCCATCTGGGAGATACCTCCCCAGGAGTATGGAGATTGGATGGAGGGATCCCTGCTGGAGACAGGTACCCCTGCTGGGAATTTCAACTGTTCATGGCAAAGATAATGAAAGTAGGAATAAAGGTAATGTCTGAATCCTTAAAGGTAGGATTTGGGCATTGGAGGAAAGTTAGAAGGAAAGCAGGAAAAAATGGAAGGAAGTTAGGAAAAAAGGGAGAAAGAGAGGGAGGAAGGGAGGAAAAGAAAGAAAGCAGAGGCGGGAAGGGGAGGAAGAAGGGGAGAGAGGGAGACAAGCAGGGAGAGACTGGGGAAGAAAGAAAGGAAAGAAGGCAGGAAGGGAGGGAGGAAAGAAGGAAAGAAGGAAAGGAAGGAGGAAGGAAGGAAAGGAAGGGATGGAGGAAGGAAGGAGAAAAGGTAGAAAAAAGAGCAGGAAGAGGAGAAGGAGAGAAAAAGAGGTAGAAAGGGTGGGAAAGGAGGAGGAAGAGAGGAAGGAAGGAAAAAAATAAAGGAAAGAAAAATGAAAGAAGGCTGGATGGGAGAAAGGGAGTGGGGAGTGAGGAAGGGTAGGTCTGATTCAATGTGTATGAGGCAAGAGTAAAGAATAGAGAGCAATCCACTGGACAAAAGCAAAGGATTTATGAATTGAAGACCGAATTGGAAAGGCCTGTTAGGGCCAGATAACAGCACTTTCAGTCCTGGGTTAAGGTGCTTGGGCCTTATTCTATAAACCACTGGTTCTCCTAGTGGTGTTCTCAGACCACAGCATCAACTTCAGTATCATTACCCAGGAACTACATAGAAATGCAGATTCTCAAGTGACCCTGGCCCCCACCCTATAGAATAAGAAGCATTCCAGGGAATTCAGATATTTGCTTAAGTTTAAGACCTGCTACTGTAAGCAACAGGAAATCATGGAAGATTACTGAACAGAGAGGCGACTTAACCCTACTATCAAAACCAAGGCAACCCATTTTCTTTCCAGCCTCTCAAAAGATAAATGGTAAATACAGAATTTAACTTATTTCACATCCTAAGTCCATGCTTTTGGCTTTAGTGTATTTTCTAATAGGCTTAATTATTCAGGAACAGTTATGCTACCATATTTACATGTGGAAGCGATCGTCATGGACCAGTATCAGGTGGAACCAGTAAGAGCCACAGGATATCTGTTCAAGGAGAAAGAGATGTGAGGATGCTGTCTTGAAACCTTGAGCCTGCCTCATGCTTGGGCTCCCCAGCGGCTGTGGCCTGGAAATCCATGGCTTTAATTAAGCAAAAGAGCCTTTGCTACATCAAGACGGAGGTGGCCCGAAGCCAGTGACACAGAGGTCAGGCAAAGGAAAATCGGCACATGTTCTGAGTAAACAGAGCGCCCCTTTGTGAGTGTATTCAAGGTTTGTGTGGCTGTTCTCAGAATAACAGACTGGAAACCAGGTCAGTAATTGCTAGTCCAGTACCTTCGAAATGGCCATTTACATCTTTTTCTTTCTGGAAGGTCTTAACTTTCTTACAGCTGCTCAGAATATGCCTACAGAACATTTTCTTAATTGGGTCCCTTAATCCCCAAAAGTTAAGAGAAAGAAGCGTCAGACTTGGAGGGCGAGGGGCTCTGGAGACTTCCTATGTTGCTGTCTGAAAGCGGGTGTGGGAAACAGCCAGAGGGAGATCAAAGCTTTAGTTTAATGAGGAGGCTCTTCGATCTCAAAATATGTGCTTTATCCTATTCGCCATAGGAGCTGCTCCTCTATGACTCTCTGCTGCTCCCCACACCCCACTAGCCTTGGGGATCTGACTCAGTGGATGAAAATAGCACAAGATGATGAGGTTCTCAGAGGCAAGGAAAGCAAAGGGCCCTCAACGGTCTTCTCTCTATCGGGAAAGGAGGTGACCCATATAGACAACGTCGGAACAAACCCATCTAAAAGTGATGTGATCCTCCATTTTTAGTCCCATCATTGTAATAACTGAAGAGGGGCTAGCTCTGAGGTTTTATATTTGTGTATGCTGGAATCCACCAATCTGTGACCATCGGCGAAGGCATAGTCCCATGACATCACAACAGGGACATCCAGAAGCCTCACTGTTCCCAGTCATTCTTAGATTTAACTAGATAACTTACGTTTTAAAGCATACATGGGATCTGGGACATTAAAAGATCTTTGACCTTGCCACATCCTATGAAATGTATTAAAATTCCCCTCTCAGTCAGCTCGGGCTGCCATAACAGAATACCACACACTGGCTGCCTTTAACGACAGAAATGTATTTCTCACAGTTCTGGAGACTGGCCGTCTGAGGTCAGGGTGCCCACATGCTTGGTTTCTGGTGAGGGCCCTCTTCCTGACTTGCCAATGGCTGTCTTCTCACTGGATCCTCCTATGTCAGAGGCAAGGCCAGCAGGCTATCTGGTGTCTGTTTTCATAAGGACACGACTCTCATCCTGAGGGCCTCACCCTCGTGACCTCATCTGAACCTAATTACCTCCCAAAGACCCCATTTCCCAATGCCATCATATTGAGGGTTACACTCTCCATATATGTATTTGAGGTGGCACAATTCAGCCCATAGCAATGCTCTGCTAGAGCCTTAGAGGTGTGTAGCATTGATCGCACTGGGGTCATCACCACCTGAGACATTAATCACCACCTGTGGAGGTCAGTCCTGCAGACCCTGACTCCACGATGGATGAATAAAATACACTCACACACAAAGTACAGTGAATTGTGTGGGCTAGGGAGGTTGTCAGCTGCTCTCAGAGGGCAATTGCAGCTACCCGACCCCTACTCACTGTTCCCCCTCGCGTTGATTCAGTACGGAGTTAATAACAGAGGCTCTAAGTCAACACGCTTGTGGATAATTAACACGGTTAAAAGAGCAGTTCTATAAATGATAAAAGCTTTTGGTTCTGGGGCCCAGAACCAACACCGTTAATGGGTAACCCCCCTTCCACCTCCCCCGAGAGGACCAACAGCACGAAGTCTACATGAGGAAACGAACAGAGTAGAGACAAAGGAATGTGGGGTGAACAGACTTGACTAGGGAAGCTTCTATTATCCCTGATCTTCACCCTATGACCTGATGCTTTAAGATAAATACCAGCTGCCTTCAGCCTCCCCCACTGAAACGTTTTAGCCTTCTAAAAAATGTGAGACTATAACCTTACAACTTTTCCTAATATTTCCCTTAATATTTTGCCAACCTCCCTGAGTAAATCTCAACAGAGGCGAGATGTGGTTGATTTTGTAGACACTTATTAAACATTTAGTAATATTAACTTGCACTTTTTATTTCCACATTACGGAGCCAGCAAAATGATTTTTTAAGTACTTGACCATTTTAATAGGTCTTTGAAAAGTAGGCAGCCACTGTGCCTATAGAACTCAATATAACAAGGCCCTCGTTGAATTGCAACTGTGAGGCATGCACTATACACCCCACTCCTTAGTCTACGTAGTGAAATGAGAAGCCAAGAGGACACTGCTGAGGGTTCCAGGGGGGCAAGGGGTGTTGAGAGAAAGAGGCGTGTGCTTACCATCCACAGACACTGGAAGCATGAGGGAGGAACCACAGAATAAGGATACCTTAAAATTTTCAGGACTGTGGTTTTCTTCTAAGATGTATGTTACTTGAAAATTACTTTGGGTTGGGCACAGTATCCCAGCACTTTGAGAGGCCAAGGCAGGTAGATCACCTGAGGTCAGGAGTTCGAGACCAGCCTGGCCAACATGGCAAAACCCTGTCTCTACTAAAAATACAAAATATTAACTGGGTGTGGTGGCTTACACCTACGCTCCCAGCTACTTGGGAGGTTGAGGCAGGAGGATTGCTCGAACCCAGGAGGCAGGTGTTGTAGTGAGCTGAGATCTCACCACTGCATTTCAGTCTGGGCAACAGAGTAAGATTCTGTCTCAAAAAAAAAAAAAAGTTATTTTGGGGCGGGTGGGCCAATTAGACACAGCCATGGTCCATGGCTCTCACGGGGAGAAATGAAAATGGCAAGTGAATTCTGCACCTTCAACTGAGGTGTCCAGGTTCTTACACTGTGACTGACTAGGTGAATGGTTTGACCCATGGAGAATGAGGACAAGCAGGGTGGGGCAATGGTCCACCCGGGAGCCCCCAACCCCAGCCAAGGAAAGTGGTGAGTGATTGTGCAACCGCATCTGGGACACCATGCTTTCCAGAGATCTTTGCAACCAGGTTTGATCGGGAGATCCCCTCATGAGCCCATGCTGCCAGGGCCTTAGGTCCAAAGCCAGAGCTGTACAGAGCCTCCGGGAAACAGGCACACACAGAAATCCAGGAATGTTGTGTACTGCAGCCCCAAGAATTCTGGCAAGGCAGGAGATCCATCCATGCATTCCCCTAGGAAGGGGGCTGAATCCAGGAAGCCAAGTGGCCCTGTTCTGTGGGTCCCAATCCCATGGCTCCTCACAAGTTAAAACCCACTGGCTTAGAATTCCAGTGGGCCAGCAGCAGCAGGCTAGAGACTGCCCGAGATGGACCAAGTTCCTGGAGAGAGGGGTGGCTGCCATATCTGTGTTCTATCTAGTTGGCTGTCCTAGCCTGCTGGCTCTGGGGAGTCCAGGCAGTCAGAACCAGAACTCTAATCTCTCCCTGGGACAGAGCCCCAAGGGGCAGGGTGGCTGCAGTATCTGTGTTTCAGATGACTTAGTCTTTCCAGCCTGCTGGCAGTCTGGATGAGAGGGTTCTCCCAGCATGGTGCCTCTACTCTGCCGAAGGGCAGCACCCACTCTGCTGAAGAGCAGCCAGACTGCTTCTTTAAGCGGTTCCCTGATCCCATTCCCCCTGACTGGGTAAGACCTCCCAACAGGGGTCTCCAGAAACCTCCTACAGGAGTGTTCCCACCAGCTTCAGATCAGTGCCCCCCAGGAAGGAGCTCCCAGAGGAAAGAGCAGGCTGCCATTTTTGATGTTTCTCTGCCTTCCCTGGTGATACCTCCAGATGTGGGGAGGGACAGAGGCAAGTAGGGTCTGAAGTGGACTCCCAACAAACCACAGCAGCCTTACAAAAGAGTGGCCTAATAGGAAAAACAAAAAACAAACAAACAAAAAACCCGGAAAGCAACAACAACAACAACAAAGACACCACAAAAGCCCCACTCAAAGGTCAGCAACCTCAAAGATGGAAGGTAGATAAGCCCACAAAGAGGAGAAAGAATCAGTGCAAAAACACTGAAAATTCAAAATGCCAGAGTGCTTCCTCTCCTTCAAATGACTGCAGCACCTCTCCAGCAAGGGCACAGAACTGGGCTGAAGCTGAGATGGCTGAATTGACAGAATTAGGCTTCAGAAGGTGGGTAATAATGAATTTCATTGAACTAAAGGAGCATGTTTCAACCTAAATACAAAGAAGCTAAGAATGACGATAAAACAATACAGGAGCTGATAACCAGAATAGCCAGTTTAGAGAGGAGCATCACTGACATGATGGAGCTGAAAAACACAACACAAGAAATTCACAATGTAGTCACAAGTATCAATAGCAGAATAGACCAAGCGGAGGAAAGAATCTCAGAGCTTGAAGACTATCTTTGGGAAATAAGACAGGCACACAAGAATAGCAAAAAAAGAATGAAAAGGAATGAACAATACCTCTGAGATTGGGATTAAGACTGATTGGGGTACCTAAAAGAGATGGGGAGAAGAGAACCAAGTTAGAAAATATACTTCAGGATATCATCCAGGAGAAATTTTCCAACCCAGCAAGACAGGCCAACATTCAAATTCAGGAAATCCAGAGAACTCCAGGAAGATGCTCCATGAGAAGATCAGCCCCAAACCACATAATCATCACATTCTCCAAGATGAAAATGAAAGAAATAACGTTAAAGGCAGCCAGACAGAAAGGCCAGGTCACCTATAAAGAGAAGCCTATCAGACTAACAGCAGATCTCTCAGCAAAAACCCTACAAGCCAGAAGAGATTGGGGGTCAATATTCAACATTCTTAAAAGAATTTCCAACCCAGAATGTCATATCCAGCCAAACGAAGATTCATAAGCAAAGGAGAAATAAGATACTTTTCAGACAAGCAAATGCTGAGGAAATTCATCATTACCAGGCCTACCTTGCAAGAGCGCCTGAAGGAAGCACTAAATATGGAAAGGAAAAACCATTATCAACCACTACAAAAACACACTGAAGAACACAGACCGGTGACATAAAGGACGTAAAGCAACCACATAAACAAGTCTGTAAAATAACCAGCTAGCCTCATGCCGACAGTATCAAATTCACATATAACAGTATTAACCTTAAATGTAAATGGGCAAAACGCTCCAATTAAAAGACACAGAATGGCAAGATTGATAAAGAGTCATAATCCGTCTGCCGTCTTCAAGAAACTCACCTCATGTGCAAAAGCACACATAAGCTCAAAATAAAAAGATGAAGGAAAATTTACCAAGCAAATGGAAAACAGAAAAAAGCAGGGTTGCAATCTTAGTTTCTGACAAAACAGACTTCAAGCCAACAAAAATCAAAAAAGACACAATAATGGTGGGAGACTTTAACACCCCACTGACAATATTAGACAGATCATGGAGAGAGAAAACTAGCGAAAATATTCAGGACCTGAACTCAGCTCTGGATCAAGCAGATCTGATAGATATCTACAGAATTCTCCACCCCAAAATGACAGAATAGACATTCTTCTCATCATCTCATGGCACTTACTGTAAAACTGATCACTTAATTGGAAGTAAAGCACTTTTCAGCAAATGCAAAAGAACTGAAATCATAACAGTTTCTCACACCACAGAACAACAAAATTGGAACTTAATATTAAGAATCTCACTCAAAACCACACAACTACATAAAAATTGAACAATGTGCTCCTGAATGACTCCTGGGTAAATACTAAAATTAAGGCAGAAATCAAAGAAATTCTTAGAAACTAATGAGAACAGAGAGGCAATATACCAGAATACTGGATACAGCAAAGCAGTGTTAAGACAGAAATTTATAGCACTAAATGCTCACATCAAAAAGCTACAAAGATTTCAAATAAACAATCTAGCATTACAATTAAAAGAAGTAGAGAACCAAAAGACAACAAACCCCATAGCTGGCAGAAGACAAGAAATAGCCAAGATCAGAGTGGAACTGAAGGAGATAGAGACACACACAGAAAAAAAAAAACCTTCAAAAAAGCAACAAATCCGGGATCTGGTTTTTAAAAAATTAAAATAGACCACTAGCTAGACTATTAAAGAAGAAAAGACAGAAGAATCAAATAGACACAATCAGAATATCACCACGGACCCCACAGAAATACAAACAACCATCAGAGAATACCATAAACATCTATATGCACATAAACTAGAAAACCTAGAAGAAATGGATGCATTCCTGGGCACATACACCCTCCCAAGACTGAACCAGGAAGAGACTGAATACCTGAATAGACCAATAATGATTTCTGAAATTGAAGTAGTAATCAACAGCCTACCAACCAAAACGACAGCCCAGGACCAGATAAATTTACCACTGAATTCTACCAGAGGCATAAACAAGAACTGGTCCCATTTCTACTAAAACTATTTCAACCAATTGAAAGAAGGAACTCCTTACTAAGTCATAACAGCCCAAAAGCTTAAGCTGATAAGCAACTTCAGCAAAGTCTCAGGATACAAAATCAATGCACAAAAATCACAATTGCCAAAAGAGAACAAAATACCTAGGAATACAACTAAGAAGGAAAGTGAAGGACCTTCTCTAGGAGAACTACAAACCCTTGCTCAAGGAAATTAGAGAGGACATAAACAAATGGAAAAACATTCCATACTCATGAATAAGAAGAATCAGTATCATGAAAATAGCCATACTGCCCAAAGTAATCTATAGATTCAATGCTATTCTCATTAAACCACCATTGACATTCTTCCCAGAATTAGAAAAAAACTATTTTAAAAATCAGAGTTATAGGCCAATGGAACAGAATGGAAAAACTCAGGAATAAGATCACACACCTACAACCATCTGATTTTTTAAAATCCTGGCAAAAACAAGTGATGGGGAAGGGATTCCCTATTTAACAAATGGTCCTGGGAGAACTGCCCAGCCATATGCAGAAAATTGAAACTGAATTCCTTCCTTATGCTTTACATATAAATTAACTCAAGATGCATGAAAGGCTTAAATGTAAAATCCTAAACTATAAAAACCCTAGAAGAAAACCTAAGCAATACCATTCAGGACATAGTCAAGAGTAAAGATTTCATAATGAAAACGCCGAAAGCTATTGGACCAAAGGAAAAATCGACAAGTGGGATCTAATTAAACTAAAGAGCTTCTACACAGCGAGAGAAACTATCAACAGAGTGAACAGACAATGTACACAATGGGAGAAAAATTTTGAAATCTATCCATCTGACAAAGGTCAAATATCCACAGTCTACAAGGAACTTGTATTTACAAGAAAAAAAAAAAAACAAATAAGCCCATTAAAAGTGAGCAAAGGATGTGAATAGACCTTTCTCACATGCAGCCAACAAACACATAAAAAAAATCTCAACTTCACTGATCATTAGAGAAATGCACATCAAAACCACAATGAGATACCATGTCATGCCAGTCAAAATGGCGAATAAGAAGTCAGGAAGCAACAGATGCTAGCAAGGTTGCAGAAAAAAAGGAAACTTCTACACTGTTGGTGACAATGTAAATCAATTCAACCATTGCAGAAGACAATGTGGTAATTTCTCAAAGATCTAGAAGTAGAAATACCATTTGACCCAGCAATCTCATTCCTGAGTATATACCCAAAGGAATATAAATCATTCTATTATAAAAATACATGCGTGCGTATGTTCACTGCAGCACTATCCACCATAGCAAAGACATGCAACCAACCCAAATACCCATCAGTGATAGACTTCATAAAGAAAAGGTGGTGCATATACACCATGGAATAGTATGCAGCCATAAAAAGGAACAAGATCATGTATTTTGCAGGGACATGGATGGAGCTGGAAGCCATTATCCTCAGCAAACGAACTCAGGAACAGAAAAACAAATAACCCATGTTCTCACTTATTCAGTGGGTATGATGAGACCACATGGACACATGGAGGGGGGAACAACATACACTGGGGCCTTTCAAAGAGGTGTGGGGGAGGGAGAGCATCAGGAAGGATAGCTAATGCATGTCAGGCTTAATACCTAGTTGAGGGGTTGATCTGTGTAGCAAACCACCATGGCACATGTTTATCTACGTAACTTGACCTGTACATGTGCCTCAGAACTTAAAGTTGAAGGAAAAAAAGAGGAAAAAAAATTGCCTGTTTCCTACCATATATTGTGTTCTCTGTTACCTTGCAGCTTTAAAAAGTTTTGTTGTTATTATTGTTGTTTCTAAACATCACATTTGGCAAAGGTGTATCATATTTACGCTCCAGAAACAGTATCCTAGGTCTTCCGGGCGGGATATCGTCTGCGATAATCCTGCATGGAGAGGCAGGAAAGACTGCAGATGGCCACACCGTGAAGGATCCTCCACAAGGGAAAGAGAAAATGAACACCTAACAGCATGATCAGCCCAGGGGGGAACTGCTGGTGAAGTTCTAGAGCTACAGGAGTGAAAATGGCCCAGGTGTCCCCTGAGAATGACATAGTTACCTAATTGTAGAAGACTACACTTAAAAAAAAAAAAAAACACCTAAAATGCAGCCAATCTCTATGTGCTAAAGTGAAGTGAAAAATCCCCTCTAGGCACATTCCTAAGTGATAAGATCTCATTTGCCAAAAAAAACAAAAAAAGAGGAAAAATGGAGACAAATTTTTTGTGTGTCTGTGTGTGTCTGTGTGTGTGGTGTGTCCACATGTGATTGTGTGATATATATGTAAAAACTCAAGAGATAGGACTAGAAGAAAATAAATACATGAAAATGTTAGCAATGATCATCTCTGAGGAGGGAGTTTGAATTGGGAAGCTGAGGTGGACAGGGAACATCCTCCTGAGGTATGTGACTCACTTGTAGCAGTCAGCAAATACTTCTGAACACTCACCTGCACCAAACTCTATTCTAGATGCTACATCCAGGGTGAACCAGCCATGAGGCAGCACTCTCCTGGTGCCTCTATTCAGATGACAGGATGGAACAAATAAACATATAAATAAGTAATTCAGGTATGGATCAATGCTATGGAGAGAATTAGAGAGTAACATGATGGGGAATGGCTCGTGGAGCTGGTGAAGTCTTCTCTGAGCAGCTGATGATGGTGAGGACGGAACTACGGCAGATTCGGAGTAAAAGCATTCCAGGCAAAGGGATCAGGTGGGCAGAGGTCCTGAGACAGGAAGGGCTTGCTGTGTTCCAGAGACAGAAAGACAAGGGATATGCTCAGCAAGTAGTGAATGGAGAGGAGGTGAGAAGGGAAGGCCATCAAGAGGCAGGTGGGAGACTTATCGGCATGCTCGTGGGTCTGGACTGTGTCCTCAGTGAAATGGGAAGGCCCTGGAGAGTTTTAAGGTGGAAGAGAGACATGATCAAGTTCATGTGAAGAAATACCACTCTGCCTGCTGCAGAGGCAGGGAGACCTGTGAGGAGGATTCCAGGAGCCCAGGCAGGGGTGATGCGGTTAGACAAGGGAGGTAGTCATAGAAATGTTATCAAGTGCTCATTCTAGGATCAACTTTCGAAGGAAGATTTGGCAGGATGTACAGATGAAATTCAATGTGGGATGTGGCAAAAGAGAAGAATCAATTATAACTCGGGTGACAGCCTAAGAAACTTGTCGGAAGATAGCTTTATTATTGAAACTGGTTCAACTGAGGAGGGGTAGAGAGTTTGGGCAAGATTTGGAGGGAAAATCGACAGTGGTATCAGTCTGAGTTACCATTTAAGAGGAGATACAGGTGAGCAGTCATATAGACAGGTGTGGAACATTGAAGAATGTTCAGACTGAAACTATGAAGAAGGTGGAGAAGGTGGAGCTTAACACTAGGGGGCAAGATGGTGTCACCTAAAGCAATAAGCAGGCAGATAAGAGGATGGAACTTGGGCCATACCGATATTTAGAACCTGGGGAGGGAGAGGTCACCAAGAAAAATGAAGCTGGCAAAAATACAGAGGATAACTGGGTGATCTTGAAGGCTGGAACGGACAATGGTTCCAGAAGAAGAAAATGATCCCCTGTCTCAGATGATGGTTCCTGGTAAGTTACAGATAAGACCACCTGGCCACCACTGATGGCCTTGACCAACATGGTTTCTGGTGAGAGGGAGATGAACCTGGATCAGAGTGGTCTGAGAAGAGAATGTATTCATGTTCTACTTGTGTACTTTAAAAGGTTTTTAAACAGAATTTAAGTTTTCCAAAGGAGCAAAATGGTGTGCAGGAAACAGTGGCACCATAGTCCTCTCCCTTCTCTGAGCTCATACTGAGGATTCCCAGAACCCTCTGGCCTTGTTTTCAAACTCTGGATTCCAAGTCTTACTGTGCGTCTTGCACATAACAGTTATTAGCTAGTTTGCAAGAATCCAGTCTTTGGAAACCCAAGCAGATCATTAGGATGTCAGGCCATTTTTCAGAAAGCGGGGGAAAGAAATTCTAATTGATACCCATGAAGCTGACCTCTGCTCCACACTGATTGATAGGTTGGGCTCTTCCACTGAGATGCAGAATGTGCTTGCAGAGCCTTTGGATGACTGCCACCCCTCCTTACAAACTCATCTTTTATCTCCTCTGCAAGTGACAGCATCAGAAAAAGAGGATCTAAATTATTTAGCTTTAAGGGTTACTCATTTTCAATGTTTAAAATGCTGAAAAGGCAAATTGCAAATAGGGGATTTTGTGGAACCAGAGGCCATGTGGAGGTGGAGCAGAGGAAGGTGTGGTGCTGCAAGAGGAGGCCTGGCCTGCGGGTCCAGTTCTCACCTGCAAAACCATAACCTTCCCTGGGCCCACTTCCCCCTTCTTATAACTCAGGGACTAGACAGGATTCCAACATTGTTAGATGTGAAACCCTGTATTCAAATGAAACTTTATATAAAGACCAATAAAGGCAAATATAGCAGTGGAGGAGCCCTGACTGGGGTTGGGGAGGAGCTGGGGTCCACATCTCTGGCTCAGTGCTCTACATCCCCACACATATCCCAGCTGAGTGCCTCATCTTGGGTGCCTGTGAGTCCTCAAGTTCAGGGGACTACGCCATTTAGAAGAAAATAAACCTCAGCCTGTACCTCACACCACACACAAAAATTAACTTGAAATGGGTCACAGATTTGAGTGTTAAAGCCACAACTATAAAACTTACAGAATAAAACACGAGAGAAACTCTTTGTACCTCGGGGTAGGCACTGATTTCTTTGTCAGAATGCCAAAAATACCAACCATGAAAGAAAAAAGAAAATCAGCCTGGGCTACATATTGAGATCCTATCTCTGGGGGTGGGGGGAAAGCCAGGCATAGTACTAGACACCTATAGCCTCAGCTACTCAGGAGGCTGAGGTCGGAGGAGCTCTTGAGCCCTAAAGGTCAAGGCTACAGTGAGCTGTGATTGCGCCACTGCAGTCCTGCCTGGGTGACAAAGCAAATCCTTGTCCCCAAAAAAAGTAGAAGAAGAAATAATTGGACTTTGCCAAAAATAAAATCTTCTGCTCTTTGAAAGACACCATTAAAATATGAAAGGAAAAGCCACAGACCAGAAGCAAATATCTGCCTTAAATATGTCTAGCAAAAGACTTGTAGGTGTTACATACACTTCTTCACTTACAGTGGGGTTACATCCTGATAAACCTACTGTAAGTTGAAAATATTCTAAATCAAAAATGCATTTAATGCAGCCAACCAAGCAAACATCAAAGCTTAGCCTGGCCTACCTTCAATGTACTCAGAGCACTTACATTAGTCTATAGTTGTGCAGAATCACTGGACACAAAGACTTTTATGGTGAAGTGGTGAATATCTCAGGTAATTCATTGAATGCTGTAGTAAAAGTGAACAACAGAATGGTTGCATGGGTACTCGAAGTATAGTTTTATTGAATGTGCATCACTTTGACACCATTGCAAAGTTGATAAATCACAAGTTGAACCGTCATAAGTTGGGGACTGTCTGTATATAAATAACTCTTATAACGCAAGAAAACAAACAACTCGATTTTGAGAAATGAGGTAAAGATTTAAATAGACACTTCAGAAAGAAAGACATACAAATGACAAATCATCTCACAAAGAGATGTTCAACATCTTCAGCCATCAAGGAAATGCAAATTACAACCACAAGGAGGTATCGTTAGTCACCTATTATAATGGCTCATACTAAACATGCTGACAGTATCAAGTGTTGCTGAGAATATGGAGAAAGCTCAACTTTTGTACATTGCTGTTGGGAATATGAAGTACACTTTGGAATACAATTTGGCATTTAAAAAGTTTATTTATGTATTTATTTTTGAGACAGAGTCTCACTCTGTTGCCCAGGCTGGAGTGCAGTGGAGCAATCTAGGCTCACTGCAACATCCACCTCCTAGGTTCAAGCGATTCTCTTGCCTCAGCCTCCTGAGTAGCTGGGATTATAGGTGCATGCCACCACACCTGGCTAATTTTTGTTTTGTTTTTCTTAGTAGAGACAGGGTTTCGCCATGTTGGTCAGACTGCTCTCAAACTCCTGATCTTATGATCTGCCTGTCTCAGCCTCCCAAAGTGCTGGGATTACAGGAATGAACCACCTCTCCTGGCCTGGTAATTTCTTATAAGGTCAAACATATGCCTACACACAACCCAACAATCCCACTCCTACAGATTTCTACCCCCCAAAAAATGAAAGCCTATGTCCACACAAAGACTTATATGAGAATGTTCATAACTTCATGAATCACAATGGCGGTACATCTATGTAACAGAGAATAGTATTCAGCAATAGAAAAGAATGAATGGACATTCCAGGCAGAGGGGACATGTGTTCATCAGGCTGGAGGTGAGCTAGCACATGGTGTGCTTGAGAAGCTGTGTGGTTGGGGCAGGGCAAGTGGAGAGGAGGCTGGCACCAGATGCCACACAGCCCTGTGAATCATGCTAATGAGCCTGGATTTGTTCCAAGGGCAAGAAAAACTGATGCAGCAGATAAACTTGATCAGCTTTGCATTTTAAAAAGACAATTGGATGCTGGCAATAGAATCAACTGGAAAAGGACAAGAGTAGACGCTTAGAGACCAACCGGGAGGCCAACAAGGGATGGTCATGGCCGAGGCCGGGACGGTGATGTCGGGCAGAGCTTTAAGAGATTACATCAACAGACCTTCAAGAATGACTACATTTGGAGAAATTATTCTACTCATCCCTTTTAAATTTCATCTTCTTAGTTTTTACCCATCATTTTGGATTCTGTCACTCAGGCCATAAGCAATTCCTTACAAATATGATCACTGTCTATGTGTGTCATCTGAGCCATTGCTACAAATGTTGAAACAAGGTAATGTTCATTAGGGGACAAGAGACTTCCCTGCCTGCTTCCAGGTTGACTTGGAGCAATGCTTTTCACTCTATCAGCTCTGAATACACCCAGCCATGTTTTTCCACCCTCCCCACAAGGAGATCAGAAGACCTGGCCAAATGCCTGTGGACATCCAGATACTCTATTTCCATGGCACTCCTCTGAAATGCTGCTCTGGTAAGCACATCAGAAAAGGCTAATATGACCCACCCTTCTGTGAACTGTCCTAGAGATCACCAAAGCCTCCCTTGTGGTCCTTGCTCATTGCCGCCCACTAGTGGCAGAGCTTGTCCCACACACAGGATGCTGTGTACCATCCACTCCTGCCCCTTCTCTGGCTGCTGTAGGGCTGGGTGACAGGTCTAGCAGAGCTAGCCTTCTTCTATCTATACAATGTGTCACAAACTCAGGTGAATAATTATGTCTGGCATGCTTTTGTGGAAGAGAGAAAGAAACAGCAAATACCCTCTTGACATCTTTTTTTTTTTTTAACATCCTACATGATGCCGATATGAGAATGAATGTCTTGAAATCCACAGGAGGTAGACGTCTGGAACAAAATCTGCCTTGCCTTCCAGCTATGCCATCCCACAGGTTATGACGCAAGCATTCATCCACCAATATGGCTTCACGCCCCTTGCCTGCAGTCCCCTCAGCGCTTACGCATTTTCGGTGTCTTCTTCTACCAGACCTATAATTAATATACTCTTTAAGCACACTGCTTCACTTGCAGTTGGTGTGTGAGCTGCTCTTTAGGAAGGAAACAATCATCAACTCACGGGTAAGCTCATTCAGTGATGGCATGTCTAAGCTGATGTAAGCAGGCTGTCAAAACGGAAGGAAATTAATGAGTCTGCTAGGGACTATGCCCATCTCTGAAAGGGGGTAAGGAGGAGAAGGGAATGGAGGAAAACTACTGTGCTTTTCTCTTTCCTTTTTTCATCCTTCTTTCCTACCTTCCAATTAAATAATGAAGGTTTAGCTGCTTCTTGATTATCTATAATTCACCTTTGCTCTATATTCAAATCAAATCTTCACATGGACATGTTGGCAAACTTCTCACAGCTATTTTGTTGACAATAATGGAGGAACGTAAAGATGCTTCTGTTGGAGACACCAGGTCTCAGCATAAGCCTGTCTGACACTTCTCTGATTGGCTTTTTCAGGCAAGGGTCTTCCCTGCACACGAATGTGGACCTCTCCGCACTACAGAGATAAGAATGCCAGGCCTCATTGGGTCCCATTCTTAAAGACAGGCTGGAATCAATTTGTGGAGCCATTCAATTGATGGAAAGGCAGACCATTGGAAAGGATCAAAGACAGAGGCTGGATGGGGTCCCATGCATCCTCAGAGATGTGAGGGGGAACCACCACCCTCTGGCTGCCCCTAAGCTCTGTAGACTTTTAGTTGTTTACTGATAGCTGCCTACACAATTAAAGGTGGATTAGAAAACTGGTAATAGGGGATTTGGGCATTAATCCCCTTCCAATTGTTAATATTAATTAAAGTGCTTTTTTCTGTCATTATGCAACAAACACTAACTACTTCATTAAAAAGAGGAAAGTAAGAACACAATTTGGGAGGAGAATATCTGGATGACTTTTCCCATCCAGGAAAGCACTGTGTGTCTTTTCACTCCTGGAGCATAAACTGTGATGTATGTGAAACACAAAAAGGAAGAAGAGAATATCTTTTGCTTTTCACCAATTAATCAGTGAAAAAAACGTTTCAATGTTAAGATGTAAATGTCTATCTTTTCCCTCAACAGTTTTCTTATTGGCCACTGCAGTCCAATTATTTAGAATAAAGCAGGGAGGGCTCAGTTAATGAGAAGCAGGTTTCCACAGTGTGTTTGTACAAGCATGTGTGTGTGTGCACATGTGTCCAGGCAGGTGACTTTCCTTACAGTGCAGAGGGCCAGCAGGAGGCCAGCTCACCGGCGTTGGCATGCCGAGCGTAGACTGTCCAAGCTGTGCAGGTTTGGCTGACCCTGGGAGACACTACAGAAAATCTCCAGGGCAATATTATTATCTTCTCTTGTGGCCATCGGATGAAAACAGTCACTGAGCCCTGTTGTGTGCAGAAACCTATGCCTGCCATGTGCAGGGAGGAGATATGGGCAACAAAACCCAGATGCGGTAAGGACCTCATGGGCAACCAATGCCAATCAGATGCAAATGAGCAAGACCAACTGCCTGTGGAGAGTCAGGAGACACGGAGCAGAGATGAGAAACCCCTCACCCCATCTCAGGAAAATCCATCTCATTATTGCTCTGAATTTAAAGGTAAACAGAAGATATCTCAGTCCTCCTCTGCACTCAAACCAGAAAATTCATACAATTATTACAGGACCAGCTACACATAAAAGACTGAATGTGTGTGTGTTTCTTGTGTATGCGTGTGTGTGTGCTTGTGTATGTGTGTGTGTTTCTTCATGCATCTGTTTAAATGCAGTATCTTATGTTAACAGGGTGATTGAGGACCCAGGAATCCCTCTTCTGGGTTTTACCCAAAGGGGATGAAATCACCACCTTGTAAAGATATCCACACCCTCACGTCCATGGCAGCACTATTTACAATAGCCAAGATATGGAAACAGCCTAAGTGTACATTGAATGGATAAAGAAATTATGGCATCTGTACTGTGTATATAACAGAATATTCTCCAACCTTTAAAAAGAAGGAGATTGTGCCATTGGCTACAGCACAGACAGACTTGGGGGACATCATGCTCAGTAAAATAAAACCCACACAGAAAGAAAAATACTGCTTGATCTCACTTAGATGTGGAATGTTTTTAAAGGTCAAATGTACAGAGATACAGCAGAAAGCCCCCTTCATCAGGGGCAGGGGCTGGGGGTGGGGAGATGTAGGTTAAAGAATACAAACCAAGGCTGGGCGCGGTGGCTCAAGCCTGTAATCCCAGCACTTTGGGAGGCCGAGAAGGGTGGATCACGAGGTCAAGAGATCGAGACCACCCTGGTCAACAAGGTGAAACTCTGTCTCTACTAAAAATACAAAAATTAGCTGGGCATGGTGGTGCATGCCTGTAATCCCAGCTACTCAGGAGGCCGAGGCAGGAGAATTGCCTGAACCCAGGAGGCGGAGGTTGCAGTGAGCCGAGATCGTGCCATTGCACTCTAGCCTGGGTAACAAGAGCGAAACTCTGTCTCAAAAAAAAAGAGAATACAAACCAGCAAACATGTGGGATGAACAAGGCCAGAGATGAAATACACAACATGAGGACTCCAGGTAATCAAATGTATTTGAAATCGTTATTAAATAAGTAGGTTGTAATGGCTGTTGTCCCCAAAAAGTAACTATGTGACATGGTAAATATGCTAATTTACTTAACTATAGAACCCATTTTAGTATCTGTATGTCTTCCATGACATCATGTTATTAACCTCAAATATACACACAAAAAAATATGTTTTTTAAAAGGTGACACAGGGTCTATGTTTGGCTGGGTGCAGTGGCTCACGCTTGTAATCCCAGCACTTTGAGAGATTGAGGTGGGTGGATCATGAGGTCAGGAGTTCGAGACCAGCCTGGCCAACATGGTGAAACCCGGTCTCTACTAAAAATACAAAAATTAGCTGGGTGTAGTGGCAGGCGCCTGTAATCCCAGCTACTTGGGAGGCTGAGGCAGGAGAATCGACTGAACCTGGGAGGTGGAGGTTGCAGTGAGCCAAGATCCCGCCACTGCAGTCAGCCTGGGTGACAAAGCTAAACTCCATCTCGGAAAAAAAAAAAAAAAGATGACACAGGGGCTATATTTTACTTACCTTCAATTTCCCCAAAGCATCTTATATGAACTTGACCTCAAACAACCAGCATTTGTAGTTTTTTTTGCCATTTTGGTGCATTTATATATGCCAATTATCTCGTTTGACTGATGTAGCTTTTTAAACATTTAAATAGTATAAGGTGATTTTTCTAGTTATACTCTAGAATTCAGAGATGGAATAAATTTCCATGTTCCAAGGATCCTACCAAGCAGACTCTCTTTCCTGGACCCCAAATAACCAGCAGGTGACCCTCCTAAGGGATGGCGGGGACACCGCCAGGGCCACCAAGGCCTGGATGCCAGTGGAGGCAGGGGGAGGCTTGTCCATCACTGCCCGGGAGCATGGCCTACCCGTCCTTGCCCACTTGCAGTCAGGGAGCAGGAAAACCCCTGAAAACGTTCTTATACCCTAACCGCGCTCTCATGTATAGCTAGTCTCAGCTCGAAATGCTGCGACTGTCCTAAAGATGAATAAACAGCACGCAGGTACCCTATGTTAGGAGTGCAGGGAGAGTCCAGCAGCCATCTTTCACACTGCTATGTAAATACTGCTTCAAAGCTGGCCCCTCTGACCCGAGAGCATAGTCTGTTTCTCCCAATGAGGCCCACGGATCCAGCTCCAGGAAAACTGTCCTCTCCATCGCTGGTATTTCAGGACAAGCCCTTCTGATGAACCACATCTCTAAGCAGAAGTATTATGCTATAATCCTAATCACCTCTTCCTAGGCTTTGAGCTACAGTGGGGCTGCTGGATGCACTGAACACCCCCCACCCGTCACCGACAAACAAGCAGCTGTAAGTAAGATGATAATGGTCATGAAAGCTGCTGTTTAGCCAGCAGTTGCTCTGACCTGGCCTTCTGCGTTACTTGGGATATCATATCTCATGCCCGGGCAGGGAGGTAGGGACTTCCGGAGGCATAACAAGGGTAAGAAACCCCCAAGATCACCTAGGTGTGAAGGCGCTTGGCCTTAACCTCAACAGGGTGGTCCCACTGTGGAACCCCCGCCCCTAGATATTTCCTGCTGGACACACACCAGAAGCCCAGAAGCACACAGCCCAGCAGGGGCCCAGGAGCATAAACAGGTGGGAGCAGCACGTGTTTACACTCAGAGCAGGGCCATTTTCCTGGTTTGGACAGAGCCCGTATGCACACGAGTGCTTGGAATATGATTTGGAAGCTCATTTGCCCTTCTAGCAGAGGCAATTTAACCCCTCAAAAAGCAAGGTGGGTCTTACCAGGGACAGTGTATCATAGCGTCATTGGCAGGGTTTTGGTTTTCTTTTTTGGTCTTTCTGTGCTCTACATAAAATAATGGAGACTCTCACAATCAGTGGGTCTTGGATTTGATAAAATGTGGCCATGTCTAGTCATCCTCTTCTTGAAATCCATTCCAAAATGGCACTTTTCAAAAATCAGAATATGGCTAATGCAGCACCCACAGATCGGCAACTGGGACAGAGGGACAGAATAGGGTAGAAGGGAGAGAGAGACAGAGAGAGACAGAGAGAAGCAGAGAGAAGGAGGGAGGAGAGAGGGAGTGGACAGGTCGGGTGGGAGAGGGGATGATCCTTGCATCAGTCACATTTGGACATCAGGGAGAGTTCCAGCCTGGAGGTGGTGCTGGAAGTCATCTGTATTAGTTCATTCTCATGCTGCTAATAAAGACATACCTGAGACTAGGTACTCTATACTAAGAGGTTTAATTGACTCACAGTTCCAAGGGGCTGGGGAGGCCTGAGGAAACTTACTATCACGGTGGAAGGGGAAGCAAACATGTCCTTCTTCACATGGCGGCATCAAGGAGAAGTGCCAAACAAAAGCGGGAAAAGCCCCTTATAAAACCATCAGCTCTTGTGAGAACTCACTCACTCTCACAAGAACAGCAGCATGGGGATAACTGCCCCCAGGATTCAATTACCTACCACCAGGTCCCTCCCATGGCACATGGGGATCATGGGAGCTATAATTCAAGATGAGATTTGGTGGGGACACACCCAAACCATATCATCATTCATGTCACCTGATGTCATCGCTAAAACAATATACCTGGGTGTCACCCCTGGCTGCCCCCATTGCTAGCTGTGTGACCTTAGGTGAGCTGCTGAAGCCCTCAGTTTCCTTATCTGTAAAAAGGGCCTAAGAGTTGTGCCTGCCTCCCAGGTTGATATGAAGGTGAAGTGAGATACTTAACATAAGGTGGTGAAAACAGCTGCTGACCTTCAGTTCTTAGGTGGTATGGAACCTCTGTGTATAAAAGGGCTTATACACCTCCCAGGCCGAAAAGACCTCACAGTGGTGTGGCTGAATCGATACAAACGTTAGAATGGGGGAAGCCTTTGCTAGGTGACAAGAGGAGCCACATATAGAGGGAGGACCCCATCGAAGCCAGCTTGACACTGGAGATTTCTTCACCTCAAATCTGGAGGCCCTCCCCTTCGATTCAGAGATGGCAAAGAGGTACTCAAGCTTGTCATAAGTGGCTGAACTCAAAGCCTGGAGTTGAAATTAGGTGGGATGAGCTTAAGTGGAAGGGACGCTTGCATTCACAAAACCCGAAGCGTGGCTCTTCCTACATGCAGTTCCTTCCCGGAGCCTTCCCTTCCACCCACCTTGACAGCATGACTCCTGCAGCAAGGCCGCACTCCATCCAGAATCACAGACTCAGAGGAGCCATCTGACCTCTCAGCCTTGCTCTGGTGGCAGCCTCGCCTGGCCTTCTGCCTGACTCATTCTCAGTCCCTAAATAAAACCAAGCGTGGGGGATGCCAGTGTCACCTGGGCATCACCCAGGAGCCCTCACAAAGCAACCACCACCACCAAAAGAGGCCTGCAGGTAATTTATTTTACCTGAATTGTTTGGCTATCTCAAGTCCTCATTTCCTTTCTCAGACTTGATCCTTAGTTGAAAGAAAAAATATATAAACTCATATGTATGTGCTTTTTTAAAAGGTAGTGAGAAATTTCTTGAGCAAAAAGTCCCTGGCCTTAAGGGAGAAGCTCAGCTCTGCTATTCAAGACAGGAAAGACCATCTCTAAAACGCAGAAATCAAATGTACGTGGTCTCTTCCCCAGACCCCCAGTAAAGTTAATTTGGGGATCCCTTTCCCCTCAGGAGCCGTAGTGTGAGACAATTGGTTTTTACCACATCTCTCCACATCCACAGGGTCAGAAAGGCTGAGATTCTGATAAGAGACCCAGATTCCACCGAGGTAACAATGTAGCTGCACTTCTCTGCAAGGTCCACCAAGCTTGAATTTCTTTAGCTACGTGGATCCATTTTAATAAGAGCTGACAGTTTAATCAGGTAAGATAAGGCCCATTTTCATAATAGGGCACAAGAGGTATGCATATTTTTCCATTAATGGATCTTGGGATTTGGTCACGTAGTCCCTGCATAAAATGTAGACATTTCACTCCACTGTGCTCTTTTGATCTGGTGCCACCCCAGGAAAGCTTAGAAAAAGAAGCTAAAACTAGCTGCAGAAGATACATGATAATGAAATGGATTGCACGCATTAAAAGAACTCGATTTTCAAATGAATGTTGCTTCATGTCTTCAATCACTCTAATCACTTAATGGCCATTTTATCCTTACCACTAAGAAATAAAAACTTTATTCTGAAAAATGGCTTCATATTTATTCTAAGTAGAGCCAGAATTTGGGCCAGCGAGTCATGAATACGAATGACCGTAAATGACCTCAGAGGAGTGTGCTTTGGTGCGCCAAGCCAAAAGAAAGATGGAAGCAGGAAGAGATTTCTTTCACTCCAGTGCTCTCCTCTCCCAACCCCAATGCAAGCACAGAGCCCTCTTCTGAGATGCACAGCCGCAGGCCTGTAGGAAGCAGGCAGGACCCAAAGCCCTGCCGGGTGTTAAAGGAGACTCTGCTTCCCTCTGGGCTTGTTGTGGAGGAGCCTGGAGAGGTCCCACTACTCCTGCAGGGTCTCCTTGGAGACCCCTGGGCCCTGCGTGGGAACAGCCTATGGAAGTGGTCCTGGCAAGTCATCCAGGAGAGGGGGAAAGATGAGCTGAATGCCCCCCAGCTCCCAGCTCCTAGCTCTGGAGAGAATGTGGATCCAGCCTTTGCAGCCAAGGAGAAAGGAAGGCTCCAAGGTCCGCTGGTGCCATGAAAATAACTGCACTGAGAGCTGGAACTCACTGGGCTGCCTGCCAGGTGTGGCGCTGCTGCCTCCAGAACCCACCTGGACTCCAGCAAGGACTAGAGCTTGGGATTGGGGAACCCAACAGCCCAACAGTGGAGAAACAACCAGAGACCCAAAAAAGTTGTGTCACGACACAGAACTGCTAGAACAAAGGAAAACCTAAGAGAGAAAGAAAGAAATAGACATTCTATTGCAGCAGTAAAAAAAGAAAAGACTGTCTAACTGAAATGTGATCCTTAAATTTTACAATTGCATCTGTGAATCGAAGGAGACTGCTTTTGAGATTCAAATTAGTAGCCTTGAAATTAAATAGAAGAAACAGCTCAACCACAGAGCAGCAACGCAGTTTGGTGTTACAGCATGCGAAGATCGTCCCAATGCACCCTGGGAACCCGGGCATTCTGGAGAGCTCTGCCCACAGTACAGGAAGCAACTTCCAAGACAGAATACCCTCAGGAATTGTAGTGATGCGTTAATTAAAAGAATGATTGTGTCCTTGAAGATGTGAAATAATATTAAAAAGATGAATAATGTCACCCTTGTAGGTTATAATCAGTGTGATAAATGCTTTGAGTTTCAAAACATGTGGCAGAAAAAACTATGGCTCATTGCCCTGACACCATCGGCCTTTGGTTCCAGTTCTTATTAGGGGCTGTTGGGCTCCTGCACGTTGGCTATGACCCATCTGAATTGTCATTCCCTTTGAATACGAATGAAGATACTACAAGTCATCTGTTGTCTATGCCATTTTTCAAAGTTATTCTGGTGTGGGCTCTCCAACACTGACTTTCATGGAAAGTCAAATAGCAAGCTCACTGAGGACAAACAGAAAAGGTCCGGGCATTTCACCTGCTAGAGTCTCACCTCTGAGGAACTCTGAGCAGCACTGAGGATTTGCTTTTCGGATTAGGATTTGCAGCCTCTCAATCCTTTTAGAATTGGAGAGTGGGGCCCTGGATGAAAGTAAAACTGTTACAACTTGTTTGGCTCTTGATTGATTGAAGTCCAATCATTTCCATAACATAGCTGCTTTTGCTGGGGTATGTTGGACTATTCATACAAATGCTGTGGATTATTCCTGCATTGCTGGATACGAGGGAAGCACTGTAGCTCCTGGATTTTATCCAAAGCCCACATTCAATTAGGAGATGAGGAACATAACCAGGAACCAGTCATTAGATGTAACTGATGATCCCCATGACATCAGAAAATAGCCAACAGAAGAGTCATGGCAATGACCTATAAGGCTTAAAGGGAAAACTGTTAAAAGTAGGAATCTCTTAAAATTGTCATTCTCAAAAGATGGGGATTTCAGTAATCCTTAAGAACAAAAATTATTTCTGTAATATTATCAAGATGTGATTTGCCTTCTCCAGGGAGTTACCATTTGCACAGATGGGTGTGGAAGTCATGATGGGGGAAGCAGCTGGCTCTGTAACATGAATGAAGGCAGGGGCGCCCAACTCTATCAGTCATCACACTCTTCACCACCACATTACTTGCACACTAAAACAACAATGTTCCAGATGCAGCCAGGAAAAGTATTTTATTCTATAGCTACCATTGAGAACTCATCATTTTAATACCCTGTGTGACAAAATGGGAGGTTCACGTTAGCTGTGAAGTGTTGGCTGTGTTGAAAATCATTTGTGCAATTGTTACTCATTGTAGATGCAAACCTAACTAGCTGCTGCTTTCATGAAACACCACTTTAACTTGAAAGAAAGACTAACAGACAAACTACGGTTTCTCAGACATGAGTATTTGGCACACATCTTTCATGATGAACACAGTGAGCCTGTCACTTTAAGGAAAACAACTGATAATATGAGTTGTCAGTGATCAAATTTGAACTTTCAAGTCAAATTAAATTTTGAAAACTTCTGCATGCCTCCTTTATCCTGACAGATTCTCGATAATTAGAGACTTTTCTGACGAGTTTAGTGGTAATATCAATGAATTATTTCTATATTGTGAAATAAAATGTGCCAACATATATAAGATCTGTATAACTCAAAGAATCAATATTTTCCAAACAACTGGTGCAGTGTGTTAAAAAATCATACTTGGATAAAAGATCCATCCAAAATGTCAGATCAATCGATGAATTTTAAGGTAACAAAGTAGGAGTTTGCTGATGTGGTTTCATATTGACCCTATAACTTTTAAGAAAATATGACATGTCTATTATGTTACACAAAACAAGCCAGTCATGGAAGGACAAATGCTGTATGATTCCACTTACATGAAGTATTTAGAATAGTCAGAATTACAGAGATAGAAAGTAGAATGGTTCCTCCAACCTCAGCCTCCCAAACAGTTAGGACTACCGGCACACACTACAATGCCTGGTTAATTTTGTTTATTTTTTGTAGAGAAGAGGTCTCATTATATTGCCCAGGCTGATCTCGAATTCCTGAACTCAAGAGATCTTCCCCTCTTGGCCTCCCAAAGCGCTGAGATCACAGGCATGAGCCAACGTGCCTAGCCTGAATGTATTTAATATCACTGAACTGTTCACTTAAAAATGGTTAACATGTTATAGTTTATGTTATATGCACTTAACCACAAAATTAAATTGAAAAAACAAAATTCCACTTATCACGTTTTGGTGTAGAATTAAGGAACAATATCCACAATTATCTGAAAAAGCTATTAAACTATTTCTCCTTTCCAGCTACATACCTGAGTGATGTCTGATTTTCTTCATATGTGTCAATCCAGACAACATATCACAATGGATTGTATGCAGAAGCAGTATGAAATCCAGCTGTTTTCACTAATTCAGACATCAAAGAGATGTATAGAAACCTAAAACAATACCACGTTTCTCATACTTTTTGTTTGAAAATCCTAGTTATTTTTAAATAAAAATAATCTTATTTATGTCAACATTTAATGGATTTACTATTGTTATTTTAAATGAGTCAGCAAAGTAATACTTTGATTTTTTCCCAGTTTTAATTTGTAGTTCAGAAAATACAGGTAGATATAGCCTATATAAACAAAAACTCTTTGGGGCCCCCAATAATTTTAAAGAGCATATAGGAGTTCTGACCAAAAACTTAGAAACCCACTGGGTTAAAAATTCTGTCCCTGCCACTTACAAGCTATATAGCCTTGGGCAAGAGACTTCATCCTTTCCTGCCTCAGTTTCCCCAGTCATAAAAGGAGGTAATATGAAATAAGGTATGTGAATCAGGCTGGGTGTGGTGGCCTGTAATCCCAACACTTTGGAAGGCCAAGGTGGGTGGATAACCTGAGATCAGGAGTTCAAGACCAGCCTGGTCAACATGGTGAAACCCCATCTCTATTAATAATACCAAAATTAGCCAGGCATGGTGGTGGGCATCTGTAATCCCAGCTACATAGGAGGCTGAGCAGGAGAATCACTTGAACCTGAGAGGTGGAGGTTGCAGTAAGTCGAGATCGCACCATGGTACTCCAGCCTGGGTGACAAGAGCGAAACTCCATCTCAAAAAATAAAAATAAAAGATGTGAATCATTTCATGCAGCACTGGGCCCCTAGTAAACCCTCAATGAGGTTGGCTATCACTGCTTTCTCAGTCTCTGTTTGCTGAGCATCTAATTACCAGTGCTGATCTATTAATAGGTACTTGGGAAACAAAGCAAAACAGACAAGTCACAGTGCTCAGGTTCTGCCAAGGGCAGCAGACCGTGAACCACAGGAAGAAGTAAGATGGCAAGTGTGCATGATGGGGCTGAGCACTGTGGGAGGAGCAGGACACAAAGGCCTTAGGAACAGTGGCTTAGAGCAGGGAGAAGGAGCCTGTGAGTGACATGAGAGGTGAAGAAGGGAGCCAGCCAGATGCTGCACAGGATGCCAGTGATGGCCCATGTGCCTCTGCATGGGCAAGAGGACTGTGTATTTGTTCTGAGAGAGCCGTGAGGCATGGGAGATGCTGAGCAAGGGTGTGATGTGATCTGACTCCCAGTGTAATGAGATCAGGAGGATGTACACCTCCCAGAATTGCTCTTCTTGCCTGGGCAGCCCGCTCACATTGGACCTGTACCTGGAGCCTTCCCAGAAGCCTCCAGGCGGAATATATCATCCCTCTGTCTGCTTCTCCAGGGGCCCTCAGGAGCATGAGTGTCTGGGTTAGCTGTGCATCCCTCTCCATTGGACCCCTGTTCTCTGTCTCCTCTCACCTCTCCAGATCCACTTCACCCTTCACAGGCTGACTTGCATGGACCACGTCGACAGGGCCCCCTGGCCTCTGGCTTCTGGGTGGGTTCACCCTAGGGGGCCACAGTAGGATACAGGACAAAGGGCAGTCAGGGTACTGAATCCCCTGGTTCCACCTGGTGGGCCCTTTACGGACTGGCTGAGTCCAGTGCCGATAGGCAACTCTACCTGAACCTCTACCCTCTGTAACCTGGCATCCTCTCTCCACCTCCAGCAGAACTGCAAAGGGCTCAGACAGGAGCCCCAGGGCTCTGCACTGTTCCCTGTCCACATCTCATAACTGGTTCCATGTGCAAATACTACTAAAATTACCCAATTGGAGTGTGTTCTCTGTCTCCTTCCAGGCCTCCAACTAATGGACTCCCACAGATCCAACGCCTCAGATGTAGATGACCCTCTGGGAAGGCAGATCCCACCTCTCTCCTGCGCTCTGCCGTCATCCGGGATTGGGAAGGATTCTGGGCACACAGTAGGCATTTATTAAATATTCATTGGATGAATGAATGATAAATGAATATTCATTATCATTCTCTCCACATATTAAATCAAATGCTTCAAAACACTTTAGAATGGGAATTAATTGCCTCCCTTAGTCATTATTTTTATCTATAGCTATCATCAAACCTCCACCCACTCAGAGTTAATAATTGAAAAACAGACACATAAGAAGTTAGCAGAGAGCAGAGCTCAAATGGAGCCCCATCTGAAAATCTCACCTACCTGCCACACTCCCCAGACACAAATTCTTGTAACTGGAGGTGGGGCAGGAGTCTCTGTATTCTATTATTCTTTCTTTTTTTTTTTTTTTAATTTTATTTGTTTTTTAACATGATAGCTTGATTGAGATGTACTTGTCATGCAATACAATTCACCCATTTGAAGTGTATAAATCAATGGTTTTTAGTATATTCATGGAATTGCTCAACCATCATCACTAATACCTAGTTTTAGAACCCCAAAAAGAAATCCTGTCCCCAGTGGCAGTCTCTGCCTCCCTATCCCCCTCAACCACCCTACCCTAAGCCACGAGTCATCTACTTCCTGGCTCCAGGCCTTTCCCTATTCCGGACACTTCATATAAATGGATTACAAACTGGATAGTCCCCAGCGTCTGGCTTCTTTCCCTTAGCATAATGCATTCAAGATTCATCCGTGTAGTAATATGTGTCAGTATTTCATTCCTTTTTATGGCCGGATAACATCCTGCTGTATAGACGGACCACATTTTATGGATCCCTTTAGCAGTTGATGGACATTTGCGTTGTTTCCACTTTTTGGCTATTATGAATAATGCTGCTATGAACATTTGTGTTCAAGCTTTATGTGAACATATGTTTTCATTTCTCTTGGATGGAATTGCCAGGTCATATGGTAACTCTACATTTAACCTTTTGAGGAGCTGCCAGATTATTTTCCAAAGCAGCTGCACTATTTTACATTTCCACCAGCAGTGTATGAGGATTTCAATTTCTTCACACTCTTGTCAGCAAATATTATTATTTTTTATTTTGGTTCCACACTCATTCTTAAATTTCCCAGAAGAGGGGATTTTTTTGCAGGTGGCTTCAGTCAGTGATCTAAACTCCTTACTGCAGTGGCCACTATTTAAGGGGCTCTAGAACTGCTTCCTCAGCCTCTCACCTTTTCTGGGGTTCTCTCTGGGCTCCAAGGGCACACAGCAGTTGTGGCCCCAAGTGATGCATGGGGAGTATGAACAAATTCACAATGGCACAAATCCTACTTGCTCTAGACCTATCCTGTCCAATACGGTAACCACTAACCATATGTGGCTATAACATTTTAAATTAATTAAAATGAAATTCAGCGTTCAGTGGCTCAATCACATTAGTCACAGTTCAAGTGCCCAAGAGTCGGCCGGGAGCGGTGGCAAACACCTACAATCCCAGCACTTTGAGAGGCTGTGGCAGGCAGACCACTTGAAGGGGTCCAAGACCAGCCTGGCCAACATAGTGAAACCCCACCTCTACTAAAAATACAAAAATTAGCCAGGCATGGTGGCAAGCACCTGTAATCCCAGGTACTTGGGTGGCTGAGGCAGGAGAGTTTCTTGAACCTGGGAGGCAGAGGTTGCAGAGAACCGAGACTGCACCACCGCACTCCAGCCTGGGTTACAGAGAGAGACTGTGTCTTTAAAAACAAATAATAATGATCAAGTGCTCAAGAGTCACATGCAGCTAGCGGCTACCATATTGGTCAGTGCAGACATAACACGTTTCCATGACTGTGGGAAGTTCTATTGGATGGCATGAAAGGGGCAAAAATAAAAGGCCCTGCACGTTGCCACCCTGTGAGAGGTGCTAATCAGAGTGGCTTTGTCTCCAGACCCCCTCTGCTGAGGTACCCTGTCACCCGTGGCCCATTTTGCCAGCCATCTGAAGAGATTCAGAATTCTTAAGGATGCCAGACAAAAGGGTACCTTTTTTATGTAGAAAAGCACAAAGTTAGACCTCAAGCTCTCTCAGGTGGACTATCGTGTTTTCCAATCAGTTCAAGAACATTTAAGCCATTATTTTCACTCCTCAGGGTCCAACTACCCAAACCTTGATGTCTCAGATGAGAAATATTAAATATCTAAAATGGTCTATTTCTGAAAACTCTTCTGTGAAGGATTGCCAACATTTACATGTTTCTAAAAAAAGAAGTTGCTGCATATGTGCTTTTAATAATTAGCAGTCAGTTAATACTTTTCAGCTTCCAGCATGTCAGAAATGTTATGCAAGTCATTTATAGGAAAAATGCTTGCCCTCGTGGCTCCAATAGTGTGTTACATACTAAAGCAGAATCGGCCTTGAATTCTGGGGGCTGGTACCTTGTGAGACATAACAAATGTTGGATTTTACACACCTTTGAATGTAATTATTATTAATATTCAGGCAGTATATTCATTTATACCTTGAAAGGGAGGCCAATACTTCTTACTATTTGTATGCGGTATTAAAGAGCTCTAGGCTTATCTCTAAAATTTTAATACTGTATTTTGCCACAAGTTAAATAGTAAGCAAAGACCAAAGCTACAGATGACCATTTTCTTTTATTTTTATTCCGTTTTTGGTTTTTTGAGGCAGGATCTCCTCTGTCTCCTCTCTCCACCTAGGTTGGAGTGCAATGGCATGATCTTGGCTCACTGCAGGCTTGACCTTCTGGAGTCAAGCAATCCCCCCACCTTAGTCTCCTGACTAGTTGGGACTACGGACAAGTGCCACCTTATCCAGTGTTTTGTTTTGTTTTTTTTTCTGTAGAGAAAGGGTTTTACTATATTGCCCAGGCTTGTCTCAAACCCCTGGCCTCAAGAAATCCTCCCACCTGGGCCTTCCAAAGTGCTGGGATTACAGGCATGAATTGCCATGCCCAGCCTCAGATGACCATTTTAATCTGCTGATGCAAAACTGCAAAATTACCAATTCAAATCTGAAAAACTATATGAAGCAACTGAAAAGTCAAGTCCTCCCCAGAGACTTTATGCCCCTTCAATCACTGCAAACAAGCGCTTGCCAGCTTTTGTTTTAAAGACACAACCAGTACCTTCTCAATTAGGATAAACCAAATTCACAAGCATGTGACCTTCAAGTCAAGACTGAAGGGCGAGAGAAAGCCTTCTCTCTGGATTCGAGCCTCTGGCTTATGCATGAGCCAAGGCTCAGCGTTTCATGTCTGAACCAAAAATGGTTCAATCTGGAAGAAGTGGCTGGTTGTGGTGGCCTGACACTCACCCCATGCTTAGGAAATGGGGGTAGGCTGCCTAGCCCCCTTCCAAAGGAAGCCAGGAAACTGAGGCTCCATTAAGCTGATGACACTCTCCTTCCTTAATGGCCTGTTACATTCCTCATGGATAACATGGGTGGGTTACACGTCCTCATCACACATCTCATCTCCTTGTGTTGTGGGTCCCCAAAACAGCAACAGGTTATCAGAAAAAGTTAATGTAATTGCCATCCAGGTTCAAGGGTGGGAACAATCTGAGGTCTTTCAGGGACAGAGAGAGCTGAGTGAAACCGCAGAGGTCATTGCACTGAGCCCCTGGGACTCCCCCTGCCCACTTTCCCAAGGAAGTAAAGTCTTATCCTCACTTTACAGAGAAAACCACAGAAATCAAATGACTCACTCAAGGTCATTGGGGTTAGAAAGAAACTAAGATGACTTCATTGGACAGCGTCCCTTTAGAAGGCATGGCAGAGAACCGGACAGAGATGTGGTATTAATGTCTGTTCAATAAATTTATATATTTGGATAGTATCTGAGATTATCTGTGAAATATAGCAGTGGAAATACCCTTTTCCCTACACCAGCTATTGGGCTAGGTTGTATATCAATTAGAACTTACAGCATAACAAAGTTCTTCAAGAATCTGTGTCCTGAAATGACATCTATTTATTATTTCTAATGATTTTGTACATTAGCTGGCTGCTGCTTCTGTTCTAGCTGGCTTGACTGAGGCTAAATGGAACCAGGTGGCCTTGCTGCTGTGTCTGGGTCCTCAGCTGGGATGCTGGAGCTCTCTCAGTGTTTTCTCATCCTCCAAAGAGGCTGGCTGGAGGTTATTCAGATGGAGGCTCAAAGGTTTCCAGAAATGAGAGAGGATGCACCCTACTTCATCAGACTTGCCAAGCCTCTGCCTGCATCATATTTGTTAAGATCCTTTGGCCTAAAACAAGTCACATGACCAGTTCAGGGTTGGGTGGGAGGAACTACCCAAAGGCGTGGCTAGAGGGAGGTGCAATTCACTGGAGGCTGTATCTACAAAGGAATACCCCAAGTTATCCCATATGTCAGGTCCTGGATACCCTAAACCAGCAAAGGACATCTCTTCTGTTGAATGGGAGGTAGCGAACACTGAAAAGGCACCTTAAGCCAAGTTATTTTACTTATTAGTAATATTTCATAATATGACTTCAGTAGCCATTATCTATGAAAAAGATGCCTTTGAAACAAGGCTATGAAAATACAAAATCCTAACACAATGATCACATTCAGCTCATATTTTAATTTTCTTATATTTTATTCTCTAGTAAAGTGGTTGTTTTACCCCCTTAAGCTTTTAGTTATTTAGCAAACATCTTTTTTTCAGTATCTACAATGTGTAAGGCATTGTAGGGACCAAGAATGCGTAAGAGACGCCATCTCTACTCAGCTAGGAGAGGTAAAGTGTATGCTCAGATCATGGTGATACTTATCATAAGAGAGGGGAAAAGGAATCATGGGAGTAGAGAGACACAGAAAAGTCCAAACTGGCTCAAGAGCAGGCTCTGAATATATCCTATGATTCCTCACTGCTGTAGCTTCAAGGACTCCCCAAGCAGTTTCCATCTATTTCCAATTTGGCCACTTATTGGGTCCTTCCCATTAGGCCAACACCACCTTCACTGGTGTCCAAGGTCTAGGAGACTTCTGAGTGGCTTGTGCTATTGACCAGGTGGGTATCCCCTGAAATGGCTAGATGTGGAGCTGAGCGCTGTCTTGAGGTACAAATCAGCATCGTTTCTGCTGGACAATTGACCAGAGATACACAGCTCCCCCCACCACCCAAGACCCCAAAACTTCTTGTCGGCGTGGGTGCTCTTCCTTGCGAGCATGTGAGTTTTTCATCTGTTCTAGGTGCAGAATAAACTACTTCTGCAAATATGCCTCCAGCTGCATCTGCCTTTTACTGATTGAACTTAATAATCAAGCCTGTTCCACCATCTATGCTTTCCTCTTTGCAGTGGTCCTCTTTCAACAAGCAGTGGGTGAGCCATGTCGAGCTGTCTTAGGAGAAAGGTTTTCAGGGCTCACCAGAGGATTTGATGAGCATAAAGGTAGAAGGTAAGAGAGAAGTACAGCAATTAATCATCCAAAATACGATTCTACCTACTCCATTGAATCTACCAGACAGCCTTGCTACCAAACAGCTCCAGCTGACACTTGTTTGTTTCAGTAGGCGGTGGGATGTGAGCTGGGCCTGGGGAAGACTTCAAGTGGCAGAAATACCTAATAGATGCAGACATGAGCACAGAGGAAAGCCACGTGATGTGAGCAGGTTGGTCAGGAACGTGGTGGCTCTTTGTCCACTAATTTAACTCCAGAGGTCAGAGGCAGGGTTTTGGATATTTGAGTCTCATCTTTCTGGTCTATACAATCCATCTCCTTAATTAATGGCCGTTCACCATTAAAGCCAAGCTTGTGTCAATTCATGCCAGTTGAAGAGCACAACCTTTTCATCTTTGCTCTTTGCTTGTCTTCTCCTAACTGAATCTCAGGCAGAAAGAAAAATAACAGTCAGTCTTCCCTCCTGGATCCCATGACCTTCGGTGCCCCAGCAAAGTAAGGCCGCAACATTGACATGTGACCTGCCTTCCTGCTTCCCACACCGCCCCTCCTCACCAGGGCTATGTCATCTAAGTTGAAAGAAAACGGGAGACTAAAATTCCTAGACTGTGTTTCTGCTAAATCTCTCAGACATCATTTGCGGTCAGAAAATGAAACTGACTTAATTCCTACCTAGACAAGATTCCTCCTGTTTCTCATAACCCGATGAGAAGTAAAGCAAAAAACACATTGGGAATAATTAAATATACACATTTCTCTGTGTAGCTGGGTGCTTCTTTTTTTCTTTAGCTTTCCCAAACTACTCTACCTACCCACATCCCCCCACAACAGAGAACATTTCAGGAGTTTGGTCCAATTTGGTCTGAACCAGAGGGTGATAAGACCAGCGCTTGATCTCCAGTTTCTGCCCCAGGGGCCAATGAAAAGAATGTTCTGCTTGCAGCTTGGCAAGAATGAACACCACAGCGTGTCACATGTTCCACAGCAAGATGACACCACTGACCTAAATACCTGTACAGGGATACTGTGCCTTCCCACTCATAATGACTGGCTGGGATTCTTCCAAACCACTGGGTTAAGCCATTATGGCTTGGGATCCTCAGCTTCTCCCACACAGCAAATCCTCTTAGCAGGGGTACATATCACGGTTGAATGTTCAGTCTTTGACTGTGGACACCCGCAGACACAAGATGTCCCTTAATTCATTCTCTGCAAGAGAAGCATTCTCTACCTCTGTGTCTCATTTGCTGGAATGACTTCTAAGGTCTTCACCAGGGCAGGGAGCTCTGACACCAAAGCTGCATCCTTGTCTGTGTCCTGGTCTCCGCTCTCAGATCACATTTGCCAGGCCGATCTGCTACCTCATCCCACTGTTTATCTCTACAGTAAAAAGCCTCTCCCATGGGCTCTCCCCCTGTCCTACCTTGTGTTTGCCATTATGAGAATAGATTATACAGTCAGAGAGAGAGAGGAGGAGAGATCATCAGTCACAAGATCCATGAGCAATAAATGTTAACGTATGCCAATTTTTATTCGGGGCTGGCTGTGGGCCATGGCTGATGCTTAATATTTATTGAGTGCCCATAATGGACGAGGCCCCTTCTGACCCTCTTGTGGGACAAACCCTCAGGAGAGATAGAAAATGCTTTCCTAAGGGAATAAGCCTCCCTCACCATGAGGCTAGGAAGAGAATCTTCAAGCTGGAAGGAATTGTATTACCATATTTCATCAAATTGAAGGTGCCTTTTGATCTTACAATCTTATATTGAGGCACCATTATATTTTGGATATAAGAAAGAGAGACACTGCTATCAATTATCAAGTGCTATGGCTTGCATGATTCATTTCGATTTCAGAGATGTTAAAATGTGACAAAATGTGCATCTTAGAATCAACAAACTATGCTATTCTTATCTGGCTTTGCCCCTGACATTGACATGGAAACTCAACCATTAATGCTGGGACACTGTGTCCTTGCTGAAGCCTCTAAGACAGGGGCATCTCCCCTCCCCACATACCATTACAGTTGAGGCATCCTTATTCTCAAGAAGTCCTTTTTCCGGCCTGGCCAAATTCTCTATTACTTTAATTTACACTTGTTTGATCTCCCACTTAACTGGCTACAGGCTAAACCTTTCCCTCCTTATTTTAAATAAAATCCTGTATTTGCTTCAAGACAGTAAGTAAGCACCCCAGACTCTTCTCCTATAAATCAAACAACCTCAATTCCTTTTGTTGAAGTATGATTCATATATAGAAAAAGAACGAATCACAAAGGGATAGCTTGGAATTTTTACAAAGTGAGCACATTGGGGAATCACCACAATTTTTAAAAAGTATGAGCCTCTCTTGTGACTTCCACTCCTCATTCCCATCCTCAGATTAATCATTCTGATGTCAATCAGAGCCAGATCTGCATTTTGCCTGTTTCAAACTGTGTATAAAGAAAAGCATGCAGTTTCAAAAGCATGCAGCACACAGCATACAGCCACTGTTCACCATAGCAAAGACACAGAATCAACCTGAGAGCCCATCAATGGAGACTGGTTAAATAATATGTGGCACATACACACGATGGAATACTATGCAGCCACAACAAAGAATGAGATCACATCCTTTGTAGGGACATGGATGGAGACGAAAGGCATTATCCTTATACTTTTTTGCACCGGTTTCCTTTACATAATATCACGCACACTATCTTGCAGTGTGTGGTGGTATTTTGTTCCTTTTCATTGTAAAAATACATTTATCCATTTCACTTTTTATGGACATTTGGCTTGTTTCTCATTCATGCTTATTTAGCATAACCATCATGGATCATCTTAGGCATGCCCTGCAGGACACATAGGCATGCATTCCTGCTGGGAATACACAGGGGGTGAATCATTTGGCACATAGCATCAGCTCAGCTTTAGCATTGACGGCTCGATGGTTTTCCAAAGTAGTTGTGCCAGTTCTTATTCCTTCAAGCAATGCATAAGCATGTCAACGGCTTCAAATCTTTATCAACCCTTGACGATGTCTACTTCATTTTACCTTCTGGTGGGTGATAACTCATCATAGTTTTAATTTTTATCTCCTTGACAATTAACGATCTTGGGAACCTTTTCATAAATTTGTTGGTCATCAGATATCCTCCTTAATTAAGAATGTGTTCAAGTGTTTGGCCCTTTTAAAAACTGAATTTTGTTTTCTTTTTCATTTTTATGTTTTGTTTTTGAGATAGAGTCTTGTTCTGTCACCCAGGTTGGAGCACAGTGGTGTGATCATGGCTCACTACAGCCTCAACCTGGGCTCAAGCAACCCTTCCAACTTAGCATTGTAAGTAGCTGGAACTACAGGTGCACACCACCATGGCTGGCCAACCTTTATATTTTTCTGTAGAGACGGGGTTTTGCCATGTTGCCCAGGCTGGGCTCAAGCTCCTGGGATCCACCTGGCTCAGCATCCCAAAGTGCTGAGATTACAGGTGTGAACCACAGCATCTGGTCATTTTTTCTTCTTGATTTTTAGAAATTCCTGATATATTCTGGATGCTGGATACAAATCCTCTGTTTTAGATAAATCAGTGATCTATTATCAGTGATCTATTATCTAATATATATCATAGATATAAATTATCTTCTAACACTCTCTGGATCATATTTTTATTCTTTTACATGGTATGTTTTATGAGCAAGAGTCTTCAATTTAATTAAATTTTCAACAATTCATCAACCTTTTTTCCTTCATGATGCCTTATGCTTCTCTCATTCTGCAATCATAAAAATATTTTTCCATACCATCTTCTAAAACCTTATTGTTTTAGCTTTTACATTTAAGTCAGTAATCCATCTGGAAGCAAACTTTTATACAAATTTCCAACTGAGTCAGGACCATTTCCCCCTGTGTCAGTGCTGTGGCCCCATGAGCATGTCTGTGTTTGGGCTCTCTAGTCTGTCCTTACACTAATTCCACACTGCCTCAATTACTCTGGCTTTTGTGGCCTTCATTAATTTTTAAAAATATTAAAATTCACATGATCAATTATCACTCATGTGATTAATCCTTAGGACATAGTCTTGTTTAAAAGAATATCATTCATCAAAGCTAAAGGAATTTCAAAATAATTGGACAATTTTATTTGCATTTTTTGAACATTATTTCTTGGCACCTTCCCCTTTACTCCACTGTCTTATTTTCCATCTTAGAAGCCAGAAAAAAATAGAAGACACTCCTTGGAGGGTGGGAGAGAGGATGAAAATGTCAGCAAATCCAGAATAATTTTTACTGGTTAGTGGGGGCTAGAAAAAAAGGTTAGAAAGATATGCTGTTATTCATTAGGTTTGGTTTTGTTTGGTTTTAAATTTATGGAAGCCATAAAAAAAAAACACTTCATAAATTTCATTAGATGATCTATAGTTCCAACTAGCACAACAATTACGAATTTTTATGTATTTCTTCCTGGTCTTTATCTTACATGTATGCTTGGCCACTGCTTTTAAATTTGACATAAGGATTACAGCATGTTTTACATTATTGCAACCTCTTTACAACTTCCATTTTAAATGAATATAACATTTTATTAAGCATGTCAGTAAAATTTATATCATCTCTTCCCTACTATTAAACTTTCAGGTTACTTTTGATTTTTCTTAGAATAGTTAATACTGCTATGAACATCTTCAAGCATAGAGTTGTTTTGTCTCTGTTGAACTCTGTTTTCCCAGTGGGCTTTACTACTTTACATAACCACTGGAAATATTCAGTTTCAACATATAAACTTAGATTTTACATATACAGTGTGAATTACTTTACATTTTAATGAATTTGGATATTTCTCAATGTGTTTTCTAGTTACATCTCTTTTTTTGTACTTTGTGCATTGATACAACAGGGTCTTAACATTTTTCTTATCAATTTGTATGACACTTATTTAATGACAAAAACAGTTGTTATTTGCTTTTTATTAGACCTTCTGACCCTTCATGTCAGGAACAATGTGGAATTTATCTTCATATCATTGGTGGCTGGCACGTGACAGTGTGTGCTCAATCAGTTTTTGCTGAGTGGATGGAGTTGTGTTTGTTTCACGTATTCTTCCCCATATATTCCCACCATCTGTGCTTTGTGCATGGAAAGAATTAATACATGTTGATTGTTTATTATGATAATGATGACATATGGTATATTTATTTTTAGTGGCATCTGACATGAATAAGAATCTCTAATTTGGTTATTTCAATCTGACAATCTTATGGATTGTTTTTCTGAGGCCATTCCACTAATTCTTGATATAAATAAAAATTCCTCTGTATGATTAATGTAGTATAAACATGGAAACTTTAAAGAGAATTCCCCTGGCTTTGCTTTAACTCATCAATACGCAGCTATTCATGCTTGATGATTATTTTGCATTTCAGCAATACTGAATGCACTGCACTCTTGTCTCATGGTCTTTGAACGTGCTGCTCCCCACCACTTCTACCATCCCTGCCCCATCCCCACCCTCTAACTGGCTTACCCCAGTACCTTCAGATTCCCAGGTTAGCAAGCCTTGTCCTGGCCTATCCCTCCCGTGGGCAGGTTGGGTCCCCCTCCCCTATTTTCTCCCAGCACCCAGAATATGTTCCTTTTCAGAGCAGCTTACATACAGTGTGAGAATTGTCTGCAGGGATCGTGTCTGGTTCGTTCTTATGCTGACTCCCACCCTTCACTCCTGAATCTATCACAGTCCCTGGGACATAGTAGCAATCAAAGATTTATTGTGAAGTGAATTAAAATGAGTGAAGTAAACTCCATATCCACCAACATTCTCTAGCTCAGTTGATGAATAATATTGTCAGACTTAGGAAGGAAACTCAGACCCAGCTTTCCAGTCTTCATCACCCCTGCACACTGATGAACTCTCCCCTGTGACCCAGGAAAAAACCTCAGGTTTCAAGCCTGGGGAGTCCATGACACAGGTTCTCAACTAGAGGTGATGTACAACCTCCAGGCTTTTATTGCCAATGTCTAGAGGCATTTCTGGGTTTTATCTCTGGAGGGAGGAGGTGCTACTGCTATTAGATGGGGAGAGGTGAGTGTGCAGCTAACATCCTACAGTGCTCAGGATCCCAACCGCCACGAAGAAGTCTCTGGCCTCAAATGTCAATAGTGGTGCGGTTGAGGACCCCTCCTCTATGAAACCCTTCCCCATGACTCTAGCCTCTCACCCTCTCTGCCCACTACTTAACAGTCTCCATTTCCCTGAAGCCTGAATGACGGAGATGTTCACCAGGCATAG
The DNA here is from genome assembly GCA_031835075.1 of Saguinus oedipus. Taxonomy (NCBI): domain Eukaryota; kingdom Metazoa; phylum Chordata; class Mammalia; order Primates; family Cebidae; genus Saguinus; species Saguinus oedipus. The sequence continues at coordinate 132,342,844 of CM063179.1, forward strand.
CCAGGATGCCCTCTGATGCAGCCAGGTCCCTGGCTCTGACAGCGCCATCCATACTGTAGTCAGAAAGACGCACACACTCCTATTATGCAAAGAAACCTCAACAACCCTTCAGATACCTACTTGACATAAAATTATTTAATTTACATGTGCAAGCACACATTTTCATACAGACTCCTCATTGCTACAGATTAAGTAGCAATACTGGAAATCCTCATATGAAATATTAAGAATAACAGCTAATTTCAAAAGGCTCAATGCAATCATCCTCCACGGGAGACGTGGAAGTTGGAGACAACGGCACAGCCGAGACCTCAGGCCCCTACCCTGCCCAGCCGGCAGCTCTCACAACTGTCAGATGAGCTCACAGCCACATGTCACTGCAGTCTTTAGGGGAGTGTTTCACAAAACCAAGTCAGAGCAAGGCTTTCCCTGCTCAAAACCTTTCTTGGGCTTCCGACTTCACCTTGAGTATAAACTAAAAGGCTACGGGACTCTCCCATGATGTCATCCCCACTATCCCTTTGGTTCATTGGCTCCAGACTGGGCTCAGAGCTGTTCTCAAACACTCCATGCACATCCAGGCCTCAGGGTTTTGTCTTCTCCAAATTTCGGCATAACTCACTTCATCCCATCCCTTAGGTCTCTCAACGTTACTTTATCTGAAGCCCTTCTTCAACCACCTTTTTAAGGTAGTACAACCAGTTCCTCTCTACCCACTCACTTCGTTTTACTCTCCTTTGCAGAACTCACCAACACCTGACAATTTCTGTCTCCATCTGTCGGTCTCCTCAAGGGCAATGAGAGCTTCATGAGGCTGGGCATGTTGGCTCATGCCTGTAATCCCAGCATGTTGGGAGGCCAAGGTGGGTGGATCATTTAAGGTTAGGAATTTGAGACCAGCCTGGCCAACATGGTGCAATCCTGTCTCTACTAAAAATACAAAATTTTGCTGGGCATGGTGGCGTGGGCCTATAATTCCAGCTACTCTGGAGGCTGAAGCAGAATTGCTTGAACCCAGTAGGCGGAGGTTGCAGTGAGCCGGGATCACGCCACTGCACTCCAGCCTGGGTGACAGAGAGAGACTCCATCTCAAAAAAAAAGAATGAGAGTTTCACGTGACAGGGTCTTTGCTCAAGGCTACGGTCCCAGCCCCTAGAAGCCCTTAGCTTCTAGAACAGCATGAATATTTAATAAATATTTTTGAAATGAATGACTCTACCATCTCATTTTGGGGTCCACCCCACTAATGCAAAGACATGAGGAACTTTGCTGGTCAACTCAGCAAATAGGTATTAGAATCCTACTGGGGGTTGGGTGTGGTGGCTCATGCCTGTAATCCCAGCACTTTGGGAGGCTGAGGTGGGTGGATCAGAGGTCAGGAGTTTGAGACCCGCCTGGCCAGTATGATGAAACCCCATCTCTACTACAAATACAAAGATTAACCAGGCATGGTGGTTGGCACCTGTATCACCAAGTGCTTGGGAGGCTGAGGCAGAAGAATTGCTTGAACCCGGGAGGTGGAGGTTGCAGTGAGCCAAGATCACGCCACTGCACTCCAGTCTGGGTGACAGAGTGAGACTTTGTCTCAAGAAAAAGGGATCCTACTGGGTTTTTGCGTATGCTGGTATTAGAGGATGATGAGCTAGTACAACATGGCCCTTTTTGGATGTTGCTTTCCATTTGAAGTTCTCAGCAGAAACTGCCTGTGGCTAACCTAAGCCAATGGGATTTGGGGAGCTCACAAAATTGCTAAAAAGGCTAAGAACGAGACTTGCAACTTAGCAGGAACTAAGTGGGCTCCTGGGAATGAAATAGTAGAGAGTTAGAAATGGTTCCATAGCTGGACAGACTGTCAGGATAAGAACATTGAGTCAAATAACTTCAGATTGTTTTATTTCCTCCTTATGTTACTTATCCCAGGGTCGAAATCCCAGAAAAGAGCACCCAAAGGGTCACCTTTTGGATTTGTGCTGAGTGTACAGAGCAGGGAAAGGAAAGGTCTGGCAGAAAATCTGCCTAAGGACCCCATCAGCCCCCACAGTGGGGGACAGGCATACGTATTTATACCCTGTAAGCTTGCCTGCAGTAGATTAAGACCTAGGAAGAACCTGGCAAACTGGTAGAAAATGGAAATGCACCCAGCAGCCAAAGATGGACAAATACTCACTCAGCTCTTGCTCTCAGAGAATGGGCAGTCTTCCAAAATGTTAGACTCTATTGTTAAATCACCTCCTATTAAATCCCAATTGTAGGTGGCATCAGGTCTGGGTCTCCTAGCCATGCTGATTCAGGGAGCTGTGGGAGCTGAAGAGAGTGCCTGATGGGACCCCAGCGTCTCCCCACCAGTCTTCCTTTTTGGAAGTCAAGCGACTTTACCTAAGCAGACACTCATGTGCCATTTCCCCCACCAGCCTCAGGGCCCATGCTGGACCATCTTCAACCAGTGTCCTGGGAGCCCCTGAGCCTCAGCAGCACTTCCTCCTGTGTTACCCACTTGACACATCCCGCAAGACACTCATCACACAGAGGCCAAGCAGGATTGCAGAACCTGCAGAAATACGTCCATCAGCACAGTGAGGCCCCAGGAGGCCCCTCAGTAAAGAACACAGCTCACCACAGTGTTACTTTCCAAACTGATGGGACCACAGAGCACTTATAAACTATAGCAGGTGTTCAGCATCCTGCTTAACTGTATCCTGTGGGATATCCTTTGGGAAACCCCATCCAGAGTTGAGGGTTCTTTCAGGGTGTACTCCCACCACCCTTCTCCTGTCTGGTTGGTTCCAGTGCATCCTGAGGGGAGAAACTCTGAGCATGGCGGAGGCAGTGCATGCTCTGTCTGAGTCTGCTAATAGTGTTCGGGTGACTCCTTCATTTTTCTAGAGGTATCAAGGCCTCAAAATGAAATGAATAGGTGGGAATGTGGAAATTAGCTTGAAATTAGGATTGAAATTCAGCTTTATTCCTTTACATCATTCATTGGAATTTTTATTGTAATCTTCGATTTCTACAGTGGATGTTTTTGAGACTGGAGACCTTCCATGGAATGCCGAATTCCTTCACAAACGTGGAAAGGTGGGCTGGGCACAGTGGCTCATGCATGTAATCCTAGCACTTTGGGAGGATGAGGCAGGCAGATCACTTTAGGTCAGGAGTTTGAAACCAGCCTGGCCAACAGAGTGAAACCCTGTCTTTACTAAAAATAGAAAAACATTAGCTGGGTATGGTGTCAGGTGCCTGTAATCCTAGCTACTTGGGAGGTGAGGCAGGAGAATTGTTTGAACTTGGGAGGTGGAGATTGCAGTGACCTTAGATCGCACCACTGCACTCAACCCTGGGCAACAGAGCGAGACTCCATCTCAAAAAAAAAAAAAAGAAAAAAATGTGGGAAGGCTCCGGGCATGGTCCATTTCCTGGTAAATAAGTCCCTCTCTTCTGAACAGAAGGTGGCCATTGTCTCCACTGCCCTGTCCACCCCCTCGGACAAGAGCATCCTGGAACAGAGGGGGAGGGGTCCTTCTTTAATTGTGAGTTGCATCTGTATTGTCCTATGGGGACCATTTCTCTCCCAGAACTCATAGTTGTCTTGATGAGGAGCGAGAGTAAGAGGTCACCTGGCTGGTGAATCCTGAGTATAGCAATTTCTATTAACTCAGGGGTGCCAGATGCTTGGGGTCAGTGCCAGAACCAAAGAGCCCCTGCCTTGTCTTGTATCTGACGGGCGCATTACTATGATAATAAACCCTTACCCTGGCTTGAGATATGTTCTTCCAACTTAAGAAAGGATTGCTGCATCTTTGATATCACAATTAAAATGGATCCGTAAGGAGAAATAATGATTGATCTTTGAACTATTGTGCTGATCTGTTAAAAGTGCTAAAATGTGCCTTGAGCAGAAACTGAATCACAGGGATCAATATACTGAGCTCTATCGGTGCAATGGCTGCAGTTTTCCTGATAGGCCGGTACTGGCAATGAAAAAAACAGAGTTGACTGTAAAACTGCTTCACCAGGAGAAGTCACCTTGATTTTTAAGTGAAAGTGTAACTGTCCTCGCGGCTGTCAAAACTTCTCAACTCTTCTCTGTCCGTGAGGACTTTTTTCCATCCAGCAGCTGCCGTGGCTGCCATGACAAAGGCCATGTTGCTAAAGTCAAAGAAGGCTCAGTGAAACCAGGCTGACCACAGAGAAGTGGTAATCTCACTTTTTCTTTCTCTCTTTTTTGAGACATAGTCTCGCTCTGTCACCCAGGCTGGAGTGCAATGGTGCAGTCCTGGCTCACTGCAACCTCCACCTCCTGGGTTGGAGCGCTTCTCCTCAGCCTCCCCACTAGCTGGGATGACAGGTGCATGCCAACACACCTGGCTAATTTTTTGTATTTTTAGCAGAGATGGGGTTTCTCCATGTTGGCCTGGCTGGTCTAGACTCCTGACCTCAAGAGATCTACCCGCCTCGGCCTCCCAAAGTGCTGGAATTACAGGCAGGAGCCACCGCACCCAGCCTCGTTTTTTCTTAAATAGTGAGTATAACTGGTTATTTCCATTTTTAAGAAATGGTTCCTGTCTCATGAATGATTAGGAAAACTTCACTGCAGTCCATGTAATGGTGTAATGGAATCAAATTTGCCAGGAGTGAGGCCTGCAGGGAAAGGGGTCACACTTCTGGCTTGTCTGTGTGTGGTTCCTTCCTCCAGCCTCTACATCATGGCTGAAAGTCCAGAAGTTTGGTGGCTCCAAGGTTGAAAGAAAGAAAGAAAGAGGTGAAGCATGAGCTAAAGAAAGATTCACTGTTGGAACATTCACTTCTAAATCGCTTCTACCATTTGGCAGTTACAGGTAAAAAAAAAAAAGTTAATAGCTTGAAGCTATGCACTATAATTTCTTTTCTCTTGTGCCCTCAGCAAAGAGAAAACCCAGCTCCTAGGTTCTCAGCAGAATCCTCCTCCCTTGTATTTTTTAGGCAGAGTCTAGCTATGTTATCCATGCTGGTCTTGAAATCCTGAGTTTAAGCGATCCTCCCACCTCGACCTCCTGTGTAGCTGGGACTTGGCATGCACCTCTGTGCCTGGATATAAAGCAGAACTTGTTTTCATGCTAAGATGAATAGTGCTGGTTGATTTCTCAAAATGCTGGGCCAGTTTTCTCAATATTGAAGAAAATGCATGAAATTACACCCAATCTATAAAGTATACATTTGTCTTTATCATGACCATGTAAATGCACGAAAACACCTCCTACTGGCAGGGAAGAGGTCTGGATTCCAGCCCTACCAGGCTGGGTCACTCCTCTGTTCTGCGGCTCAGTTTTCTTATTGGTCAAATGAGACAAGGAAGTCTCTAAAGATTTTCGACTTTGACATTTTTGGGATCTCCAAATTCCATTTTCTGTAGTGAATTTAAAATGCCAAGGCCTATGTCTTATTAATATATTGTCAAGACCTTCCTCAAAGTTGGAGTCCGTTCAGTGGTGGAAGGATAAATGGATGCATGGATGGATGAATGGATGGATAAACAGATGAAAAAAATAGGATGGAATTGGGTGATTGGATGCTGTGTTTGCCACTGTTTCACAGCTTCTTTATTTGTGGAGAATTCCAGGACTCACCATGACCCCTGTGCTTCAGGTCTGCTGGTCACTGGGAACACTGAGTGGAGCCCAGGGGGAGACGTGCTGATCTTGCTAGAGGTCAGACTCCCTGATGCAAGGCGAGTTCTATTGGCCCTGCCTCTCAGCAGTAAGAACAGTTCAATAAGTAATTTGGGCATGGTTTTGCAGAGTGGACAGTTCTGAACACTTGGCAGTAAGCACTCACGACCTGGGTGTCTGTCTCTCCAGCCACTCGCTCACCTGCCTGTCCTGTATCCAGTCCCTGCAGCTTCTGCCAGGCTTGCCTGCCCACCACTCACTCTCTGTGTGCCTCACCAGCAGGACTGCAGCTGATGATCCCAGCTCATTACAGAGGGGCAGGGGCTGGGCTGGAACAGCTCTGCACCTTCCAAACACGCGTCCCTCATGGGTGCCCATCACTGTACACAGAGACACTTACTCTATCCCGTGGCACACCCTGGTCTTTAAAGATACCTCTGCATGGTGCTTCTGTAAGAATCAGGGCTCTCAATAGAATTTCTTGTGACACTGCCAATGCACAAATTAGGATTCCAAACACAAGCCAGTGTTCCATACAATTACATCCTCATCAGGACTGGAAGACAGAAGCAGCCTTCAAATGTGGCATTTAGGGCCCTAACTGCTCATGAACGATGAAGGCTGATTTCTCCGCATTCATTTACCATCGTTGACCTCTTCCTGCATTAATTGTGAAGGGTAAAAACTTTTATGATGACAGCTTCTTAAATGCTAATTCCATCTTTTGGCAAGAGAACTCGAAGCGCAGCTTATCCTAGCTAATAGGATGAAAGAGGCAGACACTCTCTAACAAAGAGTTCTCATGAGCAATGTCTGATGGACACATTCTAATGAAGGGGTAACATCTGGCCAGAGACCATCCCTTCAGCACCCTCAGATAAGCCTCCCGCCTGATGCACAACACATCTCAATTATCAAGAAATGTCTGTGCGGAGACAAATGGCAGGTGTTAAAAGCAAGAGCGGGAGATGGAGCTAACAGCTGCCCAACAGATGCAGACATCTGAAGGGATCTATTCTTTATGCAATGACTTGAAAGGGGGAACGTCTTCAAAGTAGTTTTAAATTCCATATATTTAAAATTTTAGTTAAACTCACCAGGAAAACTGAAGCTCACAAGGGATGAGTAGCCATTTGTAGAAAATAGGCTTATAAATAATAAGGCCATGAATGCTTTGTATTCCGGGCGGATACGACATCCCTTTCCATTAGTAAATCCACATACTTGGTATTCAGTGAAGGCAGGAGCCACCAGCCCTGCTAAAGCACTGTCCAGGGACGGGCCAGGCAGAGCAGAGTTTGATGAATGCCAGCTGCAAGGAAAGGTGAGCATGGTGGGAGGGAGGGGTCTCCAGACCCCAGCGATCGTCTGTAAACCTCACTGCTAGACAAGCCTCCCTTTTGCATTCACCAACTTCTCTTTTAGCTTGCAAATATCTGAGTTTTATCCTGCATTAACTATATGACACTGTTCATATTTCTTCCCTCTTAAAATATCGATAATAAAAATAGCAGCTGCCTGTGTGTGCACTGCATGCAAGGCATGGTGCCGGCAGGACTGTATTTCATCTTCCTGATGTCCCTGTGGTGCGGGGACTAGAACGGTCCCACTTTAATAACAAGACAATGGAGGCTGGAGAGCTTAAATCCCTGACGCCGTCGTACTTCACCAACACGCTGCTCTGCCTTTATTTTGGAGGCCTTCATTCAGCAAATCCTGCCTGGAACCCCACTTTGTGCTGAGTCCTGCAGATGCTGAATGAAGAGGACCCGGCATGGCCCCACTGTAGACACTCTGTGGATGAGTTCGTAGGCGGGGGGAGAGGTGAAGGAGGAGGGAGAGTGACCAAGCTAATGTGTGATGGCCCAGGCAGGGCTCTGAGAAGCTTGGAGGGACCCTGGGCTTGGCGATGGTGGGGCTGGGAGAGGGAAGAGTGCAGAGCAGGGGCAGTGAAGAGGAAGGTTGAAAGGACAGAACCTTCCCTCAAGCCAAGTCCATCTGATGGACACTCTGTGTGTCTGGTCTAAAGTCAACAATGACCATAAGTGCTTACCCAATGCAGTCTGTGGCTCTGAAGTCCCCACAAGCTCCATGGTGACAATGGTGCTGGGACTCCAGTGGCAGGCCATGGTTCAAATTTATGCCCGACAGTACGTAGTCCCGAGAACCCTGCAGGCTACTAAACCTTTCCAGGTTTCGAGAGGTTGTTTATTAATCTTTCCAGGTGTCAGTTTCTCTACTAACTAAACCAAAAATAGTAATGAGCACCTCTTGGACCTATGGAGAGGATGAAATGAAATGTGACATCATCTACCCTGCATTCCCTTGCCATCCACATCCAATTCTGCAGCCAGTACTGGGGCTCTATTTCCGTCATCTTTGGCCAACACCCTAGGAATCACCCTCTTCTATGAGGACAGCCACTGCAGGCCTCTGATGTGTCTCCGGCATTCACTCCTGCCCTTCTTCATTCATACTGTCAAGGGAGATTCTGTGTGGAGCAGAGGACACTCCCTCGCACAGATGCCCTTCCGAGCCTCTAGAAGGGGGCACTGCAGTTTTATACTTGGCATTTTGTCTTCGATTTCTTAACAAGGTTGACCAGATTATCCAGGCGTTAGGCCTTGTAACACCAGGACCTGTTCCAGCATGCACAGCAGTCTTCTCACAAAGCAAAAGAAATCCTGTAACTCCCTCCTTTCAAACCCGTTAGCAGCTTCTCCTGCACCAAACAGAAAACTCACCCATTTTTCCTCGGCCCTCCTCCCTTCCAGCTCTCCAGCTCGTTTTCCTATTACTTACCCCATTTCTTGTTACGGTCAAGCCACAGTGAGTTTTCTCTTGGCTGCTCAAATACACCAGGCCCATTCCTTCCTCAAAACATTTGCAGATCCTGCTTCCTCTCCTGGAGAGAGCTGCTCCTTGCCTCACTGCTTGCATGGCAAACTCCTATTCAACCCTCTATACCCGATGCAGAACTCCCCTTGGTTTTTGCTCTCTTATCTCTTTATTGCAATAATTTTGCTTGGTTGCCCCCTTGATGTTTGCCTTTCCTGAACCACCAGAACAGATTTCAGGAGAGCAGGTTCCCTTGACATCTTGCTCAGCATTGCATGCTCAGTGCCCAGCACAGTTCCTGGCGCATAGGAAGTATTCAGTAAGAGGGGAACCGCCCTTCTGATTTACCCACCATCTACCTCCCTGGCCTCTAAGATTCCAGAACACCACCAACGCCAACCCCTGGGGCAGGGACTTGAACAGTCAACAGATGGAATTGAGGACAGGCAGCATAAACACCAAGACCCAACAAGCAGAGGCATAGGCGGCAGCACGGAAAGACGAGACAGTCACAAAAGACCTACAACACAGAACACCCTTTGCAGCCCAAGGACTGGCTCCTGGTAGGAGTGGCAGGTGTCAGTGGGGACCAGGTACTGTCCTCACGTGTGTAGCCACAGACGTCCCGATAGAGCTGGAACACGTGGCCTTGGGGAGCAGCCCCAGAATCCCAACAGGAAGAAACTGGCAAAATTGATAATGGAAGAGATGAGACTGGAAATTTCCAAGAATGACCTCGAAGAGACACCATGTTGCCCAGAAACCAGAAGTCTCACAGTTCATAAATGGTGGTCAGTTTCAGCCCAGGTCTGCCTGTCCTGAGGCCTTTCCACCCTGCTTTAATGTCACCACGCTTCCAGTCCACGGTTGTATGTTGGGTTCGAATGCTGTGCTGGGTGCTGGGGCTGCAGCGAGCAGTGTGTCACAGGCAGTCGCTGCGCTTCGAGTCCCAAAACCAGCAGGCATCCAGCACTGACTCTCTGGGTACTTGGCACACCCCAGAGCATTTACCCCCACTGCAGTCCTTGGGGTAGAAATAGGACCTCCTATCTTAGGCATGAGCAATTCAGAAGCCCCATAAGTTAGTGGACTTTTCTAGATCTCAGTATTCTCATCTATTAAATGGGAATATTTATTTATACCATTCTCATGTAGTGGTTGTGAAAACAGCACAAATCCTTTTCAATGCCCAGCTGGGTGTGGAGTTGGTCCCAGACAATATATGCTGCTGTTTGGTAGAAGCATGGCAATAGGGGCTCTAATTCTCTATGCCCCGCTCCCCAGGGACCCTGTTCTTTTCAATTAACTTTTAGATCTTTCCATCAAGAAGTAAGGTCTGTTTTTCCACCTCTAGAGTCAGAGTTGTGCCACTATATTTGTTTTGCTTTGAACATGAACTTTCGCATTTCCTTTTGTGCTCTTGTCCCCAGCCTTCACCTTGTGAACATTTTTAGGTGAGCCTGAGTGAGCAGAGCCATCACCCCAGCTGACAGCTCGCTAACCCCCCACACACGAGTGGGTCCAGTGAGAGCAGAACACTCCAAAACTGCTGACCTGCATACCTGAGAGCTGAAGAGATGCTTGTTGTTCCCTAAGCCACTACATCTTGAAGATGCTTTGTTTATTGGCATTGTGGCAACAGATACCTGAATCCCATGGCTGTTCATACCCAAGCCCATGCCAGTTCCTCTGAGAAAATGGCACTTCTGGATCTACACGGCACCTGCTGCCATCATCTAGACATGCCCCCTAACCCTGCCAACCATGTGATCAAACTGCCTGGAAGGGGGTGATGTCTGGGTTCTGCAGGCATTTTCCATCCTCCCTCCATCAACTGCCCAAAGACCCATGAGGCAGGAATTTTTCCGATGGGCAAGAAATGATGTGGAAGAGAAAGCATGGGACATTCCAGGACCACACGGTGTCTTGGAGGATGTCTGGCAGTATCTGCCTGAGGTGGAGCATCACAGAAGAGCAGTGAGGTCACCAGCCCCTGCTGAAGCACTGTGAAGCACAGGCCAGGACACAGGCCCGATACACCCTAGCAAGTGGGCTGAAGAACATGGCCAAGGTCAAGGACAAAATCGGCCATTGCAGGGCTTCTGGCCCAGAAAGGCTTGGGGCAGAGGCTCTGCAGCAAGCTGGGAGAAGAAGGACCCCTCCTGTGAGAGGAGGCTGCAGGAATGAAGAAGAAGGCAGGCACGGGGACAGGCTGAGCATGGAGACAAACTGTGTGTCACTAGCAAGTAGGGAGCTGCCCGACCTCCTGGGATGGCAGACTCAGAGTGAGCTCTCAGGTCACCTGACAGGCTGTCCTTCCCCTCTGTGGGACCCACCCCATTGCTCACTCTATTTCCCTCTCCCCAACCTCTCTGCTTCCCCCAACATACAGGAAACATAATGCTTCAGAAAAGAAAATAATTACATGGACACATTTGTAAGCAAGCATCTGTATCTTCTGGCAGGTGGGGAGGTTGATATTACGCACTGCTAATTTAAAATTAATGATTAGAATTAGGGATTAGTCATCAGGGAAATTCTAATCAGAACTACAATGAGATATCACTTCACACCTGTCAGGAAGGCTGTTATCGAAAAAGAACAAAAGGTAAGTTTTGGCGAAGAAGCAGAGAAAATGGAACCTTTGCACAATGTTGCTGGGAACGTAGAATGTTGCAGCCACTGTGGAAAACAATGTGGAATTTCCTTAAAAAATTAAAAATAAAACTACCATATGATCCAGCAATCCCACTTCTAGGTATATATCCAAAAGGATTAAAATCAGATTCTCAAACAAATATCTGCACTCCCATGTTGACTGTGGCACTATTCACAATATCCAAGATATGGAATTAATCTGAGCATCCATCGATTGGTGGATGGAGAAAGAAAATGATGTGTATAGACACAATGCAATACTACTCAGTTTCTAAAAAGAAGCAAATCTTAATACAACATGAATGAACCTTGAGGACATTATGCTAAGTGAAAAAAGGCAGACACAAGAGGACCAATACTATATTACTCTACCGATATGAACTATCTAAATTAGCAGAATTCATAGAATCAAAAAACGGTGGTTACCAGAGCTGGGAGGCAGAAAAACATGAGGACTTCCCAATCAATGACCATAAAGTTTCAATCCAGCAAGATGAATCAGCTCTAGAGATCTGCTGTACAACATTGCACCTAGAGTTAACAATAATGTACTGTATACTTAAAAAAATCTACTAAGAGGGTAGATCTCATGTTAAGTATTCTTACCACAATAATAAAAAAGAGATTGCAGGCCAGGCACAGTGGTTCACGCCTGTAATCCCAGCTCTTTGAGAGGCCGAGGTGGGTGGATCATGAGATCAAGAGATCAAGACCATTTTGGCCAACATGGTAAAATCCTGTTTCTACTAAAAATATAAAAATTAGCTTGGCATGGTGGTGCGTGCCTGTAGTGCCAGCTGCTTGGGAGGCTGAGGCAGGATAATCACTTGAACCTGGGAAGCAGAGGTTGCAGTGAGCCGAGATTGCACCACTGCACTCCAGCCTGGACAACAGAGTGAGACTCCACCTCAAAAAGAAAGAGATGACGATGAGTGTCCTTTGTGTATTACAACTACACCTCCTAAAAACAATGCACGGTAGGTACTATCATTTTCACTTAGAAATTGTAAAACCGAGTCTCAGAAATTAAGTTGTCCACTGTCACAGCATGAGCCGTGGAAGAGCTGGGATTTTCCAAAGCCTCCTGTTTCACCCAGACACTGACTCTCAAGCTTGTCTCCTAAGCCAAGAACATTATCCTTTGACAGAAATTGTACTCCATGTTCTGGGCACCCCGAGCTAAGAATCCCCTTTCCCAAACTTCGTCACAGAGTGCGGCTTTCTGGAAGGGAAGTCCTTGACCCCCTGTTGCCTGGGGCTTGGCCCAACCCCGCCCCCCGCAGGCTCAATGTTTAATCACTTCATAGATTGTTTCCTAAGTCTCATAAAAAGAACAAACTTCAGCACACACAAAGCATTAGTGAACGCCACATTCAGAGATGAGTTGGTAGCTAGACTCCTGCCAGTGCCGGCATGAAGGATCTAAAAGAAACTATAAGCTGAGGGTCATTGGAGTACAGCTATTTAATACCAAAAAAGGAAGAAAATTCTAAAGCACAGTCCTTTTACAGGCTATTGCTTCTTCCCTTCCTCCAGTTAAAATCCAGAGCACAAGTCCACCACCACCTCTTCTCCATTCAAGGCATGGGAGGGGGCGGCAGGGAGAAGAGAAGCCAGAGCCCTCCACCCTCAAAGAGCCCAAAATATCAGCTGTGGCTTAAGGGCACCAAGATAATCACATTCATGAGGGCCATAAAATAGACTGGGCTCAGGATTCAGGAACTGGAGTGTCGATCGATAAAGAAGCTGGGCCCATCTCTGGGTTAAAATGGACCACCACAGGGATAACCTGCTCCTTCCACAGGGCTCCAGATTAACAAGGTGAAATCTCAATATTCAGTAGGAAAGCAATCAGTGTCACTCAAATGGTCTGCACTCCCCTCCCAGGCCTGCAGACAGTACTTTTCGAATCACGCTTGGCATGATTCGAAGGGGATGGATGTCTCTAACTGCTCAGGGGAGCGGTCCACCCTCCTTCAGCCAGAGCTCCTCTGCTTTAATCTGTTTTATAAACTGGCCTCCCATAAGATTTTCTTTTCAGAAAGATTTCCATTTAAAAATATAAACTGCTTTAGGGAAACTTAGCCCTCTGTGATCTGTACTCACTCCAAATGGTCAAGGTAGTTTGAGAGACACAGACACTTCATGGCTGAATCTCTTGCAGTGTTATTCGGGAGCTCTCCCCTCAGTGCAGAGGTCAAACGGCAGCATTGCCAAATACCAGCCTAAAGGGAGAATGTTGCGGGAGCTTCTATAATCATAAGGTCTCCTTAGGTGCCCAAGGTAGGCGTGTGACATGAAGCCTGGGCTCTTTCAAGAACAATGACACCTTTGAACAGGAAGCAGACCTTACCTGTCTTCTGCTCAAACACAGGGATACAATTTGCAGCAAGACGTGACATCCTTGTACCCCTTTGGAAGCTGGAAAGGGGTCACTGGCCCTAATTTTCTGTTTTTGATGACAGTGACCTCTCACACTTATTAAAGCTGTGTCTCAGCTGGGCATGGGCCTTCCTGCCTGCTGCATTTCACCAAGGGGAGTTAAGGGCACGTTATCAGCATGCAGCCGCACACAGAGAGAAAGAGAGAGACCCACTGTTGAAAAAGAAGAGAGAAGCAAGCAGGTTAGGAGGAGTTAATTTAAAAAAAAAACTGCTTTACGATAATGGTCGCATGGCCAACACTGACATTTTTACCGAGATGTAAAACAAACCATGGAAAGCCATAGGTGTGTAATGAGAGGACAGATAATTGTGTTTTGTTTGGCAGTTGTTCCACTCTGCCTGTCCTTGTCTCCTCTGGCTCTGCCACATTTCAGCTGCCAGATGAATAATCCTTTTCTGCTGGGAAGCTGGGTATTAACATGACCATTATATTAAATAACACAATAAGCTTCAAAAACACATTTAATTCCTTGTGTCGCTTTCAATTTGTTCGTTGCGTTTGTTTATGTGCTTTTTCCCTTTTAGAAATTCTTTCCTTAGATAGCAACTGAGCAAAAGCCACTAAAAAAAAAAAAATAACACTTAAGCTCATAACCAAGTCTATTCTCTCCACGCCTTATTCACAATATTTCACCAAAACAAGCAGCATTCTGCGCAGCGGGGACCACAAGAGTTTGGGAACAAGCCTTCTCTGGGCAGCATTTTCCCAATAACATATAGCCCTCGGAAGGAGCCTGTGACTTCCCAGGATTATTTGTAAGTGTTATTCTTCTCTTGCTGGGGGCACTGTTGATATACAACTAACAATTAATAAGGAAGTCAAAACAAATAAACCTCCTTCTTTAAAGGAGCCTAAAATCACACCAAAAATGATACATAAGCCCAACTTGGACTTACGCAGAAGTTAGGGTTCTTGCACCGGGGCCAAGCAACACCAGGATGAGGGAGGCTGACGGAGTCAGAGGAAGATGAGGAGACTGATGCCAGGGGGAGGGCAGATCAATTCAGAGTGGGACAGTAGAAAGCAGACACAAAGGCACATGCACTCTGTGTCATCTCAAAGACCTGTTGATGTCTGCCTTAGAGATGGGCCTGATTCCCTATCCCCATGCCCACCCAGACGTCACCCTAGACTTAGCTCCTACCTCCCACCAGCCAGCCCATTCTCCCACCTGGGGGTTATTGAGTGCTTGGGCATGGCCCTGAGACTGGCAGGCACAATCACACAAGCCCCTGCTCTTGTGGAGCTTATCGTTTGGATGCAGCAGCAAGTATTTATCATGTCCAAATCAACCTGAAAGCATGACTGCAATGGTACAGCAGGGGAGAGAAAGGCAGACACCACTGCTTGGTCATGACATTGGGATGGCTTCCAGGGGACATACAGGTAAGGGGCCAGAGGTCAGGTGGGTGAGGGTCATGGCTACTTAGCAGGATGGAATCCGCCGGCATGGGCAGGGATCCCGAAGTAGGAGGCACATGGTGGCGGAGGGTGGGAGACAGAGGGAAGGAGCTGGAGTGCAGGGTGCAAGGCCCAGGGCCTCGGAGCCTTTTGGACCACAATAAACATGGTCCTTATTCCAAGAACAACTGGAAGGCATGGAAGGGTTTTAAGTGCGGGTGGTGTGACCTGAGCACATCATTCTGTCTGTGGGTGGAGAGGAGAATGAGGAAGCCACAGCTGGGCTATTGCAGGAGTCCAAGCCAGCACGGCAGCCGGCTGGAGAGAAAAGGCTGGGCCCCAGAAATGAAGGAGGTGAAATCAGAGGGACTTGGTCACGGTTAGACACTGGAGTGTGGGGAGGCAGGAAGACTCCAGGTTTCCGACGTTGCTGACATTGAACAACCTCCTGAGTTCAGAGTGATCCCAGGCTCTAGGGTGGGATTCACTGGCCCCCCTGCCTCCCCAGGTCCAGTCTAGACCTCAGATTTCTGCATTGCTCTTGGAAGTGAGTTCATTACTTGGATATGATTCCTCTGCCTGATACTGGGACCTCAGGAGTTCCGGATGGGGCTGGTCATGAACTAAGGATGTGTGTGGGACCTGGCCACCACCACTTTCCACTGTATCCCCACCCTATGTTCTCAGGCACCCAAATGGGCCTCCTCTGAGGACTCTGTGTCCTCTGGCTGCACCCCTGACACTGCCTCTTGCCTGTCTGGTGTCCACACATGCCTCTCACCATGCCCCTACCCGCCAAGTCTCAATTGCCTGTCTTCCTGTCCCAGCAGGTGTGCTGGTCCCCAGGTCCCAGCTGGTCTCATTCTGCCCACTCCTTTACATCTTCTCTTTCCCCCTGCCAGGTCCTTCTGGTGAAAGGCCTAACATTAAAGTCCAGTATGACGTGCCCCTTGACATCTGGGGAAAATGATGAGGGCCTTGAATGGCCCACCACAGCCCCCCTCCCATGTTGCTCCCTCAGATAAGCTCCCACAGCCAAACAGCCCTCGTGATCATGGGACCACGGGGACGCGGGGTCACCTGCTCTCTTTTTACTACAAAGCCTGCCTCCCACAGACCCAACATGTTCACACCGTTCCTGAGCGTCATCCTCACGTAGCCCTGCAGGGCAGTCAGAGACCTCCTCTCTTGAACTGTGAGCGTATGTGACTAATAAATAGCCGTCAACCTCAACGGTCCAGTGCTGGGTACTATGTGCGGGCATCCCCATCATGCCAGAGCAGGAATCCCTCCCTCGCCACCAGGGTGAAGACGAGGCCACTGAAACAATCTTTAATGAAATAACTTTATGCTGAGTGACTTAGACACTCAGGCATGACAGTACTCGGATGAGCAAATATCACACCTTTATTTCTCCAAACCCCAGCAAACTCCAAAAGACCGTGAGTGGTGGTTTTCAAGGGATGCTCATGACAACTTCTTGGGCTCCACACCTGTTGGCTCTGAGGCTATAGGCCTGGGTGAGACCTGGAGACCTAGTTTGTTCGAGGCTTGATTTGCGATTCAGATGCAACCCTTCAGCTGAGAACTGCTGCCAATGCAAAGCCATTTTTCCTGCTCTGTGGTTTCAGGAAATCCTGTCTCCATGGCGCATGGTGTGGGGCTGCTGCTCAGCCATCATGCTCATGCCTCTTAATGATATTTCCCCAGGAGGTGCTCCTTCCAAGCCCAAACAAAACCCAGTGCCAGACGCCTGTCTCTCAGACCTGGCCCTTTTATTCACATCAGGACACCAATGCCCAAAAGTGTCCACCCTGACACCCATGGTGAGGTGGAAGGGCTCAGACACTTCAGAGGGGAACTCATTGAAATCATGGGTAGGTCTCCTCATTCCACTCTTCTGAGAATGAGACATGGAGCCTCCTGGACCATCTCCCACATGTCTACCCCAATGTCTAATTTCCTCACATCTGGATGAAGTCCTGTTGCCAACTGCCTCGGTGCACAAGAGGCAGTAACTGAGCATTCATGCCTTTGAGAGGAAGCTGTCTGGTGCGTTTCTGTCTGACACAAAGCTATATAGACCAGGAAATCTGCAGTTGAGCTCTTTTCATATTATAGTATTTCACTAATTATTTTTAAATATGATGATGTTACCAGGTGATAGGCAATGGGAAAATTAGAGGCAGAAACTCATACAGGGGGAAAGAGTTGCCTATGTAACTATTTTTGGGTGATTGCAGCAAAACTGGGGTCAGGGCCCAGGGGGCCATGAAGCAGAGTGTAGGCTGGCACAGGAGAACCGTGGGTTTTTGTGAGAGGGCACACAGGTGTCACGCAGCCCCAGTGGCAAGGGCCGGTTGGTCTATTTTCTTTCTAATAGCATCCTACCCAAGCAGGCACAATAGACTCAAGTGCATCTCCTGATGTCCTCCACAGGAAGCAGAAGTAAATGCGTTTTATTCTCCAGTGATCAGAAAAGTGATGCTGCCTTTTCCTACTCCCGCTGCGCACGGCAGGGTGGATGCTAGACAGGGTAAACACCAAGAAGACCCCATCGGAGCCACTTCTCGGGGAGCCTCTGTCCCTCTCGACAAGGGAAGCTGAGGAGCAGGTCAGGAATCTGTTGCTCAGAGCACTCGAAAAAATCTTGAAGAGTAGAAAGGCAGATGTTTTCCCCATGGGGTTCTCAGACACTGTCACTCGCTGATTCCCTCCCTGCTCCTCGGGCTTGCCTGGGAGGGTAAAGTGAGAGCCCCTGAAGGAGAAATGGCTCCCATAGTTCCTTCATGCAAATGATGCCATACTGTCTATTAAACCACTTATCCCTGCTGATCTTGAACTTGGAAACAGAGATGAGGAAAATAAGGTCCCTACACTCAGAGCCAGCGGTCCTGGAGGGAAAAAGGATGAGTCAGCAAGGTCATGTGAAAGGACTGTGGCTGTGCAATTGACAAAATGCTCTGGAGAGACAGGGGTGGGATGGGGCAGGTTGAATCAAGCTTCAGGCAAAAGGAAGGGCTTTAGCAACAGAAACATATAGAAGGGTTTTCAGAGTCGTCTCTGGGCAAGGAGAGAGATAGGCAAGAGCTGGGTGCAAGGTGCTTATAAGGCCACGGACCTGGAGAAAAACCCAGAAGGATAAACTAGACTCTCAGCGGAAAAGGCACTGAATGCTCTGCCAAGGAGCTTACGTTTTGTCCTCTGGGGACTGATGTGATTTTTGAGTAGAGAAGTCGCATTGATCAGAGATACTCATAAATTGTTGAATACATGGATTCTCCCACAGGCAGGGAGGAGGCAGAGAAGGAGGCAGACGGGGCGAGACACAATCAAATAGTTTCTGTATCAAAAAATAATCCACACACTGAAACTCCAGCAATGAGAGCCTTCCTAAGAACGAGGTTTTCCAGGAAGAGCAAACAGATAAATGTGGTGTCTCTTCTGCATGTCATTCACAGAGAAACTGCATTTACAAATGGCTTCTCTGGAAGAGAAAATAAATATAATTCACAGCAGGTTCTGGGAGGTTTTTAAGTGATCCTAGAACAACCCTTCCCTGAATCATCTCGAAGGGTATGGGGTTTATTGGGGCAACTAATGGTTTCATTCAGTGCTAATGAAATAGGAACTATGGTTATGAAGGAAGCAAATCACTGCTTTTGTAAAATCTGGAATAAAAGAACAATCATCCTCAAGCTTTAAGTGAAATGTAATCACTCATCAATCAAAGTTTAAAACTGCCGGTTGCAAAGGCCAGTTTAAATTGATCAGGAGAGTGAAAACTCCATTCGCACCCCCGCCAACACCTTTTCCCCTAAACCAACTGAATTAGTAATTAAAAGTTCCAAGTGACCTTCATCAGTTCCCTCTCTATTTACATTTCCTAGAAATGACTTCTCCAGAAATGGCTGAACTAGACACCTGACTTCCAGTCATCCTCAATCCATAGACCAAGCAGTCTCATCTGCAGACAGTTAGCACAGTGATGGGGAAATGTTACAAAACCTTTCTGTAACATGCAGAATGGGGATTTGAAGGGACTTTCTACCTCTCTCTGATTTGAAAAGCAGATGTGAGTTTGGACACAATAGTTACCCTTCCTACAATTATTTTTCTCCTTTCGTGTTCAGATCCTATTAATCATAGTAAACTAAGCTTTTACACAGGCCAAAGATTTGCAAGGCCTTGCCAGGCGGACCATTTAACTATAAGAAATCAACTCCCCCACTTCCCAGTCCCAGAATTTCCAGTGACTGAGGAGGTGAATAGCTTCATTGTGAAAAGGAAGGATGCAAAAATGAAAATTCAGAGATGACATTCAATTCCGATTTCCTGCTTGGGCTCCATGCACCCTCTTTGAACAAATACCCCACTGACAGAGCTGCTGCTGGAGGCTATCACCCACAGCACCGAAGTTTAGAGCAGCCTCTTCAAAGATCACAGAATCCAAAAGCTCCCTTGTCTAAGAGCAAACCAAGAAATGAGGAAGTGGAAGGACTATTCCAAAGATAAAATGCTAACTGACAGCAAAATCAACATTGGCACTATGTACGTCAATTTAACAGACAAAACCCTGATGTCTACTCGGCGGTTTCCAGGACAGTGCTCCTCTTCCCACCCCACACACTGGTTCCTCCCGGTTTTGCAGCCCCATCCTCTTCCCAATATGTGGTGGTACATGCCTTCTCTACCACTGTAATCTCAGCCATTCTCACGGCTTCTCTTACCATCCACGTGTACACCATGATGATATCAAGATCTATAAACCTGACCTGTCTCCTGATCTCTATGCCACACTGCCAGCTGCTTCCTGGGCATCTGGAGCAGATGGGGTCACACTGACCTCTCACAGGCAGTTTCCAAACACTACAAACTCAGGGTCCTCCCATCAGCAACCCCCTAACCCCATAAGCCTCCTGGATTCTGAGTTCCCTTCCTTATGAATGACAGCACTATCTGTCCAGAAACAGCTTTAATTTTTCCCTTATCCCAACAGCATGTAAATAATTTGACTAATTTCTAGTGCTCCAAAAGTTGTAGCAACTTTAGCCACTGCCCCAGACAAACACACAATACCTGCCACCTGGAATATCACACCAGGTGTGTCTTCTAGCACTTGAATCAGAGAGTCTATTCCAGCAACTTAAAAATCTTCCATTGCCTACTTAATAAATACAGATTAAAAATAAGTAAGAAGGCTTATTTATTTTGGCTTAATGCCATCTAAAGGCTTTCTAGCAATTCCTGCTGTGTGAGCATGTCTCAGACTACCTTAACACAGAATGAGTCCCCTGTCCCTGGAGTTTACTATGTGGCCAGCCCACTCAGCAGCAGCTTCCCCATTCCTGCATGGGGATGATGAAGAGGGGGTTAAAACACTGAACATCTCGAAGAAGCTGGACAGAAGGACCTCCGTGGCCCCTTCCAAGCTGGAGATTCTATGGGTCTACTTATGCCTTTTACACGCCTGGCTCATGGAGTCCTTCTACAACATTGGCCCACCAGCCCATCACCCACAGGATCAGGTCTCTGGAAGTTGTGCATGTACCACCTGACCTTGCCTCCTGACCGATGATCAGATGAGGGTGGTGCCTGACCCAGCAGTTCTAGGGGAGGGTTCACACGCTCTTGCTGCCAAGGCCCACACAGCTCCCTCGGTTCCTTTCTTTCTGCAGCCCGGTGCCTCATCCGCATGAGGTTCGCTGGCTTCCTTATAAGTTTCCCTTTGTCTACAACAGTGGGTTTCTGGTCCTTGCAACCTAGAGTTTGACCTAAAACTCTGTTCTCTGGGTTTCCCAAAGCCACTGAGAGGGCTAAGAAAGACTTCATCCTTGTCCCAGGCCCTTCTGATGAGCCTGGAAACAAGGCCTCCAGACCTGAGCTAAACTCCCTGTGCTTTCCTGAGGGAGAAAGGCTGGCCATGGAGAGCCCAGAGGGCACGGGTGGCTGCTTAGCCCTTCTTTTGTAGAAAAGGTGCAACTCGACTCCCTCCTTGACCAAACCTTAGCCACGCTCCTCTGGGCTCTCTTCTTGATTAGGCCTCACCCTTGGCCTGTTAAGCCCAGTTTTAGGATTAGTGAGAATCCTTCTGAGTCCAGGATTAGTGAGAATCCTGCTAAGCCAGTTTAGGGAGAATGCCCCCCACCCTTGATCACTAATCACGTTCATCTTCCCCCACCTTAGACCCTAAGTTCCTTCCTCTTTGTAATTTTCCATCAGCTGAGTTCCTCACTCTGCCTATTGGCCGTAAATCTCCAGCTGCCCTGGCTGTATTCAGAGCTGAGCTTAGTCCTGCGCTGAAGGCTCTCTCCTTCGCTGCAGGACTCCAGTGAAATCTATCTTGCCATTTTAAGCAAGTGCCCAGTGCAATTTCTCTTAAACAGATGAAAACCACCTTGTAGGAAGACCCAGAGAACAGGAGAGGGTGCCTTGGAGAATCAGCCCTGCCGGGAAGCATGAGACCCATTTAGGTCTGACTCCTTGCCTTCTACTAGAATACTCAAGGTTTAGGACTCCCTTTAAGTGTTCTTCCATAATCAGCACTTTGACCATATTGGCAGACTAAAAAAAAAAAAAAAAAACCGCCAAGAGCTCTGCCTCTCTCCCAACCCAGGGTTGCTTGAGCAATTTCCCTGAAGCCTGCACCATTTAACCTCCAGCCTCGGGCCAGCATGGGCTTGGTTCCTAAGTCATTAAAGCTCTCAGCCCCTCTCCAGTAGGCATCCACTGCGGAAATGCCCGGTCCTAAGATAAAGAGGACCAAGTCATCCACATTTAAGTCACCAGCTCTCATCGTTCTCATGGCTACCTCTGAGTGTTCTGAGGAAAACATGGCACTCTTCTCAATGTCCCCAAACTCCCTGTGGGATATAAGTGGCCAGACATGTGTCCTGAGTCTGCCTTTGCTGTTAGACCATGAGAAGTGTCTGCAAATGGATTCACGGTCTCACTACAGGCAATTTCTGGGCTAAGTTTTCAAAGAATTCAAACTAAATATCTGCCACTACTAAAAAGCTGGTTCCTAAGTCATTAGGAACTTCGGGAGGCTGAGGCAAGCAGATTGCTTGAGCCCAGGAATTTGACACCAGCCTGGGCAACATGGCAAGATCTCGTTTCTAAAACTAATAATAATAATAGCTGGGCATGGTGGTGCATGCCTGTAGTTCTAGTTACTTGGGAGGCTGAAGTGGGAGGACTGCTTGAGCCCAGGAGGTCAAAGCTGCAGTGAGTCGTGGTAACACCACTGTACTCCAGCCTGGGTGACAGAGTGAGACCCTGTCTAAAAAAAAAAAAAAAAAGAAGAAGAAGCTGTAAACCACGCTTTGGGACTTCCAGAAAGGATTAAATCTGAAAGCTTGTTTCAAGTAATGTTTTTGTCTTGGGTTAACTGTGTCAGTTATGGAAAGGAATTCAGGTCCCTGACACCTTGATACAGGCAGGTGCTAGAAGATATAAATGTGTCTGTGTGTGTACACATATACATACATGCATATATATCCACATCCACATACATACAGACACACACATATACACATGCACTTTTCATCTACAGCAGCTCATCTGCAACATTTATAAATTAAAATTGAGGATTAAAAATAAAATTGTGACATTAAAGCATTCTTTTAGAATTGAATGTTGCTAGCCTCTAAATTGAAATAGTCTATTAACCCAGTAGTCTTATCACACTTCCATCAGAACATTGGACTAAATCTGTAGGATTTCCCTCACAAACGCTGGGGGAGGGGAGCTGGTTTTCACATCATTTATGTTAACAAACTTAATAAAAGTTACGAACTATAACCATCTCACCGTGTTTTTATAGTTTAGTGGCTAAGAAGTGAAGCTTTATAAAAATGATTTATGAATGCACATATCCTGCCTGTATTTAAATCGCATCCACTTTGTTCTGAGAATATTTGTGTTTGTCCCATTACTCATCCCTGACGGAGCCCTCTGCCTGCTGGCCTGACCCACATGCTCCACGCTCTGCAGGAGGCTCAGGTTCCAAAGGTGCCCCTGAAGCTTCCCCTGTGGCATCCGTTAGCCTCACGGCCTGGCTGTTCAGAAATTCAAATTAGCTTCAAATCTGGTCGGAGCCGGTGAGCTATCATTTCATGTGAAATGATGAGATGGAAAACTAGGCTCAAAACTACATTCCACTATTAATAAAAATAAAAGAGAGGAGAGAGAGAGTAAATAAAGGCTTGAAAGGCAACACTGCCTGGGCAGAGCCCATTCCTTTACCTGCATTCGAAAGACTTTCATTTCTTTCCCAGGCTGAATGATCTTTGGGGGATGAGAAGACTCGACTGTGGATCTAGAAAACAAACAGAAACATTTCCCAATTTCACATTTTGATTTGCCAGATACATAATCTCTAATAATGTACAGCATTATTATTTTTTTAATTAGGAACATCCCGGAATTTCTCCAATCTCCCAAGAAACAGCTACAGACTGTAATGAGGACTTGCTTCCATTTTCTTCTGGGTTACCTCTACCAATGAATGAAAGGTAGGTTTTCGAGGATTTCAAAATGCACAGAAAGGGAGAAAGGGAGGGAGCGAGGAAGGGAAAACACAAAAATTCAGCCAACCTTGATTTTGATGTGGATTTTGTTAGCAGATAAAGGAACCACATCTAATATTTCTCATCTAGCCTATCACAGTGCTGAATGGGTGCTGGCTGGGCTGAAGCTGGACATTCAGTAAATATTGGTAAATTGATTAACTATGAGCCATCCCATTTCAAGAATTTGCCATTAGGACCCAATGAAAATAAGTGGAATGTATAGGAAACTATTCTGTTGTCTGTAGGTATGATTGTATTGCTTACTTTTTCTGCCAGAAGGTAAAGGTTTTTTGTAATTTTATTCTCAAAGCAGTTTGCCGTGGGTGAGACTTTGGGCTCTGATTTCTAGCTGTAATGAGACTCCAGAGCATTTCATTCCATACTGGGTTTGCCCTATCCCCATCATCCCTTGGAAAATCCTGTGACTTCACCCCAATGCTGGAGAGCAACAGTCCTGACGGTCCTGTCACCATCTTGGCATACCCGAAGGGGCAACACATTCACGGGACACGAGCTGGGCTCTGATTGTGAACCTCAGTTCATGTCCCAGTCCCAAAGCTGAGTTAAATTTTTGCTGTTCAGTTCCCATTATTGGCCCCTTCTCCTCTCAGCATTTGGGCAACCAGTTCTGAGGTTGCAGAGCGGAATCTGTAGTCAAGCAATTCTTCAGTCCCCAAACCCATAGTGGAAGAGAAAGCATGGGGTGGGTCGTGGGTGTACGTTCTCACTACAGGCAATTTCTGGGCTAAGTTTTCTGCTGCTGTTTGTAAAAGGGCTTATAGGAGTTATTTGCTACCATCTCTGCCTCTTCCTGAGCTTCCCAAACATGGCCTGACTCAGCCACCACCTATTAGCTGTGTGATTATTAATTCTAATAAGTGCTGAAAATTATTGACCCTTCACAGATACTGGTTATATATGCTCAGTGCTATACATACCTCCTCTCATTGAATTCTCCCAACTCGCAGAAAGGTATGCTTCTTTTAGCCCCGCTGTGGAAGCTCAGAAAGCTAAGCCCTTAGTAACAGGCCGAGGTCACCCAGCTGGACGTGATGGAGCCAGGAATCAGATTGGGCGAGTTAGCCCCAACACACTAGCTTTTAGCCAATGTGTTCCAAATGCTGTTGTTATTACTGAGTGCTGTGGTCTAAATGTGTCCCCCAAAATTCATGTGTTGGAAATTTCACCCCCAAAGCAACAGTGCTGAGGATGAGACCTAGTGGGAGGTGTTTAAAGTCATGCAGGCTCTGGCTCATGAATGAATTAATGCTGCTGTTTTCAAAAGGGCTTATAGGGTTGGGCTTGCTCTCTTCTGCTCCTCTGCCATGTAAGGACACAGCAAGAAGGCTCTTACCAGATGTAAGTTCCCTCATCTTGGACTGCCCAGCCTCTAGAATTGTGAGAAGTAAATTTCTGTTCTTTATAAATTACAGTTTCAGATGGTCTGTTATAGCAACATAAAGAAGACTAAGACACTAAGTATCATTATTTTGCTATTTGACTATATCTGGCAATACTCAGCCATTATACTTCTGTATATCCTTTTCTCAGACTTAGCATAGATGCATCATGGGAAATACTGGATGATGCATAAACACTTTCAGGCAAGGAAATAAAACTGCTGCAACACTGTATGTGGGGCTGGAAAGCAATTTAAATCGTAAGTGTGTCAGAAGCAGCAGGTCATCTCTCCACTGCTTCTCACCAATCAGGTAGTTCTGGAAGCCGTCGTGGAGGTGGAGGATGCAGGGAGAAACTGGCACAGTGGGA
Organism: Saguinus oedipus; assembly: GCA_031835075.1. Taxonomy (NCBI): domain Eukaryota; kingdom Metazoa; phylum Chordata; class Mammalia; order Primates; family Cebidae; genus Saguinus; species Saguinus oedipus. Next base: position 132,368,174 of record CM063179.1, read on the forward strand.
ATTTTAAGCTTCTACTCTCCTGGGTTACCTCCTTGTGTGGTTCTTTTAAGAAAGACTGTTATGCATATGTTTTATGTAACTCGATCAAGTCTAGCAAGTTAATTAACCTGGGATATGACAACACAGAATTAATTTTCACTTGGCAAGCTCCTGATGCATCACGCAATCATTAGTCAAGGGCTCCAGCCTTGCCATGAAGTAACAAACACTGAAGTGCTTTGGTTTGGATCACAGATGACCTCTCCCTCTCTCTCTCTCTCTCTCTCTCTCTCTCTCTCTCTCTCTCTCAGGACCCAGCAATTAACAGTAAGTGGCAAATTGACTAAGATCCATAGCCTTCTGCAAATGCCTGGCTTCTCCAAAGCCTAAAACCATGTTCCACAGGCTAAGGGCACTATTGATTCCAGAATTTTCAACAATAGGGTGATTCAGGAACTTCTTTCATCAAGTGGACTCCAGGTCTTAGTTCAATCACAACGTCCTAGGAAGACTTGTGTGGACTCTACTTTCTGTTGGTTTCTCACTGTAATCCTGTCATGCAGAAGAGCAACACTTTCCATTGCCATTAGGGTAAAGTATGAAGAGGGCCCTGGTGGTGCCCCTGCTTATCTCTGTGGCATCACTCACTGGGCACCTCTCTCCTGCCACACACTCTGTGAGCTCTCCCCATCCCCTCGATCAGGTACATGCACACCGACCACAGGGCCCTTGCACGCATCATCCTATTTGCAAAACATATCTCCCTGGTCCTTCTGGAGCTCTGCTCACATGACCTGCCCACATGAGTGTCTGTCCTGACATCACCTTCAAACCAAGGTCAGGTTTCTGATTTATAAGCTCCTGCAGAAGCATTCCTTTTCCTTCAGAGCACTTGCCTCGGTTTGTAAATACACACTGATGCATGTGAATCTTCAACTGATGTCTGCATCTTCCCTCAACCATACCCCTATGAGAAGAGAGTTGTTGGCCTCACTTGCTAATGGATTCCTCCTCAAGCAACCAGGTCTGCCTCCCCCTGAGTCCCAGAGGTTGCTGGGAGCAGGACCTGAACATCTCTGGTGTCCAGCACTGTGGTGGGTGAGTGGTAATGAGAAACATAGTGGATGTCTGCAGAATAAAGGACAGGAGAAACGATGGAAGGAAGGAAGCAGTAAGGGAAAAGGTAGAGAGGGAGCTCCAAGGGAGTGGGGGCATAGGGGAGGAGAAAAACAGGAGAGGGGAGAAGAGAGGGAGGGAAGGGCAGCGTTCCTGATCAAGGTTAGGAGTTAACAGGAGACACCGGCCTCTGGCCTGCAATGCCTGGGATTTATGCGGCATTCTTTCTACACATGGATATATTTTCCCCAATAAACAAAAGGTTGACTTCGATTTTTACTATTTACTTCTCCGAGGGAGAGCCTGATCAGCCTTCGCTATTTTGTGAGTGATCATTAAGTGACTCCTAACTCAGTCCTTTAAAGTCTCCCTTAAATCTCTGAAGCCATTAGGGTATTATTTAGTGAATGGAAACAGTGATTGACTAAAACCACACAACGGGAAAAAGATTTCAGAACCATTTTCCGCCTCCGTTCCCAGTGACTCATGGGCCTGATTTAAGCTTGGGGTCACGTGAGGAGCTATCACTCTGTGAGACAATTAATCCTCACAGGATCTTCTAACAACTCTGTGACAAAGGCTGATTATTATTATTTCCACTTTGCAGATCTGGAAAGTGAGGCAGAGAGGGTAAGTAACTTGCCCCAAGTCACACAACCCTAGTAAGTGAATGAAGGACCCCAAATTGGAACCCATGCCATTAGAATCAGTCCCAAGGAACAGAAAACTATGATTAGAATCAAGTACCACAGGAAAATGAGGACAATCTTTGATAGAATGGAATGCCCCAGTTTGCAAAGCTCTGATATTCACATGATTTCATTTTGATTCTCCAAAGTCCCCAAAAGGTGGTGACTAGGACACACAGAATTTTAAAATATATATATATAACAAAACTAAGGCCCAGAAAGGATAAGAAAACTAAGCACCCAAGAACAAGAAAATGGTGCCTCTGTCACCTACACCAGCCCTCCTGACCCTGGTCCAGCCTTCCTTCCGCCCCACCACACCACCTGCCACTTCACAGGCACAATCCTGCCAGTCCCACCCTGCAGAAATTCTGTGGTCAAGCCTGGTCGCTGCTAAGACAATAGTAACATTAACATCACATTGATCCATGAATTCCATCCACAGCCAGAGGCAGTGCTCCCATGAGCTCTGACTAAACATTATAGCTGTAATAATAGTAGAACCTTCCGTGTATGTAAGAACTAAATGCTTTACAAAGCAACTCCTACATGCTCTCACTTCTTCTCCCAAATCCTGCCATCATAGCTGAGCTCAAATGAGCAAATATTGTACAGTATTTGTTGTTTCCCAACTCTCCCTTTAAGATATCCGAGTACTCACCATGGATCCATAGACCCTAATCTGCAATGCTAACATGCATAAAGCTCTGTAGTCCAAGAGTTTTTCTCCCTGGGTTTGCAGCAAACTATTCTGATAGCAAAACCTTACCTGTGCTAACCTAAGGCTATTTATGATATTAATTTATTCCACTGGATATGAATATTCATACATTTTATTAATTAGATCTTAATTACAGAGTTCTATCTCAGATCCTGATGGAGTTGTTGTACAATAGTATCTTTTTAAAATCCAAAAAAATTATTGCTGAATCACATCTGGTCCCAAGAGTTTGGGATGGAGGACTGTCAATCAGTACTGTGGACATTTGATGAATCCTCATCACCGGCTTCTGAGTTAGGGTTTTCCATATACCCCCTCATCCAGTCCTAATTTATTTCAACTCCCATAAAGTGGACATTTTCCTTCATTTAATAAATAGGGACACTGAGGTATGGAGAGAGTAGGTAATTTACTGTAGGTCACTGACCTACTAAATGCCAGATCCATGATTCAGCCTTACTTTTAACTCCTACACCGAGTGCTCAGGTCATCCCTTCTCCAACTAGAATGCAATGTATGTGTGCACGTGTGTGTGTGTGCCTGTGTCTGTATGTAGGGGTGGTTGGGGTAGGTAGAGATGGCTCCTGAGCTTTGTAAAGCATTGAGCAAGCAAAACAGGGACAGAAACTTTATACACAGCAGCCAAGAGGAGAGGAGAGAAAACAGCTGAGAATTTCCCAGGGTCTACACAGAACCCTGCTGCCAGTACCTTCCCTCACTCACTAACTTTGCCTCTCTGGACACGTGCATGATTTGCAGAGAAAACAGAGGAGACATCCCAAGTCTACCTGGATTCCAAGGAGACAAAGACCAAAGATGGATTTTTGGCTGCATCTTCTCTTTGAGATAAAGATAGACATTACTGGAGTCCAAGGGAAAGAGGACTATCTCTTTGCAGCATCTAAATGTCTCCTCCAAGGGATGTAGGAGGTTCCACTAGAGGGCAGACAGCATGTGTGATGGATCGTTCCAGGTTGGACTGCTGATTGGTTGGTGAGCACAGACTCTCCCGGGGTTGGTATGATAGATATGCGCTCTCTACTGCTAATCTAGATGCAAGATTGATCTCTGCCAGCGTTGCATGTTTTTATTCAATCTTCTGAACTCTTCTGCAACAATAATTAATGTCAGATCGGTTTATGGATCAACAGTGTGTTTTCTGGTTAATGCAACCCTGCACCTACAATGGCTCAAAACTGAGATTTATCGTTCTTCCATAATTCCCTCTTCATGCTTCATCTCTTCATGTTTACATCTGGTTTAACTTTTTCTAATCTAAAATAAATCAGCATGAAAAGCATTAGATTTTTCATTTAGATTCTCAATTGCCTTTTATTACTGAGATAATATCCCTTATCTGATTGCAAATGGTAGGATTGTTTCCTTGTTAGGATCTGAATGAGGATGTCGCAGTTCAATCTATCTGTCTCTCCTTGTTTCTCCTTCACTTTTGTTTTCAAGGGTGGTTGCTGGTGGGGTTCTGATTTGAAAATGAGATGAATCAGGATGTAAGAGGATACATTATTCCTACCATTTCTGCTCTTGGAGGCACATGGAGGAAGACAGCCTCCCTGGCTGTCTAATGAGATGTGGTCTGCGGAGCATTCACTCTTCACTTTCCCACCTGGTGACTTCAGCGCCCTGTCTGTTTGCAGGTATAAGTGAGAGCAGCAAGGACGTAGCACTTGGCCGGAGATTTCCATGCAAACATCAGCCATAAGGGGAGGATGACTCCAAAATATGGGCATGTTTAATTATCCAGTGACAAAGTCAAATTTAGCTGAGCTATTCTGTATATGAAAGAAGTAGAATTCCCTCGATTCCTTAAGTGCTTCTTTCAGCATATTCTATTATGTTTCTTATTATTTGTAACATTTTCTCCTTACAGGTATACCTCAGAGATATTGGGGGTTCTGGTGCAGACCATCACAATAAAGCAAGTGTCACAATAAAGCAAACCACAGGAGCTTTTGGCTTCCCAGGACATAGAAATGCCGTTTACATTTATATTGTAAACAATATATTTATATTGTATTCTATGAAGTGTGTTTTATGTCAAAAAGACAATATATATACCTTAATTTTAAAATCCTTATTGCTAAAAAATGCTAGTGGTCACCTGAGCCTTCAGCAAGTCTCAATCTTTCGGCTGGTGGAGGGTCTTGCTTGGTGTTGACAGCCGCCAGCTGATCAGGGTGGTGGTTGCTGAAGGTGGGAGTGGCTGTAGAGATTCCTTAAAATAAGACAACAATGAAGTTCGCTACATCAGTTAACTCTTCTTTCACAAAACGGTCCTCTGGAGCGGGCGACGCTGTTTGGTAGCATTTCTCCGCAGTACAACTTCTTTCAACTTTGGAGGCAATCCCCTCAAACCTCGCCACTGCTTTATCCACAAGTTTATAGGATATTCTAATTCTTTTGTTGTCATTTCCACAATGTTCACGGCATCTTCACCAGGAGTAGCTCCATCCCAAGAAACAATTTGCTCCCGTTCATTAGAAGTGATTTCTCATCCATTCAAGTTTTATCACGAGATGATAGCAATTCAGTCACGTCTTCAGGCTCCACTTCTAATTCAAGCTTTCTTGCAATTTCTGTAACATCTTCAGTTACTTCCTCCACTGACATCTCAAACCCCTCGAAGTCATCCATGAGGGTTGGAATCCACTTCTTCCAAACTCCTGTTAATGTGCTGTTTTGACCTCCTTTCATGGATTATGAATGTTCCTAATGACATCTAGAATGGTGAATCCTTTCCGGAAGGTTATCAATTTGCTTTGTTCAGATCCATCAGCAGAATCTCTCTCTGTGGCAGCCATAGCCTCAGGAAATGTATTTCTGAAATAATAAGGCTTGACTGTTGAAATTACTTCTTGATCTAGCGGCTGCAAAATGGATGTTGTGTTAGGCATGAAAACAACATTAATCTTGTACATTTCCATCAGAGCTCTTGGGTGACCAGGTTCATTTTCAATAAGCAGTCATATTTTGAAAGAAATCTTTTTTTTTCTAAGCAGCAGGTCTTAACAGTGGGCTTAAAATAGTCAATAAACCGTGCTGCAAATACATATGCTGTGATCCAGGCTTTGTTGTTCTGTTTACAGAGCACAGAGTAGATTTAGCTTTATTCTTAGGGGTCCCAGCATTTTCAGAACGGGAAGTGAGCACTGGCTTCAGCTTAAGTCACCAGCTTCGTTATCCCTAACAAGAGAGCCAGCCTGTCCTGTGAAGCCAGGTGCTGACCTAACCTTTCTAACTATGAAAGTCCTAGATGGCATCGTCTTCTAATAGAAGGCTGATTCGTCTCCTCTGAAAATCCGTTGTTTAGCCACCTTCATCAGTTATTTTCTGGATAACTTGAAGCAGCTTCTACATCAACGCTTGCTGCTTCCCCTTGCACTTTGATATTATAAAGACAGCTTATTTCTTTAAACCTCATGAACCAGCCTCTGTTAGCTTCAAACTTTTTTTTCCTGCAGCTTCCTCACTTCTTTCTGCCTTCATAGAATTATGACTGGATTAGGCTTTGGCTTAGGGGAATGTTGTGGCTGGTTTGATCTTCTATCTTGACCACTCAAACTTTCTGCATATCAGCAATAAGGCTGTTTTACTTTCTTATCATTCGTGTGTTCACTGGAGTAGCACTTTTAATTTCCTTCAAGAATTTTTCCTTTGCATTCACAGCTTGGATAACTGTTTGGTGCAAGACAAACAGCTTTCAGCCTGACTGGGCTTTTGACATGTCTTCCTCACTAAGCTTAATCATTTCCAAACTATCATTTCTAAGCATAATCATTTCTAGCTTTTGATTTAAAGCGAGAGACCTGAAACTCTTCATTTCACTTGAACACTCGGAGGCCACTGTAGGCTTATTAGTTAGGCTAATTTTCATACGTTTGTAACTCAGGAAATAGAGAGGGCTTAAGAGAGGGAGAGAGATGAGAGAACAACTGGTTGTTGAAACAGTTTCTTGATAAGTTTGGCACCTTTTCTGGGTGCAATTTGTGGCACCTCAAGACAATTACGATAGTAATATGAAAGATCATTGATCACAGATGACCGTAACAGATATAATAATGAAAAGGTTTGAAACATTGCAAGAATTTCTAAAATGTGACACAGAGACACCGAGGGAGCACATCCTATTGGATAAACAGCACAGATAGACTTGCCCAACAGGATTGCCACAAACCTTCAACTTGATATCTGCAAAGTACAATAATGTGAAGCTCGGTAGAATGAGCTGTGCTTTACAACACGAGCTGATGATTCCAGAACTGAGTCCGTTTCTCACACCATGTGGAAACGTCCTTCCCCAGGAATTGTTTACCACCACTTCCTGCTTTCCCCCAATGAGAGTCCTGAACAGTTTGAAATACTTTGAAATCAAATACACTGAAGTTACTCTGACTTTGGAACGCCTCAGAAAGTTCTGAGAATTCAATAGCCTACTTGACCCTTTAACTCTTAATTGTTGTTTTTCTCTTTCAAAGCAACAGAGACAGACAGACGAAAGAAAGAAAGAAAGAAAGAAAGAAAGAAAGAAAGAAAGAAAGAAAGAAAGAAAGAAAGAAAGAAAGAAAGAAAGAAAGAAAGAAAGAAAAAGGAAAGAAAAACAAGAACAAAGGCCTTTCCAGCTCCCTGGCTCACCTGTTTGTATGACACACCTCCTCTGGGCCGGGGGGAAGAAAGGCCTTCAGATTTTGTATATTTTACACTGGTGGTTGCTTTCTGTTATTTTTTTTTTAATCGAGACTAACAGAAAGCAATGTAAAAGGAGTCCTTTTCGTGACTGACTTTCATACCTTCTCAGAATTAGGAGAAGTGATAACTTCTACATATTGAAGTCTAGCAAAATTTGGTCCTTAATGGCTTCATAACAGAAAACTCATAGCAGCCACACTATGGAGTGCTTACCAAGAGTCAGGCACCAGTCTAAATGCTTCACAGGCATTATATAATCTCCATGGCAACTCCCAGAGGAAAGTATGACTGTAATCCCATTCTAAAGGCAAAGAAATGTTATTCTTATTAATAATCACATCAATAATAATGTGATCAATAACTTACTGGGCTCTTACTATAAGCCAAGGGCTTCCTTAAGTGCTTCTCATATACAACTTACTCAATCCTCAAAGCAACACAAGAGGAAGGTGCTCTTAGTAACTCCGTTTTACACATGGGGCAACTGATGCTGGAGCAGCTAAGAGTCCGTGAAAAATCCAAGAGTTAATGAATGGCAGAGTCAGGATTAATATCCAAGTTCACCTGATTGAGGCCAAGCCCTGGCTCCTCTGCTGCCTCCATGGAGTATCATTCCCTTAATTAAGATGCAAGATAAACCAAACTTTATCACCGTCTAACAGTACTACATACTTCAGGATTTCAGCTATAGGACATTTCAGAACAGGCAACACTCTAGCAGTAGAAAGCAGACAGGTGGCTACGAGGGACTGGGCTGGGAAGGGCATCAGAGACTTTTTGGCTTGTGGAAATGGCCTATGTCACAATTTGGTACTGAGGTTCAACAGTACTCATTTGTCACAACAAAAGGAACCGTATACTTCAAAAACATATGAGTACTCATGCATCTAAAGTATATCTTCATAAGGCTGATTTTTAACAAATATATTGAGAATAAGCTTCAGTTTTGCTTAGAATTTCAATTCAACAAACATGTAACTAGCATGAGAAATAACACACGCACCCTGATCTCAGGGATCTTACTGCCTAAGGGAAGAGCCTGCAACTGACAGCTGTCCTAGGCATTCATTCTTCGAGTTCTACAAACACGGGTAAGTGCAGAGTCAGCTTCATGGGTGTACAACCTGTGAACCGGCATAGGGGCCGGTACTCAGAAGTGCCACGTGCTCAGTTTAATGTCACTATTTTTAATGCTTTTTAAAAAATTGTAGTAAAATATACACAACAAAAAATTCACCATTTAAATGATTTTCAAGTTCACAATTAAACACATTCACAGTGTTGTACAACCATCACCACTAACCATCTCCAGAACTTTTTTATCATCCTGAACAGAATCTCTGTAGCTATTAAATGATAATTCCCCATTCCTCCTCCTCCCGGCCCCTGAGAGCCTCTATTTTACGTTCTGCTTCTGTGAATTTGGCAATTCCAGTTGTTCACATAAGCAGAGTCCAGCAATGTTTGTCCCTTTGTGTTGGTCTATTTCATTCGGCATCACATCCTCACAGCTCATCCATGTTGGAGATGGGCTGCCTTTCCACTCTATTGAGAGTGTCCTTTTAACGCACCCAATTTTCAATTTGGATGAAGTCCAACTGATGATTTTTTTTCTTTTGTGGGCCTGTGCTTTTGATATCACCGTCTTGAAAATGTTAATACTTTTGTCTTTGAACTTGTGTTTATAAGTGACACCCAACAGGACCATGGAGCATGCTGGGGGCAGAGGAAGCCTGTGCCCTGACTTCCTTACCACCCCATTGACATAAGGTGTCCCTCTTTCACAGACTTCGGGTGAACCTACGAAGTCTGGGTGTGGGAGTTCAGGAAGATGCACAGTGAATACAAGGTGGGTACATTCTGTCCCAGATTAAGGAAGTTGAAATGCCAACAGCCACGATGTCCCGCTTCCCATTGGAACCAGACTGACATCAAAGGCAGAAAGAAGGCAATGATGTTGTGAAAGACACGAGCGGCCAGCGGCCCTGTCAGCATCTCTCATACTCATGCTACTTCCCTGTACAGCCAGTCACTTATGTTGAAATGCTGACGCAGAAGGAAGAGGAAGACAGGGCAACCCTAGTTCCTTTCCTTGAAGTCTTTCCTCGCTCATCAGCAGGCCAAAGGGCAGAGAGTATTGGCAAAATTATACCAAGCAATGAAATTAGAAACAGTTGATGTTAGCAGCACTTCCATTACTCTGGTTTCAATGAAATACGTATACGCGTCTGTGCGCTACAAAAAACATGAATTGTATCATTTTGGTGAGTCTACCTGTGAGTTAAAGGGTTTTGCATTTGTGTTAAAAAGGTCATTGCACAATGTAAAGCTGAAAAGTAAAATCTGTGATAATAATTTAACATTTGAATTTTTACTTAGAGCAACATTAAATAGCAAATTAAAAACATGAAAAAGTCAAGAGAAAGACTACAGAATAGAATGAGAATGATTTATATTTTCGTACCATTGCTGACAGTTTTCCTTGGTTTTCATGGATTGATTGTTTGACTGAGATGGGGTCTCGCTATGTTGCCCAGGCTAGTCTTGAATGGGCTCAAATGACCCTCCCACCTCAGTCTCCCAAAATGGTGGGATTGTTAGTGTGAGCCATTGCTCCTAGCCATTTCCATAGTTTTAAAACAAAGGGATCCGATTTTCATTTTGCAAGCTTCCTCCAAATTGCAGAGGCTGAACCTGAATAAATGGCCATTATTGTGGATCTGCTCCACAGAGAGTCTTCAGGGTTTCTTTTCCTGTATATCTGACAGCTAGCACAGTGGCTGCATGCATTGGGAACCACAGATCTTTCCTACTTCCAATCAGCAGTGAGGCTGTAAGCACACGGCATCTCCCATTCACTTCTGAGCCTCTCTGCAAAGCCAATAGCCAAGCCCTGTCACACAGCTGACCCAGGACTTCACACCAAACAGGCTGCCTTAAAAACAAGAGCAATATGAGGCAGCGAACCTAGAGCCATGCACTGAGAAGCCGGCAGTGTCCAGAAAGCATCAGTGAGGAGTCGAGCGCATTTGCAGCTAAAATAAAGGGATCTGTGAACTTTCTGTAAATTGAGGGCTAAATCAGAGGCATCTGAGCTCTGACACAGGCCCTTGGTTGCCAATGCACTTACCTCTGGCTGCCGGCCTCTTTGCTGGGAAGTGGTTTCTTGCAGTCAACATAAATGGCAAGCAATGTGTTGTTCACTTTGAGAAAATATTTCTCCCATTTATCTTCAGCCCTATTGGTTTCTCTAATACATTATTATTCCTAAATTTGGGATATTTTCCAAGATACTCATTTTTCAAGCTGTCTGAAAGCCCTTTCTAGATGGAGAAGAGATATAAATTAGACTCACAGAGGAAATTAAACAATTTCACTTTTTGGAATTGGATTAATGAAAAGATTGATCAAGCAAGTGACCTTCATTTTTAGCTTCAATTGGACAGAACAGAGCTGTTACCTGTTTGCCCATCTGTCTGTCTGCCTGTGATCACTGAAAAATGAGTGAATCTGTAATAGAGACTAATGTAAGTATTGAATCAAGGAAGATCTCTTACATGCACTAAGTAATCAACCATCATTTACCCTGGCCTCAGGTGCTCATCTAAAACATACTGCATGCACTTCTGTTTACTCATTTCTTCATTCATAATGTATCCCACAAATGTCTACTGAAAGGTGACCTGGTGCCAGGGGCACATGGTGAGCTGGAGCAGATTATATTCACCTTGCCTCATGGAGCTCTCAGACAGAGACTCCAACCTATGTGCTCTCAATCCCAAGAGCTCCTTCTATTTCCTTTACTCCACAGATGCAAAAATGTAAAATATAATGTGGCAGGCCAAATACTCAGATGGTTTTTTTGTTTGTTTGTTTGTTTTTTGTTTTTTTGAGATGGAGTCTTGCTCTGTCACCAGGCTGGACTGCAGTGGCACAATCTCAGCTCACTGCAATCTCCACCTCCTGGGTTCAAGCGATTCCCCTGCCTCAGCCTCCTGAGTAGCTGGGACTACAGGTACTCACCACCAAACCTGCTAATTTTTTTGTATTTTAGTACAGATGGAGTTTCACCAGGTTGGCCAGGATGGTCTCGATCTCATGACCTTGTGATCCACCCGCCTCGGCCTCCCAAAGTGCTAGGATTATAGGCATGAGCCACCGCGCCCGGCCTCAGACAGTTTTTAAGATTCATTCCCGTTGGTGTACATGCCCTATATGTTCCCCTCTTTGATGGTGAAAAGATCTTAAGAATACGATGGGCTATCACATCCATGATTAAGTTACATGATATGACAAAAGGGTTGGTTGGGTTTTACAGATGTAATTAAGGTTACTAATTAGTTGACATTGAGTCAATCAAAAGGGACATGATATCAGATGGGCCTGACCTGATCGGGTGAGCCTTTTATAGAAGTCAGAGAGATTCAAAGTAGCAGATATACTCTTTCTGGCCTTGAAGAAGCAAAAAACATGCTGTGAGCTGCCTATGGTTAGAGTGTCAGACAGTGACCTGAGGCAGGCTTCTAAAAGCTGAGAATGATCTCTGGCTAACAGCCAGTAAGAAAATGGGGAGTTCAGTCCTGTAGCCACAAGGAACTGAATTCTGCCAAGAACCATTGATATTGGAAGGGGACTTCCAAGCCTCAGAGATCACAGTCTCGGGTGACATCTTGATTCAACCTGAAGAGATCCTAATCAGAGAAGCCACCTAACCCACCTAACCAGAACTTCTGATCTACAAATAATCAATGGTGTTGTTTCAAGCTGCTGTATATGTAATAGTTTGTTAGGCAGCAAATAAAAAATACAGATTGTGTCTGCTAGATGTTTTCCTTTTTCTAATCACCAATCAGAACAGACACAACAAGTGATCCTGCGCTAAACTGATATCATCTCAGTCATAAGAACAGCAGCTAGCTTCTTCAGTTAATTTGTGCATGGTCATCACAAGAAAACAAACATTTGCCTTGGACTGGAGAACCCCTACTGAGAGCCCTGTAGACCGTCATTTTGGAAACACTTAATGTGACATGGGACAACCTTGAGAATCTGGCTTCTGCTATTATATGCTTGATACAATGTCATTAACTTGGAAAACTTTTAGCCATTATTTCTTCAAACTTTCTTCTCTTCGCTCCTCCCCTCATTCTCTCTGTGTATCTAATCATATGTGTGCTGGGCTTCTTGATATCATTCTCCAGGTCACAGGAGCAGCATCCATAAAGTACTGGTTACAATTTGCCTGCACCCAGGGGCCACATCTGTGTGCCATGACTCTGTGACAGGGTTGGAAATGGTGGAAAAATCTATGTTGAAACTTGAACAACAACAACTCATTTTCAAGGGGTACAGACTCCATGCCAACCCCATGAGGCAGGCAAGGTTCAACGCTTTATATAGGTTCTCTCTTTTAATGCCCCCAGCAACCCTATAAGGCAGATATTATCATTGTTCATATGAACACAGATGAGAAAACTATGCTCAAAGAGAAGAAGAGATTTGCCAAGGTCACTCAGCTAGCAAGAGACCAGACAGCTTAATCCAGTTGTCTTTCTCTTAATCTCACCACCACCTTTCACCTGTCATGTCTTATCTCCCTCAGTTTGGCTGAGATGTGGATATGGTCTCCCGACAAGTTCACAATTCCCTGGTGGAAATTGGCCAAAATGATGTCAGGTAGATCTTACAAAGCTCCTTCTCTCTTGCTCTCTCTCTCTCTTTAATTTTTTTCTCTCTTGTGTTCATTTTGGAAAGTTCATTGATCTTTTCTTCCACAGTATCCAATCTGCTGTTAATCCCATCCAGTAAAATTTCCATTTTAGATAGTATCATATTTTTCTTATCAAAAAGTTCTTATTTAAAAATCATCCATTTCTTGACCCATTATGGTGATGTCTTTTCTTAAATCCGTGAATTTAAAGGGAAAACAATATAATATTTGTAATAGCTTTTTAATAGATCATTGTTTGCTAATTCTCTCATTTGCATCATTAATGAATCTATTTTTGTTAACCAGTATTATCTTGGTTATGAGTCATATGTTCTAGATTCTTTGAATGTCTAGTAATTTTGATTAGATACCAGACACTGTAAATTTTATATTATTACTTGCTGGATTTTGTTGTAGTCTTATTAAAAAAAAAAAGTTGAACTTTGTTTGCCAGCCTGTTAAACCATTTGAGGAATGGCTTGATATTTCAACAACTGGTTTTAAAATTGTTATGGATGGATCTAGAACAGCCTTGGCTGAGGCTAGTTTAGCCATACTACTAAGACATGACCCTTCTTGGGGCTCAGGGAGGTCTCTACATTCCAGGTGGTGAGGGACCTGAATGACTCGTGGCTCTGAGGTTGTTCTGAGAAGTGCTCATCTCACAGCTCCCCAGTAAGATGTTCTTTCCTTGCCAGGTTTCTATCTCTGGTCATAGAGACTTTCTCCCTACACAGCACAGATTAATTTTCAGCCAGACACAAGAGGACCTGAAACAAACTTCTGGAGCTCTTTTTTTCCTTTCTTACCTCCCTCTTCTCAAGAATTGTGCCTTGCAAATTACAGTCACACCCTGTCTCCTCAGCTCAGAGAGACTACTGGGTTCTGTTTAGGTTTCCCTTTCCTTTGCCACCATCCAGAAATTGCCATTCCTTCTGCCCGAAATGTCCTCCCCTTCCCTATTTGCCTATACTCTCTCTGTACCCCCATGGCTGGAAACCTCCCATTCTTCCATAAAGAATGTGCCAAAAGGTCTCCTCTGTGCAGTCTTGCTGAGTTCTCTGTACCTACAACTCTGTATAGACACCCTGACCTAGCATCACTGGGATGGGTGCCTCCTCAATCAGATGATAAGCCTTTTTGACCTCTGTGTCCCCAGAACCTACTTCCTGGCACATAGTGGGTCCTTAATACATATTTGTTTCAAGAGCAAGAACAAGTGTTTTCTCTTTAATCCATCTGCTCCACTAGAGGAGGAAGGGGACCTAGGATGGCAAAAACGGAAGGTGGTAGGAACACACGTGGTTCTCAGAACTGTAAGGAGGTTCTCAGTGAGATAGCTGTGGATGGACAAATGTCTCAATCAGAAGGAGAGAGAAAGGGCACTCAATTTAGAGGGGCACGATAACTGCCCCTAACCACTGGTTTCTGGCGTAGTTGACTTTCTCTGTAGTTAGCTCTGAATCTCCCTGGGTTCCAGCTATTGCCATCAGGAGATCTGCTGCCTCCCCAGCACGACAAGAGAAATACGAACTGGAGGATAAGACCTAACATAGACGAATCCTCCTTCTCTCACTCCTAACTGTGTCACTGCGCAGTCTCTGCACATCTCTCTGGCCTCACAGAATTTTCTCTTTGGAAAAATAGGGCCCATGTGTCTCACACAGCTGTGGTGAGCTTCAATGAGGTGATTCAGGAATCAGCTGACACCGGCCTCTTTTGTTCCCTCTCCATCTCTCAGCTCTCCTCGCACAGAGTGGTCCTGGCTTCCACACTCCCCTCTCTGACTCATATCTACCCCCACACCCTGCCCTTCCACACAACAGTTTTCTTAACATGGACAATTCAACTGGCTTTTTTTGTTATTTTCTTTGGGGTTCATGCAGTTGGAAAATATTGGTCTAGAACTTCGAGATCATGGTTTCAGAACTGCAACAGAACCACCAAGTACTCTAGTTAAAAATACAGATTTCTGAATGCCGCCGCTCCCAGAACCCAGGAGTCTGCATTCTTAGACAGTTAAAGATTCTAAAGTACACTAAGGTGTGAGGGCCACGCAATTATCCACAAGATGGTAAAACCCCATTTAGATCCTTGTCCCTAAGGAGATCCATTTTATGTCAAAAATACCTCATTAATGCTTTCTGCCTTAGCCCCTAGGTTTATTGTGAGGGAATCAGGTATGGATGAACCCACACTCTCAAGAGTCTCTTGTCCATGATGAATTTGCAGCTGTCCCAGGAGTGGGCGAGCTCTGAATGAAAACTGTGCATTCAGCTCCTGGCACATTTGATGACTAATCTCTGAATTGCTTGGCGGTTGGGGATTACCCTGAGCCAAGAATATAGAAGGTCACAAGTCCCTGTGACCTGACGCTCTGAGTGTGGGGAAGAAGGGAAGGGAAATGTTTCACCCCAATTTAAACAAGACCACTTATAAAGCAGCAGCACTGGTTCCAATTCGCCTGCCCCAAGGGCCACATCTTGGTACCATGACTGTGACAGGGTTGGAGATGGTGGGAAAATCTATGTTGAAACTTGAGCAACAACAACTCACTTTCACGGGGTACAGCCTCTATGCCAGCCCCAAGGCCTAACCCTTTAAATAGGTTCTCTCTTTTACTCCCTTCCAGCAATGCTATAAGGCAGATATGATCATTGTTCATATGAACACAGATGAGAAAACTAGGCTCAAAGAGAAGAAGAGATTTGCCAAGGTCACTCAGCTCGCAAGAGCCCAGACAGCTCAATCCAGTGCTTTCTCTTAACCTCACCACCACCTTTCATCTGTCATGTCCTATCTCCCTCAGTTTGGCAGAGATGTGGATATAGTTTCCCCACAAGTTCCCAATTCCCTGGTGGAAATTGCCCAAAATGCTGTTAGACAGATCTTATGAGCCTAAGCTGTAAATGCCCTGGGTCAACTCACATTTGACCTTTAATTAAATACTGTACACCGTAGCGAGACTGGAGACCTCACTCAGCAGATACGCCTCCTGATGCAACAAAACTGACTCCAGAACTCTGAATCCTCACCTCTCTAGGACTTTGCCCTCTGACAGGCAGCTCCAGCTGGCAGGTGCAGGGAGGGCTGGAAGAATATGGCAAGAGGGCAGCAATCAGACCCAAGTACAGCCACTGCATTTCCCTCTCAGTTCTTGGGCTTCTCATGCCTGCATTTGAAATGGAGGCCACTAGTCATTGCCAGTGGAGGCTGAGCTGTGGCTTCTAGGAGGAGACGCAAGCACACAGCAAACAGCAGACAAGGCACGGGAATGAGGCAAGGGCTCCCAGCCTGTTCTCAGCGGCGCGGCAGGGCTCATCCATGTCTTTATTGTCCTTTGTAGAGCAGCCTTTTCTCAGCCCTCCTTATGCTGGAGGTGCGGTCTCTCACTGCAGCCAGAGCGGCAAGCATAACCCCCGCAAAAACACTGCTTGGAGCCAGGACCTCAGGAGGAAAGGTGAGAATCCAAAGGCTTTGATCTGGCTAGGCTCTTCACCTTGGTTTGGAAATAGGGAAAATTGTTTTGCAGCTTTTGATAACTGTGAGAAGAAAGGAAATGTTCCTTTTACCTCCTGTTTGATCTCGGTGACCTCTTTATTTCCTGAGTCAAGTTCTCTTGAAGCCCAAGCACTTAAAACTTGAGTGCTTTTATTTTACAAGACCGAACGGTGTACTCCAACCACTTGAAAACATTCATCAAAGCCCAGAGCTAAGTTTCCACACTGCGGTGGGACATTGAAACCACTCCGAGAGACTTCCTTCGGCCACCATAGAGCTGAACCAGACAACAGCTAGGAAACAATGATTTCCAGACATTAAGCAACAAGCAGTGCAGTGCTATGACCCCTGAGAGGAGGGAAACAAGAGGTGAGTCCTACAATCGTCCCCACCTGGAGGCAGTGCCCAGGTCGCAGCTTGGGAGAGAAAACCAAACCAAGCCTGGGAGCTCTGCTGAGGGGAGGAGGTAGAGACAGAAATCCGGGAGGCCAGTGTAGCTGGGATTTGGGAAGAGAACTGCAAGGATTCCAGCAGCCTGCAGGGGACCTCCCAGATATTTGCCTGAATACGGATCTGCACCTGTTCGAGAAAAAAATGCCTGAAACCAAGAAAAGAACTTTCAGAAAATGGTAGGTCGCACCATTCAGGACCTACTTGGAAGCAATTAAGGTTCCCGCCAGCCCAGGTACAAACACCTTGTCACACATGAGACATCAGGTAAGGTCAAAGAAGGGTCATGTTGTAACACTGGGACTAAATTAGCCCAGATCAGGGTTTCTTGGCCTCAACACCATGGAAATTTTCAGCTAGATACGTCTTTGCTGTGGGGTAGAAGGTGGCACTGTCCTGTGCATTGTAGAACATTAGCAGGATCTCTGGCCTCTGCCCATTAGACACCAGTAGCATTTTCCCCAAGGTTGTCACAACCACACTGTCTCCAGACATTGCCAAATATCCCCAGGGATATTTAGACAAGCCCATACAAATCTAAAAAGTAAGCCTCAAAAGAGTCAAGCTGTTTTCACATAACCTCAATGGAATCAAACACCAAACAATGTAAAATTCACGATATCCAAAATTCAATTTTAAAATTACCTAGTGTGCAAAGAAGCATGACCCATAATCAGGAGGAAAATCGATCACTAGAAACAATGCAGAAATAACAGATGTTGATAAAATGAGCAGACAAGGACCTCAAACCAGCCCAAGAAGGTGGAGGAAAGCGCAAACATGAGGAGAATGGAAATGGGGGGGTGATAGGAGTCGCCTGGTAAGCGTTCTTCCCTGTCATTGCCAATGCCTTCACGTTGCTTTGGGCCCACTGAGTCACAATGGCCATGGCTGCGTCACAGGCATATGCAGTTCTTTAAAAACTTCACTATGATTCTACCCAGCCAGAACTCAGCATTACTGGCTAAACCCAATTTTTTAAAAGAATGAATAGAAAAGGAAGATGGAAATGATGATGGAGGTTTTGAAAAATATTGGGAGGCCTGGCCAAATAGTGATTTCCCAATAAAAAATCTTTCTCTGGCTCATCTAATGATTAAATGCACTAGAGACTGTCATCTATCAGAGGACAGATGGGTGAGCCTTGGCTGATGCATCTCAGCCTACGCCTATCATCAGAAAGATCTCCACAGTCAATTAGGAGATGCTCACTTACATTTACACCATAGGATATGAGCACATCACTGAATTCTATGAGCTTTCCCTTCCCAAGTTGGCAAAACCATTCATGCGTTGCTGCATAGGGATTCTCAGAAAGTGTCCATGATTGCCACGTGGACAGAAGACAGAGCTCCAATAATGGGCTCATCCCATCCCCAGTTATGGCTACACTGATGTCTGAAATTTATCAAAAACATACTCAGGGGGAGACATGCCCTTAACACACAGTATTTCTCAGAGCCTGGGGCATGTTTAGAGTGCACAAAAATCAAGGTTTTGAAAATATGAACCTGGGACCTTCAGCACACCTCACCACCGCCTGCTTCCAATCCTGGTGACTTTCGGCACAGCAGGCTCTGCTCCTCGTTCCATCAAAAGGAAGTCTAAGGAAGGGTTTGTGCAGGGCTGGATCACCCTTGGGCTGGAGTTACAGCAGGTGAGAGGTGGCTTCTCCAATCATTAAGAAACCTCAGGACTAAGCCCACGGTTTTGGAAAAATTTGAGTCTGTAGGTTTTACACTAAAATCAAGCAGATTGCAGGACCTCATGGGAAGAACTTGGAATCCATAAGGTTTGTATAGAAATGAAACCTCCAAAACTCACTTTTGCCAGATAACCAGCCAGTTTCTTTAATGTAGCACCTTTGTTCATTGAGAGTTCATCCCAGAGACCTCACTCATTTGTCAGCACATTGAGTACTTTATGGTCAAAGCCCAGGGCAGGTTAACCAATGGCTGTGGAGCTGATAGAAGAGAAGCAGTCACTGGGCCAAGTCAAAAGGCAGAACCCAGAGGCTGCTAATTGGGGTCTCTCATCAGTTCATCTTGGGAAATTGAGCAAGGAAGTTTCCTTCTTCCTAAATTTCATAATCTAAATAATGCTGAGATGTCCTATAGGAATCACATGAATAGTTGAATGGAGGTGGAATATTTTAAAATCTGAAATGTTTGCTACCAAAAGTCAAGAGCAGAGCTTGAAATTCAGAGGGACAGGGGGTGCAAATCACATCTGATGGTTTTGAAACTTGGCCTGCCCTTGAGCCGAGGAGGCACGCCCTTCCTGGACAACTTGTGGACTGATGGGCACAGTGAGGCCCGTCCAGCTCATCAGATTGATTGTGGGTGGGAGCTCAGATCCAGCATTCACTTCAACACCGGTGGCTCAGCTGCTGGCTGTCAATAGTAGCAGGGAATTGTGCCCTGAAAAAAATGTAGCTGTGGCTGCCACATAGTTGAAGTGTTTTATAACCTTCTAAAAAGATGTACTTTTCCCACATTGTTTTATTCAGCGTGGCTATAGGAATGAGTGAAGTTTTACATAGGAAGAAAATGAGAATGCAAGATCTGCTGTTTGCTACATAGGGTTTAAAATGAAGCCACGAACACTTTTGTGAAATGCATGATAATGTAATTCAACAAGTTTTTCTCTCTCTGGAGGACTGGGAAGCAACCTCAATGATAATTATACAATGATAAAATTCTGTCCCCATCTGATTAATTACTTGTGAGTAATGACATCTCTGATTTTTTTCAATTATATTCTAATTGCACACCTTTTGCTCTGGTTGATTGGGCAACGAAGCAATGAACAACTGTTACTGAATTTAATTAGCTCCATTATTTCTGTGGCCTTTTATGTCTCCGTTGCGAACACGGAAATTCACACTCCCAGGGCTGGAACTGGAAGAAGCCAGCCTTGAACCTTGCAAAACCTGTTCCTTTTACATTGTGCTGGCTTCCTTCTGCCCAGCCTAGGGAACAAAAGACCTGGCATATTTGCCAGCATTCATGGGAAGACATTCCTAATAACAGCATCAATATTCAGAAAGGTTACCTTTTCATAAGGCATTAGCAATTTGCATGTTACATCTATCAATAGAGCTGGGTAAATGAGCTATATGGGAGTCAATTACAATGTCGTTCATAATTTATTCCATGTACAATAAAGAGCCGATCAGATTTCATGCGTGTTTACTTTCTGAAAAGATAACTGCTTGCGGCTGATACGAGTTGCAGCATACAAATATGTTCCAGAGTAATGTGTTTATCTCACATTGACATTTTAAATCTCCAAAGTTTTCCTTCTTTCTTTACAAAGTTGTCTCTGCTTGAAAATTAGAGCTTGCTCTCAAAAATAAAAGACCATTCTTACTGGCCTAAGTTGAATCATTCTATTTTAACTCCATGAAGGCATGTCATACATATTCTCCTGCAAAACACATCAGGAAACAAATAGGAATTTGCTTTTAAAGACAGGTGATTGCTTACATACAGAGCTAAGAATATTTAACTCACAGAAACACGCTGTAGTTTCTAAACATGGATACAAATTGCCCAACGCAGCAGTCTTTGGAGCACCATTAAATGTTTGTAAATGCAGACATGTGTCATTGTAAATTATCTTCAACCAATATGCTTTCCCCCTCCCCCATATTTTAAACACTAAAACAAATTCGGAAATGAAGAAGGCTTTTCCAAATCCCTTAAGAAAGTCTATAGACATGTATGATTAATTTATTAGACCAGATAAAACACCTCAACTGTCTGATGAGCAACAGCTCCATCTCTCTCTGAGTCAGGATTGTACCCACCCACCCACCCACCCAGGCTCAGCCGTACCTCATATCTGCTGGCTGTCTGCTCAGCCGTCTTCAAGCCTTGACACATATGGATGATAGAAACTTTGGCTCTCCTCTGGGAGGGAAACCAGTTACTCTTCACAAAATCCATGACCATCACATGGTTTTTCAGCTCTGTACTAAATGTTTTTATCTGGAAAGTCCGATGCACGGCCGTTTCTGCGTAGCGGGCAGCATACCCCTGCTGATGAGTTTTTGTAGGAATTCCAGAGTGCTGCATGATACTCGGAATCTTGTGACTTTAGCTAGCAAGACTGGCAAACACAATTTTCTTTGTTTAACCCAGGTACTGAGTGTGACAGGAGGGACTCGGGAAGTGCCCCAGCTTGGACCTGTCCCAGTGTTTTCCAGCTCCAGAACTAGCTGTCTCAATACCCAGCTACATTTGTAAAGGATGTGGATGTGGGAACCTCAGGGGTAACCTTTACGTGCCATAAAAAAACAAACAAAAAAACCTTCTTGTTGTGGTCTGTTTCCAGCCTCACGCCTGAGTTCTCGGATCACTCAAAGTCTTCTCTGATTTCAAAGAAGCATTTCTCTTTCCAGTGCATTGAAGTTTTGAACACAGAATTCGCCAAGTTACTGAGAGATTCAATATGTTTGTCAGTCTCTATCCCCTCGAATCCAAATAAACTATTTACAGGGCTCTATACAAAGGAACCAGGAGAAATAATCATTGCTTTTTAGAATTCCTGCTTTTACTGGCCAGGACTGAAAGGAACAGTGCAGGCTGCCTACCAATACAAAAAGCGTCCTCAGCCCTGGAGAAGAGACACATTCAAATGAAAGAGAACTCCCAGCGCAGAAGCAGCAATGGCTGCAAGAGGGCATCGGAAAAACAGCGTGTCACGTGGGGGCTGGGGGGTGGAGTCCACTCGCCTAGAAGGGGGCTCTGGTCCTGAGTCAACCATGGGAAGTTCCTCCACCACCCTGAGCCTCAGTTTACCAGAAGGAAAACTGGGGTGAAAATATCCCATCTGCCACTCACAGGGTTATTGTAAGGATCCGGTGAGTAAAACAGTGAGAAAAGAACAGCAAGGAACAGTCACGTCGAGCATCATTTTGAAAGTACAGCTGCATGTTCTCAGCCCAAATGATTTTACAGTGTTCTCTACACATACGATAATGGAGATTAAGACAATGATCGGATTCCGAATTTCAAATCATTTAGAATGCAGACCCATGGTATATGCCTCACTTTATTTCATGTTTTGATGTCATTTCTATTAACCTAGTAACTTAGAAGTGAAAATGGCAAGCCTTGGATCAAGGTTGTGTGCCAGGAGAAAGCAGATGACAGCATCATGGCTGTGTTCCAAGTCCAGACACAGAACTCTTCTCTACAGGTGACTTCTTGGCAGAGACACCCGCTGGAATAGTTAACTCACCTGCCCCATGCTGAAAGCCATGGGAGGAGCTAAAGGAAGAAGGGCCTCCAGATAACTTTTCTGAAAACAGAGCTGCAGTCCCAGCCCAGAACCAGGAGCCTCCCTGCTGTAGGTCAAAGGTTTGCATGTCACACTCAGCGGGGCTAGGACTTGGGGGCTGAAATGCTAAACTTCTACCTTCGGAGGCAAGGGAAGCATTAAAGATGGGAATTAAAATGAAGGAGGAGATAGAAAAGATTTTAGAGATCATTTAGGCCAACATTCTCATTTGAATGTTAAAGTAGAAGACCTACAGAGACTAAATGCTGGCTCAAGATCACACAGTGAAGTAGAGTTCATGGTTCCTTACAGAACACAGCCCAGGTCTGCCTGGGGATCTCCCAAGGATGTCAATGAGAATGTCAAGACTCAACTGATGGCATCCATGGCTGACTCAAACCTGAGAGTCAGGTTCAAACCACCCAGGGAGCTACACCATGGAGTACCATCTTGGATTTGGAAGTAGTGTGATAAAGAAAGCCAAGGAAGAAATTTGAGCAATAAAAACATTAAAATTAAACAGGGATATCAAGGGAAGAGGCAATCTGCTTGCATATTTGGGGGCTATGAAGGTCAGTCCTGTGCTGCCAAAGATGCCATTTAAACCAGCTCCCACTGGTGCCTATCCACTCCTGTCCAGCAGATCCTGCAAGGCAAGTAACAAAAATAAAGTATTTTCTTCCACCACTACATACACTAAAAGGCCTTGGACAATGTTAAGGCCAGCAGGACTGGCCATCAGCTGCTCTGAGACCAGCATGGAGAGGTTTGCTGAGGGTTGGCTGCCTGCTAGTGACAGCACTTGTCACCGGCAGAGCCAGATCATTAGGGCTATGGGTGATTTTTCCCTCTCCCTTGACCACAGCTGGTGGCTGGATTTTAGCTGGCCAGTATAGCCAACAAGAGGAAGCACTAATGTGGCCTTAGGCAGGTCTCCAGAATTCGTGGCCAATAAGGCTGGAAGGAAGCCTTGCAATTGTCAAATCCAATTCCTCATGCTATGGAGGAGAAAATGGAGGCCCAAAGGTAGAGAACCCTGGCTGAGAGGTCAGAGGCCTGGAAAGAGCACAGGACGGAAAACTGGAGATGGGTTTGCACCTGTGCCCTAAGATAAACTAGCAGGCGATTGTGGGCAAACCTTCTCCCTTCTGGCTTAAGTTCCATTTAACCACTAGCTTCTTTGCCACCCCTTGGTTCTAGAGTGTGTCAATCCTGACCATGTGCAGACATAGCTCAGCAGAGAGCAGCTCCACCCTCCCTGGGACAGACCTTCCTGTCTGGGTCACTGAGGGATGGCTGCTTGCAGAAGAATGAGCTCGTGTCCTTCCATTTGCCCTTGGATCTGTTGCTCCTCAGGTCCAGCAGGGTCACAACCTCCACAGTCCAGCCACTGTGACCTCCTGAAGCACAGCCTCCAAGTAAGAAGACACCATTTCTGCTGATGTTCACAGTGCTTGACTTGCAACCTTGGGCTAACTATATACTACCCTGGCCTCAGTTTCTTCATCCATTTAAAAAGAACAATAGCGCCTTCTTTGATGGGCTGCTGTGAAGACTGAAGCAGCTGGCACTAGTAGAGGGCTTGGGACAGAGCCTGGCATCAGGCACCTGCTCGACAGACACCAGCTGTCATCACTCCCAAAGGGCAAAGACTCTAAACTGCCAGACACATCATTTTAATATTAAAGAAGGGAGCTTGTTAAGGAGAAGCTGGAACTGCCCTGGCCATCCTGAGACCCTATCTCCAAGACTCCCTCTACCATGTAATGCTGCCCAGAACTGGGGCAGGTGGCCAGCCTTGGTCTCCTCAAATGGGAAATGGAGCTTGCCTCCCTGAAGAAGATGGCTGTGAGCATTGCTTTAGGTTGTTGGTGTATGTGAAACTGTTTTATAAACTATATGTTTTTAAAACTATACAAATATAGATTTTTAATGCTAGATGCCAGCAAAAACAAGTGCCAGACACAGGCACACACTGAGCTGGTTCTCTCCCAAAGGACAGAAAATCAGTCACATTTATGGTCACAAAAGAATGGTGGCATCAGGCACCACCATGCCATTCACGCATGTTGCCAAGGACACTGGATGCTTTTTGGTTTGCCAAGAGCTCTGCTCTTCTGGGAACTCTTCCCCTGCCTCTACCCCAAAACTGCCCATATGGTGCCCATGGAAGCTGGCCTTTCCTACAAGAACACCATGCTTTTGACCTCACTGACTGGCCCAGGGGTGGGCACCTGGCCCAAATAGGGCCAGTCAGAGCCATTTGTTATGATCTAAATTTTGAGTATCCTCAAGTCCATATGAAGAAGCCCTAACTCCTGATGTGATGGTGCTTGATGACGGGGCCTTTGGAAAGTGATTAGGGTTAAATCAGGTCATTGAGGGTAGACCCTCATGATAACACTAGTGGCCTTATGAGAAGAGGAACAGAGATCTCTTTCTCTTCCCCACCCCATCCTCATGAGCACAGAGGGGAGGCCACGTAGGGACACAGTGAGAAGGTGGCCTGATTGCAAGCCAGAAGGAGAGGTCTCATGGGGACCTAGCCCTGCTGACACCCTAATCTCAGATTTCTAGCTTGCAAAACTGTGAGATAATACCTGTCCGCGTCCGCTGTCTAAGCCTCCCATTCTATGGTATTTGGTCGTGGCAGCCTGAGCTAAGACTCCTGGAGAAGCACTTGCCCACAGGAGGCCAATCAGAGTCTATTCTAGAGAACCTTGATCTTGGAACTGAGCAAGAGTGGGTGGCTGAGGCTGTGGGCTGGAACACGACAAGCACTTCTGGCAAGCCACTGTCACAGAGAGAGGCAGAGGCCAGAAATGGGAGCATCTGGGTAGTTCTGGAATCCTGAGTTCTACACGGTTCGCATTCTGCATGTGGATTCAACGAGACTATAGTATCTTTACAATACTCTCCCTTTCAGGCTTAAGCTGTTTGACATAGGTTCCTGTTACTTGCAACCAACAGAGTGTGTGTTAATCTTTGAAAATTCATTCATTTATTAAACAAGCAGAGGTGAAGTACTTCTGAGCTAGGCACTGTGCAAGGCACCAGTGATACGGAGATGAAAGTGAGTTCACTGTTCAGCAATGGGACAGATGCCTTGACAGGCAATTACTCAAAGCACAGTGAATGCTTCCTATGAAAGCATCTGCACCAGCGTGGTGGGGACACTAAGAAACCTTCATGGGAAAAGAGGTATGGCATCAAGTCTTAAATGATGGCTGCTTTACTGCTGAACCCCCATGGTCAGCAGTGCATGGAAAAAAGTCAGCTGTAGGACATCACTGCTTTCTATTTATCCATTTTGTCATAAAGCATTCACAACTGAGAATGGAAAGCACTAACTGAAGCCATATTTACTGCAAATAATCATCACTGTTTATGGAAAATGACTTCCTGAATATTTTGCTGTTTCTTTTTCTTAAAGCAAATAACTCAGTTGACTACTATAAAAGTTAGATCTCTGACCTCATTAATGTCCTGCAGAAGATCCCATTTAATTTTCCTAAGTTGGTCCCTGGGGTGACGAACTGAAACTGTAACATTGCTAGCAGTTGCAATCCAATGATACCAAATCAACATAAATGAGCCTTGAATGTGTTTAGTGTTGAAATATATGAGAAATTAATCTCTTACCTCTCCTTTGCCCCGATACAGTATGCAGGGCTGTATGTAATATGCATTGAAGTATTTAAATAATGAATTATTCAAAAAGAAAAGAAACTGCAGGTACCTGATGCCAAAAATCATGCCTGTGAATTCTTAATCTGTTCTCCAATGGGATTAGCATTTAGGACTATGAAAGATTTCCTAATTATGCAGAATTTCAGAGCTGATTTTCTGCAGGGCCTGTGCAGATCTCAAAAGCATTAGGCAACAATAAAAACAGATGACTATGAATTTCTGAATTCATAATTTAGTTTCCCTTATGGGAGAAATGACATTTTTATTTATGGGCCCTTCACTCATCAGGTGGGTGCTGAAGTTTTTCTCCTTTCTCCAAGGCAAAATGCTTGCTGCAAGTGCATCTAAACAATCATCCTTTTAAAACAGATGTGTGAAATTTACAGGGCTGTCTAACGTAGGACTGATGCAATATATTTTTCCTCTTGTTAGTCACCACCCATCAGGGTGCTAGAATAAAACAAAGGGACTGAGAATAACATGGCCGACTGAGGGATCCTGGACCTTTTGGTCAAATTAGGAAGAGAATGCAAGTTTGCTTGATGAATTCCACTCCCTTGTTAAGTTTTTCAGCCATATTTTGATATGATGGAAGAGGAGTAATCCTTTCAGTGCTCTGTAAATAGTTGTTCAAGGGGAGAGTGAAAATAAAAGGTGTCAATTATCCTATACGCATTTGTTTTTCTTTCCTGTAAATGGAAAACTTTCTTCCTCTTTATACAATGTTTGGGCAGTGTGATAATTTGATATTCCCTCCCAACTTTCCAAGGGGATGTGGCAAAACATAGGAGAAAACTGGAACAGAAGCACAACCAATATTGTCACATTTATCCACAATATTCATTTTCTTCCCGCTTTTGCAAGCAATCAATAATCATTTATTTAGCATCCACAGGGTGTTCAGCTCTGTGCCAACTACTTCAATCAAATATTCAAAGCCATTCTAACACCACTGAAAACCGAAGCAACCACAGTTAGGGATAAATCACATGTCCCTCTTTTAAACTCATTGGGAAGAGGGAGCTATTTGAAAATAACAAATGGTTTTGTCATATTTTCCTTCCAATGTCTCAATAGATTTTGAATAAAGAAAACCAATGACTTAGTTAGAAATGATGTTTGATTTTAAAGCATATACATTTGCAAGCAGGAGGTGGGGGCAAAGATATGGCTGAAGTTTTAATAAAACATTACATGCAATTTGCTATTTTTGTCCTGTGGCAATTTTACCCAAAAGGAAAACCTAGAGTGCCTGGCACCTGTCCTGGCCCTCCTTGAAAGACCGCCATGTGTTCTCCTGTCGATGTACAAAGGGCAGTTCCTTTCTGCAGGCCAGGCTGTGGGAGCAAAGAACAGGTGCCTATTGCTATGGCCTGAGGGTGGACATGCCACTTTTTCCACTTTGCTTGGCATGAAAATATTCACTGTCACTCTCAGCCAGGTATTTTTGGCTTGGATGAATTAATTTTTCAATGAGTTGTGCTGAGCAAATTTCTGAAATACAATATTTATCAGCAAAGTACCCAAACCCCAAGGGAAACAGTAGGCCCAACAGCAGCAGACAATGTAGCCACCACCAAACTCCTGGAGTCACCCAATCCTGGTTCCTCCCACAGGGACAGTAGGTGGGGACCAACTGCTTAAGTAGCAACCAGACCCTCACCCACAGTGTGGTGAGGTGGACACTTGTGGTGAGGTGGGCAGATGCCGGGCCACTCTGGCTCCTCTCCTGGTGCAGAATGAAAGAAAATGGACTGCATAGCCCCACCTGTCCACCTGACCCTGCATGGCTCATGCCAGGCAGTTCTGTCTTGATCGGGGCAGGGCTTGTCTTGAGCCCCAGAGGACCCACTGACTTAATACCAAGGTGATAACCCTGAGATTATCTTCAGCATTAGGATGGGGAGGGGGACACACATGGCTAATTGGATCATTCCTACACACCAAGACCAAAAACAGCTATGAGCAGAACCCTGATTTCCCAAGCATTATTATAAAACCACTTCCTCATAGGTGATTCTGTCCTTAACAACCTGTTAGAGAGGTGAGAAGGGAGATAAAGGGAAATAAAATTAAAATATATGTTAAAATATATATGCACACCACACATACACACATGCATATATATATTTATATGTATGTATGTGTGTGTGTGTGTGTATACATACAGATACACAGACACATACATACAAATGCATCTATACATAAAGATATCTAATAATCCATATGTTTTCTGAAAATGAAATAGGCCCAGTATAATTTACCTTTTGAAACATTTCATATAAATATAAGTAAAAATTTTCTACCAACCCCAGTTGTCTAGTAATGAATAAGACCAGGGGCCAGCAAATTATGGCCTGCAGGCCAAATGTGGCCCACTGACCATTTTTGTCAATAAAGTTTTATTGGCACATGACCACACCCTTTTGTGTACACGTCAATGGTGTCTTCACTTTCATAGGATGGCAGAGTTGAACAGTGGCCACATAGACCGTATAGCCTCCAAAGCCTGAAATATTTACTATTTAGCCCTTGACAGAAAGAGTTAGCCACTCCCTGAAATGAGACCAACTGGTGAGGTGGTCAGTTATCAGCTTTGACCAAAGCAGAGTGGTCAAACCTGGTTTACCAGGATTTACCAAAACTACCTATGCAACAGAATCACCAGGCGCTTCTGAAAAGGTGCACTTTCCAGGGCCCACTGGCTCTGAAGCAGAATCTCCAGATGAGTGGGTGGAACAGGCAGGTTTAAGAAGTGCTAGTTGGCTCCCAGGAGTTCTGATAGCCACATCTCACCTCTCCTTCACTTTCCACCCTTTTCTGAGATCTTTCCTGTGCATTTTCTTGTTTAGTGTAAAGATACAATTATTATTCTCATTTTGCAGATGAGGAGGTAAGTTTTCTGTGATGTGTCTGCTGGTCACTCTAGAGCCAGGGCTCAGACTGAAGGGCAGAACCTCTTCTATCAGCCCCCTGACCCTTCCCCATGACCTTGAAAAGCCACAACCCTATAAAGTCCCAAATAAAGCAGAAAGTAAGCCTCAAAGACAGAGCTAGTTCATTAGCATGTAACCAGCAAATGCATACATTGTGCGTTTGGTATGCCCAGGAGAGCAGGATGCCTATTCAAGGAACTGTGCCCAGCACAAGGATGAGCAAGTTCACATATTCACCCATTCAATAAGCACTACTGTGTTCTAGGCACCAGGATAAGACAGCACTGTGACCAGGAAGGAGACAGCATGATGCTGCCCTCATGGAACATTCCAGAAGAGTTGGAAGGCAGGACCTTACCTAGATAATTCCACGAATATTGAGTGTTGAACTTACCCTTGGGTCTTGCCAGTCACACACCTACCTGGTCTCCTTTCCCTGAACCTCTGCTTCGCTCTCTCCTTCACTCAGCTCCTAACTCAGATGTCATCTTCCCAAAGACCTTTCCTGGCCAAGCTTCCCCTGTGAGTCCCCTACGCTGCTTGGTCTGGTTTCATGTTACTTCTTACCCTGACATATGGATTGATTCTGGTTTTCTCCGGTCTCTCCCTTACCGCAGGATGAAAACCTTCAGAGAGCAGGGCATGGTCTCATGTGAGATGGTGGTGGCGTTCCATATTTGCTCCTGCCTCCCTCCCTTTCTTACTCTCTCCCTCCATCTCCCCTTCCCATCCCACATTCCAGCCCCTAAAACATGAATGAACAACAGGGTTCTACCAGGGTATTAAGAATATGGGTACTGGAGCAGGGGGTTATGGTCCTAAAAGAAGGACTTGCAGGGAACGTCCTTAGCAATATCTGGAAATGAGTGGGTTTGGGTTAGGCCTTCAATGCAGAACGGACGTTTCTTATGGCCCCATCCAGTCTCCTCCTCTCCATCTCTGGCTCGCTCTGTGTCAGCTTTGTGAAGGGCTGCTGGCAGGGCCACCTTGGCCACTGTGGGATGGGGTGTGATAGATTTCCAGAGGGTACGCCTGAGAGGCTCTTCCTACAGCTCATCTGAGGGGCCCTTGGAGGGAGGACTGGTCACACCAGGGGTTCAGCACTCCTCACTTTGGTCCTTCCAGTTTCCCAGCTTGGTGCTCCTGTTCCTCACTCATTCCTCCTCCTAGATACACTTCCCAGTCAACTACAGCAGCAGGGGTGTTCTCAGGCTCTGGTGTCAGGGGAAGTCAGGCTGACCCCAATTTCAGCTCACCCATGATGTCTCCTACCACCTCACCCCCATCAAATGATCCAACCCACCCCTGACTTTGAATTCTAGTTCCCCAGGGGCTTTGGTGGTACCCTCCTCTTTTCTTGGAATGACTAACAGAATCTTCACAGGTCCTCCTAAGTGGCTGGCTCCGTGTCTTGCTCATGACAGAATCTCAAAAAATATTTGTTAAATATGATTTCACAATCATGAATCTATCCACATTTCTGAATAAGGAACAGTTCCTGTGTGTAAGGATCCTGCTGGAGTCCATGAATCAGCCTTATGGTGGAACACTGAGTTAAGTACCATTTAGAGGACCTGGTGTGACTCAGTGGCCCAGGAACTCAGCATGGTCCAGTTGCTTTCTGTCCTGAGGGTCAGTTCCTTCCCTAGGAGGGTCAACACTCAGGCACTTAGGCATGGAGGCAGGTCACAGAGAATGCCAGTGCCATAGGCTCCCCTCTGATTCCAAGCTGTCATCAAAGGGGACATAGGCCTGAAATAACACTGAGTGGTTTTCAGACGCATGCCAAGAGAGTATGAGGCTATCTCCTGTTGTGTTCAAATGCAGGGACAGTGGGCAGCTAGATACAGGCAAAGCTGTGCTTGCTCTAGCGGGCAGGCAGGAGCAAAAGTTGCTGACTCCTTAACAGTAAGCTCCTCTCTCCTGACCCTTCTCTATGCTCACAAGCATGGGGATGTTGGGCCTTTGCCCAAGCCCCATCCTGCCGCAAGGCGGGGTACAGGAAACGTTAGTTGAAATGATCACTGCTCCACCATTACTGGATTCTCCCTGCATTGGTTCAATAGGCTTCTATTTAACCGTTTGGATATAATTCAGCCAAGTGCACATTTCTCCAGATCAGGATTCTGTTTCTGTGCTGGATTTGAGCTCATCTCGTGCCCTGCTTGGAACCAGGAAGGATGCCTGAGTGAGTGATCGGCTCTTGATTGCCTGGCGGACCGGCCTCCCCAGCCCCTCTGACACCTGTCTTGGAGGCCTCCACCTACAGAGGCGGACAAACAGACTGCAGCAGCATTGCAAACAGCCAGGTGTGCGAGCCCTGATGGACAAGCCTGTCCTGTGTCTGTGTGGAGTGCTCACTATCGCCTTTCGCCACTTCCTGTGCCGGGGCACCCTGGGCTTGGGGCGAGGCCACCTTACTGTGTGACTCCGCTCCCTCCCTTCTCATGTGTCCCCTGGGTGTTCTAGCTCTTCATTCTCAGCAGAACTGCCTGGCCTGTGTTCCCAGCCAGCCCATCATGCAGGGGAACTGGGCCTCGGATTCTATTTCTCCTCCCTGCCCGGCGGATCACAAAGCACACCCTGCTTGGGTTTCCAGAGCATTTTCTCGTCCCAGCTTCTCTTTCCCAGGTCCTCCATCCGCCTTGGCTCAGGGCTTCTCTGTGTTCCTCACCCTGCAGTGAGAATTCAAATAGGATGACAGCCCTATTTTTAAGCAAAGGAAACAGCCTTCTGCAGGAGAACCGAAATGAGATGAAGAATACAGGGCCCAACCAGTCAAGTGCCCTTTTTAAAAGGATGAAAACAGAAAGTCTGAGATTTTTTTTTAAGAAGTAAAGAAGAATCTATACTGTCCCCCGCTTTCAAGGACTAAAGTAGTTTTATAAAAGTTACAGCTGGGGTCCTCTGAAGAAGGGGGCGGCCCTTTTAGCCGGCCCTTCCTTAGCTGGAAAACGAATTATTCCAGGTCTCGTGCCCAACACCCCCGACCCTGCCTCCAGGGAAGCCCTCAGTGGAGCTTCCTGCTGATCCGTGTCCAACCTCTCAGGCCCACCCGCTGCGTTATCCCTGCGGAGGCCAGCACGGTACACTCCCTGACCCCACCAGAACTTCAGAGAGGCTTCTGAAGCTCCCGAGTACTCCTCACTCATGTATTCACTCCACTGGCATTTTCTTAGCACCCTCCAGATGCCAACCACAGCTCTGGGCACCAGAGATGCAAGGTGAACTTCAACAGGACCCGCATTGTGCACTGCTGCTGGGAATGTAAAATACCACAGCCGCTGTGGAAAACAGCATGGCAGTTCCCCAGTCACATGAACATAGAAATTTCCTAATAATCCAGCAATTCCTCTCTGATATACATACCCCAAAACTGAAAGCAAGAACTTGAACAGACATTTGTACACCATGTTCACAGCAACACTGTTCACAGTAGCCAAAAGGTGAAGGCAACCAGAATGTCTATTGATGGATAAACAATAATATATGTGCATATGGCACACACACACGAGACAGGATTCAGCCTTCACAAGAATGGACATCCTGACCTACACGGCAACACGGATAAGCCTTGAAGACATTAGTGAAATAAGCCAGACACAGGAGGACAGATACTGTATGATTCCACTTCCATGAGGTATCTAGAGCAGTCAAATGCATAGAGACAGAAAGTAGAATGGGGGTTGCCAGAGCTGGGGCTGGGAAGCAATGGAGAGTTATTGTTTAATGGGTACACAGTCTCAATTTGGGAAGATAGGAAATTCTGGAGGTGGACAGAGGTGATGTTTGCACCACAACGTGAATGTACTTAATGCCACTAACTGTAAACTAAAAATGGTTAAAATAGTAAATTGTATGTTATGTGCATTTTGTCATAATTACATAATTAAAAGTAATTAAAAATGAATATGTAAGTAAAAACCACAGTCCCTGATCTCAAGGCTCTCCAAGTCTTGTGGCTCTGGGCAACTATTCCCAAGTCTCATCTGGGCACTTGCACAACCACTGTTGTCCACAGGAGTGATGAAAGAAAATCATACGATTTTTATTTATACTTACTTTTATCTCCTCTTTTACGACATCTGTATAGAACTTATAAGTACAATGGCTTGTGGTCATACTTTATAGACAAATAAATGGGCTGTCATCACAAGTGCCTTAAAAGTTCCTTTCTGGTGGGGATGAGTGATTGAAAGGAAAGTGGAGTCCCCCATCCTGGAGGACCGGCCTTTGTGGAGGGCCGAGAGACACTCCCAGAATTGGAATCGGCTCCTCCTTAGCGTGGAGAGGGTGGTGGCAGGGTTGGGGAGTGTCTTCATCCAAGCTGTGCTAATGACCACAAGTGGGGAGTGAGGATGGGGCCCATGGTCCACCAGGCCACCGACCACGCACTGGGAAGGCCAAGCAGGGGTGTAGAAACAGCCCACCACAGGACCTCACACCAGCACTGGCTCCCAGCTCCTTTTCCCTTCCTTCAAAGAAGATCATGGTTTATTTTAGGAGCCTTTTCTCACTGTTCCTGGGACTGCTTGTCACCCTGCAGAACTGCAGGCAGCTGAGCCTGGCACAGCCACTGTGGCTAACACCACCACCCAGCCAGCCTGGCCTGCATGGGCTCTCCCGCTACCAGGATTAGAGTCTGTCATAGACACCCCACAGTGGTGGATCTTCCTACAGCCCCCACTCAGGAGCAACTTGGGTCACGCTTTTCCAGGACAGTGCTGAGTGTAGCTGTCAACCATCCTTTGCACTGGTCCTCAGCAGGGTCCCACGCCAGCCACTGACAAACCTCTATCTTGGATGAGGTCCAGCCCCACCTGAGAGGGAGGGGAATTTACTGAGGCTTCCAAGGAAGATGCTCTTCCTTGATCTGGGAGATACTTTGCTCAGTAGCTGTGAAGTCCAGAACTTCTATAGCCATTCTCTCCCGAGAACACAGCTGACAGAAGGGAAGCCAGAGTGAACACACAGAAGGCAATCAGGTTCTCGATTCTTGGAGCAGCCAAATCAAAGCATCCCTGAGGTGTGCCTTACTACTGGATTCCAGTTCCACATGCAAATGAATCCCAAACTCTTTTAAAATTCAGTTTGAATTTATTATTTGCACCAAAAGCATCCTAACTATACACTGGCTATTTGATCTGGCTCCTATTATTTTTCTTGCTGGCTTTGATAGACTAGGGAACTCTCCATGGACTCCGCTCAGCTTGGAATTATTTTCAGCAGAGCATGGAGTGATGTGTTGGCTTCTGTTCTCCATTTTCTCTCAGAAGCCAATGAGTTCTATGAACACGAAATGTCTGAGAAAGGTCTCAGTCCATTTAGAAAGTTTATTTTGCCAAGATTGAGGATATGTCTGTGACACAGCCTCAGGAAGCCCAAGGAGGTTGGGAGTACAGTTTGCTTCTATACATTTTAGGGAGACAGGAGACATCAATTAGCATGTGTAAGATGTACACTAGTTAGGTTCAGTAAGGCAGGACAACTTGAAGTGGGGGCTTCTAGGTTAGAAGAAGATAAGAGACAAAAGGTTGCATTCTTTTGAGTCCTTGACCAGCCTTCCACTGAATTTAGTCTGGCTCAATAAATCTGCATTTTTACATAAACAATAGGGGAGAGGGAGCAATCAGATATGCATTTGTCTCAGGTGAGCCTCAGAGGGATGACTTTGAATAAAATGAGAGGAAGGTTTGCCCTAAGCAGTTCCCAGCTTGACTTTTCCCTTTAGCTTATAGATTTGGGGGTACTTTTGTTAATTATTGTGAATGAGATCATTTTATTGATTTGTTTTTTGGTCCGTTGATTTTTGCATGCTGACTTTTGTGTCCTGTAAGTTTACAGAATGTATTAATCTAACAGTTTTGGTAGAGTCTTTAGGATTTTCTATATTTAAGATCATGTCATCTGCACACAGAAACAATTTAACTTCTTTCTTATTTGGACGCCTTTTGTTTCTTTCTCATGCCTGAGTGCTCTGGTGAGGACTTCAGTACTGTGTCGAACAGACGTGGTGAAAATGGGCATCCTTGTCTTGTTCCTGATCTTATAGAAAAAGGTTTTCTCCAATGGTGAAAATTTTTTTCACCATTAAGGATAATGTTAGTGAGACAAGATAGTTCCCTTCATGGGATTTGCAAAGGGGTTGGCTCATTTACTCAGCCCACAGCTCTCAACACCCTCATCCAGGTGAGCAGCTGCAGGGGCCAGGATGAGTGCTTCTGGGTGCCTCCAGGAGTAGAACTCTTTGTGGCCCTGCAGCAGCATCTGGGGAATACCTGTAACCTTCAAAGCCCCAGAAGGTGTATGTTGCAGTGTGCTTTTTTTAGCTTTGCCACACTATATGGCTTATGTGTTTAACAGCTCAGTAGAGGGTCATGATAACAGCCTTTTACACCTGCCCTCTTAGTAGCCAATTTCTTGTCTTGTCCAACATCCAGAAAAAATCAGGTCACATGGATGAAGTGAAGGGTGGTGAATAAGGAGGATTTTATTGGGCAGTGGAAGTGGCTCTCAGTGGGATGGGAGCTGGAAAGGAGATGGAATGGGAAGGTAGTCTTCTCCTGGAGTTAAGCCGTCCCCCGCTGAACTCTTGTCTGAAGTCCCACTGTCAAGCTGTCCCTCTGAAGTCAAGCTCCTTCTTTCTGATGTCTGGCTGCTTCTCTTCTCTCCTTCTCTGCTGTTCCACAGACAGTGGAGTCTGGGGGTTTTATGGGTACAGGATGGGGGATTGGGCAGGGTGGTTTTGAAAAAGGCAACATTTGGGCAGGAAAACAGGAATGCTTTTTTCACATTGGTCTGTGGGTCCAGGCTTGAGGGTAGGGCTTCACCAGGGACCCTTCTCTGCCTAGTATTTCCCTGCCTCCTGTCCATATCATTAGCTGTGGGCTTATCATATATCATCTTTATCTTGTGGAGGTACATTCTTTCTATACCTAATTTATTGAGAGTTTAACATCATAAAAGGATGTAATATTTTGTCAAGTGTTTTTTAGGCATCTATTCAGATGACTGTCAGGTTTTGTCTTTTATTTTGTTAATGTGGTGTATCACATTTATTGATTTCCCTATGTTAAACTGTATTTATGTAGCTGCCCAATGGGTTCACTTTGCTTGCTGCCTAGACAGAGCTGATTTATCAAGACAGGGGAATTGCAATGAAGAAAGAGTAATTAACACAGAGCCAGCTGTTCGGGAGACTGGAGTTTTATTATTACTCAAATCAGTCTCCCTGAGCATTTGGGGATCAGAGTTTTTAAAGATAATTTGGTGGGTAGGGGCTTGGGAAGTAAGGAGTGCTGATTGGTCAGGTTAGAGATGGAATCATAACTTTGAAGTGAACTTTTCTTGCTGTTTTCTCCTCCTGCAGGGGGATGGCAGAACTGGTTGAGCCAAATTACTGGTCTGGGTGGTGTCCACTGATCCCTCCAGTGCAGGGTCTGCAAAATATCTCAAGCACTGATCTAAGGCTTTACAACAGTGATGTTATCCCAGAAGCAATTTGGGGAGCTTCAGACTCTTGGAGCCAGAGGTTGCATGACTCCTGAACCGTAATTTCTATTCTTGTAGCTAATTTGTTACTCCTGCAAAGGTAGACTGGTCCCCAGGCAAGAAGAGAGTCTTCTTGGGAAAGGGCTATTATCAGTTTTGTTTCAGAGTCAAACCATGAACTGAATTCCTTTCCAGTTAGTTCAGCCTATGCCTAGGAATGAACAAGGACAGCTTAAAGGTTAGAAGCAGGATAGAGTCTATTAGGTCTGATCTCTTTCACTGTCATAATTTCCTCAGTTATAATGTTTGCAAAGGTGTTGACTTACATCTCAGGGATAAATCCACTTGACCATGGTGAATGATTTTTATAATGTGCTATTGAATTCAGTTTGCTAATATTTTGTTTAGCATTTTTGTATCTATGTACATCAGGGATATTGGCCTGTATTTTTTTTTTTCTTGTAGTGTCCTTGTCTGCCTTTGACACCAACGTAATGCTAGCCTCACAAAATGAGTTTGGAAGTACTCTCTCTTCTTCAGATTTTTTGGAAGAGTTTCAGAAGGACTGGTATTAGTTTTGCCTTAAATGTTTAGTAGAGTTCAGCAGTAAAGCCACCGGGTCCTGGGATATTCTTTGATGAGAGAATTTTTATTACTGATTCGATCACTTTTATTGTTATTGTTCTGCTCAGATTTTTAATTTCTTCATGATTCAGTCTTGGTAGATTGTATGTTTCTTGAAATTTATCCATTTCTTTCAGGTTATTCAATGTGTTGGCATGTAACTGTTTACAGTAGTATCTTAATATTCGTTGTTTCTGTGGTATCAGTTGTAAGGTCTCTTCTTTCACTTCCGGTTTTATTTATTTGAGTCTTCTCTCTTTTTTTCTTAGCCTAGCTAAGAATTTTTTCTGTCGTGTTTATCTTTTCAAAATATTAACACTTTTAATTTTATTAATCTTTTCTATTGTTTGTCTAGTCTCTTTTATTTATTTCTGCTCTAGTCATTATTATTTTTTTTCTTCTACTAAATTTGGGCTTAATTTTTTTCCTACTTCCTTGAGGTATAACATTAGTTGGCTTATTTGAGATCTTTCTTTTTTGATGTACGTTTTTATTGCTACAACCTTCCTTGTTAGAATTGCTTTTGCTGCATCTCATAAGTTTTGGTATGCTGTGTTTCCATTTGTCTCAAGATATATGTAAATTTCATTTTTAATTTCCATTTTAATCCATTGGTTGTTCAGGAGTATGTTGTTTAATTTCCATATATTTGTAAATTTTCCAAAATTCCTCCCATTATTGATTTCTAGTTTCATACTATTGTTGTCAGAAAAGATATGATTTCAACCTTAAATTTGTTAAGACTTGTTTCATGGGCTAACATACAATCTATCCTGAAGAATGTTCTGTATGTACTTGAGAAGAATGTGTATTCTGATGATGCTGGATGGAATGTTACATATGTCTGTTAGGTCCATTTGGCTTAAAATGTAATTAAAGCCCAATGTTTCCTTATTGATTTTTCTATCCGAATGATCTGTCCATTCTTGAAAATATTGAAGTCCTCTACTATTATTATATTGTAGTCCATCCCTCCTTTCATATCTATTAATATATGCTTTATATCTTTAGGTGCTCTTGTGTATATATATATATTAGGTGCATATACACAAACACATACAATTGTTATATCTTCTTGATTAATTGACCACATTATTAGTATCTATTGACCTTCTTTGTCAATTTTTACAGTGTTTTGCTTAAAGTTTATTTTATCTAATGTAAATATAGCTACTCCTGATCTTTCTTGGTTTGTATTTGAGTGAGGTTTCTTTTCTATCCCTTCACTTCCAAACTATGAGTGAGTCTCTTGCAGGCAACATGTAGTTGCATCTTCCTTTTAAAACTATCCATCCAGCCACTCTGTTATCTTTTGATTGAAAAATTTAATTGACTTATATTTGAGATGATTATTGGTAGATAAAAACTTACTAATGCTTTTTTACTTATATATTTTCTGGCTTTTTGTAGATCCTTTGTCTCTGTCTTCCTCTCTTTCTGTCTTCCTTTGTGATTAAATAATTTTCTATAGTGGGATCCTTTGATTCCTTACCATTTATCTTTTCTTTTTAATCTATTATAGGCTTTTGCTTTGTGGTTGCCATGAGGCTTACATAAACCACCTTTCTGCTCTGGTCTATTAATCCTTCTGATTTCAACACCTCTTCTGTCTACATGAACCCTGGCCCAATCACAGACACAAATAATGGGAGGGAGTGATAAGACACAGTGTATTTGCTTGGGGCAAAGGAAAGAACCAAGCACTATGATTTCAAGCATCTCTATTACTCTCACTCCATTTCCCATAGTTGCCTCATTTTCTTCATATATCACCAGTCTCCATATTCGTAGATACAAGGAACATTTTAATACTTACTTACATCTCAGCTAATTGTGTTCGCAAGATGCTTCCAACACTGTGATCTTTAATCGAATTAATAGGCTTAAGCCCTGTTTTTATTTTCTCTTGTCTTGCCTTGCTTTCGTTCTGTCAGTCGAGTTATTATATAGAAAGTAACTGAAGTAACTGCAGCTTATTCTTCTCTGGCTCATATATCCTGATGTCATTTGTCTTGCTGCTGCTCTTTCGCCTCATTTATTTCAAGAATTACGTGAACATTCACAGGTGTTAAATTAAAAATATACACAACCTTGTAACAGGGAGTTATCATTTGCATAAAACACTGCCACCTGACAGCCTTGTAAGCCATTATGGACAAGACAAGACTTAAACATGAAGTTCAAGGCTGCCTTGTCATACACAGCAGATGTCTCCTGGAAAACTCACTGTAAGTCAAAAATACTACAGTTTGGGTCATGCCTGAAATGCACAAAAGGATTTTTTTTTTTCAACAAACTGGTAGTAAGTTACTTTCTACAATTAAAAATGCTTATAGAAATATTAATTACTTGCAAAGGTAGCTCCAAGTTTAAGTTGTGGCAATATTTTCTTAAGCAGGTTCTAGCTAACTGACAGCTTGGCTCTCCACAGGAGTGGCCCTTAAATCCCATGATCCTTCTTACAAGATAACTGGATAATGGGTGAAAGTTCAATTCAAGTTTAGTCAATAGAATTCTCTCCAAGTGGCTTGGCAATCGAAATAACTTCATCTCCTAAAGACAGGGAGACTCAGTCAATTAGCCCTGATAGTCCAATCAGGAAGGAAATATAGACTGAAGCCTGCCATTTTGGGCCAACCAAGACAGAACCATGTGCATGGGTGTCACCTGAGAGAGCAGAAAAAGCAGTTTGGCAGCAACAATGTAAGGGGTGAGGAAGATGCCAGAGCACCTTACCCAAGCTCACCTGCCCTGACTATATTTAGAATCCAAAAAATACACTTTTATTCTAACCATAAATCCTGCATTACTTGTGCAGTCACCCTGGCTAGTATGCATTCAATGATTCACTGGATGATGCTTTAGACAATGAAACACAAACACCCAGTGGCCTCTTATCCACTCATCTTTCTTCACACTAGAAACCTCTCCCAGGCAGCCAGCTTCACTCACTCTGCCTTCGTTTTTCCTTTCTTTCTAATTTACCAGCTGTTCATAAATGGCCTCTGGAGAAGCCTCCAGTGACACACTGCCAATTATCTTCTATGAAGAAGCCCAAGTCCTCATGATGGGAATTTCCAAATCTTAGTGCACTCATGCCTTAGTTCTAATTAACAGAATTATAAAGTTCAAGGGAACTTTATATGAAAGGACCATATGGTCCAAATTTACAAGGTAATCCTGACATCAAATATTCTGTTTAATTTGTAATTAATCTATTCTCATTTTGTTTCAGAAAATGTTTTCCTTCAGGCTACGCATGGTGGTTCACACCTGTAATCCTAGCACTTTGGGAGGTCAAGGCAGGAGGATTGCTTGAGCCCAGGAGTTCAGAACCAGCCTGAGCAACATGGCAGGACCCCACCTGTACAAAAAATAAAAATAATTTTCAGGTGTGGTGGTGCACACCTGTGGTCCCAGCTACTCAGGAGGCTGAGGCAAGAGTGACATGGTTTGGC
Source organism: Saguinus oedipus (assembly GCA_031835075.1). NCBI lineage: Eukaryota > Metazoa > Chordata > Mammalia > Primates > Cebidae > Saguinus > Saguinus oedipus. The sequence goes on from CM063179.1 coordinate 132,408,529, forward strand.
TGTGTCCCCACCCAAATCTCATCTTGAATTCCCATGTGTTATGGGAGAAACCCAGTGGGAAGTAAGTGAATCATGAGGGCAAGTCTTTCCCATGCTGATTTCGTGATAATGAATAAGTTTCATGAGATCTGATGGCTTTAAAAAGAGGAGTTCCCCTGCACAAGTTCTCTCTCTGCCTGCTGCCATCCAAGTGATATGTGACTTGTTCCTCCTTGACTTCCTCCATGATTGTGAGGCTTCTCTGGCCAAGTGGAACTGTGAGTCCAATTAAAACTCTTTCTTCTGTAAATTTCTCAGTCTTGGGTATATCTTTATCAGCAACATGAAAAGAGGTGAATACAAAGAGGATTACTTTGGCCTGGGAGGTTGAGGCTGCAGTGAACCATGATTGCACCACTAAACTCCAGCCAGTGTGACAGAGCAAGACCCTGTCTAAATAAAGTTCCCCTTCCATCTTCTAGGGATCAAATAATAAGTGTGGACCTAGTGGGTAATCTCAAGATGCTTACAGTCTAGTGGAAGGTTAAAGAAGTACACGTTAGTCAGGATTCTTGGGGTTACAAATGACAGAAACCCACCTAAACCAGGCTGGACAAAGAGAGGAACCCATTGGCTCAAGGAATCCAAAGATAGTTTAAAGAATCAAGCTGACAAAAGTGCAAGAACTCAAGAAATCAGAACCAACCTGGTTCTCCATCTGGATTCTTCCTCTGCATACACCAGTGAGGTTTAGTTTATTGACCAATAAAATGGGAGGATAATGTCTACCTTAGAATTTGGGGGTAAAGATTACATTTTAAACACCTTGGGGAAGTGCTGAGAATTGTGCAAGGTAGGAGCTCAATAAATGTCCCTATTTTCTCTTATAAATGTTCCACAGTACTTCTAAAACACTAAGCACACAAATGCAGCAAATCCCAAGAACAAAGAATTCGTTACCATACATGCTTTAGGTAGGATGCAATGGAAAATGGAAAACTGAAGAAAAGGGGAGAAACGGAGATAAAGAGACTTTTAAGTAATTAGGGAGAATCTTCCAGGCATCTTCCAGTCTGACAGAGACATTCTTTCTTCACAAAACCAAACAGGTATATTCAACTCTTCCCCCTCCCAGGGACGTTGCAGGAAATTATCTTGAAGAAAGTGTTATCAAAAACGAAACCACACTTCCTAAATTTCCAACAGTTACACAATAGGCAAAATATTAAAATGGAATACATAGAGCTAGAAAAATAGAAATACATTTATAATGCCTATGGATCTGAGTTAGAAAATTTTTATGGATTCAAGAATGAATTTGGAATCACTTGAGACTGAGAACTTTCTGGAATTAGCATATGAAAAATAAGCAAGCATTCTGAAATCAGGCAGCATGGACTGATGCTGATTAGTATATTAGGAGTAGAAAAACTCATGAAGATCAACATGGATACAAAAGAACCCAGAACAAAACTGCCTTCACCAACCCTGGCTGAGGATTCACCAGTAACCAGATGAAGAGAGATCTGGAGGAAATAATGTGAATGATCAAAAATACATTTTTTAAAAACTGCCAAAGGTGCTAATTAGAATATTTTAGAAACAACTGCAAAGTCTATGTGAAAACAGCACATTATGTAATATAAACTTACACACACAGAGAAAGCCATTGAAATGGAATATGCTAAAATATTAACAATGGTCTGTTTGTCGGGCAGCACTACAGGCAACCTGCTCTTCATTTCTTTTCTGTAATGAATATGTATTACTCTTATTAAAAAATGATTTTAGGAGTAGACAATTCTCAAAAGAAGATATACAAATCACCAAAAAAAAAAAAAATGAAACATGCTCAATTTCATTAATGATCAGAGAAATGCAAATCAAAACCGTAATGCAATATGACCTTTCTCCTGCAACAATGCCCATAATCAAAAACTCAAAAAACAGTGGATGTTGGCATGGATGAGATAATCAAGGAACACTTTTACACTGCTTGTGGGAATGTAAACTAGCCACTATGGAAAACAGTGTGGAGATTCCTTATAGGACTAAGAGTAGAGCTATCATTTGATCCAGCAATCCCACTACTGGGTATCTACTCAGAGGAAAAGAAGTCGTTATATGAAAAAGGAACTTGCACACACGTTTATAGCAGCACAGTTCGCAACTGCAAAATCATGGAACCAACCCAAATGCCCATCAGTTACACACACACACACACACACACACACACACACACGCTGGAATACTACTCAACTATAAAAAGGAATGAATTAACTGCATCTGCAGCAACCTGGGTGAAACCGGAGACTATTAATCTAAAGAAGTAACTGAAGAATGGAAAACCCAATACCATATGTTCTCACTGATATGTGGAAGCTAAGCTATGAGGACTCAAAGACATAAGAATGATACCATGGACTTTGGAGGTTGTGGGGAAAAGTGGGAGAGGACAAGGGATAAAAGACTACAAATAGGGTGCAGGGTATACTGTTGGGGTGACGGGTGCAGCAAAATCTCACAAACTACCAATAAAGAACTTAGTTGGCTGGGCACAGTGCCTCAAGCCTGTAATCCCAGCACTTTGGGAGGCCAAGGCAGATGGATCACCTGAGGTCAGGGATTCAAGGCCAGCCTGGCCAACATGGTAAAACCCCAATTTTATAAAAATAAGAAAAATTAGCTGTGCATGGTTATGGGTGCCTGTAACCCCAATTACTTGGGAGGCTGAGGCAGGAGACTCTCTTGAACCTGGGTGGCAGAGGTTGCAGTGAGCCAAGATTGTGCCATTGAATTCCAGTCTGAGTGACAAGAGTGAAACTCTGTCTCAATAAAAGGAAAAAAAAAATAACTTAGTCATGTAACCAAATACCATCTGTACCCCAATAATCTATGGAAAAAAATAAAAAATAAAAAAGCTATAAGGGAGGGAGTCAAAAAATAAAAATAAATAAAATTATAAGGGATATAGTCAAAAATAAAATAAAAAGAATACAGTAAAAGTAATGGGATGTCCCTTCTAATAGTAGGTTATAAAACAACTTCCATCTTGAAGTTTTTCTTGCTTTCTGGCTTTCAGGGAAGCCAGATATCACTTTGTGAGCTACCTTTTGAAGAGGTCCATGTGGCAAGGAACTGAGAGAATCCTGTGATCAACAGCCAGCAGTCAGCTGGACCCTGGTAACAGCTACATGAATGAGTTTGGACAAGGACATTCACCCATCCAAGCCTTTAGATGAAAACCTCAATCTCTGCTGACAGCCTGACTAAAACTTCAAGAGATAATTTGAGCCAGAGAAAACCCAACTAAGGACCAGACGCAGTGGCTTATGCCTGTAATCCCAGCACTTTGGGAGGCTGAGGTGGGTGGATCACCGGAGGTCAGGAGTTCGAGACCAGCTTGGCCAATATCGTGAAACTTCATCTCTACTAAAAATACAAAAATTAGTTGGGCATGGGGGCATGTGCCTGTAATTCCAGCTACTTGAGAGGCAGAGACAGGAGAATTGCTTGAACCAGGGAGGTGGAGGTTGCAGTGAGCCGAGATTGTCACTGCATTCCAGCCTGGGCAACAGAGGGAGACTCTGTCTCAAAAAAGGAAAACTAAGCTGTGCCCGGATTCTTGACCCAAAGAAATTATAAGATAATAAATGTTTGCTATTTCAGATTGCTAAAATACCAAAACCAAACCAAAGAAAACAAAAACGATTTTAGGAAAATGTTTTAAAATGACTTCTGTGGTTGCTAAGAGAGGGACGAGGAAAATTGGACTGAAGTTTCAAGAAAAGTACCCAGAGCATAAATTCAAGGGCACCACAGTATGACTAACACTTCCTGGGTGTTCCAGTGGCCGGGCACAGTGCAGAGAAGCAGCACATTTCATCTTCACAGCAACCCCACAGGCTGATGCTATGACTCCCCCCATGTTATAAAAGGATAAAGTGAGGCACAGAAAAGGGAGTGATGTGCTCAAGGTCACCCACCTGGGCAGAGGCACAGCCAGGACAGGTACTCAAGCCCATCAGACCCCAGAGAACACACCCTCTAACCTGTAGTGGAGCAATTCTCGCCATCAGAGCCCATTGGTTCACATGAGATGTTCCATTAAAACAACTGGAAAAATGAGCTGGGTGTGGTGACTCACACCTGTAATCCCAGCACTTTGGGAGGCAGAGGTGGCTGGATCACAAGGTCTGGAGTTCGAGACCAGCCTAGCCAACATGGTGAAACCCCTTCTCTACAAAAAATACAAAAATTAGCTGGGCGTGGTGGTGGGCGCCTGTAATCCCAGCTACTTGGGAGGTTGAAGAGGAGAATCACTTGAAACTGGAAGGCGGAGGTGGCAGTGAGCCAAGATTGCACCATTGCACTCCAGCCTGGGTGAAAGGGTGAAACTCAGTCTCATAAAAAACTATTGCAAAAATCACTCATTCAATTCTCATAAGAGTCCTGGGGCAGGTAGAGAAGCTATATCTCAAAGAAGTCAGGTTCCCAGTCCATACTCATACAGCTGGTAGGGGCACAGCACCCACGCAGCCCTCCTTTTTCTACACGGTGGCCACAACCCACACCACCAGGAGAGGTGGGATTTCAACTATGCTCTTCCCACCTAGGACCAGGGCTTTCGTCCAGGAAATTCAATAGCACGTTCAACAGCTGTTCATAAAGCACTGCCCTGGGGGTTGATCATCAGGGATCCAAAGACAGAACTTTGTCAATGTTTCTCTTTCAAGGGGCACACATTCTGTTGGGGTACATATGGCACACACAGTCACAAGGCAATATGACGATGATTGTGATGATGGCAGGTGTGAGGTTTACACGTCTTCCATGGAAGACCCAGGAGAGTGCCCAAGAAGTCCAGACAATAAGAAAAGAAGCCTATTAGACTGTTGCGAGCCAGCATCAAAGATTGATTCTCTTGTTGAATTGAAGACAGTACCTTGAGCATCTGTAACCAGAGCACAGGGAAGAGATTCAGCTTCGCATGGAAGCTGAACCCAGAGGTGCATTCTTCCTTGCTTTACCTCCTGTTCTCCTCTGTAATCCAGTTAGCACACTGTTGATTTTAGTTTTGTTGGTCAGTAAGTGCATTTTAGGCTATGGGATATATGTGCATAATGCTATGCTGAGTGCAAGCATGGGAGCCAACCTTCTTGCTGATGTTCAGACTCCTCATTCCTGACCTCGCGTTCTAGAAGGGCTGACTGCAGCTGTTGCTCGGTGGTATTGAGTCGGATCTGTGGTTAGCCCAGAGGATACTGATTCAGGCGGGTAGAGAAGAAAGAATGAGGACATTGGGAGCTGGGTTCCTAATTTCAATTCTGTTCGTGACTGTGTTTTCTCCCCTCCCTATGCCTTTTACTCCCTTTTCAAAATAAGTGGTCTTGAATATTGGACCAGATGCAGTGCTGCAAAGCTGCATTTAATGCACTTTTATTCATCCAGGAAGCTTTGAAATGTGCCCAGAAATACAGCAGTGGACGAACTTAAAAGGTCCAGAACCCAGAACCTAGAGAAGCAAACTAAATCTGAGCAAGGGCAGTCTGTGGTCAGGGGTAGGTACCAGGCTTTGCAAGTGTGCCGGTGGGGTCCAGCCCAATCCAACACCCTGTAGACCACACAGGTGTGAACCAACTGAGAACTTGGCCATTCTTCCAGCTGGCACATCGGATGCAGATTTGCCCAATAAGCCATGTGTTTTCCTCACTGTGTGACCTCTCCCTTTAGACTTCTCAAACATGGATGCCTGCTAGAAACAGAACTGCCTGTTATTGTATCTTCGGGAAATTCAAAATTACTGAAGATTGTGGATGCATTAACACTGTAACACAGACCACCCACACAAAAATAGGGGGTAGAAGATAAAGTTTGGTCCTCAGTGAAGCTCTTCCCTGTTCCCCAAACTCTAAGAAATTTTCTCATGCAAGTGTCTGACGTGCTGCTGGTCTTCCTCCCCGCACATTGTGTTGGTTTTGCCGTGGGGTTGTTTCTGTGTTTGCCTCACCAGCAGCACTCTACCACTTCCCTTTGAGGACCTGTGGAGCCCTTCTGAGCCAATCAGGACTTCGGTTCTACTGGCTCTGGACGCAGCATCAGAATCCTCATTCACTTTCACAGGCAGACACAGCCAGTAAGCCAGAACCTGCACGGAAATAACTCAATCTGTTGCCATCCAGAGTCTAGACAAGGAGCCAGGGAAAGCCTCTTACTTACTTTGCTTTTTTCCCCCTTGGGGCACAGGAAATGGTCTCAACACTATTCATTTGCCTGCCTTTGCCTTAGGTTCTCACCTGCATTCGAATAAAAAAAGAAGCCAAATCCTCTTACCAAAAGCAAATAGAGCTTGGGAATGCTCTAATCCAAATGTCATAATCTCTCTGAGAAGAGAGCCTACAGACAGATTTGACAGGGCACCTACTCCCCCTTTCCCTTGCTCACTTTATTCCTGCAGGACATGAGGAGCTGCTCTCTCCAGAGGGTGAGGAAGGAGGTGCCAGCTTCTCCAACAGGTCAGTGTGGTCACCTTTTGGGAAACCTTTGCCAGAATTCCACCTTCACAGACATCTGATCCTATAGTGCTGTGGGTCCCCCAAAAGTTCTGGATGTGAACATTGGGGGCTCTTGTTCATCCTCCAGGGTTTTCAAAGCAGTGCTTCGGCAGTACCTGATGCCACCTCATTTCTGTAGGGATGAAGGATGTGGGGAAGCCCAGGACCATATAATGGGTGTGAATTCCTACTGGGAAATCCTTTTTCTTCTAGATGTAAAATATCCAAAAGAGACTACGTGATCCACTTCTAATAGACATTCATGAAACAACCTATGCAATCCATCAAAAGGGTACTCTCTGCACTGAACTTACAGATGGAAACTATTGGTCTAATAGAATCAGAATCGCCTGGAAGGTAAAGATGGGGGCAGAAGAGGCTTACGGTTTTTAAAATAGTTTTGAGCACTGAAGAGTTGATTCCATTAAACTGCTGAGTCTAATAAAAGGAAATTCCCTTCAAAAAGAAGGAACGTAAGTATTTATATGAAAGGAGAAAAAATACATCCCTCAGGAACTAAGCAATAAACACATGTAAAAATGTGATAAGGAGACATTAAAAAATCACCACATTACATTCAGCTAGTTTCAATGACTTCAGTACTACAAAAACAAGAACAAATCCATGGATCAAGCACTAATCCTGGGCTGCCAGTGCGCCCCAAGTTCCACCTAGCAAAGCCAGAGTGCTGTCTCAAGAGGCAGTGTCTGGAGCCTGAGGATTCATGTCCACTCAGTGTGTTGAGATGGTCTGGCTGTCCTTCACAGTTAGAGGGCACCTGGTTCCAGTGGTTTAGCAGACAGAGCCCCTGGGAACTGTCAGCCCTGATGCCAGAAGTGGGGAGCTGCTGTGACCAGATATGAGGTCGAACAGGCAGAGATGCAGAGTATGAGCAAGATTGGGTTTGGATACCAGAACCTAGGGACCGCTGTGAGGGCAGAGCCAGCAGAGCCAGCAGACAGGAGTCCAGGGAAGCTGAGAGGCTTGCCAGCCAGGCCACTGTACCTGCTGGGGTGGAATTTAGTTATGGCAGGATCTTTCCAGAAGGCATACTTCACCCACCCTACCCCCAGACCCACTGCCTCTGATCTTAAAGACACCTGACTCCACACCCAGGACCTGCAAGGGGCCACACAGAGGAGGATCTGCCAGCTGCCTCTCCATGTCGGGTGGGAGCAGCTGACACAGGGACTGCTCTGAGGAGGAGCACAGAGGCCCACAGCCAGTCCAGATGCCCAGTGATCCAGGGGCAGTGGGAGGAAGTTGGTGCAGCCATGACCTCTATCACCTAAGGCCAGTGGTTTACAACTGGAGACAATTTAGCCACCCCTTTTTCCCACCCCCCAGGGATAGTTAACAACGTCTGGAGGCATGTGTGGTTGTCACAGCTGGGAGGCACAAGCAGCCTCTGGTGGCTACAGGCCAGGATGCAGCTAACATCTTACAATGCGAAGGATGGCCCCCACCACAAGACGATCTAGCCCCACACATCAATAGTGCTGAGACTGAGGAGGCTTACCTCAGACCAACCAGTAGGTCATGAAATGTTTCAAATGCAAAATGGTGCTGCAGCTCATACACGGCTGGTACATCGCTGGAAGTCTCTGCCTTCTTAGAATGTCTTCCTTGAATTCGGATATCCCATAGAGCTGCGCAAATGCCCCAGTTCTCAATCACACCGTGCAAAAGGTGATCTGGAGGGTCTCCACACCTGGCTGGCTGCTTCTGTTTCACTCATCTGTTTCCATACACGTGCTCCTTTGTGGGTGGAGATACCCGGAAGAAAACCAGTTTAGGAGAAATGAATTGTTCCCTCCCCCTGTTATGAAAAAAGAAAGCTGCCACTTGACTAAACAGGGGTCATTACCCTTTGAAAGATATCTTCCCTTTTGTCTGATTCAAACTAGCCATTTTTCATGTAAAATACAAGCTAACCGGGGATATTACATTTCTACTCTTTTATAATACAGATTAGAAAGATGAAGAGAAATCTGCCATAAACAATAGAGAAAGCCATTATTCAGATGAAGAACAGCCTGCAGAAGGGCCAGTTTGCTGGAGATGCAAGCCCTCTAAGCTGCAGGTGACTCAAGAGCAATAATTCGCAGGCTGGGCTACACAACAGACTCACCTGAGAAGCTTTAGAAGAACCTGCCAAAGCTTAGGCCACACCCCTGAACAATTATATCAGAACCTCTAACACAAAGACTGGGCACTCAATAGCTCGCATAAGAACCCCTGGCTGGCTTGTCACAGCTCAGCCTGCTGGCCTGCCCCAGGGTTTCCACTCTGTAGGTGAGGTTGGAGCCTAGTAGATTGCATTTCTAAGAGTTGCCAGCTGGGCACGGTGGCTCACACCTGTAACCCCAGCACTTTGGGAGGCTGAGGCAGGTGGATCACAAGGTCAGGAGTTCAAGACCAGCCTGGCCAATATGGTGAAACCCCGTCTCTACTAAAAGTAAAACAATTAGTCAGATGTGGTGGTGCGCGCTTGTAATCGCAGCTACTTGGGAGGCTGAGGCAGAAGAATCACTGGAACCCAGGAGGTGGAGTTTGCAGTGAGTTGAGATTGTGCCATTGCATACCAGCCTGGGCAATAAAGCAAGACTCCATCTCAAAAAAACAAGTTCTCTGGTGCCTCTTGTCGGGCTGGTCTGGGAAGCTCACTTTGAGACCTACCGCTCTCAGGGAGAGATCCAGGTGTTACAGGAATGGGGTCCTGATCCAGACCCCAAGAGAGGGTTCTTGGATCTTGCATAAGAAAGAATTCAGGGCAAGTCCATAAAGTGAAAGCAAGTTTATTAGGAAAGTAAAGTAATAAAGCAATGGCAGCTCCACAGACAGGGTGGCCCTGAGGGCTGCCAGGTGCCCATTTCTATGATTATTTCTTGATGATATGTTAAACAAGGGGTGGATAGTTGACACCTCCCCTTTTAGATGATATGGGGTAACTTCCTGATGTTGCCATGACATTTGTAAACTGGTATGGTGCTGGTGGGAGGGTGGCAGAGGACGAATAGAGGTCACTCTCGTCACCATCTTGGTTTTGGTGGGTTTTATCAGCAAGGTCTTCATGACCCGTATCTTGTGCTGATCTCCTATCTCATCCCGTGACTTAGAATACCTTAACCATCTGGGAATGCAGCCCAGTAGGTCTCAGCTTCATTTTACCCAGCTCCTATTTAAGATGGAGTTGCTCTGGGTTACATGCCTCCTCAGGGAGATGGATTTGAGGTTTCCTCCTTTCTCCTTGTTTGGTGGTCCTATGATTTGTGGAAAAAAAGAATTGTGGGGCCCCAAAATCACTAAGCTAAAGGGAAAACTCAAGCTAAGAACTGCTGAAGGCAAACCTGCCTCCCATTCTATTCAAAGTTGCCCCTCTCTCACTGAATAAACACATATCTGATTTCGGCCTTTGGAGAGGCTAGTCAGAAACTCAAAAGAATGCAGCCATTTGTCTCTTAACTACCTAATGTAAGGTCTTTTAGTCTAACTGGCTGCACCATAGTCCATACCCTAAGTCAAGCCATGGAGACCCCCATGACCTGCCCATACACCTCTGGATGGCCTCCTAGAATTAGAAAGTCTGAGGTAACTGGAAAACCACAAAAGGAAAAGAATGACCAACCATTGTAGTAACTAATTAACTTTGAGACATACTTCTATTGTTCCTTACTTCCACCTCAGCTGATAAGGCAACTGGACTCTGTAACCGACCTTGCTCAACTGATAGGTCAACCTCGTGACTCCAGACCCTACAACCCCCTCCCAGCTCACAAAAACCTCCCTGAACTGTAACTTCGGTAACTTTCCACTGCCTACCCCAAACCTATAAAACCAACTCCTATCCCACCACCCTCTGCTGACTCTCTTTTTGGACTCAGCCCACCCACACCCAGGTGAATAAGCACCCATGTTGCTCATATAAAGCCTATTTAGGGGGTCTCTTCATTCAGAGCATGCATTTTAACACCTATGACCCGGAAACCCCCTCCCTGCTTCCAGTCATCCCACCTTTCCAGACCAAGCCAATGCTCATCTTACATATGCTGATTGATTTATCATGTCTCCCTAAAATGTATAAAACAAAACTGTGTTCTGACCACCTTGGGCACACATCGTCAGGACCTCCTGAGGTTGTGTCACAGGCATGTGTCCTCAACCTTGGCAAAATAAACTTTCCAAATTAACTGAGACCTGTCTTAGATATTTTGGGTTCACAGATTAAACCTCTTTCTCTGCTGCAACCCAGCGTCTTTATGTATTGCCTTGCTCTGCATATTGGGCAATGTACATGTTATTGTTACAAAGTAACATCATACATAAGGTGAGGTAACTGATAGCAACAGCACTAGGGCAGCACAAGAGCAAATGTTTGAATTTTAGTGGTAAGATACTCGTTTATTAGGAAAAAGGACTACTGATCTATAGCTCTGATCGTATTAAAGAGATGTTACAGAAGTGGCACAGTTTGTGAAATACAGATATAATGCAAAGATCTATGCATTCCTGACCAGGTGCACTTGCTGAACCTCAGTTTACCCAGCTACAAAATTGTAGGCTGAGATCTCTTTCGAGATCCTTTCCACTCTCATGTTCAACAATACATGTGTGTATTGAGATGTTAAAATAATTAACTTTTTTGAAAGCAAGCTATGCTTGTTTTAAACACATTGGGAAATTCAAAGGGACATCAGTAATTATTTTAAAATGATATTACTGATGATTTAAGTTTCTTCTTTATTCTTTCATATAATTTTGCAAAAAGTGATATGTAGTACTTTTATAATTCAGAAAAATATTAACTACAGCAAACAAACATACAAATACAGGAATATCAGTGTCCAAGATAAACAGAAACAAATAATATGAGAAGGCCACAGATGATTTGGGATTGCTAATGAAGTTCTTCTCCAAGCAATATCACAAATTGATAAAATGTGCAAATATCAATGCCTGAAGGTTCAATAAGATGCTGAAAGAAATGAGTTTATTCTATTTTCTAGAATACAGAATTGGTTTTTCTCTTGCCTTGAAGTCTCAAATTATACTGTGTTATATCTTTCCCACCAGCACTTTTGCCAGGCTGTAAATGTGACCAAAACTCAAAGCACACAACGCTACAGTTTAAATAGTGTTTTGGAGTAAAATAAAAACTAAACAGAGACTACCATGTCTGGCCATGACAGAGTAACTGGTGTCAGATGTACCTTCTTGCTGTAAATAGCTGTTATGTACTAAATGTTTGTGCCCCAACCTCAAACCTCATGGGTTGAAGCCCTAATCACCAATGTGATGGTATCTAGACACAAGACTTTTGGGACATGATTAGCATTAGATGAGTTCACGAGGGTGGGGCCCTGACTGATAGGATAAGAGCCCTTAAAATAACAGATACCACAGGGCTTGCTCGCTTCCACACACATACACAAAGAAGAGGTCACCACCTACAAGTCCAGAAAAGAGGATGAAAAAAACCTATCTTGTGATATCTTGATCTTAGACTTTCTAGCTTCCAGAGCTGCAAAAAATAAATTTGTATTGTTTAAGTGGTGCAGTTTACAGTATTTTGTTATAGCAGTTTTGTTACAGACTAAGATAAGAGCTAACTATAAAACTGAGCAAAATGTATGTGGCAACTGATTTGAGACAAGAGGGCAAGAGGCAGAGCAGGACAGTAGTCCATGAGAGACAGGAAGCACACCAGGTAAGCCGCACATTTTCTAGGAGTAACTTCCTGAATTCAATATGGGAAGTGAAGTCCAAACCCAGAATGATGATCCTGCTGGGCTGAGAAGTTTGGGGGTGCCAAGACAATTAAAAGTTGGGGAATATGCAAGGAGAAAGGATGTGATACATGGGAAGTCCCCTCTGGTCCTTTAGCAATAGCTGGACTCAGCATAGACAGAATAAGACTGTGAAATTCAGCAAAGAGCTAGAAGATGAATGAGATGCCAGAGGTCACACAGTGCCAAGCATCTGACTATTGGAAAAAAGGTTACAGACAGGAAAAGGGGCAAAATCAGAATGTACCCCATTATGCTAAATTGGAAGTGGAGTGGTCATTATGCACTCATGCACATAGGCATGTATTTGTGTGTGTGTGTGTGTGTGTGTGTGTGTGTGTCTATGCACAAATACACATATATACACATACACAGAATAGCTATAAAAATAAATATATTGGCATACATATGTGCTTGAAGTATATGTATTTGTGTGTTTATGTATATGTATATGCATGCATGCATTTCTTAGCTCTGTCCACCAAGAAGATCTAGAATCAGTGACCTACTAGTAGCAATGAGCATATCTGCTGTTTAGATTTTGGCTTCTACATACCGTTCTCCACTAAAAAGAACAAAAAATCCTAGGATGGTCTCAGGGATGGGACAAGTAAAATACAAAATAAAACTGTGGCATCATATTATACCAGAAAGCAAGAAATTGCTCAAAGAATGATGGGGACTGGCTGGGCACAGAGGCTCATGCCTGTAATCCCAGCTCTTTGGGAGGCCAAGGCAGGCAGATCACGAGGTCAGGAGTTCAAAGCCATCCTGGCCAACATGGTGAAACCCCATCACTACTAAAAGTAAAAAATTTAGTTGTGCATGGTGGCATGCACTTGTAATCCCAGCTACTTGGGAGGCTGGGGCAAGAGAATCCTTGAACCCAGGAGGCAGAGGTTGCAGTGAGCTGAGACTGCGCCACTGCACTCCACCCTGGCAACAGAGCAAGGCTCCATCTCAAATGAGTGAACGAATGAATGAATGAATGGGACATATCAAGAGGACATAGGAGCCACACAGACAAAGCTTTCAGTGACTAAGTCTGTGACAATCTGAGCATTGAAATCAATAATATTAGTAATGGTTAGTAACCCATCAAATAAGGATACATGAGTCCATAAACAAGTAGATGAATACATAAACATGGAAAAAAGAAAACCTTTTCCCTTCTGCTGAATGCCAGCTAATAAATATACAGGCCTTAGGGGAGTCAGAAAATCATCACTGAGTACTAAAACTAGTCGATAAAAGTCGGAGGTGGATTGGGATATTTACATAGTCTAAGGCATCTCCCTTTACATTGCCTATTAGTCACAAAGGAAAACGGTAAGTTTACAGAGAGAAAGTTGGCAGATTCTGTCTTTGCCAAGTGATTAAACTTAATGTCACACATGTTGAGACAAACATTATGTGCCTTCTGATATGGTGTGCTGTGAAAGACACAGTACTGTTTCTTGTGTGTTTCTGCTAAAACTGCTGAATCTGAATCTAAATGTGGGGAAATATCAAACAAACCCCAACTGAGAAACAGTCCACAAAATAACCTCAAAAATGTCTAAGGTCAAGGAAATGACAAAAAGGCCAAGAAACTGCTCAGGTTAAAGGAGACTAAAGAGACATGAAAACTAAATGCAGGAGTGGTTCAGAATTGGGTCCAGGCCTTGGGAAAAAAAACTATAAAGGACATTGCAGGAATGATTCAAATCTAAATATGGACTAGGGTTTAGATAATAGTCATATCAATGGCAAATGTTCTGAATTTGTTGATAGTATCGTGATGCTGTGAGAGAATGTCTTGCTCTTATAAGATGTACACTGAAGAATTTAGGGATAAAAGGGAGTCATGACTTCAACTTACTCTCATATGGCTCAGAAAAATATTGTCAACAGAGATGTCATGACAAATCAAATGAGAGTAAAATGTAAACAATTAGTGAATCTGGGTAAGAAGATATTGGATAATTTTTGTATAGTTTTCTACTTTAAAGTCTGAAATTATTCAAACTAATGAGTTACAAGAGAACTTGTTATCACTGGAAGGATCAAGAGTGTCCCTCAAAAACATGATTCAGCCTGCTAGTCTCATCCTCTAAGCCAGGGGTCCCTAACCCCCTGACCATGGACCAGTACCAGTCTGTGGCCGGTTAGGAACCAGGGTGCACAGCAGGTGGTGAGTGATGGGCAAGCGAACAAAGCTTTATTTGTATATAAGTCACTCCCCAGAGCTCACATTACCACCTGAGCTCCGCTTCCTGTCAAATCAGTAGTCCATTAGATTCTCATAGGAGCACAAACCCTGTGGTGAACTCCACATGCAGGGGATCTAGGTCGCGTGCTGCTTACGAGAACCTAACGCCTGATGATCTGTCACTGTCTCCCATCACCTCCAGATGGGACCTTCTAGTTGCAGGAAAACAAGCTCAGGGTTTCCACTGATTCTATTTTATGATGAGTTGTAGAATTATTTCATTATATAGTACAATATAATGATGATAGATTAAAGTACACAATAAACGTGTATGTGCGTGAACATGCACAGTAATAGCTGTCATTTTAATCTACTAAACATATGCAATAATGCAACATAGGGGTGAGTTTTTTGAAATCAGAGAATGTGTCTTCCCTTTGGAATCCTACATAAATCCTCCCACAGCACCCAACACACACGAGGCATCCACAAGACACCCAGGGTGGTGTAGGAGAAAGCCTTCTGAGTCAGGAGACCTGCAGCTTACTGGCCAATGTTCTCCATGTGGTCTGGGAGTTCTCACTTCATCTCTCTGGACTCCAATTCAGTTCCATCAAGCACACACTGGTGCTGTCTGTAGACAATCTTGAAAACAGTGTCTGAGGCTAGGCATGGTGGCTCATATCTATAGTCCTAGCACTTTAAGAGGCCAAGACAAATGAATTATTTGGGGTCAGGAATTCAAGCCCAGCCCGGCCAATGTGGTGAAACCCCATCTCAACTAAAAATACAAAAATTAGCCAGGCATGGCAGCCAATGCCTGTAGTCCCAGCTACTTGGGAGGCTGAGGCAGGAGAATTACTTGCACCTGGGAGGAGGAAGTGGTCGTAGTGAGCCAAGATCATGCCACTGCACTCCAGCCTGGGTGACAGAGTGAGACTCTGTCTCAAAAAAAAAAAAAAGTGCCTGAAGAGTTATTTTATCAGTCAAGGTTTAATCAAAGGAGCAGAAACACTTTGAGTATTTTGGATTAAGGGATTTATAGGATGAGGCTTTACACAATTGAGAGAAAAGCTGAAGAAGTCAAGTTTCGAGGGGAAGTTAGTAGATCAGAGAAGAGTCATTCCCCAGCTTCTAAGAAAACTCTGGAGTGCGTAGAGAAGGTCCCAGAAAGCTTCAGCCTTTGCACTGGCTTTCCCTACAACCGTAGGGCCACCAATCAAGAGCTTGATATGGCGCAGAGGAGGGCAGAAGTCAGCTGAACTCTGCTGGAAACTCACAGCCTCTAACCAGGACAGTCTTTACAGAGTCAAACTGGCAGCTTCATTTCCATCTCTGTCACAGCTGCTTGCCAAGACAGACCCCCAATCACAGCTTGGTTCCAATGTGGAGACTGATGATGCACACCCCACAAACTGGTATGGAAAGGTTTGTTACTCACATAACTGAGCTCTCTGTGAGGAACAGGCAGGCCTCCCCAACAGGTCTGACGTGGCATGAGGGATCGGAAAAGGGGACTTGTCCAGGGGTGGATTTTTTTTTTTGAGACGGAGTCTCGGTCTGTCACTCAGGCTGGAGTGCAGTGGTGCAATCTCGGCTTACTGCAATGTCCACCTCCGGGTTCAGGCAGTTCCCTGCCTTGGCTTCCCTAGTAGCTGGGATTACAGGTGCCTGCCACCACGCCTGGCTAATTTTTGTATTTTTATTAGAGACGGGGTTTCACGATCTTGGCCAGGCTGGTCTTGAACTCCTGACTTCGTGATCCACCCGCCTCAGCCTCCTAAAGTGCTGGGGTTACAGGCATGACTCACCACACCTGGCCGGGGGCAGGGGTTTTATGTGGTTAGCGGGTGGGGCCAGCGGAGGGCCTCTCAGCACAGGCAAAGGCTTGTGTGGTTTGAGTCTTCCACCAGTACTAAAGGAAAACAGAAGTGAGCTTTTCCATCAGCTTGTCCAGATATGGGGAACAAGAAGAGGGAAGAGTGAGGCTTAGAGCTGTCAGCAGTCAAACATCAAAACATGGGGACAGACTTCTCATTACAACCTTCAGATCTCACACAAATATCTCTTCACCAACTTTCACTCAGGACCATACAGGAAGGAAGAGTCTGAAAACATAACTTCAGTTTAGCCAAGTAAACCCCACGCAGAACCATCACAGATTTCACTTGGAAAGTCCATGATTAACCAGAGCCAGCTCAGACTGGGAACATCCCATGCCCCACTAAACTAAATTTGTTACTGAAGAATACAAAAATACAGAATAGAAGAAAATTCTTCTTCAGCTTGGCTCTTGAAATATCCAACTCTTCCCTTAATTTGCAATATAAAATTATATCCACCATATCATGGGTGGGAAACAAACCTTGCCCTCTCACTCACTGATCTCTGTCAAGAGAACCATTTTCAGTGGCTGATGCTTATGGGGATTGCTGAAAAGATATGCCGAGGCTGCCCATCCAGTTCTCAAGCTTTTCCCAGTTTAACCCCTGAGTCATGCCAGCTTGTCAGGGAGCTGCACACTCAGCCACTGTCCTCCCTGGGATGGGTTAACGACAGCCACCTATTCTTTGCTATTTCTCCTGTCAAGAGGTAGAGTCAATTTCCCATTGATACAGGAGCTAGAAATAAATTATTTAGGCAAATAGTAAGGGCAACAGAGTTTTTGGCAGAATTTCCCTTTTAATGAAAAGCAGCCCCTCAAAATCATTTCTTTTCTAACAAAGACCAGCCTGAAAAATCAAGCTGCAGACATATAAACAAGCAAGCTGGAAGTTTGCATAGGTGATTGCTGGCAGCTGTGCCAATAGAAAAGAGCTACCTGAGGGCCAGGTATGTTCAGCATGGAGGCTCCATCTTCCCTTTTCTTTGTAACCATGTTTCTTTGTAACAGGACACTGTGAGACTGGGTCATCTGCTGGCATTGAAGGACACTGGCTTTTATATAAGGTCATTACCGTCTCCAGTAGAGCTGCTTCCAATTACAAAGTTTGCGACAGCCAACACTTGCTTTGTGAGCACCAGAAGCAGAAATTCTTCTCAGGTATCAGCAATAGAAAAGGCTAGGCATCTCCTAAACAACTCACCTGTATTTCTCTTACTGCTAGTGTATATTCTGTAACTAACTTTTTTTCTCTCTCCGCTTTGTGAGCTAGGAAATTTGAGACTGCATGAATGAATCTTGCTTCCATTAGCAGTGAACTAGCCCTCTATAACTTCATATTTTTTCCTACTTAAAATCTCCCTTTTCTTGTTTTCCTCAACTACTGATTCCTGCATCTTGCATTTCTTGCATTTTTGGAAGTTGCATCAAACTTTCTGTGGGCTGAGGCAAGATATAAATAAAATGTAGAGAAAACACAGTTGAGCAAACATCAAAATGTGATCCTCTAAATTTGCCATTCCACATTTCTCTATAAATGTCATAAAGTGACATTAAAATAAGAACATAGAAAAATGAATGATGTCTTGTCTACTATGAGGGGCAGAAAAAGGAATTATGTGGTCCTGCTGGTAAACCTGCTGCCAAAATAATCTTTCTCAAACTCTGATCTGACTCTGTTGCTCCACATTTTAAAAGCCTTCAGTGATTAGAGGATGCAGAGACAGAATCATGGCCCCCAAAGATGCTCATGTCCTCATCCCCAGAACTTATGCCATGGCAAAGGGGAATTCAAGTTACAGATGAATTAATGTTACTAATCAGCTGAACTTAACATAGGGAAACTATCCGGCATTATTTTGGTGGCCCACTGTACTCTTAAGGGTCCTTAGAAGCCAGAAGAGGGAATCAGAGAGAGGCAATGTGAAAAGGACTCAACCCAAAGTTGCTGGCATTGAAGAAGGAGGGAGACCCCCGCTGAGGAAGTCAGCAGCCTCTAGAAGCTGGATAGGGCAAGAGAAGAGATTCTCCGCTCCAGTTCACAGAAGGAACACAGCCATGCCAACACCTTGATCTTCACCTCAGGAAACCCATCTTAGACTTCTGACATCCAGCATGGTAGATCATACAATTGTGTTGCTTAAGCCACTAACCTGTGGTAATTGGTTACTGCAGTCATAGAAAACTGATACATGAGATAATGAACAAAAAGTAGGAATGCACCCAGGGCTTACTGTAACCTGCCTAACTTTCCCATCTCATCTCCAGCCATTCCCCCATCTCTGAACCCCTTGCTACCCCCCTGTTCTCCATCCTGTCCCACTCAATGCCCACTGGACCATTCAGCTTGCCATGCCTGGCTTTTCCTCTCCACTCTTATTCTAGTCTGTTTACCTGCTAATCACCTATCCGTTAGTCAAGGCCCAGCTCTACGGTCACCTCCATTTTGGAGCCCTCTCTGATTTTTTTCCTGTTTTATCCACTGCTCCAGGCTATGCAGAAACAGCCCCTTGCTGAGAGCACCTAAGTGTTACATTGCTCTATCTATGGGTTTTTCTGTAGCCCTCCCCAGAACCAACGCTTTGAAGTCAAGGACAGTGTCTTGATCCCCTTTGTTTTCCCAGTGTCTGGCTCTTTCTAGATTCCTTATGAATGCTGCCCTAATAGTACAGAATGGAATTGAACAAGAACACACCCACAGTACCCACATTGGTATATCTTTCACCATCTGTAAAAATTATTTCAACAAATTGGAGGCAGCACGGGGTCAGGAGGCTGGCCCTGCCACCATGTCACGTGGGCTCCCTCCGGCTCTGCCACCATCAGCTGTGGGCAAGTTCCTCGATGTCTCTGTGCCTTTGTTACCTTCCTTATAAACCCAGGGGTGGTAGGAAGGAAGCATCTATGTTTCAGAGCTTCCAGAATAAAATGCCAGGATTAAGCACTCAACAAATTCTATGTATTATTATTTATTACCTACTAAAAAAAGTCCATTTTTACCAAAGTCCAAAAATGACACATTCCAGCTTTTGCCACCAACAGAAATGCTTTTGCTACCATAAAGACCCACCTACCCTATCACTTGCAGAAGCTCCTCTATCCTTTATAGAGCTTCTCCCCTCCCAATACATTTTCCAGCCTCAACACTTTGTCATTGGATGCAGTTTGCTACACACTTGGAGAGTCCTGGAATTCTAAGTTCATGGAGACAGAGAGCAGCCAACACATTCCTTCAAATTTAAGAAGCTTGAAGGGCAAACTGGGGCCACGACTAAGCTCACAGACAAATCACCAAGGAAATATGCTAAAATACAGAATCTGAGCTCCTCCACCAACACCCCAGAGATTCTGATTCCAAGGAGTGGGGCAAGGCCCAGGAATCAGCATTTGCAACAAGCTTCCCATGAGATTCCGGTGCGACGTGCATCCACGGAGCCCATTTAGAGAAACACTGACCCGTGATCCTTAAATCCTTTCTTGATGGCTATCTTAACGGAATTCATTCCAGGAACGCTAACTGCCAAGGAATCCTGACCCCCTCCTGAAATTCATAGAAGACAGCAGGGCACCTGCCCACCTGCCTCTGCTACCCTTCTTCTGAAACAGTGGCTACACTTGGCCTTTGGCACTGAGCCCTCCAACACAGGGTGTAGTGGTGGTGGGATCACCAGCCAAAGCCCCCGCCTTTCTGCTCAGCTAGCGGGCATTGCTTTCTTCCAGCCTTGTGCCCTGCAGAGGCCACCATTTTCTCTTGCTCCCAGCTGGGCAGGGCACCCCCTCTGAGTCCAGGGTTTTCAGCTTTCCTTACCTCTATGTGCTGCCCCACCCCCTCCCAGAAATTCCTTTATTTTATGCCAGCTGATGTCAGTTTCTGTTGCTTGCAAACACCTGAACCAGTGCAATGCAGGTCCTATGACCTGGTCCCAAGAGGAGGCACCGTGGGCAGGAGCCTGACATGTGTTTGCCAAGTAAGGGCTTCCCAGGGAGGGCTGCCTCCAAAACAGGCATTAAAAAAAACAACTGTGTCCTGTTCTAGGTTGTTACAATAACAGTTATCAATATTCAAGCTGCTTTTGGATGATTTAACATGAAAGAGCAGCCCTCGAAGGCAATGACTTTCCTCTTGTGAGCAGCATTTTAAGAGGATAAA
The DNA here is from genome assembly GCA_031835075.1 of Saguinus oedipus. Classification (NCBI taxonomy): domain Eukaryota; kingdom Metazoa; phylum Chordata; class Mammalia; order Primates; family Cebidae; genus Saguinus; species Saguinus oedipus. The sequence goes on from CM063179.1 coordinate 132,429,071, forward strand.
AAGCACCCAGAGAGCCAGAGTGACAACGGGTGGCAATAAGAGAATTGTGGGAAAAAATAAAAAGATTGTAATTCTTGCGGTGCTTTGAGCCAGAGTTTATCAAGGCTGCAGGAATGCTGGAAACCCAAGAACCTTTCCCGGGTTCAGATTCCATGCTGAGCAGATCGGTCCCACTTGGTGACGGCAGGAGGTGACACAGGAAGAAGATGCCCAGGAGGCAGACGCCAGTAGGAACAGTCCCTGCCCATGGGAACAAGGGTGGGCTTTGGGAACTCTATGAGGATAAGGAGAGATGGAGTCCCGCCTTCTCAGTGTCACCCACAGAAACTCAGAAAGTCTGATGGGGTAGGAGGTGGGCTCTCCTGGACCAAGTCCAGGGAATTCATTCCACAGACAGATCCTTCCTGAATGCCTGCTTTCCACCAGATGCCGTGCTGGAACCTGGGAATACAGCTGGGAAGACAAAAACTGAGACCCATCTGCCAATTAGGATGGTTATCATTTTGTTTTTATTAGAAAAGAAAATAACAAGTGTTGCCAAGGACATGAAGAAACTGGAACCCTCATACATTGCTGGTAGGAACGTGAAATGGTGCAGCTGCCATGAAAACCATTTTGGTGGTTCCTTGACAAGTTAAACATAGAAAGAATTACCATGGGAGCCAGCAGCTCAATTTCTAGATATACACCCAAAGGAATTGAAAACAAGTATGCAGATAAACACGTGTACATGATGTTGATAGCAGTGTGATTCACAATAGTGAGCCTAGATGCCCATCAACAGAAGAATACATAAATAAAGTGTGGCACAACCATATCGTGGGATATTCTTTGGCCATAGAAAAGAATAAAGTCCCGACCCAGGCTGCACCATGGACGAAGCTTCAGAACAAGCTAAGTGGAAGAAGCCAGATACCAAAGATCTCATCTTGTCTGATTCCATTATATGTAATATCCGGAATAGGCAAATCCATAGAAACAGGAAGTAAGTTGGTATTGCCAGGGGCTGGAAAGAAGACAATGGGGGTTGGGGGGGGTGACTGCTAAGAAGTACAGGGTTTTGCTTTGGGTGCTGAGAACGTTCTGCAACTTGATAGAGGTGATGGTTAATAACAGTGTAAATGCACTAAGTGCCGCTGAGCTGCACACTTTTAAATGGCTAAAGTGGTAACATTTATGTTATGTGTATTTTACCACAATAAGAAAAAATGGCTGGGTGCGGTGGCTCAAGCCTGTAATACCAGCACTTTGGGAGGCCAAGGCAGGTGGATCACTCGAGGCCAGGAGTTCAAGACCAGCCTGGCCAACATGGTGAATCCCTGTCTCTGCTAAAGATAAAAAAAATAGCTGGACATGGTGGTGCCTGCCTGTAATCCCAGCTACCCAGGGAGCTGAGACATGAGAATTTCTTGAACCCAGGAGGTGGAAATTGCTGTGAGTGGAGATTGCGCCACTGCGCTCCAGCCTGGGTAAAAGAGCGAGACTCTGTCTCAAAACAAACAAACAAACAAACAAAATACAGAAAAGAAGAAAAAGAAACTCTCCTGGAAAGAAGCTTACAATTTAGAGAAAAACAAAAAAGGAGCCAACCAAGGTGATCTCTGTGCTAAAGGCATCAGCAGGGAAGACCAGATTCCCCATGCCAACAGAAAAGGGATTCATAGCTCGAACACAGGAAGGTGTCATCCAAGACTTCTTGGAGGCAGTGGTATCAAAAATGGAAAGGAAATGTTGGAGTTAACCAGACTGGGACATGGAGGTTCAGGTAGGAGGTGTGGAAAAGGCCGTGGAGGGATGAGGTGGGGAGACTTTGGCAGGTATGGAGGCCCAGGGGCCTGAGAGCCTCAGCATCTTCCAGGAGATTTGGAGGCTACAGAGCGTGGGATGGGACCTGCCAAGGAACAAGGTCCCTGGTGTGCTGGGACCAAGCAGAGCACAGCTCTGGGTGCAAACACCTTCTGGACAAGAGGTCTGTCCATTCACACTGGCTGTGTGGTCTCAGCTGGCCTTGGAACAGAGGAGAACTGTCTGAGATGGGTGCGCAGAAGCCAGGAGGACATTCTCATCTTCCCAGAACCTCTGCTCTAGTTTTCCCACCCACATCCTTGTCTTAGGGCACAGAGGGTAGAAACAGGAAGAGGGGAGACCTCTCAAAGAAACAAATGACACAGGGACTCAAATCTTGATGGAGTACCACTGACTCATTCAGATATAATCTCTACAGGTAGGGAAACTGAGGCTTGGGGCTGTTAAAAGATTTCCTCAGAGTTATGTGGGTCATGAGTGGTGGATCAGGGACTCAACCCCAGACAGCCTGAGCTCAGCCCCACATGCCCAGTACACAGGCCCAGCTGGTGGGGGGGGGAGGGCAAGAGAAAAGGAGGACGAAGCTGGCACTTTCCCTTGACCCCAGCCCTCCAGAAGGCAACCCTCATGCCCATGAAGGCTTTGTCTCTCCTCCAACACTTCAGGCTCCCCTGAAAGGTCAACGTGCATCTGTCTTGCAGGACCTGGCCCTAGAGGCTGCTGTTTCCCCTTCGGGGCTTCCCTTCTCTGAGCTCTCTGCCAGACCCAGCCCCTTGTGTATCCTGGCAGGCCTGTCTCTTCACACAGGGGCTCTGGAGAGACAGAGTGAAGGGCCTTGCTTCTGAGGTAAGACAGCAATTTCCCAGGGTCCAGGAGAGTTCCTGCTGCCCTCAGCAGCCTTTGCTGCTCTCAGGAGCTCTGAGACGCATTATGAGCGGCTGTTCCAGGGCATTAGGATCCACATGGCATTAACAGAGCCTCCTAAGGTCACAGGAGCTTCCGCCTTTCCTTTCAGGGCAGGTCCTGACCTCCGGTGCTTCCCAACAGAGATGCTCTTTGCACAGGGAGGATGAGTTATCTTTAGAAAATTTGAGATTGTTATGAATCTACAGAGGCTTCAATTGAGTTAAAATAAAGAAAGCAGCAATAATGCTGTAATTATTTAATTAGGGAAAGAAATGAAAGATAAGAACCTTTATCTAAGACTTCAAAACACAAGTGAGAAATTCACCCCGAATGGTAACTTAGATCTCCATCCTTGAGCCAGAGGCTCCAATTGCTCTGAATTGCTCGCTGCTCCCAAAACAAGCTTGCCTCTGTGCCTGGCACATGCTGTGAACCCTTCTCTGGTTCTTCATCTCCTCTACCTGCCACCCCCCAGTGCAGCTGGTGAAATTCTACTCAAATACCAAGGCCCAGCTCACATGGCTTTCCTCCAGGAAGCCTGCCTTGCTTTCTCTGGCTCAACATGTGACTCCCTCCTGTAGCATGAGCACATCCTGTTACAGCGTTTACTGTGCTGTCTTGTTGGCACTTACCTGTCAGGTTCTTGGTGAGAAGAAGCCCTTTTGAGATAAACATAGACTCCTCTTTGGTTTGCCCATGCCCAGGCACTGCCCAGCACACAGGAAACACCCCACCCACAATTGTTGAGGTGAACAAAGCCAGGGCTTCTGAAGAGGGGCCAAGATTTTCCAGCTCATAGGGAGATGGCTATGGAGCCAAACATGGAGCCCAAATGTGTGACTCCCATTCAAAGCTTTGGTTCTAATGCTCTGTGTGGAATGATCAGACGTGGTAGGTAAAGAAAGATTGGCAAAGTTCTACAGGTCTGGCTAAGCAGGAGGAGGAGCAGGTTCCTGCCCTCAGAGAGCTCACATTCAGTAGGGAGCAGGTACAGACAGGCAGCAAAGACATTTTTGGGGCAGAGAAAGCATCTATGTGTGCAGACACTGTGCTACAAACTAGAGGTAAAGAGGTAATAGCGATGACCTTACCCCAACAGAGATTATCATCTACTGAGGAATCCATAATCCTTATTATGAAAAATTAAATAATCCCCAGGACTCCAGATGCTGACTTCTCAGAGCACAAGGGCAGGCATGTGAAAACATAACTTTTATTTTTTCTTACTTGAACTTAATTTCTATCTTAAGCTCCATCCACCAGTGGCATGAATGTAACTTCAGAGACTTCAGGTTAAGCCCAGTCAATTCAGGGACCCCTCCCTGCCCTTTCTCCTCAGAGTAGCATCCAAATTCAGGTAGGAGGGTTTATATTGGGTCAAGCAAAGAAGGAGGGAGGGGAGGGATTCTTGGTGTCATCTGTCCAGCTGACAACTTCTATGGCACCCTCATTCCCTCTAGTCACCAATCATTGGCATTGATTTCTGCTGGCATTGATGAGACATCCTCAGGGGCATCTGGTCTGCCAGCAAAGTTCAGCAAAGTCAATGTGATGCCTTCTCATCCCAGCCTCTAGGACTCTTCAGTCAGTAGCCATCTCCATCTCCATCTCCATCCCTCTTTCCGTGGGGTTGCTAGATTTAGCAGAGAAGAATACAGGACACCCTGTGTTTTATCTGGCAACTTAATCTTTTAGGAACTCCAGAGGTTCGGGGAATTCTTTTCCAGTGCTCTGGGATTTCACAAGTGAATCCCTGTGGGATCTCAGATCTGCTCTGCCTGTACTCAAACTGCACCACATCTACCCTCAGACCACTGCACCATTCATAGAGCGGGTACTGGAGCTTTGCTGCTTCCCTAGGCCCAGCAAAGCAGTGGGACTCAGACTTCTCTGGTGGCTGCATCATCCCCCACCCCACCCCGACCTGCAGTGGTATTTACCAGCTGCTCAGGGTGGGGAGGGAAGACAAGGAACACACTCACTTCACATTTCCACACTAGTATCAAACTCTGTGTTTCTCTCTCAGATTCTCTCCAGCTAGTGCCCAGTGAAATTTTTTTTTCTTGTCTAGAGCAAGAAAATGGGCCCTTTTGATCCTCTTCTGAATCCTATTTATCTTATATATTCACCTCAACTTTTTAAAAGATGAAAATTGACTCTCCATTTTCTTTGCATTTTTGGCTAAACTAACAGGGGAGTAGAAAAATACTGAGGAAAAAATAGATTAATAATTCAAATGTTTATTGAAATATCTGCATCCAAATGGGCTAAGGTAACTGGTGCTTTCTATGCAGAACAGCTACAATGGTTGACAAAACACATAAGTAACCTATATTAAACCAAATCCTCCAAGAAGCAGACATCAAGAGATGACAGAACTTCAGTGACTTTACTGGGGAAAATGTCTTGTGAAAGAAAACAGAGGGAGCTTGGAAAAGGCAGCTGTAAAAGGAAGAGTCATGGGAGCATGATGCAAGAGTCTGATGGCAAGTAAAGGAGAATGGGAAAGCAGGAGATGTCCTAGGCTGTGGAGCAGCCTAAGGAAGTCCAGGCAAACCTTCAGGGAGGCCCCAAATCTAAGTCAGCTGGTGGAATTCCTGTGTCTCCCAGGACTGGGTTGGCCTTACAGACTTGGGACACTCAGTCACTGGCTAAGAGAAACCCACTGAAGGTGTGGCCTCAGGACAGATAGATTTCAGAGCTTAGCAACTGCGGATCTTGATCAATTATGGTCCCAATAATTGGATGTTTGTGAGGTTCACTCTCATGCCCATCATGTCACCTATTTGGAAGCAGGAGAGAGCTTCTAAGGCAATGAGAATTAGAAGGCTAACATTCCAGGAAAGAAAGAACTTTAGAGAGATAAGCCGGCTGGTGCTGGCTGACGCTGGCTGCTGTTACTCTGGGGGCATTTCCAATTCTGGGTATAGAAAGAAGGCTAATAATCTTATGTAAAGTTAAGTGAAAAACTAGATAAAGGGCCACTACAGGAACATAAAATCCAGCCCAGAGTTCTGGTGGACACTGGGGAGTACTCAAGAAAATGGGCCTGTTTCCTCTCAACAGTGGCTGAATTCTGGGGCTACACAGAACGTAAGCTAAAACGTATAGGTGGGAACTTGAAAAACACAGTCTCATGACACAAAATTTTGCATTCCAGGCCTTCCAAGAAAAGGGGACTTGTAGAATATTCTTGGATCTTAGAGGAAATTGAAAGAAACTTGACAGATCAGAGATTAACCAAAGTAGATGGAGACTTACCACAGCCTACTAGGACTACAACCCACCATAAACTCAATACAGACACTGATTGCATTGAAGTAATCAGATATGGCTCTATATTCCCATCAGAAAAAAGAGTTAAATCCTATGTAGAGGAGGATAAGACCATTTGGGGTATCTAAATTCAGAAATTACTAGGTACACCAAAAGAAATAACCAAATTACTAAAAACCAAGAGAACAAAACCCCTCAACAATAGAAACATACCCACAGGATCCAGATATAAAAATTAGCTGGCAAATGGCATAACATAATTATGATTAACATCATAGTTAATTAATAACATTAATTTTTATGAGAATAAAAATGAATAGATATGACACAATTTTAACATAGAATCACAGTCTAAAAAGTAATAATAAATGTATGTTCTTTAACTAGTTAAGATAGTATTTAAAATTAGGAACTCATTAGTTGTATTTAGCCACAGATTTAACATGGCAGAATACAGGACTGTTGACCTGCACTGGAAGATAGACTAATGGAAAATATCCAAACTGAAGCATGGAAAGGAAAAAAGAATGGAAATTGGTGGTCTGAAAGGAGAGGGAAAAAATGAATGGACAGAAGCAATATTTCAACACACAATGGCAGAGAATTTTCTAAAACCGATGAAAGATGTCAGCAGACATATTCCAGAGGTTCTACAGAAATGGAAAGGAAACGTAACAAGGTTTCACAGTAACATTAATGAAAGTTAAAGACATAGAAAAAATCGTACAATCAGTTGAGGAGGAAAACCAACTTTCCTTCAAAAGACCAACAGAAAAATTAACAATTGTCTTGACAAGAGAAAACATGAATTCTAGGGCCAAAGGAAAAAAAATCTTTAATGTTCTTTGGGAAAATACTGCTAACCTAGAATTTTAAACTCAAGGGGAAGATATTCTTCAGAGATAAAGGTGAAAAAAAAGACTTTTTCATGCAAATAAAACAAGGAAAAATTAGTTGCAAAACTTCACTTAAATGTTTAAAAGATTTCTTCAGGCCGAAGGAAAACTATTCCAGAGAAAAACATGGAATTGTAATGAAAAATAAGGTCCAGTGAAAAATGTCAATATACAAGTAAGTATAAAAGAACTTTAATTGAAAATCAATTGTCCCTGTAATCCCAGCACTTTGGGAGCCCAAGGCTGGTGGATCACTTGAGGCCAGGAGTTCAAGACCAGCCTGGCCAACATGGGGAAACCCCATCTGTACTAAAAATACAAAAATTAGAGAGGTGTGGTGGTGCATGCCTGTAATTTCAGCTATTCAGGAAGCTGAGGAACAAGAACTGCTTCAATCTGGGAGGCAGAGTTTGAAGTAAGCTGAGATTGCACCACTGCATTCCAGCCTGGGTGATGAAGTGAGTGACACTCTATCTTCAAAAAGAGAGAAAATGGATTTGTACAAAACAATCATAGTAATGTCATGTGGTTTCTAAAATATATATACAATAAATAATATTTGTAGTTTTGCATGACCACCTAATGCAAAAGATGCAGGAAGTAAGTGGAGTTAAAATGGTCTAAGGTTCTAGAACTATTAGAGAAATGATGAAAGTAATCATTCATTTTAGGCTGGAATAAGACGATATTCATGTTGTAATCTCTAGGGTATCTACTAAAAGAATAATAAAAGAATGTTCAATTAAGTTAAGAGAAGAAAAAAAATAAAAAGTATTTTATCACTCTAAAAGAAGCAAAAATGTGAGAAAAAGAAATATAGAATAGGTGGGTTATGTTTATGGTATTTTAAACATAAGATGATAGAAACCCAAATATATCCATAAATTCAATGTAAATGAATGAAATGTTTCAATCAAAAGACCAGAATTGCCAAATTGAATTTTTAAAAATAACTTTATGCTGCTTACATGACTCACACGCAAAATCTAAGCACACGGGAGATTGAAAGAAAAAGGTTGAGAAAAGATAAGTCATGCAAACAATAACCAGAAGAAAGACATTGCTATGGTCTGAATGTTTGTGGAGACTGTTTGCCCCTCTGCCATGTGAGGACACACAAAAAAAGATGCCATCTTTGAAACAGAGGGGAAGCCTTCGCCAGACACCAAATGTGCTGGGGCCTTGGTCTTGGATTTCCCAGAATCCTGAAGTGTGAGCAACTAATTTCTGTTGATTACCCAGTTTAAGGTATTATGCATAGCAGCCCAAATGAACTGAGATAGGTGATGTGCTTATACTAATAACAAAGTAGACTTTAAGGCATGAAGTCTGCAGAAAAAGAGGGACATTTCATAATGATATAACTATCACATTTCTAAATATATATAACATAGCTTCAAACATATAAAGCTTATAAAGCAAAAAATTTACAAAACTAAAGAAAACTAAATACAAAATTATAGTGGGAGATGTTAACACAATTCTCTCAATATTTTACAGAAGAAAAAGAAAGACCAAAAAATGCACTATAAATATGTAAGATGTGACTAACAAAGTTAACCAATTTGGCCTAACTGAAATATATGAAATACCATCCTCAAAGATTTCAGATACAGGGCTTTTAAAAATTCAAACATAAAAGAAATATTTATCAAAATGGACCATATTTTAGGTTATAAAGCAAGCCTTATTACAACTCAAAATATTGAAATCATTCAGAATAAAGAACCCATGAGTCACAAGAGAAATTGCAAATAAAATGAAATATTTTAAACTGAATGATGATACAGATACAACAGATAAAATCTTGTGGATGAAGCTAAAACAATAGTTAGAGGGAAATTTAAAGACAATTTCATATATGAGAAAGACAAATTAATAAAAGTAAATAAGAGGTCAACTAAAAAATCTAGAAAAATAAACCCAGCAAGTCAAACCACAAAGAAAAAAAACAATGTACAAGAGCAACATTCAAAGTACTTGAAAACAAATGTTTTAAAAAGTTAATGTAGCCAACAATTGTTTCCTTGAAATAACATATCAGAAAGGAGAGAAAACCGAAATTATAAATATGTGAGATTAAAATGTTAGAAAAGATAAAATATCATGAGCATGCTATACAAATAAATTTTATTATTTAGATAAAGTTGGAAAACTCTTTGAAATACACTACTTACCTAATATGTCACAAGAAGAAATAATAAATCTGAATACATGTGTATTAAAGAAATTGAATCCATTAACATTATCTCCAAAAAAGAAACCAAGGGCTCAGATGGCTTCACTGCTGAATGTTTTCAAATATTCAGGAAGTAAGAAATACAAATCTTTCACAAAATCTTCCAAAAAATAGAAAAAGAGGTAAAACTTTCCAAATTGTCCATTAGGCCAGTATTACCTTTGTGCCAAAACCTGACAAAGATATACAGGAAATGAAATTTCAGCACCAATCTTTCATTCATTTAGATTCAAAAATCTTAAACAAAATATTAGCTAAGAGTATCTCAAACGTATAAAAATGATATTTCATAGGACTACATAAAGTTTATTCAAGGATGGTAGGTTGAATTAACATTAAATAACAACATAGTTAATTACTACAGAATAAAGGAGAAAAATCACGTTGTATCCCAAAAGAGGCAGAGAAAAGTGTCTGATAAAATTTGGTACACACACACACACACACACACACACACACACACACACACACACTATATTATTCCATTTATATAACATTCTCTAAAATACAAAAACTAGGTTTTTGGAGAACAGACCAGCAGCTTCCAGAGTTTAGGAGTTGGGATGAGTATGACTATAAAAAGATAACATGAAGGAGTCTTTGAGGTGTTGATACTGTTTTGAATGTTTATTGCAAGAGTAGTTTCTATATTAATCTATAAATGTTGAAGTCTATAATTTTGTATACCAAAAGAAAAAGTAAAATTTACTGATGATAATGTTTTAATTTTTGAAAATTTTAATAGATAAATTGTCTGGTATGTGAATCATATCTCAAGCTGTGTTTAAGAGTTTTTGAAAATTCAACGCTCATTTATGAAAAATATTATTAGCAAACTAGTAATATGAGGTACGTTCTTAGTCTTATAAAGATTCCCTACAAAAACCACAACAAAAACATCATATTTAATGATGAATTATTAAAATTTCTTCTTTGAGATTAGAAACAAGATACAGGTGTCCACTATTGTTATTTTATTAACTTTGTACCAGAATTTCTGGCCAGTAAAATAAGTCAGGAAAAAAAACTGCATGAGAATTAGAAATGAAAAAATACATATACAGGAATATACAAATGAATCAGCACAAGCTATCAGAATGAATGCACTTCACAATACAGTTAGATATGAAGTGCACATACAAAAATCAATTGCATTTCCATGTATGAGAAAAAGTGATGGAAAATTGGATTTTTAATACTACCATTTATGAGGATATCACAAGATTTGAATGCTAAGAATATTTTAGAACTATGAAAAAATCTACACTAAAATTCTAAAATCATACTTAGATACATTAAATAAGAACTAAAAATATGGAGAGACGTATCAACTTTATAAGGTAGAAATCTCAATATTTTACAGATGTCAGTTGTTCCAAAATGACACATATTTAAGATAGTCTCAATCGAAATTTCAATAGACTTTTTGTGAACACTGATAAGCTGAATCTAAAATATATATGGAAATGCAAAGGGCCAAGAACAACCAAAGTAAATTCTAAAGGAGAAGAACTGTGTTGGGGAACTTGTTCCCTGATAATAAATCATATTATAAAATTATATTAATTAAGACAGTGTTGTATTGTCACAAAGACAGACAAATAGATCAATGGAAAAGAATATAATTCACAACCAGATCCACATATATAAAGAGGCCTAATTTCTGATACTATTATGCAATGAGAAAAGAAAGAGCTTTTCAGTATATGGTGTGGGGTCAACTGGATATGTATATGCCAAAAAAGGTGCTATCAGTTTTAAAGATAAAACTTCCAGAAGAAAATATACAATATTTTTATGATTTGGAGGTAGAAAAAAATGCATTTTAAAACTATATACAGAGTACTAAAAATCAATGAGAAGACTGATTCATTTGGGCTGCACTTAAATTTAAAACCTCTGCTAAATCAATAGACACTATTAAAAGAATGAGAAAGCAAGCTACAGAGTAGGAGAGGATATATGCAATACACATATTGGTGCAAGGACTTATTTCCAGGTTATACAAAGAATATCTGCAAATCAATAAGAAAAAAAAAAAATTGAAAATGAGCAAACACCTTGAACAGGCACTTCACAAAAAAGATATCCAAATGGCTAAGAAGCATATGAAATGTGCTCAATTTCACGAGTCAATTGAGAAAGGCAAATTAACACCACAGTGGTATACTGATACACATCCAATGAATCAGCTAAAATAAAAAAGACAACATGATTAATGTAGATCAACTGGAACACTCATACACTGCTCATGGGAAATAAACTGTTACTATCAACTTGGAAAAGTGTTTGGCTCTATCTTTTAAACCTGAACATAGACAATTGTTATATTGTATGATTGCCAATTTCATTCAAAATTAAATATTCAAAAGAGATACCTACATATTTTTTTACCAAAGATAAATACTAGATTATTCATGACAGCACTTTTCATTATGACCCCAAAAGTTTAACCATCCAAATGTCCACCTACAATATAACAGATAAATTATGATACATACATACAATGTAATCTGTTACCACATTAAAAGTGAATAATCTACAGCTAAATAAAACAACATGCATGAAAAAGCAAAGTTGGGTAAAGAAAAAAACAAGAAGAATATTGCTGTAGTCTGAGTTTGTTCCCCAAAATTCGCATGTTAGAAAGTTAATCCCCAAAGCAACAGTACTGAGAGGTTGGACCTAACAGGAGTTGTTTAGGTCATGGAGGCTCTACCCTTGTGAATGGATTAATGCTGCCATAAAAAAGGGCTTGTGGAAGTGAGCTGGCACTCTATCTTCTGCTCTTCTGCCATATGAAAACAGTCCCTGGAGGATGAAGCAATGAGGTTCCATCTTGGAACCAGAGACTGAATCTGTGGGCACACTGATCTTGGACTTCCCATACTGTAGAACCATGAGAGAATACATTTGTGTACTGTATAAATTACCCAGTCTCAGGTATCCTGATATAGTAGCACAAAATGGACCAAGACAAATACTGTGGTGGTTTCAGGTCCATATAATTCTTTGGCAAATTATAGTAGGACCTAAGTCCTCTATAGGTATAGGACTTCAAAAAGTAGGACCTAAGTCCTCTCTGCTTAATTGTGGGCTAGACTAACAAAAGGAAAATGCAAGTGATGGTTCAACACATTGGAGACTGGATCATAAAAGACACTGAAAATCCCTCTTCTCACTCTAATTGTTCATGCTGAGATCAGTCAGCTGCCATGTTATCAGCCGTCTTATGGAGATGTGCACATAACAAGAAACTGAGGCCTCCAGCCAATAGCCATATAAGCTAAGCGTTTCAGAGTATTTCTTCCAGCCCCAGGAAAGCCTTCAGATGACTCCAGTTCTGGTGGACGTCTTGACCTTATGGACCCCAAGCCAGAACTGTCCAGCTAAGCTGCTCCTGAATTCCTGACCCTCAAAAACTGTGAGATACTTAATGTCATATTAAACTACTACGTTCAGGGGAGTAATTGTCACAAAGCAACAGATAATTAATCTGATACATACTACATTATTGCATCTATAAATTTCCAAAACAGGCAAAACAAATCAATGGCACACGAAGTCAGGACAATGGTTATAATTGTGAATATGCAGTGATGGGATGGGGACATGTGAAAAACCAGCTCCAAAGACGGCCATCATCACTCTCCCATTTTCCAGTACACACACAGTGCCACCTTCCCTGGGCTGGCTTTGTGACTTGCTCCGACTGGAGAATGCATCAGAAATGATATTGTGCCAATCCTGAGCCTGCCAGAGGCCTAGAAACTTCCACTTTTTTAATCTATGGAAAAGATAGCTGTCGTACTGTTATGAAGCTAGTGCATTGAATGATGAGGACCTGCAAGTAAAAAGGGAGGCCACATGGAGAAGTACTGAGGCACCAGACATCGGCACAAAGCCTTCTCAGGTGCATACAGCAGTGGCAATTAGCTGCTAACTGAATGCAGCTGGTTGATTTACCCAAACAATGCTAGATACAGCAGCAGAACTGATCATCGGAGACCTGACCACATTCTTGACCCACAGAAGAATAAGTATAAATAAACTGTTTTAAGCCGCAGAGTTTTGAGGAGGTTTGTTATGCAGCAATAGTTAACTAAAACAGGACCCAATAGGGTTCAGGTTTAGAGTGGTTTTCCACTTCTTAGTCATGTGTTCATCTTCTGAAAATACACAGATCTGTACACTGTATCCACTGATGCACTTTTCTGTATGTTAAACTTCAGTTAAAAAAACCTCCAAACACTATCAATCTGCTTATTTATTTATTTATTTATTTACGCTTTCATTTATTCATTCATTTACTTAGTATCCTGGCACACAGATATTCAAAGTCCTGCAAAGTATTTCAAAACATAGACAATAGAAAGAGGGCAAGAAGGAAGTGAAATTTACAATAAATCATAAAGGCTAAACATGAGTTTGTTAGGTGAAGGGGAGAATGGAACATTCCACATGGAGCCCTGTACAAGAGCATCTTGTACAAGAGCCCTGAGGTAGAACAGATCTCATTCTATTCAAGACATCAGGAAAGGTCCACATGAATAGATAGGGCAGAAAGGTGAACACTGGAGTGACCAACCATCCCAGTTTGCCCAGGATTGTCCCAGTTTTAGCAGAGAAAGTCCCATGTCCCAGGAAACCTCTCAGTTTCCAGCAAACAGGGGAAATTGGTCTCCCTAGAGGCTGGAGATGCTGACAGGGCCATAACAGCAAAGGCTGAACATGCTGTGCCTTCTTGACTATGGAAAGGACGTTGGTCTTTATTCTAGGAGCTGAGGATTTAAGCAGACAATGGAATGGTGGTATTATTTCTCCCTTCAAAGAACTAATTTGGATGACTGCTTGGTTGGTTTTATTGATTATATGTGAACTTGAGACTCTCCTATCCACCCCTCAGTTAATTGGTGAAAAGGCACACTGATATCACAGACATATCTCTGGCCACAGTTGCTGTCTGTAACATCAATAATAGGGGGGTTGTTATGAGGAACCCAGGGTCACTACTGTCTACCCCCACAACACTCATCTTCCCCCAAACATTTACCTGTCACCTTCCATTATCTCTTTCAACTGCTTTTCCAATTAGAAGATGGGTTTGGTTGACACCAGGCCAGCGACAGCCCTCAGGGGCCATTCCAACTGCTTCTCACTAAGGGTCAGAAAAATCCTCTTTGTAAATATCTTAGAAGTATGAATTTCCCAGAAACCTCTTTTACTAGGAAACTCAGCAAACCATAACAAACCAGTAACTGGGTCAGCAACATGGTGTGAAAAAGAGCATGGTACTTCTGGTCCTGGTTCCATCATGTGCAACAAATGTGTGTAGTCTTAGAAATACCCTTGGACTTAGTATTGTTATCAGTAAAGCTGAGAGAATAATCATAAAAGCTGCCCTGCTTCCATCACAGAGATGCTGCAAGGGATAAATTACATGATGACATTTGGCCAACTGCAAATCACAAGACACCCGCTACTCTAACCAGCCATAAAATGGGGACAATGGTTTATCCCACTTGGGGTTATTGTACGGATTCTTCCATGTTTCATATCAAGCACTTACCAGGGACTGGAAACACAGTGTGTGGGGGTTATAACAAAGTTGCTGTCTTCCTAGAGCTTACATTCTAGTGAGGAAGACAGACAGTGAGCAAATATGTGCCTTAATGCCAGGCAGTGATAAATGAAAAGGCATGGTAAAGAGACAGTGAGCCATGGAATGAAGAAGGCAGTTGACTGCACGTTGAGGAAGGTCTCTGTGAAACATATTTATGTTTACATTAGACAGGTACTGAAGTGAAGAGAGACTGCAGATAAAGGGAAGAATGGGGATCTGCATTTCAGGCAACAGAAGTAACAAATGCAAAGTCCCTGTGATAGGAGCAGAAGGAAGGCAAACATGGCTAGGCCACATAAGCAACATGCAGGAGGATTCTCAGAGGTGGGCAAGGCAGCATCCGGTAGGTCTTCCTACCCAAAGTAAGAAGTTTGCATGTAAATCTGAGTGTGTTGTGCAGCTTTAGGGGTGCTAGACTTAAAGAAGGAATGATGCAATTGGATTACATATTTGAAAAATGGGCTTTGGCTACTGTGCAATGAATGGATGGGAACATGAGGAAGGGGAAGAGTGGAAGTAAGGAAAGCAGTGAGGAGGTCACTGCAGAAGTCTCAGCAAAAGACAGAAGTAACAACGAGGGAGGGAAGGCAACATAGTTCAAAGGGCAATGCATTCTAAACACAGAACTGATGGGAGATACTGACAGACTGAGTGAGGATTTAGAAGTCAAGTCAAGAAGAGATACACCATTTACCAATATTTAAATAAAATAATGCATGAAAATCATTTCACACAGTGGCTGGCATACAAGCACTTAATGTGCTATGATAGTTGTTCATAATTGTTATTTATTTTTATTACGACCAAGCTGGAGACTAATGACAGGCTCTTGGGTTGGCAGAGCTGCTAGAAGTCTCCAATCTCCAGCCATCACCCAAAATTTCCAGACCTGCACTGTCCTATCCATGCCACAGACCTCACTTCCCAGCTGCACGGCAAACCCAGTTCCCCACTGTAGCAAGGGAGCTGTCTCACTTGGACCTTCAGGAGGTAGGATATTTGACCACACCTGGAGGCAACACCCATTGTTACCCATGTGATCTGTGGCTGCTCTTCGGGATCTAGACAGACTTCCTTCCCTCACAATTTGAAGTTCAACCCTTTCTCCGGCCCCCAGGGTTTGACACCCTACAGGGGTCTGCTCCCAGGTCCTCTCTGAAACCCTCCCCACTCGCATTCCATAGGGCAGGTGAGCCTGATGCTGTTCCCATCTTAGAATGGCGTGGCAGCCCAAGTGTGTCTGCATGAGGTGCTGGGGTCTTTCTTAGCTCACAGTTCTCCCCCCCAGCTCCACTTTAGAATCACATGGGGAACTTTTTTTTTTTTTTTTATGTCTTGGGTACCAGGTGGTCCAGTTATCTTTTTTTTTAAATTGCATTTTAGGTTTTGGGGTAAATGTGAAGAATATGCAAGACTGTTGCGTAGATACACACATGGCAGTGTGATTTGCTACCTTCCTCCCCATCACCTATATCTGGCATTTCTCCCCATACTATCTCTCCCCAACTCCCCACACCCCACTGTCCCTCCCCTATTTCCCCCCGACAAACCCCAGTGTGTGATGCTCCCCTCCCTGTGTCCATGTATTCTCATTGTTCAACACCCACCTCTGAGTGAGAAGATGTGGTGTTTGATTTTCTGTTCTTGTGTCAGTTTGCTGAGAATTATGGTTTCCAGGTTCATCCATGTACCTACAAAGGACACGAACTCATCAATTTTTTAGGGCTGCATACTATTCCATGGTGTATATGTGCCACATTTTCCTTGTCCAGTCTATCATCGATGGGCACTTGGGTTGGTTCCAGGTCTTTGCTATTGTAAACAGTGCTGCAATGAACGTATGTGTGCATGTGTCCTTATAGTAGAATGATTTATAATCCTTTGGATATATATCCAGTAATGGGATTGCCCGGTCAAATGGAATTTCTATTTCTAGGTCCTTGAGGAATCACCACACTGTCTACCACAATGGTTGAACTAATTTACACTCCCACCAACAGTGTAAAAGTGTTCCTATTTCTCCACATCCTCTCCAGCATCTGTTGTCTCCAGATTTTTTAAAGATTCCCATTCTAACTGCCATGAGATGATATCTCAATGTAGTTTTGATTTGCATTTCTCTAATGACCAGTGATGATGAGCATTTTTTCATATGTTTTTGGCCTCATGTATGTCTTCTTTTGTAAAGTGTCTTTTCATATCCTTTGCCCACTTTTGAATGGGCTTGTTGTTTTCTTGTAAATCTGTTTTAGTTCTTTGTAGATTCTAGATATTAGCCTTTTGTCAGATGGGTAGATTGCAAAATTTTTTTCCCATTCTGTTGGTTGCTGATTCACTCTAATGACTGTTTCTTTTGTTGTGCAGAAGCTGTGAAGTTTAATTAGGTCCCATTTGGCTATTTTGGCTTTTGTTACCAATGCTTTTGGTGTTTTAGTCACGAAGTCCTTGCTTATGCCTATGTCCTGAATGGTTTTGCCTAGATTTTCTTCCAGGGTTTTTATGGTGTTAGGTCTTATGTTTAAGTCTTTAATCCATCTGGAGTAATTTTTGTGTAACGTGTCAGGAAGGGGTCCAGTTTCTGCTTTCTGCATACTGCTAGCCAGTTTTCCCAACACTATTTATTAAACAGGGAATCCTTTCCCTATTGCTTGTTTTTGTGAAGTTTGTCAAAGACCAGATGGTTGTAGATGTGTGGTGTTTCCTCTGAGGCCTCTGTTCTGTTCCATTGGTCTATATCTCTGTTTTGGTACCAGTACCACGCTGTTTTGATTACTGTAGCCTTGTAGTGTAGTTTGAAGTCTGGTAGTGTGATGCCTCCAGCTTTGTTCTTTTTGCTTAGAATTGACTTGGCTATGTGGGCTCTCTTTTGGTTCCATATGAAGTTTAAGGTGGTTTTTTCCAGTTCTGTGAAGAAGGTCATTCGTAGCTTGATGGGGATAGCATTGAATCTGTAAATTACTTTGGGCAGTATGACCATTTTCACGATATTGATTCTTCCTAACCATGAGCATGGAATGTTTCTCCAACTGTTTGTCTCCTCTCTTATTTCATTGAGCAGTGGTTTCTAGTTCTTCTTGAAGAGGTCCTTTACATTCCTTGTTAGTTATATTCCTAGGTATTTTATTCTCTTTGTAGCAATCGTAAATGACAGTTCGTTCTTGATTTGGCTGTCTTTAAGTCTGTTATTTGTGTATAGGAATGCTTGTGATTTTTGCACATTGATTTTGTATCCTGAGACTTTGCTGAAGTTGCTTATCAGTTTCAGGAGATTTTGGGCTGAGATGATCGGGTCTTCTAAATATACAATCATGTCATCTGCAAATAGAGACAATTTGACTTCCTCCTTTCCTATTTGAATACCCTTCAATTCTTTTTCTTGCCTGATTGCTCTGGCTAGAACTTCTGATACTATATTGAATAGGAGTGGTGAGAGAGGGCATCCTTGTCTAGTGCCAGATTTCAAAGGGAATGCTTCCAGTTTTTGCCCATTCGGTATGATATTGGCTGTTGGTTTGTCATAAATAGCTTTTATTATTTTAAGAAACATTCTACCAATACTTAGTTTATTGAGGGTTTTTAGCATAAAGGGCTGTTGAATTTTGTCAAAGGCCTTCTCTGCATCAATTGAGATAATCATGTGGTTTTGTCTTTGGCTCTGTTTATGTGGTGAATTACGTTTACAGACTTGCGTATGTTGAACCAGCCTTGCATCCCTGGGATGAATCCTACTTGATCATGGTCGATAAGCTTTTTGATGTGCTGTTGCAATTGGTTTGCCAGTATTTTATTGAAGATTTTTGCATCCATGTTCATCATGGATATCGGCCTGAAATTTTCTTTTCTTGCTGAGTCTCTGCCAGATTTTGGTATCAGGATGATGTTGGTCTCATAAAATGATTTGGGAAGTATTCCCTCTCTTTGGATTGTTTGGAATAGTTTCAGAAGGAATGGTACCAGCTCCTCTTTGTATGTCTTGTAGAATTCAGCTGTGAACCCATCTGGACCTGGGCTTTTTCAGGGTGGTAGGCCCTTAATTGCTGCCTCAACTTCAGACCTTGTTATTGGTCTATTCAGGGTTTCAACTTCTTCCTAGTTTAGGCTTGGGAGGGTGCAAATGTCCAGGAATTTATCCATTTCTTCCAGGTTTACTTTTAGAACACATTGATGCCTAGTCACTTCTGGGATGACTTAAATCCGAGTCTCTGAGGGACAGAACTAGACATCCATGTTGTAGTTTAAAGGCTTTTCCAGGTGATCCTAATGAATAATCAGATACATTATCGTGGCTTTGTTTTTAAGATGCTGAGGTTCTCAACATACTCTAAAAGAGAGGCAGAATTCCTGCCAGGGAAATGGCTTTTCATGAGGGTCTTGAGTACAGATGCTCATTTACCTCAGCAATTGTCAGAAGCACATAGAAGAATTTTTATAAAGAGCATGTTTTGGGGCCAAGAAACCAGCTTTTCTTTCTTTCTCTATAGCCCTGGAGAAGGCTTTGACTGCATTACCAAACAGAGGTCCTCAACTTCACAAATTAGAAATAGGTGTGTAAACTACAACAGCAGCTTGAGTGATGGGGACAAAAGCTAGAACCTTGCATGATTATGTAAGTATTTCAGTAGATTCAGCCAAACTACAAAGATGCCAAATGAAGCATAAACAAATGGAAGGTTATCAAATTATTATCAGTGATTTACAGACTAGAATTCTTTATTTTTATTTTTTTGAGACAGAGGCTGGAGTGCAGTGATGTGATCTCAGCTTACTGCAATCTCTACCTCCTGGGTTCAAGTGATTCTCATGTCTCTGTCTCCAGAGTAGCTATAATTAGAGGCACCAGCCACTACAGCCAGTTAATTCTTATATTTTTAGTAGAGACAGGGTTTCGCCATGTTGGTCAGGCTGGACTCAAACTCCTGGCCTCAAGCAATCTGCCCACCTTGGCCTCCCAAAGTACTGGGTTTATAAGCATCAGCCACCACACCCGCCAGACTAGAATTGTTGACATATAACAGGCGCTTAGTAAGTACTAGTGATTAGGTTAGTGAGTGGGATTGAAGCAATTTTGCACAGCCTCATAGACACACAAAAACTACTGTTAGAAGCTTTGGCAGTTTCACAGACCTTTGAAGTCCCTATCACCCAGCCTACGGGTCTCAGGTTAAAACTCTTTAAAGATTGTGGCTCCAGCTAGTAGAAGTCCTGCCCTTCACATCCCCTAACACCGGCTCCAAGCATACGCCAAGCTTGCTGGATGAAAGAAAGAACCCTGCCCCAGCTATTCATCTGACCATCTGGCAAGGGATTATGATTTCCACAGCTGTCAAGCCAACTCTGCTGGAGTCTGGTTCTTTTTTCTGAGGAAATATTAAGAAGTAACCTGTAATCTAGATGAGCTCAACAGGTAAGAGAATATGGCCCAATGAACTCACCCTGAGGTTTAAAATGCTTAGCAGCTCCTGCACCTGGTGAGCCAGCTCACATCTGGGAAACATTTACACACTTATTTCTCACTTGGAAGTGGAGGATCTCTTTTCTTTGAGTAAAGCAGTCAAAACCTTCTCCAGGGTTGAAGAAAGGGATAAGGAATGCTGGTTTCTTGGCACAATAACATGCTCTTTATGAAACTCTTCTACGTGCTTCTGACAAGCCATCAGGGCAGTTGAGAATAACGTCACCCAGCCACCCCTTAATCCACAAGTCTCAGCAGCAGAGACGTGTCATGCACATGTGGCAGCAGAGCAGAATGTGATGAGGTCCAAATAGAATGTCTCTCTCTGAAAGTGCTTGAGACAGAAGTCAGGGCTCCCTCAATACTGGGTGACATTCTGCTGGGCTTGATTTTAAAAGCTTTACAAAATGCTTTGGGGATGTCTAAACCCAGGTATGGACTTTCTTTAAGGTCGTTTTTGAAACATGAGTGAATGTTAGAGTAGAGAAAAGCACAGCTATTCTACACTCTGTGTATCTCATGTTGCAACATCCACTCTATGAAAGAACCGAAAATTCCCACGGTGCTGCTGCTGCCACTGCTACCCCACCTACTGCTGGGAGAAACAACCAGAGTAGAGAGGGCCGTTCCCCTGAAACACTCTGCTCCTATTTTCGTCCCCAGATGTAATCACTGCTAACTATTGCTGTGTACCTTTTTATTAAACATTTACAAACATAGATCTCTACGCATACAAATATATAGAGTTCTTTATTATGTAAATACTATATCTATTTATTTGTAACACACCTTTTTTTCATCTTGACAATATGCCAGAAAACCTTCCCAGGTCATTATACATAGGATAGATACTAAGAATCACAATTGCATGGTCAAAATTTGCACCTATTTTAACTTTCAAAGATAATGTTGAATTGACCTCCAAAAATTTCCAGAGCACTGAAGTAACCACTTGGCAAAATAGCACATAGCTCTGGTAAGCTGCTTAACCTTTCTATGCCTCAGTTTCCTGACTTGCAAAAAGATGATTAGTAATCCATCCCCCCCCTAGATCCGGGGATGGTTGTGAGAACCAAGTCAGACCAAATATGTGGCTGTACTGCGAAATGTACAACACAAAGTACAAATGTGAGGGATTACTCAACAAGAGACTTCAAAGGCAGCTGGCAGCTTCACAGATGGGCTGGGCAGCCAGAGCACAGCCGCCTGCTCAGAGTTTGGACATTTGGAAGTCACAGCACCATGTTGTCACTGGCATTGTTTAAGGAGCACCAATCCTCCCCAATTGCAGAAAGAACAGGCGCAGGCTCAGCCAGGCATACAAATTACAGGGTTCCCTTAATATATTCAGAGCATGTATACTTGGCATTAATTTAAAATCCTTCATTGCACTTCTTATCGGGGTAAAGGACATTGGTGCATTGTAGTATTATCTTGAAGTTAATTTGAGGCTTTAAATACTTAAGTGTTTGATAACGTGTAGTCTGAAAAGATGAAACAAAAAAAGAGCCATAGATTGTATTTATTCATCTCCAGGTTAGATTCAGGAAGCTCCTCCTTGCCCCAAATAACACAGACTTTTTAAAAGAAGTGTCTCTTAAACATTCTTTTTTAGGCTATTGACTCTTTCAGAATGAAGATGCTCAATCCAAGATACAAAAAATAACTTCTGAATAGCTTCGTATTCTATGAAATGTCTGGGTTGGAGCAAACATTTGGTGATTTATGCCAAGTGTGCAAAGATGCATATTTGTAAAATAAGCTATTAGCATCTTAGAACCCAACCCTGTCACCTCTTCATCCCATTCTAACAGAGTCCTTACCCCAGGACAGGGTTATCATGACAACAAAATGTGCCAGGGAGCTGCTTCTCCCGTTGGAAAGCGTGTCTTTTATGTTGGTTCCCAGGAGGAGCGAGGAGCTCCATAAAACACTCTTCACTTCCCAGTCAGGTACCCTTGTACACTTCCTTCATACATTCGGTGGGCTGAGAGCCCTCGAGTGTAAGGAGGGCAGGGATTTGGGGATTTGAAACATGGAAAGACAGTTGGGGACACATTCACAAATGCTGCCCCATTCCATGGAAGGATAGATTTGGACCAGAGAGAGCAGTACCGTGAATGCCAACCAAGACACGAAACTTGATTTGGTCAGAAGGGAGGCTGCTGATTACTTTTAAGAGAAAAAAAGCAGCGACATAATCAGAGCTGGGCTCTAGGAAGGGAAATCTGGTAGGGTAATAGGGAGAGCCGCTGAGAAAGGAAAAATTTAGAAGCAGGAGACCAGGTGGAATCTCACGGGGATGCTCACTGACGCATGATTAGAATGGGGCTGGTTAAATAAATAATGATCCATTGGTCCTCTGTCTGCAGAACCATTCCCAGCAGCCTTCAAACATGCTGTAATTTCCAATATGCAAGGGAGAAGGGAAGGCCCATTGGCCTCAGAGGAAAAAAAATTAAAAGATCAATTAGACAACAAGCAAATAAAAAATATGAAAACTGGCCTTTCTACTGGGAAACCCAACATCAATGATTCAGTGTCAGGAAAACAGCATCGTCTGTCCTAATACTGTTGTGATGTGAGCTTTATTGGTACTGCCATTTTGTCTGTACCTAATTAATCATCTCATTCGGTTTTAGAGTTGTATTTGAGCTATCAACATGAGAATTTTCTACCCTGTTCCATGTTTGCATATATATAGTGCAATTATAGTAAGAGAATGTAAGTCATCAAACTCCTCAGCCTGTCATCTCCTGCAGCCATTGATCCTCTGTTGTTGCTTTACAACAGAATTTATGGCCAGAGATATCTGAACTGCTTGCCCAATTCCCCACCTCCCATTTCCTCTGGCATGCATTCCCACTGGACTTTCACATTTCAGACTTTTCTCAAGGTCACCAGTGACCTTTCAGCTCCAAGCTCCATGATCTCATCTCAACCCTCATCCTACTTGAGTCATCAGCTCCATTTGTGTCTGCTGATCCTTCCTCCTCCATAAACCGCTTTCTCCTCTTGCCTGCTGCTGCACTGGCTCCCCTCCATTCTCCTCCTCCTCTCTGCTGCTCCTTCCTAGGTTCCTCTGCTGGTTCCTCTTTCTTTTTCAACCTCTAAGCTTTGGAGCATTCAGTCTTCAGACATCTCTCCTCTACCTCTATTCGCTCCCTAGGTGAGAATGTCTATTGTGTGCCAATGACTCCCACGTTTATAACTCTAGCCCAGGCATCCCAGAACTTCAGTCTTGCATTTCCAGTTACCATTCATCCTCTCCATTTGTATGCAAAATGGGCATCTTGCACTTAAAACGTCCAAAACCAAACACCTGCTTTCTTCGCATAAATGTGTTCCTCCAGAAACATTCACAGCCCCATTATAGGGCAGTGCCATCCTTCCCACTGCTGGGATCAAAAGCCTTGGAGTCATTCTGTCTCTTCTTGTTCTCTCCCACTCCATGTCCAATCCACCAGCAGATCACCCAGATCTTCCTCCAAAATTAATCCACAATCCCATCACTGCTGGTCCTTTCCACAGTAACACCTGAGCCATGCCTCCCACACCAGGCCACTGGCTCATTGCAAGAGCTTCTTACTAGTTCTCTGGCATCTATCCTTGACACCTACAGTCTCTTTGAAACACTTCAAAACTGCATGTCAGATTAAGTCATTCTTTGCCCAAAACCTTACCTAGTCTTTCCATTTCACAGAGAGAGAAAAAAAAAAAAAGAAAGATTTTACACTGGCCTACAGAACCCTCTGTGACCTAGCCCCAGGCTGACCTTTTTAAAAATTGTGATTAAAAAACAAGTAACATAAAATTTACCGTCTTAACCATTATTAAGTGCACAGTTCAGTAGTGTTAAGTATGTTCACACTGTTGTGAAAAAGATCTCCAGAACTTTTTCATCTTGCAAATCTGAAACTCTGGACCCATTAAATAACTCCTTTTCTCACCCTCCCCCACTCCCGACAACCACCATTTTACTTTTGGTCTTTACAAATCTAGCTTCTCTAGGTACCTCATGTAAGTGGAATCATACAGTATTCATTCTTTTGTGACTGGCTTCTTTCACTTAGCCTGGGGCTGCCTTTTGTAATTCCTCTACTTTTCTCCGCCTTGCTCAGTCACTCTGGCCATCTATGGTCCTTCTGGTTGTCCCTGCACCACACCAAGTATACCCTCTGCCTCAGTGTGTGCTGGAGCCAGCTTGCACCTGCTCCCTCTGACTCAGAGATTATAAGCATCTCTTTCCTACTGCACATTCAGTGACCTCATGTTGGTGGCTAGAAGTCAGCCTTGGTGGGAATGTTTATATCATGGAAATCAACAAATGTTGCAAATAAAGCTTACTTTTCCAGAGAGCTGGTTGTTAATCATTTGCCCGCACATCATTCTCTGCCTGGACAAACCTTCCCGGATGAGTCCGCTTACCTCTTCACTTCCTTTATGTCTCTGCTCAAATGTGCCAACTCTAGAGGGGTCCTCTCTGACCACACTATAAAAATAGTAACTACCACAGGCTCCCGTTTCCATCTCCCGTACATTAATCATTCTCCACCTGACAAACTATGTACTTAGCGGTTTGATGATTGTCTCTTCTAGAATGTCAGTGCCACGAAGACAAGGACTTTGTCTCGTTCACTATTGTATCTCCAGCACCAAGAACCATGCCTGTCATGGTGAAGGTATTCAATAAGTATGTGTTGAATGAATAAATAATGCATTTTAATGAGTTATTCCATGCACATATTAATTTTTAAGTAACTAGTGCACTGAAATGTTGCACAATAAAAGAGTAAAATAGATGAACCTATACATATCAACATGAACAGACATCTAAGATTTAAAGAGCAAGTTGTTAAATATCAAAATAGTGTACAGTGTGTTTACATATACACGTATACTTAGAAAAATATCTAGAAGAATATAGAAGTCTATCACATTTTAATTTCATATACTTTTAGAAAGGTATTTCTAAAACAATGAGCATACATCACTTTTTTCACAAATTTCACATCAATAAAAGCAAAAAAGAAAAAGAAATCCACCAGACTGTGAGCCCCATGAGTCATATTTGCTTGAACATCTTTAGTGTCTAGGAACTACCTGGTAAACAGAAGGTGCTCAAAGGTGCTATGGAATGGATGACTTGAAGTGAGAGGGGACACAGCCTGAGTCAGAAGGAAGGGAGGGGACAAGTGACATAGGATCTAAAGTCGGGGAGAACAGGCAGCTTCACAAGTCCATGAGGGACACATGGGACTGGAAGGATGAGAGAAAGAAGGTAGCAGGCATGTGCTCACTGATGAGCAGGTGTTGGACATCACCTGAGTGTCAGCCTTGTGCTGAGCACCATGCTGGTATCTGGAGACAAGAGGATGAAGAGGGCCTGGTGCAACCAGCCCCCACATGTTTCTGTGGCCATGGGTAAAGCATAAAACAAAAAGCAAGTGAGCTTGGGAGAAAAAACAAGGGGCTTCCTCCTTTGAAAAGTGTTGTACTCACAGATAGCAGCCTTAAGCCACACGTGCAGGAAGCAGCCAGTACTTGGAGAGGGAGTCTGTGTGTTTGGCCTCCGTGTCCCCGAACCATGGGGCTCATCCTTGCCAGGACTCACTGCTGATCCTTAGTGTGGACAAAGTGGCTACCATATTGAATCTTAATTTAGGATTCAAGACTGTTAACTTGGAAATGTCTCTCTTAACCAACCGAATTAGACATAGACAATAATGCTTTTCTTCTTGGGAAATCAAACTGTTCATTCTTGTCCTGGGTCCCTGATGGTACCCTATTACACACACCATTATCTACACAGTCAATTTAGGAGACATTTATCTTCTATTTTAAGAAATCATAATAACTTATTATGGGAACACAAAAGATCGGGCATACTTCATTATGTGTTTTCCCTCAATTAAGTAGGGATCTCAGTGAATTAATATTTTAAAAGGTATAGGTCTTTCTTCTGACTTGGATTTTCATTGGGTTTTCTCAAAATTAGTCAATAGATATCAAAATAAAAATCAATAAAACATGGTGGGAAAAAAAAGAATTATGCATTACTGCATTTTAAAGTTTTCCCAAGCCAATTGTTTAAACCATAATAACTTGATAAAAATAAAGAACGTCTCTACTGTTGTTAGTGATTTTTCTTTCTACAAAGGTGGTGGATATGACAGGAAAAGTCTTAAGATAGACATAGCAAGCTTGATTCTACAACTAACCAGCTGGGTAACTTAAAGCCAGTCATATGACTTCTCAACAACTAATTTTCTCACCTGTAAAAATGGTTAGAATAATCATCATCTCTTAGGCTGTTGCGAAGGTTAATAATGTACTTTATGTAGTTTATAAAATTGTTATGACAAATTTCAGCAAGAGCAATTATGACTCATGTTCATTTGTTATAGAAATAGTTTTAGTTGTATAGACGTGTTATTAAAAATCACCGTGTCTTAAATTTGTTGTAACTACCAATTATGCATATATTCCACAACTTCTGCCAAATAACCTTTTTTAAAAAAAGCCAGCAGGCAAATCATATTTACTTTCCTGAGTGACCTGAGCCAACCTTCATCTCTTCTTCTCCCGGTGTTTTTGTAAATCCCTCCATTCAACAAACATCTCTTACGTGGTCCTGGTATTTACTGCATTCATGGCTAATTTTCAGGTATTTGATATTCTTTAGGGAAAAGAATATGTGAATAAAATGGAAAGGAAAGAGCCTATCAGGCAAAAACACAGAGGTCTGCTCAGGAACCCACAGCCTCCATGGGTTCTTCCGTGGGTAATTGAATGCGTGAAAGATGGCTTAGGAGCTTGGATTCCACGAAAAGGGATTTTCTCTCACCCTTAGCAAAAGATTTCCATTCACACAATTTTGTTCTAAAGCAAAGCAGCCCCATGTTTATGAGACAAGTAAAAAACTGAAGACAAATTGGGACGAATTACATCATCGGGGCTCCAGATATGTTGGGGGCGGGGACAGCATGAGGACAATGAGCCTTCCATCCTTTTTTTTTTTTTTTTGAGACGGAGTTTTGCTCTTATTACCCAGGCTGGAGTGCAATGGCACAATCTCGGCTCACCGCAAACTCCGCCTCCTCGGTTCAGGCAATTCTCCTGCCTCAGCCTCCTGAGTAGCTGGGACTGCAGGCAGGTGCCACCGTGCCCAGCTAATTTTTTGTATTTTTAGTAGAGACGGGGTTTCACCATGTTGACCAGGATGGTCTCGATCTCTTGACCTCGTGATCCACCTGCCTCGGCCTCCCAAAGTGCTGGGATTACAGGCGTGAGCCACAGTGCCCGGCCGAGCCTTCCATCCCTTTGTAACCCCATGCACTTTTTAGAAGAAATAAGAACTGTGCCCCAGACAAGCACCCACTCCTTTTCCTCCCTACTAAAACTTTCTCTTGTCTCTTTCCATCTTTTTTTCTGCTTCCAAAATTTTTTGCCTCAAAATCCCAGTGGTTCAGAGAATTCGAGGCTGATAAAAGGAGACATACGAGTGGGGTGCAGAGAAGAGAAGCTGTAGAATCCCAAGTTGTTCTCACCCTTCTGACATTTTTATTTTTTCATTTCCGTTAACTTCAGATCTCATCTATTTTCTCAATTAGGTCTTAGTTTGTACTTGAGTTTCTCTTCTGAAAAGGTTACAGTGCATTTGCGTATTAAGGAGTTTAAATGATCTACACTTCAGCAAAATGTTCATCTTTAAAAGCGACCCTCTTGTCCTTGGCCTTCATACTAAATCCAGGTAAGGATTAAAATTCAACTCTTCCCACCAGTGCTTTCTTTAATGAGAAAAACAAAACTAGGTTTGAAGTAGATTAAATAACTCATCTGATGTCACTCGAGGTGAAGCTGGAACACGAGGCACTTACTAGAAGCAAATGCATGTGCTTAGGCTTGAGGATTCCGATAATTTAGCATTTGGTCACACGTTGACCCTGTTGCTCTGTTTACCCCATTAGAAGCTCCTGAATGTCTCAGACTTGCTGTCACTTCTTGTATCCGCAATATACAGGATCACAGGATGTGACACCTTAGGGAATATCCAGAGTCCCAAACTTTCATGTGTGTGAGAACCATCTGGGGAGTTTGCTCTAAATACAGCAAGCCTCCTTCATTAGGCCTGGGAATAGGCAGGGCACACCAGAATTCCAATGTGGAACAAGTCCTGCATGTAACACTGATGCAGGTGGCCCATGAGAAATGCAGCGGAAAACCCTGAATGATAGGGTGGCAGTTTTCAGGTGCGGATGCCCTTCCCCCATCCTGCAGCCTCTGATGTCATCAGTGCCTTAGAAACATTTCACACTCAGGATCAATTTGTAAAGAAAACAAACCCAACAGGAAAAGGAGCTTCATGGTATGAACTCTTCCCAGGTTTTAAGCATCATATTGCCTTCCTTGCTGCATACTTCTTTACCCAGGACTTGACATATTAGATGAATATCATACCCATCTATTTACGTCATCTACACACGGATTCACTGTCAGTGCTTCAGAACAGAAGAACTGAACTAATTTTAGTAAATCAAAATATCACCCCTCAGTCCTGCCTCCCAGCCTGGCTTCTTTCAGAAGACTTGGGATGTCTGAGGTCTGATGAAGGACAGCATTTTCAGCCGCTCCAAAACACATCACAGGGAAAACTGAACTTTGGGAAGAACCATACCTGCAACCCTGGAGGGATGTGGCTCAAAAGTGGGAAACCCTCTTGCTCAGGGACTAGAACATTTCCCAAATGGATATGATTAGCCATTAACTTAAACTCTGGACCAGTGGCACAATTTATAATTGCATAAAAATTCATTTGCAGTATATTGAATTGAGCAAACGCTTTGGCTGTGCTTTATCATGTGTTAGGATTTCTTGAGCTCCAACTGTGCCAGTAAATGTGCCACAAATGCATGACATGAACAAAATGCATTCACAATAGGGACCCAGAGGGACATGCACTCAAATCTTTTCCTATCACTAACTCACTATTGGGATGCCTGAGGCTGTGGATTCCAATCACCAGCCTTTAGGGCTCTTTCCACAGCGGCCCCTGCACTTGATACTTTCTAAGACGAAAAGTTTGTCCGGGTGAGGTGGTTGGTTGCAATATGATTATTAAAGGAGGGGCACACACTTTCTAAAAGCCATTCAAAGTCACCTCTTGTCTGAGATTTTTCTGGTGTTCTTGACAAAAGATCTGAAAGGAAGAAAAACAAATGTTCTGGCTCCTCACCTGCTCCTCACCTGCTCCTCACCTGCTCTCACCTGCTCCTCACCTGCTCCTCACCTGCTCTCACCTGCTCCTCACCAGCTCTCACCTGCTCCTCACCTGCTCTCACCTGCTCCTCACCTGCTCTCACCTGCTCCTCACCTGCTCTCACCTGCTCCTCATCTGCTCCTCACCTGCTCTCACCTGCTCCTCACCTGCTCTCACCTGCTCTCACCTGCTCCTCACCTGCTCTCACCTGCTCTCACCTGCTCCTCATCTGCTCTCACCTGCTCTCACCTGCTCCTCACCTGCTCCTCATCTGCTCCTCACCTGCTCTCACCTGCTCCTCACCTGCTCCTCACCTGCTCTCACCTGCTCCTCACCTGCTCTCACCTGCTCCCATCTCAACACAGAGACTCACAGACAACCAGCTGGCTTCTCTACAGCTCCAGTTTTATGCACATGTGCATTCTCCCTCGTTCTTGCTCTCTCTCAACAAGAAGGAATCGCTACTGCTCTTTCTGAATGCCAGGACCACCTTGATCTCAGGCTCCATGAGCTCTTGTTCCTCTTATGAGAATGACAATCATCCCTTAAATGACATGCCAAGAGATCAAAGGTCTGTGTAGCACATTACTCAAATCAGAGTGTCGGCTCCTGGGGGTATGAAATGCACTTTTCATAATTCCTACTGACAACGCTCTGATTAGATGAGTTTGTCCTCCCCACCCTGGTGGATTTGTTCTAGGGAGAGCTCCTGGAAGCAGAACAGAGGCACCATACACTGTCTGCTCAATGGAGACAACCCCCTCCAAGAGTATCAGGCTTAAGTGTATTTGCCTGCAAGTTGAGCCTCTCAAAGTGGGATTTCACTAAATCAGTGTTAATCCCATTTACATAATCCAGTACTTGGGGCTTTCTAAAGACTGTGTGATTTAGCAACAGGCTGCTCTGAGGTATTAAACCAGACCCCAGTAAGAGAGAAATGTTGATGTCAACATCAACTTTGTCACCTAAGAGCTTGTTCCTACAGCAAATGCGCTTTCTACACACACCCACTCTTAGGTAGGTTAGCAAGTGAGAAGGATGCAGAGGTGATTCATCCTATTGCAGCTCACACACTCAAATGCCTATTAAAAGAAGGGTAAAGGAAATGAGGGAAGTTGGCCTGTTTGGGGCAGTGGCAAACTTGGTGAGGCAGGTCCCATCCAAAAGGATGAGAAGCTATGGAGCTGCTTTCAATGCTACCGTGCAAGATGGCAGCTCTGAGCTGCCAGACTTTCTAGTGTTTCCAAAAAATCCAGAAATGGGTGTTTTAGGAGAAAGCCACTATATTTTTCTTAATCGACTTAATGCAATACATGAATATAGCTTAAAAATCAGAGGCTTGTAACAGCAGTCCTTGACCCCTCCCTCTCAAACACCATTGCCATTCTCAGTAACTACCGCTTTCAACACTTATTTTTTCTAGTATTTTCTTCACTATAACTAAATATTATGCTTATGCTGCTCCTAAATTAGTTATTCTAAATGTTACCTTTTTACTCTCTGCATTCACGGAGGTGGAATTTTCTTTAGCTCTTACTGCACCCAACCTTCCCAACACAGCCATGCCTCTTCTGAGTGAGACATCGCCCAAGGCTCTCCAGCTCTGCCGCCTCCAGCTGTTACCCTGGGGCTTCCCTACAGCTTTCTGCTGAGCTGGATCCCTGTGCTCTGGATTCCATGTTTTTCTCCCATGTCATTTTACTGGAACATATTTCTGGTGACTTCCTAAAACAGCTAGTTAGGAGGTAAAATTTTCAAGGCCTCGCATGTTTGAAATGTCTTTATTCTACTCCCACACTTGATCGGGAATTTGGCTGGTATATTTCCGCATTGAAAGTGATCTTTCTGTAGAACTTTGAAGTCATCTCTTCATTTTCTTTCAGTTTCCAGGATTGCCGTAGAGAAATACGATACCATCTGATTCATATTCCTTTACGTGTGTCCTGTTTTACTCTCCGCAGACGTTAGGATTGTCTCTTTGTGCATGGTGTTCTGACATTACATGGTGACAAAGAGAGGTATCACACTACTGGGGTCTCAAACCTGACAATGTCACTTTTGGCTGTGTGACCTTGGACATATAACTTAACTTCACCATGCCTCTGTAAATGAAGATAAGTGCGTTTTGTGTAAAGCGGTTGTGCAGATTAATGGGATAATACATCAAAGCCCTTAGAACAGTGCTTGGCATATAGTCAGCAACAAATGAGCATTTGATTTTGCGACCAGTGACACTGTCACCTCATTCTTCGTGCCAGCTGGGCCCTCTATCACAGCGGTTTATGCTCCTCTTGAGCCATCTTGGATAGCGTACTCCCTCTATTTTGTCTCTTGTAATTCTTTCCTCCTGGATTCTTCCTCTCTTACTCCCATGCTTTCATAGTTTTCTTTCCTTTTTTCTGTTTATTATTTTTCTACTTCCTGAGATATTTCCAGGCCCTTTATTTCCATTGATTTCATTGATGGCTATTATACTTTCCATCTCCAAGAGCTCATTCTGTTCCCAATCATTTCTTTTCCATTCACATACTGCTCTTGGTTTCTGGATGCCCTATGTTCTGTCTCTGAGAACAGCCAGTTGACTTTTATCGGCATTGTCTGCTGATATCTACAGTCACATCTCCTCGAGGTTCCCTTCTTCTATTTATTTGTTTTGTTTTTTCTCTCTTTTTTTTTTTGAGACCGAGTCTTGCTCTGTCACCCAGGCTGGAGTGCAGTGGTGGGATCTCAGCTCACTGCAACCTCTACCTCCTGATTTCAAGTGATTCTCCTGCCTCAGCCTCCTGAGTAGTTGGGATTACAGGCCACTCACATCAAAACCACCCAGAACAATTTGTTAAACATGCAGATTCCTGGGCCCTACTTACAGGGCTTCTGGTTTAGGTGGGTCTGTGGTAGAGTCTAGAAATCTGTATCTTTATTGACATCTTTAGTCATTCTTATGGTGGGTGGGACTGGGTGGAAGCATCCCAAACTTCAAGAATCAGTGCCTTGTCCTGGGCTAACAACTGGCCAGGGGGCTGCTTGCGACCTGCTGACATATTTTGTTTTATGTTTGTGCCAAAGAACATAATAAAATTTGAATTAGTTGGCAACCTTTAAAAGTCAGGATTTCTTTTTTTTTTTCTGGACATAGAAAGTGGATGGAGGAGTGGAAACTGACCCAGAGCAAAGGCAGCTGTAGCCTCACATGCCTATGGAGGGCAGTGCTTGGGAGACATAGCCAGAGAGCCCCACAGAAAGCCCTGAGAGGTACAGCACCAGGAGGCCCTGGGATGTGAGGGGCAGGAGGCAATGCAGTGGTAAGTGGGATGGGTGGGAAGCCAATACTGGTGCAGCTGGCCCCTACAGAGCTAGGAAGTGCGTTCTCTAAAGGTATTAAAATGGAGAGCATTGGACTTCAGAAGGCAGAGTTGAGGTGCAGGATTAAATATAGGGGGTTCAATGGAAGTTTGCATCTCGAACCTGGGACCCCCAGCTCCTACCCCTCACTCTGCCTTTGAAAAGTTGCAGCTGGACTGTGTCTCCCAGGTAGGACACTGGAGCATTCTTCCCTGAAGAAATGGAAAGGGCTCTGGCTTGACCACCTGGGGTGAAGCCCACCAGTCAACAGAGACAACTCGTAAGCATGGAGGTCCATTCAGCCTTTTTGGACCTTCCTCTTGCATATGAATAAACAGCCAGGGATGACCGGAACTTTGAGGAGGAAATTCTCCACTAAGAAAGAGAGTAGTCTGGGCATGGTGGCTCACACCTGTAATCCCAGCACTTTGGGAGGCTGAGGCAGGCGGATCAGGAGGTCAGGAGTTGGACATCAGCTGACCAATATGGTGAAGCCCAGTCTCTACTAAAAATACAAAAATTAGCTGGGTGTGGTGGTTGGCACCTGTAATCCCAGCCACTCAGGAGGCCGAGGCAGGAGAATCACTTGAACTTGAGAGGTGGAGGCTGCAGTGAGCCGAGATCACGTCACTGCAGTCCAGCCTGGGTGACAGAGTGAGACTCTGTCTTTAAGGAAAAAAAAAAGGAAATAGACTGAAACTGTTTGGTAACCTCACAACAGTTAAATGCACATGCCTTTCCATCCAGCAACTCTATGGAGAGGTTGTTCACACAACCTTGACTGTAAATGCAAAACATTGGAGACCTCCTAAAAGTCAACCAATAAAAATCGGCCAATTAATTAAGATACAGCCATGCTCGGGAACTCTGTACCACAGTCAAAATGAATGAGGCAATTGTCTGTTCTTACTCGGAAGGGGACCCCAATGGTATTATCAGGAGAAGACCATTATTGTTAGTAAATAGACAACTTTGTTTAAAAAATAAAAGAGTATGTACCAATATATAATATATGTAAGTTTCTAAGCATAGAAAAAGTTCTAGAAAGATAGAGATTATCCCCAGAGAATCTAATTAATAGCAAGATGGGTGGTAAAATAGTACACTTTCATTTTTTTTATTAGAATGTGCTGATTTTGTAATTTTTTAAAATCCCAATCCCCTATTAAAATGCACATTTCTATGAGAAGGGTCATTCCATGCTGCCAGGCAGCAGTTTGGCTGGAACCCAGATGAGTCATGGAAGTGGGTATGTATTAGGCAAATGTGTGAGAACCAGCCCCAGGAGCTTGGGAGCGGCCTGCAATGGAGGGGCTCAGCCACAGAGTCCATACAGCTTAGGCCCAGCCTTTTTATAGACGGGAAAATGGAGGCGTGGAAGGAAGACGGATTTTCACAGGAAAGGAAGGAACAAATCCACACGGCAAGAGGGTCCCTGACCAGAGTCATTCCCCACTGGCAGACCAGAGCACAGCATGGGTCAAAGAGCAGGATTTGTGGAGTGCTGCCTGGCGGCCTGGCCTTCTGTTGTGGATGGACAGTGACGCATCTTCACCCAGCTGTACTCACGCTGGGTCCTGCTGCCTCCACCACAGCATTCACTTTCTTAAGGCAGCTGCCCATGCACAGCACATGAAAACCAACGGACCAAACTGTAAAGAACTGGCCTAATATCCACCTCGTGTTTTCCCTTCTGGAATGTTGACATCACTTTATGTTTTTCACCATCAGAGTGTCTACTAGGTCAGAAGAATTTAAAGCCAGTTACATCTGGGCCGCTTGATACTAGGGATAAAAGCAGTTTCCATTACATAATGAAATCCTTGGCGTTCCCCATACCGAGCCACAGCTCCCCTTCTAGTTGATTGAGCTGCTGACTGGCACATGAACACTGTATTTAACTAAAATCAACAAGGGCCAGGAGGCATAGGATTTTGTCTGCAATTCCAAGCAATCTGCTGACCTTTCTTTGACACAACTTATTATATTTTAGTGTCGGAATCAATTGAACGGTGGGTTCTAAAGAGAGCTACTGAATTCATTTGTGCTTTGGGAAAAGGCAGCCCCAGCGATCCTCATCCATCACTGTTAGATGGAAGGGGAAATGCCTTAAAGTGGCTCGTTTTCTTTCAACTGCAATATGCCAGCAGAGCACATAAGGATTCTATAACATGCAACAGTCACTGTGATTCATCCTCATAAGGCAGTGTCTGGGCCAAAAGAGAACGTAAATCTTAAAGAATCACCTTCCTCTGCTGGGAAAGTGGATGGGGCCATTTGTCCTCTAGGTACCAATCATGTAAGGGGCACAGTGCCCTCTGGTGGTAGCTGCTTTTTCCTGCGTAATTGCACGCTCCTCCTACCTGCCCCATGGAAGAACAAGGCAGCTCTGTTCAGAGCACCCCATGGCTGAGTGACCTGGGGAGTGGGGAGGACCAGAAGACTGTATGTGCTCAGCAAACCTCACAGGGCCTGAGAAAGAGAGTCTGAAATTGACAGTGAAGCAGTCAATATTAAACAGGACGGCGGGACAGGCCAGTAGGTGCAAGCCTGGCTCCTGCAGGTTGTACTGAAAAATGGCAACCAAAAAACCAGGCAAGAGGCTCTATAGAGTTCTGATGACCTCCTCTCCAGATCTGCTGAAACAACATAGAGAAATGCCCAGCCAAGAAGAAAAACAGCACTACTTGGTGGAAGAACACAGACTTGGGAGTCAAAGAAGCTGGGTGTGGGGCCCAGCTCAGCCACCTGCTGGTTGAGTGACAGAAGGCAAGTAATTTAGATTCTACAGTCTGCATATCCATTTCTTCATCTGTGAAATGGGAGGAAAGAAATCCCACCTCGTGAGGTCATTATCCAAACAGATAAGACAATCTGCATAATGGCTCATGGCAGGGTGTCAAGTGGCAACTGTGGCTGAAAGTGGGATGGAATTCTGTGCCCTGTATTCTATTTTTTAATAGAATTTATAATTTTTCCGTAAGTTATTGGGGTGCAGGTGGTACTTGGTTACTTAAGTTCTTCAGTGGTGATTTGTGAGATTTTGGTGCACTCATCACCCAAGCAGTATGCACTGCACCCTATTTGTAGTCTTTTATCCTTTACAGATAAAAGACTGTAGAATCTTTTGTCCTTTACAGATAAAAGACTGTAGAATCTTTTATCCTTTACAGATAAAAGACTGTAGAATCTTTTATCCCCTCCCTCTCTTCTCCCCAAGTCCCCAAAGTCCATTGTATCATTCCTATGCCTTTGTGTCCTCATAGCTTAGCTCCTACGTATCAGTGAGAACATATGATGTTTGGTTCTCCATTCCTGAGTTACTTCACTTAGAATAATAGTCTCCAGTCTCATCCGGGTCACTGAAAATGCTACTAATTTATCCCTTTTTATGGCTGAGTAGTATTTCATTGTATATATATACCACAGTTTATTGATCCATTCATTGATTGTTGGGCATTTGGGTTGGTTCCACGATTTTGCAATTGTGAATTGTGCTGCTATAAATATGTGTGTGTCAATATATTTTTCATATGACTTCTTTTCCTCTGGGTAGATGCCCAGAAGTGGGATTCCCAGATCAAATGGTAGTTCTACTTTTAGTTCTTTAAGGAATCTCCACACTCTTTTCCATAGTGGCTGTACTAGTTTACATTCCCATCAGCAGTATAGAAGTGTTCCCTGATCACTGCATCCACACTGACATCTACTGGTTTTTTATTTTTTGATTATGGCCATTCTTGCACAAGTAAGGTGGTGTTGCATGAAGGTTTTGACTTGCATTTCCCTGACCATTAGTGATGTTGAGGGTTTTTTCATGTTTGTTGGCCATTTGTATATCTTCTTTTGAGACTTGTCTATTCATGTCCTTAGTCCACTTTTGGGATTGTTTTTTTCTTACTGATTTGAGTTCATTGTACATTCTGGATATTAGTCCTTGTCAGATGTATAGACTGTGAAGTTCTTCTCCCACTCTGTGGTTGTCTGTTTACTCTGCTGACTGTTCTTTTTTGCTGTGCTAAAGTTCTTTAGTTTAATTAGGTCCTAGCTATTTGTTTTTATTGAATTTGCTTTTGGGTTCTTGACCATTAAATCCGTGCTTAAGCCAATGTCTAGAAAGTTTTTTCCAATGTTATCTTCTTGAATTTTTATAGTTTCCAGTCATAGGTTTAAGTCCTTAATCCATTTTGAGTTGATTTTTGTATAAGGTGAGAGATGAGGATCCAGTTTCATTCTCCTACATGTGGCTAGCCAATTATCCCAGCACCATTTGTTGAAAAGGGTGTCCTTTCACACTTTATATTTTTGTTTACTTTGTCGAAGATCACTTGGCTATAAGTATTTGAGCTTATTTTGGGGTTCTCTATTCTGTTCCATTGATCTATGTGCCTATTTTTATACCAGTACCATGCTGTTTTGGTGACTATGGCCTTACAGTATGGTTTGAAATCAGGTAGTGGGATGCCTCCAGATGTATTCTTTTTGCTTAGTCTTGCTTTGGCTATGCAGGGTCTTTTCGGGTTCCATGTGCATTTTACAATTGTTTTTTCTAATTCTGTGAAGAATGATGGTATTTTGATGGGGGATTGAATTGAATTTGCAGATTGCTTTTGGCAGTACAGTTTTGACAATATCAATTCTACCCATCCATGAGCATGGGATGTGTTTCCATTTGTTTGTGTCATCTATGATTTCTTTCAGCAGTGTTTTGCAATTTTCCTTGTAGAGGTCTTTTGACTCATTGGTTAGTTATTACTAAGGTTTTTTGTTTGTTTGTGTTTTTGCAGCTATTGTAAAAGGGGTTGAGTTCTTTATTTGATTCTCTGCTTGGCCGCTGTTGCTGTATAGAAGAGCTACTGATTTGTGTACATTAATCTATATCCAGAAATTTTGCTGAACTCTTTTATCAGTTCTAGGAGCTTTCTGGAGGAGTCTTTAGGGTTTTCAAGGTAAATGATCATATCATCAGCAAACAGTGACAGTTTGACTTCCTCTTTACTGATTGGATGCCCTTTATTTCTTTCCCTTGTCTGATTGCTTTGGCTAGGACTTCCAGTACTATGTTGAAGAGGAGTGGTGAGAGTGGGCATCCTTGCTTGTTCTAGTTTTCAGAGAAAATGTTTTCAACGTTTCCACATTCAGTATCATGTTGGCTGTGGGTTTGTCATAGACGGCTTTTATTACATTGAGGTATGTCCCTTGTATGCCTATTCTGGTGACTTTTAATCCTAAAGAGACACTGGATTTTGTTGAATGCTTTTTCTGCATCTGTTGAGATGATCATGTAATTTTTGTTTTTAATTGTGTTTATGTGGTGTATCACATTTATTGACTTGCATATGTTAAACCATCTCTGCAACCCTGGTTCGAAACCCACTTGATCATGGTGGATTATCTTTTTGAGATATTGTTGGATTCAGTAGCTAGTATTTTGTTAAGGACTTTAGCATCTATGTTCAGCAAGGCTCTAGGTCTGTAGTTTTCTTTTTTGATTATCTCCTTTCCTGGTTTCGGTATTAGGGTGATGTTGGCTTCATGGAATGAATTAGGGAGGGTTCCTTCTTTCTCTATGTTGTGGAATAGCGTCAAAATCATTGGTACCAATTCTTCTTTGAATGTCTGGTAGAATTCTGCTGTGAATTCATCTAGTCCTGGACTTCTTTTTATTGGTAATTTTAAAATTACCATTTCAGTCCTTCTGCTCGTTATTGGTCTGTTCAGGTTATCTAATTCTTCCTGATTTAAGCTGGGGGGATTGTAATTTTTCAGGAATTTATACATCCCTTCTAGGTTTTCCAGTTTATGTACATAAAGGTGTTCATAGCATCCTTAAATCATCTTTTATATTTCCGTGCTGTCAGTTGCAATATCTCCTGCTTTCTTTTTTATTGAGGTTATTTGGATTTTCTCTCTTCTTTTCTTGGTTAACCTTGCTAATGGGCTATCAATTTATTTATCTTTTCAAAGAACTTGCTTGTGTTTAATTTGACTTTTGTATTTTTTTTAATTTCATTTAGTTCTGCTCTGATCTTGGTAATTTCCTTTCTTCTGCTGCGTTTGGGTTTGGTTTGTTTTTGTTTCTCTAGTTCCTTGAGGTATGACCTCAGAATGTCAGTCTGTGCTCTTTCAGTCTTTTTGATATAGACATTTGGGGCTATGAACGGTCCTCTGAGTATTGCCTTTGCTGTATTCCAGAGGTTTTGGTAGGTTATGTCATTATTGTCATTAGTGTGAAAAAAAAAATTTTTTTTGAGATGGAGTCTCGCTCTGTCACCCAGCTGGAGTGCAGTGATGTGATCTCATCTCACTGCAACATACACCTCCCAGGTTCAAGCAGTTCTCCTTCCTCAGCCTTCCAAATAGTTGGGATTACAAGTGCATGCCTATGATTTTTGTATTTTTAGTAGAAATGGGGTTTCACCATGTTGGTTAGGCTGGTCTCAAACTCCTGACCTTGTGATCTGCCTGTCTCAGCCTCCCAAAGTGCTGGAATTACAGGCATGAGCCACTGCGCTTGGTCGAGTTTGAAGAATTTTTAAATTTCCACCTTGATTTTGTTGACTCAATGTTCATTCAGGAGCAGGTTATTTCATTTCCATGTATTTACATGGTTTCGTAGTTTTCTTTTGGAGTTGATTTCCAGTTTTATTCCATGATGGTCTGAGAGAGCGCTTAATATAATTTCAATTTTCTTATATTTATTGAGGCTCATTTTATGGCCTATAATACGGTCTATGTTGGAGAAAGCTCCATGTACTGTTGAATAGAATGTGTATTCTGCAGTTGTTGGATGAAACGCTCTGTATATATCTGTTAAGTCTATCTGTTCCAAGGTATAGTGTAAATCCGTTGTTTCTTTGTTGACTTTCTATCTTGATGACTTCTCTAGTGCCGTCAGTGGAGCATTGAAGTCCCCCCAGTATTATTGTGTTGCTATCTCATTTCTTAGGTCTATTAGTAATTATTTTATAAATTTATAACACTCCAGTGTTAGGTGCATGCATATTTAGGATTCTGATATTTTCCTCATGGACAAGGCCTTTTACCATTATATAATGTCCCTCTTTGCCTCTTTCAACTGCTGTTGCTTTAGTTTGTTTTGTCTGATATAAGACTAGCTACCCCTGCTCGCTTATGGTCTGCATTTGCATGAAATGCCTTCTTCTATCCCTTTACTTTAAGTTTATGTGAGTCCTTATGTGTTAGCTGAGTCTCCTGAAGGCAGCAAATGGTTAGTTGCTGAGTTCTTACCCATTCTGTGATTCTGCATCTTTTAATGGAGCATTTAGACCATTTATATTCAACATTAGTATTGAAATGGGAGGTACCATTGCATTCATTGTGCTCCTTGTTGCCTGTGTGCTTTGGTGTTTTTGTTTTTGCTTTTTAACTTGTATTTTTGTTTTATAGGTCCTGTGACATTTATGCTTTAAAGAGGTTCTGTTTTGTTGCATTTCCAGGATTTGTTTCGAGATTTAGAGCTCTTTTTAGCAGTTCTTGTAGTGGTGGCTTGTAGTGGCAAATTCTCTCAGCCTTTGCTTGTTTGAAAAAGTCTATCTTACCTAAAATGCAATAAAAAAAGAAAAAAAGAAAAGAAAAAGACTATCTTTTTTTTTCATATATGATGCTTAGTTTTGCTGGATACACAATTCTTGGCTGATAATTGTTTTGTTTGAGGAGGCTGAAGATAGGACTCCAATCCCTTTTAGCCTGTAGGATTTCTGCTGAGAAATCTGCTGTTAATCTGATAGGCTTTCCTTTATAGATTACCTGGTGCTTCTGTTTCACAGCTCTTCAGATTCTTTCATTTGTCTTAACTTTGGACAATCTGATGAGACAACCAGTGTGCCTAGGCAAATATCTTTTTGTGATGAATTTCCCAGGTGTTCTTTGTGCTTCTTGTATTTGGATATCTAGGTCTCTAGCAAGGCTGGGGAAGTTTTCCTTGATTATCCCCCAAATATGTGTTCCAAACTTTTAGAATTCTCCTCTTCCTAAGAAACATTATTAGGTTTGGTCATTTAACACAAACCCAGACTTCTTGGAGGCTTTGCTCATAATTTCTTTTAATTTTTTTAATTTTTTATTTTTTGGATTTGCTGGATTGGGTTAATTCAAGTTCTGAATTTCTTTCTTCTACTTGTTCAATTCTATTGCTGAGACTTTCCAGAGCATTTTACATTTCTCAAAGTGTGTCCAAAGTTTCCTGAATTTTTGATTGTTTTCTTTAAGCTATCTATTTTCTTGAATATTTCTCCCTTTACTTCTTGTATTGGTTTTTGGATTTCCTTGCATTGGGCTTCATCTTTCTCTGATGCCTCCCTGATTAGCTTAATAATTAACCTCCTGAATTCCTTTTCAGGTAAATCAGGGATTTCTTCTTGGCTTGGATCCATTGCTGGTGAACTAGTGTGATTTTTGGGGGGTGCTAAAGAGCCTTATTTTGTCATATTACCAGGATTGGTTTTCTGCTTCCTTTTTATTTGGGTAGGCTCTGTCAGAGGGAGGTCTAGGGCTGAAGGCTGTTGTTCAGATTCTTTTGTCCCACGGGTGTTCCCTTGATGTAGTACTCTCCACACTTTTCCTATGGATGTGGATTCCTGTGAGCTGAGCTGCAGTAATTGTTATCTCTCTTCTGGACATAGCCACCCAGCAGGTCTACCCAACTCTGGGTTGGTACTGGGGGTTGTCTCCACAGAGTCCTGTGATGTGAACCATCCATGGGTCTCTCAGCCATGGATACCAGCTCTTGTTCCGGTGGAAGTGGTGGGAGTGTGCAATGGACTCCATGAGGGTCCTTAGCTTTGGTGGTTTAATACTCTGTTTTTGTGCTGGTTGGCCTCCTGCCAGAAGGTAGCACTTTCCAGAAAGCATCAGCTGTAGTAGTGTGGAGAGGGACTGGTGGTAGGTGGGCCTCTAGAACTTCCAAGATTATATGTCCTTTGTCTTCAGCTACCAGGGTGAGTAGTGAAAGACCATCAGGTAGGGGCAGAGCTAGGTGTGTCTGAGCTTAGACTCTCCTTGGGCTGGTCTTGCTGTGAAGATGGGGGTGAAATTCCCAGGTCACTGGAGTTGTGTACCTAGGAGGATTATGGCTGCCTCTGCTGGGTCATGCAGGTTGTAAGGGAAGTGAG
Source organism: Saguinus oedipus (assembly GCA_031835075.1). NCBI lineage: Eukaryota > Metazoa > Chordata > Mammalia > Primates > Cebidae > Saguinus > Saguinus oedipus. The sequence continues at coordinate 132,471,004 of CM063179.1, forward strand.
CAAAAGCTGGCAGTCACTGGCCTCACCCAGCTCCCACACAAACTGAAGGGCTGGTCTCATTCCTACTGTTCCCCTACCAACAACTCCAAGTCTGTTTCCAGGCAGTGGGCGAAAGGGGCTTGAAAATTTGCCCCAGGCTACCTGCCTTCCAGCTGCAAAAGAAAAGAGTTTGGTTCTTCCACCGCTTGTGGAGTCTGCACACTGGATTTGCACCCTCCCCCAAGTTCTGGCCAGGAAGCTTCTCACCCTGGTCAAACTGTTACAAAGTTCAGCTAGAGAATTCTTTTTCCCAGTGGAGTTTTGCTCTCTGCTCCTCTGGCCACCCTCCTGATGGATACCTGTGGTACCAGCAGGAATGACCTCTTGGGGACCCAGCAAGCTCCCAGGGCCCTCTGCTGCTTCCTCTTCCCCTGTATGTCACTCAGCTCTCTAAACTGACTTAGCTCCAGGAAAAGTTGGAAACTTCTCCCGCAAACAGACCTTCAGTTTCTCCAGTGGGGGTGTGTGTTCAGGAGAGGAGGGTCTCCATTTCCCACTTCTGCAGTTGGGGCACTCACAGTATTTGGGGTGTCTCCCAGATCCTACAGGAGCAGTCCACTTCCTTCAGAGGGTCTGTGGGTCCTCTCAGGATTACTGTTTTCTTCTTGCAGTGGATCTGGAACTAAAATTCACAATGCGACCCTCCACACACTCCTCTGTCCAGAGCTGCAATCTAGTCCTGCCTCCCGTCCACCATGATGATCCTGTTTTCTTTTTCCTTTTTTTTTTTGAGATGGAATCTCACTCTATCACCCAGGCTGGAAGGCAATGGCATGGTCTTGGCCCACTGCAACCTCCGCCTCCTGGGTTCAAGTGATTCTTCTGCCTCAGCCTTCCACGTAGCTGGGATTATAAACACATGCCACCATGCCAGACTAATTTATATACTTTTAGTAGAGACAGGGATTTGCCATGTTGGCCAGGCTGGTCTCAAACTTCTGACCTTGTGATCTACACACCTCAGTCTTCAAAGTGCTGGGATTATAGGCGTGGGCCACAGCACCCGGCCAATGATCCCTGTTTTCTATTCTTTAAGCAGCTTGACGAGACTATAGATGATAATGGGCACTTTAAAATCACAGGCGTGTAAAATAAAGTCATGCCTCTAAAGTTGAGGTCTAAAAGTCTGAAGAATGTGATATGAACCATCGTGCATGTTCCTTATTTTTCCTTTCCCAGTTTCCCCACTATTTCCATATCTCATTCTAAAATAAACAAACCTCAATAGCTTTTTAGAAATCTCTCACAAATTACTTTCTGGAGGAGAATTCCTATTTTAGACATCCCTACTTGCTCAAGTTAATCAGAGCATTTCAAAGAATCAAGATCCTCGACTATGTGCCCACCAATTTTAAGTTGCAAATAGCAACTGTTCTGTGGAATTTATCTATTTGAATACTAAACTCATGTGTATAAAATTTATTGTTAGTCCCACAGAAACATACAATGGTTTGTATCTTAATTGGAATGGTAACTACACTAGTCTATACATTAATAAATTGTATAGAGGACAAGTACAGTGGCTCACACCTGTAATTCCAGCACTTTAGGAGGCTGAGACAAGTGGGTCACTTGAGTTCAGGAATTCAAGACCAGCCTGGGCAACTTGGTAAAACCCTGTCTCTACCTAAAATACAGAAACTGTGCTGGCATGGTGGTGTGTGTCTGTGGTCCCAGTTACCTGGGAGGCTGAGGTGGGAGGATTGCTTGCACCCAGGAGGCAGAGGTTGCAGTGAGCCGAGATCCTAACATTGCACTCCAGCCTAGGCAACAGAGCAAGACCCTGTCTCAAAAAACAAGACAAAAAACACAAACACACACAGACATACACAAATAAGTGTGTATAAAACCGGTGAAACCTGAATTATTGTAATATTCTAATAATAGTACCAATAATTGTTAATATTGGTATGATCTGAATTATACCAATATTAACTCCCTAGTTGTAATATTGTATTTAAGGTTTTTTTTATATTGTACTTTAGGTTCTGTGGTACATGTGCAGATCATGCAGGATTGTTGCATAGGTACACACATGGCAATGTGGTTTGCTGCCTCCATCCCCCCATCATCTACATCTGGCATTTCTCCCCAGGTTATCCCTCCCGGACCTCCCCACACCCCGACTGTCCCTCACTTGGCCCCCCGCAACAGACCCCAGTATGTGATACTCCCCTCCCTGTGTCCATGTGTTCTCATTGTTCAACACCCACCTATAAGTGAGAACATGTGGTGTTTGATTTTCTGTTCTTGTGTCAGTTTGCTGAGAATTATGGTTTTCAGATTCATCCTTGTCCTTACAAAGGACACAAACTCATTGTTTTTTATGGCTGCATAGTACTCCATGGTGTATATGTGCCTTATTTTCCTTGTCCAGTCTATTGTCAATGGGCATTTGGGTTGGTTCCAGGTCTTTGCTATTGTAAACAGTGCTGCCTTGAACATACGTGTGCATATGTCTTTATAATAGAATAATTTATAATCCTTTGGGTATATACCCAGTAGTGGGATTGCTGGGTCAAATGGAATTTCTATTTCCAGGTCCTTGAGGAATCGCCACACTGTCTTCCACAATAGTTGAACTAATTTACACTCCCACCAACAGTGTAAAACTGTTCCTATTTCTCCACATCCTCTCCAGCATCTGTTGTCTCCAGATTTTTTAATGATCACCATTCTAACTGGTGTGAGGTGGTATCTCAATGTGGTTTTGATTTGCGTTTCTCTAATAATCAGTGATGATGAGCATTTTTTCGTATGTTTTTGGCCTCATGTATGTCTCCTTTTGTAAAGTGTCTGTTCATATCCTTTGCCCACTTTTGAATGTGCTCTTTTTTTCTTGTAAATCTGTTTTAGTTCTTTGTAGATTCTGGATATTAGCCCTTTGTCAGATGGGTAGATTGCAAAAATTGTTTCCCATTCTGTTTGTTGCAGGTTCACTCTAATGATTGTTTCTTTCGCTGTACAGAAGCTCTGGAGTTTAATTAGGTCCCATTTGTCTATTTTGGCTTTTGTTGCCAATGCTTTTGGTGTTTTAGTCATGAAGTCCTTGCCTATGCCTATGTCCTGAATAGTTTTGCCTAGGTTTTCTTCTAGGGTTTTTATGGTGTTAGGTCTTATGTTTAAGTCTTTAATCCATCTGGAGTTAATTTTAGTGTAAGGCATCAGGAAGGGGTCCAGTTTCTGCTTTCTGCACACTGCTAGCCAGTTTTCCCAACATTATTTATTAAACAGGGAATCCTTTCCGCATTGCTTGTTTTTGTCAGGTTTGTCAAAGATTAGATGGTTGTCGATGTGTGGCTTTGCCTTCAGGGCCCCTGTTCTGTTCCATTGGTCTATATCTCTGTTTTGGTACCAGTACCATGCTGTTTTGATTTCTGTAGCCTTATAGTATAGTTTGAAATCGGGTAGCATGATGCCTTTGGCTTTGTTCTTTTTGCATAGAATTGCCTTGGCTATGTGGACTCTCTTTTGGTTCCATGAAGTTTAAGGTAGTTTTTTCCAGTTCTGTGAAGAAGGTCATTGGTAGCTTAATGGGGATAGTGTTGAATCTATAAATTACTTTGGGCAGTATGGCCATTTTCACGATATTGATTCTTCCTAACCATGAGCATGAAATGTTTCTCAATCTGTTTGTGTTCTCCTCGAAGAGGTCCTTTACAACCTTTGTTAGTTGTATTCCTAGGTATTTTATTCTCTTTGTAGCAATTGTAAATGGGAGTTCACTCATGATTTGGCTCTCTGTTAGTCTGTTATTGGTGTATAGAAATGTTTGTGATTTCTGCACATTGATTTTTGTATCCTGAGACTTTGCTGAAATTGCTTATCAGTTTCAGGAGATTTTCGGCTGAGACAATAGAGTCTTCTAAATATACAATCATATCGTCTGCAAATAGAGACAATTTGAATTCCTCTTTTCCTAACTGAATACCCGTTTTTCTTTCTTGCCTGATTGCTCTGGCTAGAACTTCCAATATTATATTGAATAGGAGTGGTGAGAGAGGGCATCCTTGTCTAGTGCCAGATTTCAAAGGGAATGCTTCCAGTTTTTGCCCATTTAGTATGATGTTGGCTGTAGGTTTGTCGTGAATTGCTTTTATTGTTTTGAGATATGTTCCTTTGATGCCCAGTTTATCAAGAGTTTTTAGCATAAAGGGCTGTTGAATTTTGTCAAAGGCCTTCTCTGCATCTGTTGAGATAATCACATGGTTTTTGTCTTTGGTTCTGTTTATGTGGTGGATTACATTTATAGACTTGCGTATGTTGAACCAGCCTTGCATCCCTGGAATGAAGCCTGCTTGATCATGATGGATAAGCTTTTTGATGTGCTGTTGCAATAAGTTTGCCAGTATTTTATTGAAGATTTTTGCATCTATGTTCATCATGGATATTGGTCTGAAGTTTTCTTTTTTGTTGAGTCTGCTGGGTTTTGGTATCAGGATGATGTTGGTCTCATAAAATGATTTGGGAAGGTTTCCCTCTTTTTGGATTGTTTGGAATAGTTTCAGAAGGAATGGTACCAGCTCCTCTTTGTATGTCTTGTAGAATTCAGCTGTGAACCCATCTGGACCTGGGCTTTTTTTTGGGTGGTAGGCCCTTAATTGCTGCCTCAACTTCAGCCCTTGTTATTGGTCTATTAAAGGTTTCAACTTCTTCCTGGTTTAGGCTTGGGAGGGTGCAAGTGTCCAGGAATTTATCCATTTCTTCCAGGTTTACTGGTTTATGTGCATAGATTTGTTTGTAGTAATCTCTGATTGTAGTTTGTATTTCTGTGGAATCAGTGGTAATATCTCCTTTATCGGTTTTTATTCCATCTATTTGATTCTTCTCCCTTTTCTCTTTTATTAATCCGGCTGGTGGTCTATCTTGTTGATCTTTTCAAAAGCACGGCTCCTGGATTTACTGATTTTTTTGAAGGGTTTTTTGTGTATCTCTATCTCCTTCAGTTCTGCTCTGATCTTAGTTATTTCTTGTCTTCTGCTAGCTTTTGAGTTTTTTTTTAAATCTTGTTCCTCTAGCTCTTTCACTTATGACAATAGGGTGTTGATTTTAGATCTTTCTCATGTCTCATGTGGGCAGTTATTGCTATAAATTTCCCTCTAGACACTGCTTTAAATGTGTCCCAGAGATTCTGGTACGTTGTATCTCCGTTCTTGATGACTTCAAAGAAGATCCGTATTTCTGCCTTCCTTTCATTGTTTATCCAGTCGACATTCAGGAGCCAGTTGTTTTAAGTGCATTTCGATTTAAAGACACATTATTTATTACATATTGTTGATTCAGTAACGTTAAACTCAGCCAACAGCAGTACAACTCAAGCCTGTAAAAGCTTATCTAAGAAACATGTTCTCTCTGTAAGGCATAGCACAGCCTTCTTGGGCTTAGGAACAGTCAACAGAACTGTCAGCACTCTGCTCAGAGGACATTTTAAACAGTAAAATCACCAACAAAGCACAAAGGTGTGAACAATATGGCACTAGATAAACTGGAAAGGTCACTTGTTTACAGATGTAAATAATTGTCTCATCTTTAATCAACTCTGCATGCACCTTGTCTGCAAATGGCCACAAAAGCACATGAGTATTGATTTTGGTGAATTTTCAAATATTGAATATGTGAGTGATGAAGTTCAACTGTGCCAGAAGTTCAGCAAGTGGGTCTTTGTAGACTGAGACTCTTTCAGAGAGTCTGCAAGACTCAAACTATTTCATGATATGGCTAAGATGTAACTATACTTTCTCCATGCTAACATTTGCACTGATGGTGCAAAACTGCCAGTACCATAGCATCCATGGAAGGCCATGTATCACACCCAGCTGTGCTAGTCATTATCCTATTCTTCACCACCCTGCACTCACAAAAAGGGAAAAAAGCCAGTTTCACTCAAGAAGGTTCTTGATGAAGTAAAAATTATTAATTTCATGTTCTCTCTACCAATGAAATAATATCATTCATTCATTCGAGATGGAGTCTCTCTCTGTTATCTAGGCTGGAGTGCAGTGGTGCGATCTCAGCTCACTGCAACCTCTGTCTCCCAGGTCAAGCAATTCTCCTGCCTCAGCCTCCTGAGTAGCTGGGACTACAGGCACATGCCACCACACCCAGCTAATTTTTGTATTTTTTGGTAGAAACGGGGTTTCACCAAGTTGGTCATGTTGGTTTCAAACTCCTGACCTCTTGATCCACCCACCTCGGCCTCCCAAAGTGCTGGGATTACAAGCCACCACATCTGGCTGAAATAACATCTTTTAATATCCTTTGTGACCAAATTGAGAACTACATGTAAAATATTTCTGGTGTCTGCCATAGTCCCATAGTTGTCTTGAATAAAATCTTTTGTGCAATTATTTGAGTTGCACACTGAACTAGCCATTTTTTCATAAAACACTGTTTCTATTTGAAAGAATCTCTGACAAACTATGGTGACTTAGACTTTGGTAAATGATGGGTGCTTTCTCCAGAGTGAATGAGGTGAGCCTGTCACATCAAGGAAAATAACTGGTATTATGTGTTGCCAATGACAAAATTCAAGCTATCAAGTGAAAATTACATTTTGGAAAGTTAGTGTATGCTACCAGGAGCTGCACAGTCTTCTAATATTTAAATGTTTCCTGATGTAATCAGGGCTGAGGTTAACAAATGTTATTGTTGATTGTGTCTAATGAAATGCAACAACATGTGGAAGAGCTGCCTAACTAGGAAACTAGTATCTTCCAAGTGGTTAGTGCACTAGTGCATGATGTTACAAAACCATGCTTTGGTAAAAGACCTATTCAAAATATAAGAGAAAAATTGTTTTTAATATAGCTAAGAATAGTAAATTCATCAACATCATTCTATATGCAACATTGCATCTAACTTTTGGGAAACTATTACTGTCAAGTTTTTTTGTAAATATTTTTATTATACTTTAAGTTTTGAGATAGATGTGCAGAATGTACAGGTTTGTTACATAGGTGTGAATGTGCCATGGTGGTTTACTGCACCCATCATCTCATCATCTACATTAGGTATTTCTCCTAATGCTATCCCTCCCCTGGTCCCCCACCTCCCCAACAGGTCCCAGAGTGTAATGTTCCCCTCCCTGTACTCATATGTGCTCATTATTCGACTCCCACTTATTAGTGAGAACATGCAGTGTTTGGTTTTCTGTTCCTGTGTTAGTTGCTGAAAATGATGGTTTCCAGCTTCATCCATGTCCCTGCAAAGGACACGAACTCATTCTTTTTATGGCTACATAATATTCCATGGTGTATATAATCCTTTGGGTATATACCCAGTAATTGGATTGCTGGGTCAAATGGAATATTCAGTTCTAGATCCTTGAGGAATTGCCACACTGTCTTCCACAATGGTTGAACTAATTTACACTCCCACCAATAGTATAAAAGTGTTCCTATTTCTCCACATCCTCTCCAGCATCTGTTGTTTCCTAACTTTTTAATGATCACCATTCTAACTGGTGTGAGATTGTATCTCATTGTGATTTTGATTTGTATTTTTCTAATGACCAGTGATGATGAGCCTTTTTTTATATGTTCCTTGACCACATAAAGGTCTTCTTTTGAGAAGTGTCTATTCATATCCTTTATGTACTTTTTGATTTTTTTTTCTTGTAAATTTGTTTAAGTTCTTTGTAAATTCTGGATATTAGCATTTTGTCAGATAGATAGATTGCAAAAATTTTCTCTCATTCTGTAGGTTGTCTATTCACTCTAATAATATTTTCTTTTGCTGTGCAGAAGCTCTTTAGTTTAATTGGATCCCATTTGTCAATTTTGGCTTTTGTTGCCATTGTTTTTGGTGTTTTAGTCATGAAGTCTTTGCCCATGCCTGTGTCCTGAATAGTATTGCCTAGGCTTTCTTCTGAGGTTTTTATGGGTTTAGGTCTTACATTTAAATCTTTAATCCATCTTGAGTTAATTTTTGTATAAGGCGTAAGGAAGGGGTCAGGTTTCAGTTTTCTGTATATGGGGCTAGCCAGTTTTCCCAACACCCTTTATTAAATAGGGAATCCTTTCCCCATTGCTTGTTTTTGTCAGATTTGTCAAAGATCAGATGGTTGTAGATGTGTGGTGTTATTTCTGAGGCCTCTGTTCTGTTTCATTGCTCTATCTATCTGCTTTGGTTACTGTAGCCTTGTAGTATAGTTTGAAGTCAGGTAGCGTGATGCTTCCAGCTTTGTTCTTTTTGCTGAGGATTGTCATGGCTATACAAGCTCTTTTTTGGTTCCATATGAAATTTAAAGTGTATTTGTCTAATTCTGTGAACAAACTCAATGGTACCTTGATGGGAATAGCATTGAATCTATAAGTTACTTTGGACAGTATGGCCATTTTCACAATATTGATTCTTCCTAACAATGAGCATGGAATGTTTTTCTATTTGTTTGTGTCCTCTCTTATTTCCTTGAGCAGTGGTTTGTAGTTCTCCTTGAAGAGGTCCTTCACATCCCTTATAAGTTGTATTCCTAGGTATTTTATTCTCTTTGTAGCAATTGTGAATGGGAGTTCACTCATGATTTGGCTCTCTATTATTGGTGTATAAGAATGCTTGTGATTTTTGCACATTGATTTTGTATCCTGAGACTTTGCTGAAGTTGCTTATCAGTTTAAGGAGTTTTGGGCTGAGAAAATGGAGTTTCCTTTTTTAAAATTTTTTAAAAATTTTATTTTACTTTAGGTTTTGGGTTACATGTGCAGGTCATGCAGGGTTGTTGCATAGGTTCATACTATATCCAGCATTTCTCCCCATGTTATCCCGCCCCACCCTCCCCACCCCGCAATGTCCCTCCCCAGCACCCCCCCCAACTGCCCCCAGTGTGTGATGCTCCCCTCCCTGAGTCCATATGTTCTCATTGTTCAACACCCACCTATGAATGAGAATATGCAGTGTTTGGTTTTCTGTTCTTGTGTCAGTTTGCTGAGAATGATGTTTTCTAGATTCATCCAAGACCCTTACAGGACACAAACTAATCATTTTTTATGGCTGCATAGTATTTCATGGTGTTTATGTGCCACATTTTCTTGAGACAATAGGGTTTTCTAAATATACAATCATGTCATCTACAAACAGATAGTTTGACTTCCTTTCTTCCTATTTGAGTACCCTTTATTTCTTTCTCTTGCCTGATTGCCCTGGCCAGAACTTTCAATACTATGTTGAATAGGAGTAGTGAGAGAAGGCATCCTTGTCTTATGCCAGTTTTCAAAGGAGATGCTTCTAGCTTTTGCCCATTCAGTGTGATATTGGCTGTGAGTTTGTCATAAACAGCTCTTATTATTTGGAGATACATTCCATCAATACCTAGTTTATTGAGTGTTTTTAGCATGAAGGGGTGTTGAATTTTATTGAAGGACTTTTCTGCATCTATTGAGATAATCCTGTGGTTTTTGTCATTGGTTCTGTTTATGTGATGGATTACATTTATTGATTTGCATATGTTGAATGAGCCTTGTATACCAGGGAACAAGCCAACTTGATCATGGTGGATAAGCTTTATAATGTGCTACTGGATTTGGTTTGCCAGCATTTTATTGAGGATTTTTGCATTGCTGTTCATCAGGTATATTGGCCTGAAATTTTCTTTTTTTTGCCCTATCTCTGCCAGGTTTTGATATCATGATGATGCTGGCCTCATAAACTGAGTTAGAGAGGAGTCCCTATTTTTCTATTGTTTGGAATAGTTTTAGAAGAAAAGGTACCACTCCTCTACATACCTCTGGTAGAATTCAGCTGTGAATCCATCTGGTCCTGGGCTTTTTTTTTTTGGTTGGTAGGCTGTCAATTACTGCCTCAATTTCAGAACTTGTTATTGGTCTATTCAGGGATTTGACTTCTTCCTAATTTAGTCTTGGGAGGTTCTATGTGCCCTAGAATTTATCCATTTCTTCTAGATTTTTCTAGTTTATTTCCATAGAATTGTTTATAATGTTCTCTGATGGTAGTTTCTATTTCTATGGGATCAGTGGTGATATTCCCTTTATCATTTTTTATTGAGTCTATTTGATTCTTCTCTATTTTCTTCTTTATTAGTCTGGCTATTGGTCTATTTTGTTAATCTTTTCCCAAAAAAAAAAAAAAAAAAAAAAAACAGCTCTTGAATTTATTGATTTTTTTGGAAGGGTTTTTGTGTCTCTATCTCCTTCAGTTCTGCTCTGATCTTAGTTATTTCTTATCTTGTTTTTTTTTTTGAATTTGTTTGCTCTTACTTCTCTAGTTCTTTTAATTGTGACATTAGGTTGTTGATTTTAGATTTTTTTTCCACTTTCTCTTGTGGGCATTTAGTGCTATAAATTTCCCTCTAAACACTGCTTTAGCTGTGTCCCAGAGATTCTGGCACATTGTGTCTTTGTTCTCATTGGTTTCAAAGAACTTATTTATTTCTGCCTTAATTTCATTATTTGCCCAGTATTTTATTCAGGAGCAGGTTGTTCAGTTTCCATGTAGTTGTATGGTTTTGATTGAATTTCTTATTCCTGAGTTCTAATTTGATTGCACTGTGGTCTGAGAGGCTGTTTGTTATGATTTCCATAGTTTGCATTTGCTGAGGAGTGATTTACTTCCAATTATGTGGTCGATTTTGGAACAAGTGCTATGTGGTGCTGAGAAGAATGTATATTCTGTGGATTTGGGGTAGAGAGTTCTGTAGATGTCTTTTAGGTCCACTTGGTCTAGAGCTGAGTTGAAGTCCTGAATATCCTTGTTAATTTTCTCTCTGGTTGATCTAATATTGACAGTGGGGTGTTAAAGTTTTCCACTTTTATCGTGTGGAAGTCTAAGTCTATTTTTAGATCTCTCAGAACTTTCTTGGAATCTGGGTGCTCCTGTATTGGGTGCAGATATTTTTAGGATAGTTAGCTCTTCTTGTTGCATTGATCCTTTTACCATTTTGTAATATATTTCTTTGTCTTTTTTGATCTTTGTTGGTTTAAAGTCTGTTTCCTCAGAAACTAGGATTGCAACCCCTGCTTTTTTTTTCTTTTCATTTGCTTGTTAAATTCTCCTCGATCTCTTTATTTTGAGCCTATGTGTGTCTCTGCATGTGAGATGGGTCTCCTGAATACAGCACACCAAAGAGTCTTGACTCTTATTCCAATTTGCCAGTCTGTGTCTTTTAATTGGGGCATTTAGCCATTTACATTTAATGTTAAATTGTTATGTGTGAATTTGATCCTGTTATTATGATGCTAGCTGGTTATTTTGCTCATTAGTTAATGCAGTTTCTTCATAGTGTTAATGGTCTTTAAATTTCGATATGTTTCTGCAGTGGCTGTTACCTGTTCTTTCTTTCCATATTTAGTGCTTACTTTCAGGAGTGGTGTAAGGCAGGCCTCGTGGTGACAAAAATCCCTCAGCCTTTTCTTGACTGTAAAGGATTTTATTTCTCCTTCACTTATGAAACTTGGTTTGGCTGGATATGAAATTCTGAATTGAAAATTCTTTCCCTTAAGAATGTTGAATATTGGCCCTCACTCTCTTCTGACTTGCAGGGTTTCTGCAGAGAGATCTGCTGTTATTTTGATGGGTTTCCCTTTGTGGGTAACCCAACCTTTCTTTCTGGCTGCCCTTAACATTTTTTCCTTCATTTCAACCTTGATGAATCTGACAATTATGTGTCTTGGGGTTGCTCTTCTTAAGTACTATCTTTGTGGTATGGTCTGTATTTCCTGAATTTGAATGTTGGCTTGTCTTGCTATGTTGGGGAAGTTCTCCTGGTTAATATCCTGAAGCATGTTTTCCAACATGGTTCCATTTTCTCTGTCACTTTCAGGTACACCAATCAAACGTAGATTTGGTCTTTTCACATAGTCCCGTATTTCTCAGAAGTTTTGTTTGTTCTTTTTCGTTCTTTTTCCTCTAACATTTTCTGCACACTTTATTTCATTAAGTTGATCTTCAATTTCTGATATCTTTGCTTCCGCTTCATTGATTTGCATATTAATAGATACTTGTATGCTTCACGAAGTTCTCGTGCTGTGTTTTGCAGCTCCATCGGGTCACTTATGTTCTTCTCTAAACTGGTTATTCTAGTTAGAAGTTCCTGTAACCTTTTATCAAGTTTCTTAGCTCCTTGCATTGGGTTTGAACATGCTCCTTTAGCTCAGGGGAGTTTGTGATTACCCACATTCTAAACCCTACTTCTGTCAGTTTGTCAAACTTATTTTTCATCTAGTTTTGTTGCCTTGCTGGCAAAAAGCTGTGATCTTTTGGAAAAGAGGCATTCTGGTTTTTGGAGTTTTCCACCTTTTTGCACCAGTTTTTCCTCATCTTTGTGGATTTATCTACCTTTGGCCTTTGATGTTGGTGACCTTTGGATGGGGTTTTTGCGTGGTCATCCTTTTTGTTGATGTTGATGCTCTTGCTTTCTGTTTGTTAGTTTTTCTTCTAACAGTCAGGCATCTCTTCTGCAGGTCTGCTGGAGTTTGCTGGAGGTCCACTCAAGACCCTGTTTGCCTGGGTATCACCAGCAGAGGCTGTAGAACAGCAAAGATTGCTGCCCCCTCCTTCCTCTGGAACCTTTGTCCCAGAGAAAGGAGCCTGTCAGATGCCAGTCAGAGCTCTCCTGTATGAGGTGTCTGTCAACCCCTGCTGGTAGGTTTCTGTCAGGAAGCACGGGGGTCAGGGACCCACTTGAGGAGGCGGTCTGTCCCTTAGCAGAGCTCAAGCATTGTGCTGGAAGATCTGCTATTCTCTTCTGAGCCAGCAGGCGAGAATGTTTAAATCTGCTGAAACTGTGCCTATAGCTGCCCCTTCCCCCATGTGCTCTGTCCCAGGGAGATGAGAGTTTTATCTGTAAGTCTCTGACTCATGATGATCCCTTTCTTTCAGAGATGCCCTGTCCAGAGAGGAGGAATGTATAGAGGCAGTCTGGCTACAGAGGCTTTGCAGAGCTGCGGTGGGCTGCGGTGGGCTCCGCCAAGTCCGAACTTCTTGGTGGCTTTGTTTACAACGTGAGGGGAAAACCACTTACTCAAACCTCAGTAATGGCAGATGCCCCTCTGCCCCCCCAAGCTTGAGCATCCCAGCTCGACTTCAGACTGCTGTGCTGGCAGTAAGAATTTCAAGCGAGAGGATCTTAGCTTGTTGGGCTCTGTGGGGGTATGATCTGCTGAGCAAGGCCACTCGGCTCCCTGGCTTCAGCCCCCTTTCCAGGGGAGTGAATGGTTCTGTCTTGCTGGTGATCCAGGTGCCACTGGGGTATGAAGAAAAAAGTCCTGCAACTAGCTAGGTGTCTGCTCAAATGGCCACCCAGTTTTTTGTTTAAAACCCAGGGCCCTGGTGGTATAGGTACCCGACGGAATCTCCTGGTGTGCAAGTTGTGAAGACCATGTGAAAAGTGTAGTATCTGGGCCAGATAGTACTGTGCCTCACGGCACAATCCCTCATATCTCCCCTTGGTTAAAGGAGGGAGTTCCTAGACTCCTTGCACTTTCCAGGTGAGGTGACATGCCACCCTGCTTCTGCTTGCCCTCTGTGAGCTGCACCCACTGTCTAACCAGTCCCAGTGAGATGCCCCAGACACCTCAGATGGAAATGCAGAAATCACCCGCCTTGTGCATTGGTCTCACTGGGAGCTGCAGACCAGAGTTGTTCCTATTTGGCCATTTTGCCTGGGAATCTACCATCAAGTTTTAATATAGTATGAAAGGAGAATATTCATGCTTATATGAAGAGGCTATTAGAATAGTAGTCCTTTTTCCAATTACATACCTGTATGAGACCAGAGTTTCCTCATTTAGTTCAACCAAATACATCACAACACACTACCTGAAGAAGATATGAAAATATAGCTGTTTTCTGTTAAGCCAGATATTAAAGAGATTTGCAAGCTGAGCACGGTAGCTTATGACTACTATAATCCCAGAAATTTGGGAGGCTGAGGTGAGAGGACCACTTGAGCCCAGGAGTTCACAACCAGACTGGACAACAAGCAAAACCCCATCTCTCCATCTCTAAATAAAAATAGGGGGAGAGAGAGAGGGAGAGAGAGGGGGAGAGAGGGGGAGAGAGAGAGAGAGAGAGAGAGAGAGAGAGAGAGAGAGAGAGAGAGAGAGAGAGAGAGATTTTCAAAAATGTAAAACAATGCCACTCTTCTTTCTTTTTCTTGGGAAATATGGTTATCTTTGATGAAGATGTCATTTCTGTGAACATGCAATGGCTTTGTTATTGTTATTTTTAAATTTATTAATAAACAGTTTTAACATGTCAGTTGTAAGTTTTAATGTGGTACATCTTAATAGATGTAACCACCTTAAGAAAGGTTTTTTGGGTTCTCAGTAACTTTCATGAGTGTTTTAGAACTGCTGGCCATGCCGTATCTTAGTTAATACAATCATGACCCCATACGCACACTAAGCTTTCCATTGGCTGCAAGAGGAAGATTTAGCTTTCACCTCCCAACAGAGAAGAATGGCAGAGAGAAGCTAGGTGCTTGCAGAACTGGAGGCACTGGAGACAAATTCTCAGCCTTGAGGGCTCCACACCAAATGGGCTTTGCTTATCTGAATCAGCACAGAACACTAGAAGCAGTGTACCAAAGTACTTTAAGCACACCAGGGAGAGAACCTTGGTCTTCACAGGTAAACAGTCTCTGAAACGCCATTGATAGCAGTCCTTGTGGGCCAATGAAAGGGGGATTTCCATGCCATGTTCTTACCCTAAGCTATCTCATCACCCTACAAACTTCCAGCTTCCATCACAGTTTACACTGTGGATTTCTCGACATTGTACTGACAGTGCCAGGCTGGCAAATCTCTTTCTGTCACCCCCATAAAAATGCAACAGAAATGTAAGACCAGGCCAGGCCCAGTGGTTCATGCCTGTAACTCCAGCACTTTGGGAGGCTGAGGTGGGCAGATCACTTGAGGTTAGGCATTCAAGACCAGCCTGGCCAACATGGTGAAAACTTGTCTTTACCAAAAACACAAAAATTAGCTGAACGTGGTGGTACGTGCCTGTAATCCCAGCTAGTTGGGAGGCTGAGGGAAGGGAAATAGCTTGAACTCAGGAGGCAGAGGTTTCGGTGAATCAAAATCGCACCACTGTACTCCAGCCTGGGAGACAAAGTCAGATTCTGTCTCAACAAAATAAATAAATAAAAATAAATAAATGAACAAAATAAAAACAAGATCAATATCAAAAACCTGAAAATCCATTTTAATTGTTAATGAAGTCTCCCCAGCCTATGACAAAAAGGGAATGGCATTGCCTGTCACTCCATAAGATGAGCAAACGCTTTCAAACCCCACTTCTTGAGGCAGCCACACACTCCAAAATCTCTTGCCTTTTTTCTCAGGTTTTTCCTGCACATCTCTTCTCCTTCTTCCCTCATAAAAAAAACCCACCAGCTCCTCTTGGATTTAGGGCTCTATCTTTTCTCTGTAAGTATCTCTCCCATTTTCCTACATAACTCAGTCTAGCTTTCTTCCCTTCTCTTCTTCACTCATGACATAGATCAATACTGATCAACAGAAGAGATCAACACAACACAAATCCCCAACACAAAAGTATCAGATTCCCCCTTGGAAGGAGAAGGAGGTAGGCTGAGAATTCTAATACGTGAGTCTTTTTGGACAAATCGCTTTCTTTTCTAACACACGACTGGCATGTAGCTCCAAAGTCTTATATTCGTATAAAATGGTTACCTATGAAAGGTATTTCTAAATTTGGAGTTCTTAGAAAATCAGCACCATATCAGCTTTTACTAAGAGCTCTGCTTTAGTGTTTTGCTTGACAGTATTGCTTCTCTGCTATTTCCTGTGCAAATAAGCACTTGAAATTTTCAGGGGCAATGCTTTGTCATTAATGCACTGTCCGTGTTGTCTTGAGTTGCTGTGGTTTGGGCTTGCTATTATTCCATTTTAATTAGAAATCTTTATTAGTTTGACTCCATCATTATCACTTTAATTTCTTGTGAGCTATTTGGTTTGTTATATAATGAGATGCCTATTAGCATCCATAGCATTTTTGGCTCATAATTTTTCAGTGCTCAGATTTAGGACAATGTGTAATGGTACAAATGTGAACCCTTCAGACTCCTATTGCTAAGATTTGTGAGATGTTATTATAGATAATTATATAATGATAAGTGTGTCATTTCTATTATTTTGTTGTTATATAAATAATCCCCTGGGAATGTCTCTGGACAGTGAAATTTTCTAGATGTTAGAAATGTTTCTTCAACCAGGAAGTTGGAACAGAGCAGTTGGGAGTCACAGTGTTTATGTCCCAAATAACAAATGTCAAAAATATTTAAGATGCAATGATTTGCAGCATATGCTGCTAATTGCTAAATCAAAATCTCTAGTCTGTGAATTTTCCTAAGCCCTGGTCCCATACATTCAGCCATGTTCCACAAACAAACCCATCACTTCCCCCAGTAAAAACCATCGTCCCTCTCCCCACATCAAACTGACTCTGTTTAGCTATTCCAGTCTCAGGAGACAGCATCTACAAGTCACCCACTTACAGGCCTGGCTGCTTCCCCTTCCCCAGTCTAAGTCCCATGAATTCTTTCTCCTAGGTATTTCTTAAAACCATCCTTTTCTCCCCACCCCATCCTTTACACAGGGTTATCATGGGCCACTTTATCCTAGCTCTCGTCCAGCAGCCTCTCAGTCTCCATGCCCAGGGTACCTGTCCTATGGCTGCCGTAACGAAGTACGGGATGGCTGAAAACAACAGAAATGTACACAGCTCTGGATGCCAGAAGTCTGAAATCTAGTTGCTGGCAGGGCCATGCTCTATTTTTTTTAAAAGTTATTTATTATACTTTGAGTTCTGGGGTACATGTGCGGACCGTGCAGGTTACACAGGTGTACACGTGCGTGGTGGTGGTTTGCTGCTTCCATCTCCCTGTCATCTACATTAGGTATTTTTCCTAATGCTATCCCTCCCCAATCCCCCCAGCCCCTGCTATTCCTCCCCTAGCCCCCTACCACCCAGGCCCCCGGTGTGTGATGTTCCCCTCCCTGTGTCTGTGTTCTCATTGTTCAACACCTGCTTATGAGTGAGAATATGCGCGGTTTGGTTTTCTGTTCTTGTGTTCGTTTGCTGAGAATGATGGTTTCCAGTTTCATCCATGTCCCTGCAAAGGACATGAACTCACCCTTTTTACGAGAGCCATCCTCCCTCTACAGTTTCTTGGGGAGCATCGGTTTCATGCCTCTCTCTTAGCTTCTGGTGTTGCCAGTCCTTGGTGTTCTTGGCTTATAGATGCATCACTCCAGCCTCTGCTTCTGTCATCCCACAGCTTTCTCCCTACATGTCTCTGTGTCTTCTCTTCTTACAAGGACATCAGTCATAGTGGATGAAGGGCCCACCCCACTCCAGCATGACCTCATCTGAATTAATTACATCTGCAAGGATCTTACTTCCAAATAAGTTTGCATTCTGAGGTTCTCAGAAGAGCATGAACCTTTGGGAAGTCACTATCGGCTATGGTTCAAATGTGTCCTCCAAAGTGCATGTGTTGGAAACTTCCTCCCCAGTGCCACAGTGTTGGGAGACGAGGCCTAATAAGAGGTGATTAGGTCATGAGGGCTTGGCCCTCACAAATAGGATTAAAGTCATTATCACTAAAGCAGGTTAGTTATCACAAGAATGGGTTGGGTATAAAAGTGAGTTCACCTGCTCTAGCTTTTGGCTCCCTCACATGTTCTCTTGCCCTCTCACCTTCTGCTACAGACTGACGCAGCCCAAAGGCCCTCACCAGATGCTGGCCCCTGGATCTTGGACTTCCCAACCTGCAGCATTGTAAGAAATAAATATCTGTATGTATAAATTACTAGGTCTGTAGTTATTTTATGATAGCAGCAAAAAATGGACTAAGACAGTATCCAACGCAGTGCACCCATGACTGCAACTTCCTCTGTCCAAAGGCTAGGGGTATCCTTGCTGTTTCCACTCTGGTTTGAGATCCAGTCTTCAATAAGTACTGCATTTCCACATGTAACAGGTCTGCTTCCAGGTTTTTCTACTCTGTTCCGCTGGTCAGTCTATCTGTATGTACCAGTTCCACATCATTTTAGTTGTAGAGGCTTTATGATGAGTTGTAATATTTTACTTTTAGAGACTTTATTGTACATTTAGCCTCTATTTCCCACCCCTGCTGCTCATCTTCCAGGTTCTCCTAGTGAATCTTCTGCATTTGTTCTTCTAAATGATTTTTATAAGGTACTTGTCAAACTCCAGTTAAAACAATAAATAATGCTAATTTCTCTGGCTTATTGTGGTCAGAGAATGCTAGTTGTATTATTTCTGTTTCTTTAAATTTATTGAAATCTTTTTTATGGGATCATTTGATTCACTTTTCAAATGTCCTCTGTATTTTAAAATAAAGTGTCTCACATTGTGTGTACATATATATAAAATTTACCTTGCACATGATCATATATATATATATGATTTACTTTACACATGCTAATTAGATCTTCCATATATTTACTAACATTTTGTCCATACGGTATTCCTGCAATTGAGAGAGGTGGATGAAGTCTAATATTAATGTATTTAACAACTTCTCCTTGAATTTCTCATTGATTCTGCTTTATCAATAAAGCAGAGGTTTATTACTGGCTGCCCAAATATTAATAACAGTGGTATCTTCATTGTGAAGATTATAAACTATATTTGTCTCTTAAAATGTTTTCTGATCTGAAAATTATACCTCACCAAATACCAGTCTTTCTTCCTTGAATTTTTATCCTTCTTTTTACTTTTATTTTACTTATGTATTATTTTACATAGCATAAGTTTGCCTATTCCTTAATTGTTAATGGCTCTGAATCTCTTCATTTTAGGAGTGTCTCCTATGTAGAGCATTGTGCTGACTTTTTGTTTGGTAGCCAAAACTGTAAATCTTTTTCTTTTCATAGGGTAAGCCTTTCTCTTTTTCTTTCCTTCTTGTTCTCTCTCTCTCTCTCTCTCTCTCTCTCTCTCTCTCTCTCTCTCTCTTTCTTTTTCTTCTTTCTTGATGGGGTCTCACTATGTGGCCCAGGTTGGTCTTTAACTCCTAGCCTCAAGTGATCCTCCTGCCTCAGACTATCAAAGTGCTGGGATTACAGGCATGATTCACCACACCTGGTACATTTGCTATTGTTATTATTTTTTTTTTTTTGCCAATCAATGAGAGCTTGTAAGGTTGCTGAGGTTGGTTGGCCTTGAACTCTTGGCCTCGCCTTCGCAAGCGCCACGACATCCGGCCGGAGCCACTTTGGGCCCCCATTTGCTATTATTAACAGTATATTTCGTCTCAGTTCTGTTATATGCTTGTGAGTAGACATACAGATACTCCTTATGATGGGGTTATATCAAGATTAACCTATAATAAGTCAAAACTATTATAAGTTGAAAATGCATTTAATACCAAAGAATATCCAGAGAAATGTAAAAAAATTGTAAGTTGAACCATTATAAATTGGGGACTATCTATAAATATGTATATATGGGCCAGGTGCGGTGGCTCATGCCTGTAATCCCAGCACTTTGAGAGGCCGAGGTGGGTGGATCACTTGAGGTCAGGAGTTAGAGACCAGCCTGGCCAACATGGTGAGACCTCATCTCTATTAAAAATACCAAAATTAGCTGGACATAAGGGTGCATGCCTATAATCCCAGCTACGTGGGAGGTTGAGGCAGGAGAATTGCTTGAACCCAGGAGGTGGAGGTTGCAGTGAGCCAAGATCACACCATTGCACTCCAGTCTGGGCAGCAGAGCAAGACTCCACCTCAGAAAAAAAGGTGTATATTTATATGAGTGTGTGTATATACATACATACATACATACATACATACATACATATATATGTTTACATGTATTTTTAAATATATATATATATATATATAAAAACAGTTTTCCAGTATATAATCTTTTTTTTTTTTTTTAGAAACAGGGTCTTGCCATGTTGCCCAGTCTGGCCTCAAACTCCTGAGCTCAAATGATCCTCCTGCCTTAGCCTCCCCAACTGCTGTGATTATAGGTGTGAGCCACACCCAGACCTCAGTATGTAGCCTTTTTATATTTTTTATCTTTCTACTCTTCCTTTTTCGTCTTTTGGGATTTAGGAAAGTTTGTATTTTTGTGCAAGTAGTTACTTTTATGCTAGTGCCTAGTGCCACTTTCGTCTCTTCTCTTGTGACTTTTATTTATTGATCACCTCGTATTTTGAAAATATTAAAATTAACCAGTAGTCTCTTCTTTGTGCTCTCATTCTTCTCCTTAGTTTCTAATACGAGATATCATTTTGCTCCCAGTTAATACCAATAAGTCAGTCAAGCAGCTTACCCTTTTCTTCACAAACGCTTTCCATTTTTGATAGCTGTACAGCATCAACATGGTGAGGGCCTTGTGCTATATTCTCCTTATAACCAACAGTTATGTATTTAAGCTCACCGGCAGTCATTTCAGTTGCCCACAACTGTTTCTCTATTAGAGTAAGGCTTAAGGAAACCACAGCCCTAAGTTCTTGCATATTCGTGAGAATTTGACTGTGGCCTTTATCCCTGAAAGAGAGTTTAGCTGGATATAAAATTATTGGTTCATATTTTCTTTCCTTAAGTATCTTAAATATGTAATTGTGTTGCCTTCTGGTATGAACTGTTGCTGTTGAAAAGTCTGATTACAGATTGAGTGTCCTTCCCTCAAAATGACTTGACTTTTTCATATGAATGTCCAAAGATTATTTTCTTTCACTTGTCATTTTACATATTTGTATTAAAAGTCCCTAAGATTTTCTCTTGAATATAGCCATTCTGTTTCAGTGCAGATACACTGTTTGCCCTTTCAATTTTCAGTTTCAAGTGATTTCAGAAAACTTTTCTTGCAAATTTTATAAAACATAGCCATGTGGACACATTGCAGGGGCCCCTCCCAACATCTTGGAAGGGGACGGTACAAGTGCTGGTCCCTGATACTGAGGGTCTGTAGTAAACTTCTGTGAGGCCTTCAGGGTTAATAATTTTAACTTCTATACTTCCGTGAGCTACTATTTCATTGGACAGTCTTTTCCTGGGGAAATCCTCTAAATCCTCTGCATCCTAAATTGTACCAAGAGGCACTTATGGTCAAGGGTTACCTCTTACCAAGCTCCAAAAACTTTTAACAGTAGGAACATAATATACTCCAGGAATGGCTGATTTCCCACACCTCTGATGGCCATGCTTCCTCAGCATCTTTGGGCATGTGTCTTTGGGCATCTTCAAACAGTGGCTCCAAGTCGGTGGATGTTTACTGAGAGATCGATGTCTGCCCAGCACTGTGCTAGTCACATATGACAATTGCGATCATTAAAAAATCTGGAGACAACAGATGCTGGAGAGGTTGTGGAGAAAGAGGAACACTCTTACACTGTTGGTGGGAGTGTAAATTAGTTCAACCATTCTGGAAGACAGTGTGGCGATTCCTCAAGGACCTAGAAATAGAAATTCCATTTGACCCAGCAATCCCATTACTGGGTATATATCCAAAGGAATATAAATCGTTCTACTATAAGGACACATGCACACGAATGTTCATTGCAGCACTGTTTACAATAGCAAAGAACTGGAACCAACCCAAATGCCCATCGATGATAGACTGGACTGGGAAAATGTGGCACATATACACCATGGAATATTATGCAGCAATAAAAAATGACGAGTTTATGTCCTTTGTAAGGGCATGGATGAATCTGGAGAACATCATTCTCAGCAAACTGACACAAGAACAGAAAAGGAAATACCACATATTCTCACTCATAGGCGGGTGAGAAAAATGAGAACACATGGAGACAGGGAGGGGGGTACTACACACTGGGGTTTATTAGGGGGAATAGGGGAGGGACAGCAGCGGGGAGCTGGGGAGGGATAGCCTGGGGAGAAATGCCAAATGTGGGTTAAGGGGAGGAAGGCAGGAAAACACACTGCCATGTGTGTACCTATGCAACTATCTTACACGTTCTGCACATGTACCCCAAAACCTAAAATGCAATAAAAATTAAAAAAAAAGAAAAGAAAATTAGTTAATGGAAATAAAGGATATGGAACAATGTCTAACACAGAGTAAATCATTGCTATTATTATTACTCTGAACAGAAGGGCTGACCCCAAGACACTGAGTGTCCTAAGTGACCAATATTGGCATTCACGACCTTTACAATCCGACTCCTGGACTCTGCCTGCTGTGGACATCCAGATTTCTTTTCCATTATCTCCTGCAGCCTATTCTATGTTTTTTGTAACCACATCCTTATTTCTTGCAGAAAAACCACCTCCACCAAACTCTCCTTCCTTGTTATTGGAAGAGACATGGCCTCATCCCAGCTCTGAGTGAAGCACATGAGCTAGATCTCAACCAATCAGTGAAGATCACATTGTTTTGGGCACAGTGATTGATTGAAGGATGAGCACATGACCAACCAGAAGTAGCAAGATGTAATGTGATGTATTTTAGCCATCCAGGGAAAGATACACTATTTTCTGCTGAGAGAATGCAAGGCCTGACTCACACATGTATGTTTATAGCAGCACAATTAACAATGGCAAAGATGTGGTACCACTGACTAAGTGCCCATCGACTGAGTGGATAAATAAAACGTGGTGCATATACACCATGGAATACTATTCAGACATTAAAAGGAATTAAATAATGTCTTTCTCAACAACTTGGATGGGGTTGGAGGCTACGATTCTAAGTGAAATAACACAGGAGTGGAAAACCAAAAACCATATGTTCTCGCTCGTAGGTGGGAGGTAAGCTGTGAGTAAGCAAAGATATACAGAGTGGACTTAGAGACTCAGAAGTGGGAGAGTAGGAAGGTGACTAGGAATTTTAAAACTACACATTAGGTACATGCACACTATTCAAATGACAGATGCACTAAAATCTCAGAATTCCACTCTACAATTCATCCATGTAACAAAAAACCACTTGTACCCAAAAAGATATTGAATTAAAATTAAAAAAAAGAAAAGCCTGGGTACAGTGGTTCATGCCTGTAATCCCAGCACTTTGAGAGGCCGAGGCAGGCAGATCACTTGAGGTCAGGAGTTCAAGACCAGCCTGGCCAACACGGTGAAACCCTGTCTCTACTAAAAATACAAAAATTAGCCAGGTGTGGTGGTGTATGCTTGTGATCCCAGCTACTCAGGAGGCTGAGCCAGGAGAATCACTTGAACCCTGGAGGCGGAGGTTACAGTGGAAAAGTTGGTGCCACTGCACTCCACCCTTAGTGACAGAGTGGGACTCCATCTCAGGAAGAAAAAAACACAGAGAGAGAAACAGAATACACGGTCTGGAGTTGTTGCAGCCCTTCCATGACATGAGAGAAAAGACTGTCTGGGATGAAGTTCACACCTGAAGTCAAACAGTAAGTTGTGGAAATGTAGGGTCTGGACATGTTTTGATGAATGTCCAGATGGATACCTAAAGATACACCTGGCTCTTACTCATGTGAAACAATAGATTCCTTCTCTCTTCAGCTGGTGGGTGTTGGGTTTTGTTGTTTACAACCAAATGTATGAAGTGGCATACAATTTGCTCTTGTTTTCTGTAATTTTACTATTGAAAAACACTGAAATATGCCTCTCTAAGACACTGGGGATTTTAGCTAAAGTTAAAAGGTTAAAATACAGGCACACATTCTGCCCCTCCTCTCTGTTTTTATCAGCTCAGAAACAAAGCTCAGAGATAGCGGTGTCAGAGGATCTAGGAGCTGACTTCACTCTCCCCATAAATTTTCTTTCCCACATTGTCTTGCCTTTTAGAAGCCTGAAAATCCTCTCTTCTTTGTCTTGCCACTATATAAGATCTATGGCTCTTTGTTAAAATACTACTTAAGCAAGATCCCTAAGCCACTGCTTTGAGAAAGAAACACTTTTGAACTGAGGCCTCTCCCCCATGATGGGTAGAACATGCATTGACAGAACTTTTTCTTTTGTTCATATGACTTTTGCTTTCAGGAAAGCATGTCAGCTAAGAACCTATAAAGGGAAAGGGGAAAAAATTAGGTTTCTCTCTACACCATCTTCTGTGTGTCTCCATAATTTTCCACTTTTCTAACTTTGTTCAACTTCATCCTTCTATCTGGGATGACCTTTTGCCCATCCTCACATATCTAAAATTCTCTTCGTTTTTCCAGAGTTTAGGTCAAATGATGCCTTTTCTATAAGGAATGTAGTATTCAGGGAAGATGAGGCATCAGCTCAGCAACTGACTCCAAAATGGCCTAAGAAATCCACGTTCTGCGTGTCGCACTCACATCTTTCCTGTAACTCTGTAACTGTTCTGAATTTTTCATAAGGATGAAAAAAGTTAAACTCTTTGACAGGCTTATTATCAATAGAGAGAACTTCACAACCATATTATTAATATAATAACACTCTTCCTGGTGGAGTGGATTTGAAATAGCCCAAAATGTGTCCATTCTCTTAGACAAGGTAGATGGGCCCTTGTCAAATGGGCAACATATTCAGGGTTTATCTGCATTCCTTGCACACAGTAAGGACTCCACAGATGTTTTCGAATGAATGAGTGAACAGGAATGGATTCTACACACAGCCATCAATGCATTGATTGCATTTGGAAATCCATAAATCATTTTTCTATTTTATGATGTAAGAAATGATTATTAGTGTTCTAGGGTCTAATCCCTCCGTTCAAATAGGAGAGTAAAAATGAGATTTTCTCTCAACTGAAATAACTGCTTCCTCACTATGTAACGGGCTAATTGAAGACTCATGCAAGACTAATGGATTCTTGGTGAAAGGAATGGATGTGTGAAGGGAACCTGCTATCAGCGCGCAATGACAAGAGCAGCAGTTATTTATCAGAAAAATAAATTGGATTTGCTTGGCTCGTGGCACTGCCCCTATTGTGATGCTAAGTACACATTTGCAGCAACTCATCTTGTTCTCATGTGCCTCCCTCTGCCTTGTCTTCTCTCATTTATTGGTGCTTCTTGCATCGTATGGCCCCTGTGCCTGACTCTATGTATGAGTGCAAAGACATACATAGGCATAAAACCTGCCAACACCATCATGGCAATTGCACCTCAGGAAACAGAAAATTTTCACTCTTTGAGTAACCAGCAGGAGATCATACTCAGCCTGATGCTGCAGGCTGACCTCAAATTCTAATTCCACTTAGAAAGCCTTGACTTTGACTTCTCCCTCAAAAAGGTGCTGTCAAAGTGCCTGGTGGGGTACTCACCCTACGTCTCATGTTGCAGAAAGAATCACATCAGAGCCCATTTCTGGTCCCATAACAGTGCTCGTATGACTTTGATGAATCATTCGACATCCCCAGGTTTCAGGCTGCTGATGTGGGAAGTGGACACGGCATTACCAGACCTAAGTTCTTCACAGAGTTGTAGTGAGGGTCAAATGTATGTGAAAATGCCAAGAAGGTAAAGCAGCTTCCAACACCCAAAAATTCCATCAATATGTAGATGCTAGAGCAGTCGTTATCGAGGCATGAGACATTACAGCAAAGAGCAGATGGAATGGATTAAGGAACTTTGGGCCGATCTCCAGACACACTGGAATGGCGGCCCTCTGCCAAGATGAGCCTGGCCCTCTCCCACGCCTGTGGTTGGCAGCATCGCCAAGAAGGTGTCTGGTTATTGGACAAAGCTGTATAGCATAAAGTCTTATTTTAGCATACGTTAATTTAACCTGCATCTCCAACAGGTAACATCTGTGGCATCTGGCGATGTTTGGGACAACATCTACAGAAATGGTGTGTGGTGTCTTCATTTCTCTCCCCATCTAGGAAGACGTGGCCCTTGGCCTCTTTCCTTACCTCCTTTTCCATTCTGCTCTGTTGCGGTTCTCCCTCTTTTGCATATTTTCTCTTCTATTAATTCCCTCTTTTCAAGCCACAGACATACTTAGACAAGCCCTGCACAGAAAGTCAAACCTCTGCAATGCCACCTTCGAAAGCTGAAGAAATCCCCCGTTCCGCTCCCCATCCCTTAGGCAGGTGTTCCACGGTCTAAACATTCTGCCTCTTCAGTCTCTTGATGGCCTTGCACCAGAACTGCTTCCTAGAGGCCCCCACTCAGCTCCTCACCTCCTCATCCGGTGGTCTTTCCCCATCACCATCCTTGAGACGTGGACCAGCCACCTGCTTCCTGGTACTTCCCCTTCCCATGAAGCATCCTGCACTCCCCTCTCTAGGAGCTCCTCCCAGCTTTCTCAATGGACTTCTCCACCTTCCCCATGGCCTCCTAAGTCGAGATCTGTCCCTCGGCCCAACTCTTTCCCACTCTCTACGTCCACTTTCTCTGACCTTCTCAGCCCTCCTAGGCCCTGGCTAGCACTCTCTGAAGAGGACTCCAGAGCGTGAATTCTCCTGGCTCACTGCCAGCTGTGTGTAGCATCTTCCATGTGTCCTAACCTGTGTGTACCCCCAGACACCCCTGCTCACCACTGGCCCACTGAGAAGCTTATGCCCCTCATACCACCTTCTACCTCGAACTCTGTATTTCTATCAGGTGGGCCAACATCCTTTCAGCCACCCCAGCTGAAAACCATGGAGTCATCTGCATTCCCCCTTGCGTTCTCTGCCAGCCCTGGGAACTATCTCATTCTTTTTGCTGCTAATCATGCTCAAGCCATTATTGCAGTTCTCCCAAACGCTAACCTTCCAACTGCCTTGCCTCCCACCCCAAGTATCTCTCTTTTTTTCTTACTTTTTTTTCTCCCCCAAGCCTCAGTCTTGCAAGATTGCAAGTGCAGCTTTCACATGAGGTGTCAGAAATTAAAGCAATTCATCACAGCTTCCCACGTGTCTATTTTTTGTAACACAATTGCCTGGTCCATCTTCTCAAATTACAGCATACAATTTCCAGACTCAAAACCTGTCAGCCCCCACAGCCACTTCTCATGTTGCTTTCTATAGAGTTCAGTCTCCTCTTGGCATCTGAGCCCCTTGTGGGTCTTGTCCCAGCCAACTTTTGCAGCTTTATTTGCCATCCTGCTCCCCTTCACATGGACTTCATATTCCCT
The DNA here is from genome assembly GCA_031835075.1 of Saguinus oedipus. NCBI lineage: Eukaryota > Metazoa > Chordata > Mammalia > Primates > Cebidae > Saguinus > Saguinus oedipus. Next base: position 132,498,030 of record CM063179.1, read on the forward strand.
CATAAATATAGTATTTGCCACTACCCAAGCATGCCCTGGGCTTCCCTACCTCTGGGCCTTTGCTCATGCAAGTTCTTCTCTGAGTACCCTTGCTCACTTTCCATCTCTATTTGTCAAAATCATTTGAAGCCCAGCTCTTACTCACCTGCCAGAAAGCCTTCCCAGATTCCTGCTTTTCTGTCATGCTCATTAAAACATGGGCATACATACCCCATCTCTTCATGAAACTATAAATTCCTTTAGAGAGCAGGCCATACCCCACTCACTAATGAATGAATGCCACCCATCCCATGGTACCCAGCAATAATTATTTGTTATGATAAATTCATTTGCTGAAATAAATTCTCCTGGAGTCAGTTCAAAACCTCCTCTGAAATTAACCATGATGCCTTTCTTCTAATGTTTTCATTCTCTTAAAATATTTTGAATCATCTAGGTAGACTTCCCAGGTGTCTGGTGACCACAACACCCGTCTTGAAACTTCAGGAAAGAATAATAATCCAATTCATATGGAACAATAGAACAGTGTTAGATAAGGGGATGTTTGTGAACTATAAAATGCCCAAAGGAGAAATACTGCTTGAATATTTAATTAGCAGTGATACAAGCGACATGGTTTGGCTGTATCCCCACCCAAATCTCATCTTGAATTGTAGTTCCCATAATCTCCACGTGTTATGGGAGGCACTGGTGGGAGGTAATTTAATCATGGGGTAGGGGGCAGTTGCCCTCACGCTGTTCTCATGATAGTGAGTCAGTTCTCACAAGATCTAATGGTTATATAAGAAACCTTTTCCGCTTTTGCTCGGCACTTCTCCTTTCTGCCACCATGTGAACAAGGATGTGTTTGTTTCCCCTTCTGCCATGATTGTAAGTTTCCTGAGGCCTCCCAAGCCATGCAGAACTGTGAGTCAATTAAACCTCTTTCCTTTGTAAGTTACTAGTCTCAGGTATGTCTTTATTTACAGCAAGAGAACAGACTAACACAGTAATAAACTGAAGGAGCCACAGGAGAGCTGCTCCTCCTAATGTTTCAGTTCCCTGAAAGCTTGGGGTCTCCTGTTTCTATGGCCAGGGAAAGAGTTAATTTCATTTCCAGTGTAGAAATAGAAGATTTACTAAAGTAAAGTGAATTGGACAAGTCTGCACATTGATAGGGTGGAGAGAGCCAAACAGACTCTGAACAGGGCCAGCTTCAAGAGCATGCAACATGGGCAGGTGTACATTGCCCAGTGCCCAGAACAGAGCACTGGCTTAATGCTTGACCGCTGCCATGTTGAAATTTCTAACTTTTTAACAAAGAGCCCCATATTTTCATTTTGCACTGGGCTCCACAGATTACACAGCCTGCCCTGGTCTGGGCCGTGGATGTCAGAGGACAAAGAATGAAGAAGTGCTGAGGAGGTGACGTCAGTGAACTGCCACATATTGAATGTCACTTAATGCTTGCTCTACAGGAAAAAGTCACATATTTGCTAAACAAAACAAAACAAAACAAAATTCAAGCTACTTCTCTTCTCTTTTGTAAGCCAGCCTACGAAGGCATTATAAGAAATTTTCTTTTCTAGAGGAAGGAGGAGTAGAATTTCCCTTCAACTAAAGGTTTCCATGTGGAATCATGAGACCAATTAAAAATTATAATATGCAAATGTCTCTGGCATGTATGCTTATAAATGTGTTTAGAAATACTCCAGGGTGGCATGTCTTGATTGCAAATTATGCAGCCTCTAGTCTTTTGGAATATTTCTCAAAATTTCCTTTTAGAAAATGGCATTATATGACCATAAATAGTTTACATCCACAACCTGCAAGTTTCCTTAAGTGGAATATCTTGGTAAGGGATCATGTATGCCTATCACACCTGAGAAAGTGTTCCCCTATTAATTAGAAGAGTTAAGAAAACTGTATTTTCTAGGCAAATGCCTGCACTGAAGGAACTAGAGGGTTTAACTACAATATTTGTCTTGTGACTCATTTTGGCTTTGACAGTTTGACTACAATAATTATCACTTTCTTAGGCAATATTTAATGAAGATAATAAGATAATCTTGTGCACTACTGCACTTTCTCATTGAATGTTTTTAATCCATTATAATAATGATAGAACAAAATGGTGAAGTTGTTATTAAGCTAACTCAAGACTGAATTTTCATATATGTTACCCCAAAAAATGGTGCTTCATAATATGTAATTTTAAAGTGTGGATATGCCATATTAATTTGCATAGTAGGATTTTAAAAGTTATCTGAATGAAAGCACTAACATTCTTTTTGAGGTGGTGGGGGCTTGCTCTCATTATTTAGGAAAATATCTTGATAAGCTGCTTGTGGGGTTGAAGGAAAGATCTTCAGGTTGACTTAGAACACGTTAACAAATGACACAGGTGAGCTGCTCTGTATGAGGGAGTCAAGGAGAGGAGAGAAGCCAGGAGAGAAAGATTGAAGGAAGGCAGCCCAGGGACTTCAAAACAGAGAATAGCTATTATAATATTCAATTTTGAGTTGCAAATCAATTCTGTCTCCCCAGCTTTCCTTCAAGCCCACCATCCCCACAAATGCCTCAAGTGTGGAAATCAAGGGAGGGGAAGAGTTATGCACTCAGAGTGGCTGTGAGCAGACAGACTCTTGGGACCTGCCAAAGCAGAAACTGGATTTGCTGAAACCTCGGGGAACGTGCCCAGACCCTGGGGCTTTCCTGAGTTTCATATAGCCTCTCCTTCAATATTACCTCTAATTTTCAAAAAGAAAGTTTGTTTCCCTGGGAAATTCTCCCCAGTGAATTTTTTTTTTCAGACAGAGTCTATCTCTGTCACCCACTCTGGAGTACAACAGCATGATCTTGGCTCACTGTAACCTCTGCCTCCTGGGTTCAAGCAATTATCCTGCCTCAGCCTCACAAGTAGTTGAGATTACAGGCATGCACCACCATGCCTGGCTAATTTGTGTACTTTTAGTATAGACAGGGTTTTGCCGTGTTGGCCAGGCTGGTCTCAAACTCCTGACTTCAGGTGATCCACCTGCCTTGGCCTCCCAAAGTGCTGGGATTACAGGTGTGAGCCACCACTCCAGGCCTGTTTTTAATGATTAGAGAGAACTACTATGACTGTCAGTGGAGCTTCCAGCTCCTCCTCTACCTCTCTTCCAAGGGAAGACTTTATCTTGAACAAGCCCACAAAAGATTAGAGAGGAAATGGCCCCTGCCTCTGCAATGGGTGCCTTCTCTTCTCACTTTCTCTATAGGAACTTCAAGCTGGTCAGATTTTCTGTTCTCCCAAGCCCTATGGAAAAACTCTGCAAGAAACTGGAATGAAAGCAACCACCAGCATCTTCTTCACTCAGGTTTAATGTCCTTGATGGCTCAGTCTTTCCCTCTCCATTCTTCCCCAGCCGCTCCCTGGAAATCTTAAACACATTCACCAAGTGGGTCCTCTTCCTCAGCTTCCTCTCAAGCACCCCATATTTAAAATGTTTTTTGAGCACCAACTCTGAGTAAGGTGCAGACCTATGGCACTCTTGCTTAAGAGCATTTTTTTTCCTTTTTAGGAGGAAATTAAGAAATGGCTGAAAGAAGAGAAAAATATTACAAAACTCACCCACTAGAGTAGCCATACTAAATAACTTGCCAGTAATGTATTGCTGTAACTTACAAATAGCCTGAGGCTAAGGTCACTTGCTGTACAAACCTGTGAATCACCACCCACTGGTATGCTCTAAAATCACCTCCTCTACGTTTCTGGATGGTTCCTCCCTCTAGGGGCTGGGACATGACTCCTCCCTCTAGGGTCTGGGACAGGACGACCAAGTCCATTTCACTCCAAAACTGCATCATGAGGTAGCCTGAGGTGAGATGGGTGGCTAAGGTTTGTTCGAAGCCAGATGAAGAGAAACTAGGAAACTTGTTTTCATGTGTGAACAGTTTGCTTCCTGAGTGGGATGTGCTTGAATTTGCATTTTGATGTAATCTGTTCTTAGTTCTGGGGAAACATGCCAAAGGTCCATTTGAAATTCATGGAGCAGAGTCTACTGGAAAGGACAGGTCTGAGAAAATGTGGCTTTGGAGTGCCAAGGACCTCTGCATAGTCATCTCAGATGCTATTATTTTTGTGGGCAGAGCTGCCAACTCTGCAGGGTGTTGGTGACAGAAACGTGTTTCCTTCCTAAGTGATGGCTGAAGCTGTCCTTTCCCCATACATTCTTTTGTGCCTTACAGAGCTGCAAGCATGTTCTTAGAGCAACTGTTGGATGATAAGGATGAGATATTGAGGTCTATAGGAAAGACACAGAGGGTTGTGTCTCACCCACCCCAAGATGGGGGACTCACCAGGACTCCAGGCTCACCTTGCCCAGCCCAGCCTGGAACACAGGCAGGATTTAAGACCGGGTAGCCCAGCTTAGAGAAATGTATGCATGTCCTGTGGCTGGTGGTGGGGCAAAACAGTGGCCCTAAAGAGATCAAACCTGGGTGGACATCTTACTCGGGTAAGAGGGGAAATGTCCTCCTAGTCTTGGGATCCAGGACCAGTTTGACTTGTCAATGTACAGCTGTGAGACAGAAGCATACTGGGAGCCAAGTTCGGGCAGGGCTGAGACAGGCCCTGCGCAGGGGTTGTAAGTGACTTGAATTGCCTATGGGCAATCATAAGGGTCAATCACAGGGGTCAGTCACAGTGTTTGCCCATCAGCATGGCTCAGTCAATATGTTTCTGGAAGCTGGAACCTGGTCTTTGTTGTGCTGTAGAACCTAGAGGAACCCATGGGAAAATCTAGCTCAGCCCTTGTACAAGATTCCTATTGCTATTGAAACAAATGACCAAGACTTAGTGACTTCTAAGAATACAAATTTACTCCTATACTTTTGTAAGTCCGAAGTCACCAAATGGTGTCTCCTGGAGGCCTTAGGGGAGAATTTGTTTCTTTGTACTTTCTACCTGCTGGGGGATCCTGCATTCCTTGGCTTATGGCTGCCTGACACCAACCTCTGCATCTACAGACACATCTCCTTCTCTGACTCTGACCTTCTCGCCTTATGAATATGTTGGGTGTACTGGATAATCCAAGATCTCCCCAAGGCAAAATTCTTAACCACATCTGTGGAGTCTCATGTAAAATAATTGTTTCAGCTTAACAGTGAACAATTGTTTAGTATAAGAGGACCCAAATACTGCATGGGGCATACTTACACTAAAAATTTGTCATTATTTATCTGATATTTGAATTTAATCAGGCATTCTGTATTTTTACTTGCTAAATCTGGAAACCCTTGAGCAACTCAGAAATAGCCTGGAAGCATCTGAAAAAGAAGGTACTTTGAGGGAGCTGATGTCCTACAATGAGTCCATTTGAAGGTTTTGCATATTATACAGGATACATCGATTTTATAAATTACATTCATAGTTTCCTGCACACTTTCTTATTTCCACAGTAATATTTTTCTGAACTTAATTGTATTGTCTTCTGTAACACAGGCTTTTCTGCATTTTGAAATTTGTCCAGTTTTACCCAGATACTAAATACATATTTCAAAAATGTGATTCCAACCAACATATCCAGTTATTTTTTATTTTCATAGAGCAAAATAAAGGCACCACCTGTTGCCTTTAATAAACATGTGTGGCTCCTACAAACTTATGATGGAACCATTTACTGTGGAATTCCTCTTGGTCGTCAGGAAGATCAAGACAATATGAATAACCAGCTAGATTCCATGTGCGTAAGAAAATTCCAAGATGTCTTTTATAAAATGCTATGACTCTTCAAAGAGCATTATAGCCTGGGTATTGAAAAGAGTTTCAGGTAAATCGATACAGCATGGAAGCTTCCTGTGTAGTGGGTAACCGGAAGTGTGAACAAGCCTATGGTGATGATTTGACACCATTTTTGAAGAGGTGTGATCTCTTCCTTGAATTGCACAATAACATGAACTATCTAGACCAACCCTGTCCAACAGAAGTAATGTTAGCCACACACATAACTTAAATTTTCTAGTAGCCCCATTTTTTTTAAAAAAGGAAACAGGTGAAGGTCCTTTTAATGATGTATTCTATTTTGCTCAACATATCCAGAGTATTATTCTTATAACATGTGATCAATATAAATAATATTAATGAGACATTTTTACATTTTCTTTTTCCCTCTTAGTGATTGAGATCCAGGTTGTGTTTCATACTTCCAACATATTTCCAGTGCTCCATAGCCACATGCAGCTGGTGGGCTCCATACTGGATAGGGCAGCCCTAGATACACCAAACACCCAACCAACACAGTACATTTTCTAAACATAGAAGCCCAAGCAGGTCTGGGACTGTCTGGTGCTGATGCATGCTACTAGATTACTGAATTCGAAAAAATCAGGGAACATTTTAAAATCCAGAACAGTTACTCCGTTTGTTTCTATCGTTCTCCCTTCACACTGAAAAATGAGTGCTCAGATGCACAAAGGCAATTAATTGCAATCAAGCAATTAGGAGAAAACACTATGTTAATTTATTCATTTACACCTACGGGAAGAGAGAGGCAATAAATTCAACAGCCCAAGGCTGAGGATGAGAAAAGTCATTTTTATAAAAAAGAACAATTTCTAACATGCCTCAAACATAAAATGGCTCTCAATCGCTGTGACAGCCATGAGATGTAGCATTTTAAAGCTTCTGAAACAAATTGAAGTTTGGGGTCCCAGGGAGCATAAGCCCCAGAGAAGAGGGACTCAGGAGGAACTCTTGACCTTCCTGGATGATGGCATCTGGGAAAAAGAGTATCATGAGACCACTGGGGAAGAAAAAATGGCTTCTGAGCCCCAGATGGCTCATGAGTATGAGCCTACACTGTCCTCCCAGGAATGAGACAGTGAGACACTCTCAGGCACTTGGGAAACTTGAGACCTAGCTGGGAAGAAGAGTGGATGACATACAAGGTATTCTGGAGTTCAGTGGAACTCCTTTATCACAGAAAACCAGTTGTTCCACTCAGACTTACACCTGGAATTTTTACCACAGTCTCTGTTAACCGGGCACCACCCACCAGAGAGGAGGCCGGTGCCCAGTTTAAGCAAGCACTTAGTTTGGCTCCCAGGTGGGAGTACCTGTACATACGAATTCACCAAAGTGTCAAACAAATGCTCCCAAGTCTACAGTTCACATACTACATTTTTGAGGTTAATAAAATATGCCTTCAGAGTTGCAATTGTTTCTTTGGAGACAATTTCTTTGGAAACAAAATCTTGGAGTGTGAGGGTTTTCACCATGTACAAGATCACTTGAGCGGACTTAGAATCGTAGCTACTAGAGCATTCACACAATGAAAACAGGAACAGAACTCCCAGGGTACTTATTTGAGGGGATCTCCATGTTCTATAGAAAAGAGGCTGGTCTAACTTCTCAGATGTCCTTGGATGCCATGACTTGTGCTCCTGGTGTGAGGGCCTTTGCCAATGTATGTGACATTTTGGATTCATTTCCATGTTTCTTACCAAAAGAAAAAAGGTGACAGTAACTGAACTGCCAATGACATTCTGGATGTTTAGGTCTTAAAAGCACCAATTGCATGTGGGCAGGGGGCACAGATAATTAGCATTACCGCTGCTGGCTAACATCCTGCTCTGTAAGATCTAAAGGTGTCATCTGCCTAATGGTGACAGCTGCATTATATTTAAATAATGACACAGAAAATAGAAGCTTCTCACCCAGAAGGCTCTTCACCATGAGATGCCATCTCCAGGTCCCCTTCTGTCCCAGGAAAAGAGGCTGGTATCAAATCTCTGAGCTGAATTTTATTTTTTTTTCCCTAATGAAGAAAATAGATTTAATTGATTCACAGTTCTACAGGCTGTAAAGGAAGCATGGCTTGAGAGGCCTCAGGAAACTTACAATCATGGCAGAAGGCAAAGGGGAAGCAGGCAGGTCTTACATGGTGTCAGGAGGGAGAGAGAGAGAAGGTGGAGGTGCCACACACTTTTTAACAACGAGATCTCCTGAGAACTCATTCACTATCACAAGAACAGCAAGGAGTAAGTGTGCCCCCATGGTTTAATCACCTCCCACCAGGCCAATCCTCCAACACAAATTCAAAGTGAGATTTGGGTGGGGGCATAGAGCCAAACCATATCAGTGACTGTTTGGAAGATTTCTGTTGAGGGAGATTTTTGGAAGAGGAAGTAGAGAAATATGATTTATCGGCTCCAAGCCTCTTCTTGTAGCAATGTAGCCTCCTCATGAAGTAATCTTCTCTTTGCAGTTTCTTTTGGGGGAATAGAGAGAGTTGCAGCCACTCCTGGCTTTACACCATCCTAATCTTAGGAGACTTCTGACTCTGGGTTTACCTGCTTCAATTTTTATTTTTCATTTTTCTTTTCTTTGGATTTAAATAATACTTCCTTCTCTAGTTTGCTAAGATGGAAGGTGAGGTTGTTGATATTATAGCTTTCTTATTTTCAAATACATTCATTTAATGCCATACATTTTCCTCTAAACACTGCTTTTACTGAATTCCACAAATTTTGATAAGTTGTAGTCTCATTTTCATTTAGTTTGAAATATTTTTAAATTCCTCTTGACACTTCCTCTTGTACATATGCATTATTTAGAAGTATGTTGCTTAATTTCCAAAGTTCAAAGAACTCACAGAACTCTGAAATCCAGCCAACCCATTTGCAAAAAAATAAAAAGTTTATGAAGTTAATTGAAAGTAAAAGAGTTTTAGCGTCGTGCCCACCATAATGCTTATGCTGAACTTGGTTCTGAGCTAGATGGGCTTAATTATATGAAATTATAGGCAAGGTACTGATACATACCAAGCTATTTAAGAATCGGGTGGAGTGGGGATGATATCTTAACAGAACGAGGAGCTTGTTTTTTAAAATGCTAAATCAGAACAGGAAAGCCCAGATATGCGTGCTGGCCAAATCCAAACAGTGATGGGAAAATAGAATCCCAAACATTTTGCTGCTAATTTGTGGCATTCTTGTAACCAAATTGAGCAGTTTGAGGAGCAGCAGGGAAGAAAGATAAATAAAAATGGACCTAAGGAGATTCTAAGCTGAGCCAGGCACTAATTAGCCCCCTCACCCCTAATACTTGACACTGCACCATTGTCACTCCCCACAGAGTTATACCACAGGACCTGACTCCCTGATAGCCACCCTCTGCTCCAGAGAGAAGGGTAGTGCCAACGCCTAGATGCTCCACCACTCAGAGAACATTCCAGCACAGGGAGTGCTCTACCACCATATGGTGCCAACTAGAGGCCAGTGTAACTCATCTTTCTTAGATACCATTTTTTGCTCAAGGGGGTCTTGGGAACAGCCTTCTTGCTAGGAGAGCATTCACGTTAGATGGAAACTTTTTATATTACTCCAGAAACATTAATTAAGTATCTTTATGGGCCAGGCACTAGTCTGACACTGGTGCTATCAAGAAAATAATCTATGGCACCTACTTTAAGAAAACCATCCAGTGGAGGAGGCCATCATGTCAACACACCGTACAACAGAGGTGCTTCCAAGAGCAGAAGGCCTCTTGCTCTGCATGGGGAGCAGGGTGGCTCCGTCAAGCCAAGAACACCTCAGATCCATGCACACATGGATGTAGAATCCACAGCTAAAGCTTGATGAAGGACAATGAGAAACAGGAAGCACTGGTACAGGGTGGAAGTAATTGGGTCCAGACACTAAGAGAAGAAGGAAGGAAAAGGAGAAATGAGTGATCATGTGAGCTGGAAGGTGAGTGGGAAGGCTTCTCTTGAGCTATGATGGCACCTGGGGTGTCAGTAATCACGGACAAAAGGCACAGATGGTATTCCATGTGGGCAACATGAGGAGCAGGGCCTGAGTTAGCACTGCCTGTGGGCATGAGGGAGGGTGGGAAGAGGACAAATCAGTGCAGGCTTGAGTGTCATGGAGAGAACCGTTGAGCTCAGAGGAGCCTCAGGAGAACTGGGAGAGGCCAGGGCCGGGACTCAAGTCTGCACTGGCATCCACCCCAGATAGACTCGTGACACTCACCAGATGCCCAAGTGGTCTCGGCCCCTGAACAGCCCCTCAGTACTGCATGGGAAGCCAGGATGGGCCCAAACTTTCAGGTCACTCTAAGGAAAGCAAAGAAAACCCTCTCCCAGCCACAGAGGCCAAGTTTGCAAAAGCTCCTACCTAAAGGTCAGAACAAAATAATGCCAGGTGAGATCCTCACTTTAGAGGTGACTTTTCACAGACTCATGGAGTCCATTTTGGGGAGGGGGCTTCGAAGTCATCAGATTGGTCACATTCTTGCAGAAGGTGGAAATGTTAATGACAAAGGCATGCAATGTGACAAACAGAAAGAGAAAGACATGCCCAGTCTCCGCCCTAGCCCTGCTCTCTGGCATGTCATCTACCCAGCGCCAGGTATTTTAGGAGTGCTGGAACAAAACGGGGTAAAACAGACAAAAATTCCTGCCCTCCAGAGCTTATATTTTGGTGACATCTATAAATTGCAGATACCACTAGTGCCTTCTTTATAGAATTTTCATAAAGTTAAAGTCAGTCATGTACTCGACACAAGGATTGCTTGATGGTGAAAGAAAAATACCCCCAAGGCTGTCGCATAATCTCTGTAACTAGGACCCAACAAACAGGGGAGCTGGTGGTTGGACCCCACTGGCCTTTGCTTCATTGCTGGAGTACCTCACACCTGTGACCCCAGAGGGTGCCCTCCCACCCTGCCAGCTGTTACCTTTCGGGATTCCTCTCCAAATGGGTTCCCAAGGCATTCCAGGAGCCCTGCAATCCCTTTCTCCCAGCTTGCATCAATAGGAGCCCCTGGAACCTTTCTTTATCAACCAAAAAGAAAAAAAAAATTTGGTGTTTTGCCCATAACTTGTCGTCTTTTTTAAGAAGCCTTCATTTATAGACACTTCCATTTACACCCTGTAGGTTTTAAACAAAGATAATTAAATGGCTCTTTCAAGGCAAAGACCGACTGGTGTGATGGAAAATTATAGTTAAGCATAAGCTTCTAATTGAAATATGCAACTTACCAAACAGACCAAGAACCTTTTGCCAACAGCAATAGCTGCTGAGTCCATTTTCACCATCAAATATGGGAACTAAATAGCTGAAGGACCTTGAGCAAGCCCAAAAGGTGATCTCATTCAAACACACTTGCAGGACTTTCTCCGCGTCCTAACTTTCCCGCGTTGGGTGCCTCAGAGCAAAGCAGCTTCAAAGCCTTAAGCTTTTTGTCTGGGCAAATCGCCAACCCAAAGGCCCAGCAAGGAGTTTGTTTGTGAAGGTGAGCTCTCACTGGTGGTCACAGGATTCTTCAGCTACGCCTTCCTGCTTTGTTTTGGAGAGAATGCCAGGCCAGGGACCAACAGTTCCAAAGAAGGGCTCCTGAGAGTTGAGGCCCAGCCAAAAGAAGCCATGTGTGCGGTGAGCGTGACGAGGACAAGCACAAGGCCACAGCATCCATGCTCCGTCCCTTGTCTTGTTCCTTGTTTGCTAAATTCTGCAGCTCAGGTGGGACTCACAATCCAGCCTCCCTCATGGATCATCCTCTGCTGCATTTTCCTAAATGCTCACACCTCTTCCTGCCAGCAGTGGTGAACTTCACCTGAGCCCTGTGTCCCAGAAGAGAAATCCTGCCCCCATTGATGCTTTTGTATTAGGGGAGGTGCCTCGCTGCAGAGAACCACCCTTCCCCATAAGATTTAAGTAAGACTCATAGGCAACCCCGTTTATCTGTGACAAAGCCAGACACAGACCCTCGCGGACACAAAGAATGTCTATTCTCTGTCTCATAAATTATCAGCTAAATTCTTCCAATCTGGACAAAAATGTCCATGGACTTGACTTGACCAAACGTTCCTCAGGCTTCTCTCCCCAGGCCCCTACACTTTGGTTTACCCTTGAGCATTGGAGTAATAAACAACCCCTTCTTAACAGCCCCTCCTAAGAATCAGCTGACCTCATGGAAAAATAATCCTTGACCCACCGTCAGTCATCCATTTGTCCTGCTCTCACACATCCAGTTCTTTCTAGTCTTGTCTAGTCCTCCCTATAAAAGAAAAACATTTTTTTTTGCTTGACCTTAGACAGCTTGCAGAGTTCATGGCTGCACTATGCTCTTTATTGCAATAGCACCCTCCCCCATTACAATAACCCCCACCCCCCATGGCAGTAGCCCCCTCCCCGTGTTGTGATAGCCCCACTCCCTCTCTTGCAATAGTCCTTTTCTTAGTCCATTCAGGCTGCTGTAACAAAAGACAATAAGCTGGGTGGCTTATAAATAACAGAAATGCATTTCTCACAGTTCCAGAGGCTGGAAAGTCCTATATCAAGGTACCAGCAGATTTGCTTTCGGGTGAGGGCCCATTTCCCGGTTCAGAGCTACGAGTGCCTTCTCACTGTGTCCTCATTTGGAAGAAGAGATGAGGGAGATCTCTTTGGTCTGTTTCATAAGGATGCTAATTCCATTCACAAGGGCTTTGCCCCTGTGACTGAATCACTTCCCAAAGACCCTAATTCCTGATACCATCACCTTGGAGGTGAGGAGTTCAACATAGGAATTTGGCAGGAGACAGAAATGTTCAGAGCATAGCAGTCCCTTCTTCCTAGACCAATAATCCTAAGGAAGGTCTCATTACATTCGGGTCTCTTCCTGTCTAAATCCAGATTCATTTCTACCTACCATGCCAATTCCTATCTTCCACATGCCCTCTCCCTTAGCCTCTGTTGTCCTTGATGACCTGGAAAGATCTAATTTACCCTTCGTGACTCAGATCACCTCCTCCTTAGAGTCCTCCCTGACTACCCCTCCTCCCCAACTCAGCCCAGTGGAAAGTGGATGGTTAATACCCAGTCTGGGAGTCTGACCAACTGTGGTACCAACTATTGCATTTTTGTAAGGGCACACAACCTCAAGCAGGTCTTTTCACCCCTCAGAGCTGAGCTTTCTCCTTTACAAAATGCTGTTAAAGATGATTTCCTACCAGCAGAAGTAAATGGCCACAAAACAAAAAGGCAGCAGACACCTTGAGGCTTCCCAGTACCTCCTGTCTAGTGGTTCCCACATGCCTGGGGCCTGAAAAGACAAATAATGATAGCCTATTTTATAGATTTCTTATGCACTTGCCTGAGTCAAGGCTGCATAAGCTCATTAAATAATATCCATTTTAGGCTAAGCACAGTGGCTCCCATCTGTAATCCTAGCACTTTGGGAGGCCGAGGCAGGCAGATCACCTGAGGTCAGGAGTTTGAGACTAGACTGACCAACATGGTGAAACCTCATTTCTATTAAAAATACAAAAATTAGCCTGGCATGGTGCTGTGCACCTGTAATCCCAGCTACTTGGGACACAGAGGCATGAGAATTGCTTGAACCCAGTAGGCAGAGGTTGCAATGAGCTGAGATGGCACCACTGCACTCCAGCCGGGGCAACAGGGCGAGACTCCATCTCAAAAAATAAAACAAAATAAATCCATTTAAAAAACTATTGTTGGTTGGTACCATAAGTCATCGTGGTAGCACTATTAACTGCTGTTCCGTAAATGCGCTATGTATACATACAAAGTCTTTCCCAGCATGAGATTCGTGGGGAGGAAAAGATCTGGAGGATGTCTCAAGACGGACAAAGGTGACCCCTCATGCTGAACCCCAGAGAAGCTGAGGGGCTTGTCAAGTTCACATTACAATAACCAGGGTCACAGATATTCCTCTAAGGTAAGTTTTACTTGACTAGCACATGTCCTGCTTTTGCTTGTTTTCTTATAAAAATAGAACTTCCCAATTTTATTTGTATCCATTTAAGGGGTAATAGCAATGTGTGAGCTTTTAGTGTAACTATCACCTAAATAGTATACTTCATACCCATTAAGTAATTTGTCATCTCTCATCCGCCCCTGACCCTTCTGAGTCTCCAGTCTGTGTCTGTGGGTACATATTACTTAGCTCCCACTCATAAGTGAGAATATGTGATATTTAATTTTCAGTTTCTGAACTGTTTCACTTAAGATAATAGCCTCTGGTTCCATCCATGTTGCTGTAAAATACATTATTTTATTCTTTTTATGACTGAATAGTATTCCACTGTGTACCATACTTTAATTATCTGTTGATGGACACTTAGGTTGATTTCCCATCTTTACTATTATGAATAGTACTGCAATAAACACATAAATACAGGTATCTTTTTAATACAGCAATTTCTTTCCCTTTGGGTAGATACCCACTAGTGAGGTTCTTCCATCAAATGATAGCTCTGTTTTTAGTTCTTTGAGAAATCTCCATATTATTTTCCATATTAGAGGCTGGGCTAATTTACATTCCCACCATCATCTCTGCATCCTCCCCAACATCTGTAATATTTTACTTTTGAAGAATAACCACTCTGACAAGTGTAAGATGGTATCTCATTGTGGCTTTAAGTTGCATTTCTCTGATGATCAGTGATATGAAGCATTTTTTATGTATATTTGTTGGGCATTTGTGTGTCTTCTTTTGAAAAACGTCTATTCATGTCCTTTGCTCACTTTCTAATTGGGTTGTTTTGTTGTGCTTGTTGAGTTGCTTGAGCTCCTTATAAATTCTGGTTATTGGTCCACTGTCAGTTTCATAGTTTGCAAATATTTTCTCCCATTCGGTAGGTTGCCTGTTCACTTGGATGATTATTTCTTTTGCTGTATGGAAGCTTTTTAGTTTAATTAAGTATGTTTTGTCTGTTTTTGTTTTTTTTGCTTGAGTTTTTGAGGTCTTAATCATGACCCAGACCAATGTCCAGCAGAGTTCTCCCTAGGTTTCCTTCTAGTATTTTTATAGTTTTGGGTCTTACATTTAAGTTTTTAATCAATCTTGCATAGATTTTTATATACTTTGAGAGGCAGGGGTCCAATTTTATTCTCTGAATATGGCTATCCAATTTTCCTGGCACCATTTATTGAAAAGGGTGTCCTTTCCATAGTGCTTTTTTGTCACCTTTGTCAAAGATCAGTTGGCTGAAGATACATAGCTTTATGTCTATTTATTTCTTCTGTTCTCTATTCTGTTCCATTGGCCCATGTGTCTGTTTTAATGCCAGCACCATGCTGTTTGGGTTACTATAGCCTTGTAGTATAATTTAAGTTAGGTAACGTGATGTCTCCAGTTTGGTCCTTTTTGCATGGCATTGCTTTGACTGTTTGTGTTTCCTTATAAATCTGAATTTGAGTAATCTCAATTCTGGTGGGCTAATCATTCAAATGTATGTCCTCTACTGTTCCATAGGCCCAACATCCACTGGCTCACCTCCACCAGATACCCATGGTTGGTGCCTGCAGGTGTCCTGTGTACATTTTATCTTATAACTTGAAACCAAGTCTCCTGCCTCCTCAACCAGTGGCTTTCGTATGAGACATGATATCCCTGGCTGGCTGGGGACACCTTCACCTCTTACTCAGAAGAGCTCTGTACCAAGTCTGCATTGCAGGCCAAGAAAACCTATCAGGTGCTCAAGAAACTTACTCAAAAGTCCAAGATGTAAATATTCATTTAACTTTAAAAGCATGATTTTTCTTTCTGACATAGGCTTTCTACTTCTAGAAACATGTCTTAAGGAAATATGGTCCAAAAAATGTATAATGATGTTCATCAGAATGAACTAAATACCCAAAAAATGGAAACAATTTAAATGTCTAGCAATGTGGCACTAAGTACATAATTTATAGCCAATCAGAAACTATACTGCCATTAAAAATCATACATATGCTGTAATCAGATACATGTCTAAGAACATATTAATAGCACATATTTAAGTGGGAATAAATTGTAACAGATCTAGTTTGCTTAGATTCCTAATTCCCCCACCTCAGGGGCCTTGGCTGCTTGCTCAATAGGAGTCCCAGTTGCTGCTACCATGACCTAGTTTCCTGCTGCCTCAGCCTCCCTGGACAAAGCCTGGGCTCAGGCTCAGGCCCATTGCTCTATCAATAAACACATATAGGCCATGACACTGCCCACCACTCCCAGGCCCAGATGAAGCCCTGGGCCACAGGGTGGGAGCTGGTTTTACCAATGGCTCCCTCTAGAGGCTGGCAACAAAGCACAGAAATGCCAGGAAGCTGATATCCCATGGGGCGAAATTTGACCAATAAGAGGCAAGAGATGAGAAAGTTTCTTATTCTCGAATAACAATCCCTCCCTCCAAGTCCCTAACCAACTGTCAAAAGACAGCAGCCAGCTGAGTGTTCTTGCAAAGTTCTTGAAAGCTCAATAAGGTACCATATCATATTTAGTTTTTGTTTTTTCCTGCCTCCATGCCTTTCCCCTCACTCTTGCTGCCCTGGGATTGCACTGCCCAGTAAAGCCTTAGCAAATAAGCTGGGTGTCTGGGCTAAAACAAAAAAGATCTAATAAATACTATATACGTGTGTATATACACACACATGTGTATGAGGGAGAGAGAGAGAATTGGGGCCATGGATGATTTTTACTTTTTTATATTTCTAATTTTTAACATGTTAATCATGGCCATAATTACATTTATAATATTTAAATTTTATCCTTATGAGTGTTATCCACTGCACATTTTAACCACCCCTACAGAGGTAGCCAACTGAAAGCTGGAGAGAACACAGTCCACAAGATTTCCCTCACCTCTCACACCAAGTGCAAGTTTGACGAGATTCCCAAAACCACCTTCGGATTTGACAATTCTCTAGAAGAACTCATAGAACTCACTGAAAACTTACATTCATGGTTATCATTTATTACATAAGATCAAGAATACAAAGTAAAATCAGCCAAGGAAAGAGGATCTCGAGCAGAGTGAAGGAAAAGTCCCTTCGAGTGTGGAATTTCTGGTGTCCTTGCCCTGTGGACTTGTGGACATGCACAGTGTGTGATATTATGCAAAAAGTACTGCCAGTTAGGGACACTCACCCATGTCTCGGTGTCCAGAGCTTTTACTGGAGCTCCCTCATGTAAGCAGGAGTGGTTGTCCATGTAGCTGATCTCTACCTCCCTGGAGGCCGACTGATAACATGTGACTCAAAGCTCCCAGCCTACATTACATTGTACTCTCTGGCTCGCCCTGAGGCTCCCAGGCAAACAGAGACACTTACAGCAGGCATGGAGTTCCAAGGACTTAGAGATGACCTCCTGGAAGCTGAGGCTAGGCCTATGTTGAGGCAACGTTAAATTCTATGCTACATAATCCCTTTAAAATCCCTTACTGGTCCTCCACTGCCTTCACATTGAAGGCAAATCTTTGCAGACTTCTTTACAATCCGGCCATCTCTTTGGTCGTGTGCCTCCTTCCCTCGGCCCACACATGCCCCTTTCTTCCCATCATGGGCAGTACTATGTTCGTGCTATCTCTTATTTCCAAGGCCTTGCACAGACTATTTCCTTTGCCTGGAAACCTGGCCAATCCCAACTCAGGCTTTGACATGCTGAGGCTTAGATTCTTATTCCTAAGCCTGGAATTCTTATGCCCATAAAACTCTCTTCTTCCCTACAGGCCATTTCTCAGGCAGTAGCTCTCATGAGGTGATTTTTAAAAAAGATTATTTACTTGAGGAAAATAATACCAGAAAGCAAAACAGCACTGGTGATGAAAGTAAACCATCTAAGAAATGATGGTTCTCGGCTAGAAGGTGGAAGTGTGGCATAGATGAAAGAGGAAAGTGTTGGACACGGCAGAGCTCCGTATCTAGTATCTACACCCGTTATGACTTTACTCTTTTTCTGGAAAAGCAAATTCACTAGTTGATTCAACAAGCAGTCCTACCACTGCAAAAATTATAGATTGAGTTAAAGAGCAAACTTTAGTGATATTTAACATAACAGTTAACTTACAGTGTGTCAATATGCAGAGAAAACACGTGACAGTCAATGGACTTAAATAATCTATTTACTTAGCAAAGCCTTCTTAAAACCCCTTGTGTTAGGTATCTCCCCAAGCTCTTTATAAATAACTTTCCAAATTATTTATTACTCTTCTAAGCAATTCTATAAGGTTAGTACTCGAAATATCCTCCATTTCATGAGGAAACTGACTCACAGAGAAACTGACTGACTTGTCCAGGTCACACAGCCTGTAAGTAGGAAACCCAGATGGACAGCTGCATTCTGATTCTACAGTAATGTTAAAACCCTAGACGCAAAAGCCAAGACACAAGGATGTGAGATTAATTTGTTCACAGCTATACTCCCTGTTATTTACATAGTTTTTGATCACTAACAGATAGGCAAGGGTTGTTAAGAAGACTAAATGTTTTTAAGTGTCCATTTATTAATTAATCACCTGATGATCTAATATGTGGAACATTTAATAGACATTTGAAGACATTAAATTATTTGCCCAGGCAAGAGGATTCCGTAATTTGGAAAATGTCTTGTGGATGTGCGGGAAAGTAAGTGAGTTAGACTCAGGGAAGGGATTCATGCAAAGGAAACATCTGAGAGCCCACTCCTTCTAGCAAATGAGCACTGGCAGATGACTTTCCAGGGTTAATATAGCTAGCATACAATGAAATAAATTGCTTGTTGAATTTTTGAGTATACTGTCACAGTTGTTAATACCCATATGGCTTAGGTCGAGAGAATCACAGAATTTCAAAGATGCAGCTGATCTTAGAGGTCATCACATTTAATTTTCCCATTTGCCTGTGATTTTCATAAAAAGAAACTAAGACCTAGAGCATCCAAGTGGCTGGCTTATGATTATTGTTCCCTTTATGTAGAAATTGCCTCCCTCCCCTCCTCAGAGTATTCTGGTCTAATACATTCTACAAAGC
The DNA here is from genome assembly GCA_031835075.1 of Saguinus oedipus. Taxonomy (NCBI): domain Eukaryota; kingdom Metazoa; phylum Chordata; class Mammalia; order Primates; family Cebidae; genus Saguinus; species Saguinus oedipus. Next base: position 132,516,768 of record CM063179.1, read on the forward strand.
TCTTCTCAACTCCCATCTACCACACGTGGTCTTTCTTGTACCCCCAAAACCATGAGAAGCCATCTTATCTCCTTCTATCTCCCATAACACACAGTTTGTAGTGCTCTTTAATTAGTTTTTTTTTCAGCAGCTGAGTGTATATTTAATTTCCCCAGAGAGGTATAACGCTAAACAATGATTTGTGGGATGAATGACTGCACACTCCATGCTGTCGGGCACTGTAGTGCACACCTGGTTTCATACTGAATGACATGCCAGCTCAGGCACTTGCCCAGGGATGGGGCCAAGAGAATGCTTTGTTGAGAGCTTTCATTTATCTGAGAAGTAGGTCATTGTGGCTAAGATCACAATCTCTAGAACAGACTGCCTGGATTCATTCCTTTTTTCCATCACTAACTAGCTGAGTTATTTTTAGGCATTTCGGCATTTCACTGTCCTCTTGGTCTGCAAATGGGTATAATAGTAGTTCCTACCACAGAGGGCTTTCGTGAAGGATTTAGTGGATGATGTTATTATGTAAAGCACTTAGAACAGTGTTTAGCACAGCGCAAGTGTTCAACAGATGCTAGCAAATATAATTATTAATTTCTTGTTGGGTCTAGAATAAAGCCTGGCATATAGTACATGTATACTACATGGTACTTGCTATTTGTTCTCTTGGCATCTGGAACTTTTATCACTATCCTTCAGAAAAGAAGACTTTACATTATCAAAAGGACAAAGAATTCAGAATAGACTAATGAAACTGTGCCTCAGACAGTAGTCAAATAACCAGGAAAGGGGTAAAAAGGCCCATCTGTGCAGGAAGAAATGTGTATAACTACTACAGACTTTAAAATTCCATAAAGTTGCATAAGCAATTAAAACACATTAGGGACCAATTCCATATTTGCTCCCAGAACCAAATAGCATAATTGTGTCGCTACACTAATATCATCATTTCCATTTAGCTGAAAGAGTTCTCAGGTCATAAATGCAATGGTTTTTCATTCTACCATGGCCAACTGCTATGAGCATAACAGAGACCTAATGATCCAGCCAGTTTAATCAAAGCAAGGAATTTTCTTTCCAGAAGCTTCTGTCATGTGAATTGTATGATCTTAACTTAAAATTATGGCACCGCCCAAACACAAGGCAATACCCATTCACCTTTATGAAGCTCTTAGCTCTGAAGATTTAAAACACTCTGAGCCAAATACTTAGAGTTCAGGAAAACAAGTGTTTCATCAGAGTTACATCATGGGGTGATAATACGTACGAGGCACTGTTCATCTTTCCTGCTCTGTAACCATATTTCACAGATGATGAAGAAGGATTTCACCTTCTGCCCTCAACATCAGCGTCTTTCCTCACATTTTAAATATTAGTCTCAGGCTCTTCTGGACCCTGGTAAAATGACAAGATTTCTAAATTTGTCACATTTCTTCCTTATTTTTGTATTTCCCACATTTTGGCAAATGTCTAACCAACAGCCTTGACAACAGCCATGGGATCGGTGAGATCTAAGAGATGGCCACATCCTCTGTTTCTTCTTTTTTACATCAGCTCTGACACAACAGCTAAATATGTGACTTTAGGAAGGTCTTTGTGTCCAAGTTTACAATTCTGCTTGGCATTTGAGCAGCACTTGCTGTTGAAAGATAGAGAAGTCCTTGTAAGAAGTAACTTCTTTAACAGGACATTTCTTGAAAAGAAATAAGACCATTTAATCCCATTGCTAAGCTACACTGTAAGGGTCACTGCCTTCTTCTCAGGTAGGAAAATTTCATTAAGAGAAACATTCTTGATGTATGTTGGTCTGAATTTTATTTGAAGATGATTCTTCTGTTTCTGTAGAAAATCTCTTTCTTCTTCCTTGAAGAAAAAGCAGCCCTGCTGTACTCTGCCACTTTTACTAAACAGAAGGGATGTCACTAATTACTTTGAAGTTTCACAGGGACCTGAACTTCCTGTGAATAAGATCCTTATTAGAGGAATACAACTGAATAAGAAATGAATTCAAACATGCTAAGGATGCATCACCTCAACTGGTTAAATAAATTATGGCAGTCGCACAATGAGACATTAACAAGCTATTTAAAAGAGTAAGGCAGTTCATGAACTGATATGGAATATTCAGCAAAACAATATATACTAAGTACAAATAGGCTATAAATGGCAGGTATGATAAGCCATTGCCTGTGTGTGTGTGTGTGTGTGTGTGTCTGTATATACATGCATTTAAAAGGAAATATATATGCCTATGCTTATATATGCATAGAATTTCAATGTAAGAATACATTAGAAATTACTAACAGTGGTTATCTAAGGGGGTACGTAACCAGGGACCTAGAGCACTGTGGTAAAAGGAAGACTTACTTGTTAACTATATACTTCACGTATTTTTACTGAGCTATATAGTATTCTATTCAGAGAGCAAGGGCATGAGTTACATTTTTTAAAATAAAGGATGATTCTACAAATGATGCTAGAAGAGCTGTCATCTACATGTGAAAATAAATTAATCTTGACCTATGTAAATGTTAACCCAAAATGAATCAGAGGTTTAAATGTAAAAATACAAAACTATAAAACCTTTAGATTTAAAACCCAGGAGGAAAACCATCAAGACCTGAGATTAGGTAAAGACTTTCTTGATTCACTAAAAAATAATCAACACATTGGACTTTATTAAAGACTGTACTCACCCAAAGGTATTGCCAAGAAAATAGAGACAAGCTATAGACTGGAAGAAAACCTTTAAAAATCCCATATTCAACGAAGTACTAATAGCTAGAATATATTAAGAACTTTCAAACTTCAACAATAACAAATCAAACAACTCTTGTCTGGGCAGGAAGAAAAAAAATAATAAGAAAAGAAGAAATCAAACACTCAATTAAAAAAATACATAGTTTTAGAGACAGGGTCTTACTATGTTGCCCAGGCTTGTCTCGAACTCCTGGCCTCAAATGATCCTTCCACCTCAGCTTTCCAAAGTACTGGGATTAAAGGCATGAGCCATCACACATGGCCCTCAATGTTTTCAAAAATGGTAAAAGGACTTGAATAGCCACTTCACCAAAGACTAAATAAGGATGGTAACTTAGAGAAGTTCAAATAAAATAATGATAAAATATGGCTATAAACCTCTCAGAATAACTAAATTTTTTTAAATACTGACAATTTCAAATCCTGGAAGAAAATGCAGAACAACTGGAACTCTCATACATGGATGATAGGAATTCAAAACGGTACAGCCACTCTGGAAAACAATTTGCCAGTTTCTTATGATAGAAAACATTGACTTACCATAGGACCCAGCAATCCTATTTCCAGGTGTTTGCCCTAGAAAAAAAAAAAAAAGAAGAAAACTTACAGTTACACAAAAACCTGTACAAAGACTTGGTGGCTCACACCTGTAATTCCAGCATTTGGGGAGGCCAAAGTGGGAGGTTCACTTGAGGGCAATAGTTCAAGACCAACCTGGGCAACATTCCTCGTATCTGTTAAAAAAAAAAAATCTTTAAAAACTTAGCCAGGCATGGTGGCACATGCCTATAGTCCTAGCTACGTCAAAAGCTGATGAGGGAAGATCACTTGAGCCTAGAATTCAAGGTTGCAGTGGGCTATGATCACGCCGCTGCACTCCAGCCTGGGTGACAGAATGAGAGCCTGTATCAAAAAAAAAAAAAAAATCTGTACAAAAATATCTGTAGTGGCTTTATGTGTGACATCCAAAAGCTAAAAACAACCCAAGTGTTTTGCAGTAGGCAAATGGATAAAAAAAAGTTATACATCCATACAATGACCTACTATCATTCAGCAGATTTTTTTTAAAGCAAATAATTAATAAATGGAACAACACTGATGAATTGCAAAGACAGTACACCGAGTGATATGGCTTGGCTGTGTCCCTACCCAAATCTCAACTTGAATTGTAGCTCCCAGAATTCCCACGTGTTGTGGAAGGGATCCAGGGGGAGGTAGTTGAATCATGGGGGTTGGTCTTTCCCCTGCTATTCTTGTGATAGTCTCAGGAGATCTGATGGGTTTATCAGGGGTTTCCACTTTTGCTTCTTCCTCATTCTCTCTTGCTGCTGCCCTGTAAGAAGCGCCTTTTTACCTCTGCCATGATTGTGAGACCTTCTCAGCCATATGAAACTATAAGTCAAATTAAACCTCCTTTTCTTCCTAGTCTCAGGTATATCTTTATCAGCAGCATGAAGATGGACTCATACACTGAGTGAGAGAAACAAGCCTCAAAAGGTCACATATTTTATGTGACCATTTATTTGAAATTCTCAAAAAGACAAAATCAGAGTTATAGAAAATAGGTCAGTGGCAGCCAGGAATGATGGGTGAGGGGAAGTTGTCACTGCAGAAGGATAGGATAAAGGCATTTTGGAGGGTAAGGAATCTGTTCTGTAACCTAACTGTACTATTTAAATGAAGATATACATGTGTTTAAACTCAGAGAACTATACAGGAAAAGAAAAATAGTAAGCTTTACTATATGACATTTTTAAATTAAGTTGAAAAAGAGAAGGCTGACTTTTAAATTCCACAAATAGTAGAGTAGATTGGTAGAATCAAGCTACTTTTGTAATGTTCCATATTATATAGAAGTAACAAAAAATTGTCTAAGTTGATAGTGATAAGTTAAAGACATGAAATGCAAAACATGGTTCCTAGAGGAACCACTACAAAAAATTAAAATAGACATAGCAAAAAGGCTTAAAAGGAACCAACAATAATATTGTATTGACCCAAGAGAAGGTAGAAATGAAGAAACAGAGAAACAAAAGGAAATGAGACAAATCGAAGACAAATAGCAGAATTGCATACCTAAATCCAACCTTATCAATAATTATATTAAATGTAAATTGACTAAAAATTTTAATTTATAAAACAGAGATTTTTCAGACTGGATAAAACTCTAAGACCTAAGTACAGGCTATCTACACAGGACACACTTTAATACAAAGATATAAATACGTTGAGCATGAAAAGATAAAAATGAGGTATACCATACAAACACTAATTACAACAAAGATGGACTGGTTATATTAATATCCAGTGAAATAGATTTTAAGGTAAGAAGCATTACCAAAGATAAAAGGGAGCATTTTATAATGACAAAAAGTCAACATTTCAGGGAGGAATAACATGTTTTTAATTTTGTGCCTGATAATAGAGCTTCAAAATACATAAAGCAAAAACTGATCGGAGAGAGAAATAGAGAAAGCTGCAATCAGAGTTTTAGACACTTTAATATTCATCTTTAAGTAACTGAAAGAACAATCAGAAAAACTTAACAATAATACAGAAGATCTGAATGACACCATAAAATCCCTTGGCCTAACTGACATTTACAAAACACTATTGCTAATACCTATGGAACACATATTGTTTACAAATATCCATAGAATATTCATGAAAATAGACCATATGTTGGGCTATAAAGCAAGTAACAATTAATGTCAAAAAGTAGAAATCTTAGAGTATGTACTTTGGCCCAAATAAAAGTAAATTTGAAATTTACAAGTCTCAAGTATTAGAAATTAGTGAACTTCTAAATAACCTATCATTCAAAGAATAAAGCATAAGACATAAATCAATTAAGTTTTTATCTAGAAAAAGAAGAAAACAGTACATCTAAAGTAAGTTAAAAAAATTAACAACTGAAAAATAGAAGAAAATACAGACAATGAAGAAAATAAAGTCAAAAATTGGTTCTTTGTAACATAACAAAAGGTGGCTAAGCACTAGTAAGACCATTGAAAGAAAAAAAATAGAAACCAATCTCTAGAAACAGGAACAAAGGAGGTGATATCACTGTAATTCCTACAAACATCAAAAGAACAATAAAAAATTATAAACAAATTATATCAATAAATGGAACAACTTGGAAAAAATGAACAGATTATTTGAAAAATGCAACTTATTAAAATTAGAATGAGATGAAATATAAAATTAAATTTTTCATTAAAAAAATGTAAATGCCAGCACAGATGTTTTCGCTGGTGAATTCTATAAAATATTAAGGCCAAAATAATGCAACTCTTATGCAGACTCTCTGAAAATAGAGAAATAAGGAGAACTCTTCAGTTCATGTAATAAGATAAGCATAACTTTGATTCAAAAATCTAACATATAAGAAAAAATGTTATAGACTAATATCCCTTACAAACATAGATGTATTTCTAAAATATTAGCAAAGCATATATATCATTATACATTGCTATATATAATAGTAACATAATTGCATATTAGATGTTAGATATATAAAATATGTATATGTAGCATATATAATATAAAATTATATATAGTAAATATAGTTCTATTAATATATTATATATGCTTATATAATGTTAGTATAGCATACATTATTTAACTATATAATTATGTTACATGTTATAATGATATAACTATATATTATAGTCACATATATATATTACATTATATATTTATGTAATAAAATATTATATATAATGGAATATTATTTGGCAATAAAAAAGAACAAACTGGGGGAGAATGCAAGATGGCTGAATAGGAACAGCTCTGGAGTGCAGTTCCCAGCTAAAACAGCGCAGAGGGTGAGTGTTCACCATATTTCCAAACAAGTTTTCACTGCCCACGGACCAGGAGATTGCCAGGCTGAAAAGCATCACAAGTTTTCAGCACTACGGTTTTATCTGGTGCCACATCGATGCACAGAAACTCACACAAGTCTGGGCTGCCTTTTTGGCTGGCGCTCAGAATGCCTGGGAGACAGAGCTGCCCATTCAACTGAAAGGGAGGGGGCTAAGACAGGGAGCCAGGGGATCTGGCTCGGTGGGTACCACCCCCACAAAACAAGCAATCTGAAACGCTCTGGATTGAGAGTTTCACAGCAAGTGCAGCTGGACACAGGACCGTCCAGCTCAGTGTGGGGGAATGGCGTCCCCCAGTACCAAGGCAGTTCACACAGCACATGGCAGAGCCTGCAGCAGCTCAGCAGCACCTCTGCTGGAAGACTGTGACTAGACTACTCCTTGTGGGGCAGGGCATCTATTAAAAAAAAGGCAGCAGCACAATAGGGACTTATAAATAAAGCCAACCTTCCTAGAACAGAGCACCTGGGAAAAGAGGCAGTTATGAGTTCAGCTGCAGCAGTCTTAAAGGTACCTGCCCAGCAGCTCTGTATGGAACAGGCGCTCCCAGCACAACACCTGAGCTCCTATAAGGGACAGACTGTCTCCTCAAGCAGCTCCCCAACCCCTGTATACCCAAAGGGACACCTCATAAAGGGGAGCTCAGGCCAACATCTGGTGGGCACCCTTCTGGGATGAGGTTAGCAAAGGAAGAAACCCACAGCAACCCTTGCTGTTCTGCACCCCCGCAGGCAGTCCCCAGGGGAGCAGGGTCTGGAGTGGACCTCCAGTGGTCCTGCAGCAGCAGAGCCTGACTGTTAGCAGGAAAACTAAGAAGCAGAAAAAAATAGCTTCAACATCAACAAAAAGGACATCCACTCAGAGACTCCATCCAAAAGTCACCAACTACAAAGACCACAGGTAGATAAAACCACTAAGATGAGAAGAAACCAGAGCAAAAAGGATGAAAATACCAAAAACCAGAAACCTCTCCTCCTCCAAGAGATCACAGCTCCTCACCAGCTAGGGATCAAAGATGGATGGAGAATGAATTGGATGAATTGACAGAAACAGGCTTCAGAAGGTAGGTAATAACAAACTTCTCAGAGCTAAAAAAACATGTTCTAATGCAATGCAAAGAAACCGAGAACCTAGAAACAAAGTTAGATGCGATGCTAACTAGGATAAACAGCTTAGAGAATATAAACCAGTTGATGGAGCTGAAAAACACAGCACGAGAACTTCATGAAGCATACAAAAGTTTCAATAGCTGAATCGACCAAGCAAAAGAGAGGATATCAGAGATTGAAGATCAACTCAATGAAATAAAATGAGAAGGCAAGAATAGAGAAAAAAGAGTGAAAATAAATGAACAAAGCCTCCAAGACATATAGGATTATGTGAAAAGACCTAATCTACGTTTAATAGGTGTACCTGAAAGTGACAGAGAGAATGAATCCAAGCTGGAAAACACTCTTCAGGATATTATCGAGGAGAACTTCCCCAGCATAGCAAGGCAGGCCAAAATTCAAGTCCAGGAAATACAGAACCCCAAAAAGACATTCCTTAAGAAGAGTAACCCCAAGGCACATAATCGTCAGATTCACCAGGGTTGAAATGAAGGAAAAAATGCTAAGGCCAGCAAGAGAGAAAGCTCGGGTTACCCACAAAGGGAAGCCCATCAGACTCACAGTGATCTCTCAGCAGAAACGCTACAAGTCAGAAGAGAGTGGGGGCCAATATTCAACATCCTTAAATAAAAGAACTTTCAATCTAGAATTTCATATCCAGCCAAACTAAGCTTCATAAGTGATGGAAAAAGAAAATCCTTTATGGACAAGCAATTGCTGAGAGATTTCATCACCACCAGGCCTGCCTTACAAGAGCTCCTGAAAGAAGCACTAAACTAGGAAAGGAACAACCAGTACCAGCCACTCCTAAAATATACCAAATGGTAAAGATGATCAACACAATGAAGAAAATGTGTCAAATAACAGGCAAAACAACCAGCTAGCATCAAAATGGCAGGATCAAATTCACACATAACAATACTAATCTTAAATGTAAATGGACTAAATTCCCAATCAAAAGACACAGACTGACAAATTGGATAAAAAGTCAAACCCCATAGGTGTGCTCTATTCAGGAAATCCATCTCATATGCAAGGACACACATAGGCTACAAATAAAGGGATGGAGGAAGATTTATCAAGCAAATGGAGAACAACAACAACAAAAAAGCAAGAGTTGCAATCCCAGTCTCTGATAAAATAGACTTTAAACCAACAAAGATCCTCCCAAGTCAGCATCGTGACCTGGAGTACAAAAGTAAAGAGGAGCAAGGCCGCAGAACCCAGCCCAGCAAACTACCTAGAGTTGCCAACGGATACAAAAGTCATAAGGTCTTATTTTCTAGAAATTCATGAGGGGGGCCGCCACTGCCACCGCTGCCGCTGCCGCCACCTCCTCCTCCTCCTCCCCCCCTTCCTCCTCCTCCTCCTCCCCCCTCCCCTTCCTCCTCCTCCTCCTCCTCCTTCTTCTTCTTCTTCTCTCTCTCTCTCTCTCTTTTTGTGTTTTTCACCTGGCCTAAAGAGACACCCATTGAATGTAAGAAAGAGAGAGCTCCTTCCAACTATTTTATTGATTTAGAGACAGCATCTCATTCTGTCACCCTGGCTGGAGTGCAGTGGTGCAATCATAGCTCATTCACTGCAGTCTAGACACTCCTTGGCTCAAGAGATTCTTCCGCCTCAGCCTCCAGAGTACCTGGGACCACAGGCATGTGCCACTGTGCTCAGATCATTCATTCATTTATTCGAGACGGGGTTTCATCAAGTTGGTCAGGCTGGTCTGGAACTCCCGACCTCAGGTGATCCGCCCACCTAGGCCTCCCAAAGTGCTGGGATGACAGGTGTGAGCCACCAGGCCCGGCCCCTCAGATCAGTTTTTAAATGTTTTCTACACACAGGGTCTCATCACTTCATTGCAATCCTCCTGACCCGGGGTCTCAAAGTTTTGAGATGATGGATGGGCTTGAGCCACACTGTACCTGGCCTCCGGGGACTGATTTGCGACCACAACTGATGTGCTAATATTTTTTTCTTTTTTTCATTCTTCTCTTTTTGAGATGGAGTCTCACTCTGTGCCAGGCGAAGCGAGGAGCCTCGCTTTGGAGGCAGCTGAAGCGCTGCCACCTAGAGCCCCATTCAAATGCAGAAAGCCCTGTTTCCCTTCTGGAGTCGAATTGATGGCTCCCATAGCCTCGGGCTCCTCTCTGTTCATTAGGAAGCTTTTGCAGGCACCACCCCACAAGAAGACTGGCTGCAGCTAGGGGTTGGGGAACTCAGTGGGGCGGGAAGAGTCTCCTTTTCTCCTGCTTCAGCCTTCAGTAGCTGGAATGACAGGCGCGCACCACCACGCCTGGCTACTTTTCCTATTTTCAGTAGGAATGGGGTTTCGCCATGTTGGTCAGGCTGGCCTCGAACTCCTGACCTCAAGTGATCTGCATTACAAAATGGTAAAAGGATCAATGCATCAAGAAGAGCCAATGATCCTAAATATATACGTGTCCAATACAGGAGCACCCAGGTTCATAAAGCAAGTTCTCAATGACCTACAAAGAGACTTAGACTCCCACACAATAATAGTGGGAGACTTTAACACTCCACTGTCAATATTGGACAGATCGACAAGACAGAAAATTAACAAGAATATCCAGGACTTGAACTCAGATCTGGACCAAGTCGACCAAATAGGCATCTACAGATATCTCTACCCCAAATCCACAGAATATATATTCTTCTCAGCACTGCATCACGCCTACTCTAAAATTGACCACATAATTGGAAGTAAATCACTCCTCAGCAAATGCAAAAGAATGGAAATCATAACAAACAGTCTCTCAGACCATAGTGCAATCAAGTTAGAACTCAGAATTCAGAAACTAACTCAGAACCACACAACTTCATGGAAATTGAATAACTGGCTCCTGAATGTCAACTGGATAAACAATGAAATGAAGGCAGGAATAAAGATGTTTTATGAAACCAACGAGAATGAAGACACAATGTACCAGAATCTCTGGGACACATTTAAAGCAGTGTCTAGAGGAAAATTTATATCAACAAATGCCCATCAGAGAAGTGAGGAAAGATCTAAAATTGACACCCTATCGTCAAAATTGAAAGAGCTAGAGGAACAAGATCAAAAACCTCAAAAGCTAACAGAAGACAAGAAATAACTAAGATCAGAGCAGAAATGAAGGAGATAGAGACATAGAAAAATCCTTCAAAAAATGAATAAATCCAGGAGCTGGTTTTTTGAAGAGATCAACAAAATAGACTGCTAGTCAGACTAATAAAAAAAGAAAAAGGAGGAGAATCAAATAGATGCAATAAAAAACAATAAAGGGGATATCACCACTGACTCCACAGAAATACAAATTACAGAGACTACTACAAACAGCTCTATGCACATAAACCAGTAAACCTAAAAGAAATGGATAAATTCCTGGACACTTGCACCCTCCCAACCCTAAACCAGGAAGAAGTTGAAACCTTGAACAGACCAAAAACAAGGGCTGAAGTTGAGGCAGCAATTATTAATAGTCTACCAACCAGAAAAAGCCCAGGGCCAGATGAGTTTAGAGCTGAATTCTACCAGACGTACAAAGAAGAGCTGGTACCACTCCTTCTGAAACTATTCCAAACAATCCAAAAAGAGGGCATCCTTCCCAAGTTATTTTATGAGACCAACATCATCCTGATACCAAAACCCAGCAGAGACTCAACGAAAAAAGAAAACTTCAGGCAAATAGACATGATGAACACAGATGCAAAAATCTTCAATAAAATACTGGCAAGCCGATTGCAACAGCACATCAAAAAGCTTATCCATCATGATCAAGTAGGCTTCATTCCAGGAATGCAAGGCTGGTTCAACATACGCAAGTCTATAAATGTAATCCACCACATAAACAAAACCAAAGACAAAAACCACACCATTATAGATGCGGAGAAGGCCTTTGGCAAAATTCAACAGCTCTTTATGCTAAAAACATCAATAAACTAGGTATCAAAGAAACATATCTCAAAATAATAAAAGCTATTTACAAGAAACCTACATCCTATGTCATACTGAAGAGGCAAAAACTGGAAGCATTCCCTTTGAAATCCAGCGCTAGACAAGGATGCCCTCTCTCACCACTCCTATTCAATATAATATTGGAAATTCTAGCCAGAGCAATCAGGCAAGGAAAAGAAACTAGAGGGTATTCAATTAGGAAAAGAGCCATATATATAATGAAAGAGCTATATATATAATGGCTACTATCAAAAATATAAAAAATAAACACTTGGCGGCCGGGCGCAGTGGCTCAAGCCTGTAATCCCAGCACTTTGGGAGGCCGAGGCGGGTGGATCACGAGGTCAAGAGATCGAGACCATCCTGGTCAACATGGTGAAACCCCGTCTCTACTAAAAATACAAAAATTAGCTGGGCATGGTGGTGCGTGCCTGTAATCCCAGCTATTCTGGAGGTTGAGGCAGGAGAATTGCCTGAACTCAGGAGGCGGAGGTTGCAGTGAGCCGAGATTGCGCCATTGCACTCCAGCCTGGGTAAGAAGAGCAAAACTCCGTCTCAAAAAAAAAAAAAAAACAACCAAAACAAAACACTTGGCAAGGATTCAGAGAAAAGGAAACTCTTATACACTGTTAGCAGGAATGAATATTAGGATGGCCATTATGTAGAATAGTATGGAGGCACCTCATAAAACTACTACAGGTAGAACTATCCTACAATCCAGCAATCCCACTACTGGGCATTTATCCACTGGAAAACAAAACTCATCATTCTAACTGAGGCGAGATGATACCTTGTGGTTTTGATGAACATTTCCGTGATGACTGTGATGTTGAACAGTTTTTCATATTGGCCATTTGTATGTCATCTTTTGAAAAATGTCAATTAAATTATTTGCCCATTTTTAACCTGGATTATCAATATTATCATTATTCTTGAGTTGTTCGAGTCTCTTGTACACTCTGTATATTAATCCTTGTTGGATGAATAGTTTGCAAATATTTTCTTACAGGTCATCTCTTCACTCTGTTGATTGTTTCCTTTGCTGGACAGAAGGGTTTTGGTTTAATGCAGTTAACTTTATGAGAAAACATGTGTTAATTATCAGGTGAATGTCATGGAAAGAGCCATCTGTACCCCTACGTTCACTGCAGCACTATTCATAATATCCAAGATATGGAATCAACCTAGCTGCCCAACAACAGATGGATCAATTAAAAAAAGGGATAAAATACAAAAATTAGTTGGGCGTGGTGGTGCGTGTCTGTGGTCCCAGCTACTCAGGAGGCTGAGGCAGGAGAATTGTTTGAACCTGGGAGGTGGAGGTTGCAGTGAGCCGAGATTGCACCATTGCACTCCAGCCTGGCGTGGGGCGACAGAGCAAGACTCTGTCTCAAAAAAAAGGATATATATATATATATATATATACACACACACACACACACACACACACACATATACACACACACACATATATAGATATATGTATATTCTATTACTATAATAGAATACTAAATATTAAAATAATATATATACATTAAATATTAATTATTAAATATATAATAATATATATTTTAATATATATTAAATTTATATTTAATTTATAATTATATTAAATTTATAATATTTAAATTATTAAATATATAATATTAATATATATTTTAATATATATTAAATATTAAATATATAATAATATATAAATATTAAAATAATATACATATATATTATTTTAATATTTAGTATTCTATTATAGCAGGCCATAAAAAAATGAAATCTTGTCATTCATAGCAACACAGATGAACTTGGAGGACATGATGCTAAGTAAATTAAGCCAGGCACAGAAAGATAAATACGGCATATTCTCACCCATATGCAGAAACTAAAATAGTTGATCTCATGAAACTATAGATTAGAAGAGAGGTTCCTTTTTTTTTTTTTTTGAGATGGAGTTTTGCTCTTGTTAACTAGGCTGGAGTGCAATGGCGTGATCTCGGCTCACCGCAACCTCTGCCTCCTGGGTTCAGGCAATTCTCCTGCCTCAGCCTCCTGAGTAGCTGGGATTACAGGCACGTGCCACCATGCCCAGCTAATTTTTTGTATTTTTAGTAGAGACGGGGTTTCACCATGTTGACCAGGATGGACTCGATCTCTTGACCTCATGATCCACCTGCCTCGGCCTCCCAAAGTGCTGGGATTACAGGCGTGAGCCACCTAGAACAGAGGTTCTTAGAGGCTGAGAAGAGTAGGGGGTAGGGGGGACAGGGAGATGTTGATTAAAGGATACAAAATTACAGTTAGATAGGAGGAATAAATTCTAGCATTCTATAGCACTATAGGGTGATTATAATTCACAAGAATTTATTGTGTGTTTTTAAATAGCTGGAAGAGATTATTCTGAAGACACAAAAATGATAAATATGTGAGGCAATGGGTAGGCCAATCACCCTGATTTGATCATTATGCATTGCATGTATTAAAATATTATTCTGTGCCCCATAAGCATGCACAATTACTATGTGTCAATTAAAACTCCAAAAAATCAAAAAATTTGTCAGAATCTTCATATTCTGGGTAGAAAATTTTGTTTTTGACAAACACATTGGTGAACTCTCCCCATAAGTCCAAATCTGCCTTTAACCTGTGCTGGAGAGGAAAGATCGTAGCATAGGAGGTTTTAACAAGTAACAAGAATCTCCTATCTTCCCCTTGGTTCACCCTAATGCTATAGTAAAAATTCACACACATCAGCAAGGAGTGGAGGAGCTGGGTCTGTGTCCGCCCTCATAGCACAGGCTGTGGGGGAGAGAAGGGCAGAAAAAATGGAACCTAGACGGTCAGAGTCAATCAAGATAAATCTCTGAATTCTCCTCCTCAGGGTTTCTTTTCCGTGATATATAAGCTTTGGCTAAAACAGCTTATAAAGTCTCCAGTTATTTTCTGATAATATAAAAGTATTCCACATTGAAACATAAAATATTAATCACTACCACTTCTAAAGCTGACGCACGCATCAAACCTTTCTAAACATGCTTGGAGAGCACCCTTAGCTCCGGCATTGTCCTCAGCCTACACTCAGCTTTCACAAACGAAAAACAAACAGTACCAAGAGAACGAAATGCTTTTCTTGTACTTCCATCAAGCCTCAAAAAATATATAGATGTTTTAGGGAAAATACGAAATACATCCCTATTTTCACTTTTAAAACTTCCTGGACCGTTATGCGTATAGGCAGTCCTCATTTTGCCTGTCATGGTCTAAATGTGTCTCCCCAAGTTCATGTGTTGGAACTTAATCCCCAGTGCAATAGTGTTCAGAGGTGGCGCCAAGTGGGAGGTATTTTGGTCATGGGGGCTGTACCCTGATGAGTGGGTTAATGCTGCTTTTAAAAAGGAATGCAGGAATGGCTTCTGTCATTCCACTCTTCTGCCACATGAGGATACAACATTGGTCTCTGCTTGCTCTTCCACCTTCTACCATATGAGAACATAGCCCCAACAGATACCAATGCTACCACCTTGGTCTTGGACTTCTTGGGCTCCAAAATTGTGAGAAATTAAAATTTCATTATGAATTGCCCAGCCTGTGCTATTCTGTTATAGCAGCACAAAGCAGACAAGGACAGCACAGTGCTGTGTAACTGAAACTTGTGCATATCAGAACCATGCAAAAGCAAGAACTGCCTGTGCCCTTACTTAGTAATTTATGACTGCCTGGAATGCGAAACAAAGGGACTATTTGATTAAAGACAGTTTTGTGAAGCTACTTCTCTCATCCCTTTCAAAGCCACCTCAAACAACATTAGGAATAAAAAAATAGAGGGAAAACATCTTCTTAAAAGGAACAAGAAAAGAGCCACAACACCAAAGTACAAAATGATGCATACCTGAAAAATACCATAAAATCTGTCTAAAAAGGGGAAGATGAACAAGAAACAATGCATATCTTCAACTTTAAGCTACTCAAATGTCCACGGAAGTTGGTGTTGCAGTCCTGAAAGGCTCCTCCATTCATTATCTTTAACTGCATCTTCTAAATAGGGTAGGGCATGAGAAAAGCAAACTGATCAACAGTTAAAAGAGGTCGACGTCAAGGAGAAACCATGGTGAGACACAACTTTCATTATCAAGGACAGAGCATCTGAATTGAAGTATATTTCCAGGGAAAAAGAGGAAAAAGATGCACTCATTATCAGATTACAAAACAGACAGGCTATGACTAACAACTTTATAAAAGCTCCATTAACATTTTGATTGCTAAAAATTAAGAGATTACTTCTTCATCTCAAAGATATCACGGGCAACCTGATTCTCTGATAAAGGAGATCAAAGAGATACAAAGATACAAAATAATATTACGAGAAATAAGAAGAAGATAAGCAAGTTGGAAGAGCTAAGAAAAATATGGATGAGAAAAATAAAAACATTTATGAATTCAAAATCATATTGGAAACAATCCAAATTAGTATTCAGAAACATAGCAGGGACAAAATAAAATGCAAAACAGAATCACTTCAGGGTTTCTATTAAAGATATCAACTGATGTGATTGCTGCCTTCTAGTAATACAGCACAGCTTATTTCAAACTGACCTTTTTGTTTAGATAGCAATTATAAACACTGCACAAAATATTTTTGCAGGTTTGAAGGCGTTAGAGAACAACCAAAATTAGGGAGAAACTTTAGGTAATTCAACCCTTGAAAGAAAGGAATTGCACTGGTGTAACCCATGTTTATATTCCCTTCACTGCAAGAGCATTTCCACTTTCCATAATGATAGTCCGGTAGATTTCAAGCAGAAAGCTGTAAGACTACAGGTAAGAAGAGGGAGAGGAAAAATTAGGGGTTGCTAGGGTCACTAAAAATTAGAGAAAGGAGGCACAGAAAAGGGAGCCCCTGTATCTAGGAACAAACTCCACTCCAAATCATTGGCAGGCCTTGAATTGCATTAGCAAGAAGTGAGACTATCAGTCGCAGAAAGGAAACACCACGAAAGCAAAAGGAACGTAAGCAGAGGTTTTAGCAGCCACCTCTCCCAAAGGAAATGCAGTTTGAAATCTGAGTCTCACCGGTTAAAAAGACTTGCTAATCACTTCAGGGTTTCTATTAAAGACCAGAAAGACAACACCCTGAAAGTAAAGTTCATGTCCCAGGACTAAAAGATTTGTCCTAAGACTAAGCGCAAAACTGAAATGAATCACTCGAACAGTATCTAAAATCAAGCCTATGCAAAGCCTAAGTCAAGTCTATGAAATTCAAAGTGATTTGTCGTAATCTAACTACTTACTATAATAAAAGCCAGAACTCTTTAGAAAAAGAAAGCAGAATACAGATTCTCTAAAACATATTAATAAAAATATTAATTAAAATCTCAATATCCAACATTTATAAAAATAAAAAATATAATTCATAGTCAAAAGAAAAAAAATCAGTAAATAGAAACAGACCTATAAAATCTCAGATGCTAGATAAGCAGAAAACGACTTCAAAATACCTATGATAAATATGTTAAAGAATCTATAAAAGAATTTCTCACCCTTGGCATTATTGATATTTTGTACTTAACAATTCTCTAACAAGTAAGGGGCAGTCCTGTGCCTGGTAGATATTTAGCAGCATCCCTGGTCTCTACCCCCTTGATATGGTTTGGCTCTGTGTCCCTGCCCAGATCTCACCTTGAATTGTAATAATCCCCACATATCAAGGACAGGACAGGTGAAAGTAATTGATTCATGGAGATGGTTCCCCCCCATGCTGTTCTCATGATAGTGAGTGAGTTCTCACAGATCTGATGGTTTTATAAGCATCTGGCACGTCCCTGCTGGTACTCATTCTCTCTCTTGCTGCCCTGTAAAGAGATGCCTTTCTCCATGATTGTAAGTTTCCTGAGGCCTCCCTAGCCATGCAAAACTGAGTCAATTAAACCTTTTTCTTTTTTAAATTACCCAGTCTCAAGTATTTCTTCATAGCCACGTGAAGACAGACTAATACACTGCTAGTTAGTTCTCTTTATATATGATAACCAAAAAATGTCTGCAGACATTTCTAAATGTTCCTTTGGGGAGGAAATTGTCCCTGGATGAGTACCACTCTGGCATATAGGAAAAGAACTACATAACAGATGAAGAAGTAGGGAATTTTAGGAATGACATGGAAGGTGTAAAAAAGAAAGAAAGAAATTCTGGAATTAAAATATAATATCTAAAATTTTTCAATAGATGATTTTTTTCTAATATCTATCTAAAATTTTTTGATATTCAATAATATCTATTAAAAATATAATTTTTCAGTAGATATTATTGAAAAATTTTAGATGGAATAAGTAGATCTGCCTGAAGACAAAAAATCATCAGTAACATAAAGCAGGTCAATAAAATAATCTAACCTAAAGCACAGAGGGAACAAAATTGCAAAACATGATGAAAACTTAGTGACTGCTGGGTCTGTACCATGCTGTTTAACATATCTGTAACTGACATTTCTAAAGAAGAGAAGCAGAGAAAGGAGCTGGAAAAAAATGTTCTAGAAAAATATTAACTGAATATTTTCCAGCTTTTGACTTATAAAAATATCCATTTGCTAATCCAAGAAATTCAGTAATGCCCAAACAGGATGAATACAGAACAAACTATGTTTAGACAAAATTATCATCAAACTGATGAATATCAGAAGCAATTTTTTTAAATCTTGCAAGAAGAAAAAAAGAGACATATTACACACAAGGAAATAGTGATAAGAATGACAGCTGAGTTTTTATCAGAGATAATGGAGGCCAGAATAAAATGTCACTGAAATGACATCTTTAAAGAGCTGAGAGAAAAAAATCTCTCAAACTGGAATTCTGTATCCAATAGAAATACCTTTCTAAAATGAAAGTGAAATAAAGACTTTTTCAGATGAATGAAAGATGAGAATGTCATTTTTGTCAATAGTGTACCTACAATACAAAAAATTCTTAAAAGTTTTTCAGACTGAAGAAAAATGAAACTAGATAGAAATTCATATCTATAGGCAGAAATGCAGACTACTACTAGGAAGTGTTAGTTATGTGTGTTAGCATAACATACTTATTTTTCTTAAGTTATTTAAAAGTTAATTTACTGCTTATAACAAAAACTAAAATACTGTAGTATGAGAGTTATAACATAAATAGAAATAAAATATATTACCATGCTATTACAAAGGATAAGAGGAGATAAATTGAATTATGCAGTTTTATGTTTTTATATAACAGCAGTTTATATAAAAACATAAAACATTTTATATTCAGTTTATATCTGAAGCTGTGTGATAAATTAAGAATGCATATGTTTTTCCTAGAACAACCATGAAAAACACAGTTCTGGATAGAAGTATCACTAACAAGCCAATAAAGGAGACAGAATGAAATACTTAAAAATACTAAATTAACGCCATAAAAAAAGATGAAAAAGAAGAGCCAAAGTACAAAAAAGAGTCAATAAATATTAAATAAATGGAGGTTGTGAATTTTAAAGTCAACAGTATCAGTAAGTACATTAAACATATATGAACTAAACACCCTAATTAAAAGGCAGGGGTTGTCAGACTGGATTAGAAAGCAAGATTCAACCATAAATCATTAACAAGAAACCAACTTTAAATATAAAGACATATACAGATTGAAAGTAAAAATATGGCAGGGAAATTTTCATGCATACTTTACACATAAGAAAGATGGTGTAGCCATACTAATGTCAGACAAAATAGACTTCAAATCAAAGATAATCAGAGACAAAGTGGGAGTTTTGTTTCTTCACTTGCGGTCTCACATGTGTCACCCAGACTAGGGTGCAGTGGTGGGATCATAGTTGACTGTAATCTCAAAATCCTGGGCTCAATCTAGCCTCCTGAAAGAGGGACATTTTAAAACGATAAAGGAGACAATTCATCAAGAAGAAATAACAATCCTTAAAAATGCATGCAAAACTTTAAAACATATGAAGCAAGAATTGAAAGATAAAAATAGAGAAAAGAGAAATCCACTCCTACATTACGTTTTTCCCAGACCGTCACTTTAACAACTCACATCCTATGATAAGCAACAGGGAACTGTGTTAAAAGCACTCTTTGTGCTAAGGACCTTATATGCATTATTTCCTCTTCCTTGCTGGAGTGCTTATTGGGCAGTAACCCTGTGCCATCTTCTAACAATCCTTATAATGTTACTCAATTCAGTTCACTTGCTAATTTGCCAACATATTATTGGCTAACACCATGTGTGGTCATCATTATGTAATTTCTCACACAGTTTTCTTATCTTCACTACTAGTACAGGAGCAAAGATTCTTGAAAACAAGGACCTGTCTTCCCCACCTCCAAACTTGTTTCTCCTTTTATTTATCACAGAGCTTAATGCACCATCTGGAGCATACTAAGCTCTCGAGGGTGCTTGATTCACCATTTATTGCTGTCTCCTACTAGCCTCCCTCAGAAAATAATCTAATTCCAGTCTAACCTGAAGAAGGGAGTCTCATTAACTTTTGGATTATAAATTATGACTCAGTCTGTTGGGCCTGAGCACAGCAATGGACACCGTACATATGCCATCAATGACAGGATGTCTTTGGTTGCAAGGGCTGGGGAAAGGACAGAGAGGAACTTTAGTTAGCCAGTCTGAAATAGGCTAGAGGGAGAGAAGAGACATAAGTGAGTGGGGAGAATTTTTTGATATGGACTCCCACCCACCATCCCTCCCTAACCATTACCTCTTCTCATTGTATAGCTTTTATGGAGCCCTGCCAAGCAATAAGCAGTGTTCAAAAGTACTACCATGGGGGTATGTTGAGTTCTGCCAAGCGCCATGGAGGTGGCCATGAGGACAGACTATTCAACACAATCAAACTTATCAACCCCTAAAGTTATTCTACAGATACAAGAATAGCTGCAAAGATGATTGTAGGATAGTCACTGAAACACTGAAATAATTATGACAAAACCACAAACTTTCATTCCTGTCAATAAAAGAAAGGTTAAATAAATTGTGAAACAGATATATAATGCAGTACTATATACTCATCAAAAAGAATAAGTGCCTGAAATAAAAAGAGCCTCCAAAATATTATTAATTGAAGAAAAGCAAAGTGGAGGTCAGTTTTAGAATATGGTCATCCTGAAATAAAAATTTAAAATATACGTGTATAAGATTAAAATATGTATTTTGGAATCTACAAAATCTATTATTTTTAGTATGTTATGGAATGTGTGTGTGTACATATATATTAATAACATAAAAATATTCCAGAAGAATAGAAAAGCAAACATATAACAAAATGGTAACTTCTGGGGTATGAAGATGGGATCAGGGATTAAATGAAGATGTATTTTTCATCATCTTCATTTAATCTTATTTAACTTATTTAATTTTTTACTCAATTTATGTGCTGTTTTAATATTTTTTTAAAAATTGAATTGAATATTTAAAAAAATTTTTTTTTTTAAATTTTGTTGCAAAGAGTTTAGCTGGGGGATCTTACAGAAAAATTCTACTACACTCCCACTGATTTAACATAAAAGAATAAGGCCATTGGAACTCAGGGACTTCTGTAATCTACTCCATGGGACAAAGAACCCAGATCTTGCTCCACTATACACCATTTCAACCTTAAAATATCAGTATAACCTGCCAGCATACTTCTGTTAAGGTCAACACTCATGCAGTGTATACAATACCCACAGGAATCTCTTTTTTAAAAAAATTTGGGTGGGAATGGAAAATGGAAAATAGTTTGACAAGTTAAACATAGAGCTCCTCTGTGTCCCAGCAATTTCACCTCTGGGCATATACTAAAGAGCAATGAAAGCCTAGGACCACACAAGAACTTCTACAGGAAGGTTCAAAGCAACATTATTAATAACAGCCAAAAAGTAAAAATGACCCAAATATTTAGCGTATCTGGCAATAAAAAAGAAGTACTGATACATGGCACAATGTGGATGAACCTTTAACACATATCAAAATATTAGTAATGATGATATTCTAAGATTAATTGTGGTGACAGTTGCACAGATCGTGAATGTACTTAAAGGTAATGAATTGTCCGTGTTAAATGGCTGAATTGTGTGGTATGTAATAATTTTATATTTCAGTAGATGGTTAAAATTAAAATCTTTGTTCTGTAGTTTTCCATAGGCCTGAGAGAAGGCACTAGAAAAGGGGATTCTACCAAGAATGAAAAGGGTGACTGGTTCATACCAAGGCCCTGAGAATTAAATGAGCAGCTCTGTCTCTACCCCTTTCTGCCCTGGGAGATGGAAGGAAGGGAGCCTGAGAGAGGGGATGGGAAGAGTCCTAAGAAGACCAGCAGACCACATTGGGAAGCTGGACCATGAGGGGCTATAAACTACAGCTGCAGCTGTCAAAAAGCCACAATGAGAACAGGCAAGAAGATGGACATCTACCCTGATTCTACATGATGGGTCCCACCCCTTAATACTGTTAAAATGGCAATTAAATTTTAACATGAATTTTGGAGGGGACATTTAAACCATAGCATGAAGTAATGACAAGTTGTGTTACATAATGAATGGATCTGCTCTCCACAGGGGACTTGTTAAAAATCCTTATTTCCTCTCACATACATGTCTTTGCCATTAAATACAAATCAACTAGGAATTTTTTCCACGAATGTTAACACTCTTCTAAATATCTATTTCTGTGATAAGTTCAAAGAGTAGAAAGACGTTTTGGAGCTTTCTGAAATCCAACACATCTAATGACTTTTAAATGTGTCTTTATGGCTTTACGTTTAAGAATCAGAAAAGCACATTTTTTTTCTGAAACGACCTTTATTTATTTATTAATTCAAATGTTCATGCTCTGTTTACAAGAGATTGATTCAAAATTCATACAAGACAAATGCTAACAATGCACTTAGCTGTGTAACCCTGGACAAGCTATTTATTGCTCTAAGTCCCTGCTATTCTATAAAATAGAAATGAAAATGCCACATACTTGACAAAGGTGTTTCACAAATAAGAGATGTATGGAAGCATTTAGCCTACAGCTGGCAGAGTGGATTGTGCAGTAAAAGTTATCTGTAATTTTAGTTTATCTTTCTAGAAAAGAGTTAGTGGAAGAAGGAGCAGGGTTTTGAACTCATGGTGCCTAACTTCAGCTCTCTAGCTCTGAGCTTTGTTACATTTTCTACAGAGAAAATAAAGCCCTCAGCACAATGCCTAGCAATTGGGAAATATGCAATAAATCATAGTGACATGCTGACTGTGTTCATGAACCTGGCCCTACTCAAGGCAGGGATTTACACCTCTACCAAAATAAATGTGCAAAAAGCCCAAAACAAAAAAGCTTCAGATTATGAATTATGGAAGAAGGATGGCTAACTAAAGACACCTGCCATTCACCACCACAAACAAGAACCAAGGCAATTAATAAACAGCCAAGGGAGAGAGCTGACACACAGCAGGGAAGTGGAGATGCACCCATGGTGATTGGAAATCCAGGAAGGCAAAAAGGAGGCACCTAGCCTCTCAAGCCCCATATCCTCTGCCTGGATCAGATCTGCCTGGGGTCAGGAGGGCCTTCCCACTGTGGAGAAAAGGTAAGTAGAAAATCCCCACCCAGCCCTCCTTCCCACCACAAATACCTATAGTGCTTATGAGAATATCCATGGTCCTCACAACCCTTAAACCCAGTTTGGAGAGCTGCTGGGAATTCACACAGCCACACTGCCCTAGATTAGGAGCACAAGGTATGCATTCCCCACTCCAGCCCACTCCTGTGAACCAAGCTACTGTAGCATAGCACCATCTTAAGACCAGAGCCACTTTTAGGGTGCACCCTGCTCCAGAGGCCAGTGCACCTCTCCAGCACTAGGGCTTTGTCTTCATTCCACCAACCCCACACAAGTAGCTGAATGCCACAATCCTAGCTGCACAGAGCTTGGGTCCTGGATTGACTGTGACTCTGGTTTTGCAAAGCAGGGGAACCAGCTTTCACCACCACACTACCAGCCAGCCAAACAGTCTGCCAGTCCTACCTAGAGAGAACACACTCTTGAGCCAGCCAAGCCACTGCATGCTCTCTCCCAAGCTCTCTCCCCTCATCAAAAAGAAATACATGAAATGCCAGAAAAAGAATTCAAAAAGATTTAATCTTAGGGAAACTTGGTAAGATAAAGGGAACATAGACAATTCAATAAAATCAGAAAAACAATTCATGATTTGAATGAGAAATTCAACAAAGCCATAGGCATAAAAGCCAAAATCCTAGAGCTGAAGAATTCAATGAATAAAATTAAAAACACAATCAAGAGCTTCAACAACAGATGAGACCACGTGAAACAATTTCTGAACTTGAAGACAGGTCTTGTGAAATAGCATAGGCAGATAAAAAGAAAAGAATAAAAATTATAAAGAAAGCTGACAGAATTTATGGGACATCATTAAGCAAACAAATATTCATATTATGTGCATTGCAGGAGAAGAAAAAGGAAAAGGTAAGAAAAAACATATTTAATGAAATAATAGCAGAAAGATTCCCAATTCTTGGGAGGTATATGGATATCCAGGTCTAGGAAGCACAAAGAATTCCAAACAATTCAACACAAACAGGGTCTAAGACACATTGTAGTCAAATTGGATTTTTTAAAGACCTAAGTAATGCTACCTGCAAGAAATTCACATCACCTGTAAAGACACATGTAGACTGAAAGAAGAGGTTGAAAAAAGATGTTACAGGCAAACAAAAACCAAAAGTAAGCAAAAGTAACTCTACTTATATTGGACAAAACAGACTTCAAGTCAAAAGCTATTAAAGAGACAAAGAAGGACACTCTATAATACTAAAAGGTCTATTTAGCAAGAGAGTATAACAATTATAAATATATATGCATCCAACAGTGAAGCACCCATGTATATAAAGCAAACATAATTAGATCTAAAGGGAAAGACAGACTCCAATACAGTAAGATTTACAGACTTTAACATCTCACTCTCAGCATTGGACAGATCACCTAGACAGCAAATCAACAGAAAACATTGAATTTAAGAACAGAGAAAGAAATACCGCATATTCTCACTCATAGGCGGGTGAGAAAAAATGAGAACACATGGACACAGGGAGGGGGTCTACTACACACTGGGGTCCATTGGGGAAAATGGGAAAGGACAGTGGGAGGGGCTGGGGAGGGATAGCGTGGGGATAAATGCCAAGTGTGGGTGAAGGGGAGGAAGGCAGCAAAACACACTGCCATGTGTGTACCTATGCAACTACCTTGAACGTTCTACACATGTACCCCAAAACCTATAATGCAATAAAAATTTAAAAAATTTAAAAAAAAAAACTTCACCATAGACCAAAGGGACTTAAAAGACATTTATGAACATTTCACCCAATAGCTGTAGAATACACATTTTTTTCATTGGTACATGGAACATTTACCAGAATTTACCATATGTTAGAACACAAATCAAGTCTCAAAATATTTTTAAAAATTAAATTAAATCAAGTATCTTATCTGACCCCATTGGAATAAACTAGACATCAATAACAAGAGAAGTTTTAAAACTAAACAAATTCATGAAAATTAAACAACAGGCTCCTGACTGACTAATGGGTAAAGAAAAAAATTAAGAATAAAATTTTAAAATTCCTTGAGACAAAATGAAAACACAACATACAAAAACCTATAGGACACAGAAAACACAGTATTAAGAGGCAAGTTTACAGCAACTTATCTCAAAAACTAGAAAGATTTTAAATAAACAGTCTAATGATGCACCTCAAGGAACTAGAAAAGAACCATCCAAACTCAAAATTAACAAACACTAGAATAGCAAGAAAAAAACAAATTCAAAATTAACAAAAGGATCACAGTGGATACCACACAGAAATACAAAGGATCATTAGAGACTACTCTGAACA
Source organism: Saguinus oedipus (assembly GCA_031835075.1). NCBI lineage: Eukaryota > Metazoa > Chordata > Mammalia > Primates > Cebidae > Saguinus > Saguinus oedipus. The sequence goes on from CM063179.1 coordinate 132,542,356, forward strand.
ACCATATGCCAACAAATTTGAAAACCTAGAGGAAATAAATTATCAGACACATATAACCTACCAAGATTCAGCCAAGAAGAAACAGAAAACCTGAAAGGACCAATAACAAGTAATAAAATTGAATCAGTAATAAAAAGTCTTACAACAAAGAAAAGTCCAGGATCAATGGATTCATCACCGACTTCTATCAAACCCTTAAAGAAGAATTAATATCAGTTCTTCTCAAACTATTCCAAAATATTGAGGCAGAAGGAATTCTTCCTAACTCATTTGATGAGGTCAGTATAATATCAAAATCAGACAAGGGCATAACAAATAAAGAAAACTATAGGCCAATATCACTAATGAACATAAATGCAAAAATCCAAAACAAAATCCTAGAAAACCAAATCTAACAACACATCAAAAACATAACACACCAGGATAAAGTGGTATTTATTTCAGGAACATAAGAATGGCTCAACATATGCAAATCATTAATGGAACATATACATCATGTTAATGAAATAAAAAACAAAACCATATGATCATCACAATAGATACAGAAAATATCTTGTTAAAATTCAAAATCCTTTCATGTTAAAAAAAACCTTTACAATTAGGTCTAGAAGAAAAGTGACTCAACATCATAAAACTGAAGTATGACAAACCCACAACTAACATCTTACTGATGGAGAAAAGCTTTTATTATTTATTTATTATTATTATTATTTTTATTGCATTTTAGGTGTTGGGGTACATGTGCAGAACATGCAAGATAGTTGCATAGGTACACACATGGAGAAAAGCTTTTATAAGAACTGGAATAAGACAAGGATGCCCACTCTCATCACTATTATTTAACATAGTACTGGATGTTCTAGCCAGAGCAATTAGACTAGAGAAAGAAAGAGCATATAAAATGGCAATGAGAAAATAGAATTCTGTTCACCAACAATAAATTACAATCTTATACATAAAACTGAAGACTCTACCAAGTTCTACTCTTTGAACTGACAAATTCAATAAAGTTGCAGGATGCAAAATTAGCAAACAAAATCAATAGCATTTCTATAGATGAACAACAGACTAGCTGAAAAAAGAAATCAAGAAAGCCATCCCATTTATAATAGCTACAAAAAATAAAATAAATTACTTAGGAATAAATTTAACCAAGGAGGTGAATAACCTCTACAAGATGACAAAACACTGATTTAAAAAACTGAAGAGGACACAAAGGGAAAGACATCCAGTACTCATGGATTGGAAGAATGAATAGTGTTAAAATGACAGTACTACCCAAAGCAATCTACAGATTAAATGCAAATCCTATCAAAATACCAATGCTAATCCCAAAATTTGTGTTAAAACACAAAAGACCCCAAGTAGCCAAAGCAATCCTGAACAAAAAGAACAAAGCTAGAGGTATCAACTCCCAGACCTCTAATTACACTACAAAACTGTAGTAATAGCAAGCACAGCAATAGTACTGGAATAAAAACAAGCACCTAGACAAATGGAAAAGAATAAAGAACTCAGAAATTAATCCACACATCTATAGCCAACAGATTTTTGGCAAAATTTCCAAGAACACTCATTGGAGGAAGGAAAGCCTCTTTAACAAATTGTCCTGTGAAAACTAGATATCCATATGCAGAAGAATTCAACTAGACTCCCACCTCTTACCCTGTACAAAAATCAACTCAAAGTTTATCAAAAACCTAGATGTAAGACCCAAATGAGAAAACTACTAGAATAAACATAGGAGAAATGTTTCAAGACATTGGTCTGAGAAAAGATATTATAAATAAGACCTTAAAAGCACAGGCAACAAAAGCAAACATAAATGAATGGAAGTATATCAAACTAAAAAGCTTCTGAGCAGCAAAGGAAGCAATCAACAGAGTGAAAAGACAACCTACAGAACAGAGAAACTATTTGAAAACTATTCATCCAACAAGGGGTTAATATTCAGAAAATACAAGGAACTCAAACATCTCAACAGCATAAAATCAATGTAATTTTAAAAAGAGCAAATAATATGAACAGACATTTCTCAAAAGGAGGCATACAAATGGCTAACAAATATACGAAAATATGTTCAATGCTACTAATCAGGGAAATAGAAAGCAAATCCACAATCAGGTATAATCTTATGCCAGTTAGGATGGCAATTATGAAAAAAAAATTACAAATACTCATCAAGATGTGGAGGAAAAGGAACTCTTATACATTGTTAGCGCAACTGTGAACTAATAGCAACTATGGAGAACAATACGGAGTTTCCTCAAAAAAACTACAAATAGAACTGCCACGTAATCCAGCAATTTCACTACTGGGAATTTATCCAAAAGAAAGGCAATCATTCTATCAGTGACACATCTGCACTTTCATATTTATTACAGCGCTATTCACAATAGCCAAGATATGAGATCAACCTAGGTGTCTAACAACAGATGAATGGATAAAGTCATTGTGGTATATATAAACAATGAATTACTATTCAGCCATTTTAAAAAAATGAAATCCTGTCATTTGCAGCAACATGTGATAGAATCAGAGGGCATTATGTTAGGTGAAATAAGCCAGGAACAGAAAGTTAAACACTGCATGCTCTCACTCATATGTGGAAACTTTAAAAAGTTGATCTTAAAGAAGTAAAAAGTAGAACAGAAGACACTAGAGGCCAAAAAGGGTAGGAAGGAAGGGGTACAGAGGGAGGCTTATATTAAAGGATATAAAATTTCAGCTAGATAGGAGGAATAAGTTCTAGTGTTCTCTACTACTGCAGTATGACAATAATATATTTTATAGATAGAAATAATATATCTTATAGTTTCAACTGGTTAGAAGGTTATTGAACATTCCTAACACAAAGAAACAATAAACGTTTGATAGGATAGATATGCTAATTACCCTGATCTGATCATTATACATTAGATGTATCAAAACATCACTATGTACCCCATGAATATGTGTAATTATTATTTGTCCATTAAAAAGATAAATTTTTGAAAGAATTATGAATTATGGCCCTTTCCTCCCCCTTTCTCAGTTTTATAAAATCAAATAAACACTTGAGAGAACAGAAACAGTTGTTATAATTATTAGTTATCATCATGCTAAGGAGAGAGAGATGTAGGATATTCTGGAGTATGTGAGCATTCTTAATTACAATGACAGAACTGCCACTCCCCAAAGGAAGCTAAGTGGAGTCTACAACCATCACGATTCTAACATGTAAGCCCTCTTCAGATAAGCTAACATTCAAAACAATTTTTTTAACTCAGCAATTTCTGTCTGCTTTTTTATTTTGAAATGCTGACAAAATACCAATTTGAAGATAGGTGACAATTGCAGAAAATCAAACTTCATTTAGCATTTTTCCACTATGCTATGGCCATCTCTCAAGACTGTGAACAAGAATGAAGCTTTATAAGAAACAAATAGACTAATAGTGCTATAGTTTGAATGCGCCCCCCAAGGTTCATGTGTTGGAAACTTGATCCCAGTGTGTAGGGAGGTAGGTCCTAATGAAACTTGATCCCCAATGTGTGGGGAGCTAGGTCCTAACATTTGGGTTACGGGGACACTGCCCTCATGAATGGATTAATGTTGTAGTTGGAGCAGTAGGTTCCTTATAAAAGGATGAGTTTGGCCCCTTGTTTGTCTTTGCCCTCTCTTTGCTCTCCCGTCATGCTGTGAGGCAGCTAGAAGAAACTCACCAGATGCTAGCCACTTCAACTTGGACTTCCCAGCCTTCAGAACCATAAGCCAATGAATTTCTATTCATAATAAATTACTTGCAACATCCTTAAAGAAATCCTTAAATAAATATTCAACATCCTTAAAGAAAAGAACTTTCAACCCAGAATTTCATATCCAGCCAAACTAAGCTTCACAAGAGAAGGAAAAATAAAATCTTTTATGAACAAGCAAGTACTCAGAGATTTCATTACCACCAGGCCTGCTTTACAAGAGCTTCTGAAAGAAGCATTATACATAGAAAGGAACAACCAGTATTAGCCTTTCCAAAAATATACCAAAAAGTAAAGAGCATCAACATAATGGATAATTTACATCAACTAATGGGCAAAACAGCCAGCTTACATCAAATGGCAGTAATCCTAAATTTAAATTGACTAAATCCCCCAATCAAAAGATACAGCCAAAACCCATCGGTATGCTGCATCCAGACCCATCTCACATGCAAGGATACACAAAGACTCAAAACAGAGATGTAGAAAAATTTACCAACCAAATGGAGAGCAAAAATAAATAAATAAATAAAAAGCAGGAGTTGCAATTCTCACCTCTGATAAAATAGATTTTAAAGCAACAAAGATATAATGGTAAAAGGATCAATGCAACAAGAAAAGCTAATGATCCTAAATATATATGCACCCAATACAGGAGCACCCAGATACATAAGACCTATAAAGAGACTTAGACTCCCACACAATAATAGTGGGAGACTTCGACATCAATATTAGATAGATCAATGAGACAGAAAATTAATAAGGATATCCAGGACTTGAACTCAGATCTGGAACAAGAAAACTTAATAAACATTTATAGAACTCTCCACTTTAAACACACAAGGTATACACTCTTATCAGTACCACATCACACCTACTCACAGGTTTAAATGAAATATTGGTTGGCCATTATTTTATTATTATTATTTTTTTGAGACGGAGTTTCGCTCGTTACCCAGGCTGGAGTGCAATGGCATGATCTTGGCTCACCGCAACCTCTGCCTCCTGGGTTCAGGCAATTCTCCTCCCTCAGCCTCCTGAGTAGCTGGGATTACAGGCACGCGCCACCATGCCCAGCTAATTTTTTGTATTTTTAGTAGAGACGGGGTTTCACCATGTTGACCAGGATGGTCTCGATCTCTTGACCTTGTGATCCACCCGCCTCGGCCTCCCAAAGTGCTGGGATTACAGGCGTGAGCCACCGCGCCCAGCCTGGTTGGCCATTATTAAGCACAATTATTGGCATAAAAGAGGTTTTCAATACCCATTTTTAGAATAAAGCAACACTCCTATTCTTTCTCCCTCTTCCTCTTTCTTCCTCCCCTTCATTTCTTAAAAAAAACAAATAAATAAAACAAAAATAAAAATAAGCAAGATAAACAAGTAAGAGAGTACTTCTCCTTTCTAGCAAATATCATTTGAACATAGAAACCTCTACTCTTCCTGGCCATTTCATATTTTTCCTTATGAGGTACACACATTTTATTACTTAACTCCTCTTTTCTTTTAATTGGTTTTGCTGAATAAAGCAGGCAATTTATGCTACATGGCTGGCTCCTTCCTGAGGATGCTCAAATAATTTAGTTTGAGGGATCTAGCTTCTGTAATGTTAAAGCAAGTAAATTATGAACACTGTAATGATAATGATAAATACAGTTTATTGAGGCTAGTCTGTGCCAGGCACTTCACTAAACACTTTATATATCCTGTTTGGTTACTTTACTTCAGTGATATGAGGTAGACAAAGAGTTACCAGATATCCCTAAAAACTCTAAACCAACGTAAGAATAAAGGTATGATTTCCATACATTGATTGAAGCATAATTGGAAAGAAACTGTAGGAAAGAGGGATGAAAAAACAAAAAAATTACTCATCTGTGGGATTCTGTTACAGGAGCACTAAACAAACCAAGGCAAATAGTGTTTTTTAAAAAGAAGATTTAGCTCTCTCAAGGGTCAAAACACATAGGTTTCTGAAACCTAGAAGCCTAGTAGCATACATCAAGTCCTTACCTGCTCCCAGCACCCTGAAATTCTCCCCTTTACAAGTGTCTAGTACCACGTGGCTACTGTTTACTGAGCACCCACTATGTGCTAGGTAGCGCTATAATAAATGTTTTCCTGACATGGTTCTTACCACCCAGTCACAGGGCAGACTAAAGTCAGAGCCGGGATGCAGACTCATGCTGGTCTGATTCCATCACGGGTGTCCTTATGGGTCCACCCCAGGGCATAGAACTATCTGTTCTGCCTTCATTTCCTATTGTTAGGTATCACTTCCTAGCAGCATCCCAGGCTTTCCTGTCACTATCTTCCTGCTTCTCTTGTTCTCTCTGCAAAAATGCCACCCACCACTGAATCTGTTGAAAGCTGATCTTCCTTCAAAATGAGAAGACCACATTACTCCCTTCAGAGAGACATTTTTGCAACCCCCTCATTCTCCCTGTGTTCACACCTGCTTTTCTACATGTGTTAACACCTGGTAGCTTCTTGACAAAACCATACAAGTATTTGGAGGCTCATGGGACATTTCCAGAAAAGTCTGAATCTTAGTTTCATTTTCGTTCACTATGTGAGCATTGGTACATTCCTTAGATTTCCTGTCTATAAATTAGAGGCATCAGGCCCACCCGGAAGGGTTCCCATGAGTTCTAATGACAACCTATGTGGCCCTCGCTTCCTTCTCCTTCCCCACCAAGAGCACTTCTCATTGTCTGCCTCACCTAGTAGTGAGTTGGATAGTTCTGTTGCTACCTGTGTTAAATTCTGTAAGAAACACAGATAGACCATAGATCAGTCGTTGCGTGTTTTCTGCTTAGCTCCATATGTAGCAGCGCCTCTATTACTACCTATCAAATTGAACTAAATGTACGTCTCCCCCAGAACATGGAGTAAAACACTTAGATCCCCTCACTTATTCAATCTGGATCTCGGAATATAGAGATCCAGATTGAATAAATGAGGTAAGAAGAATTCAGAGTTGCTAACTTTCAGAAATAGTCTTCACGTGGAATCTATAAATCTTTAGCAGGAAGCTGCATTTACGTAAACATGTATTGAATTTAAGGATTTCAGTGTATATTTTATTATTTTTGCTTTTTTCTTTCTTCTTCACCCCATGGTTCTGTAGCAGTATATATTTTAAACAACATTTCCATGCAAAGTTCCTGTGACTGCTCAAAATAGATTGGATTTAATTTTTAATATTCTGCTCTTAGTTATTAAGGACATCCCACCCTGCCCCAGTGTCCCTGGAGCTACCAGCATAGAGAAGCCAAGTAGAGAAAGGAAGGGAGCATGATTCCCAGATTCTTGGTCAATGTTAACTCTCTCCAGCTGTGGACTCTTACACACGTGAATAAGTTTTCTAAGCCTTGATTTCCCATCTGTAAAATGGAGATTATAATAGCATCGTTCTTGCAGCAATGTTGTAAGAATTCAACTAGAAGCCATATGCAAAATCACTTGCTAATATGTCAGAAAAATGATGCTAATGATAATTATCACTGCTGCACCACTGCAGTTCACCAAACACAGTTCTGAGCTTCTGCAATACCTAGTAGATAGGGAAAGCCATCGTTTAAACAGGGAGACGTTTAGGGAGTGGAAACTTAACAGTTCTTTGAAACTTTAACCCTCTATGCACAGAGAAATTTCCCCTGTAGATACACACAGGAGACTGGGAATCTTCTAATGAATGATATAATTGGGGCCATTTTGGAAGAAACGAAGACTTTCTTCCTGGGAATGTTTTTCACAGGGATACCTAGTAGAAGTTGAGGGTACAACATGGGATTGCCATTCAGTCAAGGGGTTCCTTGGGAGCCAGACTTTTTGTTTCTTGCAAAGCCCTTTCTTGGGCTTGAGAATTTCTCAGTATCAGAGAATGGATTCATTATCTATAGACCCTTCACAGGTAGAAGTGGGTCGAGGAGATTAAAAAAGAGAGCGAGCTCATTTCTCTTTGGGTGTCAGCCTCACCTATCATAGGGCAGAGAATCAAGTATCCATGATTTCCTGTAACTATCTTATTTGGAAAGCTAGAAGAAGACTAAAATCTTTCCTAGAATATAGCACTTGACCAAGAGAAAAAATTCCTGACTAAAATGCTTTCTTGCTCCAATGTAAACTATTAAGTCACAAATTTATATCAATGAGCACAACTCTCCTTTGCCTAATGCTCAAATATTTAGCAAATATTTGTTGGCATCTATTATGGGCCTAACAATACTATTATTCTTAAGAATCATACAATAAAAATAATAGCAAACACTTACTGGATGCTTTCTATGAGCCAAAAAACAATTCTGGATATTCTTGGTCTTAAAACAAAATATTGACATAACACACAGAAAAAATATTGACATCACACACACCCACACACCCACACCCCCCCCCCCCACACCCCTACCTCTGAGTTGTGGAATCCACTCTGGACTCAGGAACAGCCTCTTCTCCAGGCACTCACTGCCAACAGTGGCTTTCTCCTGGATCGCGGGCAGTGAGTCCTTCCTCCTTGCTGTTTTCTCTGACGTGATGAGGCGACACCAAGCGGATGCAGTGTCCTTCCCCCAGAGAAAAAGCTCTTTTCCAGGCTGGGCACAGTGGCTCACACCGGTAATTCCAGCACTTTGGGAGGCCGCAGCAGGCAGATCATGAGGTCAGGAGTTTGAGACCAACTGGCCAATATGGTGAAAACCCGTCTCTACTAAAAATACAAAAATTAGCCAGGCACGGTGGCGAGCACCTGTAATCCCAGCTACTTGAGAGGCTGAAGCAGGAGAATCGCTTGCACCTGGGAGGGGGAGGCTGCAGTGAACTGAGATGGCGCCACTGCACTCAATCCTGGCGACAGAGTGAGACTCTGTCTCAAGAAAAAGAAAAAGAGAAAGCTTTTCCCTTGTCCAAGCACAGTGACTTCAAATGTGAAGAACCAGACCGGAGGCAGCTTCTCAAGGGATGAGGTACTGTTCTGGGCCACCAACAGGCTCTGGGGTGCCCATGGAGAGAGAGCATTACTCACCTAGTTGACCATACAGGGCCAGGGCAGACAGAAGTGTCTGAGGTCCTGAAGGGAAAGACCTGTTGGAACCATACCCTGGGGATGCAGAAACCTTTCCTCTTACTTCCACCAGGCTGCAGAGGGCAGGGGTCCTGGTGTCTCTTCTTGCAAAGGGAGCAAGGAGATGCTGATTGCTGAGATGGTAGCCCTGAGAAGATGGGGATGTGTCTTGTAGGCCCAAGGCTGGCATGGCTAGTCAGCACCATCCAAAATCCCTGCAGGAAAAAAGGACACATTCAGGAAGGAAGGGTGAAGCACTGCCCACGCTAGGAAAACACAGATTCCAGTATTGGCCCCACAACCCTTCAAAGAGCAAGTCTACACTTAAGAATCTCATTTAAGTCAAATATCACAAACAGGCACCCACGTGTCTGCAATCTTCTCTCCTACTGGAACTGCCTGTTAAGCCCATCAGCCTCTCTCCTGGAAGTGATGGTGACAGCTGCTTCCTAACTGCTTCACAACCCCACCCATTCTCTGCAGGCAGCTAGAGGGAGGATTCTAGATTGCAAACCTGACTTCCTTGCTGCTGCACTTGAAATAAACCCGTAGAGGTTCCCCAGCATCTCAGGATAAAGGTGGACTCCCATAAGAATTTCTAAGGCCCTACCTGATCTCTTCCTGTCAACATCCCAGGCTTTGGCTCCAGAATCCTTCTTTTCACCCTCAGACCCTCAGTGCTCCAAAGTTGCCTTCTGAACTCTCAATTCCAGGCCTGGCATAAGCCTCATCTACTCCTTCCCCAACTTGTATTACTCCTGTCTTCTCATCCCTCAAGCCTCTGGGTCACATCAGCAGAGAATCTCCGCGTCCTCATGGGGTCTCTTCCCATAAACTCGCCCATTGTTTCTGACACCTGGCCAGCTGTTGACAATGACACCCCTGTGGGGAGCCCAGCATGGGCTCTCAATGATGGCTCAGGAAGTTGGTGGAATGAACATATTAAAGATAGGAGGCAGAAGACCACCAAGAAGCTAACTCCCAACCAAATCTAGACCAACACGAGAGTGGCTTCAAGGGTGATGAAGTGGCTGTCCCAGATCAGCCAGCTCCTCACCTCTTCCCGAGGCCAAATGAACCACGGCTTCTGAGAAAGCGCACGATGAGAAGGAACTCGCCAGAGTTCTCGTACCTGGTCGCAATCCCGTTCTTCTCTGATTGCAGTCGACAGGAACATCTGTCTTCCCCCTTGGTACTGCCTCTTTCTTTAAGTGCTGTGATTGTGTGTGTGTGTTTTTATTTTTTATTTGTATTTATTTATTTAGACATGGTTTTTTACTCCGACTGCAGTGGCACGATCTCGGCTCACTGCAACCTCTGCTTCCCAGCTTCAGGCAATTCTCCTGTCTCAGCCACCTAAGTAGCTGGGATTACAGGTGTCTACCACCACACCTGGCTAATTTTTGTATTTTTAGTAGACACGAGTTTCACCATGTTGGCCAGGCTGGTCTCGAACTCCTGACCTCAGGTGATCTGCCCACCTTAGCCTCCCAAAGTGCTGGGATTACAGGCATGAACCACCGCACTAGGCCTGTGATTGTGTTTTAAATGCAGGCACATTGTAGCTGCTAAGTCCCTTCCCTTGTGAGTGCTGATAGACATCCACAGGATGATACAGTGCACGTTCTAGGCTCCCACGGTCTGGTTTTTACTGGGGGTATTTTCCCCCTATTTCTGAAATAGAGTCAGTTTCCCTTTAGGGACATACAGCTCAGTGCATCTGTCACTGCTGGGTTTAGGTCATAATTCCAAATGACTGTGCAGCATAGGTTGCAAAATCCCCACTTCTCAGCATTTTGACGTTGAGGGTGTACTAAAGTGAAAATAATGGTATTGAAAAGCTGCAGCTTTAACTGTAATCGGCTAAATCCACCTCCCTCCTCTAGACACCCACTGGTCTGAAACCTCCAGGGCAACACTTTACACCAAGTTCAGCGAGCTTGGTAAAGCTCACTGGGGAGCGCAGGGAAGATGGATCGACTCCCACTATGAATATGATCGAAAAAATCCAAGCAGAAAATACAAACAATGCTTTGTTTCCACACAAAACTTAGTCCCGTGGGAAATTACACTTAGATGATTTATGGAGTGCGGGTCTTTAGCTGTATTACACTTTGCATTGCCGACAAAGACAACAATAATGTATAATTGATTCCGCTTGGATCTCAGAGAGTCAATAAAGAACTTTGTTTATCCATAATTTCGTTGGGCAAATCTCCCAGATGGTACTGAAATGTTGCATTTTTAAGATGTTGAGTTTGGTCCAGGAGGATCATAAATTATAAAGATAATGTGTCTTTCGTATCGTTACAGTCATCTAATCGTAATCACAATTAGAGTCACTGAAATCTAACTGCATTCTATTTTAGTATTACTCTCGACATTTTTAAAGCTTCATTTATTTAAGAGGCAGAAGTCAAAATATGGGCTTCAGTAATTCCAAAGCTCCACTTGCTAATGCAAGGTCAAATTTACAAATTAAAACCTTTCATGAAAATAAAAATGTAATACTCTCATAACAGGAATCAGCAGTACAAATATATACTCTTCAGTAGGTTTTAGGTTCACTTTCTCGCTCTATGGTAAGAGGCTTTAGCTACGTTCCTAGGAAACTAACACTATCTCTGCAATAATTTTCTACTATCTGAAACATGTAATTTGTGCTTTCATTAAAGATAAAATTATTTCTCTTATTGTTGCATCACAGAAAAATATTTAAATAGAGAATCACAAAATTGGGAAGGGCAGGTTTGGATTGGCGTGACTTAAATATAAAATTCTGGCTTATGAGATGCCTCTGGAGGCCCCTGGTGGGTGCTGCTCCCTGGCTGGGCAGGCCTGCCAGTGCCAACGAGACTCCCTCCCAAGGGAGCGACAAAGCCTGCATACTAAGACACCATGGACAGAGAAAGCAAACAGTACTTTAAAAATGAGCCCCTGAGTGGAAAATTACCCTGGCAGAAGCTCCAGATTGCAGGCATCGGCTTATAATAGAGCTGCTTCTCCCGAGGACAACCCCCCTCACCTGCTTCAGGTGAGAGGCCTCAAGGATTTAGGTATCAAAGAATAGTTAATGATTCTCTCAAGTAATGGCAGAAAGCCCAGCAGGCATCTGAACAGAGGGGAAGAGACACAGACAAGGGAAGGACGTGGAAGAGACTAGGGCAGCAGTTCTGAAACTCCAGATGCCTCTGAATCACCTGCAGGGTTTGCTCAAACCAAACTGCAGGGCTACACCCCCAGAGTCTGGTCCATCGGATTGCAAGGGGGCCTGAGTGTTTGCATTTCTAATAAGTCCCCATGAGCTGCAGCTGCTGCTGGCCCCCAAAGCACACTTAGGGAAGCACAGTGCTCTGGCCTGCTTACTCAAATGGCTGTCCTTGGACCAGCGGTGTCAGCATTGCCTGGAGGCTTGTTGGAAATGCACATTCTCAGGCCCACCCCAAACCTATCACTCAGAAGCCACAGCTTAACAAGATTCTCCGGGTGGTTCATGCACACATTAATGTTTGTTAAGGGTCATACTACAGCATTTAACATCCTTCCCACTCCTGGATTCAACCAATGTACTTCTTACATGTATTGATTGATGTCTCATGCCTCCCTAAATGTATAAAACCAAGCTGTGCCCTGGCCACCCTGGGCACACGTCGTCGGGGTGTCCTGAGGCTGTGTCATGGGCGTGTCCTCAACCTTGGCAAAATAAACTTTCTAAATTGAGACCTTTCTCAAATTTTCGAGGTTCACGTAGCCTAGGTGTGGAGCAGGCTATAGCCGTCTGTATAAGCACACTTGATGATGTTCACACAATGTCAACATTTTGCCCAATGACGCGTTTCTCAGGATATATCCCCATTGTTCAGCAACCCATGACTATAATTCCATGTCCACATGACTCCTGATGTATGTGTTTGTATGTACATGTGTTTGCAGGTGAAGAAAATAGAAAATGTGGTTTCCCTTTAACCTCTGATTTACTTATCCTTTCTCACTCCCTCTCCCCCAATAATGTGCTAAAATAAGGGCTTGCATTCTGTGCAAGTGCAAAGCATGCAAATTAGTGCTGAGCTGGCCGTGCCCTCGTAAGCACCTGCGCATCTGAGATATGCCCTGACCCTGTGCCTCAGAGCAAGGTAGCAACTGTCTTGACTCGTTGATCTTCTTGCTGCGGCATGGTCTAGGTCAAGGCTCTGTACACAGTTGGTGCTCAATAGGTGTTTGGGGTCCATTGAGAGGCTGCCATTCAAGGACAAGTGGTGAAACACACAGCACCTGCTTGTGCTATAATATGTCCCACGCTCTCCAGCCCCGCACATTCTCATCTCCGCACCCAGTGCCCCTCTTCCCCAGGGACCACGCAGATCCCAGCCCAGCCTCCCCAGGCTCGGCCTGGATTTCAGGCCAACAGCTCCTCTCCAGAAATTCTCTGGAGAGCCTTTGGTTCCATGAGCCCCACAGCCTGGACGCTGGGATCACAGCCTATCTAGAGCGGGGGTGGGCAAGCTTTTTCTACAAAATGCTAAATGGTTCATGGTTCAGTCTTGGTGGGCCATACAGTCTCAGTCATGCACCTACTCCACGCAGCCATTTTGCTCAAAAGCATCCAAAGACAGTATATAAACAAATAGGCATGGCTGCATTCCAAGAAAACTTTATGAACACTCAAATGTGAATGTCATATAATTGTCATGCATTATGAAATGTTCTCCTTCTGCCCTTTTCCCCACTATATAAAAAGATAAAAGCCATTCTTATCTTGATGGCTGCACAAAAAACAGACCCAATTTAGCACCTGGGCTGTACTTTGCCCTCCTCTAGAGGCTGAGGGCAAGGTTAAGTTGATGCCCTGGCTCCGTCTCTTACTCACCTCTCCCCAGCACCTGCCTCAGAGGCCCGCTGTCAAGGTCAAGTGGGAGGGTGCTTATGAAGTCTGCGGCCTGCAGCGAATGTCCCATTAATGGTAGTGGTAGTTGTTGTTGTGGCCAAACTCTAGAATAAGTCAATGGAAACAGGATCAGGAAAAGACCAGGATGTGCCGGTCAGGAAACAGAACCCTTCTGATGAACACCAAAGGGAATGTGGACCCTTCAGAGGAGAGTGAGGTTTCTCCAAAGTGCCCCACCTTAAGGGGCTTTGAGGACAGTGAGGTGCCTGCCCAGTGGGCACCAGGAAGCTGCCAATGAAGCACCCAATAGTTTCACGGGCAAAATCAGCACTGCGTTGTGTTGGAGAGCATGAGGATATACAGAAGGCACTACTGTGGGCAGGGCAAGCCCGACTCCCAGCCTTGACGTGGAGTCAGTGAGAAGGAGCCACAGAGTCCCTAAGAGTTTGGGACGTGGGCCTGACTCTCCTACTTAGAAGCCTTATGACAAGTTGGGAATGGGGCCTTGGTTCCGTCATCTATATTTGTTAGTGGGTCTAACAAATTTAGCATTTTGTAGAAAAAGCTTGCCCACCCCTGCTCTAGATAGGCTGTGATCCCAGAGTCCAGGCCGTGGGGCTCATGGAACCAAAATTAACCGAATACCTACTCTGTGCCAGGTAATGTGTCAAGCACTACAAACACAAATGTATCTCTTAAAAAGACAGATGAGCTAGAAAGACAGAGTAGGTGGGTAGATAGATCAGTCAATTGATTGACTGATCCACTGATTGATCCACTAACAGCTGCTATCAGCAACTTTGCTTAGGAGAATACTTTCACTAGCCTTTTGAGTTGGGCAAGGTGAGGCCCAAATGCCATGGGGCCAGCCAGAAGAGGGAATCTCCAGCTGACTGCTGTGAGGCGACCCCTTCCTGCAGGAATCATTCTGCCCCTTTGAAGGGGCCCACTCTGGCCAACTGGACCACAGAGTCAAACCATATAAGGAGGTCTCAAGTGTGTAAGAGGGGTCACAAGTGAACAGACAGAGTGGGTCCTGCAAAGGGGCAGAATGATTCCTGCAGGAAGGGGTTCGTGTTGCCAGATTGTCTGAGTTCTTAAAAGAAACCGGAATTCCAGATTTTCATGTGCAGTGAGCCAAATGTTAAATATTGGCCTCCATTTCAAAAATGTTCAAATGCTACAGGGCAAAGAAAGCACACCTGGGAGCCACACGCCTCTTTCCCGGAGCCCAGCAGTTTGTGATCTCCGATCAGAAACAGACAGCAAAACAAAGGAAGGCTGAACTCCTGCTGCACGGGAAGAGCGGAAGGGAGAACAGCCTGAGGGCGAGTGGCAGGGGAGGGAGAGCCGGAGAGACATGGAGCCTAAAGGGACGTGTCCAGGGCACCACGGCTGCAGGTTCTGAAGGACAAAAATGGCTCCTGTTTCCTGTGATGTCAACCCCCTCATCCCCAGCCAGACTTAGGGTAGAGTGGCCTTGTGTCAGTGGTCTGGAGAGAGATCCAGAGAGGGGGCCATGTACAACCCCTGAGGCAGGGAGGGCTGGGGGCTGAAGGGAGAGGTTGGCCATACAGTGGCTCCCACAGAGGCAGCATTCAGACCACTGAAGCCCCTTGGGAGTGGCAAAAACAGCCTGGGCAGGAAGTAGGGGGCTCAGGTCCATTTAATCTCAAAGGACAGGGTCACTCCTGCCTACGGCCAGTTAAACAGAGGGCAGCAAAACCCAGCCTCATCCTCAAGGAATCTTTTAAGGGAGACAGATGAGGCTATGCGGACCTCAGGATCAAATAAGTAGCCAGGTGCCATCACACATGTCTGTAGTCCCAGCTACTCGGGAGGCCTGAGATAGAAGGATCACTCCTAGCCCAGGAGTTCAAGGCCAGCCTGGGAAAAATAGCAAGATCCCCATGTCTTTATTTTATTGTTATTATACTTTAAGTTCTGGGGTACATGTGCAGAATGTGCAAGTCTGTTACACAGGTATACATGTGCCATGGTGGTTTTCTGCACCCATCGACCCATCATCTACATTAGGTATTTCTCCTAATGCTATGCTTCTTCCCACCCCCACCCTGCAACAGGCGCTGGTGTGTGATGTTCCCCTCCCTGTGTCCATGTGTTCTCCGTGTTCAACTCCCACCTATGAGTGAGAACATGTGGTGTTTGGTTTTCTGTTCTTATGTTACTTCGCTGAGAATGACGGTTTCCAGCTTTATCCATGTCCCTGCAAAGGGCATGAACTCATCCTTTTTTATGGCTGCAGAGTATTCCACTGTGTATATGAGTCACATTTTCTTTATCCAGTCTATCATTGATGGGCATCTGGGTTGGTTCCACATCTTTGCTATTGTGAACAGAAACACCAAAAGCAATGGCAACAAAAGACAAAATTGACAAATGGGATCTAATTAAACTAAAGAGCTTCTGCACAGTGAAAGAAACTAACATCAGAGTGAACAGGTGCCCTACAGAATGGGAGAAAAATTTTACAGTCTATCCATTTGACAAAAGCCTGATATCCAGAATCTACAAAGAACTTAAATATATTTACAAGAAGGAAACAAACAACCCCATCAAAAAGTGGGTGAAGGATATGAACAGACACTTCTCAAAAGATCCTAATATCTTTAAAAAAAAAGGAGGCGGGGAGGTGGGCAAGTTGGCTCATGCCTGTAATCCCAGCACTTTGAGAGGCCGAGGAGGGTGGATCACAAGGTCAGAAAATCAAGACCATTCTGACAAACACAGTGAAACCCCGCCTCTAGTAAAAGTACAAAAAATTAGCTGGGTACGATGGCATGTGCCTGTAGTCACAACTACTCGGGAGGCTGAGGCAGGAAAATCACTTGAACCCAGGAGGCAGAGTTTGCAGTAAGCTGAGATTGGGCCACTGCACTCCTGCCTGGGTGACAGAGCGAGACTCCATCTCAAAAAAAAAAAAAAAAAAAAAGCAAATAAGGAAGGATTTAACTGAGCAGCTCCTACGTGCTAGGTATTTGCACATCAGAACTTTGACCCTCACAGTACTATGGGGTGGAGAATGTCACTCTTGTGTATCCACAAAGAAAGCCAGGAGTAGACGTTTGGATAAGGAGCCATAACAAGCTTTGTTAAAAGCAGATGCAGGAATCCTAGCCAGATGTCGGAGGCCCAAGTCCACCTTGCTCCTCAGCCTCCTGCAAAGTGTGCTTTGATAGGAGGAGTGGTTGTTGCTGTTGTTGCTGTTGTGTTGTGGTTGTCTCAATCCTGCCCTATCTGGAGAAGAGAGATAGTGTCTGGTCACCAGCAAGTGTCCTGAAAGTAGAGAAAGGGCAACAGCTGGGCCTGACGGCTCACCCGCCAAGGTCCCCAGGCCCTTCCCATCATTCCGTTAACTGGACACATCCTTCTGGGGAGCAGAGAACATGCCTGGAGTCTGCTTTGTGAGGGTGAAGCCCTGTGTTCCACTTGTATCTTCTGGGTGACCTCTGACGTATCATTTAACCTCTCTGAACCTCAGTTTCCTCATCTATGAAATGGGAATAATAGCAACTCCTATATTGAAAGGTTATTTTGTGAAAGATTATATGAAACAGAATGTGAAAGTCTACATCAGGAGCTAGGAGTGGTGGCATGCACCTATAGTCCCAGCTACTTGGGAGGCTGAGGCAGGAGGATAGCTTGCACCCAGAGGCTGGAGGCTGCAATGAGCCATGATCCTGCCATTGCACTCCGGCCTGGCTGGCAGAGTGAGACCCCTGTCTCTAGAAAAAATAAAAAACTAAAAGAAAAAAAATCCTACATCAAAAATGCTCTGTGCTTATGTTGAGTTTTGTCACCGTGGCTAGTGGTGATAACATGTGCTGTTCCCCACGGACTGGGGCATCAGGGAAAGAAGCCCTAACTCTCTTCCACTGTTGGGACCTCCTCGTGTGGTCTGACTCTGAGCCATCACATCGAGTGACCTGCCTTTCCCCTGGATGAAGTAACCACTGACCTTTCAGGTGACCCCACCATGGAGCAGAGGCTGCTGGGATCTCAGAGAACTGGAGCCACTTGAAGGACTGAACAGCCTTCCCTGATATTCAAGGCATCGCATTCCCACTTCTGCTGAACTCTGTCTCATTCCACCATCTCATTGCACTCCAGGGTGGGCCCCTGCTCTCTGCTGCCCCACTGACCTGCACCTGCCCAGTTGTTCCAATTCCCCATGACCTGCTGGAGCACACACATGACTGCGTGGAACCCTGCATTGGCTAGAACATGCCTACAAGAAGACATGGGACATTTACATGGGCAGTGCCTCTGGCATCTTAATTTGAACAGTAGCCAACACTGGAGTTTGAGAGCAAAGAATGAGGGTGACAGGATTTGGTCTTTTCTGTGCTTATGGGTAGGGCTCTGCCCATTACCATGGTGTCAGCTTTGAGCAGGAGTCCCACATGCCACTGCAGGAAGAAGCCCTCTACACACACAGATGCCATCATCCTCATGGCTCTCAGGAACAATGTCACATGCACTGATGGCAAACATATCTAATGTCTACATTTCTCACTTTTTAAATTTATTTATTTATTTATTTGGAGATAGAGTCTTGCTCTGTCACCCAGGCTGGAGTGCAGTGGTATAATATCGGCTCAATGCAACCTCTGCTTCCTGGGCTCAAGCAATTCTCCTGCTTCAGCCTCCTGAGCTGATTACAGGTGCCCACCCCCATGGCTGGCGAATTTTTGTATTTTTAGTAGTGACAGGATTTCACCATGTTGGCCAGGCTGGTCTTGAACTTCTGACCTCAAAGGAGCTGCCCGACTCGGCTTCCCAAAGTACTGAGATTACAGGCATGTGCCACTGTGCCTGGCCTAAATTTCTCACTTTTTAAACATAAGTACATCCACTGGTCCTGTATTTTATGACACCTTGTGATCCTACCCACCTCGTACCATGTTCTAGGCAGCAGAGGGATGGCAGGTGCCAAGCACAGTGACTCTAGTGTTGCGAATTTCTATTAAGCCCCAAAACTCCGAGGAGAGGAAACACAGGGGCAGGGCTGCAGGAATGTGTGGGGTGCCTGGGCGTTTCCCACCTTGTTTACAGTCTGTCTACCCGGCCAGGGCCAACCAGCTACCTGCACACATGTGCTGCAGCTGCTAACATTAAAATAAGAGGTATTTGTCTTCACACTGCGTCAAATTGTTGCTCAGAGTACAGGTCCCACACTGGGAATCAATGGCCCACACTAAGGATTGTATAATTCATCAGTTGTACTCCCTTCTTTTACTAATTTTGCAATTTAATTTTTTTAAAAATGAACTTTCCTTGATATGATCCCTCCTTTATATACCTAAGGAATAGGCATTGCTGCTTTAAATTAAATACAATTTTGAAGCATGTCACCTGGATGCCACCATCCTCTAAGTCCTTGAAACTCTCTTCTCTTGGAAACAACATGACATTTTAGCTGAACACAAGTGTCTTTTTTTTTCCATCTGTAAATGAGCATTTTATGCCCTCCAAAAATCAAAACGATATTTTTACTGTTATGATTTTATGATGCTCCTTTATAGGGTAGTTTGCTTTTGTGAAGTTGAAGAAAGCAGTGAAGTGGAAACCTGTAACAAATAGGACATATTGGAGTTGGGCTGTGTGGTTTAAATTTTCCATTTATTTAATTGGGGAGAAAAGTGTGTGTTTGTTTGGATATCTAATTATTGGGAAAGGAGAGGTTCATTTGTCTGAGTTAATATCCCTTAACCAAGTTAAAAATTAGCATACATCTCTTTAATTATACCTCAAAGTGACAGCATCATGCATCAGCCACTCACTCAGGCCCATTTGCCACAGTTCTCATCCATCCACCTGATCCTGGAACAGGGATGGGAGGGAGTGTCCTGCCCACCTGCCCCCCGCCAAGCCTCCACATGCACACACTGCCCTGTTGCTGGAGGACCATCCCTGCCCCATTGCTGACTGGAAGTCCCCGTCGCCTTGTGTGACACTCCCCCTCCCGCCCATGTGCTTAGCCTCTCTGGCTTTCTGGTGGCCTAAGGAGGCACAGGCATGGCTCCCAAGTCAGACCCTGTACCTGCCCCTGCTCTGCCTAGGCAAATCCCACGTCTGCTCCCCCGCAGGCTTCCACTAATCCCATGGACTAGTTCAGACCCCTCTAGTCCACCCTATCCCCGTCCTGACACCCCACTCCTCATCATTCACTTCCACATTCAATGACAACTAGGTGGTCTACTCCATGAGGGCAGAGGCCTTTTCTTCATTCTCTCTCGAATTCATGGTGTATCCTTAGAGCTTGTGTGTTGCTGGAGCATAACTGTGTTCGATAATTGCCTATTGAGTGAATGAACGAATGAATGAACAAAAAATGGAAAATTAGTGAAACCTTGTGAGCTCTCCCCTGTGACATTACTGGGCCCATATTTGATCTCAGAAGCCAAGCCACACGGAAACCACTGTGGACCTGGTGAATGCCCCCGCTGGAGGCTGAGAAGAGAGGGGATTTCTCTGGCTGTAGGAGTCCATGTTAATTTCTAAGCACATCATCTGAAGGTTTCATTCATTTGCTGCTTCTTATTATTGCCAAAATCAAATGTACTGTAGCTTAAATGTCCAACAATCGAGAAATGGTTGAGGAAATAGTAGAAATGCAATGTGCTAAGTTGCTATTTAAAATTATGTTTACACAGAGCTTATAATAACATGAGAAATTGCTTATGATATAATATTAACAAGAAACCAAATAGTCTATGCTGTACAATGTTATATGAAGACTATGATGGCAAACACATTTTTTTAAAACTCACAGAATTCTAATATAATGCAAAAAGAAAATAGCAAGAAGGCTGATTGTTTCTGGGTGACGAGTTTAGGATGCTTCTTTCTTCTTTCTGCTTCTCTGTATTTACCAGATGTTCTACAGTGAGCATTTATTACTTTTATAACATGTAAAAAGAAATCATAATGCTTTTTCTTCCCAAAAAGAAGAGGATCTATAGTTGCCTCTACTCCCACAGCCAGCTTAGAATTGCTATTTTTTGTTTTCCCAAGGATGGCCTCCTGGTGACATCTGTGTCCTGGAGGCCTTCCCATTCCTGGGGGTGGAGAGGGGGTGGATTTGCACCACAGAGGAGTCCAGCCAACTCACACAGACTGGCTGGAGGCTCCACACCCCACCACAGCCACTCCCTTTCTTCTCTTTTGAGGCAGGTCTCGCTGTGTTGCTCAGGCTGGAATGCAGCGGCATGATCATGGCTCACTGCAGCCTCAACCTCCCGGGCTTAATTGATCCTCCCACCTCAGCCTCCCGAGTAGTTGGGGCCACAGGCATGCACCACCATGCCCAGCCAAGAGATGAGGTTTCGCCATGTTACCCAGGCTGGTCTCGAAATCCTGAGCTCAAGCAATCCACCCACCTCATCCTCCCAAAGTGCTGAGATGACAGGTGTGAGCCATCACACCCAGCTAACCTCTTTTCCAAGATGCACATGTGCTTGAGTGTGCAGACTGAGTTTTCCCATCACCTGGGATGGGGAGGCACTGGCAACAGCTCGTACCTACATTTTGTCTGTTAGTTATTCAGGCCCTAGTGTGGCACTGCAGCCCACATTTCACCTCCAAGATGTTTGGAAATCAATAACTAATTTATATAGAGTTCTCTTAGAAACAGTTGCTATTTTCCATCTCATTAAAATGCAACTTGAACTGAAGCCATGCCTGCCACTGGGATTCAACTCTGGTTGGCCTCTCTCACCTGTGGGATAGAGTGTCCAATGGGAGAGGATGAAGAGGGTCTCCAGGCTCCACTCACAGGTGGGAAATTAAAGGCAATTGGGCAGAAAGTCCTACATGCTTGGCCCAATAGCAAAGCCCCTGTGGTCACAGTCGAGGGACCATTCTGAGCGTGGTGGCTCTCACTTGGGAATTTTTCAGTGTGCCTCAGTGTGAATTCATTTCAGGAATTAAAGTCACCAGTAATAACTGTGTGTGCAAGTGTGTGTCTAGAAAGGATTTTTCAACATCCTCCTGGAGGTCCTCTGATAGCCAGAAACACCCAATGCTACATAGTCATTACTGTTCACATGCCTCCCCACATGCACCTGCTGGATTAGATGCCCAGAGAAACCAGCATATATTCACAGCCTTCCTGCAATGTTTCATTTTTAAAGAAAAATCTTTAAGGTTTTAATAGATTTTATTTAACAGCATGTAAAACATTGCTGTTTTGGGTACAAGACCTCTCTTTAAATTGCTTATTGAAACATCAGTCATTTGAGTTCACAAAGACAGGATACAAAGGTTCTCCATTTTCATCTTTAACCCTCTGATCTCCTGAGGGGGCTATGTGGACCCACCACCACATCAGTCCTTCTGCTAACACGATGCCATGGGGCAAGGGGTCTCATCCTCAGGGGCCATCCCACTGCTAGTTTCTGGGAAGAGGACAAGAAGGGAAAAACCAATGTTCAGAAAAGAGACGATGAGACCATCAAGTTGAAGTCAAAACTGAAGGAGGGAGGGGCTGTGAGGTCTTCCTAGAAAGGCATCACAGGGTCACTTTCGAGGGTGCTTGAATGCAACATCAAGGCATCCCTACTTCATTCTGCAGGTAACAGGAAGCCATGGATGGTTTCCCACCAGAACACTGAGGTCATCAGAGCTTTAGTCTCAGAAGACCTTGAAATAAAGACTAGAGCTAGAAGAAACCACCGTTTCCCTCCAGCTGGAAATCAAATTACCTTATTTTAGATTCTCCTTGTTTCTTCTACTCTTTCTGTTTATGGAGACTTCTTTCTCTCTTTTTGCAAGGCTTCTCTGTCCTAATGGGTCTCACCATTCCGCTGGCCTGCCAGCTCCTTGCAGGCAGGGTTTGTGCTGAAGATACTTCCCCCTACAAGCGCCTGGGGCAGCAGTTGTTGCCACTGGTGTTGCCTGTCTCTCTATTTTATTTCATAAAGGATTCAAGGTACACTGTTGGTGGTCAATAAATTAGATGAATGCATGGACTAATGAACAAATGAAGGAACAAATGAAGTCTTGCGGGAATGCCAGCACTTACTGTCCCAGAAGCCTCTGCCTCTCTGGCAGCCCCTGGAGGCCACAGCTAGAGAGGGGGCATTGTAGGCCCAAGAAGGAAGAGATTCCTAGACTGCTGGGACTGGGGGACCCCTTTTAAAACAGAATGTGCCAGCCGGGTGCAGTGGCTCACACCTGTAATCCTAACATCTTGGGAGGCCGAGGTGGGTGGATCACCTAAGATCGAGTTCGACACCAGCCTGGCCAACATGGTGAAACCTTGTCTCTACTGAAAGTACAAAAAATAGCCAGGCAAGGTGGCAGGTGCCTGTAATCCCAGCTACTCAGGGGGCTAAGGCAGAAGAATCCACTTGAACCCGGGAAGCGGAGGTTGCAGTGAGCCAAGACCACATCATTGTACTCCAGCCTGGATGACAGAGTGATATTCTGTCTCTAAATAAATAAATAAACAACAGAATGTGCCCACTTGTCAATGGGTGCCAAGTGAGTCTGTCCCACCCACCCTGGTGGCCTGTTTCTTACTGTATCCCTCAACGCCCTGGTCATCCTCCCCACCTCTTTCCTTTAAAGCAGCTTATGTGAAGAATATTGCAGCCAAAGGGTGGCACCCCAGTCAGGTCAAACCTCCCTGGATCACTCATCCCAGGACCTCACTCCCTTAGAAAAACAGGAGCAGTTTCTGCTGAGACTCAGCCAAAGTCCACGGAGGCCCACTGAGTGGATTCTTTTCCAGCTAAGCCTTTGAACACCAGTCTATTCCATACCCGATTTAGAGGCAGTAGTTCTTCTGCTCCTTCAAACACCAGTCTATCCCACATCCAATACCAACATAGTGTTTTTTCTGCTCTTTTGAACACCAGTCTATCCCACACCCAATACTGAGACAGTGTTTCTTCTGCTCCTCTGAACTCCAGTCTATCCAACACCCAGAACCGAGGCAGTGTTTTTTCTGCTCAAGGTACTTACTCTAGGTAAACTGGACCCCCTGGGTGAAGGAGCATTTTTAGAAATTCCATCTTCCAGCAAATATCGTTGAAGAAACTGGACTGAGAAGAGATACAATGTGTGTTAGAAAGACAAGTAGGTTCTGGATCTCCAAGTTAAATCTAGCTTTAACCAAGGCTCTTTATTTACGATACTGAAAAGCACACTGTTTGGAGAACTGTAATAACTTTAACTGCAGTTGTAAAGGATGGTAATATGTAGCATGATTTGCCTGCCATTATGTTATTTGTACTGTATAAATACAAAATTTCAGAATCAGATGTTTTATGGGGAGTCATTACAATTCTGAAAATGTGACTGAACTTTCCCTAAATATATCAAAAATGGAATCGCTTGTGAGTGTACATAATTGAAAACAAAGTTTTATGACGCGGTAGATGTCTACAAATGTCAACAGAAATTTAAAAAAACTGTGTCAAACTTTGTATTTTGTATATTATGCTCAGAAAGTAGCTCTACTATATATGTCTGCTTTTCATGTGCTGGGTGGTTCTGAGCCCATTTGCAGATGGATAAAATTGGTTGACAGGAAGGTCTATGGGGTTTGAGACTGATGGGGTCACCATGTACAGAAATGCAGATTGTGCACTGAACAACTAAAGGGGGCCCCTTTTTCATTGAGAATGATGTGGGAGGCACCTGCTGGAGCTGCGTAGTGAACAACCCACACAACTGTCAGGAGTGAGCCATCACCCTGAGGGAGAAGTAGAGTTTGCCTGTGCACCCTGGAAGAACACAGCCAAGAATGAAAACAAATTTCAAATCTTAGAAAGAACTTCCTACCCATCAGAACCATCTTCAGTTCATTCTTTCTTTCTGTCACTTACTTAACTCACAAGTTGTGAATTTCCCCACGGAACTCTCACAGGGGCTGCCAGGAGATTCCTGCATCCAATGAGCGAACACAGCTCCTCCGTCTGCTGCCACTTCGGGATCCGGGAGGTCACCAGCAAGCCAGAAAGTGTTTCTTGTGCTTCCTTGCTCCTGGGCACATCTTTCTTTGACTCCGAGGTTTGTGGGCTGGAACCCTGGCTGCCTCCCGATCAGCAACCAGGAGGGTTATGTTTCTGGCCAAGCTTGGATTTACATTTGAGAAAAGGCTCCTCCACCTCCTCCCTGTCATAAGTGAAGGGTTCCTAACTCCAACCAGCAGAACATTAAATGGTTTCTTGAGAGCTGCCCGTGCTAATAACTAGAGCAATTCAATAAAATGTGCTCTTGTTTTAGGCCCAGCAAAAACAATTCACTTCCAACAAATGACTTAGAACTGATAAAAGAAAAAATTTCAAAAATAAAACAGAAATGAATAAGCAATGAATTGACATCTTTTGCTTTAAAAAATGTCCAATTAGATAGGGCTAGGTTCTGGGGCTCCCAACTTTCATGGAACAAAGAATATCTCTTTGGGAGTCCCCCAGTCTGAAGCTGGGTTAATTTAGCATTGGGGATTTCTTCGCTGATTCTTTCCTGCCTAACTAGTGTTTAATACCATCACACCACGCAAATAATTGCAAGAATTCAAGTCTTTTTAGGAGAAAAGAAGCTCACATAATTTAGACTTTAGAAAACAAGACCTTGGCTGGGCGCAGTGGCTCACGCCTGTAATCCCAGCACTTTGGGAGGCTGAGGCGGGTGGATCACGAGGTCAAGAGATCGAGACCATCCTGGTCAACATGGTGAAATCCCGTCTCTACTAAAAATACAAAAAATTAGCTGGGCATGGTGGCGCGTGCTTGTAATCCCAGCTACTCAGGAGGCTGAGGCAGGGGAATTGCCTGAACCCAGGAGGTGGAGGTTGCGGTGAGCCGAGATTGCACCATTGCACTCCAGCCTGGGTAACAAGAGCGAAACTCTGTCTCAGAAAAAAAAAAAAAAAAGAAAGAAAGAAAACAAGACCTAAGAGAAAAATGTGATGGAATTAAGACTGCTTCACCCAGAGAAGAAAAAGTCTGTGTGATGGTTCACTAATTCTGGCAAGTTTATTAAAAGTTATTTTACATAGGATACTGACCACCTAGTCTCCCTTTTCTGAGCAGAGGAAATGATTCTCAACTGCATTGAGAAGGATATGGGTTGGAAAATAAGGAAGAATTTCCAGATGATTAAGGTTATTAAATGCTGATTGCAGAGAGAGGTTATAGTCTCACCTTTTTGGAAATAATTCAAGGGACGACAAACACTCATCCATCCAGGCTGTTTTAGGAACAGTCTGAGCAGGAAGTAGGATAAGTGAAATTATCTCTTTGTAGTGCCTTCCAGCTCTATTTGTTGTGATAAAAGTGCCTCTTGCAGGAGTTTACGTAATTGATAGACTTCCAAACAGTCTTACTGTCTATCCTCCATGTACTCTTCTTAGGGCCAGAAAGACGGAGACATGAAGGTGTGAGCTTCCCAAGCAAAGATCTAGTTCTGGCCTTGCCTCTGTTGAAGGTGAATAACGGGACCTACGACACGTCACGGGCTCTCTAAGCCCCAGGTTCCGATCCTGAACTCACCACAGGCACTGATTTTTATTCCTCGTCTTTTTTCCCCTTTCATCGGGATATGAAAGCTGCTTCCCTAACTACAGGGAAGAGCACATGGCTCAGGTTGGACAAGTCATAACACCCTGTTCCTCTGTCTACCATGACTGGTCCAGAAGTGGCCACGTAACTCAAGGTGCCAAGAAGAGTCTTTCCCCAGAGTACTGTACCTGAAAGTGTTTGCTTTCTTTCTGGAGGCAAGTCAGCCAGGATGGGAGTCCATGGCTGCCTGAAGCCACGGCCCCATTACCTGGAGACAATTGTGAGCCTATGAACCCGAGAACCTGTGAGAGGCTAGAAGGATAAATGCGCAGAGAACTCTCCGGCCTTCAAGTCGGCCTTCCAGCCAGCTCTCCCTTGCCAACCCTGCATATCCTTCAGTTTTATGAGTAGGTAGAACACTGTATTCTTTTTTTTCCCTTAAGCTAATGAGTTGGGTTTCTGCCATTTGCAACCAAAGGTCCTGATTAATATGGGATAGGAATGAGGTCCTAAGGGTGGGGGTACTAGTAAGGACCAAGGCACAGGAATACAGAGCTAAGCTGTTCTGCATTAGGAAATGATGGCAATATCTACTTATGCCTCAGGGCAAGAGAAGAGAGAAAGGGGGCAGGAAGAGGAGGGAGAAGAGGAGCTTGCAAGATGGCAGAAGGCAGGGTACTGCCCTGCATGAACCAGCAGAGGGGCCACAAGGGCCCTGGACATCAACAGCACAGAATGCATGATTTTAGAATGCTCGCTGCACACCGTGCATGTGACTATTCCCCATGACCTGTCATCTTTCAGAAAAGCTCTGCTCCACGGAACCAGCTTGAAATCACAGTAGTTGGAAGGTAGATGAAGAGTCAGGGAAAAGGGCCCAGGGTCACAGTTGTCCTCTCTGTACAGTAGAGATACGGAACAACCGGGTAGAACTTTGAGGCAGGACCCACTCCAGGCACTACACAAATCAAAACCCCTTCCTTTGAGTCCTGCAAATGGCATGGCTTAGCTACTCGTGAGGAAGTCAGACTCAAAGGGAGAGTTTTGATTTCCATGGGGCCTGGAATGGGTACCTGAGTCACTGTATAGTAGATGCCATCAGACGTGGAGCTCTCAGAAGACATCTGAATTACAAAGGAATCCGTCCCATGATCAGACAAGACATTCAAATGTGGACCAGATCACCTCTTCGGGTGTTAGGGATGCATCTACTCTCAGACAGGTCTGTGTAGGCAAGTAGACAACACGCTTTCCTTGATGAAATACTGCTACAGAGTGATCCAGGATCTAGATATGAGAATCCATTAACAATGCTTAAGTCAGGCCTCTCCCATTTTGCATGGGTGTGTTATACCCAGGGGATGTGCAGCCACAGGGAAAGGCTTTCCCCAGTCTCTCCGGGAGCTGATCGGTAGTCGGGGATCCAACAGGGATGGTGAACAGGACAGCGTCAGTAACGCAGACACAATTATTGCCCGTAAGTTGTGGGATGAAATGAAGTAGCTTCCAGAGGGAATTGATCTGGACTAGAATTACTCAGAGCACCGTTTTAAGGAAGAAGCTACCTTTTTAACATGCCAAGCTTATGCTGAAACTCCTTTACCATTACATTTTAACAAAAGAGATTCAGTGTGGGAGAAGCTAAACTTCCATTAAGTCTTCCAAACACTCTCGATCCATATTTACTAATAATGATGATTTCCAAAAGCTCATTTCTGCAATCAAGAGCAGGCGGCACAGCAGGCAAGACGCTGTGCACGGAGCAATCTCCATGAATAATTGCCTGTCTGCATGGCTTCTTAAAGAGAAACAGCAAGCTTACCAGATGATGCTGGGGCTTGTTGTTTAACCTGAACACAGAAAGCAGAAAACTAGGCTCGAGAAAACAAGCTTTTAGACTTTCAAGTTGACATGAAACTTGGGAGCCTTAACCTCTACAGATGAGTTTAAATGGACCAATGGACACCCTAAAACTCTGCATCAGACATTTTGTATGTCTTTTCTATGCGCTTTTTTTCTAGGAAGAGTACGCACAGGGGGAGTATGACCCCCCGAATGTTTAACTACTGCTAAATACATGTTCTTTCGCTAGCACTGTGTGATATAACTTTCTGGAATGATGAAAATACTTTATATCTGCATTGTTTAAAATGGTAGCCATTAGCTGAATGTGGCTATTGAGCTCATGAAAGGTGACCAGTAAAACTGATGAACCAAATTTTTTATTCATTTTAATTAATTTACATTTTAAAAGGCAAAACTATAAGGATAAAAAGTAGATGAGTGGTTGCCAGGGGTTGGGAGTTGACAGAAGGCTGACTACAAAGGAATGGGGAAATATTTTGATGGGATGGAACTTTTCCGCATCTCTGTTAGGTGCTGGGGACCTGACTCCATGCATGTGTCAGAGTCAGTGGAAATGTACACCAAGAAGAGTGAATATTCTAATCTGAAAACTGAACATTTAAAATTTTTTTCAGACAGGGTCTCACTATGCTGGCCAGGCTGGTCTTAAATTTCTGAGCTCAAGCAATACTCCCACCTCAGCCTCCAAAGTAGCTAGGATTACAGGCATGTGTCACCATGCCTGGCTGAAAGATACATTTTAAAAGATTTAGTTGGCTACATGTGTTAGTGGCTTCTGTACTGGATGTGCAGCTGAAGACTATCACTTTAAAAGACTTACATGTATATGCACCAGCAGTGATTTGACTGGACTTTCCCAACTGTCAGATTCATTAGGTTAGAAACTGTTCCCCAAACCATCACCGTAATCAAATGCATTCCTAACTCACTAATCAGTGCAACACACTAAGTGGAGGATGGTGACTCTCTACCCATTCCCTGTATCCCTACTAAGTCCAGCACTCCCTGGCTACTGCAAAGTCAGGCACAGCAATCTCATGAGAAGTCTAATGCCAGCATCCCAAGTTCTAAATTCCAACCTTGGGACCAATGCCTTTGCACTGTCCAGAGACTCCTCCAGGTAGCCGGACAGGCAAGGAGGCCTGAGTGTGCAAGGGGGATCCCCACTCAGAAGCAACCCAGCCTCAGAGGCTCATGTTAACCCTTTCAAACACAAGTCCAAGCCTTTTCCTTCTGACCCTTTATTAGTTTCCTAGGGCTTCTTTAAAGTTCTGCAAACTCGGTGGCTTCAAACAACAAAAATTGGTTCTCTCATGGTTCTGGAGGCCAGAAGTCTGAAAGCAAGAGGCCAGCAGGTTGGTTCCTTCTTGGGGACTAGAGGGAGAATCTGTTCTATACCATTCTTCTAGCTTCTGGTGGTTGCTGGCAGTCCTTGACATTCCTTGGCTTGTGGTCGCATCCCTACTATCTCTGCCTTTGTCTTCACATGGCCTTCTCCTCTCTGTGTCTCTCTGAGTCTCTGTCTCCCAAGTTTCCCTCTTCTCATTAGGACACCAGTCATTGGGTCATTGGATTAGGGGAGGGGTCCCCAACCCCTGGGCTCCATGGGCCAGTATCAGTCTGTGGCCTGTTAGAAACCGGGCCACACAGCAGGAGGTGAGTGATGGGCAAGTGAGCAAAACTTCATCTGTATTTATAGTCACTCTCTATCGCTTGCATTACTACTTGAGCTCTGCCTTGTGTCAGATCAACAGCAGCATTAGATTCTCATAGAAGCTGGAACCCTATTGCAAACTGTACATGTGAGGAATCTAATGCCTGATGATCTGTCACCATCTCCCATCACCTTAAATGGGACCATCTAGTTGCAGGAACACAAGCTCAGGGCTCCCACTGATTCTACATTATGGTGGGTTGTATAATTATTTCATTATGTATTACAATGTGATGGTAACAGAACTAAAGTATACAATATATGCAATACACTTGAATCATCCCAAAACCATCCCCCTCACCCCCATTTCATGGAAAGATTATCTTCCAAGACACTGGTCCCTGGTGCCAAAAAGCTGGAGACCAGTGAGTTAAGGCCCATCCTAACCCAGTGTGACCTCATCTTAATGAGATCTGCAAAGGCCCCATTTCTAAAATAAGGTCATATCGACCAGCACTGGGATTGTAACTTGAACATATCTCTTTGGGGGCCACAATTCAATCCACAAGAGACTCCAACCATCATTGGGGCAGAATCCTTTACCCTAGGGTGGAGCAAACAAGACCAGGTGTGGCTTCATGTCTGACAATCTTTAATCTCATTTGTGTATGTGTGCATGTATGTGTGTGTGTGTGTATGTTTTCCTTTGCAGTATTTTGTTGTTGTTGTTGTTTGTTTTATTTTTTGTTTTTTTTTTGAGATGGAGTTTCGCTCTTGTTGCCCAGGCTGGAGTGTAATAGCATCATCTCAGCTCACCACAATCTCTGCCTTCTGGGTTCAAGCGCTTCTCCTGCCTCAGCCACTGAGTAGCTGGGATTACAGGCATGCGCCATCATGCCCAGATAATTTTGTATCTTTAGTAGACGGGGTTTCTCCATGTTGGTCAGGCTGGTCTCAAACTTCTGACCTCAGGTGATCTACCCGCCTCGGCCTCCCAAAGCTCTGGGATTGAGGCATGAGCCATAGCACCCAGCTCCTTTGCAGCATTTTTTACCAACGTGAGTGTCCTATCATAGCAACAGGACTGGGATGTGGCCAGTGTCCACCTTCACTGAGTCCTTACCTTTCAGAAGGAACAAGGGTGTGGTGTCTGTCACGTCTGTGGCCCTTGACTTTGTTGGCAGAACACTGAGCATGTGGAAACATGTGACACACTGGAGGAAGAGAAACTGGATTTGAGTCTCATTACAGGTTATATTAAAGGAGTAACTTAGGTTTTTGAGTTTTAATGTCCTCATTAGTCATGTGTAAATGTCATGCCTCCTCCTCTGGGTTGCTTTGCTCATTAAATAATCTACATATGGAGCTCTGAGTAGCAAATTGACCAATGTTACTTTCTGAATCCATCCCTTTTGGACTTTTTACTCTTTCCACACACAAAGGGGACTCATAATATAAAAATAATTTCTATTTAATATAAAAATGCAGACAAGTAAGAAGAATAAATTAAAATATCTGTAATTCCCTCACCCAAAGATAATTATTATTTAAATTTAGGCATGTTTCCTTAGTCTTTTTAAACGCACATATTTACACACACTATTTCTGCAAAATTGCTTTCATTCTGTACATATTTGTTTTGTAGCCACATTCCCTTAACAAGATCGTACATTTTCATATTTAATTAAATGGTCTTCTAAAGCATGGTTTATATTGGCTGCAGTGTGATTCATCATGCATATAACAAATTTCTTCAATGAGAAGCCTCTCGTCTGCCGTTTTGCCTGTTCCCAATTTTTCATGATTTTAAACAATGTGGTAAGACACATTCTCAGATACAACCTTGTGCATCTCCCTGATTATTCCTTTCAGAAAAGTTACAGAAAGTAGAATTGTTCAAATCCATTTTTTGTTTTGTTTGTTTTGTTTTTTTGAGACAGAGTCTCACTCTGTTGCCCAGGCTGGAGTGCAATAGCGCAATCTCAGCTCACTGCAACCTCTGCCTCCTGGGTTCAAGTGATTCTCCTGCCTCAGCCTTCCCTGAGCAGCTGGGACTACAGGTACTCACCACCAAACCCAGTTGATTTTTGTATTTTTAGTAGAGATGGGGTTTCACCATGTTGGCTAGGCTGGTCTCGAACTCCTGACCTTGTGATCCGCCTGCCTCGGCCTCCTTATGTGCTGGGAATACAGGCGTGAGCCACCATGTCTGGCCTTAACTCAGTTTTTTTGAACTGAGCTTTTTATAACTTGGCTTTCTCGCCTTCCCTCCTCTTCTTCATCTCTAGTGAAACCTTCCCTGTTTATTTCACAGAAGGCACCAAAGCCATCAGAAGGGGATTTTCTTATCCCTTTTGACCGACTAACCCCACAACCTACCTTCCTCTGGACCCCACACATTGTTCGGCCTCCTGCCTTGCACCAGGGCAAGCCTTCCACCTGGGTCCCAGGTCCCCACCTCTCTTGCCTCCTGCAGGGGGCGGCTCTTCCGGTTCTACCCTCCCTCCCCTGCATCTTCAGTGTTTTTTGCTCTGCTGGATCTGGATGGTCCCCAGCACCACGCAAATGTGCCATTTATCTCCCAGATTCCTTCCCGAGTGCTGCCACGGCAAATCACCACACACCTAATGGCTTCAAACAGCATAAACATTCATGACCTTACGGTTCTGGAGGTCAGAGGTCCAAAATGGGTTTTACTGGGGTAGAATCAAGGCAGGGCAGGGCTGCACGCCTCCTGGAGACTCCAGGGAGAAGCTGTGTCCCAGTCACTTGCACCTCCACAGGCTGCCCGCATTGCCATCACCTCTTCACAGCCGCTGGTCCATGACCACATCTCAAAGCCGACAGTGGATCACCTTCTAGTCTCTCTCCAACTCTGACTTTTCTACCTTTCTTGTTAAGATTCTTGAAATTACCTTGGGCTCACCTGGATTATCTAGTACACAACCCCATCACAAGATCCTGAACTTCATCCCATGGGCAATGACCTTATTTGCCATGTAAGCTAAAAGACAGGCCCTGGGGATTTGGATGTGAACATTTTTGGAGGGCCAGTATTCTGCCGATCAATCCCGCGTCCTTTCTCTCTGTGCCCACGCTGGTGACAGACTTTTATGCCACCAGAGTCCTGCACTTGCTGAGGTCACCAGTGACCTCCATGATGCCACACTCAATAGGCAAGCCTTGAACCTGCTGTGATCCAACATCTGTTACACTGGATCAGCTGGTCATTATCTTCATGAAACTCTTCAGCATTGGGGATGCCAGAATTCTCTGGTTTCCCCTTTACTCACGGCTGTTCCTTCTCAGTCCCTCTTACTCAACCATCCCCTGCCTCTTGACCGTTAAACAAATATCCCAGGACATAATTCTTCATCTGCATGACTCCCTCAATGACCTCATCGGGTTCTAAGACATCACATATTTACTGAGGACACCCAAATCCATATTCCCAATCTCAACCTCTCCTCTGAGCTTCCAGACTCATTGGCACAATTGCCCATTTGACATCTGCCCTTGGATTCTTCTAGGCCTCTCTGATTTGATATATCCAATGCTGAATCTAAGGTTCCTCTACCTCCAGCTGCTCAGCGTGCTATTCACACCTCTGTTAAGGGTGCAGCACACCCAGATGCTCAGGCAAAAAGCACAAATTCATCTTGACTCTGCTCTCTCTCTAAACTAAGCCAGCTCCATTACCAGGTCTTGAAGGTACATCCCTAGCCTGACGTCTTCCACTGCTGCGGTTCTCCTCCTCCTGTCCCCTCTTTCCTGGGCTACTGGAGGCACCTCCAGGTTAGCTGGATTACCAGTCTCCCTGCTTCCAGTCCTGCTCCACAGTCTTTTTCCCATATAGAAGCTGGAATAATCTTTAACTTTTAAAATCATATCATGTCATGCCTGTGCTCAAAATCCCCCAAAGGGAGCATGTGTGAAGTAGGGACAGTGGCTCGTGGGTTTCATGCAGGGATTAAAGGACTTTATGAATGAATAATGACTGTATAGAGGATTCAGTGCAGTGTTAGTCCTGGTGGGGCACTGGGAGTGTTGCAGAAGGGTAGCTGGAAACTAGGTGGTGCCAGCTTTAGACTAAAATAGATAAAGACTTAGGAGGCTCCCAGCAATGGGCCATGCCGTGACTCTGATCCCTGGCTGCGCATTAGAAATAGCCCACCATGGTTCTGACAATACTGATGGCCTGGGACCTCCCCAGATTCTTTAAGTCAGAATCTATTTCTGGGTATCAGTACAGATGCTGCACACCTGTAATCCCAGCTGCTCACGAGGCTGCGGCAGGAAGACAGCTTGAGCCCAGGAGTTCAAGGCTGTTGTGTGCTACAACCATGCCTGTGAACAGCCGCTGTACTCCAGCATGGGCAACACAGTGAGACCTGCCTCAACAAGCAAAGCCAAAACCAACTCTTCATGTGATTGTATAACGAAAACCGAGAGGATGTGGATGAGGGGAGTAGAAGGAAAAGATGGAGATGGTGGATGTGGAAAGATAAAGCAGCTGAGGGGCCCTGGTGTCAGAAGTCATTTATGTGGACACTGAGGTCTCCGTGAAGCTGCAGGGCAGAGAAATCCAGTTCTAATTATGGACTCCTTCTCGAACTGACCTCCTAGGCATTTTGTAGAGATAAGGTGGGCAGGTTGTGGTGGCAGCTGAGAGTATGGTCTTACCAAGGGCACATGGGCCTCCTAGGGTCTCCCTCAAATTCTTCAGTGGGCAGTCCAGCGGCCCAGCAGTGGGGTGATCTAAAATGGATCATCTGAGCTCCGGAGCCTTTTTTATGACTGTGTTAGACAGAATAATGTCCCCTCCCCACCCAATGGTGTCCACATCTAAACCTCACATATGGTGAATGTGTTATGTGGCAAGGGGGAATTGCAGTTGTAATTACATGAAGGTGGCTCAGATAGTTTGGATGTTTATCCCTTCCAAATAGCAGTAAAATGTGATCCCTGGTGTTGAAGATGGGCCCAGTGGGAGGTGTTTGGGTCATGGGGACAGATCCTTCATAAATGGCTTGGTGCTGCCCTTGCAGTAATAAGTGAGTTCTTGCTCCATTAGTTCACACAACAGCTGGAAGAGCATCATGGCACCCCTCCCTCCCACTCTTGCTCCTTTCTCACCATGAGATACTCCTGCTCCTTCACCTTCCACCATGACTGGAAGCTTTCTGAGGTCCTCATCAGAAGCAGATGTAGGCACCATGCTCCTTACACAGGCTACGGAACTGTGAGCCAGATGAACCTCTCTTCTTTGTAATAGACCCAGCCTCAGGTGTGTATTTATAGAAACACAAAACGGAATAACGCAGTTGCTAATCAGCTGATTTTAAAAATAGGCAGATTTTCCTGGATTATCCAGGGGGGCCCGACGTAGTCACAAATACACTGGGTTAAACAGTGTCCCCCAGAATGCATGCCCACTGGAGCCTCAGAATGTGACCCTATGCGGAAATAAAATCTTTGGAAACATAATTAGTTAAAATAAGATGACATATTGTGCATTCGGGTGGACCCTAATCCAATGACTGCTGTCCTTATCAGAGGAGAAAACAAGAGACACAGACACATATAGACATATAGAGAGAACGTCAGGCAACAACGGAGGCAGAGATTGCATTTTGTTGCTACAAGCCAAGGATTGCTGAAAGCCACCAGAAGCTAGGAGTAGGCCACCCAAGCCTCTGGTAGGACCTCCCCTGCTGACACTTTGATTTCAGGATTCCAGCCTCCTGAGCTATGAGAGAATAAGCTTGTAAGTCACTCAGTTTGTGGTACTTTTTTTTTTTTTCCTGAGACAGAGTCTTGCTCTTGTCACCCAGGCTGGAGTGCAGTGGTACGATCTTGGCTCACTGCAACCTCTGCCTCCCAGGTTTATGTGATTCTCCTGCCTCAGCCTCCCGAATAGCTGGGATTACAGGCATGCGCCACCACGCCCGGCTAATTTTTGAATTTTTAGTAGAGACATGGTTTTGCCATGTTGGCCAGACTGGTCTCAAACTCCTGACCTCCAGTGATCCACCAGCCTCGGCCTCCCAAAGTGCTGGGATTACAGGCGTGAGCCCCCGCACCTGGCCAGTTTGTGGTGCTTTTCTAGTGTGCTGCCCTTAGAAACTGAAAGGGTTCCTATGCGTGGAAGAGGGCAGCAGAAGAGTCACGGGCAGGATGATGGAATGTGACAAAGACCCAGCTGAGCGCTTTGGAAATGGGAGGAGGGAGGGCCCGACAGTCAAGCAATGCAAGGAGCTTCTAGAAACAGAAAACTGGAAAAGTGAAGAAGGCAGATTCCCCCTGGAATGTCCAGAAGAAATACAGTCTTGCCAACACCTTGATTCTGGCTTACTGAGGCCCATTTTGGACTTAGGTTTACAAAACTGTCAGACGATACACTTGTGCTGTTTTAAGCCACTCATTTTGTAGTAGTTTGTAATGACAGTAGTGGAAAACTATCACAGTATCAAAAAGAAAATTTACCTTATTCTATCCATTTTTAGGTTAACTTGGCTATTTTTTAATACACAATATTGTTTTTTAGAAAGTCAACCCTCTTATATTTTCTGTGTTCTAACCCTTTCCTATTATGCTTAGAGCTCCTCACCACAGAGCTTAGATAAATGCTGTTTTCTTAGTTTTTTTCTGATTTCAGTTTTTACATTTAATTTTATAATTCAGTAGCCCTTAACATTCATGTCTTTTTTTTTTTGAGGCAGAGTCTTGTACTGTTGCCCGGGCTGCAGTGCAGTGGTGCAAGCTTGGCTCACTGCAACTTCTGCCTCCCAGATTCATGCTATTATCCTGCCTCAGCCTCCCAAGTAGCTGGTATTACAGGTGTACACCACCACACCTGGCTATTTTTTTGTATTTTTAGTAGAGGCATAGTTTTTAGTAGGGGCATAGTTTCACTGTGTTGGCTAGACTGATCTCGAACTCCTGACCTCCTGCTCTGCCCACCTCGGCCTCCCAGAGTACTGGCCAGTATTCACTTCTTGTTGCAGATACTTTGGGAATCTGATGAAAACCACAGATGCCCCACATATAGAACACACACATACATGTCTAATCTGTCCACTAGTATCTGTTGGGGGAGGACGATGTCAAATTGTAAGATGCCAAATTATAAGCAGATGTCAATCAAAGTAGGGAGAAATGTTCTAACTGGGTGAGAAGAGGCGACTGCAGTCAGCTGTCATGGGGGTGGGACATTTGACAGGAACCTTGAAGGATGGAAGGCCTCTGGTGGCCACAGGTGGGAAGGCGCTCCCCAAGAAGAGAAAGGGATGAGCCAAGGTGGGAAGGGTATGTACATCCCACCTGCTGTGACTGGGCCAGGGTACCTGAAGGCAGGCTGTGGAGGTAAAGGGGGTCTCACTCACCTGTTTCTGATCTGACCAGCCCAACACATGAATGACCAAGAAGACATTATTCTGCAAAAGAGTCAAGAGAGACACTGGGCCCTGAGGAAGATCAAGAACTTTGGAGAAAAGAGCTCAGGAAGATACGCATTGAGTGTCGATGCTGGAGAGGTGGAGAAAACGGCCTGATGCAATGAAGTGTTAACGGAACAGGAACACCTTGCTCGGAATGCTTTCTTTCCCAAGTTCCATACGGATACACACAGTGACCTGCAGGAAAAACTAATGGGAAGGTATTATTTCTAACAACCCTATTTTACAGATAATGATTCAGACGAAGGCACAGGGAGAGGTTAAACAATTTGTCTAAGGCCAGCGGTTTGTAGAATTATATTCCCACAGAGTAACGGGGGAGAATAGCAGCATATTTAACACCAGCATTGATAGAATGTATCAGTGCATGGACTTTGGAGAAGCTTTAAGGATTCTTAAAAGTGATTCATTTGTTCATGTGACAAATAAAAACACTGAGATTCAGGAGGTGTAAGTAACTCATTTAAGACCACAAAACGATTCAAAGTAGACTCAGTCCCAATTCTCAGGAATTCTTAGCACTCCAAAGGGCGTGTTACCCTAAGCGGCTATGGCAAAGTTTTGCCAGTGACATAGTAGGATTTGGTGCTGAATCCTGCTCTGGGTTCAGACTGGCTTTATAATCACAGACCACATGCTTGACTGGGTCCCTCTGACTGGTGAGCAAACCATTTCCTTTTGTTTGCTCCATTGAGACTGAGGACAATTTTAATGTGGTCCACTCCCAGGAAATATGACATCTAATTACCATCTTCACATCATGATGTGGCTGGAGGCCCTCTCTGTGTCACACAGGCCTGTTGTGATCCCACTCAGTCTGCTGTCCAGCCTCATCTCCCTTGACTCTGAACCACACGCCCGAGACCCAGTGACATAGAACCGCATGCCATGCCCAAGCCCACCAAGTCAGCATGACCCAGGGCCTTTGCACATGCTGTGGTATGTTCCTAGGTCCCTGCTTTCCCCTGCCCTGCCAGTGAAACCCTATTTCTTCAAGATTCATCGTTTAAAAATCAACCCATCTTCTACACCCATGTTCATAGCAGTATAAGAGGTGGAAAGAACTCAAGTGTCCATCAACAGATAAATGAGTACGTACAATGTGGTCTATCCATGCGATGGAATATTATTCAGCTGTAGAAAGGAAGAAAATGCTGATGGCTGCTACAGCACAAATGAACCCTGAAGACATGATGCTAAATTAAATAAGCCACTCCCAACAAGACAAATCCTGTGTGATTCCAGTGATAGGAAGTCCCTAGAGGAGTCAGATTCATAAAGACAGAAAGCAGAATGATGGTTACCAGGGCCTGGGGGGAGGGGTAATGTTGTTTAATGGGTATAGAATTGTAGCTTTGCGAGATGAAAAAGTTCTGGAGATTGACTGCATCACAATGTGAATATACTTAATGGTACTGGAATGTGTACTTAAATGGTACATTTTGGAGGGTTGGGGGCAGCTGAGTCTCCCACGGACACTGCCTGCTCCCCAGCCAAAAAAAAAAAAAAGAAAAAAAAGTACATTTTGTTAAGTGTATTTTACCACCATTTAAAAAAAACGATTTTTAAAAACCCTATCCTTTACAAAGGCTTTCTTGAGTCCCCACGAGGAGTGAGCTACACTACGCTTTGGTGTCTGACCACACCCCACTGGGCACACTCACCATGCATACCAGGTAAGTGCTGACTGAGGCGCTTCCTTCTGCAAATGCGGGCCCCTTGAGGGAGCATGGGCTGACTCTGACTAGTCTCTCTAGCCACACACCCTGGCATGGCGCCTGGTTTATGGCGCCACGCATCTTTGCTTACCAATGAGGACTCTACGTTGGCTGTTACCATGAGACGACCAGCCTTCCCCGGCTCTTTGATATAATCACAGATCCATGAAGACACCACCTGATGCCTCTACAACTGACAGGTCATTTATAAAGAATTGGCTTGATAGATTAAACACTTTCCCCTTGAAAAATGGAGACAAATACAAAAACATTGAGCATCCTGAAGCAATCGCATGATTTACGGGGACATTAATGAGAGTTGCGCCCTGCCTAGCTCAACTTTGCATTGTCGGCATCTAATTCCCTCCATAGCCTTTCTCCCCTTACCGGGATCTGCAACCCACGAACCTATAAATATTGCAGTGGCATATGACCAGGGGTGTCAGAGATGTCACCTGTGGTGATAAAAGTGTCTAAGAGGCTTCAGGATGTGTCACGGTGAAGGATGGACTGGAGACAGGATGGCAAGCGGTAATTACAGGGCTGAGGTTTGGGATGCAGGAGCAGAGGCAGCCTTGGAGGGCAGGAAGAAGGAAGAGGCTGAAGAGCTGCTGAGGCCAGGCCTCGTCCCTGGGCCTTCCTCCTCCTCTGGAACGTCTGGCAGCTGTTTACTGTTCTCAGCACTTGAGCTTTGGGCCTGGTATCGAGGATGTCATTGACTCTCAACCCAAGCCCTTGTACATGTTTATAGTTCCCTAACCCTATGCCACATCCCTCCCACCTCCATGGTTGACTCTCTGGCCTTGGCTTGGGATATTAAGAGGGGCAAGTGCTCCAAAGAAGGGTGAGTAGTAATACGGAAATGTGCGAGGAGGGGACTAATCAGTGGAATGTGGGCAAAGGGTTTGGAGTTCAATGCAAATGAGAATCTCAGTACCAAGGTTACACAGAAGGTCTGGTAGGATTCATAGGGAACCTCTTGGGGGAATGAGACTTTAAAAAGGTCTAGGCCTGGGTCCAGTGGCTCATACCTGTAATCCCAGCACTTTGGGAGGCCAAGACAGAGGGATCATTTGAGGCCAGGAGTTCAAGACCAGCCTGGGCAACATAGCAAGATCTCATCTCTACAAAAAATGAAAAACTTAGTTTGGCATGGTGGTACACACCTGTATTCCCAACTACTCAGAAGGCTGAGGCAGGAGGATTATTTGAGCCCATGAGGTTGAGGCTGCAGTGAGCCATATTGGCTTATTGGCGCCACTGTGCCCCAGCCTGGTGACAAGGTGAGCAACAACAGTAACTTACGTTGACTGAACACTTATTTGATGTCAAGCACCGTACCAAGCACTTTTAAATGGACTATCTCATTTAATCCTCCAATGACTCTACACAGTATATTCCAAAATCTCTGCTTTCCCACTAGGGACATTAACCCATGGAGAGGCCAGGTGAGCTGCTCAAGGACCTGCGTGATGTCAAGATAAGGACAAATGTGGAAAGGCTACATGGCAGCCATCATAAATCAAGATGAAGAGCCTCAGTCCTGTGCTAGGTCACCGTAAAAACATGGGAGTGGTCACCAGACATGGGCCAGTGATTGTAGCCATCACCAGGAGGCAGATGGTCAGAAGCCAGAACTAAAATATCACTTAGGTATCAAGCACTCATGATACCTTGGTAAAGGGGGCGGGAGAGGAAGTGGGAGCAAGGTGGGCAATGAATCCTGCCAGACCTTTTGTGTCACCTTGGTTCTGAGATTCTCCCTGGCATATTGCTCTGGTCCCTTCCCCAAGATGACAGCTTCTGGCAGTGAGGCCGAGCACACTGTACGCAGGATACCCAAGGGACACTAAGCAGCTGCTGCCGCCAGGGAAGGTTGACTCCTACCCCAGGTCCATTCCCACACACTCCAGAGAAATGTGGGCCATGCAGAGACAGTGTCCTGATCTGGTAGCTTAGGCATCCGTGTCCTTTCAGAGAGAAAGAAGGCAGTGCCTTGGCAAGAATCTTCCACCTGCCTCTTCTCCGGGGTCTGTGATGAAATCGACCTGAAATTTATAGGCTTAATTTTAAATGATCGCTCATTAAACTTGCAATGAAAAAGATCAAGTGCGTTGGAAAGTAGATACTGGGGAAAATATACTCACTTCAATTATTTTAACCCTGGAGATACGCTATGTGGGTGAAACCCACACTGCAGGAGCATTCAGCAGATTTTCTGTGGGTTCCACTTCAGGTTAGGCACTGTGCTGGGCCCTGGGGCTTTCATGTCAGAGAAGACATGGGCTTGGCGCTCAGGTTCAGGAGGGAAGCAAACAGGTCAATCAGTCTGCAACAAGACTACAGGTTGCATGGTGGGAATGCACCTGGAGCTCTACAGGAGCACAGCCCCGTGTCGCTGTCTGGCTTCTTAAGAAGCCAATCTTAAGACTGAAATTAGGCCGGACACAATGGCTCACATCCGTAATTCCAGTACATTGGGAGGCCAAGGCAGACAGATTACCTAAGATCAGGAGTTCGAGACCAACCTGGCCAACATGGTGAAACCTCTACTAAAAATACAAAAATTAGCCAGGAGTGGTAGCACATGCCTGTAATCTCAGCTACTCAGGAGGCTGAGGCAGAAGAACCACTTGAACCCAGGAGGTGGAGGTTGCAGTGAGCTGAGATAGCACCACTGCATTCCTGCCTGGGCGATAGAGCGAGACTCTCGTCTCAAAAACAAACAAACAAAAAGACTGGAATTGAAATGCAAGAAGCTACCCAGGAGGCTCCAGGTATGCTGCAAGAGGGTGGAGAACTGAGACAGGAAAAGGAATTCATCAGCCAGCTCCCCATGATATGGGGCATTGTCCTGCTGGGAACTCCAGAAGCCAGTGTAGAATACCTACCTCTGAGTTATCCCACTGAAGGACTAGGGAGCAGAGGTGTTTATGTGCCAGCTGGACCTGCTCCCAAAGGCCTTTAATTCCGTGGTATTTCTGACCTGCTATAAGGGTGGCAAGCAGAATCCCTCAGTACAAAAAAAAACCCCATGCAGGCCCTAGGAGGCTGGCTGGCGAGCACTGGAGTGCTAAAGGTGGTGGGTACATGGGCCGCTCATGGGGTCTGGCCAAGGTCCACACACCTCCCAGGGTTTATTTTTAGGGGGTTTATCTTGCCTCTCAAACAGGACAATAAACCTGACTAAGGACACAGGCCACTCCTACACCTCTCAGCATCCAGTCACACAACATTGCCACACACTTGACCGATACCCTAAGCCGAGATCAGAAGTTTACGTGGATAATAATTTCCCCAACAATTCTAATGGTGTGTGATCAAATCAGTTTTACAGAGAAGGAAACAGACCCAGAGGATCACATGCAGCGGCATGTGAGCTGTCGGTCTCATGCGCAGCACGTCCACAGGGCTTTCTATTCAAGTGGATTTCTACCTGAATAGAGCCTCCTAGGGTTGTGCAGTGCGCAGCCTGTGCAACCATCCACAGGGGCCCCATGTGAGAAAGGTTATGCCACTTACCAAACATCCCACTACTAAGAAGGGCAGAGTGGAACCCTCACCTGTCTGCCCAAAGCCGGACTTGTAGTCCTCAGCCTCTTTGCAACCACAGCCTGGGGAAAGCGCTTCATAAATGCTTAAAGACGGCACAGTGCTCCAAAAGAAAGCCCATCTTAACTATTTCAATCCCCAGGGATGCAGCTGAGTCATTGTGCTTCATGGCTTAAAGGATCTGCTCATGTAACCAAGAAGAAACCAAACCCAGCCGGGGGTGGCATGAGTCATACCAGGCAGAGGGAAAGAAACAAGCAAGACTCAGAGACGGGTAAGTGGGCCCGAGAACAAAGCAGAGCTCTTTAGAAGACGACAAAAAAGCCGAAGCCATTGGAAGGCAAAGGAATACAGAAAGAATGAGGGGGGCTTAGAAAAAGGAACCCCGCAGCATGGCAGGGAACTCTGGGGCCTGTGAATATAAGGGATGGCTTTGACTCTGGTTCCCCGTAAATAAACCTCCCTTGAGGCCATTGCTAGAAGTGGAGGTCCTGGTCAGAGGTGTACAGGGTGATCCTGTGGACCTGGCCACAATTCCGCGTTAATGTCTCTCTGGCAAGAACTTTAAGCAGAATCTAGCCCAATTCCAATGGAGGATCTGGAAGGCCGCAGGGCAGGTGCCCAGAGCTGTCGACCACACAGGAACACTGCTGCCAAGGACAGAGGCTTCTCTGAGCCCAAACCAATGCTCCCTCCTGCTCCCCTGGGGAAGACCCCTGCTCTTGGCTTCTGGGGCCCCACTTTGGGGTTTCCTCCTAATTCAGTGAGGGCCCCTGAGACTCTGCACCCCAGCCCCCTGATTATCTCAATGGCTGGGCTCCCCCTCTCTTTCCTACTTCATCTGCACACAGGCCCTGCACCTGCAATCCATTCCTACGTTGTCTCCATCTCTGACCTCCTCCAAACAAGCTCTGAGACCCAGGACCCCAGCGAAGTCATTCTTATCATGGCCGCACTTGAGCTCCATGTGGTCAAGTCAGTGGTCCCCGCTGGGTGCTTGTCTTACCTTCTCAGCCCCCTTCCCCACAGTGGACCACTCCTCCCTGTTGAAACACTTCTTCCTGGCTTCTAGGACCCCACCCTTTTCTGAGGCTTCCTCCTGGTCCTTTGAGTGTGCATGCTCAGTTCCCTGCGCTGGCTCCCATGGCCCCATTTTCTGACTCCAACTGATGGCATGTGTGGGCTCTGCTTCGGGTCACCTTCCTTTCCTCTCCACGAATTTCTCCCAGATAATCTCATCCTGTCTCCAGCTCCAAATGCTATTGATTGGACTCTGTCATCCCTCTCTCCTGCCTCCATCTCCTCCTGGAATTTCAGAGTCCTAGATTCAACTGCCCATTGACATGGCCTAAGAATGATCTCACACTGAACAAGGTCAAAAATAACTTTTCTTTCCCTCTCTTACCCACAGCCCGCACCTTCCTCTGTCTTGGTGACCTTCACTACCAACCACCAGCTTCTTAAACCAAGCATCTCGGAGGCCTCAGGGAATCCCCTCTTCGCCTCCCTCCCTACTTGCGGCTCATTACTGAGTCCTGTTATGTCCCTGGCTACCACTGTGGGCCAAACCATC
The DNA here is from genome assembly GCA_031835075.1 of Saguinus oedipus. Classification (NCBI taxonomy): domain Eukaryota; kingdom Metazoa; phylum Chordata; class Mammalia; order Primates; family Cebidae; genus Saguinus; species Saguinus oedipus. Next base: position 132,586,393 of record CM063179.1, read on the forward strand.
CTACTCTCCGGACATCTCCAGCCGAAGTGTTCCTAGCTTGACTCCTGGTCCTCTTCAGTGTACTCTCAATAGAGAAATTGGAGGAACTTAAAAAAAAATCAAATGTTACTTTCAGCCCAAAACCCAACGCTTGCCACTACATTTAGAATAAAACCGAACCCCCAGATCCTCTATGTCTGTCCACCTCGGAGCTCTGATTTGCCCCACTCTTCCCTTGTTCATGTCTCTCCAGCCATTTGCTGTTTTAAATCCCTTAACTACACTGAGTTTATTCCTCTCTGCAGGTTTTGGCCCTCCCCAGGACCTCTGCTCACAATTTACTGCCACCATCTTATTTTAAATGTCATCTTCCCAACCTACACTCTCTCCATCTCCCCTTATGTGAATTCTCTACAGAGTCCTTAATGCTATTTCCTTTGCTTTGCTGCTCATTGCTTGTTTATTATCTTTGCTTGGAGCAGCGACTGCAGTAGCCACCGAGAAGCATTTGAGTGAATTAAGAATAAATGAATGTTTGAATTGACCCAAACAAAGGGCCCTGAAGTATCTTTCAGACATGGGTATCCCCAAGAGTCTTCTGAGAAGTAAACCACCCACAAGAACAATGAGAGGATGATTCTTCTATCCTCAAAGACAAATGATAAAATGAAAGTCAGGCCAGAAGTCCAGTCAAGGGCAGTTCTTGCTACTTCTAATCCTTCTAGTTCCTCCTCTACATCAACCTCATTTCCATGAGAACATTTTATGGCAGTGACAACAGCAATGACAGAGAAAAATGGTCCCAATTTACAATCCTCAGACTCAAACTTCAAAGAAATGTTTATTTCCACCTTGACTCTGGACTCTCATCCCTGGTCATTAAATGCCATGCAATGAGCAATAGCTCTGCAGTCGTGCCTCTGGTCAGCTGCCTACGTCTTCCTTCACCTGGAATTTGAATTTTGATCAGTCACTTTGCTATAATTATGTGTCAGAATTATATTTTCTTTTCTTTTCTTTCTTTCTTTCTTTTTTTTTGCGACCAAGTCTTGCTCTGTTCCCTGGGCTGGAGTGCAATGGTGTAATCGCTGCTTACTGCAACCTCCACCTCCCAGGTTCAAGCAAATTCTCCTGCCTCAGCCTCCTAAGTAGCTGGGACTACAGGTGAGCACCACCATGCCTGGCTAATTTTGTATTTTTAGTAGACACGTGGTTTCACCATGTTGGTCAGGCTGGTCTTGAACTCCTGACCTCATGATCCGACCACCTTAGCCTCCCAAAATGCTGGGATTACAGGTGTAAACCACCATGCCTGGCATAGGATTATATTTGCATAAGAAAACCAATTTGAAGTCAAAAGTATAGGTCCTAATGCAGACAGTCTTAAAAAATTGTACCAATGCCATAAGGGTTTGTGAACCTCTTTCACATAATAATCCAGAAGTCAAAGTGGCCCAGAGCTGTGCCAAGACAAAACTTGGTGCTATTGTTGAAATGAGCAAACTCTGCGTGTGTGTAAAGAGCACAGTTTAATAAGGAAGGAAGGACCAGCCTAATGAAGGGGAAATACTCAGGGCTTTCTCCGCTAGAGATAGATTTTGCCCTTCGGTGTCAGCTGATGCTCTCAGACCCCATGTAACCTACAGCTAAAGCCCATGGACCTTCTCCCTAAAATTCTGACTTTAACATTGTAATGCATTTTATAATATGTGTTGGCTTAAAGCCTGATGAAGATATCATGACCTATGTTATGCTAAATACTAAGAACCAGCTTCTCCCCATCATTGTACTTTACATGAGGATTCTGTGACTTAAGGATGTACATTTCAATGCAGCCACCAGCCCATTGCTTTCTGAGCAAAATCTATCCTGAGGGTAGGGCCGCCCTGAATAGCTGAAAGTTCAGGTACTGTGCCAACAACAAGAGTCCTATTTAGAAGGTTCTTAGGCTGGGCGCGGTGTCTCACACCTGTAATCCCAGCACTTTGGGAGCCCAAGGCAGGTGGATCACTTAATGTTAGGAGTTCAGGATCAGCCTGGCCAACTTGGCAAAACCCCATCTCTACCAAAAATACAAAAATTAGCCAGGCATGTTGGCACACACTACTCAAGAGGCTGAGGCGTGAGAATTGCTAAACCGGGAGGTGGAGGTTGCAGTGATTTGAGATCATAACACTGTGCTTCAGCTTTGATGATGGAGTGGGACTCTGTCTCAAAAAAAAAAAAAGCTCTTAACTCTTTTGTGTTGTGTTTTATCTTATCTCCCGTCTGATCTGGCATCTCCCATCCTTCTTGGTTGCCCCTGTGAGGTCCTCCTCGCTTCTTGCCAAGTGAGACTGGCCTGCACCCTTCCCACCTTTCTAGACCATTCCACCACCCCCTACTCTTCCTTCCCAGCCCACACTGAAGCTGTACTAGACCACAGACTGATTTGTGTCTTCTTAACTTTCCTCACATCATGCTCTCTCTTCTTGAAGAGTGTTTCTTTTCCTGCCTCACCTTCCCAGTCAGTCAGTGCCCTTCCACTTATCCCGCAAAGCATGGCTTCACCACCTCTGGCAAGTCTTCCACAATCTGGGACTTTGCTCCAGGCCCCTTCTCTGCAGCCATCACGCCCGGTGCATGCTCTATGTTCCCAATAGACTACTGACTAATCCACCTTCCCCAGCTGACTGTGACATCCTGGGGGGCAGGGGCAGGGTGGTTTCTGGCACACAGCAGTCATTCAACAAATGCCAGTTGAATGAATCCTGAACGAATGAATAAGATAGGGCCTGTTTTACAGCTATTGCCAGAAGCTATTTTTTTTTTTTTTTAACAAAATGCCAGTTCCCATGATGTGGGCCACAGGAACCATAGGTAAGAAGTCAGTGTCCATGCCTGGGCGCAGGATTAGAAGGGAGGTAGATCAGCTCTCAGAGGCCATCGTAGAGGCGGGCACAGGAATCAAAAGGAGAAACTGCCCTTATGATGCTGATATGGTTTGGCTGTGTCCCCACCCAAATCTCATCTTGAATTGTAGCTCCCATAACTCCTGCGCATTGTTGGAGGGACCCAGTAAGAGACAATTGAATTACGGGTGTGGTTCGCCCCACACTGTGGTAGCAAATAAGTTTTATGAGTTCTAATGATTTCATAAGGGTTTCCCCCCGTCACTTGGCTCTCATTCTCTCTTGCCTGCTGCCATGTAAGACGTGCATTTTGCCTTCAGCCCTGATTGTGAGGCCTTGCTAGCCACATGGAACTGTGGTCTCAGTGAGTCCATTAAACCTCTTTCCCCAGTCTCAGGTATGTCTTCACTGGCAGCATGAGAATGGGCTAAAACAGACGCCAAACATGGAAGGCTCTCATATGAGTTTCAGTGAGGAAAACAAATTTCCTGACACATCTACATTTGCTCAAAGGTGCCACAATTACAGACAAAGAAAGGAATGGATTTGTAAAGGAATCTGAAAGCAAAAGGCTAAAGCACTCTGAACATTTAAAAATAATACTGAATTAGGCCAGGCACATTGGCTCATGCTTGTAATTCCAGCACTTGGGGAGGCCCAGGTGGGCGGATCACAAGGTCAAGAGATCGAGAACATTCTGACTAACACAGTGAAACCCCATCTCTACTAAAAACACAAAAATTAGCTTGGTGTAGTGGCATGCACCTGTAATCCCAGCTACTTGGGAGGCTGACTCAGGAGAATCACTTGAACCCGGGAGGCAGAGGTTGCAGTGAGCTGAGATCGCACCATTGCACTTCAGCCTGGTGACAGAGTGAGACTCCATCTCAAAAATAGTAACAACAACAACAACAACAATAATAACTGAATTAAAGGAGAGGTGCTGATATGTGAATAGCATGAAACTGATGAGGAGCCATCCATAGACATGACACTGCAGGGCAGTTGCATCTAGCAGGCACCTACTGGTGGCGTGAGCTTTGCTCCAGGGGGATAACAAGAGGACTCTCTCCATTCACCTCGTTAGCTTTAGGGCTGTACTGAGGCTCAAAAGACAATGGGCATCTTCAAGTTCCTGATGCTATAAGAAAAAGATGAGACTTATCTACCAGGGGCCACTTTTTATGTCAACAGGCCCTCACAGGGGTACAACCTAGATATTTCCTAGCTGAGAGTCTTATGGGCAAGGTACTAGACATCAACTTTGCAGATACAGAAACTGAATCTAGGGTTGACATAAGGAATAAATGAACGTTAACCAAATTTCCAAGAGGTAGATGAATGGGTCATAACAACATACATGTTCATTTACATCAAGAAACAAAATAGAGTCCGGGCATGGTGGCTCATGCCTGTAATCCCAGCACTTTGAGAGGTCGAGGCAGGTGGATCACCTGAGAACAGGGTTTCAAGAACAGCCTGGTCAAGCAGATGGAAAGAGAGAAACCACAGCTCCAGCCACTTCCAGCCGTCAGGGCACCAGCAGGCTGTCTGCAGAGGCGGGTAAGTTCACGTGGGCCTGCAGCACACGCCACAGCTGGGAATTCTCAGATCACTTGGGCCACACATTCACAATAGCGAAATTGCTCTAATAATGGAGAAGTGTCTGATACTTGGTTCTTTTCTATTCCATCTGCTAATGGCCTCTGCTCAGGCCCCAAGTTCGTGATCCCCTGTCATTCCACCCAAGAATTCTACTCTGAGAATTAGGATAATATTCTATGAAAAGAGTGTTCTCTTTCCATAATTTTTGCATTCACTGTGGCATATAAATGATTCATAACTCGATTTTCCCCACCTGTCACAAAATGTACATTTTCAGTTCATTTTAAAGATTAAATTTTAAACTTAAATCACTCCCTAAAAAAGTAGAATGAGATTTAAAATAATCTTTCAATTCATTTCTATTTTAATATAGACATTAAGTTATATCAAAGATTTAGTATTTTATCTTTTTATTCAATATCTTGGCATTAAATATTTGTTATTAATGAAAACTAAAAAATTATTAATTAGCCCTTACAATCAAGCCAAAATTTCCCAAATCAAGATATGATACTAAAACAAACACTTATCACTCTTTTTAGCTGATAATTACGGAGACAGTGAAGCTGCTATTTATGTAAAGCAGTCATTCAACCATACCATAAATCATTAAGTTTTAGGGAAAGCTTAGTTGCCAAACACTCTTGGTTTATGCTTGAGCATCTAGTTTTTTTTTCTTTTTAGATGGAATCTTACTCTGTTGCCCGGGCTGGAGCACAGTGACACACTCTCAGCTCACTCCAACCCCTGCCTCCCAGGTTCAAGCAATTCTCCTGTCTCAGACTCACGAGTTAGCTGGGACTGCAGGTACCCACCGCCATGCCCAGCTACTAGAACATATTATTTCCCCCTCTACCCACTGTAACAGCAAATGATGGTGACAAAATTTCAGACATCTGCTACCTCTAACTGGAGTACAATCTTATGGAAGGACTGCACCATAAGTAAAAGGCTTCAAAAAGTACAAGCCAAGGGGAATTGTGAGAGCAGCCATTGAAATCAGGAGTGCCTTAGTCCCCTCCTACAACTGATGACTGCAGGGGGCCCGTGGAAGGAGGGTCAGAAGGGACCGGAGCAACCTAAGCCCTGAGAACCCCCAAACTGTCCTTCCGAGCTCTTTTATCACCAAGGAGACACTTCAGTGGATGGCATAAAAATCGACAAAGGCAGAGATAATCGAGACAAAGAGAAGATCCAGCCCACAGGGAAAGGAATCGGGGAAAGCTCCGAAAGCAAGCTGTTTAATGAACTAAAACCGTGTGACGAAATAACCTGTACGACAAACCCCCGTGACATGAGCTTACCTATATAACGAACCTGCTCATGTACTGCCAAATCTGAAACAAACAAACAAAAAATGCATGAAAACAAGAGAGGAGGAAGTTCTGTGGAGTTAAAAGTTTTCCTAAATGGGACGTTCGGGAGAACTAATTTCACTTAAAAATAACCACAGATGAATATTGTGGTCAAATCCCATACAAAATGACTGTAAGAAAAGAAGAATGAGGGCTGGAATAAACACTCCTGCAGACCATCAAAGCATGCCAGAAAGATGAGAACACAAAACAGAGCAAAATTAACCTCCTAATTCAAAATGAGTTACAACCACACAACATAGGAGTTAAACAACATTTAGGAAAAGTTGAAAATGAGAGAACAGGACTCCTGAAAGGATCTGAAGTCAAAGAGAAGTTTATAGCAAAACTGAAGACTAAATTAGAAGGAATGTAAGAGTGGATGAACAAAACATAATGCCTGAAAAAGTAGATTTTTTAAAAAAAGATAATAATTTTAAATGCAAAAGAAATGAAATAATAGAAAAAGATTTGAGAAAAAGAAACAAGTATTAAAGATAGGCAAAGAAGATTAAACATGTAGATAGTAGGAGTCCCTTAAGATGATAATCAAAGCAAAAAAGAAAACATATTAAAAACATAATTCAAGAAAAATTCCCTGAAATTAAAAAAAAGATGTGAAACTACATATTGAAAAAGTATACTGCACATCTGAGACTATCAACTCAAAATGACCAACACTAACGCAACATCTAGTAAAATGACTGAGGTAAAAAAAATTTGGTGTCTAGAAAAAAAAGAACATGGGATATGCAAGGAAATGGAAATTGAAGCCGGGCACAGTGGCTCACGCCTATAACCCCAGCGCTTTGGGAGGCCAAGGCGGGCAGATCAGCTGAGGTCAGGGGTTTGAGACCAGCCTGGCCAACATGGTGAAACTTTGTCTCTACTAAAGATACAAAAATTAGCCAGGTGAGGTTGAGGCGGGAGAATCACTTGAACCTGTGAGGTGGAGGTTGTAGTGAGCTGAGATCATGCCACTGCACTCCAGCCTGTCTGATAGAGCGAGACTCTGTCTCAAAAACAATAACAACAGCAACAACGAATTAGATAATCTTTACACTTTTTAATTGAAGTATTTCATGGCAGAAGAAAAGGGAGGACATATTTAAGAAATCGAAGGGAAGGAATAGTAAGGCAAGGATCTTATATCTAGCAATGATAGCTCTCAAATATGATCACAAATTATTATGAACATGCGAGAACTCAAGAAAGAGTGTTCTTGCCGGGCGCAGTGGCCCATGCCTGTAATCCCGACACTTTGGGAGACCAAGGCAAAAGGATCACTTGAGCCAAGGAGTTTAACACCAGCCTGGGCACACAGCGAGGCTCTGTTTAAAAGAATTTTCTTTTTTATTGAGACGGAGTCTCCTACTCTTCCCCAGGCTGGAGTGCAGTGGGGCGATCTTGTCTCACTGCAGCCTCCTCCTCCCAGGTTCAGTTGATTCTCCTGCCTCAGCCTCCTGAGTAGCTGGGACTACAGGTGCATGTCATCACACTCAGCTTTTTTCTATTTTTAGTAGAGATGGGATTTCACCATGTTGGCCAGGCTGGTCTTGATCTTCTGACCTCAAGTGATCCATGCATCTCAGCCTCCCAAAAGTGCTGGGATTACAGGCAGAAGCCACTATACCCAGCCTAAAAAAATTTTTTTAACTAGCCAAGCATGGTGGTGCATGCCTGTAGTCCCAGCTACTCAGGAAGTTAAGGCAGGAGGATTGCCTGAGCCCAGGAGTCCAGGCCTGCAGTGAGCTATGAGCTTGTCACTGCACTCCAACCTGGGCAATGGAGTGACACTCTTTGTCTCAAAAAAACTCTGTCTCAAAAAAAAAAAAAAAAAAAATTAAGACAAGAAAAGAAAGTGTTCCCACAAGCTCTTCCTGAGGAGTCTAATAGAATTGGGCCTCCTACCTCTAAATGGTCAGTCACCAGCACAAGGACTGGGGGTGTGTGTTACATCTATAATTACCTATAGAATTATGATAAAGTGAGGGCTATCTAAGGGAATTAAAGAGATGAAGGAAGAACCTAGAGATTAAAAAGGACTTAAAAGACAAATAAAAAATGTTTTCAATTTAAGACTATAGTAGGTACGGAGTCTTTCTGGGTGATTAAAAATGTATGCAGAGTCTATTTGGGTGATAAAAATATTTTAAAAAGCACAAGAATGTTATTCCTATAAAAGTCAGGATAGCTTGTAATCCCAGCACTTTGGGAGGCAGAGGCAGGTGGATCACCTGAGGTCAGGAGTTCAAGACCATCCTAGCCAACATGGTGAAACCCCATCTAGACTAAAAATACAAAAATTAGCTGGGCGTGGTGGCACATGCCTGTATTCAACTCCTTGGGAGGCTGAGGCAGAAGAATTGCTTTAACCCGGGAGGAAAAGGTTGCAGTGAGCCAGGATCATGCCATTGTACTTCAGCCTGGTGACAGAGTGAGACTCTGTCTCAAAAAAAAAAAGTCAGGATATGGGGCTGGAGACAGGGCTGTGAGGAGGACAGGTTCATGGATGAAGGGGCTTCTGGGCTGGCTAATAGAGTTCTATTTCTTATTTCTTAGCTTGAAGGTATTTGTCCTATAATAATTCACTAAGCCATACATCTGATTTGTGAAGTTTGCTGTATTTGTGATTTATTTTTACAATAAAAGATTTAAAAGAAAAACAAAAGCAAAGATTTGCTCCACGAGAATAACTTTGTTTCTAAAAGTCGAAACGTAATTTGTCTTATGTTCTTTTCTAAAGTTTTTAACATAACGATTTCTATAAAACAAAGAAGAAAACAAAACCTCTCCAGAAACTTGTATATCCTATCAGAATGAACACACAACTACCTACTTGCTGAGTTTCACAGGGCTCTGTGTGGCCGTTCCAGTCTGTAGAATAGAGAAATTCACCCACACACCTCCTTCTCTTAGAATAGGATTCAGTCATGTTTCTTCTATAGAACAAAAATGTACTTCTCCATTTTCTGCTTGAGACTGACAGAGAGACAGACTGAGATTCTTCAGTTTCCTTAGAAAAGTATAGCTCAGCATGGTAACCTAAGGTCATCTATGCTGGGTTGGACTCTAGCTAGTCAAGGGCTCCGTGGCTCAAGTTGATGAATGAGTCTATGCAGGTTTGAGCATAACTTTGCCCTCTGAGATGTCTTGGCTCTGCATGAGCCCTCCCACCATGCCCTTCGGCTGGATACTTCCATTTGCACCCTGTTTAAGAGCTCTCAGCGCCAGTCATTTAGCAAACAGACACTAGGGCCCTCCAAAGATGTTAGGCTTGAACTCTTGACTCCCCAGACCCAACAGTGAGGTCAAAAACAGCCTCTTGCATTTCTCATGGACGAGGAAATCAACAGAAATATAAGATGACGGTTTGCTTTTTTGAAGTCAACAGCACTTTCTGCATTTGTGCTAACCTAACCTCACCCAAATGGGCAGTGCCGGTGGTGTCTGCCTATGTAAATTTCCATGCCAGTGCAGCCCTTCCCCACCTGCAGTGAATCTCACAGTGAACTTAAAAAATAACAGGAATCTCTATCTGGTCACTGGAAAATGGAACTACACCTTTAATACATACCTGAGAAAGGTCAGGGTGCTGTGGGTGGAACCCAGGCCTCCTGCCTTCCCAGAGCCCCAGCCTGCAGCACCAGCCTACACAGCAGAGGCTTTCAATACATGATAATATGTAATAGATACTCTATGGCACGTATTGTAAATGGATACTTATGTACATATATCAATGATAATCTGTACTGTTAAGGTGTGCGCTCTGCCCTGGAGGGTTGGGGTGTCTAGTTGGGCTGATGAGCCTCCCACGTAGGCAGTAATGAAGCAGCAACTGAACACTGAGCTACCTCACCCACCCCTTGCCTGCCGTTCCATGCAGCTCCTGCCAGCTCTGCCACTCTCAGCGCTCCCACAGACCTTCTGATCCCAGGATATGCCAGCCTCATTCCTGCCTTTGCATTTGCTGTTCCCTCAGTTCTAAATGCTCTCACAACACAGTACACACACGACACACATCACACACATTACACACACTACCCAGGTGTTGCAATCCTCCTCTTTGTCATAATTCAGGGCTCAGCTCAAATGTCATCACTTCCCAGAGGCTTTCCTGAAAGCCCTCAGCTACAGCATGCACACACACACACATACCATACCACACCACACACATATACCACACACCATACACCATGCCACACACTACAACATTCACACACACACACCACACATGCCATACAACACATACAACATACATTTACACACTACACACACATGCACACATACACCACACCATACAGATACATACCACAACACACACATACACCACATACATCATACACCATGCCACACACTACAACACTCACACGCACACATACATGCACACACACACGTGATACACATATAACATACCACACACATACACCACACAACATTCACATACACATAGATGTACACACACACATACCACACCACACACATACACCACATGCACCACACACCACACACCACACACAACATTCACACACACACACCCACGCACACACACCACACACACCATACATAAAACATACATACACACACACCACCCACATATACATACCACACACTACAACACACGCACATACATGCACACACACGTACCATACCACACACACATACCACACACACCATACACACCACACATCGCAACATTCACACACACCATACACACACATACTACATAAAACATACACACCATGTGCACCATACAACACACTACAACATTCACACACACACACACCCCCCACACATGCCATACACCACACAACGTTCACACACAGCACACACATGCAATCACATACCACACAACATATACCATACCACGCACACCATATACATGAACATACCACACCACACATTTACACATACCCTAGATGCTACAATACATACCACACACCATACACCACAACACACACCATAAACACATGCCACACAAACGCACGCACACAACCAGATACCACTCACACCACAGGCAAAAACGTACACACACATTACACACCATACACACACATACATACCACACACACACCACATGCCCTTCACCTGACTACATACTCATCATGCGCCACAACACACCCCATATTCCACCACACACATAACACACCCACCACACATATACATACCACACAACCACATACCACTCGCCACATCACACAAAAAACATACACACACCACACTCCCATATGCCATAACACACACACACGTGTACACATCCTTACACACACCATATACACATACACATACATATCATGCACACCTATCACTCACCGTAACACACACACCACACACCAAATGCATCACACATGCCACACACACATACATACCACATAATCACACACAACACACACACACCACATAAACATACACAACACACTACAAACACAACACACACACTTCATACACCACATACCACTTACTCACATGCACATACCACAGAAACACACACTATAACATGCACCACACACACCTCACAACATACCACTCAGCACACAAGACACCATAACACACACACCCCACACATACATACACACCATACACACACACACACACACACACGAGATTTTCCCTATAATGCAGTTTCATTTTCTCCCTGGCATTTACCAGCTGCCAAGAGCTGGCTGATCTGTTTGTTCACTGGTTTATTTCCTGTCCCCCACTGGAGGAGAAGTGCCCTCAGAGCAGGCATTTCTCCACTGCCATATCCTGAACCTCTGGAATACCACCAGATTCCAAGAGGCATTTAGGGAACCAGAAGTTGCAGGGAGGCCCCTGACATTCACGGTCACCATCCCACTTCCATCCTCAAGTCCTCACCACCTCCCTTTACAAATTCCAGAAATGGGGGCCTTGCTGAGCAGCAAAACTCAGGGATGGGATTTCTCTCACCCAGTTTTCATGGGTCTGGGGGACCTCTCTTCCCCTCCCTGATTTAGCAAACACCCTCCCTTTGTACCTCATACCAGACACTGGCCTCTGTCTTTCCCAATGTCATAGCTTAGTGTCTCCACATGAGGTGGGAAACCTTGTTGGCAGGTGCTTTGAGAGCATGTGCTGAAGCAAAGGGCAGGGAGGAAGCAGGAGGCCAGGATATCAGGGCAAGAACTGGTATCCCTGAAGACAGAACAGCCTCCCCTGATCCTGGAGACCCCCGGAGCAGGAAAAGCCCTACCGAGCTGTCCCACCTGCAGGCAACAAGTCGGCATTTAGTGCCTCTGTGCCCATCAGTCAATGGCCTCAGCCTGGGGTGGGTGGAGCCGAGCTCCCATCCAGCCAGGGCAAGATCTGCCAAGGGGGGCAGCCAATGCTCACTGTGGCTGGGCATGCTTCCCTGGCAGGGAGTTACCTGGGCAGGCTACATGGGCTTCCACCTGTACGTTTTTAAGTTCATATAAACGCCCAAAGGCCGGTGGACATCAAGCATCCTCTGCTTCCCGCTGAGAAAGCCCCTGGGTGGTGTGGGGAGGAAATATGAGAGGGCAGTCCTGCTCCAGTGAAGCCCCAGAGAAATCTGTAGCCCAAATGGGTATCTCAAATCTCACGCATTAGAAGCCAGTGTTCAATAAATGTTAGTTCCTAGCTACAGGCGTGTAGGCTACAGCAGGGAATGAAGAGGCCTGGGCTCCCCACCCGCTCTCCCAACCCAAAGCCAACCCTGCGGGTTCGGCAGCCTTGTCCGCTCAGCTACCCATGGGGTGCTCAGCCCAGAGAACAGGATCGAGAAGACCCCTTTTCCCTGCAGCGCCTCTGCTCTGCAACAGACTCTTTTACAAGCAGCAGGAGAGCCCGGAGCTATAGATTTTATAGCCTTAGGAAGTTCCATTCAAGTGGCGCTGTTCTCACAGCATTTCTTCATTACTATTTTTACTTGTGGAAAGAAAATCAAGCATGCCTAAAATACACTAAGAGCACCTGTTTCATAAACGTGTTTCATTCCACTGATTAAAGAAAAATGAACTTCAGAAAATGAAGAACCCTTTTAAAATCTGGATTCATCCCGAATAGGAATTCTACACATCATGCAATTATTAGATAACTTAAATAGTCTGAAATTCTAATTTTTATAACATTATCACAATCTGGTATGTGTCACAGGTCAACCCTGGAAGACATTCATGGGTCCACTTGGGGGTGGGGCGGGGGTCCTCATAACAGAGAGTTCAAGTGGAGTGTGGCAGACGCTGAAAGAATTCCTTCCAAAGCCTGCCCCAGAGGGAGTCTAACCCAATGGGAGGGCCTGACCTCTTACCTGCAGCCATGTCAGAGAGGCAGCCAGGAGGGCCCAGGCACTGTTTTGTTCAAGGTTTATCTCCCTGTATCCAGAGCTCTGAGACTGCGCTGGGGTCCAGCATGCATGTGCCTGGCCCTCTCTTGGTCCCTGCCATGGCCAAACCCCTAGATGCAGGAAGCCCCCAGCCCTGCTGCCTTGGCCATGTGCTCCTTATCTGACTGGAACCCCTCTCTTCATAGTCTTGCCCCTCCAATCCAGCAGAACACACTTTCTAGCACATGGCTTTGTCAAGCGTGCAACTTTCTGCTTAAAACTCTCTCCTGGCTCTGCTTGCTCCTAAGACAGAATCCAGATATGTTAGGCTGGCTGCCAGACCCTTCAGGGTGGATGCTTCCATGCCAACCCTGTGAATGGTCCTCTCTAGAGACTGCAGGTACATGTTGTGTACACGTGTGTATGTACACACGTGTACACAGGCTCATGCATGCACACATGCACAGCTTCCTACTGCCAGTCTGTGCCTGTGCTGTTCCTCCGCACAGGTCCTTTTTCTTCTCTGCTCTTTCATTCATTCATTATTCCTGCAACCCCATTACTGCTGCAGGGCTGGGCCTCTATAGACCCCTCCCCTGAAAACTCCTCCCATGTCCCCTTGAGGGAATGTGTTCTCTTTCTGGGTCCACGAGGGGGCGTAGTTCCAAGGGCAAGAACTTCCCAGCACTATGCCCCCCTCCCATCTCTCTCCATCTGGGAGATTTAACCGTCTCTGTTTTAATTTTCGTGGGCATGGGAAGAATCAAAAGTCAATCACTCCAGTGGAAGTTCTTAGGAACTCCTTTCATTGGCCAGAGGAACTTGGGGAGGTGGGAATTTCTCCCAGGATAAATTTCCCTGCTCCTTCACCCACACTGGATCTCCAGCTCCCTGGAATCCCCTCCCACATAGTGGGAGCCCTCTTTCCCCTCCTGGTTTTCCCCGTCTGGGAACCCTTCTCACTCAGTGTGAGAGCGACTTTTCTTTCTCTCACTCAGTGTGAGCTAGCTGTTTCTTTCTCTCTCCTTCTCCTTTTTCTCTATTTAAATAAATCACTTGCTCCAAACACTTTTTACTTTATAAGCACACTGTCCTGTGGTCCCCTCTCCCATTCTTGAGAGAGTGATAGACCAAGAACCTGGAGAAACATCCTCGCAGGGGAGCTGAGGGGTCCCCTGAACCCCAACACCTTCTCTGCTCCACAGCCCTGCCTATCTTTGGGGCAAGAGCCCTGCAGAGAGCATAGTGTCCGCAGTATGGGACAGGAGAGGATTTGAAGTGTGCACATGAATGAGCACTTCCTTCTTGGGTAGTCAGGCCTTCAGTTTTTGTTATCTTCAATTTGTAGCAAGCTATACTGGTTCTCCTTTCTAAAAACAACTTATTTTTTTCATTTTAAGAAAAATAGTGCAAATGATATTGGATGTGCCCAAAGTCCTTCAGGTGGTGGGAGAAAGGCTGGTTTTCAGACACACGGCCCCAGCAGTACCTACTCTATCTTGCATGTAAACCTTTCCGCTGTAGCTTTTCCTAGTCTGTTGTTCCCTCTGGACCAGGGGCTCCTGGGGAGCAGAAACAGCTCTTGGCCATCCCTCTGTCCCCGAGGCCTGTGATGCCCAGCACTCCGTGCACTGCATACTCAGTTCCTGCCTGAGCTGGGCCTGGTGTGCTCCGCAGCCTCCTGCTGGGCCTGGGTGTGCATCTGGCCTGGCCCAAAAGTGACTTCCTCATTGCCTGTGGTCTGGTCCTGGCCCCTGGATGACAGCCAACCAGGGAACAGTGTGTTTACCTGCCTGCATCTGGCTGTGGTCCTGCCTCACATTCTCAGGACTCCACTGCTGTCCTTGGTTCTCCTGGGAAGCTCTGCAGTTCCTGATTCAGGGCCCAGCCGTGGAACCTGGAAGACAGAGCCCACTCACAGGTTTATGAATGTACCTGAAAGTCCCTGGCATGTTCTCTTCTGGAAAAGGGTGCCCTGTGATGCTTACTTTCAAGTGGCTTGTCCAGGATCAAAAAAAGGTTAATTGGGATTGCTATGTATTCTCCACTGTCATTCAGCAGCTCCCTTACATGGGCCAGATCAGCTGGTCCCCAGGGCAGGGGACTTGGGCTTGTATCTCTCTGTGCCATGCACAGCTCCTGCAGCACCCAGAAAGGAGGCTGAGTTGCTCAAGGCTCCAATTAATTCACTCCTTCCTTCCTTTCTTTAGGGTAAAGGAATTATTCACTCAACAAACATATTAACTCATTTCCTAGATTCCAGTTTCTTTCCTCCACAGTCTGTCTTCCCCACTGCCACCAGCTGAGCTTCCTAAGGCATCGTTTCAGATTGTGCTACTCCTTGGGCTTGGCGATCTCAGCCCCCAACCCTCTGGCCCCATATCCTGCCACTCACTGTCCACCCACCCCCATTCTCCAGTCCCAGGCACTGAGCACTTTGCCATCACGGACGGTTCCTTCTGCCTGGAATGATGTGTTTCCATCACATCCGACCTTGCCCCAGAGGTCACCTCTTGGTCCACTTTCCCCATTTCCTCCAGCTGGGAGGAATCTCTCTTTCTTCTGGACACCCTTAAGCCTGCAGTTACATCTGAGGGGGAAAGGTGTGGGTTTGTGTGTTGGAGCTCCCCCCCTTTTTTTTTTTGAGACGGAGTTTCGCTGTTGTTACTAGACTGGAGTGCAATGGCTCGATCTCGGCTCACCGCAACCTCTGCCTCCTGGGTTCAGGCAATTCTCCTGCCTCAGCCTCCTGAGTAGCTGGGATTACAGGCACGCGCCACCATGCCCAGCTAATTTTTTGTATCTTTAGTAGAGACGGGGTTTCACCGTGTTGACCGGGATGGTCTCGATGTCTTGACCTCGTGATCCACCCGCCTCGGCCTCCCAAAGTGCTGGGATTACAGGCGTGAGCCACCACGCCTGGCCAGAAGCCCCTTGAATGACATCTCCAGAGCCTGTCCCCAGTGTGCCTTCTGAGGTATCAGCGGAGCCTTGAAATGCATGGAAGGTCTGGCTCACAGTAGGCACTCATCCAGACTCTTTGGTGGTAACTGGGAAGCTTGGCATGTTCACAGGGGGTAAAGGAATCAGGCTCCAAAGAAGAAGCTGCAGCAACCGTGGTTTGAACCTTCAGATAGTGACTGCCAGACCCCGGAGTACGGCCAGTTTCCAGCTCTGTGGCCCCCATCTTGTCCTTAGCCTTTGGGATAGCTCTGGGGGAGGATGTATGACAGACGGCAGCCTCGCAGCTCCTGTGCAGGAGATTGCAAAAAGTCAGCAAGGAGAAATGCCAGCCATGTTTACTGAGCACCTATGATGCACCAGTGCATTCTTTTTTGTTGAATCTTTCCAACCATCCTGCAAGGCAAGGATTAGTTCAGAACTGGAAACTGAGGCTGAGATAGGTTAACGCCCTCATTTAAGGTGTTATGATTAGGAGGTGGCTGAACCTGGAGCCTGCTGACATCTGTTTGACCCAAGCCCTGCAATCTTACATAGTCATGGCTTTTTTCTAATGTTAGTGCATCAACTCAGTTCAAATTGTTTTTTTTTAAAAGGTCATGCGTGGCTCATATAACTGAAAAGTCCAGAGAAGAGGGTATCTCATTCCTTCAGGTCCATCAGAAACTCTAAACTTGAGTCAATGAATGGGTCCCTGAATTAAGTGCTGGGCCAAGAACAATGGCATTCACTGATTGCTGGGATCTGGGTCATGAGATAATCCCCAGTGAGCAGTGGGGAGGGTCTGTCCTTCCTGAACTTTACGTACTGGGAGTAGGGGAGGGTGGATATATTAGCTTCCTGGAGCTTCTAGAATAGACTATCACAGACTAGGAGGCTTAAACGACAGAAATGATTTTCTCACAGTTCTGGAGGCTGGAGGTCTGAGATCAAGTTGTGGGCAGGTCTGGTTTCCTCTGAGGCCTCTCTCCTTGGCTTGTAGATGGCCATCTTCTCCTCACATGGTCTGTATGTGCGTGCATCCCTGGTGTTTCTGTGTGATTACAAAATTTCCTCTTCTTTTTCATTTGTAGAGACAGGGTCTCACCTGGCCTCAAGTGATCCTCCCACCCTGGCCTCCCGAAGTGCTTGGATTACAATTGTGAGCCACCATGCCCAGCCCTAAATTTCCTCTGCTTTGTAAGGACATCAGTCAGATTGGATTAGGCCTCATAAAACGACCTCATTTTACCTTAATGACCTCTTTCAAGGCCCTATCTCCAAAATACAGTCACACTCTCAGGTACTGGGGATTAGGACTTTAACATATGAATTTTGGGGGGACATCGTTCAGCCCATAACAGTGGATCCCCAAAGAACAATCAGGATGATGTCACCCAAAAGAGGAGTGAGTGGGGACACACAGTAGGAGTAGACAGCCACTGTAATTCACGGAGCTCAGAACAGTAGCAATGGTGAGTGCTCCCAACCAGAGATAGGAAGGAACACTTCTGCCTAAGTTTAAAAGGAACCAAGAATACCACAATTTGCTGGCTAGAATAAGAGACCTCAGAGATCATCTACACCAATCCCACATGACAATCACAGCTCCCATGAAAGCACTGGCTCTGGCTTTCATGGCCTCTGGCCTCTGTATTTTTCCTTATTATGTTTCTGATTTCTTTTATGTCTGGTCACATGGAGTGTATTTGTAACAGTTTTCAGGTGTCTGTCTGCTAATTCCATCATCCTTGTCATTTCTGTATTTGTTTCTACTGACTTCTTCCCCTGGATGGGGGCCATATTTTCTGGCATCTTTGCATGGCTAGTAATTTTTGACTGGATGCTAGACATTGTGATTTTACATTGTTGAGTGCTGGATTCCAATGCATTCTTTTAAACACTGCTGGACTTTGTTCCAGAATGCAGCAAGTAACTTGAGCTCAGTTTTATTTTCTTGAGCTGGCTTTTAAGTTTTATTACTTATCAGAATAGCCTTTGGTTTAAAGCTGTGATCTTTTGGAGGACTTTGCCTGATATATTGTGAGGTGTTTCCACGCGAGCTGGAGGGAACATTAAGTACTCCATGAGCTTTCTGAATTATTCCAGGCCTGGTGTACTCTGGTATTCTTTCTGCTGCCAGCCTCATGGAGCTTTACAGCCTCCACAGATGCAGAAATCAGCATTCAGACAGAGACTCAGGGTGGCCCTTCTGCAGAACTCTGCTGTTCTCTCTTTGGGTGGGCAGGTCCCTCATCCTGGATACTCTGACTGGCAAATCTTAGTGACTTGGATTCTCTAAACTCCATTATCTGCTCCCACTTCTGAGTTCAGTTGAGTTTTCCTTCCTGTATGCACAGCCAAAACCCACCTCCAGGAAGGAAGCTGGGCAACTGCAGGGTGCTCCTCATTTCTTTCCCTCCTTTCAGAGATCACAGTCCTGCACTGCCTGATGTCCAGCATCAGAAAACCATTGTTTCATCCATAGTCCTTACCTGGGTTAAGCTCTGCTACCATAATTTCATTAAGTCTTCACCACACCTTAGAAGTCAGACTATCTTAAAAATGAGGAAGCTTCACCAGTCAGAATGGCAATTATTAAAAAGTCAAGAAACAACAGATGCTGGTGTGGCTGTGGAGAAATAGGAACTTTTACACTGTTGGTGGGAGTGTAAATTAGTTCACCCATTGTGGAAGACAGCCTGGTGATTCCTCAAGGATCTAGAACCAAAAAGTGCCATTTGACCCAGTAATCCCATTACTGGGTATATACTCAAAAGAACACAAATCATTTTACTATAAAGACACATGTACACATATGTTTATTGCAGCACTATTTACAATAGCAAAGACATGGAACCAACCCAAATGCTTATCAATGAAAGACTGGATAAAGAAAATGTGGTGCATATACACCATGGAATACTATGCAGCCATAAAAAAGAATGAGATCATGTCCTCTGCAGGGACATGAATGAAACTGGAAGCCACCATCCTCAACAA
The DNA here is from genome assembly GCA_031835075.1 of Saguinus oedipus. Lineage (NCBI taxonomy): Eukaryota > Metazoa > Chordata > Mammalia > Primates > Cebidae > Saguinus > Saguinus oedipus. The sequence continues at coordinate 132,605,472 of CM063179.1, forward strand.
ACTAACACAAAAAGAGAAAACCAAACACCACATTCTCACTCGTAAGTGGGAGTAGAGCAATAAGATGGACATGGGGGGTGGGCAGAGGGATTGAAAACACACCAGGGACTGTCGGGCGTGGGAGCCAAGGGGAGGGAGAGCATTAAAACAAATACCTAATGCGTGCAGAGCTTCAAATCTAGATGACGAATTGGCAGATGCAGCAAACCACCATGGCACATGCATACTGATGTAACAAACCTGCACATGCTGCACCTGTATACTGGAACTTGAAGGAAAATTAAAAAAATGAAAAAAAAGAGAGAAAAGAAAATGTAGAGTGGCTAGGTAACTGTCTCAGAGTCAGACAGCTGCCAAGGTCTTGATCACATCTGTTTGTATGAACTCTCCCTGGCACTGTCCTGGACCCCGAGTCCCAGAGGTGGGAGGTCTGAGAGCATCCAGGCTCCAGGGACAAGGCCGGGCAACCAATATCCAGGCCTCCTCCCACTTCGGAATTCTCCTGCAGACGTCCTGGCCCCCAGTTCCAAAGCTCATTTCTTTGTGTACCCAGTATGGGAAGGACTGCTCTGTCTGCATGTAGAGTCACCACCACATTTGCTCATAAGGCACACTGATGCAGCACACAGCGTTCTCTATTTAATAGCATATTTGCTTGACGAAACTGATTGAAATTTAACACCTAAGGTCCGCCTTAATGATCTTCTTGGAGAATGGTGAGCACTGCACCTGGAGTGTGGAGGCAGAGTCCAGGTGATTAGAGTGAAGCCAGTCACGGTGACTGCTTCTCAACTGATTTTTCGATCGCAAGCTCCTCCTTCCCCCACTTAAACTTTATTTTACAAAAAATGTCAAACATGGAGAAAAATGTATAAAGATGATACACTCATAGACCCATGCCTAGAATGAGCAATTTTTCTTCATCTCGTTTATTCCTGTAGTATTTTAAAGTAAATAAGAAACACAATGACGGTTCACTTCTAAATACTCCAGCACCATCTCTAAAATGTATAGATCTTTCCCCACCTAACCATGAGAACAACTATTATTACACTTAACAAAATAAAAAAGTTTTTAAAAATATCATCTAATACCAGCCCACAGTTCAAACTACCTCTTATCCTTGACATTTTTTAGTGTTGGATAATTAAAAGCAAGTTTCCAATCAAGGACAACACAATGCATTTAAATGTTGTATTTCTTACATCTTTTAAAATCTAGAACAGTTCCTCTCCACTAGCCCCTTCTTGCTCTATAATATTGACTACTGAAGGGACCAGACTACTACCTGAAAGAATATCCCACCTTCTGACTTCGTTTCACTCTTTCTTTTTTTTTTTTTGAGATGCAGTTTCATTCTTGTTGTGCAGGCTGGAGTGCAATGGCATGCTCTCTGCATCTCCTGCCTCAGCCTCCTGAGTTGCTGGAATTACAGTTGCCTGCCACCACGCCCAGATAACTTTTGTATTTTCAGTAGAGAGGGGGTTTCACCACGTTGGCCAGACTAGTCTCGAACTCCTGACTTCAGGTGATCTGCCCATCTCTGCCTTGCAAAGTGCTGGGATTACAGGCATGAGCCACTGTGCCTGGCCTGTTTCGCTGTATTTCTTAATAATGTTCCTCAACCTCTTCTATTTCCTGAAAGTTATTCCTCAATCTCTTCCATTTCCTATAAACTGGAAGTTGGGTCTAAAGTCTTGAATACACACTTTTGGGCTGTGTGGCACTGTGCATTGTGACCACATGCCTGGTCATCCGATATGATGCCCAGATCTGCCACTGGAACCAAGAGGCAGTGGGCCTAGGCCTTGCTGCAAGACGGCGTTCCTCCCCTTTCAAAGGACAAGCAATCTGCAGTCAGGCCCCTTTTCCTGCATAAAATCTCCACATCCCTGCTCCGTTCTCATCAGTCCTTCTCAACCAAGAAACATGCCCCACTGACTCACTGTGCCTCCTGGTACCTCCACCAGGCAAGATTTTGGTGAGGTTACCTCTTGAATGTGCAGTGGAAATGTGTGAAATTTTTTTGAATTAAAAAAATTAAGACTGTAATTTTCAAGATTTCAAACTTTAAAACTGTAATACTGATGATATTCTTCATGGCTCCAAAGCAAGATTCTGTGGTATCTTGGAGGAGGGGGGTCACTGCTCTGAAATCCCAGTGATGGGCAGCACTTCATTCCTGGGCTGGCCACACCCATAAGCATGACAGAGCCCCAAGTCCTGCATGATGCCTGGGAGGGCAACTGACCTGTGGCCCAGCCACACTGACTCAGGAGGTAAAAATACCAACGGGCCACAACCTCCAGGGCTCTTGGAATCAGAGACGAAGCCAATCCTGAGCTTATGCAACCACAGAACAGTGAGCCAGGGTCATGGCTTGATTTAGAGCCACACCGCCCGAGCAGCCTGGGGATGCTGATGAATCTTCTCAGAGTTTCAAGGACTATGGCCACAGGTACACCTCAGCTAAACTTGGGCACATGTTGCAATCAAGAGACTGAAGCCACAATGACAAAAACCCAGCCCGTGGTCCACCTGGAGTCGGTTTTGTTTGTTTGCTTCTTTGTCTTTTGAGATGGAGTCTCACTCTGTTGCCCAGGCTGGAGCGCAGCGGCGCAATCTCGGTTCACTGCAACCTTTGCCTCCTGGTTTCAAGCAATTCTCCTTCCTCAGCCTCCTGAGAAGCTAAGACTAAAGGCGTGCGCCACCACACCCAGCTATTTTTTGTATTTTTAGTGGAGAAAGGGTTTCTACTAAAACTCTGTTTGGTCAGGCTGGCCTCGAGCTCCTGACCTCAAGCGATCCTCCTGCCTCACTCTCCCAAAACGCTAGGATTACAGGCATGAGCCACCATGCCTGGCCCCAACTGGAGTTTTAAAATTCTGATTTATAAATATATTATATAACAGTCTTCCAAAAGTATGCAAATCGTGCACTACACTTACTTATGCATTCAGTGAGTCACCTTTATCTGAGCGAAAGTGGTAATTGTTCTAGCAAATGTGAGCCATGAGGTTATCAAAGAACCTGGAGGGAGGGTCAGATGAGGAGGCACATCTGACCATCATTACGGTATCTTACACATGCAGTCACATCTCCTCCTACAATCCTAATCCTGACCTGTCAGGTTCGTATTACAACCCTTAGTTTATATGTAGTAATATCAGAACCCCAAGGGTTAGAAACAGAATGGCCAGAAACAGGAGGATGGTCACACAGCCGGCTACGGCAAGGCCAGCCTCCCACGTCTACATGACTCTTAAGCTCCTGGCCATTCATTACAGCACGCCATCTCCAATGCAGAATCACATAAACAGAATTGAAACTGGACATTAAAGAGAAGGCGAGTGTCACCAAAAGCTGTTTCCCAGGCATCTCTGCAGAATTCCAAATTCCTAGCAAGATAACTAAGGCCCTTCTTCTACCTCAGCAGCCTCAATTTATGTCACTTTGCTGTTGTTCCCTATGCTTCAGCCCTCTGGCCTCTCAGTGCTTTGAAGGAGTGGTGTTCCATCCTACCCCAGGGCCTCTGTACGTGCTCTTCCTATTCCACTTCACCTAGCTGGTTTCTGCTTAATCTTAAAGTCTGGGTTTACCTTCTTTTTTTTTTTTTTTTTTGAGACACAGTCTAACTCTGTCACCAGGCAGGAGTGCAGTGGTGTGATATGTTGGCTCACCACAACCCCCCCTCCCAGATTAAAGGGATTCTCCTGCCTCAGCCTCCTGAGTAGCTGAGATTACAGGCACGTGCCACCACACCTGGCTAATTTTTTGTATTTTTTTTTTTTTTTTGAGACGGAGTTTGGCTGTTATTACCCAGACTAGAGTACAATGGCATGATCTCGGCTCACCGCAACCTCCGCCTTCTGAGTTCAAGCAATTCTCCTGCCTCAGCCTCCCAAGTAGCTGGGACTACAGGCACGCGTCACCAAGCCCAGATAATTTTTGTATTTTTAGTAGAGACGGGGTTTCACCTTGTTGACCAGGATGGTCTCGATCTCTTGACCTCGTGATTCACCCGCCTCGGCCTCCCAAAGTGCTGGGATTATAGGCGTGAGCCACCCCACCCGGCCATCTGGGTTTATCTTATTTCCTCAAGGGAGCCCTCCCTGCTCTGGAGCAGGTCAGGCCACCATGTCCTTTACCATAAAGCATCCTACTTCTCCTGGACAGCACCTTCACAGATGCTTCTCCTTCAAGGGGTCAGAGCCACCAGGCTGCTACTATGGCGCCTGAGGCCCTGAGGTTTCTGGTTTCCACAAAAAGCTTCAAGTGCATGCTGTGTGTGTGTGAGCCTGGCCACTTCCCCTGTGGGATTTCAGTTCCTTATCAGTAAAACAGTGCCAGTGGCTTACCATGAAAGTGGGGTGGGGTTGACTTAATCAGAATGCTCAGGTCCCACGTTATCCTCTTGAAACGCGGCAGGTTCCCTCTAACCCACAAAAATTGAAAAGCTCCTCTGCCATTCCCAAATGCTTACTTCATCTGCATTCTGGGTGTTCCCTAGGGCAGGTGACAGGCATTCTCTACGGAAAGACAGTGGCCCACCTGGCCCTTCCCACAGAGCCTGCAGGTGTCCCAGTCCTGGCCCTTCCCACACACCCTGCGGGAGTCCCAGTCCTGCTATTCAGCACCACAGAGCCTTCTTCTTTTTCTTACCTTCGTTCCTCCAATGGAAGGAGGCCTGAGACCTACTGCAGTTGTCTCTGTGTCTTGGGAGAGAAGATTCTCCAGTAATGTACCATGAGAGAATACATCCACTTAATGTGCCATGAAACCAAATTTATTCCATTTAAAGGGCCGCCTTCATTCGGAGGCTTTGCCCATTTCTTGGTTTTAGCCTCTTTTCAGAAATTGCCATAAAAATAAATAGGTGTGTGTTGCTTTAACTTTTTCCTTGGAGAAATCTGAACCCTCTACCTTTTACTGGCATGGGAAACACCAAAGCCTGAGAAGAACTCCCACCAGGGGCGAGGATGCCGTTCCTGAGTCCCACGCGTGGCCTGGGCCTTCCTGTCCCTGCTTCCCTCTCCCCCCCTACTTCAGCTGATCTGAGTCCCACGACTATTCTAGCACTAGCTTCTGCAAGCCCAGCTGGGCTGAGGTTTCGGCGGCTGCTTCCTCCTGGCCTCTCTGGAAAACTCCACTCATTCAAAACCCAAGCAGAAGGTCACCTGTTCGGAACGCACTCCCTAGCAGCGCTGTGCCACCTCTTTCCACCCTAGTTGCGTGTCTGGCACTTACTTACCTGTGCTGTTACCCGACGCGTCCCTTTTCCCACCTGCCAGCCGGCCGGTGCGGCGCTCCCAGCACACTCCGGCAATGGGTGGGCAGGTGCTCAGATAATGTTTGTCGAATGAATGAATGAGCCACGTGCTCAGGAGGGCCCTTCCTAGGGCCTCGGCCGGTTGGTTCGGGAGAAATCCGAGCCGGGACCTCGCACCACCAGGCTCCGGCCTAAGCCCGCGCAGGGCAAGCCGCCCGTTTCCCACACCGTGTAGAAGCCCCAGCCCGTCCCGCCCCCCAGGGCGCACTCTTCTCACGGCGTGACCGCCGTGGGAACTCCGGGGACCCAGGAGACCCCCGCTGGGTTGCCAGGGTGCGGGGCGCGCGGGGGCCGAGGAAAGGGCGCCCTGGCGGCCGCGGGATCCGGGCTGAGGGTCCGAGCCGAGGGCGGGAGCAGAGTCCAAGGCCGTCCCGCCTCCCGCCAGCGCTCCCGGCCTTTCCCATCCGGCCCGCGACGCTCCGCCCGCCCCGTCCCACATGACGCCGCCTCCGCCGCAAACTTTTTCCTCCCCATCCTGTCGCGGCTCGAAAGGAATGGAAAATGGCGGCCTAGACGCGGAGTTTCCTGCCCGACCCGCGGCAGCTCCGGCGGCGCCATGACGCGCTGGGTGCCCACCAAGCGCGAGGAGAAGTACGGCGTGGGTGAGCAGCGCCGCCACCGCGCCTCTCGCCCCAAGCCCGGGCTCCGGAAGGGGGGGCGGGAGCACCGGGCGCCTGTTGCTGCCGCCCCGAGCGGCCGCTGGGCCGGGAAGAGGCGCTTCCGCCCGCGCCCGCGCTGCTGTCGCCCGCGCGCAGTGCCCGGCGCCCCCGGCCGTCCCGATTTTTCGAGCCCCCGGCCGCGCCCGTTCCAGGCCCGGGGATCCGGGCCCGGGACCCGCGCGGGTGGGGTGGGAATGGGGTCGGGCGCGTCCCTCCCCAGGGGATCCCCTCCGACGCCCGCTCCTCAGGACCCCCGCGGCGGAGCCCCCCGGGCGGCCCGGACTCCCTAGCTTCGGCCGCTGCCACCGGCGCGTCTGGGCCCGTCAGGGAAGCCCGGGGGTCACTGTCCCCCGGTGGCTTCTGCTTCTTGGATGAACTTGCGTCCCGCGTCCGGGCACTGGGTGGGCGGGCTCAGGTCGGCGCGGTCCGAGCGGAGAATTCCGCCCTTTCCCGGCGGGGAGGAGCGCGCGCGACCCGGGCGGCCGGCGCCCCGAGCCCCTCGGCGGTCTTGCCGGGGACCGTGTGGGACCTCGCAGAGAAGGCCCGGCGGCCCCGGGCCCGGAGACCCGTCCGGGAGAGGGGGGGCCTTGTTTTTCGCTCCGCGGCTCTTTGTCGCTTCCAAGGGGGATGGAGGGAGTCGGGTTGCAAGTTTACATTTCGGACCCAAGTGTGCATTCCAGAGAGGGAGGTCTTCTCATGTGGTGGAACAGACGGACCCTTTCTCCTGGGACCCGCATCCCGCGCCCTGGGCACCCGCCGCCGAGGCCTGTGGACGCCCACCTCCTCCCGACCTGCGTGCCTGGTCTCTGGCCCGGCGGTGGCTGCTGTCCTGCTTTCTGGGGTCCGGGATCTTTCCAGCTGGTTTTCAGCCTTGCTTTCCCTGTCCCACAATCCACAGGCTTCCTTGACCTCCTGCCTCCTCCAGGCTACTCGGCCAGACTGGGAAAATCTTTGGTGGTCTCGCCTCCCACAGGCTGAGTCCTCCGAGGACACCGTCTCAGCAGCAGCCCTGCGCCCGTTCTGTGCCTGGCCAGTGCATGGCCTGCACTGGCGGTGACAGTGATTTGCCCGTCCCTCTGCTGATGTGGTTCGAATCCTGGCCCTCTCACTTTTGGGAAGCGTCCTGGCAGCTCTTGTCCCCGGGACGCTCTCCTTTCTGTGAACAGTCGCTTCTCACGGCAAAGTGTCAGTGACTTAAAATGGGCCCTGACCGAGGAGCCGACTGGACAGTGGCCATGGGGACAGTCCTGGGACAGCCCTGGGTCCCACCAGGCCTGCGCTTGGCTTGTTCCACATGCAGGGAGGCATAGGGGGCCTCCTTGCTTCAGGACTATTATGGCTGAGCTCCCTCCCCATCGCCCCATTTTGCAGATGAGATAATGGAGGCTCAGACACATTCACAGAAGTGCAGGAGAGCTCGTCTGTCTGACTGCAGACTCAGGGTGTAACCGGAACCCTGTGCACCACTGAATGGATTCATTCTGGGGCACTTGGCACATGCCTTCAGTCTGCATCAGAGGAGGGAGGTTTGGGGTGGAGATTCCTGCTGAGAATACTTGGGGTGTGGCAGCAGTGGGGGTCCCTGTGGTGGAGAGCCTCCTGGGGGAGTGTGTAGAGGAGAGAGCTGAGGACTGACTCCCAGGGAACCTAGCACCAGCATGCAGACAGGGAGGAGGAGCTGGACAGGTGGGAGAGGCAGGAGGCTAGCAGAGGAGCAGGCATCCCATGGCCCTGGCCTGCTGGGGAAGCAACTCAAGTGCCCATGGCCAGGGTGCAGTGGTGGCCATTGGCATGCAGTGGAGGCATCGGGATGCAGTGGTGGCCATCAGGATGCGGTGGGGGCCATCGGGGTGCAGTGGGGACTATGAGGGTGCAGTCGGGGCCATCGGGGTGCAGTGAGGTCTATGAGGGTACAGTGGGGGCCATCGGGGTGCAGTGGGGGCCATCGGGGTGCAGTGAGGGCTATGAGGGTGTGGTGATGGCCATCGGGGTGCAGTGAGGGCTATGAGGGTGTGGTGATGGCCATCGGGGTGCAATGGGGGCTATGAGGGTGCAGTGGGGGCCATCGGGGTGCAGTGGGGGCTATGAGGGTACAGTGAGGGCCATTGGGGTGCAGTGGGGGCTATGAGGTTGCAGTGGGGGCTATCAGGATGCGGTGGGGGCCATTGGGGTGCAGTGGGGGCTATGAGGGTGCCGTGGGGGCCATCGGGGTGCAGTGGAGGCCATCGGGGTGCAGTGAGGTCTATGAGGGTGCAGTGAGGACCATTGGGGTGCAGTGGGTGCCATCGGGGTGCAGTGGGGGCCATTGGGATGCAGTGGGGGCCATTGGGGTGCAGTGGGGGTTATGAGTGTGCGGTGATGGCCATCGGGGTGCAGTGGGGGCTATGAGGTTGCAGTGGGGGCCATCAGGGTTGCGGTAGGGACCATCACTGCTCCCGTTCTACAAAGGCAAGGAAGAGGTGGGTTGCTTGCCTGAGCTCACATCACTAGTAAGTAGTGCCTCCTGAATGTGAAGTGTGGCCACGCTGGGTTCAGTTGCCATGGTGTCCTATCCTTGCCTGCAGATGGGGATGGCTTCTCTTTGGGACACTACATTTTAAAGGAGACCTTTTCTTCTTTCATCTGCTCCCAGGGCGACCTGGATGGTGTCAGTGAGGATCCATCCTATAGTGTAGCCGGATGGTCTGGAGAAGACCAAAAAGAACAGGAGAGCAGGGTCTCCTTGAGGAGGGGGCTGTGAGCCCTTGAGTCTCATAACTTCCAGAAGCTTCACCAGCACTCATGGTAGTGACTTCTAACATCACCTCTTTTGCTAATACTTTGGTTTTAAGAAAACTCCATGCTCAATTAAGAAAAAGTAAATTTTAAAAACTTAAGAAAACTTTGTGTTGGAAAATTTTAAAAGGCAAAAAGTATGTGGGATGGTTTTGCCAGAAAATTCTAGGAAAGATGTGAAGGGTTGAAGGTAAAGGAGAGACTGCTCTGCTTCCCCTCGCTGGGTGGAGATGACGGCTCACTGGGTAGACCTTAGTGAGACAGCATCACTCCGGCAGCATCCAGAGGCACTTTAACCAGAGTCCCCCATCAGGAAGGGTGGGAGGGGAGCTGAGCATGAGTACACTGGGGCCATCCCAGGCTTGCCACTTGTCTGGAAGTATGCAGTGAGATTTTAGTGGTTCTCATGGAGGGTGCTGAGTGGAAAGGATGTAGGTGCTGGGATGTAGGGATTTATTTCCAGTAGGTGATTGGCTGTTTCTATAAGGGAAAATTACTGGAGAACCCTACCCCCATACCAACCCCAGCATTTTTTCCAGAGCCTAACAACAGGGCTGTGTTTCCCTGGAGGCGCTCTGGTGGCTCTGTGGGTGGACCACACTTCCACTTCGGCCACTTGGCCCATGAATGAATCACGAGGGGAAAGAAAATGATAAAACTCCATCTCATTTGGAAACATGAATCACAGCTCATTGTTTGCAAGTACTTGGAATCTGTTTGAAGCATTGTTTGTAAACTTCAGTTGTATATTTATTTTGTAAACTTGGGAAAGAAGTAAACAGCTGATCTGAGGCCCCTTCTGCAAAGGCAGGAAATGCTGGTTCCTCTGGATTCATTCCACTGGGGGGCTGCCTGTGAAATTTACCAGCCCATGTTTCCCCCTTGGCCTTGAGTTGGTAGGTCATGTTTAGGGGCCTGGCTTATTAACACCGGCATAAACCTTGACTTAGCTGTGACACTGGCCAGGTGATCTTTTCCTACACAGCCTAGTGGGCAGTCTTATGTCCCAGTGTCAATAAAATTATGTTTCTATGGATCCTGTTCCTAAGATTAGGTGAACGACGCAGCATGTTCTAGAATCATACATGAGGATCAAATGCTCACTCACATCTCAAGGATGGTGTTGAAAGCAGAATAATGGTCCCAACAAGGCCGGGCGCGGTGGCTCAAGCCTGTAATCCCAGCACTTTGGGAGGCCGAGGCGGGTGGATCACAAGGTCAAGATATCGAGACCATCCTTGTCGACATGGTGAAACCCCGTCTCTACTAAAGATACAAAAAATTAGCTGGACACGGTGGTGCGTGCCTGTAATCCCAGCTACTCAGGAGGCTGAGGCAGGAGAATTGCCTGAACCCAGGAGGCGGAGGTTGCGGTGAGCCGAGATTGCGCCATTGCACTCCAGCCTGGGTAACAAGAGTGAAACTCCGTCTCAAAAAAAATAATGGTCCCAACAAAGGTCCATGCCCTAATCGCCAGACTCTGTGAATTTGATACGTTACATGGCAAAAGGGACTTTGCAGATGTGATTAAGGTTACCTGGAGTTGGGAGATGGGAGATGATTATTCTGGACCATCCACATGGGCACAGGGAACTTTGGCTGGTTATGAAACAGGCATTCAGAAGAGAGATTCCAAGCCTGTGTTTGGAGGCACAGTTGCTGGCCCTGTGATGTAGGGGCTCACTTGCAAGGACCAGAGAGAGGCCTCAGGGAGCTATGGGAGGCCCCTAGCTGATGACCAGCAGGGGAACCTCAGTCCTACAATCACAAAGAATTGGATTCTGCCAACACCATGAATGAGCTTGGAAACAGATTTCCTCCCAGGGCCTCCTACTAAGAGCTCAGCCAGCCAACACCTTGATTTTGAGATCCTGAGCCGCTGGGCATCTGGCCTGTGCAACCAAGAAAATAAACTTGTGTGGTTTTAAGCTGCTTAGATTGTGGTAATTGGTTATGGCAACAGTGGAAATCCAGCACAGATGATGGGAGAGAAGCTTGCAGGTGAGGGTCTTTGCACTCCTGAGATTGGTTACTAAGGTCCTTGACGGTAGCGAACCCTCGCTTTGGCTACTTCCAGGTACAGCTCTCAAATGGGACGGGGCATTGGCGCTACAGACATGTGTTACCTGGCTTCTGTTCGTCATAGGACCCTTGAGCAAATTACGAGGACTTTCTCAGCCTTGGTTTTTGTATCTGTGAAGTGGAACCTAGCCTGCTAGCTGCCGAGTCGTGAGGACTCGCTGAGACAATGTTGGCAGATAATTTAGCACTGTCTTCACGATATGCCAAGCACTCAATGAAGCGTTGCTTTTATTAACTTTTTTATTTAATAAAGCACCAGGTTTAGAAACATAGTGATAAGTGACTTCCTGTGTGTATTTAACAGGTTGCCAGAAAAATGCTTTTCTTCAAAAGTTGATTTCTTGATGATGTTTTAGTTTCTAATTGTGGTAGAAGTCACATTTGCTCAGTGTGGGGAGCCTGGCTTGTATGCGTTCACATTAGCTCTGAGCGATGATAATTGCTAGGAATTGTGTAATTGCCAAATAAATTTGGGATCGTGGGAGTTGAAGAGCGATCTTTTTTGTTATCCAGAGTAGCAAGCAAGCTGCTACTTTGGGGAAGGAAAATTAGATTTGATCATAAGTAAATAGAAATGCAGACATTTTCATTCACTGGAGTTGTGGCAAAACCAAATCAGGGCATGTTATATTTCTACAAACCTGATTTTACTTTGGAAACATAAAACATATTTATTTCTGTGCCATTGTTTGCCTAGAATAGTAGACATCTGATCACGATTGTCTTAGTGTATGTCAGTACTTCTGTCTCATGTTCTTTTATCACCTCTGTGGATGCAGCTAGTGGAATGGGGAGCAAGAAATCGGCCAGGTGGTGTCCTTTGCTGGTTGTGGCACTGCCGCCCCTGGGCCTGCGCTGTGGCGAGTGCATGCTTGTACGCTGTCCCTCTCTTCTTCCCTCCCTCCTTTTCCTTTTTTTCTTTCCTTCTTTTCAATCTGTACTTTGTATTTTCAGATGATTGCATTAAACTTTGTATTTTCAGAAATTCTAGCTACATGCAGTTGTAAAATATGATTCGGGGAGATCATGAATAGCCAGTACTAGTTACTGTTACGTCTTGTAAAGAGGCAGTGCAGCATCACAGCTGGGATGTTGACATTGTCAGTGAAGGCACAGAACATTTCCAGCACCACAAGCACCCCTCAGTTGTCCTTGTGTAGCCATGCCTCCTTTCCTCCATGCCTTTCTCCCCTCAGATCCTGGCCACCATTCACCTGCTCCATGTTTCTATAATGTTGTCATTTAAAGAGCATTCCGTTAATGAAATTGCACAGGAGGTAAGCTTTCGGGATTGGCTTCTTTCGCTTAGTATCTCTCTGGATATTCACCAGGCTGTTGCTTCTTTCTGGGTTGTTCCTTTTCATTGGTGAGTATCTTTTCATGGATATGCCCAGCTTAACTGTTCACCTGTTGAAGGACATCTGTGTTTGTCTGTGATGAATATAGCCGCTGTCAACATTCACGTACAGGTTTTAGTGTGAACCTATCTTCATTTTCTCAGCTAAATGCCCAGGAGTACGGAGGCTGAGTTGTCTGATTGTTGGATGCTTAGCTTCTTAAACTGCCAAACTTTTCTGGAGTAGCTGTGCTGGTTCACATTCCCACCAGCAGCGTATATGTGATTGTAGATTTCTCGGGATCCTTGCCGTCATTTGTCACTGTCTGTGTTGCTTGTGTAGGTGTGTAGTTGTCTCTCATGTTGGTTGGAGTTTGCATTAGCCTTGGTTTCATTTGGGAGCCAGCACTCAGATTCTGTGCTGCTGGAGTACAGGAGAAGGCGGCTGAGCCAGGGGGTGTTGGTGGGGGTGCTGGTGGGGGCGCGGTCTGAGCGGGTCCACTGAGCTATGAAATTGTCGAGTGTGTTCAGGGAAGGACTTTGATCCAGTTTGAAGAGACATCATGGAGTGGAAGGCTGACCTGACCGGGCACATCCAACGAGATGGAGACCACACCCCAGGCGGTGCTTGTCGAGATGGTCACTTTTCAAACCCTCAGTGTATCCAGAAGGCCTTCAGGGAGGAAATGAGCAGGCAACCCAAGGAGGGGTCAGAGTTTGAGTTTTAGCCCTGACAAGGCCACTTTTCATGCAGGTGACCCAGGGGGAGTGTTTGGACCTCTTGCAGCCTGGTTTCCTGTTTTTAAGCAGCAAGGTTCATGGACTTTGTCTCACTGAGGTTGGACTGATGGAAGTTCACCAGAACCAATGTACCTTAAGGCAGTTTGGAAACATTGTTCTGCAAATGGTGCATTTGCCATCAGCCACTGTTCTTAAATTTCCTTTCATTGGTATGATGGAAGTGCTTTGGGGCTGACAGTGAAATCACAGTGTGGAATTTGTGATTTCATTTCCTTTTCGTTGGTGAGTATCCTTTCATGGTCTGGATATGCCCAGCTTAACTGTTCACCTATTGGCTGGAGCTCCCCTAACAAAGGACCACAAGGCCGGTGGCTTAAACAACAGGACCTGTGTTTTCACAATTCTGCAATGCTGGAATCGAGGTGTTTTGGCGGTTGCCTTCTTCTGAGCCCTCTCTCCCTCTCTCCTTGGGTTACAGACAGCTGTCTTCATCCTGTCTTCCTTCTCTGTGTGTCAGGGTCCTCATTTCCTTTTGTAAGGATACTAGGGCCGGGCACCCGGTGGCTCACGCCTGTAACTCCAGCACTTTGGGAAGCTGAGGTTCGTGGAAAACCTGAGGTTGGGAGTTCAAGACTACCCTGGCCAATATGGTGAAACCTATCTCTACTAAAAATACAATTAGTTGGGCATGGTGGCGCATGCCTGTAATCCCGGCTACTTGGGAGCCTGAGGCAGGAGAATCACTTGAACCCGGAAGGCAGAGGTTGCTGTGAGCAGAGATTTCACCGTTGCACTCCAGCCTGAGCAACAAGAGCAAAACTCGAGCTCAAAAGAAAAAAAAAAAAAAGAAAGAACATTAGTCATGTTGGATTAGAGCCCACCCTAAAGACCGCACTTTAACTTAGTCACCTCTTTAAATACCTGGGCTCCAAATACAGTCACATCTCCAGGATGCTGACTTTCTGAGGTTAGAACGCTGACATATGGATTTAGAGGGACACAATGTGGCCCATAACGGTGTGATTTTGATAACATAAGACTTTTCACCTACAGTTTCCCCCTATCTTTAGCGGCCTTTGAATTTTTTTTTTTTTTAGACGGAGTTTCGCTCTTGTTACCTAGGCTGGAGCACAATGGCGCGATCTCGGCTCACCGCAACCTCCGCCTCCTGGGTTCAGGCAATTCTCCTTCCTCAGCCTCCTGAGTAGCTGGGATTACAGGCACGCGCCACCATGCACAGCTAATTTTTTGTATTTTTAGTAGAGACAGGGTTTCACCATGTTGACCAGGATGGTCTCGATCTCTTGACCTCGTGATCCACCCACCTCGGCCTCCCAAAGTTGAATTTTTTTTTTCTCTACAAGTCTGTGGGTCCCTGGTGCTACTGGACTTCCAGGGAGGTGAGGGGCAGAGCTTTCTGATGTACTCTGATTTGTTTCTCTATACAGACCCGAAAATTCCTTGCAATTAAATTAGTGACAGAACAATGCAATCAGGTAGTTTGGGACCCAAACAGGAACTTCAGAGAAGCCCTTTAAGTATGATCATTCTCCTGTGAGCAGAGCTCAGAGTCTTCGAGCTCAAACTGCCTGGACATCAGCTGCATTTAGCATTAGGATATTCATACATCCTGCTTGGGTTTATTTCCAGTTTCTTACCATTTATGTTTTTGTTGGGTGAGTAGGGCAGCCCGCCTCACACTGGCTCTGGTATCACAGTTGGGCAGTGATGGTGAATCCCTCGCACACTTAATGTCCCAGGACTGCGCCGCACAACTCCAGGGGCACTGTTCTCCACAGCCCACCAGGCTGGCTTCCCTCCCCCACTCATACCGTGCACAGCCTCAGTGGCCCTGGGCAGTCAGAAAAGCGTTTTAATATCAGGAGCTATTGGGACAAGGGAAGGGGGCTTGGCTTGTGACAAGTAAATGACACCGGGCTTCTTAATGATCACTGACAGACTCAGTTTTCGCCTGGCACTCTGCAGTTATCTAGGTGCTCACATGCACGTGGAAAAACGAGTATCCACACAGGTACTCCCTGTCTTCAAAAGGCAGATGGTTTCACCCCAGACAGATATCAGTCAGCTTGTTAAATTTTCATTTGGGTGCCTTGAGGAGAAACAGGTGCTTTCTCTTGGCATATAGTGTGTGCTATTGAAACAGCTCAGGTTAGGGGTCGTAGAGATCTGTCTCTGAATATCAGCCTGTGTGTTATTAGGCGTGTGACCTTGGGGGTTATTTACCTTAAGTCGGAGTCTCTTCTTTGTAAAACTGGTGATAACACCAACCTCTTTAGGCAGTTCTGAGGAGAAAGAGATAACCTAGCACAAACCGGGCCCCTGGTCTGTGTTTGATAATGTTAGTTTCTTTCATCCTTTATTGATTGCTTTGTAAGTAGAAGTCTGTGTTGCCTGGAACTGAATCTCTAGCCTAATGCAGGCTCTCCCCAGCCCTGCCACATGGCCCCCATTGCTTCTGGAGCCCCTGCGTGTTGCAAGGTACCATTTGGAATTTTATTGTTAAGTCTGAGGTTAGACCAGGGACTGTAGTTCTTATTGATTGCTGTGGGGTCCTGAAGGCACAGGATGAAGGCAGATCTCTAAATTTCTCATCAGAAAAATGTTACCTTGACTCTTAATCTAGTTACAGTTGCTGCATAGATTTAGGATTTGCTGCTGCGTTTCCGGAGGAGTGTGACGCAAAACTTATATGGCGTCTTGAGTGATTTGTTTTACTTTTAAATTTTATTTTTTTAATTTATTTTGAGATGGAGTTTTGCTCTTCTTGCCCAGGCTGGAGTGCAATGGTGCGATCTTGGCTCACTGAAACCTCCACCTCCTCAGTGCAAATGATTCTCCTTCTTCAGCCTGCTGAGTAGCTGGGACCTACAGGCGTGCACCATCACGCTGGCTAATTTTTGTATTTTTAGTAGACATGGGGTTTCACCATGTTGGCCAGGCTGGTCTCGAACTCTTGACCTCAGGTGATCCACCTGCCTTGGCCTCCCAAAGTGCTGGGATTCTAGGCATGAGCCACCGTGCCCTGCTATTTTATTTTATTTATTTATTTTTATAGACAGGATTTTGCTCTACTGGCCAGACTGGAGTGCAGTGATACGATCATAGCTCACTGCAGCCTTGAACTCCCGGGCTCAAGTTTTCCTCCCACCCTGGCCTTCTGAGTAGCTGGGACTATAGACCTAGCTAATTAAAAAAATTTTTTTTAGAGATTTGGGAGGGTCTTATTATGTTGCTCAGGTCTCAAACTCTTGACCAAAATGCAGGGATTAGAGGCATGAGATCCCACACCCAGGGGAATGATTTAACTTAATTGGTTACACTAGGTAAACTTAAATTATATAAATGTAACAGTCATGATTTCCTTTCTGACTAGGGTCAGCTAGCCGTTTGTAACAAACAGCGCCAACATTTTACTGGCTTCATACAGTACAAGTTTGTTTTTCATTTGTGTCCACATGGGCGGTGTGGAGGGTGAGCAGGGACTCTGCTCTGTCCAGCCATTGAAGGACTCTGGCTCCTTTTACCCTGCCAGTCTGCCCTCTGCGAGGCTCGTGGGCTCCCTGCCATTCAACCTGTGGATGGGGAAAGAAATGAAGATGTTGCATAGATGTTCTTTCTGGCCCCGCTGGAGGTGGCCACATCCCTTCTCACATTTTCCTGTCCTGACCTAAGTCTCTAGTAAGACCTACGGCAAGTGGGGTGGGAAATGCAGACTGACTTTGTGCCTTACAGGAAGAGGAGAATGTGGCTTTAGTGTTCTTCCCCACGTGTTCTTATTCATGCTTATCTTCCGTTACCAGGAAGAGTGTTAGTCTGGACGTTTCAGCTTTATGGTGTTTAGCACACGGGTTGTACATCCTCAGGACTTTCACCCTGGAAGTCACTTGGCAGAACAGATGTTCATGTCCCTATAAAGACATGGGAAGTGATGCCAAGGACAGACACTGCCTTTTTCCTTGGGGTGATTTTTGCTACTTATGTCCTATAGATTTCAGGATATTTTTCAGGGTGTATGAAACCCAAGAGCAATGCTGCTTCCTCAATGTCTTTTTTTTTTTTTTGAGATAGAGTTTCGCTCTTGTTGCCCAGGCTGGAGTGCAGTGGCACAATGTCAGCTCATTGCAACCTTCACTTCCCGGGTTCAAGTGATTCTTTTTTCTCAGCCTCCTAAGTAGCTGGGACTACAGGTGCGTCCTCCACACCTAGCTAATTTTTGTATTTTTCACAGAGATGGGGTTTCACCATGTGGGCCAGGCTGCTCTCAAACTCCTGACCTCAGGTGATCTGCCTCCCTAGGCACCCCAAAGTGCTGGGATTACAGGTGTAAACCACCACTCCTGGCCTCAGTGGGTCTTTTTCATATCTGTCTGGCGCTTCCTAGTCCCACCATCCAAAAATACATGTATACTCCAGGCCCCTTTCCTGTGTTATTTAATTCTTTTGGCCTCAGAAGGCTGCGTAATAAAGCTTGCTAATGAGAACTGTGTCTCTGTTTTTAAGTGTTTGTTGTCTTCATTGAATGGAATCTTTCTTTTTTTTTTTTTGAGATGGAGTCCCGCCCTGACGTCAGGCTGGAGTGCAGTGGCACAATATCGGCTCACTGTAATCTCTGCTTCCAGGGTCAAGCGATTCTCTTGCCTCAGCTTCCCAAGTAGCTGGGACTACAGGCACGTACCACCATGCCCAGCTAATTTTTGTATTTTTAGTAGAGATGGGGTTTCACCATGTTGGCGAGGATGGTCTTGATCTTTTGACCTTATGATCTTCCTGCCTCGGCCTCCCGAAATGTTGGGATTATAGACGTGAGTCACCTTGCTCAGAATGGAATCTTTATATTCTGAAATAACACTTGTCAACGCATATGTATGCAATGAAAAAGGAAAGTTAAATCAATGAGAGCAACAGTGACTTAGAAGTTAGGTGTTGGGATGCTGCGGCATGGAGTTAGGAGCACTGGATTGGGAGCCTGAGTATTCCCGTGTACAGCACTGGATTGGGAGTCTGGTATTCCCGCATACAGCGGTTACTGCTGCCTTGTCTGCCCTCCCTGAGCCTGGGGCCCTTACCTGGGGTTAGGGCATATCCTAGCACATCTGTGAGTCTCAGCTCCACCCAGGGGAGCGAGCAGGACAGTGTATGTGGAACACCTTTGAGAAGAGAAAGTGCTACTTAGCCTCAGTTTGTTCATGTTAAACTGTTACACAGTCAGTAGCGACTTATAGAGAAAATACGGGATTTCCGGTGATTGTATTAAATTGGAAAGGGACAGTATGGCATTGTGAGTTTCACTTTTTATAATTTTTATTTTACTTATTAGTAGACCGGTTGTGTAGTATTTGATTGTGTTGTGAGTACATGAGCATCTTATATGAGCAGCCAGCCTGGGCTGTTGTGTAACCTACGTATGGAGATGAATGGTGAGGTAACCCGTATGTCCCACTTCGGTTAGGAAACCTTCTGTCTTAACCCACGGATGCGGTAAAGAAGACTCGAAATAACTCATTTCTTCCTTCCCTTCTCCTGTCTTCCCTCATTCCTTCTGTCCTTTCTTCCTTCCCTCTTTCCTTCTTTCCTCTTTCGTTTCATCCTTTATTTTCTCCCTCCATCCTTCCTTCTCTCTTTCCTTTCCTTTCTTCCTTTCTTTCTTCTTTCCTTCCCGTTTGCTTTGTGGCCCTGTGCTTAGACATTGGTATCCAGAGCTGCCCTCATGGGGTTTATAGTCTGGTGCAGCCAACTCTTCCATATCTAAAACTCTTGAGGCCAGTGGTGTTTCAGAATCCCAGTTTGTCACAGTGCAGGGTGACAGATGAGAGCTGTGCATGTGGCCCGGTGACAACCCTGAGCAGCTCTGGGCCACACCCTGCAGTAGACCACATGGATTCCACTGCCACTAGTGTGTGAACATTCACAGTGTGAGGGAAGCATCTGTAATTAGCTCCTCTCCACTCAGGCTAGACTTTGGCTGTTAAATGAATTGTAAAAAATCTCTTTGGGTTTGGGAACTTTGTAGGTATTTCAGGCTTGTGGCTAATGAATTGTAGATGCTGTATTTTTTTCACAGCTAAGCCAGCACATTCAGGTTTTGTCTTCTCAGGGCCTGTCACTCATTCTGGGCTCTCCAGTTCTCTGATCAGATGTCCTCAGTCTGTGGGTGCCTGCGGCCAGCCTGGAAGCCCTGTAAAATGCCCTTCGTGGCCATCCTGGCCTCATTTCCAGATCTGCTCCAGTCCAGATGGGTGCCTCGCTGGTCCCAGGTCACAGTCTACAATTCCCTGTTCCCCTCCCTCAGCCTGACAGGGTCTGTGTCTGATCTGGTTCAGGCCCCGGGCATTGCTGGCCTTATCACCATTCCTCCGACTCCTTCTGGAAGAGACTTATCCCTTTGTTCCACCTTGGGCTGTGGGGACAGGCTTATTCGAGAGCTGAGAGCCCAGTGAGAATGGTCCTGAGTTGTTATGGCCTGGGAGCCCTAGGGGAAGTGGGAAGGAGGAGGAGGAGAGTGGACAGGAGAAGTGAGGACAAAGTGCACCCAGGGTCAGGTTTAAGAAGTAAGGGTTGAGGACATTAAAGGCCTGTCTCCCCCAGAGCGTGTAGAGCTGTGAGTTTTCCTTCTTCAGTACTCCCTAAAGCAGATTCTGGGGTGATGGAACTCTGTGGGTGTGAGCTCTTGTTAGCCATGCATAGTTGTTAGGAGCTTGGGCCTGCAGCAGGTAGCCCCTCATCTGTACGAGAGAGACTCAGCTTTGCTTAGTGAGAGCTTGTGCTACCTGCAAAGTGACCTACCTGAGGCGGCTCAGTGCCTGCTTCCTTTGAGTATTCAATGGCATCAACACAAAGAAGGGGCTTTCAGGGTTGCCAGTGTGCAGTGGGGGCCCCACTGATGCCTGGGATGGCCAGTATGGAGTGGGGGCCCCACTGATTCGTGGGATGGCCAGTGTGCAGCGGCGGCCCCACTGATACTTGGGATGGTCACCATGCAGTGGGGGCCCCACTGATGCCCGGGATCGCCAGTGTGCAGTGAGGGCCCCACTGATGCCTGGGATTGCCAGTATGGAGTGGGGGCTCCACTGATTCCTGGGATGGCCAGTGTGCAGCGGGGCCCCACTGATTCGTGGGATGGCCAGTGTGCAGCAGCGGCCCCACTGATATCCGGGATGGTCACTGTGCAATGGGGGCCCCACTGATGCCCGGGATGGCCACTGTGCGGCGGGGCTCCGCTGATGCCCGGGCCTGCATCCTGCTGCTGCTGCTTACTAGCGCATGGCCGTGGCCCCCTGTGCCCAGCTGGTGTGCTTGTCCAAGGTGATGACAGTACTTTCTATTGCACAGAGTTGCTGGAGAGTTGAATGAGCTGGTTCACGTCAGCACAGTTGCTCAGCTTCTGTACTGTTGACATTCTGGGGAGGATGATTTTTCGTTCCCCGGGAGCTGTCCTGTACCTTGCTGGACACTTAGCAGGGTCTGCCCAGTAGATCCCAGTAGCAGGACCCCCTTTAGCTGTGATAAGCCAGGTTGTTTCAGACATTGCCACCTGTCCCGGGGGTAAGTGGGGCAGGATGGCCTAACTCACAGTAAACACTTAACAGCTGCTTGCTGTTACTAATGTTACTGTGCTATCAGCGGCAAAGTCAGCAAAGTCACTTTTGTATATTTGTTGGGGGAAAAGCTAAAAACCCCAGTGACTTGGTTCTGGCAGAGGTGCAGGTGGGCACAGAAGATTCAGAGGAGGAGGAGAAAGCTAAGAGGGAGTTTGGGGGACCTTAGGCCAAGCTGCTGGGCTGTCTAAAGATCATTAGGAGCTGGCTGTGTTTCTTTTCCTCTTTGAGAGACAAACATTAGTTTCGCCTGAGGTCAGATCCCAGGAGTGATATGCAGATTAACAGGGGGTTAGAGCCTGTGGGTCGTTGGAGCCTTTCCTCTAAGAAACCCCCTGCAGGCTGCTTAGAGACCTTCCTAAACACAGGAACTCAGGCATTTGCTGCATGCAATTGTATTTGCTAGAATAAAGGCACTTATCAACCTCTTTTATTTTTTGAAAATAATAACTTATTTCTTTGACATAATTGACTTTACCAGGGGCAAATATCAATTTAGCAGGAGGGAAATGTGATTATTTGTCTTTCAAATTGCTGTGCTTCTATTAGGTTCACAGGATTTATTTGCAAGTCCTCCTAACATCATACGTGTTTTCCTGCCCATTTTTCAAAGGCGGGAATGGTCTTGTTCCTCCAGACGTCATGACCAAGTGGCCAGATTTCTTCAGATTATTCTTGGGGATTGTTGCTTTGAGTATCAGAAGATTGCAAACAATATGAAAGTTAAAAGGATGTAAAAAACCTAGGCATGGCTGGGCACGGTGGCTCACGCCTGTAGTCCCAGCATTTTAGGAGGCCAAGGGGGGCTGGATCACCTGAGGTCAGGAGTTGGAGACCAGCCGGGCCAACATGGTGAAAACCTGTCTCTACTAAAAATGCAAAAATTAGACAGGCTTGGTGGCGGGCGCCTATAGTCTCAGATACTCGGGAGGCTGAGGCAGGAGAATTGCTTGAATCTGGTAGGTGGAGGTTGCAGTGAGCAGAGATGGTGTGCCACTGCATTCCAGGCTGGGTGACAGTGAGACTCTGGCTCAAAAAACAAACAAACAAACAAACAAAAAAACAAAAAAGCAAACCTAGGCATTCTCTAAGTAATCTACCATTGAGAAAGGACTGCCATTCTCAGCGTCTCTCTCCACGTGTGATGGTCCTTACCTCCCCCTCCCTGATTCATACAGAGAATTACCGAGGTAATGGGATTAGAATGTGGAGCCTTTGGGAGGTGATTAGGTCATGAGGTCTGAGTGTCCTTCTAACAGAGGCCCCAGAGAGCTCCTTGTTCCTTTCACCCTGTGAGGTCACAGTGAGAAGGCGCCTTCCATAAGCCAGGAAACAGGCCCTCGCTAAACACCAAATCCACCTGTCCCTCAGTCTTGGACTTTCCCAGCCTTCAGAATGGTGGAAGATGAATTTCCATTGTTTGTTAGCTATCTGGTTTATGATATTTTGATTTGGCGGCCCCGAACAGAGGAAGATACTATGTGCAGAGAGGAGTAGGTGGAGAAATAGGGAACCGTGGACTTTAGAGATGAAGGGTACCCCATGCTCCTTGATTTCTAGTTGAGGAAATGGAGGCTGTAGGTGCTAGAGATGAGCCGGGACCGCTTCTGGGGAGCCCCGTCTGGAGCCTTAAAAATGGCAAACGACTTGAAACAGCACAGTGGGGAGAGTTGAGCAAAAGGTTAAAACGCAGTTTAACAGAAATCAAATTCTTCAGGATTCTTGCTGCTTCCACCGTGTTGCGACCAGATGAACAGAAAATAAAATCTCCATTTTGCAGTTTTCTTCTGACCAACAGTTACCACGGAGGGCCACATGTGGTCAAGGGCTCTAAAACATTGTCTACTCAGTTTCCCTCTTTGATTTCTGTGATTTATAGACAGGCACTTAAAGGAAGGATTAATGTGGAAAGACCCTTCAGAGTGAAGGATCTAAGTCCCTGGAAATGAAGGATTGCATGAAAGTGTTTCTTAAGGACAAAGTTTTAATAATCGTGGCATACATACTGTAGCATTAGTACTTCCATTGTAAAAAAAAAATCGGTGTTTTACTTACCTGCTGAAGTCTACTGCTTACCTGCAGCAGCTTTGCAGATTCTCTTTAAATCTTTCAGCCCACATTTTTAAAAACTGGTTTATAGAATTCTCACTGGGCTTCCCACCTCTATCACTGACCTGGTCATGATTCATCTTATGGTTGGGAAAGCGTCACTAGCCTGGAGAAACTGAACAGTGGTGTTGAGTCTTGTTTTCAGTTTTTATTAATATTCTCTGTTTCATACAGCTCACCCTTCTGGGCATCAGGCCTGACATGCCATAGGCTCCTTTTGTAAAACAGTTTTATTTATGCACACACACACACGTACACATGTAGTCAGAGCTGGGTGAAATCCTGGCAGTAGTCAGGCCTGTTTCTTCATTTTACCCGTCAGATCTCTTGAAGCCTCCTCTTACCACTCAGGGTACTCGTGTATACTTCTAAACACACACACACACACACACACACACACACACACAGACACACACACACACAGACACACACACACACACACACACACACACACACTGCAGAGGCCCAAAGGAAGTCACATTCAGCCTTCTTGTGACACTTCTAAAGCCTGGCAACGTCAGATTTCTTCCATTTCTGTTTTTTTTTTTTTTTTTTTTTTTTTTTTTTAATTTGAGATGGAGGCTTGCTCTGTTGCCAGGCTGTAGTGCAGTGGCACGATCTCAGCTCATTATACCCTCTGCCTCCCGTGTTCAAGTGATTTCCCTGCCTCAGCCTCCCGAGTACCTGGGATTACAGACATGCGCCATCACGCCCAGTTGATTTTCACATTTTTAGTTGAGACAGGGTTTCACCATCTTGACCAGGCTGGTCTAAATCCCTGACCTCAAGTGATTCGCTGCCTCAGCCTCCCAAAGTGCTGGGATTACAGGCATGAGACACTGTGCCCAGCCTGATTTCCTCCTATTTTGAAGGATGAGAGGTAGAGGGAGAACCTAGGATGTTATCCAGAGATAATTCTTAACTATGAAATAAAATTTTCTTCACTGTCACTTTTGATGAGTGGAATGAACATGATCTTGGCCGGATACAGTGAATGTGAAGCTGACTATGGGACAAGTGGCTGACCTTTCCCTAGTATTGACTACGTCAGAGGGAGGCCGTCTGGCACCCGCAGGGAGCTCTGTGACCTGGAATAAAATACTGTGATGATTTTATTCTTTTTAATTTTATTTTTATCTTTTTTTTTTTTTAAACAGAGTCTCTCTCTGTCGCCCAAGCCGGAGTGGTCATAGCTTACTGCAGCCTCCAACTCCCAGGCTTAGGCAATCCTCCCGCCTCAGCCTCATGAGGAGCTAGGACTACAGGCACGGGCCACCATGCCTGACTAATTTTTTAGTTTTAATGTTGTTTTGTGGAGATGGAGTTTCACCGTGTTGCCAGAGCTGATCTTGAACTCCTGGTCACAAGTGATTCTTCTGCCGCAGCCTCCCACGGAGTTGGGATTATAGGGTGGGCCACTGCACCCATCCCTGTGGTGATTATGTGAGTATGTATAGGTGTATGAATTAATGACTGTAGCCTCAACCTCCCAGGCTCAAGTGAGCCTTCTACCTCAGCCTGATGAACTGCTGAACGCTGAGTCCCCGGCTGTGTCCCGGGCGCTGCCCCCAGGGGCCTCCATGGAGCCTCCGCCTGACTTGTAAATTCGCCCAGTATTCTTTTTTATTGTTTTTTCTTTTTCTTTCTTCTTTTTTTCTTTTTTAAATTATTTTTTTCACCCAGTATTTTTGTCTCCAGCTCCCAATTTACCAGAAACTAAGGAGAAATGGAATTACTTTCCTCCTTCCCTCCATTTCTAACCACTACTTTGCACAATCGTCCTGTAGCCACTGCTGGCGGGAGCCAGGAGGGTTGATCTGTTGAGTTAGACTGGTATTACAGTTAAGTATGTAATCAGGTCACGTTCACAGTCTTGGTGGAGGCCTTTAATCTCTTGAGCATTTTCACGTCTTATTTGAGGAGGGCTTCTCTGTCCAGAAAGACTGTAGGGTGGAGCCAGAGTTTCCAGCCGTGTTTAGATCCATCAGGTACAGAGGAAATTCCATGGAGTTTATTTGCATCGGAATTGATTCTGCAATCCCGCATCAGGTCCTCTTATGGGCCACATTCCTTTGGCCTGGAATCCCAGAGGGTTAATAGATGGTTTGCAACTGGACTGATGTGGGGATGAACCCTTCGCTAGCGGTAATTTGTGGAATTTACCTCACCCGCTATGCTTCGGTGTACTCACCTGTAAACCGGGGAGAATAGCAATTGCTACCCCTTGGTGTCCTCATGAGGATTCAATGTTGACACCCAGGAGATGTTATCATTTATTGGACTTTCTACCTAATCTAGTAGAGAACTGGACCACAGGGTGACAGTGCTGCAAAGTGTTTGCCATTGACCAGTGAAGGGGCCTGGGGCTCAGTATGCATGGTGGAGTCTCTGGGAAGCTTCACCAAGAGGGGCCTTGGTGAGCCTTGGAGGACATGGAGGATGTGGAGGGAGATCAACAGATTGGGAGGAGCCTGAGGGAGGCACTGCCTGGGCTCCAGCCTCAGCCGCTTGGGAGAGAGGTTGGGCCAGGGCGGGGAGTTAACAGGTAGGACCTTTGTCCTGAGAACCTCAGGATGGAGGGACCCTTGCTCGGAGGGGCAGGGAAGCCAGTGGGAGGGCACTGCATGGCACTGTTGTAAGTTCATGAATCAGTTACATGATTTAAAAACAGAATAACTGAGGTGAGAGTCACATAGCATGTAGCTAACCATGATCAAGTGAACAATTCAGTAGCATTTAGAAAGTCACAGTGTTGTGCAGCCACTGCCACTGTGTAGTTCAAAATATGTCTGTCACTCAAAAGTAAAGCCACGTACCCATGTAGCAGGTTCTTCTTTTTTCTCTTCCCCGAGTTCCTGGCTGCCACCAAACCGTGTTCTGTGTCTCTGGATTTATCTGTCCTGGACAGTTCATAAAACTGCAGCTCCTACAGCGTGTGGCCCTTGTCTGCCTTCGTCTGTTTCGCACGTTCAGCCGCACTATAGCATGGATTGGTGCCCCGTTCCTTTCTGTGGTGGAATGGCGTTCTGCTGTATGAGTACACCACAATTTGTTTGTCCATTCCCCTGGTGATGGCCTCGTGGGCTTTTTTCACCTTTTGGCTCTTGTGACTGGTGCTGCTGGGAACATTCATGTCCACGTGTGTGTGTGTGAGCAGGTGCTCATTTCTCTTGGGTATGGGTCTGGGAGTGGAATTGCGGGGTCAGGTGGCGCGTCCGTGTTTCACTGAGTTGCACGATTCTTGGACATAGCAGCAAAGGCTTGCTGAGCTTCTTCTGTCCCAGGCCTGTACCATGTGCTTCACCCCATGCCTCCTGGAGCCTTCCCTGTGGCCATCGAGGTGGGGAACAGGTGCCCTTCCCTGGGTGGGTGGCGTGGGCGCCAATGGTCCTCTTGGCCGCTTCTCTGTCCTGCCTCCCTAGGGCGGGTGCAGCGCCTCCCTGCATTTCCAGGGCTAGCCCTCTGTAGCCTTGGGAGACTGGAGATTCTGATTCTGTGGTTGAAGGCCTTGCATGGGCAAGGCCTGGCCTGTGGTCACTGGCTTCGTGCACAGGAGTCCAGGCCAAGGCAAGGTTTTGCCAAGGTTGGCATCTAAGACATGGAGACAAAGCTGCCTGGGCTGCCCTGATTGCATAAGCCATGACAGAGAAGTGTGGGCATCAGCATGAGGACCTGGGGCCCAGACCCTGCTTTTCTCTAGGTGAGTACCCCCTACCTGGTTCTCTGTAACTTGTTCTTGGCTATTTGGACATCAGGTGGTTTCTGACACTTTTTGAGATGCTTGACCTGAGGACATGACAGGGGAGCTGACGGGGACTGGCTCGCTGTCTCGTCATCAGATCCTGCACAGCGCTGTCTTCTCCGCTGCCGATGGGCAGTGCCAGTGTCAGAGTCCCTGCATCGAGGGCAGGCGCCACGACAAGCCAGTTTATTTTCGAGCTGCGAGTTCTCTTGGGCTGGTTGCCGCATGCCCACTGAGCCAGGTCTCTGACCCAGGAGGGATTGGAGCATCTCAGGTGTAAGATTTGGGCAGTATAATCCTAGAGGCTGGTGCGGGGTGGAGAAAGACGAAAGTGCGTTTTCACCGGCAGCCTCTCATGAGCTCAGCCTTGGAGAGACATGGATAGAAACCAGAGGGAGAATCCCACATGGGATACTTTCACTTTCTAGAAAATTAAAATGAACAGCATTTCAGGCTGTCTTGGAGGAGCATTTGCACACTGTGCAGCTGTGAGGTTTGGAGGGGTGGAGATACCAGGATGCGTGGCTGATCCTTCTCTGTGTGGAAGTCTGTCCTGCAGCAGTGGCTGGGTCCTGGTCTGGTGGCGCTGGGAAAAGTGAGGCCCAGTGGCGCAGGCTCAGGAGCCCAAAGTGAGCCAAGCACAGTGAAGACAACAGTGTGTGTTCAGTGGAAGCCTCTCATGGGCTGAGACGTGGAGAGGCATGCACAGAAGCCCAAGGGAGATGCCCCCACTGGGGTGGAAGCAGGGGCCTCATCTGTTGAACAGGGTGGCCGACTCTCCAGGAGTTTTCCAGCTCTACTTTCCCATGTATTTCAGGGAAGCCAGTCTGAAGCAGGAGGTGGTGCAGCCCAGAGTCGGTGTGGTAGGCTCTGGAGTGCGGCCTTCCTGTCATTTACAGGGACCAATGTGTCTTCATCTGTTGACTGAGGATACATGCAGCCCCAGCCCTCCCTGGGCTTTGGGAGGACACAGAGTGACGGGAAAGTGCTTAATCTTCTGCCTGATACAGAGTCCCTGGCATCCTTATTAGCCCAGTCAACTGTAACTCTGTCTCCTCTTTCAGGGGTTACTTAGAAAAGTAACAACGAATTGTCAGGTGGTAAAAAGGCGTTAGGTCTTTTGTTAACAAGATGGACTAAAAGTGGGCTGCTAGGACAGTTCATAGAATATTGATGGAGACGCTGATGACTCGAGATCCTACATGCTGTGTGGATGCTGGAAGGTTGAGGATAGTCAAAGCTGAAGCCAGAATCAGTATTCAGAGCGTTTGATTATCTGAGCCCACAGGCCTACCATCGAGGAAACCATGTAAAGTTTAAAATTAGGGACTTGGATCAGTTGATGAAGGGCCTTCAAAGGCATGCTGGGCGGGGGTGTGTTGGCATGCTCCTAGTCTCAGCTATTCGGAAGGCTGAGGCAGGAGGATTATGAATTCGAGCCCAGGCTGGGCAAAATAGCAAAGACCCTTGTCTCTAAAAAACAGAACAAGCAAAAAAACCTGTCCTCTTGGGAAGACCTAGAGATTGGTTTAGACTAAACCTAGTCAACAGGCTGATAGGATTTCTAGAAAAGTAAAGTTGGCACCATTCTAGGCTGTCCTTCAAAAGCTGCAGCTGTGAGGTTTGGAGAGGCAGAGACACCAGGATGCATGGCTGTGCCTTCTTCCTATGGACTCTGTCTTGGAGCAGCGGGTGATTCCTAGTCTGGTGGTGCCAGGGGAACAAGGCCCAGTGGTGCAGGTTCAGGAGCCTGCCCTGAGCTGAGGACAGGAGGCCCTTTGTAGTAGGTAAGGGGCGTTCTGTCCCTGGAGTACTCCGGCCCTCACTGGTGGAGGTGGACGCACTTGGACCACTGGCTGATGCACAGGGTAGAGGCGACTGCAGAATATCTCCAAGTCCCTCTCTGCCTGACGTTTGGTTCAATTGCTGCCAGACTTGGGGGAACTTCCCTCACTGCAGGTGCCCAGAGTTGAGATCAGGCCAAGATCCGGGTACAGTGTCACCGTCAGCTCCTGGCCAGCTCCTCCCCTCTTGCTCTGGTATTTCTCGTATCTGTGCCCTTCAGTCCTTTTTCCATAGGTTGGCCTGGATATATGTGGAGGAGGACCGGGAGGACCTCGGCTCTGGACGGCTGGACAAGCAGAAGGCCTGGGGCCAGGGCCTTGATGTGGGAACCTTCCCTCCCTTGGGAGGCTGCTGAGTGTGGCAAGGCTTCCCACCATCAGGACGGATTCTGTGGAGGTGTAAGAGTTGCAGCTCTTGCGGCTGTGTTGAGGTGCAAGGGCAGCTTTATTTTAGGGGAATCATGTTTCTGATGAAAATGGTTAATGTTTGTGCTGTGTAGTAGATGCCTACAGCTGCAGCCTCTCCCAGCGGACACCTTTCTGTTGGGTGAAGCTATTCCTGTAAGTGCCAAGATGCAGAAATAATACTGTCTGTCCTTAAGGATTTAACTTTTGCCACTGTCAGAGGGATAAGGAAGAAGCCTGGGCCCTTCAGTGTCCTCTAGAGCCAGGTAAAAGTTAAAAAAATAAGTCCTGCCTGTAAGAGTTAAACAACGTAAGAATGCACAAGGATTCTGTAGAGCCCCTGGTACTTCCTGGGTTTTGCACGTGGCATTTGCTGAGGGCTCCTTGTCCTGCTTGCTGGCCTAAAGAGGGGGTAAAAAGATGGAGGAAGCAGGATTTTGCTCTTGGGGTCAGCCCCGGTGAGCAGGAGGACATATGTGCATGGTGAACGGGGGGTTCATCCCCCTGGAAATGATGAGGTGCATTTTCATTCTGCTTCTCTTTGAGGCATCAGTGTTTTGTGGGAGGTGAGAGACATTTGCTGAGGGGCAGTTTGAAACTCTCCAACATGAATTCTCCAGCGATATTATGATAGTGAATTTGAAGGCATTTAACTTAAACTTTTTTTTTTTTTTTTGAGACAGAGTTTCCCTCTTGTCACCCAGGCTGGAGTGCAATGGCATGATCTTGGCTCATCGCAACCTCCTCCTCCTGGGTTCAAGTGATTCTCCTGCCTCAGCCTCCCAAGTAGCTGGGATCACAGGTGCCCACCACCATGCCTGGCTAATTTTTGTAATTTTTCAGTAGAGACGGCGTTTTGCCATGTTGGCCAGGCTAGTCTTGAACTCCTGATCTCGTGATCCACCTACTTTGGCCTCCCACAAGCGCTGGAGCCACTGCACCCGAACTATTTTACTTACCCTTAAACTCAGATTTTTTTTTTTTGAGACAGAGTTTCACTCTTGTTGTCCAGGCTGAAAACTCAGATTTTTATCTATAGTATTTCCATTGTCTTTTAGTCTAAACAGGATCTAGATTTTTATTTCCAAAACAAAACAGCCTGGTACCTGCCTTGTCATTTGTGCTTCTGAGAAAGGGGCACTGCTGATGTTGAGTCAGCACCTGTGTGACAAATGTTACGCTCAGGGGTAGCCTTGAGTGTGACTCATGTGCTGTGGGGCTCGCCTTGACACCGCTGGGGCTCTGTTGAAGGCTCCCACCTTCTGAGAGAAGCCATGCACCATCTGACTCACTTGTTCATAATCCTAACTCTTGGTCGTTTAGAATCCACAGCTGATAAATTCTGCAGGTACCCAAAGAGGAGTTTTAACATTATCTTTAAAAATCACTGATACCTGACATGGAGCCACACCTTTGGAGCAAGACGGAGCAATCTCTTTAAATCTACATTGCAGGTTTTTTTTTTTAAATTTCCTATTTTAAAGATGGGTGTCAATTTCACCTACTTTCTTATCTGCTGTGAGTCTAACTCTGTGCATGGCTCACTAGCACAGCTAGTCACAGCCTACTTGGAATTTATGAGTTTTTTTTTTTTTTTTTGGTCTTTTTGATAAAGCCTTGTGCACATGGGATAACAATAAGGATTATGGAAAACATAAAACTTTTTCTTTTTTTTTTTAGATGGGGTTTCACCATGTTGGTCAGGCTGTTCTTGAACTCCTGACCTCAGGTGATCCGCCCGCCTTGGCCTCCAAAGTGCTTGGATTGCAGGCCTGAGCCACCACTCCTGGCCAACATAAAACTTTTTTTGGAATGTAGACTATTATAAGCACATAAACAGCCTCAATTGGGATGTTGCTGATTTTCATCTAGAAATTGTCTGTGAAGTACTTCATTAAGTTTGGAGAGCAGCTGTAAATATTAACATACCTTGCTTGGTGATTGTGTGGCTTTAATCTAAAATGTGTTCATGGGTGCTGGGTTTGCACAGCCCCCTGCAGTAGGGCAGGAAGTTAGAGATTATAATTGCTCTGTCCCAAGTCTGGGCTGGTAGCCCCCGAGGAGTTCTGGTTTGCATCCATGTAGGAGGGCCTGGGAGATGCAGATTGGAGGACTGTTCTTTAAAGGGCCCATGGGTGTCTGGGCTGCCCTGCCCTCTGTGCTGCTGCTGGGAAGTCCAGCCATGCTGAGCCACATCCTTGAGCTGTCAGAGAGGTGAAAATATCCTCTTCTCTCAACCTGGAGTGCACCTTCCTCACTCAGCACCTCTTCCTTCCTTCTTCCTCTCTCTTTTCCTTCCTGTGTATTCCTTCTCTTTGCCTAACTTCTCTCTATCCCTTGGATACTTGCCTTATAGGTGCCCCTCCTCTGAGCTGACCCAGTATCCTGTGGGTAGGGGGCAGCTTTGAATACTGCCTTGGGATCGCCTGGTTATTGGGCCATCTCCACCATCTAACTCCATGAGGACAAGGGCACCATCTGCCCTGCTGGCATCTACTGCCATCCTTGGCACAGGGCTGGTGCTTAGTAAATATTTGTTGAAGGAACAAATGTTCATTCAATGGGCTGAAATGTGTAAATTGCAGAAACTTTTTAAAGATTTGTATGAGCACTGTTGCAAAATGTTTGAAATTGGGGCTCATCTGGAAACCAGTTGGAAACTTTTTTTATAGACAAGGTCTCACTCTGATCTAGGCTGGAGTGCAATGGCACAGTCATAGCTCACTGCAGCCTTAAACTCCTAGGCTCAAGTGACTTTCCCACCTTATCCTCCCCAGTAACTGAGACTATACGTACATACCACCATACTTGGCTACTTTTTAAACATTTTGTAGAGATGGGGTTTTGCAATGTTGCCCAGGCTGGTCTCAAATTCCTGGCCTCGGCTCAGGTGATCCTTGTGTCTCAGCCTCCCAAAGTGTTGAGATTACAAGTGTGAGCCACGGTGCTTGGCTGTAGACTTTTTCTGTTAAAGGCCAGAAAGTAAATATTTTAGGCTTTGTGGGCTAGTATGGTCTCTGCTGCAGCTACTCAACTCTGCCATTGTAACACAAAAGCAGCCACAGTGCATAGGCTCATAAGCATGGCCGTGTTCCAATAAAACTTTATTTATAGACAGTGAAATTTATATATACGCTATAGTTTTGCTATGTCATGAAATATTGTTATTTTGATATTTTTTCAAAGCATTTACAAATATAAAAACTGTTCTTAGCTCACAGGAGTACAAACACTGGTGATGGTGAGATTTGGCTTCTAACCTGTAGTTTGCCCACCTCTGGTATCATGACAATGATGATAAAGAACATTTATAAAGAACACAAAACATGAGTGTAAAATCAGAGAAAAATGATCAAACTTATTGGGAGAAGTAGATTCCCAAACTGTTCCCTGGTACACGTTTGTTTACTTCTTTTTCTTTTATTTTATAGAATTGTGGTAAAATAGACATAACGTGAAATTTACTGTCTTACCCATTTTTAAGGGTGCAGTTTAGTGGTATCAAGGACATGAGTGTTGTTCTGCAATCAGCAGCCCCATTCATCACCTGGGCTCTTTTTATCTTCCCTAGTGAAACTCTTATACCCATTAGACACGAATTCTCCCTTCCCCTCTTCCCAGCCCCTGGCGGGCACCATTCTGCTTTTTATCTACAAATTGGATGACTCTAGGAACCTTGTAATCATGTAGCATTTGTCATTTTGTGAGTAGCTTATTTCATTTAGTTTAAAGCCCTAAAGGTTCATTTCGTTTTAGCATATGTCATTTCCTTCCTTTGTAAGGCTGAATAATATTCCATTGTTTGTATGTGCCGATTTTTCTTATCCATTCATTGCCAGTGGATACTTGGATTGTTTCCATGTTTTGCTTTTGTGAATAATGCTGCTGTGAATGTGGGTGTACAATACCTATTCAAGACCCTGATTTCACTTATTTTGTTGTGTGTACCCAGAAGTGGAATTGGTAGGTTATATGGTAATGCTATTTTTAATTTTTAATTTTTGAGGGACCGCTGTACTGTCTTCCATAGTGGCTCTGTCTGTCTTACAGTCCCCCTGACAGTATGAGTTTCTTCATACTTGCTTTTCTCCAACACTTGTTATTTTCTGTTTTGTTTGTTTGTTTGTTTGGGGGGATCTTCTTTTTAATAATGGCCATCCTCATGGGTGTAAAGTGATATTTTATTGTCTTTTTGACTTGGATTTTCTTAAGCATTACTGATATTGAGCATGTTTTCATGAGCTTATTGACCATCTGTATATCTTCCTTGGAGAAATGTTTATTCAAGTCCTTTGCCCATTTTTAATCTGTTTCTTTGTTTGTATTGAGTTGTAGGAATTCTTTATTCTGGATATTAAGCCCTTACTGGATATAGGATTTGCAAATATTTTCTCCCATTCTGTGGTGTTGGCCTTTCTACTCTGTTGATCGTCGCCTTTGATACACAGAGTTTTTAATTTCGATGAAGTCCGACTTCTCTAACGTGTTATTGTTGCTGTCTGTGCATTTGAGGTCTTATCCAAGAATTAATTGCCAAATCCAGTGCCTTGAAGTTTTCCCCCCATTTCCTGCTAAGAGTTTCACAGTTTCAGCTCTTATACTTTGGCCTTCTGTCCATTTTGAGTTAACTTTTGTGAATAATAGAAGAGTCCAGCTTCATTCTTTTGCATGTGAATATTCTGTCTTCACCCATTCATCGAAACCATTTATTGTTCTTTCCTATTGAGTGGTCTTGGCACCCTGTTGAAACCATTTGACCATATGAGGATTTATTTCCAGGCTTTCTATTCTATTCTGTTGGTCTCTATCGATCTATCTTTATGGCAGCTGTTTTGATTGACACCGATTTCTGTCTTAGTCCATTTGTGCTGCTAGGACAACATACCTGAGACAGAATATTTGAAAAATAATAGCAATTTATTCTCATAGTTCCAGAGGCTGGGAATTCCAAGATCAGGGCAGTGGCAACTGCTGTGTCTAATGATGGCTGCTCCCTGCTTCCAAAATGGCACCTTTTTGCTACATTCTCCAGAGGGGATGAACACGGTGTCCTCACATGGCAGGAGGGATGCAAGGGAATGAACACCCTTCCTTAAGCTCTTTTATAAGGGGCCTGATCTCATCCGTGAAAGTTTCATCCTCTTGGTTTAATCATCTCTCAAAGGTCACACCATTTAAAACAATGACATTGGTCCATGAATTTTGGGAGACATTTGGACCATAGTGGTAGCTTTGTACTAAATCTGAAATCAGGAAGTGCAGGTCCTTCTTTAGCTTTGTTCTTTTTCAAGATTCTTTTGGCTATTTGGGGTCCTTTGAGATTTCGTATAAATTTTAGGATGAATTTTTTTATTTCTGCACGTACCTGTTTATTTTTGCCATATTTCTTAGGCTTCTAGGTTAAGGGACATCAATGTTTTTATGTGAATTTACATTTATCTTTTAATTTTTCTCGAATTTGTAATAGCTTGATTTAGTAATTGCTCACGTCAGGTGATCCTCAGGCCTCGGCCTCCCAAAGTGCCGGGATTACAGACTTGAGCTACCACGCCGGACCAAAGTACCTATTTTAGAAAACAAACTCCTAGGTCCGGGTAAGTCAGAGTGCCTCTCTTTGTGGTCGGCCAGGGTTTGTGTAATGAGACCAGCATTGTGCGGTGGACTTTAGTTCATGGGAGTGGATTAGTGTTGCTGCTTTCATCCCTCTGGGCGCTTTGGTGTGGTGTTTGTTAATCCCAGAAGTCAGATTATTAGGCCTTTCTGTATTTGGGTCCCTCTCTTGGCAGCTGTAAGTGTGACGCATGTCCCCAGTGGAGGAGACCGCCTCCTTTGTCCTTTGAAGACCACGCCTACCTCGTTGCCTGAGCAGGAGCCTCCATGAGCTGGTGGCTAGATTTAGCCCTGAGTTGGGGCTGGCCTTGGGAGTGAGTCTCGGGTAAGACAGATTTGGAGAAGAGGCAAGAAGGAGAAGTGTGCAACTGATACTTCCTCCCTAAAGCCGTTCTAAACTTTGAGAGGTGTTTTTCACAGATGATGTTTTTGCCTGTGATCTGGTCATTTCTCTGTAGTCTCAGAAATGGATAAGAAATTTGCCCTGTGAGTTAAGCATGCTTTACAAGGATGATGGCAGACTCAGGGTACCTGGGGATTCAGTGATTTGCCTTGCTTTATAATTTTGGTTTAATTTGCAGTTGGAAGTTTATTGAGAATAATTTGGAATAAAACTGTTCTGGAAGGAAGACATCCATGCAGACCATTCTGCTTATTCTTTCAAACCAGGTGGTTTTCCAGATTAGATAACAGGAGTCTGGAGCACTTCATACTCAATATTCAGAGTACCTATTTTATTTTATTGATTTATTTTTTAAAGACAGGGTGTCTGTTACCGAGGCTGGAGTACAGTGGTGTGATTTCTGCTGATTGCAACCTCCACCCTCCGGGTTTAAGTGATTCTCCTCTCTCAGCCTCCCAAGTACCTAGGATTACAGTTGCCTGCTACCATGCCTGGCTAGTTTTTCTGTTTTTAGTAGAGACGAGGTTTCACCATGTTGGCCAGGAGAGTCTTGAACTCCTGACCTCAAGTGATCCACCCACCTCAGCCTCCCAAAGTGCTGGGATTACAGACATGAGCCATCACACCTGGCCTAAAGTACCTGTTTAGTAAACAAACTCTCAGTCCAAAATAAGTCAGAGTGCCTCTTTCTGTAGTTGGCCAGGGTTTGTGTAATTAGTTTATCAAGTAAAATTTGAGTTGTATTGAGAAGAACTGGAGTTGGGATAGCAAAAAGTAATTGCTAACTCTATCTTATCAGGGAAATCAAAAGTGTCTATTGAATTACAGTGACTCTATTATATTGCCCTGTAACCTCACCAAGATGATTCTTTGGAGAGTGATTAAATGTAATCATGAATCCATATATATGAGAAAGCAAACAGATGGATAAACAACAAAAGTAATTATCAGCTGGACATTTACATTTTCCATCACAATATTTCAGGGACCTGCTGGTCCAGAGTCATCTGTTTGGTCATTCATTGTCTGGGAGGATGACATTCTTCATAAAGTGTGCCTGATTGGTTTATCTGCCCTGCACTCTTACCAGAGGGCATTTTAGCTGTTTAAACTCCCAGAATGAATTGGTAGCTTCCTTGTTTTTATTGGTATCTGTGGACAGAGGGGACAAGAGAAAGTTTATTGGGATGTGTTCTGTGGTTCTGAGGGAGATGTTATACTGTATAAAGAAGCCCCCAAAAACCAGTTTAAAAAGATTGTTTTGTGGATAGATTGCATTACCCAAATTCTGATGCAATATTTCATTTCATGGTGCTAGTTTTGACTCTAACCTTTTCAACCAATCCAACAACAAAAATATCTTCAAAGCCACGGTTAATCAGCATTTGTGGGTTGTACCTGTCTGAGGAGTATATAATCACCTGTTGCAGAAAACCTTTCCTTTCTCAGCCTGCCTTTGCAGGTGAGGTGCTCAGACTTAAAGGTCCCATGGGAAGATAATTTTGCCAGTTATTCCCTTTTAAGCTGCTTTGCCCAAAGGATTCTGAAGTCGTATCATGAGGAGGGGAGAACCAAGAGAATGTTGGGTGTGTGTTGTCACGCTGATACTTGCTCATTTTCCGAGTGTTTTGTGAGTCCTGAGGAATGAGCTCAAGGAGGAGGTGGGTTCACTCCTTCTTCTAGGTTTGTTTTCGAGTGGGGTGCAGCTCAGTTTTAGTTTCAGGTGGAAGCTGGGCACTGGGTTCATTTGGGAGCAGGTTGGCAGGTAGAACAGTAGAAATAAATCTCAAAGACCTACAAGCATTGGAATAGGAGAGTAATGGATGGAGCCACTCCTTCCTTCTGATTTGCAGGAGGTTTCTTTACTGGAATGAGCCAGTGCCACCGAGGGACCAGTCATCCGGGGCCCTGGGATCTGCGATGTAGCAGAGTTCCATTATCCTGTTTACTTTTGCTATAAATACACTCAATATTACACAAATTCATTAAAAGATAAGCATGATCTGTCCTGTTGGGAAGTTTCTAATGGAAAGTGGGGGATAGCTGATGATTCCTCTGGATGGGCGTTTGTTTGCAAGATGTTTCTTTCCAGAAAATACTTAACTAGATTACATATTTCATGGGCTCAATATAAATTCTTTTACTTTTCCTGACCTTTTATGAGTTTAATTACTATCTTAAAATATATTGATTTCCTTACTTGTTCATCTAGAAATGATCATTAAAAGCAAACAGTCTGGGCGTGGTGGCTCATGCCTGTAATCCCAGCGCTTTGAGAGACCCAGGTGGGTGGATTACTTGATGTCAGTTCGAGACCAGCCTGGCCAACATGGTGAAACTTCATATCTCTCTCTCTCTCTCTCTCTCTCTCTCTCTCTCTCACACACACACACACACACACACACACACACACACACACACACACAAGCCAGATGTGGTGGCGTGTCCGTGTAATCCCAGCTACATGGGAGGCTGAGGCAGGAGAATCGCTTGAATCTGGCAGGTGGAGGTGGCAGTGAGCCAAAATCATGCCACTGCACTCCAGCCTGGGCAATAGAGTGAGACCCCATCTCAAAAACAAACAAAGAAAAAACAAATGAAAGGTTTAAGACCTTCTTTGAACCTGACTGCCTTACTTTCTTTGGAGAGCTAATTTTTCTGAGGTCAAGAAAATGGCGCTGGAAGCAGACTGCTTGGGATCAGATCCTAGCTCTGGCACTGGTTGACCTGAGGCAAGGCCTCCTCTGTGTGCTGCCTTTCTCGGTTAAGTGGGGATAATAATTGTGGTTGTGGCATAAGATAGAGGTTTAATGAGTAAGTATATGCAAGTACTACTGAATGCTCTTTAAGTGTGCAGTCATTCAGTGGATTTTAGCTAAATTCATGCATTCAGTAAATATTTACCATGTGCCTGCAAAATACCTGCCGTGTGCTTGGCTCTGGGTACGATATGGAATGAAGTAGATATGGGGGAATGGCGAATAAGTAGGTACCCACAAGACAGAGCTGGGAATGGTAGGAGGGAGTGCTGGGCCTGGCCCAGGTCAATGCTGGGGTTGTGTGGGAAGGCAGGTCTGGAGCTGGTTGTCCGCCTGGGCCCAGGAAGCCAGGTGTTCAGAATCTCTTTCCATGGCCTGGGTCCACCCCTGGGTCATGTTACCTTTAAAAGTGAGCTTTCGTCTTTGTTCCAGGTCCCTGACCACCCTTCTGGACCCTGGCCTCCCCTTTGTGGGAGTGGTGCAGGTCCTGCTTCGGGGAGGTGCACCCTGCCCTTGCTCCCCACCTGGCACCCTAGGTTGCCCTCTGCTCTTCTTTGCTGATCCATCTCCATTGATCTCCAAAAGTGTTTACTGAAGGTGACCTGGGCCCTGAGGACTTGGGGTTAACACACCCGGGTCCTGCTCTCCTTCAGCCCTCTCTCGGTGGGGAGTGGTGAGCAGCAGGATGTTCCCTACGCTATCCAGTGCCTTTGGGGATTACAGGAAGGCACCCCTTGGGTGGACATGCCCTTGGCAAGTGCAACCCTGGCAGGATTTCGGTTCCCACATGTCCCTTCAGCCCTGGGCCTTTGGCAGTGAACAAACCTACCAGCTGTACATGGCAGTCCTAAGTGGGTAGGTGCATGAGGGTTGGTTCTATGATGAGACCCATTCTTGTGAAACCCCTTTGCCTAGGGCATCAATACATCCCCTGTTTAATTTCAGAGCAGCAAGGGCAGAGCTGGGACACGGATGGATCTCTCTGTGATGAGAGCATCGGGTGTTGAATGTCCTTTCTGTACTATAACTATAAATTCATGTTAGACAGCAAAATGTAGGCGTTTGACTGATGCAGGAAGGATCTGGAGGGGAAAGTATTACTCAAGAATATTTCACCTAAAAAGGACTTTGTGACAAGGTTTGCTTGTGCCAGTCCTTGTATGATATTGGGTGATATTTTGTGTGACTTTTGTTTTGACATGTCTCTGGCTGGTTTTGTAAGGGCTATTTAGGGAGCACCAAAGGGAGAGTGGCCGGAGAGGCAAAGCCGAGTCTGGCTGTCGGTGGGAAGGTTGTGCTTTTTTATTAGAGTGTGGAGCTGGCTGTTATGTAGCGTTTAGTTATATGGCTAGGGACAGAAGCTGGGTCAAAAAAATCAGCCTCTCAAAGCTGGTTTCTCCCACCTTCCAGATCTGTGGCTTTAAGCAACCATCTAATGTCTTTTCTAAGCCTCATTTTTTTTCATTTGTGAAATGGGAATGAATAGTAATCCCTCCCTTGTAAAGGTTTTGTGATAATGAAATTAGCTAAATTATGTAGTCCATGAGGAGTCAGTGGCTGTTCCATGGTAAGGGGCTAATAGCTTTCATTACAGCCTTTCTTGGTTGTGTTATTATTTGGGGAGCTGGTTCCTAATTTGAGTTTGCCACAGCTTATCTGTGTCAGTCTTGTCTCCTCTTTAGGTGAGTGGTTACCTGGGATCTTGGGTGGTAAATATTTGCTTGTGGGTCTGGATTGCCTGGATGATTGGACATCTGTGCTCACCTAGCTTAGCCTAGCTGTGACATGGAAAGGCTCTCTCTGGACGGGGGTTCCGTTCATGGGATTAATAGAATTGTTATTTCATCCTCTCTCAAGGGCTTTCTGGAAAAAGGGCAGTGGGGCCATTGACACTGCCCAGAATTGTCACTGTCCCTTTGAAGCAAAGGGGAATTGGTTGCAAAGAGAGGGACTCTGCAGCCTTTGTTGTGGGTGCAGCAGGACAGTCACTCTTTGTTTGGGATGTGCTGGCAGTGCTGTTCTCAGAGCAAGACCACATGATGCCTGGAGGCTGGGCAGTGGCGTGCCCTCTTCTTCCTGCTTTTTGCCTCAGAGTCTTTGTGTGCAGAAATGGGGTTGCTGTTAGCCCCACTTCACAGGGTTGATAAGGGATGATGTGAGGAAGTGCATAAAGTGTTCACTGGAGTTTCTGGTCTTTCCCAGGACAGAATGAAGTTTAACTCTATTACGATGATGATGGTGCTGGTGATGTTGGTGATGTTGGTGATGTTATTGTTGATGATGGTGGTTGGCAGTATTGCTGTTGGCAGTGATGGTGGTGGTGGTAATATTGCTCGTGGTGATTGTGTTGGTAGTATTGATGTTGGTAGGGGTGGTGAAGGTGGTAGTAGTATTGCTGGTGTTGCTGGTAGTATTGTTGGTAGTGTTTTTAGTATTGGTGATAGTGGTAGTATTGTTGGTAGTGTTTTTCGTAGTGGTGGTGGTAGTATTGTTGGTGATGGTGATGGTGGTAGTATTGTTGGTAGTGTTAGTATTGTTGGTGATAGTGGTGGTGATACTATTGGTAGTATTGGTGATAGTGGTAGTATTTGTAGTATTGGTAGTGATGGTAGTATTGTTGATGGTGGTAATATTGTGTTGGCAGCGTTGGTGATAGTGGTCGTATTGGTAGTGATGGTGGTGGTAGTGTTGGTAGTATTGGTAGTGATGGTGGTGGTAGTATTGTTGGTAGTATTAGTAGTGTTGGTAGTAGTGGTAGTATTGTTGGTGATAGTGGTGGTGGTGGTAGCGTTTTGTTGATAGTAGTGCTGGTGATAGTATTGTTGGTGATGTGTTGGTTGTGGTAGTATTGTTGGTAGTGTTTTTAGTATTGGTGATAGTGGTAGTATTGTTGGTAGTGTTAGTATTGTTGGTGATAGTGGTGGTGATACTATTGGTAGTATTGGTGATAGTGGTAGTATTTGTAGTATTGGTAGTGATGGTAGTATTGTTGATGGTGGTAATATTGTGTTGGCAGCGTTGGTGATAGTGGTCGTATTGGTAGTGATGGTGGTGGTAGTGTTGGTAGTATTGGTAGTGATGGTGGTGGTAGTATTGTTGGTAGTATTAGTGGTGTTGGTAGTAGTGGTAGTATTGTTGGTGATAGTGGTGGTGGTGGTAGCGTTTTGTTGATAGTAGTGCTGGTGATAGTATTGTTGGTGATGTGTTGGTTGTGGTAGTATTGTTGGTAGTGTTTTTCGTAGTGGTGGTGGTAGTAGTATTGTTGGTGATGGTGATGGTGGTAGTATTGTTGTTTGTAGTATTGGTGACAATGATAGTAGTGAAAGTATTGTTGTTGGTATTAATGGTATTGACTCAGGAGAATAGGGCCTGGAGGCAGGGAGCCTAAGGACTTCCTAGAACTAAATCAAAAGAAACAAGTGTTTAGCGATGGTGGTGGTAGTATTGTTGTTGGTAGAAATACTACTAATGCTACTACTGCTATTACTAAATCAAATGGAAATACTTATGCTATGACAGGAAATATCCTCCTCATTTACATAGAGTGTACTCTGAGTAAATGACTTTGTAACTTTACTTCAGCCTCTTCATTTATATAGGATGTATACCAACTAACCAGTGGAAAACCTCTAGATGATATTGAAACACCAGAAAATTCTGTAAACGGAGCCCTTAGGCTACTTGCTTGGGCCTGCTCTCACACTGTGGAGTGTGCTTTCATTTTCAGCAAATCGCTGCTTTTTTTGCTTCATTCTTTCCTTGCTTTGTTTGTGCATTTTGTTCAATTCTTTGTTCCAACTGCCAAGAACCTGGACATCTTCCATTGGTAACAATATTGTTGGTGATGGTGATGGTGGTAGTATTGTTGTTCATAAGTTTTTGGTAGTGCTGGTGGTGGTGGTAGTATTGTTGGTGACAGTGGTAGTGTTGGTAATATTGGTGATGGTGGTGATAGTATTGTTGGTAATATTGATGGTGGTGGTAGTATTGTTAGTGTTGGTGGTGATGATTGTGGTGGTGATAGTATTGTTATTGTTGGTGGTATTGGTGGTGGTAGCATTGTTTTTATTGGTAGTATTGTTGGTGATGTGATGATGGTGGTGTTGGTAGTGTTGCTAGTAATGTTGGTGGCATTGGTGATGGTGGTAGTGTTGTTATTGTTGGTAATGGTGGTGGTATTGTTTTTGTTGGCTGTATTGTTGGTAGTATTGGTAATGGTGGTGGTAGTATTGGTAGTAGTTTTTGGTGGTGTTGGTGGGAGTATTGTTGGTGATGGTGGTGGTGATAGTATTGTTAGTATTTTTGGTAGTTTTGCTGGGAGTATTGTTGGAGATGGTGGTGGTGGTAGTATTGGCAGTATATTTGGTAATGTTGGTGGGAGTATTGTTGTTGGTGGTGATGGTGGTAGTATTGTTGTTGGTAGTGATGGCAGTGGAGGTGGTGATGGCAGTGAGGGTGGTAGTGGTGATAGTATTGGTATAGTTTTGGTAGTGTTGGTGGTATTGGTGATGGTGGTAGTGGTAGTAGTATTGGAGGTGATGGCAGTGGAGGTGGTAGTGATGGTAGTATTGTTGACAGTAGTTTTGGTAGTATTGGTGGTAGTATTGGTGATGGTGGTGGTGTCATCAGTGGTGATGGCAGTGGAAGTGGTAGTGGTGGCAGTGTTGGTAGTATTTTTGGTAGTGTTGGTGGTAATGTTGGTAATGCTGGTGGTGGTAGTGTTATTGGTGGTCATGGCAGTGGAGGTGGTAGTTGTGATAGTATTGTTCATAGTATTTTTGGAAGTGTTGGTGGTAGTATTGTTGGTAATGGTAGTGGTGGTAGTGTTATTGGTGGTGATGGCAGTGGAGGTGGTAGTGGTGGTAGTATTGGTAG
Source organism: Saguinus oedipus (assembly GCA_031835075.1). Classification (NCBI taxonomy): domain Eukaryota; kingdom Metazoa; phylum Chordata; class Mammalia; order Primates; family Cebidae; genus Saguinus; species Saguinus oedipus. The sequence goes on from CM063179.1 coordinate 132,647,757, forward strand.
TAGTTTTGATAGTGTTGGTGGTGGTAGTATTGTTGGTAATGCTGGTGGTGGTAGTGTTATTGGTGGTGACAGCAGTGGAGGTGGTAATGGTGGTATTGTTGGCAGTGGTGGTGGCAGTAGTATTGGTAGTTTTGGTAGTGTTGGTGGTGGTAGTATTGTTGGTGATGGTGGCAGTGGTAGCATCAGAAATATTTTTGGTAGTGTTGGTGGTGGCAGTATTTGTGGTGGTGATGTTAGTACACTGTCATCAGCAGAGCTCCCATTTTTCAGCTGAATGTCTGTGACATAGGCCTCCTGGGAATGAGTGTGGTTGAGTATCCCTCATTTGTGGTTGAGATTTTTCCCAGGAGCTGTGTTGGTGGAGGAAGCCTTGTGTGTTGGGGTTGGAGGGTGTTGTGGCTGCTCAGTAGTCAACTTTGATGTCACCTGAAATATGTTACAGGTGAGTCAGGTGGAGCAATGGGGAACTGCAGGGAAATGAGTGTTTTCTCATGTCAGATCTGATGGCGCTTTAAAAGCTAAAAGTGAACAGAAAATGCGGAGAGATGTTTGTACTTTGTACAGTACATTTTTGAAACTTCTGAGCAGTCTCGTGTATTGAGTGTCATGGTGGACACACTGTTCTGGGTGCTTTCTGGACAAAGTCTCTCCTGCCTGCCCTTTATCCTCGTCTGCTTTTGTCCTGCTCAGCAGCACCGCCATAAGCAAGCAAACAGGGTTTTATAGCCTCTTGCTAAGTATTTCTCATCTCTTGCTAAGTTTTTCTACTATGGTGCAAGAGCAATCTTATTATGTGTTGCTGTATTTTTATAGTCAATTGAAATGACTATTAAAATACAACATTGCTCATCAGGCCCAGAGCAGCACTGCTGAAGAGGCCTGCCCTTGCGGATGAGGCAGCTGAGTCCTGGAAAGAGAGGCCTTCTTGGGACTCACAGCCGATGCCAGGGGCCTGAGGTCTGGACTGCTGTGTAGGACCCCCCATTCCCCTTTCAGAAGGACCCTGGGCTCTGTTGTCGTATCTTGTATTATTATTATTATTTTTTAATTGAGATGGAGTCTTGTTCTGGTGCCCAGGCTGGAGTGCAGTGTGCGATCTTGGCTCACTGCAACCTCTGCCTTCTGGGATCAAGTGATACTCTGCCTCAGATTCCTGAGTATCTGGGATTACAGGTGTGTGCCACCACACCTGGCTAATTTTTGTATTTTTAGTAGAGATGGGGTTTCACCATGTTGGTCAGGTGGGTCTCGAACTTTTGACCTCGTGATCTCCCCGCCTCTGCCTTGCAAATTGCTGGGCGTGAGCCACCACGCCCAGCCATCTTGTACTGTTTTTTCTATTTTCTTTATTGTGGTGAGCTATACGTAACTTAAAAGTTTCTCCCTTTAGCCATTTTTAGGTGTACAGTTTAGGGGCACTAAACACATTCCCAGTGTTGGGCAGCCGTCACCGCCGTCCTCCATCGCCAGAACTCTTCTACTTCCTGAAGACAGACTCTGTTCCTCTTAAACACTGACTCCCCATTCCGTCCTCCCCACTGCCCCTGGCACTCACTGTGCTATTTTCTGTCTCTATGCATTCGACTGCACTAAGAATTTCGTGTAAGTAGAATCACACAGTGGCTTATTTCACTCCGTATCATATCCTCAAGGTTTATCCATGTTGTAGCATGTGTCACATTTCCTTTTTTAGGTGTGAGTAATATTTCATTATATGTACACAGCACATTTTATCCATTCATCTCTTAATAGATGTTTGGGTTGTTTCTGCAGCTTGGCTGTGGTGGATAATGCTGCTGTGAACCCTGGTACAAGCATCTGTTCAAGTCCTTGCTTTCAGTTATTTTGGTTGTCTGATCATGTAGTAATTGTATATTTAACTTCTAAGGAACTGGCAAACTGCTTTCCTAGTGCACAAGGGTTTCCATTTCTTCAAATCCTTACCAACATTTGTTATTTATTTAAATAGCCATCCTAATAATCTCCAAATTTATCATAATTTTTGTTTTTTGTTTCTTTTTTTTTTTTTTTTAAAGATGGGGGTTTCACCATATTGGTCAGGCTGGTCTTGAACTCCTGACCTCAGGTGATCCACCCGCCTCAGCCTCCCAAAGTGCTGGTATTACAGGCGTGAGCCACCACGCCTGGCTCTTGTTTCTTTTTTTTGGGGGGGGGGGATGGAGTCTTGCTCTGTTGCCCAGGCAGGAGTCAGTGGCATGATCTCGGCTCACTGTAACCTTCGGCTTACTCTAACCTCCGCCTTCTGGGTTCAGCCGATTCTCATGCCTCAGCCTCCCGAGTAGCTGGGATTACAGGCATGCACCACCATGCTTGACTAATTTTTGTCCTTTTTATAGAGACGGGGTTTCACCATGTTGTCCAGGCTGATCTTGAACTCTTGGCCTCAAGTGATCTGCTCACCTTGGCCTCCAAATTTCTGGGATTACAGACGTGAGCCACCCTGCCTGGCCCAGATTTATCATAATTTTTCAACAAAGGCCTTTTCATTTTCATTTTGCATTGGACCCTGAACATTTTGTAGCCAGTCCTGCTGGAAACTGATGCAGCCTTGCTCCTGGGTGCTTTGTGGAGCCCCACCCATGTTCAAGGGTACAAGGGTTTGGCCAGGTGTCAGTTTACTAGCTGCTAGGGAAGACAGAGGCTGGCGCTGTCTAGGGTTAAAGGCGGTCCCCAGAAGGCCCAGACCTGGGGCAGAGGAGCTCTTTGAGCCATGAGCTGGCAGGCAGGAGGGCATAGCTTTCTTAGCTTCCACTGAGTTATTTAGCGCTTTACCTAGAATCTGTGTTCCTGTCAAGTGGTCACGTTGCATAGGGGTTGTGAGCAGATCAGTGGTCCACTCTGTCAAGGGCAGCTCGCCCGCACACATTTTGGGTGCTATCTAGGGAAGGAAAATTTATCAAGAAGTTAACTAAGAAAAGATTTGTGTCCTCCAGGAACTTATACTGCACACTAGCTGGCTCAAATAGTGGTGTTGAGGGTAGCCTTAGGTGAGACCTGTCCATATGCCTGTTGAAACAGATGACAGGCCAGGTGTGGTGGCTCCTGCCTGTGATCGCAGCACTTTGGGAGGCCGAGGCACGTGGATCATGAGGTCAGGAGTTCAAGACCAGCCTGGCCAAGATGCTGAAACCCCATCTCTACTAAAAATACAAAAATTAGCCAGGCATGGTGGTGTATGCCTATGGTTCCAGCTATTTGGGAGGCTGAGGTCGATAACTGCTTGAACCTGAGAGGCAGGGGTTGCAGTGAGCTGCGATTGTGCCACTGACTCCAGCCTGGGTGACAGAGCTAGACTCCATCTCAAGGAAAAAATAAAACAGATGACAAAGGCAGGCAGCCCAGGTCTGGTCAGGTCGGAAGCCTTGGCTCCCTCCTCCAAGGCTGTGCTGGGATGGACTCTCTGCCAGGCTCAGTTCCATCTGTCCGTATGGAAATGGCCGCCTCTCTGCAGCCAGTGCATCGGGGCAGGCCCAAGCTGCCACTGCACAGTTGTAGATTTCCTGCCCGGGAACAAGAGGGCTGTGTCTGGGCCGCCTGTGTCTTGGAAGAGCTCATCAGCAGTCAGCATCCGAGGCGTGCAAACACATCTGAACAGACTTCTCCCCCTCCAGAGCACTGCCCCATCGGGACTTCTGAAGCCCGGGATTTCCCCAGCAGAAGGTCCAGTGTGTCCTGATCTCTAGGATTTGAGAGTGGCTTCACACCTTCTTGTGCTAAGGGCTACCGCCTACAAGTATCTACCCTCTGCCAAGCTAGGTCCTGGTGCAGCTGAGTGAGTGGGAGGAGAGGGGCTCAGGACGGGAGGGCAGGAACAGGAGCTGGGTGGGGCCGGTAGGAAGATGGCAAGACCCGCAGATCCTTGCTCCCCACCCACGTGCCTTTCTGGGACAGAAAAACAGCTCCTCCGCTTGCCCTCTGTCCCTCCTAAAATGTAAGCTAATGTTTATTGTGCATGTGCTAGGGTAGCCCTGGCTGGGTGAGCCTTCACATGCAGGAGCTGAGACACTCCACCAGGGACTCCCTTTGCTGTTGTTCCCCTGCCCTCCCGTTTCACGGAGGGAGGAACTGAACTTCACACAGTTCGTGTTGCCTGTCCAGGGTACACAGAGCAGGGGTTTGGGGCTGAGTCCGTGTCTCTATTCCAGAGGCTGGGTGCTTGTCTCAGAGGGAGTGGCCAGGCTGGTCTGCAGAGGTCCAGGGATTCTGCCTTGCGCAGTGGGGTGGCACCAGCCTTCAAAATGGGACTCTGTGGTGAGGCAGTGGAAGTGAGGCTCCCTTGGGGAAAGGTCAGGACGTGTTGAGGGGCCCCTCCTTCTCAGGCATGACCTTCAGGGCACCTGTCTTGCTTTTCTGTCTCTGCATGGTGGGCAAGAGCCCAGACTGGGCATTCTCCCCAGGGTGCCACAGGAGGCAAAGCGCTTTGTCACCTGAGAACCCCTACACTGGAGGGAAGGCGGGCTCTTGCTGGGCACATGCTGCACCTGACAGGGGGCCGCAGGGAAGGGGTCTCTGTTGGGGTCCCCTCCAGCAGCCTGTGCCGGGGCTCCATCATTAACACCCGACAGGCGCTAGGCTTTATTATTTTTCTCACAGAGGGCTTGATTGGTTTTTAATCTTCAATTTTTTTTTTTAATCAAAGCTAAATAATATAACAAGTACAGAGGAGGAATTTCAAGGAACTACAAAGAAAGCAAATGTATCTTGGCGAGTCCTCAGCATGGCTGTGGTTCCCTGCCTTCTCCCTCCTCCTTGCAGTATGGACAGAGGTGTCACTCTTCAGGCTTGGGGACGGCAGTGGGCTGCGGGCTCACCTGGAGATGCCTTTGCCATGTGTGACTTCTCAAAAAGTGCAGATGCCTCCCATTAAAGCCGAAGTTCCCATGGGCTGAAAACACATTCACAGAAAAGTTCATGATTTCTGGGGAGGGGCACTGCTGAGTATTCGCATGTCAACAAAAGCATTCGGACTCTGTAAAATATTTGAAGAGATTTATTCTGAGCCAAATATGAGTGACCGTGGCCCATGACGCAGCCCTCCTGAGGTCTTGAGAACATGTGCCCAGGGTGGTCGGGCTGCAGCTTAGTTTTATACATCTTAGAGAGGCAGGAGGCATCAATCAAATACATGTGAGAAATATCATCGGTTTGGTCCAGAAAGGCGGGACACTTCAAAGCAGGGGCTTCCAAGCTGTAGGTGAATTTCAACATTTTCTGGTTGACAGTTGGTTGAGTTTGTCTAAAGAACTGGGATCCATAGAAAGGGAAAGTTCAAGGTTAGATAAAGAATGTCCAGACCCAAGTTCTTTTGAAGTCTTATAGTGGCTGCCCTTAGAGACAATAGGTGAGAAATGTTTACTATTTGGATTTTAGGTAATCTCTTTAGGATTGGGAGGGTCTGGAAGAAAAAGATCTAGCTATGTTAATAGAGATTCTTTACAGATACAGATTTTCCCACACAGAGAACAGCTTTGCAGCATTTCAAAATATGGCAAAGGAACACGTTTTGGGGTAAAACATTATTTTCTTCTTTGTCTCGTAATGTTATGCCAGAGTCAGATTGGAAAGTAAATCACGATATATAGGATTAAATAAAACGTATCTGATGAGAATTTATGATTTGTAGGGCGTGACTCCCCAGACCCCTTAGATTGGAATTGGTATAAGACAAAAAAAGTCAGAGTTTAGTCCACATGTGGAAAGGGAGGACCTCTGACCCTGCCAGGCTGCATCTTCCCCAGGTGGGCCTGGATCAGAAGACCCCTGGTGGCCTCCTCAGTCTTTGCTGCTGCTCAGAGCTCTCTGAGGGTGTGTCCAGGTGCCCTGGGGAGGATCCTTAGCACCATTTGTTCAAGTGAAATATAGTGTACTTTGTTTCTGAACATAGGGTTGGATCTCCAGGACATGCCTACCTGGTTAGACTGTTGGAATTTGTCTCCGTTCTTTAGTTTCTTTTTCTTTTTCTTTTGAGACAGAGTTTTGCGCTTCTTGCCCAGGCTGGAATGCAGTGGCTCAATCTCGGTTCACCGCAACCTCCACCTCTGGGGTTCAGGCGATTCTCCTGCCTCAACCTCCCGAGTAGCTGGGATTATAGGGATGCACCAGCATGCCCGGCTAATTTTGTATTTTTATTAGAGATGGAGTTTCACCATGTTGGTCAGACAGGTCTCCAGCTGCTGACCTCAGGTGATCTGCCTGCCTCGGCCTCTCAAAGTGTTGGGATTACAGATGTGAGCCACTGTATCTGGCTGCTCTTCAGTTTCTAATGTGAAATAAATGCATGCAAAGCCACCGTGATTTCCAGTGGCTTAACATTCAGGTAATAGTGTTACCACCTTGACTTCCTGTATTTATTTATTAAGTGATTGACCAAGTGAGCATTGCTGGCACTCCAGGTGCCAGGCACTGTGATGCGTGGATGCTGAGATGGAGAAGATGCAGGTGTGAGGTACGGAGAGGTCAGGGGGTCACCAGCCTTGTGATGTTGTAGTGGAGGCAGGGAACCAGAGGCTAGAGGAGGGGTCCTCAGTGGTGGCTGCATTTGAGAAAACTTTAGGGCTGGGCGCGGTGGCTCACACCTATAATCCCAGCATTTTGGGAGTGATTTGAGACATCTCTGAAGCCCCAGGAAGAGGAAGGAATTGGGGGCTGTGACCAAATAACGTTATCAGTTAGTATCACAAATGGATGGCTCCAAGCCCAAGTTTTCAACCTCTCCTTTTCTCTGTTGGGTCCTCCTAGGTGGAGACCCATCTCGTTTGCCCCATGAGGTCCCCAGGCCTGTGCCTGTTTCAACAGAACCCTTTAGGTAGAACCTGTTTGGCAAGTCCAGGCCAGGTTGAGAGCAGAGAAAGTAAGATGGTCCTCACTCAGCTCAGCCATTGGTGGGGCCTTGGCTGCCTGCTGGTCCCCGTCGGGAAGCTCACTGGGACCAGCCCCTGATCCTGGAGTCTACTGGGGTCCCATGCCACATGGTCTTGGTGCCACTCTGCAGTTAGCCCCTTTGGGCTGGCCAGTGATGGGCTTTGCCCGGTGAGGTCACTGTCAGGTCCCTGTCTCCTAAGGGGTCACTATTGGACTATTTCACTAGCAGATATTTTTCCAAGTTGCAATAAACTTGAAGAAGGGTGATTAAAGAGAAATCTTGTTTTCTATCTTGCCTCTTTGTTGCTAAGCAAAATTCAGTGCAAAAAATAGCTAATTTTCAGGTCAGCTGAGTCTTTTCTTATTTGTGGGTAGATTTGCAAGGAGGAGGCCAGTGGTTTTCTATCTAATAACTGACTTTATGGGAGATGAAAATGTAGAAAAGTAGAATCTTCCTGTTTTGTCTTGGAAAAGCAGTAAAACCAGCACTTACCGACAACCCAGAATCCTACTTGCTAAGAAGCCTGTGTGTTTCGGTACCATTACCTTTCAGACTAGGTAGATATAAGATAGTTGGGCTGGGTGCCTTGGCTCTCACCTGTAATCCCAGCACTTTGGGAGGCCAAGGTGGGTGGATCACCCGGGGTCAGGAGTTTGAGACCAGCCTGGCCAACATGGCGAAACCCTGTCTCTACTAAAAGTACAGCTGGGTGTGGTGGTGGGTGCCTGTAATCCCAGCTACTCAGGAGGCTGAGACAGGAGAATTGCTTAAACCTGGGAGGAAGAGGTTGCAGTGAGCCGAGATTGCACCACTGCACTCCAGCCTGGGTGACGAGAGAGACTCTGTCTCAAAAAAATAATAAATAAATAAATAAATATAAGATGGTTGCTGCTAGTTTTGGATAAGGCAGACAGTGATATTTTATTCTGAAGAAAGATATTAAAATGTCTTTGAATTGTGTCTGTCAGTTCAATTAGAATGTGAGAAAAGGCTCTTTTGTATATTTCTTTTCACATTCTTATCTTCACCATCCCTCCCACCTGTTTTCAACCAAAAGCCAAAAAGAAATATTGAATAACAAATGATGGTTCCTCTGTCTGACCAGGCTCAGCTAGCTCTGTTTCCTTAATTATGTAGATGACTCCTTGATTCTATTATTCAAACATTGCATGAAATACTGTCTCAGGGGATTTTATTGTCAGAGACAACAATCTTTCTGTTCCTGAGAAAGATATGAACCCAAAAGGAATAACTTGGTGACTTTGAATGTGGTATCCTCACACCTATAATCCCAGCACTTTGAGAGGTGGAAACAGGCGCATCACTTGAGATCGGGAGTTCTAGACCAGCCTGGCCAACATAGAGAAACCCCTTCTCTACTAAAAATGCAAAAATTAGCTGGGCCTGGTGGCACACATCTGTAATCCCAGCTACTTGGAAGGCTGAGGCAGGAGAATCACTTGAACCTAGGAGGTGGAGGTTTCAGTGAGCTGGGATCATGCCACTGCACTCCAGCCTGGGCAATAGAGAGAGACTTCATCTCAAAAAAAAAATTACAGACGCATGCATGCATGCACACACGGAAATGAATTTCGAGGTGTTCTTTGGCCTTGAGGTCACCTCTACTAGTTTCTTGTCATGTCTTGTCTGAACCTGATGTGTTATAAACCCTGTAAGGGAAGCTGCCAGACCCACTGGCAGTTGCGCGAGGAGCCACTGAGTGTTTCCCAGTTCACAGTAACAAGAGGTGCTGAATCCATTAGGAGCTTTCTTCATTTTTCCCTTTTGATTGTTGTTATCTTGTTTTGTTGTTTGTTTGTTTTCATTATGATAAAACATACATAACATGAAGCTTACCATTTTAACCATCTGAAAGTGTGTGGTTCCATCATACTAGGCGCATGTACATTGTGGGGCCTCCATCATCACCATCCATCTCCAGAACCCTTTATCTCCCCCAGTGAAACTCGGCACCCTCTAAACACACTCACTCCTCCTGCATCCCCGCAGCCCCTGGCAACCACCTCTCTTACTTCGTTTCTTACTTTCTGTCTCGGAGTTTGACTGCTGGAGGAACGTCATGTAAGTGGAATCAGACGGTATTTGTTTGTGACTGGCTTATTTCCTGCAGCTTAATATCTTCAGTGTCTTCAAGGTTCACCCGCATTGTAATATGTCGACATGTCCTGTCTTTTAAGGCTGAATGATACTCCACTGTATGTATATGTAACATTTTGCTTAGTAATCTACCTGTTGATGGATTCTTGGGTTATTTCCACTGTTTGGCTGTTGTGAATAATGCTGCTGTGAACATGGATGTGCAGATATCTATTCCAGACCTTGCTTTTGGTTCTCTTGGGTGGGTATACAGAAGTGGAATTGCTGGATCTCATGGTAGTTTGCTGCTTTTCACAGCAGCTGCACCATTTTAGATGCCCACCAGTAACTTGCAGAGTTCCAATTTCTTCACATCCTCTCCAAGGCTTGTTATTTTCTGTTTTGGTTTTTGCTTTTTTTTTTTTTTTGAGACAGGGTCTCTCATTCTGTCACCCAGGCTGGCGTGCAGTGGTGTGATCTCGGCTCACTGCAACCTCTGCCTCCAGGTTCAATCAATTTCCCTGCCTGTCTCCCAAGTAGCTGTGACTGCAGGCATGGGCCACCATGCCTGACTAATTTTTGTATTATTATTATTATTATTTTTTTAGACAGAGTTCTTCTGTTCTTGTTTCCCGGGCTGGAGTGCTGTGGTGTGATGTCAGCTAATTGCAGCCTCCACCTCCTGGGTCAAGCGATTCTCCTGCCTCAGCCTCCCAAGTAGCCAGGACTTCAGGCACGTGCTGCCATGCCCAGCTAATTTTGTAGTTTTAGTAGAGATGGGGTTTCTCCATTTTGGTCAGGTTGGTATCAAACCCCTGACCTCAGGTGATCCACCTACCTCGACCTCTCAAACTGCTGAAATTACAGGTGTGAGCCACTGCACCTGGCCAATTTTTGTATTTTTTAGTAGAGTTGACATTTCACCATGTTGGCCAGGCTGGTCTCCAACTCCTGACCTCAAATGATCCCCCTCGGCCTCCCAAAGTGCAGAGATTACAGGCAGGAGCCACCACGCCCAGCCCCCAGGAATTCTTTATCTGTTCTGGATTCCATTCCCTTATCAGATGTGGGATTTGTAAATACATTCTTCCCTTCTGTGGGCTGCCTTTTTACTCTGTTAATAATATCCTTTCATGTACAAGAGTTTTGAATTTTGATGATGTCCAACTTAACTCTTTTCTTTTGTTGCCTGCACTTTTGTGTAATATCTAGTAAATCCTTGCCAAATGCAGTGTCATGAAGTTGTTCCTTTGTGTTTTCTTCTAATAATTTTTTAGTTTTAGCTCTTATGTTTAGGTCTTTCATCCATTTTAATTTTTGTGAATGATATAATAATTGAACTTTATTTATTTTTGTAAGTGGATATCCAGTTTTCCCAGGACCATTTGACTGTCCTCTCCCTGTTGAATGGCCTTCGCATCCTTGTTGAAATCATTTGATGTATATGTGAGGGTTTACTTTTGGGTTCTGTGTTCTATCCCATTTGCCTATATCTTTGTCTTTATGACAGTACCATGCTGTTTTGATTACTGTAGCTTTGTAGTAGGTATTGAAATCAGGCCTCCAATTTTGTTTTTGTTTTTCAAGATTGTTTTGGCTAATCTGGGACTTTGGGATTTTTGAGATGGGTTTTTCTTTTTCTGTGGAAAATGTCATTGTGATTTTGATGGGAATTGCATTGAATCTATAGATGGTTTCGGATCAGCATTGACATCTTAACAGTATTAAGTCTTCCACTCCATGAACACAAATATTGTCTCATTTGTTCATGTCTTTATTTCTCTGCAACATTTCGTTAGTTTTTAGTGTACAGGTCTGTACCTCCTTACGTTTATTTCCAAGTATTTTATTACTTTTATTAGATTCATCTGTAAAAAATATTAGAGACAGTACTTTTAATAGCACCATTATAAGCAGGCTCTAAGAAACTTCTTTCCCTCTTTTCCCTCCCCTCCTTCTTCCCTCCTTTTCCTCCCCTCCTTCCTCCCATTCCTTCCCCCTTCCCCTCCCTCCCTCCCTTCCTTCCTTCTTTCCATTGTTACAAGGCCTGCTGTGTGCCTGGTGTTTTTAGGTGATTTATAACAATAAGATGCAGGTTTTGTCCTTGAGAGGCTCACAGTCAAGTGGAAGAGACACAGGTGATTAAATGGAGGCAATGTGATACAATAAGTGCTTGGATTCAGGCTCATCTCTCTGGGAGGCTCTAATCCTGCCTAAGGCATTTGCCCCCAAACAAAAGCAGTGGAAGGATTTTGCCACAGGTCATAGAAGCTTGGTGATGATGGCGTGGCTGCCAGTTTGATTTTGAAGATAGAGTTTAGGAAACCTAGCCTCCAGCTCCAAATGGGTGCCATCTAAAGCTGCCTGATGAATTTATGCTTTTATTTGTGGCTACTGGGATCACATTCTCGCTCATAGTACTGTTGGTAATGTTGGGTGCTGAGCCGTTTGCAACAATATAGTTGATTTGTTCTCCAGCTTCACCAAGTTGCTATCAGTGGCTGCTCTCGGCCCCAGGGTCCAGTTCAAAGGGTGTATATAATGTTCTGATTCTCTCTACTGGTGTTTCCTGAATGGCTCAGTGAAAGATTGTTCCTTGGAGACCTGGCATAGGTTGATTTTCTTCTAGGGTCACATCTGGTTTATCTCCTCTCTCCAAGCCCAGCTCAGTGTGGACCAGAGCAGGGGCCAATGGAGTAGCTTGGGAGATGCAAGGTTCCTGCATGGACCAGGCAATTGTGTAGGGCGTGTGAAGTTTGAGACCAGACAGATGGCCCTAGGGTGAAGTACTGTACAGGGCGGACAGGGAGAACCCTGGCCTGGTGCCATTTGAGGACATGACTTGCATTTTCCCCAGCCCTGGGAAGATGTATACCATTGAAAAGCTTTTCCAATTGAAGGCAAGAGAAAGGAAATGAGATCACAGATAGAGCAATTAATTTTCACAAATGGACTTTTTAAAAGAATTAATTAACTTTTAAGTTGCTACCAGAAGTCTTGAAATCATGTTTCAGTGGTGTGTGAGACAAAGAGAGACTGAGCTGAGTTGAAGTAATGTATGGCCACCCCCGGCCTTTGATGCTGTGGGGAGGCTTTGGACCTGAGCACTGATGGTGGGTGGGTTATTTTCTTAGATCAAAAAGACCCAAAGCAGAGCCGGCAAAGCTAATATTGTGTTTCTCTTTCGTATTGATTAAGTCTCAGCCTCTGGATCTTTTTGCAGAGGGCAGGAACATTTTGAAGAGAACCAAATGCTACAGCTTTTGCTTTCACTCCTGCAGACTGCATGAGGAAGAGTACTTTGGGATCTAGTTAAATTCAGTGAATTTTTATTGAGTGCCTGCAAGGCATGGTGTTAGCTACTGTGGGAAATCCAATGATTAATAAATGTTTACCTTTGTCAAGGAGTTTGTGGTCTGATGGGAGAGACAGACATATAGATAAGCAGCTCTACAAGGTCGTGCAGTGGCACGGAGCATACAGGGAGTTCAGAAGCAAGCTGTTCATTTAGGTCTGCGGGTAGCTTCTTCTTGGTAAGGGGAGAAATAACTCTGTTAGGACCTGAAAAAGGCTGTGGAATTAAAGGCAGGCCTGGTAGACGAGTGGGTCAGTCAGAGGTGGAGGGAAGAAGGATTTTCATCTGCAGAGCAGTGTGTGGCAAGCCTGGCAGGGCAGGTGGAACCGAGGAGGGCGAGGGGGCTGAGATGAGATGGAAAGGTGCATTGTGTGCTGGAGAAATGAGCCATCATTCAGAATCCCAGGTGAAATGGTCCACTTCTTTGGAGTGAGAGTTTAGGAAGGTAACTGGTGGTGTAGAGAAGAGCAGAGAGTCAGTACATCTCATTGAGGGATGATGAAGTTTTGGACCAGGCAGTATGGGGTGGTGAGATAGCCTGGGAGGGAGGCCCCAGCATCCCAGGGCTGCCATCAGCTCACTGTGCCCCTTGAGCCAGTCACAACTACCCTGTAGGCCTCTGCATTTTCATCTGTGAAGTGGGGTGATGGACCGTAATGTGTTTTTTCTCAATTCAGAGTATTCAAGTTGGGTTTTTTGTTTTTCCCTGATTGGGTATTACATTTCCTTAAATGCTTTTTCTGCATCAGTTGAGATCATTTGATTTTTTAAAATCTTTTACTCTGTTTATGTGGTGAATCACATGGATTGCTTTTCGAATGCTAAGCAAACCTTTTGTTTTTGAAATTATCCCAACTTGGATTCTTCTGTAAATAATGAGAAATTCATTAACAAGATGGCCCTCGGAATGGAAAGGGAATGCACAGGCATATTTGTTTGTCAGAGAACTAAGTTGGTGTTGTTGTTTTCAGAGAAGCCATCAGGAGCACAGTCTGAGGCCCTGAGAAGGCTATGTCTGTCTTTGGCCAAGGTTGAGGCAGGGATGGTCTGTAGCACTGATGGCTTTAGCACTCTGACCTCTCATCCAGGCTGGCCCCGGATGCTCCTTCCCTGGTTACCTGTATATGGGCAGGCTCTGAGCTTCTATAAACCCTGATTGAGGGAAATGGGAATAATTCAATGATATATCCACCCCATAGGACTGTGGTGAGGGTTCATCTGAACATACGAAGCCCTTAGCCCACATCCAGGCCTATGGAATATATTCAGTACATGTCAGCCAGTATAGCAACATCATCATCATTCACTATCGTCACCAACATTATCATCATCACCGTCATCATCATCATCACCACCATGATCATTCCCATCATCATCACCACCATCACCATCGTCATTATCATTGTCATCACCGTCATCAGCATCAGAGTCATTACCGCAACCATCATCATTCACCACTCATTCACCATCATCACCACCATTATCATCATTCACCATCATCATCACCACCATGATTATCATCATCACCACCATGATCATTAACATCACCATCGTCATTATCATTCCCATCATCATTGTCATCACCATCATCATCATCATCATTATTACCACAGCCATCATCATTCACCACTCATTCACCATCATCACCACCATGATCATCATTCACCATCATCATCACCATCATCACCACCATGATCATCATCATCACCACCATGATCATTATCATCACCATTGTCATTATCATTCCCATCATCATTGTCATCACCATCATCATCAGCAGCATCATTATTACCACAGCCATCATCATTCACCACTCATTCACCATCATCACCACCATTATCATCATTCACCATCATCATCACCATCACCATCATCATCATCACCATCACCATCATTATCATCACCACCATGATCATCATCACCACCATGATCATTATCATCACCATTACCATCATCATTATTACCACAGCCATCATCATTCACCACTCATTCACCATCATCACCACCATTATCATCATTCTCCATCATCATCACCACCATCATCATCACCACCATGATCATGATCATCACCACCATGATCATGATCATCACCACCATGATCATCATCACCACCATGATCATCATCACCACCATCATCATTGTTATCACCACCACCATCACCATCACCATCATTATCATCACCATCATCAGCAGCAGCAGCTGCATCTGTGGTATCCCAATAATATATCATCAGCATCAGCATCAACCACAGTGGCATTTCTGTCAGTATTATGAATCATATTGGTTCAGATGGAAGCCCTCCTGTCATCCTCATGGACTTACGAGCCACAGTTCTTTCCTTACATGACTGTGCAGCTGTTTTTTTTTTTTAATTTTTAATTTTGGCACATGATAATTGTACATATTTATGGGGTATATGATGATGTGGTACATATGAAGTATGGTGATCAGATTGGCGTAATTATCATATCTCTCATCTCAAACATTTCTCATTTCAGTATCTTCCTTCCAGCTGTTTGAAACTATATGATATGTTATGGTTAACTGTAGTCATCCTAAGGTGCTGTGGGACACTAGAATTAATTCTCCTATCTAGCTGTAATTTTCTATCCTTCAGCAAATTTCTCCCTAGACCCACTTCCCCGCTACCCTTCTTAGGCTCTAGTATCCTCTGTTCTACTTTTTACTTCTATAAGCTCAATTTTTTTAGCTATGTGTGAGAACATGTGGTGTTTAACTCTGTGTTCCTGTTGTATTTCACTTAATGTCCTCCAATTCCATCTACCTTGTTGGGAATGACAAGATACAATTTTGTATGGCTGAATTGTATTCCATTATGTATGTTACCACATTTCTTTGTATCCATTTATTTGTTGTTGGACGTCTATGTTGATTTTCTTTACTCATCTGTGTTGGATGATTGCACATCTTGGGTCTTATAAATAGTGCTGCAGGAAACTTGGGGTCGCAGATGGCTCTGATATACTGAGATCCTTTTCTTTGGATAAATGCCCAGTGGTGGGATTGCTGGATTTCACAAATAAAAAAGCGATGGTTTTATTTGTGTTTTTTTTTTTTTTTTTTTTTTTAGGAACCTCCGTATTGTTGTCTGTAATAGCATTCCCACCAAGTGTCTAAGAACTCCCCTATCTCTGCAGTTCACCAGCATTCATTAATTTTTTGTCTTCTTCATGCTAACTATCCTGACTGGGGTAAGGTAATACCTCATTGTGGTTTGGTTTGCGTTTTCCTGGGCAGCTTTTTTATAGACAATCAGGTGATTGAACAGAGGCGATGGCTTTACCTTTTTAGGTCTCTGAGAAGGCACAGCTTCATGAGGCACAGTATAGGGTGTTAATTTTTTATTTTAGGGAAGAAGTCCACTCACTCTGGGCTGCAACTGACTCTCCTAGGAAAAAAAAAGAAAAAAACTAAAACACCATTCAAGGAAAGAACTTGGCCCATGGTTTGTCTCTGCCTCCTTTCCCACTTTACGTCTCACACAGCGTGTCCAGCTTCTACACTAGATTCTGCTGTCCAGGGTTGAGAAATTCATGTGGACCTGAAGATGCCCGTCTGCAGCCAGGCCATTATGAAAGGAAGATGGACTCCACCAGGGGAAATGTAGTAGGCATTCAGCCCACCACCCAGAGGGCGGCTGGTGCCACGCTTGCCAGCGTATGAATGGGACACCATGACCCTGTTCTCTATGGAATCGTTCCCAGACCCTAACAGATCAGTAAAATGAAGAAGTGAAACTGAGTGATCAGCAGAAAGGCTGCCATCTTTGTAGTACGTCAGGCAAAGACATCTTAAATCCAGGTACCATTTGTCATCTTTGTCCTTCTTAAAGGAGACAAGAAGTCCTTGCCCTAAGAAGGGGCACCTGTGAAAGGTCGAACAATCAGAATAAAGAATAGCCTCTCGCATTGCATACTTTTGGATTCATGAAAAAATCACCTGCATGGTTCTTATTTTTCTCATATCACTCAAGAATTGGGACCTTGGGACTTGTCGGGGTTGAGGTGCCTGCAGCAGAAACCCCTGTTCCAGCTGCTTAAAGACTGAATCAGTGAACCACAAAATACCACTTTCAGGTTGCTTTTCACACGTCTCCTTGTACTAATTTCCTATTCCTGCTGTTGATAAATTACCACAAACTTGGGGGCTAAAAAATGAGATTCAGAGTCCTAAAATGCAGATGTCAGCCAGGCCGTGCTCCACGGGGCTGTGGGGGAGACTGCTCTTCCTCACCCCTTCCGGCTTCCAGAGGCCACTGTGTTCCTCCGCTGGGTTTGCCTCTTTCTTGCATCTCTTCGACCTCTTCTCCTCCTCTCTGACTCTCACCCTCCTGTCTTCCTCGTGATTACATTGGGCCCACCTGGGTGATCCAGGATTAACCCTCATCTCAAGATTCTAAACGTTTTTTTTTTTTTTTTTTTGAGACAGAGTCTTGCTCTGTTGCCCAGGCTGGAGAGCAGTGGCGTGATCACGGCTCACTGCAACCTCCACCTCCCAGGTTCAGGCGATTCTCCTGCCTACGCCTCTCAAGTAGCAGGGATTACAGGTGCTCACCACCAGACCTGGCTATCTTTTTTGTATTTTTAATAGAGACAGGGTTTCTCCATGATGACCAGGCTGGTCTTGAACTTCTGGCCTCAAGTGAACCCCCCATCTCGGCCTCCCAAAAAGTAATTTCCACAGAGTTCTGGGATTACAGGCATGAGCCACCTCTCCTGGCCAAGATCCTGAATTTAATCACCCTTGCAGTGCCCCTGTGGCTGTGGAAGGTGACTGATGGGCCCTGGGGGCCTTTTGTAGTCCTCTTTGGAGGGCTGTTGCTCTGTCTGCATCCTTCTGCTCTTCTCCTCCCTTGTCAGGCACCCTTACAAAGCTGTCTTTTAATTTGTCTTGTCAATGGGATTATTTAATCAGGAATCCTCAAATGAACAAATGGCCATGTGGCGATCTTGACTGGGCTGCTTGATTTGGAGCCAGGTATAAAACCCTGAGGCTCTTTTTCTCCTTACCTACAAAATCATGGGTCGTCTGGCTCATTTCTTAGTTAAATTTGAAGTTTCCATATTCGTCTATGAGATTTTAATCACTGCTTTCCACCGTCTGCTTTAGGGATTGGGGAATGGGGTATTTAGAGGTGAAACAGGAAGGAAGGAATTATGTGTATGTGCTTTACAAATTCACATGTGCCTGAATGTATTTACCCTTGATGTGCTCATGTTATTTCATTTTTATGATTTTTGACGTGTTTATTTTTTCCCATATCTAGAACAGAATAGGTGTGCCTGCGGGGCAGGGATGCTGTTAAGAACTGTGATAAATGGGCCGGGCGCGGTGGCTCACACCTGTAATCCCAGCACTTGGGGAGGCCAAGGCGGGCAGATCACAAGGTCAGGAGATCGAGACCATCCTGTCTAACACCGTGAAACCCTGCCTCTGAAAAAAAAAAAAATTAAAAACAAAACAAAACAAAACCAACCAACTACTGTAAATGCATCTATGGTTCCTGAAGGTTTAAGAATAGTCATGCTGAGCTGAGGAAGTCCAGCATATGCCCTGGGCTTCCTTCACCTGACACAGTTATTTATTTATTTATTTATTTATTTATTTTTAAAATTTTTATTGCATTATAGGTTTTGGGGTACATGTGCAGAACGTGCAAGATAGTTGCATAGGTACACACATGGCAGTGTGTTTTGCTGCCTTCCTCCCCTTCACCCACACTTGGTATTCATCCCCAGGCTATCCCCCCCAGCCCCCCCCCGCTGTCCCTTCCCCATTTCCCCCAACAGTCCCCAGTGTATAGTAGACTGCCTCTCTGTGTCCATGTGTTCTCATTTTTCTCACCCGCCTATGAGTGAGTATATGCGGTATTTCTTTTTCTGTTCTTGTGTCAGTTTGCTGAGAATGATGTTCTCCAGATTCATCCATGTCCTTACAAAGGACACAAACTCATCATTTTTGATTGCTGCATAATATTCCATGGTATATATGTGCCACATTTTCCCAGTCCAGTCTATCATCGATGGGCATTTTGGTTGGTTCCAGGTCTTTGCTATTGTAAACAGTGCTGCAATGAACATTCGTGTGCATGTGTCCTTATAGTAGAACGATTTATAGTCTTTTGGATAGATACCCAGTAATGGGATTGCTGGGTCAAATGGAATTTCTATTTCTAGGTCCCTGAGGAATCGCCACACTGTCTTCTACAATGGTTGAACTAATTTACACTCCCACCAACAGTGTAAGAGTGTTCCTATTTCTCCACATCCTCTCCAGCATCTGCTGTCTCCAGATTTTTTAATGATCGCCATTCTAACTGGTGTGAGATGAAATCTCAATGTGGTTTTGATTTGCATCTCTCTAATGACCAATGATGATGAGCACTTTTTCATGTTTGTTGGCCTCATGTATGTCTTCTTTTGTAAAGTGTCTGTTCATATCCTTTGCCCATTTTTGAATGGGCTTGTTTGTTTTTTTTCTGTAAATCTGTTTGAGTTCTTTGTAAATTCTGGATATCAGCCCTTTGTCAGATGTGTAAACTGCAAAGATTTTTTCCCATTCTGATGGTTGCCGATTCACTCTAGTGACTGTTTCTTTTGCTGTGCAGAAGCTGTGGAGTTTGATTAGGTCCCATTTGTCTATTTTGGCTTTTGTTGCCAATGCTTTTGGTGTTTTGTTCATGAAGTCCTTGCCTACTCCTATGTCCTGAACGGTTTTACCTAGATTTTCTTCTAGGGTTTTTATGGTGTCATCACCTGACACAGTTATTTCTTGTTAAAGAGTTGCTGTAAAATGCTAAATAAACTTAATAACTACTAATAACCATTTTTGTCAGTTAAAGACACTTACATTTTATGAATTTGGGGGAAAATACCTGAGGAATAGAATTTTCAATATCATACGTATGGCTTTTGATATTGTAGAATTTTTGTGCACATGTTGCAATGTGCTTGCTTTGGCTTTCTAAAAAGAATTCAGGTAGCAGTAGATGTTTTGATAGCAGTGAAAAAATACGACCAAAGTAAAGCCCTTCACCGTTGCCTTAGTGTTCACCGTGGACCCTATTAGGCCAGACTCAACAGGGGCATCATTTTCTCTAAGACACAAAACACACACAATCCTATTCTTATTTTGGTCATTGAAAACCTGAAGATAGGTTGTTTGGCGGAGGACAGGCACCCAGGTGCTCAGGGAGAGGTGCTGCTCTTCCCACTTCGTGAACATGAACACCGCAGAGGTTACATGGGCCCAAAATCTGGACTTTACAGCCTGAGGTGCAGCTTAGGCAGCTCGGGTTTATGGAGACTATTCCTTGTACAGCTAAATACCATCCTGTTCTTGGAGGTGTGAGCAGGAGACGTTGGAAGGGGATGGTTCTGCTCACCGGTGGCTTTTCCTTTGGGAAAACATGTCCCCCTTTAGGGTACTTCTTAACACTCACATCTGAAAGAAGACTGGCTCATGCAGAATAAGAGACAGGGGAAGCTTTTCCTGGTGCCAGGGATGTTTGGAGTAGCGGAGTTAAGAGATCATACACGGACTTGGGTCTGGCTTTTGTGACGAGATGCCCCAGTGGGAAGATCCAGCTGGTGGCGGACTAGAAGTTGGTGCTCAAAGGTGTGGGTGGACTGGCTTCTTTCCTTCAGTGGAAGCACGGGCCCAGGGAAGGGAGTGTGTTGTGCGAAGGTACAGTGGCCCATGCTTTCCAGAGGAGTTTGCACATGACATGGTTTCATTTTAGAGAATTTCAGAGGTGTGCCACAAGGAAGGTGCCTTTTGTGTATAGTCTCGCCTGGCTGGGCTGTGCAGGTTGGATGGGTGAGAGCTTTGATCAGGGATTCTGAAGATGAGTTTTGTATTGAATGCTATATCCTTACAGGTAGAGGCCAGTGGATAGGAGGAACATTAATATATATATATATGTATTTAAAGTAAGAGTGGGCTAGTTGAATACTTTTTGAGCCTCAAACACTTCGTAACATCCTTTTCACACAAGTGACTGTTGCCTTTATTCCATAATGCATGAGCAGAAGTGTGGTTTGAATTTAACGGTACGACTTTTTAGGGGCTTATGTAGGAGCAGTTTGATCCTTTTGCAAAATAGGAACAGCTTTATGTCAGGATAAACATGGGATTTCAGACGTTTCCTGCTGGTCATTGTCAGTTTTAAGGATTTCTTCTAACATAGGACATATTTTCGTCTACTGGGATTGTGATGTCTTCTTTTGGCTTAATATCAACATTTCTGCATGATAATTATTTTGTTAATTTCCAAAGAATATTCGGTCCATGTACAATTGATTCATAGGAAGATAAAAAGAATCTACTAGTGTAGATAAAAGATAGTATTGAAGTGGCAATCAAAACGCTGTTAATGATTTCTTCTCATAGCACTTAAGATCATCTGGTGTTGTGGGTAGTTACGAATTTCTCCTCCTTAAACTAGTGACCCTTTATATTTGTCTGAAAGAAAAGGTGACTTCTGTGGGTATCAGAGAGGATGATCCAAGCGGTGACTGAATGTATTTCAATGTTAAAAACAACAGCATTAAAACAAGCCAACATGACTCAGCACGGTCACATCTATCTTGACTGTTACTAATATGTTTCCCTTTTTTTCATTATAGCTTTTTATAACTATGATGCCAGAGGAGCAGATGAACTGTCTTTACAGATCGGAGACACTGTGCACATCTTAGAGACATATGAAGGTGCGTATGCATCTTGGTATCTTTTATATGTTCGGGCAGATGGCACATCTTCCCAGTGCCTGCTGGGCAAAGCATGCCTCTGTTACAGACGCATAGACAGTCATGCTTCCTTCCCAGGCCCACTTTCTTGCAGTTAGCTACTGTTTCAGGTAAGGGTACTAGTGAGGCTGTCTGTTGTTTAAATAATGCTTTACTAAAGTGAACTTAAAACTAAAATTCCGGGGCCCAAAGTGGCTCCGGCCGTATGTCGTGGCGCTTGTGAAGGTGAGGCCAAGAGTTCAAGGCCAACCAACCTCAGCAACCTTATAAGCTCTCATTGATTGGCAAAAAAAAAAAAAAAAAAAAACAACTAAAATTCCTCCACCCGCCTTTTTTTTTTTTTTTTTTTTTTGAGACAGAGACTCGCTCTTTCGACCAGGCTGGAGTGCAGTGGTGCAGTCTCAGCTCACTGCAACCTCTACCTCCTGGATTCAAACAATTCTTCTGCCTTAGCCTCCCGAGTAGCTGGGACTATATGTGTGCATCACCACGTCCAGCTAATTTTTGTATTTTTAGTAGAGATGGGGTTTCACCATATTGGCCAGGCTGGTCTTAAACTCCTGACCTCGTGATCTGCCTGCCTCGGCCTCTCAAATTACTGGGATTACAGGCATGAACCACTGTGCCATCCTAAAATTCCCACTTTTAAACTTGTTGGCTCCTTGTAAAGCTTTTTGTTTGTTTTAAGACAAGTGTCGTTCTGTCACCCAGGGTGGAATGCGGTGGCCCTATCTCAGCTCACTGCAACCACCACCTCCTGGGTACAAGTGATTCTCGTGCCTTAGCCTCCTGAGTAGATGGGATTACAAGTGCCTGCCACCGTGCCTGGTTAATTTTTTTGTATTTTTAGTAGAGACAGCTTTTCACCATGTTGGTCAGGCTGGTCTTGAACTCCTGATCTGCCCACCTCAGCCTCCCAAAATGCTGGGATTACAGGCATGGTCCACTCTTCCAGGCTAAGTGTGTGTAAATCTTGTTTGTTAACAGTTGACTACTTGATAAATAGTATGTTTAAGATATTTTAGTTTACTTCATTGTTTTGTTTTGTTTTTGAGATAGGATCTTGCTCTGTCACGTGGGTTGAAGTGCAGTGGCACAATCACAGCTCACTGCAGGCAACCTCCACCTCTTAGGCTCAAGCGGTCCTCCCACTTCAGCCTCCCAAGCAGCTGGGTCTACAGGTGCCTACTACCACTCCCAGCTAATTTTTATATTTTTTGTAGAGACAGGGTTTCACCATGTTGCTCAGTCTGGTCCTGAACTCCTGAGCTCAAGTGATTTGCCTGCCTCAGCCTCTCAGAGTGCTGGAATTACAGGTGTGAGCCACCATGCCCAGCCTGCTTCATTGTTTCGATGTGTTTGGTGAGAACTGAGATTTTTTCTTTTAATGCTTTCACTTAGATTTGTTAGCAGCATGTCTCAGAGAAACTACAATTTTCATCTCTTATTTCCTTTCCTTTTTTTTTTTTTAAACCTGTAATCCCCATTTTCTTGGGATGAACAGAGATTTATGGCAGTTATATGGGATGCTGTCCAATGAAGCAATTTTTTTTTTTTTTTTTTTTTGAGACAGAGTTTCATTCTTCTTGCCCAGGCTGAAGTGCAATGGTGTAATCTCAGCTCACTACAACCTCTTCCTCCTGGGTTCAAGTGATTCTCCTGTTTTAACCTCCCGAGTAGCTGGAATTACAGGCATGCACCATCATGCTCAGCTAATTCTGTATTTTTATTAGAGATAGGGTTTCTCAATGTTGCTCAGGCTGATCTTGAACTCCCGATCTCAGGTGATCTGCCTGCCTCAGCCTCCCAAAGTGCTGGGATTACAGGTGTGAGCCACCTCACCCAACCTGAAGCAATTGTTCTAATTATCCAATAAATAAACTGTTGGTGACAGTGGTTTTCCAGTGTCCTTGGCTTTTCAGAAAATTTGTTTTCACATTTCATGTCTTGCAAATAATTTGAGCAGGCCATAATTGATTTTATGCTGCAGTTATTGTTGCATAGAAGGGAAGAAATGATGGGCTTGATTTTTTAAAGACTGTTTCGATCTGGAGGTTTCGTAAGATTGTGTTTTGTAAGACTGTGTTTTCTTATTTTGTTGGCTTAATTTCCTGCTTGAAACGGTGATTCCCATATAGCATATGAATAAAAAGGATAATTTCAGTAGCAAAATTGCCTTTTCACCAGGTTTAAGAAAACCCTTCCACATGGGTGGTGGGGGTGAGAGGGGAAATCGAAGACATCCCATAGTAATCAACCAATTGCACTTCTAACTTGACCCTCGAAATCCACTTTGCAAGGAATGAAGTAGTGCTAAGCTTTCCTGCTGGAGGCAAACTGTGGCCAGCTCCTGGTAGGCTCCTCTGAGAAACACAGAATTATTAACATACCCATGTTCATGGCCCTTATACCCCCATCTGATGCATGCTGTACCTTCACTAAAAAAGTCTTATCTGAAAAGAAAATCGACTTTAGTGGCCTGTGCCTGGAAGCCAGTGCATCTCTGCAAAACCAGCCCGAGTCCTTCAGTGGATGAAAAGTTGTGATGGGTCTTCTGTTTCTTTTCCGTGTTTACAGCTGACAGCTGTGTTCCCTTATCTCCTCAGTATGCATTGCCAGTGCTTGAGAGGAGACAGAGAGAAATTAAGTAGAGGTTAGGGATCAAACAGCTCATCTGAGCCACTTTTTGGATCTGAAGGGAATGGCTTTTGTATCTTTTTTAACTTTTGCTGCTGCTCAGTTGAAGTTGAAATCTTGGTTAATAAACACTGGGCAGTGATGTCATTCTTGAATAGTTAATGATTTCCTGTAGCCCCTGGGCATGTGGGGACTGCAATTTCTTGTTTTTGCCTTCATAATAGGAATGTGTGTGTAGTGTTTTGTTTTCGTTGTTGTTGTTTTTTTTTTTGAGACCGAGTCTTGCTATGTTGTCCAGGCTGGAGTGCGGTGGCGTGATCTCAACTCACTGCAACTTCCACCTCCTGAGTTCAAGGAATTCTCCTGCCTCAGCCTCCCAGGTAGCTGTAGCTGGGACTGCAGGTGCGTGCCACCACGCCCGGCTGAGGAATGTGTTTTTTAAACAGTGAGATCCTCAGGCATGTCAGTGGTCCTTTGTTTTTTGTTTTTGTCTTTTTTGAACCCGAATCTTCCTCTATCGCCCAGGCTGGAGTACCGTGGCTCGATCTCAGCTCACTGCAACCTCTGCCTCCCGGGTTCAAGGGATTCACCTGCCTCAGTCTCCTGAGTGGCTGGGACTACAGGCACCCGCCACCACACCCGGCTAAGGAATGTGTTTTTTAAACAGTGGAATCCTCAGGCATGTGTCATGGTCCTTGTAATACATGTAACTTCAAAAATATCTGATTGCAGGCATTTGATTTTTTTGACATCATGTAAGGGATCCATAGTGAACGTTAATTTTCTGAGCCAGTCAATCTTTCTAGATTCTGATTAAAATATTTCAGTCTTTGTAAAGACTCTTTAGCATAAAATGAATTTCCGTTTCTTTACAACTAACTTTTTGGTTTTAATCTAAATCTAATCAGAGAAATGCATTTGGAGAACTATTAATAGTTTTGACTTTGAGAAGTGTGGTGACTTTTTGTCATTAAATAGAAAGGGAATAATGTACTTTTGTTTTCTGATTTCTTCCTCTTGTTTTCTCTAAATTTCATGACTCGTATTAGAGTCTGGGATTTTCTTTTTCTTTCCTTGGCTCTCCTTTTCATCTAAGACAATTTTTCTGTTTAGCAAGTTTGATCTTCTTCTTCTGTATGATCCTTTCCAGGATATTACAGAGCTTGCTCCAGAGGATATAATTTCTAGGTGATCACTCTTTATTTTAAGGTTCAAAGACTAAATTTACCTTCAGGTTATGGTTAATTTCTCTTTCTTGGGCCCACGAAGGCTCATAGCATCGAACAAAGGAAATGAACTTTCTGGCTCATGGTGGAAGTGGGAAGAGCTTTGAGAGGTCATTCATGCAGGCCTCCTTTTAAACAGTGTCCTAGATCAACCAGAGAGGTGAGGCCAGGTCCCCAGTGTTGACTGAGTGACTCTTGTCTGGTCAAGGGTGTACCAATCCTGCTGTTGTCTCCTTTCCATAGGGTCCCCAGGGCTTCTGTAGGGTCCCCAGGGCGAGATGCTATACCAGAGGGAAGCTGCAGGCATTGACCAAAGATTAGCAAATTGTCTCTTTGATTCAGCCACATTCAAACTTAATTTATTCAATTCTTTTTTTTTTTTTTGAGATGGAGTCTCGCTCTGGTGCCCAGGCTGGAGTGTAGTGGCACCATCTTGGCTCACTGCAACTTCCACCTCCTGAGTTCAAGCAATTCTCCCTGTGTCAGCCTCCTGAGAAGCTGGGATTACAGGTGCCCTCCACCACACCCAGCTAATTTTTGTATTTTTAGTACAGACAGGGTTTCCCCATATTGACCAGGCTGGTCTCGAACTCCTGACCTCAGTTGATCCACCTGCCTTGGCCTCCCAAAGTGCTGGGATTACAGGCATGAACTACTGCTCCCAGCCTTGTTCAGATCTTTAAAAGGAATAATGATACATTTTCTTCTAAAATAACTAGACCACCATTTTCCTGTGCTGGACTGTGCTTTCCCCGAGTTTGGGACCCATGTCTTGCCTATATTTGCCTGTTCCCTGGGTGGATGTCTCTTTTTTTTGAGCAGGTTGGTTGACTACCTGGAGGCCACTTACGAGCCCTGCCGGGGAGAAGTTAATTCTGCTCTGATAGCTGTGAGTCTTTCTACTCCCAGCCCCATCCCCTCTTTGCTGTTCCCCAGAGCAGCCAGATCATCATTTTGTTCTGTTCTCTCACTGTCCTGTGCAAAACCTCGGCCAGGACATCCTCTCTCCTTCAGGCTGAACTCTGTCATGCAGCAGTTTGTGGGGTGACCCCTGTTTATCTTAGGGCCCTTCCAGTTCTGAGCTCATGGAGGGCAGAGATTAGATCTAATCTGTTTCTGTATTTGTGCTGCCCAGGGTGGTCTCTGGCACATGATATGTGTGCTCACTTAGTTGACAAAATAGTGCATGCCAAAAATCCTGGAGAGAAAAACCATAGGTTTTCATTTTGCTTAGGAAGGCTATTAGAAGAGGAATCAACCATCTATGAACATTTAAGTAACAAAACTCCTTGCCTTTTATGCCTACTGCTTGGCCCTTCTTCTCCCCACTCCCATAGAGAACCTTTCTGCCATGTTCCAAATGGCCTCTTGTTTGCCTGTGTGGTTATGCTGTTTGGTATACATCTATGTTTAACGGATGTAAGTGTGTGATTATAGTCTTGTTCTGTTTCTTATTTTCTCCGGTGCTCCATTTAAGATGTACTGTGCTCTCTGTGTCCCTTTAGTCCGTGGCTCTAACTGCATGGTGTACGCATCTCATGTTTTGCTAACTGCCTACCCCCCCAGTAATGTGTACTCAGGATGTCCCCACTTCCCACCACCCGAGATCAAGCTGCCCTGAGCATCCCGTGTCTGTCTCACTCTGCAGGGCACACAGATGTCTTTGGGCTGTGTTCCCAGGTGGGGGTTGCTGGGTCTCTGGTGTGGAGATGTAGACTTTGGATAAGCAGGGCCTGCTGCTCCCAGGCTGGTTGCTGTAGTCCACGCTGCTGCCCACAGTGACCAGGGGCGTCTTGGATCCTGCGGTGTTCTGCTTCTGCCACTCTTAACTGTGCACTTTCCATGTCTCTGATTATTATGAAATTGAAGGATCTCTTCATACGTGTAGAGGTCTTATGGGTTTCTTCTGTACATAGTTCGTAAACTTTTCTCTTTTTTTTTGAAACAGAGTCTCGCTCTGTCACCCAGGCTGGAGTGCGTGGCGTGATCTTGGCTCAGTGCAACTTCTGCCTCCCTGGTTCAAGCGATTCTCCTGCCTTAGCCTCCCAAGTAGCTGGGATTACAGGTGCCCGCCACTACGCCTGGCCAATTTTTGTATTTTTAGTAGAGACGGGGTTTTGCTGCGTCATCCAGGCTGGTCTTGGAACTCTGGACCTAAGGTGATCCGCCTGCCTCGGCCGCCCAGAATGCCAGGATTACAGGAGTGAGCCACCGCTCCTGGCCTCATTTTCTTACTATACTTAGTTACTATCTTTTTTTTTTGTTTCTGCCTTATTTCCTTGTATATTCTAAGACATTAATCTTAGTTTCAGAAAAGAAAGGACGTGTTAATGTTGAAAATGCAGGAAGACTATAACAGGATAAAGGACAGTCATTGAAACTGAGTGCAGAGCTTTGAATAATGCATTCCACTGACCTTCCCTTTTCCTTTCTGCTGTGTGAACACTGCGTCTTAGATGGGCGCTGATACTGGGCCTGCTTATCGAAACCGCTGAACTCGACAATATGACTATCGGGAGATAATCCTTTAAATGCATGGCTGAAATCTAGGCATTTTTGTATCTGAGGTTCACTCTAATCAATCTGTTGACTCTCCAAGAGTCAAGAGAGTGAAATGAGTTCAATTCGTCGTAACTGGGTCGTAGTAGAACCTTTGCAAGAGTTCCCGCAGTTTCTGTTCTCTTTTCTGGTTACTCAGAAAACAGCTGTCTGGTGACCCCTTGGGGATTCTGCTTATCTTAACACCGTCACCATCTTATGATATCGATTATGGTTCATGCTCATCCTCTTCATCCCTGGTTGTTAAAAGTTTCACCTTTGAGAGTGTTGGAGGCCAGTGGCTGCAACCGTGGCCTGCTTTCATCTGTCTGAACTTGCTCTGTAACTCATACATCTTTGGTTTCTGAGGTTTGGCTTATTAATAGTGTAAAGAAACCCAATATTCGGTTATTCTCTGGGAATTGACCCAGCTTACATTTTCCAAGTGCATTCTGTGACAGGGTCCTTTTGTTTCTGTGGGGCAGAATTGGGATTTGTCTTTAAGCTTTTATTTTATTTTATTTATTTATTTAGAGATAGAGTCTTGCTCTGTCACTCAGGCTAGAGTGCAGTGGTATGATCTCAGCTCACTGCAACCTTTGCCTCTTGGGGTCAAGCAATTCTCTTGCCTCAGGCTCCTGAGTAGCTGGAATTACAGGTGTTCGCCACCATGCTCAGCTAATTTTCATATTTTTTAGTAGAGATGGAGTTTCATCATGTTGGCCAGGCTGGTCTCAAGCTCCTGACCTCAAGTGATCCACCTGTTTTGGCCTTCCAAAGTGCTAGGATTGTAGGCATGAGCCACTGGACCTGGCCTCTTTGAGCTTTTGCTTTCCCGAAGCTAGATGGCCTGGAGCGAATTCAGAATGTTTGTGATTAAAAAACCATCCATCTGACCTCACAAATAGTGGGGTGCTTGGAGACTGGATACTGACTATAGACTCCAGGGTCTTTGCAGGGCAGTTTCTGTCCTCAGCATTAGAGGGGTGCCAGGCGTGTGGCTGGGTCTGGTCCCTTGTTCAAGGGACTCTTCTCTTTGGTATCCATGGCATGTGGCTGGTTGGAGTATGTCTTTCTTTCTGCTCTTACTCTTCTCTTTCTCTCACCACTTGGAAGGAGGGCGAGGTGGAGCCTGGGCCAAGCCCAAAGAGGCGGGTGTGCCCTGTGCTTGGCCCTGGAGCTTCCTGTGGGTTGAAGGCTGTGTCGTTGCTACAGAAGTACTTTGTGAGGTTGTGGCTGCTCCAGGAGAAAGTGCCCTGTCTTGAAGCAGGAGGAAGTCATCTCTCAACGGATTTTCTCTTTCCGGCCAGTGAGATGCTGGTATGTGCCCTTGGAGAGACCTTGGTCTAAATCAGGCAGAGGGAGAGCTAAGAAAATATAAACACGAGGAGCCTACTCAGGGCCAGTGGTTGAAAGGACAAGTCTTCCCCTTGCAACTGTGTATCTGAACTTCAAATGCTGCTTCTGAGCCACGTGAGACAACGGAGGGGAAGGCGTGCTGGCCCACATATTAAGGTTGCCAGCCGGGCTCTGGGTGTATTGTGGAAATGCTCTCTGGGAAACCATGTAGTAAATCTCCAAAGCCTTAGGCTCATTGAAAATGCTGGTGACGGCTGGGCGCGGTGGCTCATGCCTGTAATCCCAGCACTTTGGGAGGCCGAGGCAGGTGGATCACGAGGTCAAGAGATTGAGACCATCCTGGTCAACATGGTGAAACCCCTCTCTACTAAAAATACAAAAAATTAGCTGGGCATGGTGGTGCGTGCCTGTAATCCCAGCTACTCAGGAGGCTGAGGCAGGAGAATTGCCTGAACCCAGGAGGCGGAGGTTGCGGTGAGCCGAGATCGCGCCATTGCACTCCAGCCTGGGTAACAAGAGCGAAACTCCATCTCAAAGAAAAAAAAAAAGAAAGGAAACGCTGGTGACAAACTGACCTCACTGGTTTTGCCAGACAGTGAGTTGTACAGATCATGAGTGTATTGTGAGGACCCTAATACGTCTCTTCGTACTAACGGTTTCCACTTTGTGTTTGTTTAGGGTGGTACCGAGGTTATACCTTAAGAAAAAAGTCTAAGAAGGTAAGTCGTTCTTCTTAAACACAGTGCACGTCTCTTCGTAAATCACACCTTGAGAGGAAATCAATTCCATCTCATTTGTGTCTGAGAGTTTTACTTCTATATCTCTTTCTCTGAAGTTAAAAAAAAATATATGGGTAGAGGTGTGAATGACCTTGGATTGTTTTCTTCTGAACAATATGTGTACATAGAATTCTAGCTTCGCTGGGCATGGTGGCTCACACCTGTAATCCCAGCACTTTGGGAGGCTGAGGCGGGCAGATCATGAGGTCAGGAGTTCGAGACCAGCCTGGCCAAGAGACCAACCTGGCTAATATGGTGAAACACCGTCTACTAAAAATACAAAAATTAGTTGGATGTAGTGGTGGGCGCCTGTAGTCCCAGCTACTTGGGAGGCTGAGGCATGAGAATTGCTTGAACCTGGGAGGTGGAGGTTGCAGTGACCTGAGATCACGCCATTGCACTCCAGCCTGGGTGACAGAGCGAGACTCCTACTCAAAAAAAAAAAAAAAATTGTAGCTTCATCTCTGTGAGTGAATTGCTGGGTTGTGTTACAGTGTTGGCCTGTTGTCTTCTGTTCCTGATAGAATTTTGTGTCCTTTTTAGGCCTGTGTGTGTCAGAGAATAATCTGAGTACAGTGACTTCAAGAAAAAAATTATTGCTGATAGTCGTCAATCTTATGTTGTCCTTAATAGTAGATTAGCAAATTTGCAAAGCTCACTCATGCTCTTTACCTCTCGCATATAACTATTTTACACTGCCTAAGTTGAGCTGTGAAGATAGGAGTTGTGCTCTCCTAAAGCGGTTTGCATGAGTGGTTGTTTGAATTTCTGAAACTAAGACATGTAATTACCCCTTGGGTCATTGTGGTGGGCACTCCTGTATGCAATTCTGTTGTGGCTTTAACATTCTTAGCTTCACAGAACCTAATTATGGCTCTTCTGTTTTATTCTATGACATTATGATTTTGAAGTAACCTCTATTCTAAGCTGTGGTTGGGCCGTCCATGTTAACAGATAGGTTTTAATATCTAATTATGCTTGACTGATGGTTCATTTTACTTTTGTGTCCTAAATTTGCCTCTCATTATCTCCTCATTGGGCTGGACTCTCGATTGTGATGTGAGCCTGTAATAAGGCCTCCAAAGTCAAGTGGGCCAAGTGCCAGGGCCTTCCCACTCTGCCCTCCCCAGAGCCCCTAACCCAGGCTTTGCTGAGCAGGGCAGAGTGGGTCATCCTCTCGCAGAAGCAGCACTTGGGAAGGGTGCAGGGTAGTCCCTGTGGCAGCCCTCTTATGGCATAGTCATGTCTAACCTGAGAGACACTGTTAGGAAATTGGTGAACCAGATCTGCAAATTGGGACCAGGACTCCTCACCTCTACCTGCCAACCTCAGACATCCTCTACACATTCAGTGCCCTACAGCCTTGAGGTCTGGACAAGATCAAATTCAACCAAGTGGATGGTGGAATAGATTTCTTCAAGGAAAGTTCTGTTTTCACATAGATTTTTCCTTCTACAGTCAAGAGTGAATTCCAGCCAGGCACAATGGTGTGTACCTGTAGTCCCAGCTACTTGAGAGACTGAAGTGGGAGGATTGCTTGAGCTCAGGAGTTTGAGACCAGCCTCAGCTGGACATAATGAGTGAGATCTGTCTCTTAAAAAAAATATAGCGTATTCCTGCAGATGAAACTCTGAATTTGGGAAAGCTGCAGGTGAAAACTTTAGTAATAAGAGATTAGGATCATGGACTAATATGCCCCTCCCCCATCCCACTCCTACATAGAACATGGCTGTCGCGTCCTGGGCTAGACGCGTCCTGGGCTAGATGCATCCTGGGTTGGACGTGTCCTGAGTTGGATGTGCCCCAGGCAAGCTGTTCCTTTTTCTTTGAATCTTACTTGGTATTCGTTATCACCTTCTCCAATTTGAGATCTCTTTCATTCCCCCCGCGCCTCCCTGAATCAATAGTACTTTTGCACTACACCTGCACGCCATGACATCATAACTCATTCATAACTCATTGACACAGTAGACCTGGGTAGGGCTTAACTATTTTTCCATCTAAGATCTCCATTGGTAGATGAGGAAATCCAAGCCTTACAGAGATGAAAATTTGTAAGGGGCCTCCCAGGCAGTAGCAGAAAAGGAATGTGGGCCCTAGGAATCCTGACACCACGTGCCTGTAAACAACTTTCCAGTAGTTGTAAGTGTGCAGTTGAACAGGAGGTTGCTGAACAGGCCCAGTGGAAGCGGCTCATTTCAAACCTGCAGGTGTGTCCAGACTCACGCAGTCATTGTCCTTCCTGTGGCTTCTTGAGTCTCCGGTGAGTTTGCTGAGATTGAGGGTTGTCTCTGCTTGTGGACATGGACAGGGCTGGGATTGGTTTTTCATTTTCTCCCCCCCATCTTGGTAGATTCCTGTGGCCATCATGGAAAGACACCCAGGGTGTCCCTGAGATTTGGAGTTGTCCCAGATAATCAGGACCTGAACGCAGCAACCCAGCATTGTGTCCCTTCAGACGTCGTTGTTTTTTTTTTTTAAATTAATGTTTTGTTTTTTTTTGGAGTCAGGGTCTTGCTTTGTGGCTCAGACTGGAGTGCAGTGATGTGATCATAGGTCACTGCCACCTCAACTTCCTGGGGTCAGTGGATTCTCCTCCCTCAACCTCCCAAAGAGCTGGGACTATAGATGCACACCACCATGCCTAGCTAGTTTGTAAAAAATTTTTGCAAAGATGGGGACTCACCATCTTGCCCTGACTGGTTGTGAGCTCCTAGGCTCCTAGGCTCAAGCGATCCTCCTGAAGTGCTGGTTGCAGGTGTGAGCTTCTGCGCATGGGCCAGCCTTCTTTGTTGCTCAGCCTCTGACTCTCTGCCTGACGCCTTCCCTCTCTGTGGTAATTCTTCTTTATATGGAATTTGGCCACTTTCCTGGTTGGCAGAAGCAACATGAATCATTGGTGCCTGCTGGACCGTTCAGCCCCCTGCATGCCCCCTGCCCTTTCCAAGCTTGATTAGTAGTTTGGTTTCTGCATTCTTCAGGGCTGGATGCCAGGGAAACCCAGGCAGATGCTCCCCTTCCCACAACAGGTGCCTTAAGGCCACAGGGGTGCCACTGAATTGATTTCTGCTGCTCGCACTAAATCTCATGCAGGAAGTGGTAGCCGGCTTGCGTTGCACTGCCCAAGACCCAAGCCCTCTTGCCCCATTTCTTGCCTTCCTTTGCTGGTCTCTGCTTTACTCCAGTAAGGGAGTTATTTTCCTTGCTCAGGAAGCAGGACCCTAACTTTTTTTTTTTTTTAAATTCCGAGACAGAGTCTTGCCCTGTCACCCAGATTGGAGTGCAGTGGCAGGATCTCTGCTTGCTGCAACCTCCACCTCCTGGGTTCAAGGGATTCTCCTGCCTCAGCCTTCCGAGTAGCTGGGATTACAGGCATGCATCACCACACCTGGCTGATTTTTATATATTTAGTAGAGATGGAGTTTCAGCTGGTCTTGAACTCCTGGCCTCAAGTGATCCACAAACCTTGGCCTCCCAAAGTGCTGGGTTTATAGGCGTGAGCTATGTGCCTGGCCTAGGACCCAAACTCTTGATAAAGCTTCTCTTGGCGCTTCACAGACTGTGTCTGATGCTGAGTGTCCTATTGAGACACCCAAGCCCTCTTCACCCCAGGCTTCCTTCTCTTGGGTTCGCATGTGCATTGCACTTGAGAGATGTAGGTCACCTTATCAGTGGAAGCTAGGGTGTGTCCCCAGGTATTGTGCAGATTGGGCGAAATTCGGCCCGCCTTCCTGTATTTTATGTTTGGGAGGTCTCTGAGAAAGTCCCTGTGGGTCTGGGTACATGGTCAGTGCACAAGGGATCATTGGTGGTATATACCAACTTTCATCATTTTGAATGAGGAGCCCGTCATCACAAATTGTTGTGAGGCATCAGTTGGCCTTTGAGCTGCCTGTGTTGAGACCAAAGGGTGTGATCTATGGAGCAGCCTGCGAATCGCCTGCATCTTTGTGGACTTTTTCCTTTGCAAGTCTGTTGTCTGTTTTCTTCTAAGACATCTGCAGACTCTGCAGTACAAGTTGATTGAGTTGCTGTCTTTTCTACTTCGTGTTTTCTTTGATATGTTGTATATGGGGCTTAGCATAAGACTTAAAAAATTAGTAGCGATCTAGCCACCCCTCACCCCACCTTTTTGGGGACTATTGTTTGATTTGTAATCAGCAATCCTATTGATAATAAAAGCCACTGTTTTTTATTTCTCCCAAAGGGCATATTTCCTGCTTCATATATTCATCTTAAAGAAGCAATTGTTGAAGGAAAAGGGTGAGTCTGGTCTTGATGTTTAAATGAAGAATTGCAGTTACTATATTTGGCCTTTCTGCTCTTTTGTATGCTGGGGTAATAGGAGAGGGTCAAGACAATGGGTGTGATTGACTCCAGTGGGACAGGAATTTTGGGGAGACAAAGGGGTCTTGTGATTCAGAGTTGTGTTTAACACAGCTTTGATCCTTTACAGAGTCTGAAGTCAGCACCATACTTGCAGTCAGTGTCCTTGAACCTGGGATCACTATTGGGAAGCACTTGCCCTGCTGCCCTGTGCTTCCTCCATGACCTACAGGCTCCATTTGACAGAGACTTCAAAGCCCCCAGCTCTGAGTCCCATTTGAAAGACATTGCAGGCTGTGATACAAGTAGAGTTTAGGGTGAAGCAACAGTTGTTAAATTGGGACATGGCTGAATTTACATTTTGTCTAATTGTGATGTATGTTTCCTAGAGGTTATAAAACTGATGTATAAGATCATTAAAAGGACATTTCTAGAACAGGAACCCATTAGGCAGGAATGGCAAATGAATAACCAGGTGTGAACCTGGAAGAAGGAACATTAAAATGTTTTCTTTTTTTGTCTCTGCTACATCTTCACACTCAGCTAAATATGTAAATTATAAAATTACTAATCATATGATTACTGCATAATGACATCTCTTTGGCTGATTAAAAAATTGCCTTTCCAAGCACTGTACTTTTAACATATGAAAAGGACCATTTGGGTTCCATAGTTCCATGATGCATAATTAAAACGAAGAAGAATGTAATTTAGAGGCATGAATGGTGATGACCTGCAGTATGGTACTACAGATAAAGTGTTTTGTATGCAAAGGCTTAAAGGGAAGAAAAAGTTGAAACTTTCCCTCTGTGGAAGTAACTGAATAAAGTGTGCTTTAGATCTGTGTTAGAATCCTTAACAGCACAGACTGTATGTGATTATTTAAAAAGCACTTTGATGTATACAAAAGAATATATGTAAAATGTAATCATGAAGCATGGTAAAATGAAGAACAGGTTATTCCGAGTGTCTGTAAGTAGTCACACTAGCCAGACAGGCAGGCGGAGACACATTTGGCTCCTCTTCCTGGGCCTTCTGTTCCAAGGTGCCCCTCTGTGGGCAAAGGCACAGAGCTACGGCGAAATGAGCAGTTCAGAAACAATTTACCCACCGCTGCCTCGGGTTGACTGGGATTGCTCCCTGCACTCATCACCTGGCTCTGTATGTCTCCCTTGCTATCTTCCCAACGGCTCCCTCCCTGAAGAAAGCGGCCTTCAGGCTTGACAGGTGATCTCATCCCTCTTGTTTTCCTCCAGTCGTTGTAGACTTCTCCCTTTCCTTCTTCTCCGGTTTTTTCTCCTCTCCAGTGCCAGTGTGCGCCACACTTTCCTCTCACCTCTCCTTGCCGCCTTGCTTTCCAAATTTATTGTCCTGTCTCTCTTGGAGAGTCTCTCTCTCTCTTTCAGGATTTGTCTCTTGCTGGTCTCTTACATTTTGTTCTCATGTGGTCTCTGTCTTGCAGTCTCCCTTGTAAGGCTCTGTTTTTTGCATGGTCTCTCTCTCACGTGATCTGTCTCTTGCAGGCTCTGTCTTTCTCTTGAAGGCTGTCTCTTGCAAGGCTCTCTCTCATATGGTCTCTCCCACAATGTCTCTCTTGCTTCGACTCTTGTCTCTCTGGACGCTAGCCTTCATTTATTGTCAGACATCCCAAATGACTACTATATGCCATTTACCATTGATTCTGTACCTATTCCCCCATAACCAAAGCAATTTCCATTTTGTCTCGCACCCTTTCCCCGGTACTGACATGGTTAGCAATGCCTCCTCATGTCCAGGCTTCACAGTGTCTTCTCATCTTCCGCCCCTGGAGCTCTACTGCAGTGTTGTACATTGTTGGTCCCCGCCTCACTGAAAGCTCCCCTTAACTCCGATGCTCTCATCCTCTTTTTCTTGTTATGCTGACCTGCTGCTCAGGCACGTCACCATCCCCTCTGTCCCCTGTCCACCTCTGGGGGTTCTGTCCTGGCCTTCTTCTGCTTCCTTGTTGCCGCTCCCTGATTGACACGGCCTCTGTTGCATTCCCCTTTTCAGCTGATCTGTCTCTATGGGTGATGTTTACATCGGGACCTCCAGCCATGACTTGTCTCTTGACCTCTCATTCAATTGGGCAGCCAAGTAACTAATGAGAATCATTCCCACTGTTGGGTGAGCATCTGCTATGTCCCATTCACTCGCTTTTCAAAAAAAAATTATTGTTTTGTATTTTGTATTTTCTTTTTTAGATGGAGTCTCGCTCTGTCATCCAGGTTGGAGTGCAGTGGTGAGATCTTGGCTCACTGTAGCCTCAGCCTCCCAGGTTCAAGCGATTCTCCTTCCTTAGCCTCCCCAGTAGTTGGGACTATCGGCATGCACCACCATGCCCAGTTAATTTTTTTTTTTTTCAGTAGAGATGGGGTTTCACCATGTTGGCTAGGCTGGTCTTGAATTCCTGACCTTAAGTGATCTGCCTGCCTTGGCCTCCCAAAGTTATGGGGTCACCAAAAAATTATTTTTTTAGATTTGACAAATAAAAATTGTACGTATTTGTGGTGTACAACATGATGTTTTGAAGTATGTATTCCTTGTGCAATGGCTAAATCAAACTAATTACGTGTGCATTACCTTACATACTTACCATTTATTTGTAGTGAGAACACTTAAATTCTACTCTCAGCAGTTTCGAATATACAGTACATTGCTGTTGACTGTAGTCACCTTGGTGTAGGATAGATCTGTTGAACTTCGTTTTTCTATCTGACAGAAACTTGGTATCCCTTTGACTTAGCGTCTCCCCACTCCCCTCTATCCCATTCATCCATTCATTCTTTCTTTTTATTGAGATGGAGTCTCGCTGTGTCACCCAGTCTGGGGTGCAGTGGCATGATCTCTGCTCACTGCAACCTCCTTCTCCTGGGTTCAAGTGATTCTCCTGTCTCAGCTTTCCAAGTAGCTGGGATTACAGGCGTATGCCAACATGCCTGGCTAATTTTTGTATTTTTAGTAGAGACGGGGTTTGGCCATATTGGTCAGTCTGGTCTCGAACTCATGACCTCAGGTGATCTACCTGCCTCGGCTTGCCAAAGTGCTGGGATTACAGGCATGAGCCACTGTGCCCAGCCCCATTCATTCTTAAAGATGCTCTGCTTTGATGCTCTTGCCCTCAGTCTTACCAGCAGCCCTGTGAGGTAGGCATTGTTGGGGTTACATATTCGTGAACCCCAGTGGGTAACAAGGTGGTAACAAAGATAAGACAATAAAGCCAGATCAAATGCCTTAGTGTCTGTCTCTATGGGTGATGGTCACATCAGGACCTCTAGCCATGACTTGTCTCTTGACCTCTCATTAAATTGGGAGGGAGGTCTCCTGACCTCTCATTCAATTGCCAGCTGGCACGTTAATCCAAGAGATTGACTGGGCCTACCAGAAGGGAGGAACCTAAGGAGGAACCAGAACCAACAGCAGGACGTGCTAAATGTACTGAGGCCCTATTCACATGGTGGAAGGGAGGTCCACTGAGCTCCATACTTGTCGTAGCCAGTGTGAGGAGTGCCCAGTGGACTCAACCCAGGATCCAGAAGATGAAAACAGTCCAGCTGCTGTTGCAGATCCTCACACTGTGAGCGGAAGGAAGTTACTCCCTGCTTTGTAACTTTGTAGGGATGATGCCTTAGCATGTAATGGACCACATTTCCATCAGTATCCTTACTGGGAAACCTGGGGACATCCCTGGCAGGGCTGTTTTAATAGTCAGGTTCTTCAGTAGATAGACACTGATGGTGGCTCATGAAAGGGTCACTTTTTTTTTTTTCCTTTTTTTGCTTTTGAGATGGGGTCTTGCTCTGTTACCCAGGCTGGAGTGCAATGGTGTAATCTTGGTTTACTGCAACTTCTGCCTCCCGGGTTCAAGTGATTCTCCTGCCTCAGCCTTCTGAGTATCTGGAATTACAGGCCTGCACCACCATGCCCAGATAAGTTTTCGTTTTTTTTGTTTGTTTGTTTTTGTTTTTTTAGTAGAGATGGGGTTTCATTATGTTGACCAGGATGGTCTTGAACTCCTGACCTCAGGTGATCCACCTGCCTTGGCCTCCCAGAGCACTGGGATTATATAGGCATGAGCCATTGTGCTCAGCCCAAAGGATCATTCTTTTTTTATTTTATTTATTTATTTATTCTGAGATGGAGTCTTGCTCTTGTTGCCCAGGTTGGAGTACAATGGCACCATCTTGGCTCACTGCCACCTCTGCCTCCTGGGTTCAAGTGATTCTCCTGCCTCAGCCTCCCGAGTAGCTGGGATTACAGGTGTCCACCACCAAGCCTGGCTCATTTTTGTAGTTTTAGTAGAGACGGGGTTTTGCCATGCTGGCAGGCTGGTATCAAATTCCTGACCTTGTGATCCACCTGCCTTGGTCTCTCAGAGAGCTTGAGCTCTAAGTCAGAGGGATTACCGGCTTGAGCCACCACACCCTGCCAGGGTCATTCTTAACAAAAGTTTTCTAGGGGATGGTCTCACCTGCACTCTTTCCTCTGATAGGTCTGGTTCTGGACCTATCCGGGAGGTCACCGTCCTTTCAGGATCGCCATTGTCTTTTGCTTTGGGATCCTCCCCTCCGCTATCAA
Organism: Saguinus oedipus; assembly: GCA_031835075.1. Classification (NCBI taxonomy): domain Eukaryota; kingdom Metazoa; phylum Chordata; class Mammalia; order Primates; family Cebidae; genus Saguinus; species Saguinus oedipus. The sequence continues at coordinate 132,686,324 of CM063179.1, forward strand.
TAAGTAATTGCAGGCCTGATCCCCAGCTGTGAGCCACAGTCAGGGATCCTTACACAGGCCTGGGCTCTGTGCACATCAGGGGATGTAGGTGGGACCTATTGTAGCATTCCATGCCAGCCACATTCTTGCCTATTGAGGACACACAGAGAACCTCTAGAGCCAGCCAGCCTAACTGCACTAGCCACAAATTCATTCTCTTTTCCAGCCCTCAGTAGGCTGAATCTTACTCAGCATAGTCCCCGTCCCAGAGCACATGCCCAGAAAGCAATGGTCGATATGATGAACACCAGCACGTAGATAGGTAATGAGTAAGATTAAGTCAAGGGGCTGGGCATGGTGGCTCATGCCTATAATCACAGCACTTGGGGAGGCTGAGGCAGGCGGATCACCTGAAGTCAGGAGTTCAGGATCAGCCTGGCCAACATGGTAAAACCCTATCTCTTCTAAGAATAGAAAAATTAGCTGGGTGTGGTGGTATGCACCTGTAATCCCAGCTACTAGGGAGGCTGAGGCCGAAGAATCGCTTGAATCTGGGAGGCGGAGATTGCAGTGAGCTGTGATTGCGCCACTGCACTCCAGCCTGAGTGACAAAGTGAGATACCGTCTCAAAAAAAAAAACAACTTTAATCAGAGTTGAAATCAGATAGAGTAACCACGAACATTTGGAAGCTGTAACCTCTCTCGTATTTCGCCAAGGATAACCGCTTTCTGTATTATCATGTAATGAGTTTTATACATGATGGAAAATGTAAAAATCATCTTAACCCAAACTGCAATTTAATGCCACATGGACTGGCTATAATTTATGGCATCTTTTAGATAGATGGGTACACATATTATGAATATTCCTTACTTTTGCCAGACCTTGACATTCTGTATGTAGAGTTTTAATGGAATATTATTTGCCTCCTTCATCTTACCTTGACATATGAGGTGGATGGCTTACGTGCAGGGTAATGTATGAACCTTCCCAAGCTCTGTACAAACAAAACTTGTCATTCCTAGAGACGTATGTATTTGTATGTGTGAACGCAGTCTTATTTGTAGATTTTCTTCTCATTTGCTTAAATACTGAACTCTACGGCCTCGATGTGAAATTTACCAGGCACAGCTTACAGCAGGCAGTGAAACGGTGGACTCAGCTGCTCTTTCCTTCTTTCCTCCCAGGCAACATGAAACGGTCATCCCGGGTGACCTCCCCCTCATCCAGGAAGTCACCACGACTCTCCGAGAGTGGTCCACCATCTGGAGGCAGCTCTACGTGGTGAGAAAATGAGATACTCATTCAAAGCTTAGAAATACAGAGTGGGTTTTTTGACCCTGATATACCAATGGGATGTTTTTCTTTCTCAGGGAACCTTAAAAGCAGGGTTTCTGAGACAGGGTTTTACTCAGAAAGGGCCAAGGACATGGCTGAGAGTTTAGCCACTGTTGGGGGCCCTGTGCTCTTGGACCTGCAATGTATTTGGGTGTATTACAGTGAGCTGTAAGGGAAGGGACCGTAGGATGTGTCTTTCCTTGCGCTGCAAGGGGAAATATGGTTGTTTTCAGGCCCCTGGAGCATGGGATCAGGCACTGTGTGTTGATGTCTCCTTTAAAACAGTAATAGGTGTTTATTTAAGGATCCAGTAGAGGATAATTACTACTTATCTTTTTTTGCTGTTGTCTGACAGTAGGTAATGCCTCTTATCATTTAAGAACAACAGCAAAGTCTTCTGGATTTACCCTTGTTTGTGACAGGGACAGGGAAATATTTCACATTCCAGCTTTGTGTGTAATTGTCCAGTTCTCCTGATCACAGAAGAAGTCTTATTAATGCAGAGAGGTTGAGGCTCTGACATCTTCCATTTCATATTCCTTCAGGGTATTTCTTTGCACATAAATTCATATTTGCAGAAGATTACCTTTTGTTAAACTTGTATTTCTATTCAGAATGTTGATTTCTCATATGCTAATGTTATTATCACCAAGCAAGGGCTCTGGAAGGAAGTCGGTACGTTAATTTCTTGAGAACATAGAAAACTTCCTAAAGTCCCACAGCTGCTCGTTGGGCAGGCTTGCTGTTTTTGATTATACAGTGGTTTCCTGTAATGCACAGTAATAAGCAGTTGCAGTAATTGTCATCAAATGTACTCAAAAACCTAAAAGCATAAAGTTAGCCATGAATGTTTTGTGTAAATCTGAGCAATTTTTTAGTCAGTGTTTCATCTTCAACTTAGCAATTTTTAAACAAAAATATGGCAACAAAACAAACAGGAGTTGATGCTAATAGTCAGTGGACCTACTTGAGTCTATAACCCTAGAGCAGGTATTCGTAATGATGACCACCTTGGTTTCCTTTTACAAAACTTAAATTTGCCTTTGATGGACTTACATTGTTGGATTTGTGCAAAGAAAGCCAAGCCAAAAAATGGTTATAATATTTTTATATGGGCTGGGTGCGGTGGCTCATGCGTGTAATCCTAGCACTTTGGGAGGCTGAGGGGAATGGATCACCTGAGGTCAGGAGTTTGAGACCAGCCTGGCCAACATGATGAAACCCCATCTCTACTAAAAATAGAAAAATTAGCTAGGTATGGTGGTGCACCCCTGTAGTCCCAGCTACTTGGGAAGCTGAGGCAGGAGAATCTCTTGGGAAGGCAGAGGTTGCAATGAAATGAGCTTAGATTGCGCCACTGTACTCCAGCCTGGGTAACAGAGTGAGACCCCTTCTTTAAAAAATGATAATAATAATAATCTATATCTATATCTATATCTATCTATCTATCTATCTATCTATCTATCTATCTATCTATCTACCTACCTACCTACCTACCTACCTACCTACCTACCTACCTATATATATGTGCATGCATTTTTTGCTCTACTCTGTCATTGTAGATATTAGCAGAATATTAAGGATTTTAGATAGTTGATACCACCTTAGAGCAATGGATAAGAGAAGGCGGTGTGGATATCAGAAACTCCTAGAAAGAAGGTTGAATGCCACAGTGAGGTATGTGGTTCAGATATGTAGAAGGAGAGTTTTCTAAAAAAGTAGCAGTGAACACATTTATTGTTTTTAAGGGACAATGTCATTTAGGTATCTTTTTATTTATTCATTTTTGAGACATGGAATGCTCTGCAGCCAGGCTGGAGTGCAGTGGCACAATAACAGCTCTCTGCAGCCTTGAACCTCCGGGCTCAAGCGATGCTCCCATCTCAGCCTCCTGAGTAGCTGGGACTACACCTGCAAGCTACTATGCTCAGCCAATTTTTTAATTTTTGAAGAGATGAGGTCTCCTTATGTTGCTCAGGCTGGTCTCCAACTCCTGGGCTCAAGCAATCCTCCCGCCTCTGCCTCCCAAAGTGCTGGGATTACAGTTCTGAGCTACCAAGCCCAGCAATGCTTAGAATTTTATCAGATTAGGTTCCACCTAGATTTCTTTTCATGGAAAGAACCACTGAGTTATTTTCCTTTAGATAATCACTAATCTTTTTGATTGTTGTACGCTTTTAATTGCTAGCTGCAAACTGTTGCTTTTCTTTGAACCATCAATCCCATCAAAATTCTTAGTAAGTGGTAAGAAGTGAGTTTTGCATCTTATTTGCATTTTCCTCTTGTCACAAAAGCACCAAGAGTTTGTAGATGGAGATTTGACCTCTTGCAGAAGTGTCTTGTGGGTTGGACACACCGCAGCGTGTGGGATCCCTCTTCTTCCCTGTAGCTCAGCTGAGGGCAAGATTGATGAGTTCAGGTCCTCAGTGTGCTGAGAAGGGAACAGGTGCAGGGTGTTCTGAAGACCGTATGCAGTTTGTAGGATTCAGATCTTTAGGCTCAGACGAATTCTGGAGGAGCTTTAAGAGCTGCCCATCTCTGATTCAGATGAAGGAAGCTCATAAGCAGGTGTGGAGCCTCAAGGTCTAGCCTTTGGTCGGATTGATCACCTTTTTGCTTCAGTGGGCCGTAGAATGTTGGGTGAAATTTTGGGGATTAGGCATTACTTTTTATTCTTTTAATCTTTTAATATCATGGAAACAGAATTCCATATAAGATGTTCCAGTTTATGCCGATAGCACCTTTTAATTCAGCATGAACTAAATCTCATGATATGGTACTTACACCTCATGTGTATTTGAAGAGATATCCATTTTCTGCCATCTCCACAATGCTGTTTTATAACAAAATCTTTATGATTGGGTTTTCTCCCCCATATAGCAAGATAACAGGGAGATGTTTCGAAGTGTGCGGCACATGATCTATGACCTTATTGAATGGCGATCGCAGATTCTGTCTGGAACTCTGCCGCAGGACGAGCTCAAAGAACTGAAGAAGAAGGTCACAGCCAAAATTGATTATGGAAACAGGTTTGTTTATTTGAAAGATGATTTCACGCTTAAATTATCCAATGTAATAACATCATTAGAAGCCTTCAGACCAAGATCACATTTGATCATAAAACAAAATTTCTACCATCAAAGTAATGGCATGTTTTTCATTTTGAAAAGGAGGAGGTATTTTCCATTGGATTCTGAACTGGGGAATCTTGTGAGCCATTCTTGAAACCTTGTCATTCTTCAAGTGACAGAGTCAAGAAGCCAGGGAGCCTGTCGTTTTCACTGTTCTGGAGGGGACCCCATTATTGCTCCTCTAGCAAGGAACTTTTACTTTCTAATCACAGTTTTTGACTTTGAGTCCAGATCTGGGGGGTGCCTTGTGTAGCGACAAGCAACAGGTTTCTTTCCATGGAATCCCAAGTTCTGAGAGTTGGAGTGGACATTAGATCATGGAAAGTTTGTCACCTGTGTAGGTTTGCCAGATTTCACAAACAGAAATACAGAAATATAGCCAGTTAAATTTCACTGCAGATAAACAACAAATAGTTGCTTTGTGCAATTATGTCTCTTACCAAAGTTCCCATCCAGAGCAGGCACCCCCGTAGCTCTGCATGAATGCCTTTAGTGCTCACCCCGCCTGCAGCTGTACTTTCTACTGTTAGCATGTGTTTTTTGATGCTGAAAGGAAACAAGCTGCTCTGATCCTAATTCTGCTGGGTTCGGTAACCAGAATGAGGCCATGCCCTTTTCCACCTGATAATATTTGTTTTTTCATAGAATAGTAGCGCTGCAAGAAGCCTTAAAAAGTACCTGGTCACATGGTTCCCAAATGCTCTTCTGTATCAGAATCACTTGGATAGCTGTTGAAATATAGAATCCCGAGACTTACCCCTTAAGGCTCTGATTTGTGATATCTGGGATGCTGACTGGAAATCTCAGGTTGGGTGTTTTTTTCTAAGACAGAGTTTCACTCTTGTCCCAACTGTAGTGCAATGGTGCGATCTCGGCTCACTGCAACCTCTGTCTCCTGGGTTCAAGCGATTCTCCTGCCTCAGCTTCCTGAGTAGCTGCGATTGCAGGCATGCGCCACCATGCCTGACTAATTTTGTATTTTTAGTAGAGACAGGGTTTCTCCATGTTGATAAATGCTGTCTTGAACTCCTGACCTCAGGTGATTTGCCTGCCTCGGCCTCCCAAAGTGCTGGGATTACAGGCGTGAGCCACCGTGCCTGGCCGGAAACCTCAGTTCTTAAAATAGAGTTGGGTTGTACTGGACAGCAAATTTGGAAAACCTCTGGTTTAACTCAACCCCCTCATTTTACACATTGGAATGTGGAAGTCAGAAAAGGGAAGGGGTTTGCTTCAGCCATTCCACAGAAAGGAGTCCGGGTAAATCAATGAACCTTTCTTTAAAATCAGAGTTATCACATAATTATCTGGTAATTTATGTTTTGAAGTGTGAAAAATTTTTTAAAACAATGTTATGAGCAAAATGTAGGGTTTGAATTCGAATTGCTTTAGGAGAGGTTTTTTTTTCCCCCCCCCGGAAAGCCTGAGATATTAGCTATTGTTGCAGTAAAACCCATTTCAAGACCACCTGCTTAAAAAAGCAAACTTTTGGAGCTTTGATTTGATTTTCTATTGGAGTATCATAATTTAAACTTACGTTGAGAGACCACCTGCTTCATTTGGCCGCAGGAAGCTAGCAAAGTACATTGTATCATGGGACAATCTAGTTAAGGAAGGAAGTGTTTACAAATGCGATTTACTACTTTCATAGGAAATACAGTCCTTAATAACATAGCTTTTTTTATGAAGGATCTCCAGGCTCCTCCATAATTTCTCCAAAGCCCAGCACTCTGCACAGATCTTCCTAGTCCTTCCTTCAGAAAACCTAAATGATATCACACTGTTGAATGTCTGATTTTTAAGGCAGGTGGATTTAATAAGGGAAAGGTCTTTTGTGTCTTTTTCATTCATTACTTAGGCATTCTTGCCTTTTTAATTTACTTATTTTTAACCTGGGTGGAGGGTTTGGGGGAACTATTTGAGAATGTGATGAAGGTCTTGGACCATATCTCTAGAAAAATGCATGTACAAAATACATGCGCACAGGCACACAGACCCCCCCCCGACACAGACAGACAGACAGACACACACACACACAGAGTTCTGCACGTGATTTCGGGTTGTTGCGGGGGTTCCCAGCCTGTGCTCAGGCCTCCATGGACTTCCTCTCTCCATTGCCTTGCTGTGGTAACTTGCACCTTTGTAATGGAAACTCACTTCGATTCAGAACCAGCTGCACACTGGTTGTTGAGAACAACACGTAGAAGGGTTGGCTGGATGGGCCACTTCGTATGATGGTTTGCATGTGGCATTCTGGAAGCAACATGGCCCTGCCATGGGAGAGTTCTGACACAGCACCCAGGCTCTGGGCTCTTCTGAATGTTTGGCTTTGGAATAAATAACTTCTCCCAGCTTAGGTTTCCTCCTCTGTGCAATGGGTCTGACTGTCTGCCCCGGCAGGTGTGAGGTTATGACGTGGCAGCAAGTGCACAGCAGGCTGGCACAGGGCTGTCCCCTTGTGTATTCCCTGAGGGAGCCCAATTCTGCGTGGCCTGCAGGACCTACTGGCTGGGCCTCCTAAGCTGGTGCTTTGTAGCTACCCTGGCACCAGCATTTACCTGCCCACACCAGAACTGATCATGCCTATACCAGAAGTGGCCACCCCCCATAAACATTGGCTTTACCCACAGTAGTACTGACTCTATACATGCATTACTGACCCCTGCCCATACCAGTATTGACCCCGCCCACACCAGCACAAACCAGGCAGATACCTTCACTAACCCCGCCCATACCAGTATTGACCTCGCCCACACCAGCACAAACCAGGCGGATACCTTCACTAACCCCACCCATACCAGTATTGACCCCGCCCACACACTCAGTTACCCCACCCATACCAGCACACTCCTAGGGGCTGGTTCAGGGGTAGGATAAGGAGTCGTATCTGGGAGGGAGGAGCTTGCCTTGTTAGTGAGACATGTTGCAAAGATAAGTAATGAGACCTTAAAATGCTTTTTAAATTTTCTCCAGATGTCTTTCTGTTGGTCTTGAGGCACCCCGCTTACATTGCAGCCACTGAAGCCGTTTTCATGCAGTGCAAAAAGCCTCTATTTGTTTAAAGTCTATTTACCCTGATGCTGTTGACAGGCCCAGTTGGTCCTCCTGCTTCACCATCAGTGGAATTTGCTCAATAGATATTAAAAGGAAAAAGTGAGGTTTCTGTATTTACCTTCCCAGTGGTATAGTGGTTGAGCGAAACTCCAAAGACTATGTTTGAGCTGCTGGCAGGCGCATATCTAGCTTTAGGGTGTGTGACCTGGAGACTTGATGTCTCCTGGTAGTTTTTCTAGATGGAGCATTTATGGGCAGTTCAACTTTCCTCTTGATTTTGTAACTATAAAGATGTTCTCTAATTAAAATTTATCATTCTTTCAAATGACTCTCTTTTTCATATTGTTAAAAATGCCCGCTGCCATTGGCTTGTTAATTACAGGAGTATAATCCTAATGGTAGGGTGAGAGGCATCTGTAGTTAGTTTTCTGCCCTAAGACCTGCGTGTTTTATTTACAGGAAAGCCAGAACGTACTGCCAGATCACAGCTCTTGATCTCTTTGGTTACACAGTTGTCTGCGTTTCTTAAATGAAAACTGTATTTTTAATATAATTGTCAGGTAAAAAACACCTGACAGTTCTGTTGGATTTGAGGAAACAGAATGTTCCTTAAAGTACGCACTGGTGTAGACTGGACAGACTTATTAGCTGGATGTTGCTTGTGTTTTTAGTTGGCGACTACATTTAGCCATCTGGCCAGAAAGTTGCTTAATCTTATTGTAGATAATATTCATATGTTTGGTGTCTACACACAATAGAACTTCTGTATTGAAAATCTTCCTGTGGCCTAATGTAAGGACTTGAACGGACTTGAAGTAGGAGGGGAGATGTGCCGGGGACCTGCCAGGGTCAGTGGGGAGTAAATAAGGCGGTGGGTAGATCTCTCCTCTGAGTTTTCTTCCCTCTCTCCCTTAACTCAGTGATGATGTCACAACTGCCAACTTTGTGTTTGGGTTAATGGATGTATATGAAATTGCATATATAGGTGAATGTGTGTGTGTGTGGCGCGCGCGCATATGTAGTGTGCCTTAGTTTGGGCGTGGTGGCTCACGCCTGTAATCCCAGCTACTCTAGAGGCTGAGGCAGGAGAATCGCTTGAACCTGGGAGACAAAAGTTACAGTGAGCAGAGATCGTTCCACTGCACTCTAGCCTGGGCAACAAGAATGACACTGTCTCACACACACAAATAGTGTGCCTTAAAACTTTTCATATTTTATTTAATAATTAATAATACATATTTACTTGGGCCTTGTAGATCTGTAAAACTTCTCATTAGAAGCCAAAGTCACTGTTGATTGCAATGGAAATAAAAATTGAGGAATTTTTTTTTTTTTTTTTACTTCTCCCAATGTGACACATTTTGAGTTAAAGCAACCTCCAAAAATCATAAGTTTCTAATATTTGTGGGCAAACCCAACTTTCTAGGATTTTTTTTTTTTTTTTTGGACAGAGGCTTGCTCTTGTTGCCCAGGCTGGAGTGCAATGGCACGATCTTGTCTCACCACAACCTCTGCCTCCAGGGTTCAAGCAATTCTCCTGCCTCAGCCTCCCGAGTAGCTGGGATTACAGGCAACTGCCAACATGTCTGGCTAATTTTTGTATTTTTAGTAGAGATGGGTTTTGCCTTGTTGGCCAGGCTGGGATTACAGGCGTGAACCACCGTGCCCAGCCATCTAGGATGTTTTCACATGCTCAGTTGCTGTGGTGGAAGTTGTGCTAGAAAATGCAACCCTCTTGTCTTGTGTCCATGAACTTCTACATTCTTGTTGTTCTAGAATTCTAGATTTGGACCTGGTGGTTAGAGATGAAGACGGGAATATTTTGGATCCAGAATTAACTAGTACAATTAGTCTCTTCAGAGCTCATGAAATAGCTTCTAAACAAGTGGAGGAAAGGTTACAGGAGGAAAAAGTAAGTTTGACTCTCTGTAATATGCCATTCACATTTGGAACACGTTTTCTCGCAATAGTTTTCAACCTTAGTAAAATATCAGTGAAGCCCAGAATATTTATTAAAAAGGAACCTGAAAAGGAGCAGCTATGGAGTGTGTGTCCTACAGTCACGAGTGGAAGGGAGCCTGGTGGCACAGTATGTCACCCGTGACATGAATGGGGGTAGGACAGCATTGTATTTCATCTTAGGAGAAAGGATCCTGATGACGTGGATCATCTGTCAAATGAGAAACAAGACATTTGTGTTCTCATCTGTCAAATGGGAAACAAGACTTGATTCTGCATTTCCTCTCTGACAGTGGTAGGCAGGTGATGTATTCCAAGCTCACTGAGGGCAGACAGCACATGTCTTATTGGTCTTTTCATCTTCTCTGATCTTTAATGGTATCATGTATGCATTAGTCTATTCGCACATTGCTATTAGGAAATACCTGAGACTGGTAATTTATAAAGAAATGGGGTTTAATTGTCTTATGGTTCTACAGTCTGTACAGGAAGCATAGTGGCTTCTGCTTCTGGGGAAGCCTCAGGAAACTTACAGTCATGGCAGAAGGCGAAGCGGGAGCCAACACTTCACACAGCTAGAGCAGGAAGAAGAGAGGGGGTGTTCGGGGGTGCTACACACTACACTTTTAAATAACCAGATCTTGTGAGAACGCACTCATCACCATGAGAACAGCACTGAGGGAATGGTGCTAAACCATTCATGAACGATCCACCCACCTCCAACATTGAGGATTATTTACAATAGAACATAAGATTTGGGTGGGGAGCCATATTCATGTATATAGAGATATTCAGAAATTGACTAATTGAATTATCTGTTAATTCAGCAGGTATTTACTGAGCATCTACTATGTACCAAATATTGAAGCCATAATGATAAGTGAGACAGATATCCTTGGAGGGTTTAGTCTAATGAGGGAAGCAAAAATTAAATAAGTAACTACACATATCATTATTTTGATTTGTTGGTTGGACACCGGAAAGTTTTGTATCTCTGAAAGTTCTCAGCACAACAATTGTACAGGACATGAGTTTTTTGTCTGTCGTGTAAATGCATGATTTAGGAATGTGCAAGGGAGATAAAAAGTGACTGCACCAATGGCTTTGCTGAGTTATGCCAATTAGTTATGTAACTTTTCCATTCTGTAGGGAATAAAGAAAGCAAGCGTTAGTGATGAGTGTTGCTGGGGTTGACTTTCTATTTCCTTCCATTCACAGTCTCAAAAGCAGAACATAGATATTAACAGACAAGCCAAGTTTGCTGCAACCCCTTCTCTGGCCTTGTTTGTGAACCTCAAAAACGTGGTTTGTAAAATAGGAGAAGATGCTGAAGTCCTCATGTCTCTGTATGATCCTGTGGAGTCCAAATTCATCAGGTAGGTGACGTTTCTTGGCTGCTGTCTTTCCTCTGGTTAGTGTTAGGAAAATGGCATTAGAACCAGTGAAGCATCCCATTCATGCCGAGAGGCCTTGGATGCATGGCTGCTGGACACCAGCAAGCAGCTGAGCCAAGAGCTGGCTTGGACAGCGTGATGGCAGCCAGTGTGGGCTCTGGGTTAGGGTGAACCTTCTCGCGCGTAGATTGCTATTTGCTTGTAGAGTTATAACAATGGCAGGTACACTCTTATTGTATCTTAAGAGTGTAGCTGAAGATTGAAGTAATACTTTGTTTCCTAAGTTGTCTTCATAAGATTTTACATATCCTGGTCCCTGAAATATCACTATTTCCTTTTTCAGAATTTGGTTTCTATGAATGCCATTTCTATGAATTTGGTCCTGTTGTTTTTTTCTGCAAGGTGGTTGGCTGGAATGCATTATTTAGAATGGTGCCTGCCACATGCAGACTGTCAGTATTCGTTGAATAAAAATACTGTAAATCTGTTATTCCTGCTCAGCCTTCAGTATAACTTTTTCTTTGCCCAGATGGAAAAATTGAGATTCAACTATGTGTGAATTGTGCTTGTGTGTCTGGGTATATGTTAATACTGTAGTATCTTCACTTGTAGTATTCAAAATTTGAAAAGTTAGTGTATGCATGATACAGAAAAATATGAGTGGATTTTATTCTCACTTCTGTTGAAGACTTTGTTTCCTCTTGACATAGGATGCAGTTTTTATTTTAAAATGTATTTGGTCTGCCATAGGCTTTGAAATAAACATGAATTGTGCTGGATTTTATAGTATTGTCATTCTAAATGAACAAATAGTCTCTTTAAAAAAAACTTAGAAATGCCAAGACATCCCTCATTAAAACTTGCCAAGGTTTTTCTGCTGTGGATGTTAATTGATGAGCAGCTGTATGTGATATTTTTGACAGTTATAACCTCATAGTTGTCTGTATAGTGCACCTACATGGTATTAGTTATGAAGCAGTGTGGATGTACATTTGGTACCCTGTTATTTGGAAAATTAACTTCCTTTTATTTCTCCCTTTTTCAAGTGAAAACTACCTGGTTCGCTGGTCCAGTTCAGGATTGCCCAAAGACATAGACAGATTACATAATTTGAGAGCCGTGTTTACTGTAAGTGTACCCAAAGATGTTTAGTTGAATTGGCCACCATTCTAATGACTACTTTTAGTGATTTCTCTCTGCCTTCCTGCTGCCCTAGAATATGGGTCCCTGGGATGCCTGCAATGCAGGTTAATTTAATATTACTAAGTAAGGTGCCTTTCCAGAAATCTTCTGACTCTCTAGCCACCCTTAGAATCACTGTGACAAAGATTTACCCCATTACCATGGAATGCTCCTCTTAAACCTGTATCTTAAGCTCACTTAACAGTCAGTAATTGACTGTTATTACTAAATTCCTTTTTGTCATAGGAATAACTGATTAAAGTGATAAAAACTGGTCTGAGAAAAGAGTCTCAATCCATTTTTTTTTTACTGTCCTTTTCAGTGGAACTTGCATTGAATAATGGTTCTCCAAAATAATTTATGGAAACTAATATTTCTAGGACCTCGGAAGCAAAGACCTGAAAAGGGAGAAAATCAGTTTTGTCTGTCAGATTGTTCGAGTGGGTCGCATGGAGCTGAGGGACAACAACACCAGGAAGCTGACTTCGGGGTTGCGGCGACCTTTTGGAGTGGCCGGTAATCCATTTCTCTGTGTCTCCTTGAGAGGGTCAGATCATCACAGTTACTTTCAAAAGAACCACTGTTGAATGTTGATTGGACAGTGGGCAGCTTTGATTTATAATCTTTTCTGCTGGAGAGAAAAGATATATTTATTAGTTGTTTTCGTTGTGGCTTCAAGTTGACCTGCTAGGCTCAGGATGTTCTAGTCCACACGTTTCAGATGTAAATCATGCATTTGGTTTTAAAGTGGATCCCATCTTTCTCTGGGATCCTGGGCAAGACCCTGACCCATATTCTCATCTGTAAGGAAGCCAGGCGCTAGACATTTTCAGGTCTTGGTGATGGACATAAGAATAGATTTATGCAGGATGGTCCGAGCGATGAAGAGGAGGAAGCAGAGCAAGCCGTGAAGAGGACGAAGTTAGCTTCATGCTGGTGCTCTTCATCTACTGGGCTTGTGCTCTGTGATTTTTGGTGGCAGCGTGAGGAGTTGTGAAAGACCAGTTATTTCTGTTGAGTTATTTATCTTTATAAAGGTGTACCCAGGAAGTTCTAACTGGTTGATCTATTTCAGTGTCACTGTCATTTTGCATAGTTTTGGGAAATGGTTTTCTCTTTTTTATTGTTGCAGTACAAGTTCATTACCTAGCACTCTTGATATTTATTTTATTTTGTTTTTATGGTTTTTGGGATTCATATGAATATTTATGTGGGAAAAGTTCCTGATTTTTTTTTTTTTAATAGAGAATGGGGTCTCGCTATATTGCCCAGGCAGGTCTCGAACTCCTGGGCTCAAGCTATCCTCCTGCCTCTGCCTCCCTAAGAGCTGGGATTACAGGCATGAGCCACAGCGCCCAGTGAAAAGTTCCTGATTCTCGACACACAGCTGGATTTTTTTTTTTTTTTTGAATAGCTGTGGAAGACATTCTTTGCCTTGGCTACCAGGAACCTCTGAACTTAGTCCATTTTCTCCTGCCTTTTAAATAAAAATTACTTTTAGAAAAGTTTTAGGTTCAAGCAAAATTGAACAGAAGATACAGACAGTTCCTATATATTCCTCCTTCCTTCCCCCTGCCTCCCTATTATCAACATCCCCTATAGACTGGTGAACCACACTGACATATCATCATCCTGTTCATTGTTGTTGTTGTGCTTTCTGTGAGTTTTGACAACTGAATACTGTATATCCACCATTGCAATCTCTCTCTAGATAGCTTCACCATCCTAAAAGTTCTCTGTGCTCTCCCTGGAATTTTTTGAAAAATATTTCAAATTCTTTAAATAAATGATTTACTACTTCATAAGGAGTAAGCAATACCAGTGATATAGACATAATGAGAGCAGCATATTAATTCAATTTACTTGAATTCAGTATACCAGTAGAGCTAACTAACAGGTGTTCTAGTGATTTTACGGCTTGTGAGTGAAATGGTAAGGGTGCAGTTTCCTTTTTGAAGTCCCCATGGCCTTGGGCTGAGGAAATCCTTTTGCATTTTTATCTCTGACTTTTTGTCTTGAAGAGACAGTGTTTAACACTGTCATCCAGGCTGTGTGATCACAGCTCACTGCTGCCCTAAGCTCCTAGACTCAAGTGACCCTCCTGTTTCAGCCTCTGGAGTAACTAGGACCACAGGCCCTACCATCATGCCCTCATTTTCATCTCCTGTGACTCGAATCCATACTTGAAAATTGCCCCTCTATTTGTCAGCACCTGCAGCATGTTTTACATGTAATCCAGTGTTATATTTAAAGAACCTATAATTTTCCAGGAATTTTTTTTCTTTTCCACCTTTACGGTAGTTTCAAGAAAATATTTAGCTTTTGTCTCAGGCATAATTGGCTTCACTTGAGCAATCAGAGGAATCTTGGACAACACATGGAAGTCACTCCTCTTTTCAACACCAGAGCTACAGATGCTCTGGTTATTAGATTACAAGATGGATTATGTCATAAGTTCCTACAAATGTGTACTTATATTTCTTAAAACAAAGATGAAATCTAGACCACAGGCTGACAGTTTTTAACCTTCTTTTGATTAATTTTTTTAGAATTTAAAAAATGTTGAATATTTTTCAGCTTTCATTGGGTTGACGTTCCATGCAGGTGTAGGTACTGATGGATGGAGAGGGTGATGGGCACGGGCACAGCTGACACCCCTGTGGCCTTTTACTGTTTCTTACATGCTCACATACACTTGCTTGGTGGGGTCTAGAGTTAGGTTGGGCCTCCCAGCTCCTGGAGTTCTCCATGAATTACAGAAGCCCAGGTTATTCACTGCGGCAGGGCGGGCAGCCTTGACACAGTTTCTTGTTTTTGGAGCCCCTGCCTGGGTAGTGTTGGCTGAGACATCTGAATATTGTCTGGTCCCTGGAATTTGGATCCCTGGCTGTGTGACCACCAGGGACTTCTGCCTTGTCCCCTGATATCTGCTGACCACATGGACACTCCCGGTGGTCCCTGGTTCCTCCCGTCTGGACTGGTCTCTGGTTCCTTCCTTTCCCATCTCATGTCCCTGGTATCCATTGATATTGGGGTTTCTGAAAACCCACCTGGGGCCAAGTTCTAGCCTTGCCATCTTGCCTTCTGCCCGTGAATTCTCCAGTGTGGCCTCTCCCTGCTGCTCTGCTCTGACTGGCACAGGGAACGTTCCCCCCCTCTGTGGGTTGCAAAGATGTGTGAAGTGCTTCAGAGACACCCACAGGCATTTGTTTTCTTTTGTGGGAAGATTTCAGGCCTGCAGCTGTTAATGTTGGGTTTGCAGGTCCTCTCAGTTCTCTGTCCCTTCTGGTGTCACAGTTGCCCAGCAGTTGTTGGTTTGCCTGGCTCCACTGCACACCCTGGGTGGGGATGTCCTGTTCATCCTTTGGTCCCAAGCACTGAGCACTCTTTGTGGCCTCTGTGTTCATCCCAGAGGGGCTAGCCTTCCTAGACCTACCTGCTCAGCTGTTGTGTGTGTCTGTATATAATAAGTAAGAACGTGGCTGGGCACAGTGGCTCACGCCTATAATCCCAGCACTGTTGGGAGGCCTAGGTAGGCAGATCACATGAGGTTAGGAGTTTGAGACCAGCCTGGCCAACATGGTAAAACCCCATCTCCATGAAAAATAAAAAACTTAGCTAGGCATAGTGGTACATGATTATAGTCCCAGCTATTCAGGAGACTGAGGGAGATGAATTGCCTGAACCTGGGAGGTGGAGGTTGTGGTGAGCTGAGATCGTGTCACTGCAGAGTGAGACGCTGTCTCAAAAAAAAAAAAAAAAAAAAAAAAAAGAAAAGTCCAGGTGCGGTGGCTCGTGCCTGTAATCCCAGCACTTTGGGAGGCCAAGGCAGGCAGATAATGATATCAGGAGTTTGAGTCCAGTCTGGCCAACATGGTGAAACTCAGTCTCTGTTAAATGTACAAAAAATTAGCCAGGTGTTTTGGCACACCCCTGTAATCCTAGCTCCTTGGAAGGCTGAGGCAGGAGAATTGCTTGAACCTGGGAGGCAGAGGTTGTGGTGAGCCGAGGTCACACCATTCCACTCCAGCCTGGGCAACAGGGCAAGACTGTCTCAAAAAAAAGAAAGAAAGAAAGAGAGAGAGAGAGAGAGAGAGAGAGAGAGAAAGAAAGAAAAGAAAGAAAGAAAAAGAAAGAAGAAAGAAAGAGAAAGAAAGAAAGAAAGAAAGAAAGAAAGAAAGACCTGGTCATTCTGCTTGTGGAGTTTCCAGTTTTCTCCTACAAACTCTTCTCTGAGACATTTCATTATGTGATCTGGCTATGTAAATTTTTGGCACAAAAAGTAAGTATCTTAATACAGTGGTTCTCACCCATAACTGAATATGAGAAAAATTTTACAAGCTCTCAGTGAAATTCTTGGTCAGGTGCTATGGCTCATGCCTCTAATACCAGCACTTTGGGAGCCCAAGAGTTCGATAACAGCCTGGCCACATGGAGAAACCTCATCTCTACTAAAAAATGCAAAAGTTAGCTGGGTGCTTGGTGGCATGCACCTGTGGTCCCAGCTACTCAAGAGGCTGAGGTGGGAGGATCATGTAAGCCCAGGGAGGTCAAGGCTGCAAATGAGCCATGATTGCATCATTGTACTCCAGCCTGGGCTACAGAGTCAGATTCTGAGCTCCATACCCCTCCCAAAAAAAATTATTGTACAGACCCCACTCCTGTCTAGTTAAACCAGAATCTCTGCTTTAACCTGAACCACTTGTTCGTCACTGTGGGCCTCTCAGTGACTGGCAGTTTGCTGCTACCAAACCACCTCCCCTCCCATCACATGGTGGCGTTCAGCACGTCTGGAGAAATTTTGTTTAGTAGGACTTGCTTCTAACTTATTCAGTGTGTCGTCCAACCAGATGATCTCTTTGTTACTAAGAAAGGACAGTTGGCCGGGTGCAGTGGCTCACACCTGTAATCTCAGCACTTTGTGAAGCCAAAGTGGGTGGATTGCTTGAGTCCAGCAGTTCAAGACCAGCCTGGGCAGTATGGTGAAACTACATCTGCCAAAAAAAAAAAAAATAGTAAAAATTAACTGGGTTTGGTGGTATGGTGCATGCTTGGGGTAGCCAAGGCAGGAGGATCGCCTGATGTTGGGAGGTTGAGGTTGCTGTGAACCATGATCGTACCACTGCACTCCAGCCTGAGCGACAGAGTGAGACACTGTCTCAAAAAAAAAAAAAAAAAAAAAGAAGGGATAGAAGGGAAACTTCCCACATCTGAGAATTTTGGTTATCGTATTCTGCCTTTTCGCATGCAGCTTCAGTTTCCACATGCAAATTTAATTTTGAGGCTTTCTTCAGAATGACTTCTGCATGTCTGTATCAACAGAGTTCAGTTCCTTAAAATGGGAAAAATGTTCATGGACCTTTAAGTCTACAGTTCTTAGTCTTTGATTGAAAATAATGTGTCACGTTTCTGTTTTTTAACCTTTTTATAATGTAACCTTTTCTATCTTTTTCTAAAAGTGGGTGGATTCTTTTTCTAAAAGCTAGAAAATCTAGAAAATTGTAAAAATAATGGAAGTTTTATGGAAAACAAAACTGTAATTAAATAAATCCTCCATAGTTTTGCATAGCCGGGGTCGTACCTCATGTTTACTCTAATACGTTTGTTTCTAAATTTTTTTTTTCTGTGTGTGGCATATGATTTTTGAATACAGTATCACATTCTACAATGTATTTGTTTATTTACTGATTGATTTTTCAGAGTTGTTTCCGTCCCTTTTTTGCCATCTTAACCATTTTTAGGTATGCAGTTCGGTAGTAAGTATGTTTGCATTGTGTATACTTTTATTTTTCTAACAAACCTAGCATTGTGAACATGTTATTTTATTAAGTATTTTTCAAAAATTAGGCTTCTCCACTTTGGGAGGCCGAGGCAGGTGGATCACGAGGTCAAGAGATCGAGACCATCCTGGTCAACATGGTGAAACTCCGTCTCTACTAAAAATACAAAAAATTAGCTGGGCATGGTGGCGCGTGCCTGTAATCCCAGCTACTCAGGAGGCTGAGGCAGGAGAATTGCCTGAACCCAGGAGGCGGAGGTTGCGGTGAGCTGAGATCACGCCATTGCACTCCAGCCTGGGTAACGAGAGCGAAACTCAGCCTCAAAAAAAAAAAAAAAAAAAAGAAAATTAGGCTTCTCACAGGCTGCAGTCTGGAGCCCGGTGATTCTAGCAGTCCTTTGCTTTGGGCTCTGAGGGCATCTCAGCCTTGCGGTGCAGTAGCTGCGCAGGAGCATCCAGGGGCTTGAGGCCTCCCACCTGTGCCTGTTTCCCGACAGCCCCTGCGGCGTAGTTGCTGACTCACAGGGTGCGGGGGTCCAGTTGCTGTGAGCAAGTCGTCCTGATGCAGCCCCACCAGCAGGGCAGCTCTGTCAGCCTGTCTCCCCGCTAGACGTTTCTCACCTCCCGCCTTCTGCTCTCCTGCCTCTGCTGGCCCTGCGCCTCCATCTTGTCCTGACACCACTGCCTCCCTCCTTCTCCTGCCCTGGTATTCCAGCATCACACGGTGCTGTCTGTCTGCCCAGCTGTGCTGGCTTCAGCTGGATGCTGTCTCTTCGCCATCCTCTTACCTGAATGTAGAGACCCTGGGGTGGCTGTTTGGGGAGTATTACCCCAGAGTCCTTTATTGCCTCCTTTGGTGTCAGGGACATCTTGTCCAAACGGCAGGGAGCACTTCCTCGTCCTGGGGCTGTGTGTAGAAGAGCAGTCAGGAACATCCCTGGGAAGCAGGGGATGACCGGTGACGTCAAGTCCTCCATGGAGCTCAGGATGGGTGCAGGACTCAGGCTTTTTTCCACCCACGGGTGCTCAGACTCTGCTTGCTTTTCCTGCTTGTTTGCTGCCTTCCTGCACATGGTCCTGCTGTGTTCCAGGGCTGGGCACTGGGGATGTGGCAAGGGAGTCCCAGGATCAGCTGGTGAGATGAGTCCCATGGCAGAGAGGAGCTCTGCAGGCACCCAGGAAGGCCACCCCGTGCCCACTGGCATGTGAAGGCTGGCCTGCTCAGGTCAGGCAACCTTGGTTCTGGCCCATAGTGGGCGGCTGCCCAGATGCGTTTGTTGAAGGATGCTGAACTGGTGGTCTCAGGCATCTTGGAAAAAGGTAAAAATATGTGTGCTGCAGTTAGTCATGTGTGGTTCAGTCACCCCCAAGAGTGCAGGAACCTGGAAAAGGCTTCCCCCAGGTCAAGTTAGGGCCCGTGTTTGGACCATGCATCTTCTGAGCAGCCGTCATTTGATGTTCCAAGTTATTTGGGATTCTTTGACGAGTGTTTGCAAACACAGCCTCAGGCTGTTGGCTCTTTGAGTCTCCTTGGTTCAGTGGAGTGGGTGTGGGTGTCATCCCTTAGAACGCACTGCTGAGCTCCTTGGGTTCCACCAGACCAAGCAAGGGATGAGAATGCTGCTTTTCTGGTTCTACACACCCCTCTCCTTTTTGGAGGGTGGTGGCGGTGGTGGTGGCAGAAAGGAAAATTTTCAATATAGGATTACTTGGATATTGGACAAAGTATATTTAGACTGATACTCTTACGTGAACATAGAGACTCCGGGCCACCAAGAGACCCTCCTGGGGAAGGGTCTTGTGTGAAGAAAATAAACAAGGCATGTTCCTCTCTTTTCTTAAATCCAGTGTGGTGGCTGAGCAAGCAGAGGCAGGGAAAGTGTCCGGGGCTGTCTGGGGTTATTCTCGGATTTTCTTGCTCTGTCATGACTGAGCGCAAAAGGAATTTGTTTGAAAGGTAGACAGTATCTCTGGGTTAACCCCTGAATGCAATCAGGAGATGTCATTTAACACAGAAACATTGCAAAGGATACTAGCCCTTCTTGTGATGCTAGCCAGCCCAGACCCCCTGGGGGATGTGTTTGTGAAGGCAGTTTAATAAGATTGAAAGAGCTTGTGTCTTAGAGTCTTTCTGTCAACTTTCAGCATGTTTGTTCATGCCTGTCTTCGAGCCTCAGTTTCTCAGCAGGATGGTAGGTAGCTCTGAGGATTTGCCTTGAAGTGTCCTCTTGAAAGAGCATTGACAGATACCAGCATGTGGTGGGTGATTGGGAAATGGTACCTACCTGTTCGCTTAATTGTTTGGGGTGATGCAAAAACTTGAGGCCTCAGAACAGGGCTGGCCAGCATGGTAACTGCTCGTCACATGTGACTAGTTAAATTTAAATGAAATGAATGAAATAAACGTAAAATTTTTGTTCCTCCATCACGCTTTCTACATTTTCTTTTTTTTTGTGGCAGGGTCTCACTCTGTCACCCAGGCTGAGGGCAGTGGCATCATCTTGGCTTATTGTAGCCTCCACTTCCTGGGCCCAAGCAAGCCTCCCATCTCAGCTTCCTGAGTCGCTGGGACTACAGGCACGCGCCACCACGTCCACGCCACCATGTCTGCACCACCACGCCTGGATAATTTTTGTAGTTTTTATAGAGACGGGGGTTTGTCATGTTGCCCAGGCTGGTCTCGAACTGTGGGTTCAAACAATCCACTCACCTCGGTTTCCTGAAGTTCTGGGATTACAGGCATGAGCCACTGCGCCCGGCCTATGCTTTCACATTTTCTTTGCTCATTGTCATGGAACGTTTTCCATCTTTACAGAAAGTTCTATTGGACAAGGCAGCTCTAGGGTGACAGTTGGATAATAGGCAAAGGAAATTATTAAATGAAACTCTGCCATTTGCGTCCCAACTCCATTTGGGCCAGCATTTTCTGATAACTTAATTTGTCTTTCAGGCATGAAAATAATTTAGACTTGACTGTGAGGAAACAGCTTTTGCTGTTGTTTGCCAGAAGATATTCTGATGTTCCTTTGTTTGTTTGTGTTCTGTGATTATAGCATTTAAGCCAAAACAATCTCTGTTCTCTTTTTGTCCCCAGTGATGGATGTAACAGATATAATAAATGGAAAAGTAGACGATGAAGATAAGCAGCATTTCATTCCCTTTCAGCCGTAAGTATGGAGCAATTCAAGTACTTAGCCAGATATAATGCGTGAAACACAGGCTTGTAATAATTATCTTTATAATTAAATCGATAAGCATAAGTAAGGATTGATTATTTTATAATTATAAAAAACCTCTTTAGGCACTGCTGTAGCACATGGAATTTTTTGTAGCCATGGGAAGCTTGGGTCAAGGTTTGTTTATAGTCCTGGAAGTAGAAGATTTTACTTGTGATCGTTGAATTGCTTTATCATACAGAAGGCACAGAATTACAACTCTGCTCTGAGCCTGAACGTTTCTTTACATAATTGATTTATTCTAGTAACTATTTGTATTTTCAAAACACAGTACTTTCAGATTCATGATAGGAGGTTGCTGTTTTTAAAATAGAAAACCAAACAAAATTATGATGAATTCTTTGGTAAAGCAAGAAATTATGCTTTAAAGCATATAGTCTCGCTGCTGATTTTTCTGTCTCGGTTTTTGCTCATAGAGGACCATATCTGTACTGGTTTTTAGGCTTTCTTGAGTTCTGACCTGAAGTTGTTAAAGAGGCACAAAAGCTGAGAAAAAGCTCTTGGAGGAGAGTCATTAAATTGATTATCTGATCTGTGGTAGAGCCCGTGGCACTGGTTGAAAGAATTGGCGTTTATTTCCCTGGTGACGGGAACAAGAGTGTGCCCAGATGATGGTCATTGTCCACTTACTGGCACTCCTACTCCTCAGACAGAGGGGGAGAGAAAAAGGAATCCAAATGTTGAGGTTAACTGTAAGAGACGGCTTCCTCCTGGGTGTGGGGTTGGGAGGTGTTAGGGAAGAATCCGTGGTAAGGGAAGTGGAATCCACCTGCCATAGTGTTCTGCATTTTTACTTTTCCCTCGTTTTTATTCTTAATTGATTTCAGACTCGAAACCCATTTTCAGATTTTAGAAATTTTACTGTTTTCAGCTGTTGGCTAAAGGGTTTAGGAGGCGGGTAGTAATTGAGTGGCTGAAGGAGCCTGTCCTTGTGGACCAGGAGATGTGAGTTTGGCTTCCCTCTGCCCCACGCTTCCTTGGTGATGAACCACCACACTCAACCCCACCAGACTCATCTGGGACTTGAGTGCCACTGGCTAAGACAGGAAGAGTATGGCGTTCTTTGCAGGCAGGCGATCTGGTCAGATAGCATCCTAAGGCTTTTTGTACAGTTCAGTGGGAGATTTTGCTATCTTCTTGACATAAGAATAACAGAAACCCTGCATTATTGAGCTTGGAGTCAGGATTAAGTTATATGTATCTCACCATGCACAACAAAAGGCAAAGGTCACTTGTGGCTTAACTGCTCTAGGTTTACTCTCCTGTCCAGTATGTTAACCATTAGCTCCATGTGACTATTTAAAATACTTAAAATGAGCCGGGTGCAGTGGCTCACGCCTGTAATCCCAGCACTTTGGGAGGCTGAGGTGGGCGGATCACCTGAGGTTAGGAGTTCGAGACCAGCCTGGCCAACGTGGCAAAACCTTGTCTCTACATAAAAATACAAAAATTAGCCAGGTGTAGTGGCAGGTGCCTGTAATCCCAGCTACTCAGGAGGTCGAGGCAGGAGAATTGCTTGAAGCCGGGAGGCAGAGGTTGCAGTGAGCCAAAATCACACCACTACACTCCAGCCTGGGCAATAGAGGGAGATTCCGTCTCAAATAATTAATAATAATTAAAATGAAGTAGCATTAAACATTTAGTCTTCGGTCATATTAGTCCTATTTCAAGTGCGGCAGCAGGCGAGGCCCGTGGCTGCCGTTCCGGGCAGCAAATACACTGCACATTTCCAGAAAGCTCTGCTGGAGAAAGTTGTTTTGCAGTCCCACCCAGTGAAGAGAGCTTATAAAGCGAACACAGTGCTGCAGAATCTGGAAGTTTCCTGAGAAAACAAAGGTAATATTATTGTGGAACATGGGCAGATATTGAGGTGATAAATAAAATACACCTTTGTAAAATTATAATATTAAATTGCCTCATTCTCTCATGAGAAATAATGCAGCCCCCTGCTGTTTTGAATGCTATGTTATATATTAGACCTCAGAGCTTCTTGATGCCCAGATGTACCACTAAGTTGAAATTACTTGCTAGTGTCCTTTGTGAAAACTCAAAACAAAACAAACAAAACAACTTGAGGGATTGTTTGAAAAGTTAGGGAGGTTATTAGTGTTAGATTCACTGATGTTCACAGAATATGTTATGAGTGGTGCATGAGTTGTGCTTTGCTGCCATCTTTTTCTATCTTGTAGTGGAAAGTCCACTTGAAAAGTATATTATTCCGTGTGTAACTCTTACGTAATTTGTGACCCCGTGCTCCATTAAAGGAAGACTACTAGACAGATGAATATTTGCATTGTTGGAAACGAAAGGACGGCATGATTTTTAATAGCAAAATAAGCAATGAAACCAGTTCTTTGGGAAATGTCATGCTAATGAAACTGTTTTTTGCTCCATTAAAACTGATTTATTGTCTCACAGGGTTGGTTTCAGGGAAGGAGGCACACTGCCCGTCTCCCTCCCTCTCTGGCTTTTTTAACGTGGTGAAGTAAATGACAACAGTCTTCAGTCCCCTCGAGTCATGTGGCTCAAGTGATGGATAGCACTGTCCTTGTTCCCAGGATTGATTTTAAACATGATGGCTGTGCTGTATATTTTCCTGCTCATTTCATAGCGCCCTTTGCTATGCCACTTGGTATTTCTGTTTGGGTACGCTACCTGTTTGCAGCCAGTCTCTCATACAGCACAGCATCTGTGACAGGCTTCTGGTTCATGGGCCCTGAAAACACTGGTGGTCTGCACTCATAACGGTGCCACACATGGGAATCAGCAGTGGTGTTCTCCAAAGACTGCCGTTCTTCTCACAGTTAGTCATTTTAGGGTCTGTTGTACACATAGTTCAAGAGAGCAGAGTAGCAAGCTTCTGCAAGCAGTTAGGTTCTAGGAATTTTTTTTAAATCTCGATTTTGCCTTTCCCTTTAGACCACCTGCCCCTTGACCTATGCTGTGTTCAGAATTATTGAAATTGGAGGAATGGCCATAAACATTCTTTGGGAGTAAATGCCTTTCAACCATGTGGCTTTTGGACAAGCTTCTTTTTTTAAACACAATGGTCTGATGGAGATGCAGTGGAGGCCTGTTGCACATTTATTTCCCGGGGAGAGGGTTGCCCTCATTTGCTCTACTTCCCTCTCGTGGTTCAGCATTTTCCTGATCAATGCTTTTCCCTGTTTCTCTTGTCACCTCTCCCATCCTCTGTCGTGCGTTGACTCATGATGCCTCTCTCTCACACTCGGTGACGATGATCTCTTATGTTCCCTTGTTACCGTGACCCATGGGTCTCTGTGCCCCTTTGTCTCCTGTGGTCTTGGTCGTCCCGTGCCCTCCAGGCTCGCGTTGGACGACGCCATTCGACACAAGCCGCTGAACATGTCATCCCGTTTTTCACCCAGGGTGGCAGGGGAGAATGACTTCCTTCAGACTGTTATAAACAAAGTCATCGCTGCCAAAGAAGTCAACCACAAGGGGCAGGGTACGTATTGTCCTGTTTCGTTTCTGTCCATGTCTGTTTGCGTGCATTTGGGACGGTGCTGTCTAGTTGTGTTTGTCCCGTTTCGTTTCTGTCCGTGTCCGTTTGCGTGCATTTGGGGCAGTGCTGTCTGGGTTGTGTTTTGGTTCGAACTTGATCATGATGGTGGTGATGATGATGGCGATGACAGTGACCGTGTTGGAGAATGTGTGTGATGGTTGTTCCCGTGTACAGTGCATGATGGCTTTCTTGCCAATCGATCACCTTTGTGAACATGGCTGAGAGCCACCTCCTGGGTGGAGAGTAAGGTGGGATTTGATGTGTAGAGGAACGTGAGGCGGTAGGAGTACCCTCTGCTCATGCTGTGTGCTAATCACTGCCTGTTCTGGGGCTCCCCTGATGGTCCCCCAAGAAGGTGACTTCCTTTGTGCAGACTTGCTCCCCCAGCTTCTGTCATGTAAGTGAGGTCTCCTCCCCCACACCCCGCCTCACACTCACCGTTTTTAATCCCGCACTGACACGTTTCTGAGCAGCTGACCTGCTGCTGGCAGAGGGAATGAATCAATCACCTCAGGCTGGTGACAGTTGGCACTTGGCTGGCCAGGAGGGCTGCCAAAAACAACTGTGACTGAGGCCCTGCCTCCAGCCCAAGGGGAAGTCACCTTCAGAACTTGACCGTCTCTGTCCCTGATCCATGCAGACTGTCTGTACACATGGTAGAGCTTAAGTGACTAGGCCTGCTTCATTGTTCAGCTACCTTAAGTCACTAGGCTTTTAAAAAACAATCATCTTGATTCATTTCCTCCTGTTCTAAAGGCGAATGTGAATTGAGCCTGAAGAATGGTAGAGAGAATGAGCCTTCCTAGGGCTCTGCAGGGACCTCCAGCTTTCTTCTGGTGTGAATTGCCCCTGTCTCTGGCAAATAGTAGCAGAACAAAAACCCCAACCCAGAACATTAATGAGATGTGGCCTCTGGAGACAGAGCAATTTTCAGCGGACCCAGGACCCATCTTCTCATAAATTAACAGCCCTCCCAATTTACACTTTAATTGAAAATCACAGGGAGGTCCAATTAGGGCTGTTTAGATTGGAGTCACACTCAGGCTGTGAGCACCAGTGTGAAGGATCAGCGCTTCGAGCTGGGGCTGCCCTCCGATCTCGTTTCTTTTGCAGTCATCAGAGTTTTGACAAACTTTTATTAGAGTCATTCAGGGAAAGTGGAGTTTGGTGTCAGCCAGCAGGAAATCACTGGGAAAGAGGACCCAAAGCCTGCCTCTGCAAGGCTCACTGGTGTGTGGCCTAGATCTTTGAAGCTGGAGAACCTGGGGCTGATGCCAGGGGCCCCGGTTCCTTGAACTTCTGTGAAAAGTGGGCCTTTTCAAGTCACAGTGAGATCCGAGGGAGGAGAACAGGGAGAGTTTTGTCAAGGGGATCACTGGTGACTTTCTGAATCAGAATGCCCTTAGGCAACATGAGGACTGCACGTTTACATTCAACCTGAACGTTTCTCCAGTTGGGGGTGGAATTCAGATCAGGGGTGAGCCATGCTGCCAGCGAGTGCAGCCACACAGATCTGGACTGCAGGGCGCCACCCCCTGGAGCTCACTTTATCATCAGCAGCCCAGGCTTCACCTGATGATGCTTGCTTGTCTGAAAAGCGACTGCTAGTGGTCCCAGGAGTGGGAGGGACATGGAGGAGATACGCATCTCCAGAGAGAACTGCTGGGTCTGTTCGCCCTGCCTTTCTGCAGGTGCCTCCTGTCTCTTGAGCTCAGCCCTTGGCCTTGGCCTGGTTTTGGTTTGTGCCAACATGTCTCCTCGTCACAATAGACAAAATCCTGAATATTTAATCCAAATTATTCTGATCCCTGAACCCAGAGGTGTGGGCCATTTTCTGTGGACAGTGAATTCATGAGCACTCTAGACATCTGGTTCTATTGTTTGAGATAGAATGTATGCTAATTCTCTTTGTTTTTAGTTATTCTGGTTAAGCAAATGTCAACCCAAAATGCACTTTTTTCTTTGGTGAAAATTGGCCTCATTTTCTCCTGTGAGAAAAGCATTCAAAACACAGAGTAATCAGGAACATTTGATTTCCATTTGTAAAGTATGTGGTAATAAATGTAATTGTGTCGCTAATGTATTAGTTTATATATTAAGATATTTGAGCAGGCTGGTGTTTCTGAGAAAGCTGTTTGAGGTGCAGCATCTCTAATATTAAGTGTTATTCAGTGTTCCATCTTTATCTCTTCACCTTCGACCTCTGTAAATAATGACCTCACCACATCCTGCAATCCTTCCAAGAGCGACTTTCTCTTAGATTTAGCCTGTGGACATTCATTCTCCAGGGAGGGTGAAGATGTGAGGAACTCGGAGCTGCGTCCCCGTGTTCCAGTGAAGGCCAGCTCCATGTCCTCCATGGCACTTCCGTCCTCAGGCACTTCCGTCGGGATCTTGGCTTGGTTCGCTCTGTGGGAGGCCAGAGCCAGGGGTTAGGGTGAAGAAGTGCCTGGCCTTTTTCAGCTCTGTCTCCCTACCTGTTCCGTAGGTCCGAAGCTGTTAGCTCAGGGTGCTTTTGTGTGAATTAGAGAAAGGGGCCTGGTCAGCTGGGTGAGTTGGGGGCTACCGGCATTGCCAGGGCCGCGGCCTGGTGAGCGGGTGTAGGCAGGGTTCGGCTCCCACTTGCCTTTGGTTGGCAGTTGTCCAGTGAAATGCACGTTCTGGGCAATGGTGCATGTGCTTCTGTTAGGGTGCCATCCCCGATACCTCTTTGGGGACTGCCTTCCATTGGTGGTTCTTCCCTCCCTCAAACTCTCCCTCCCATCATCTGGAATTTCATATCTTAAAGGAAAAAGAAAAAAAACATTAAAAAAAGGAAAGAAAAGAAATACCAGGAAGCAGTCCTACCTGGAGTAATACGTCTATCTCTGTATCCATGGACTCTGTCTGGTCTTCGTCTCCCATTCGTCTTTGCCCTTCTCCCTCCCAGCATCGGCCCTTTCCCTTACCTGCCTCCCCACTTCCCTGTCTCCCACCAGGAGCCCTGTGGTGGCACGGCCACCATCCCTTCCCAGTTTCCCGTTTCTCCTGTTATCTCGGATGTCTCTGTCCCCGTGTGAGCTCTCAAAGTGGGGCCTTCCTTGCCCTCCTTGGGACTCTTCTTGCCCTCCCCACTCTGAGCGCCTGCCTTTCAGGCAGCTCTGCCTGCAGCGGGTCCTCCTGTTCCAGGGAGTGGCACCCCCGGCACTTGCTAGTGGCTGTGCCTGCAAGGGGCTCCGTCTCTGCAAGCCGTGCCTCCTTCTACCCCAAATCCCCGTGGTTCTGCTGGTGTGACCTCCACGCTGGTCCCCCTTCCCCACCCTCCACAGTGGAGTTCATGTTCCACCAGCCAGCTGGGTTCATGCGGTGGCCTCCCTGCTGTGATTCCATCCCCCCTGTGCTCTGTACTCCTGCCTACCTGTTCCCTGTAGCCACAGTATCAGGTCAGAGCCTGACACTTGTTCCTGATCCCCGCTCTGGCTGCCCCCCATCCTTCAGCTAGACTACGGTACCTGCCACCCCAGCCTCCTGACTGTCTTCCCACAGTATCTGGGAGCTCCAACCCCCCAGGGATGCAGATACACATAGACACAGACACACAGAGACCCACACGGACACAGACATACACACACGCACACACACACGCACGCACAGAGATACACGGACCCACACACAGAGACCCACATGGACACAGACACAGACATACACACACACACAGATACATGGACCCACACACAGATGAGACCCACACAGACCCATGCACACAGAGACCCACCCGGACCCATGCACACACACACACACACACACAGAGACACATAGACCCACACACAGAGACACCTCCCCCACACACAGAGACACACACACAGACACAAAGACCCACACAGAGACAGACATATGCACAGACCCACACAGACACACAGACATGCACAGACACATACACATACACAAACACATGCACAGACACAGGCCTGCAATTCCCTTGTTTCCTGCAGGTCTCAACCCCAACTTCCCTTCCTCCGTGACCCTTGAGATTGTCGTCTTAGGGATGCTTTACAGTGTGCTCAGGACTTTTCCTATGAGAACTTTGCATTTGTGTATTTCTCTAGGAGACTGTGGAGTTAGTGTTTGACTATTGGCAATGGAAGCTAAACCCCTGGCAGGGGAGGTCTTGAGGGTCTGCCCTGTCCTGTGACTGCAGTAGATGCAGTGCCCAGTATTTATTTGCCTGGTACATGGTAGGTGCTCAGTAGCTACTTTTGAATAAATTAGAGGAACTCACCAGATAGCAAGAGGAAAGGGAGTTTCACCAGCTGGCAAACAACAAAGCATCATCAGTGACTTTTGACTTCTCAGCTCCAAGTCATGCCAATCTGTGCAAAGGAGAATGCATTTCTGGGAATGGGAGTGGGCAGCCAGAGGGCAGAGTGTGAGGTGTGGGTTTGAGTCAAGCAGAGCTGCTCCCGTCAGGAGCAGCCTAAGGTGCTGGCACTGCTGACTGGCTGCCAGTGATCTTCCAGTACTGCTCAGAAGGCAGGCTGCTGGAGGACAGGCCTGTCTTAGCTCCTTCCACCCAGGGCAAGGCTCTGAGCTGAGGTTGATGGAGGGTGGGTCCTGCTCTGGAGGCATCTGGAGAGGGGACAGCTGCACACAGATACACACACACACACAGACACACACAGACACCACAAACATAGACACACAGACACACACAGAGATAGACACCACAAACACAGAAACAGGAACACACACAAACACACAGATACAGACAGACACACAGAGACAGACACCACAAACACAGACACATGCACACACAAACACACAGATACAGACACCACAAACACACATCAGACACACACACACAGATACAGACACCACAAACACAGACACAAACACACATCAGACACACACACAGATATAGACACCACAAACACAGACACACACACACACAGATACCTATAGACACACACACACAGACACAGATACAGACATGGATATAGACACAGACACGCACACAGACATCATTCACTCACACACAGATACAGATACACACGTAGACACAGATACAGACACAGACGTATATACAGATACAGAAACACAGATGTAGAGCCACACACATACAGATGCACATAGACATGACACACAGACACATACACACGGGCACAGACACATGGACACACAGACACACACATAGACACACATGCACAGATACACAGAGACACACGGACACACAGAGACCCACATGGACACAGATACACACACAGACACACGCACAGCCACGGGCACGTGTGCACACCCATGCTAGTAGCAGAAGTGAGGGCAGAGGCTTTGATGTTCTGAAGGACAGATGAAGCCCCACTGAGCTGAGTGGGGGGAAGCCAGCAGGCAGCCCCCTGAGGCCTCAGGGACAGAGCACCCCCATGTGCTGACTGATAGTGCCAGCCCCTTCCCGCCGGGGGAGACAGATACCTTTATAGAAGACAGCTCAGGCGTAGCCCCTGCCTGCCCCCGCCTTTGACTTATTGGAAGTGTCTGCCTTGTTCCCATGTACTGTTGCCTCCCATATGATTGCTACTCAGTATTTATACAAACCACAGTTCTCCGTCAGTCTTGCAGGGAGGAAGAGCCCAGGCACACGCTCTTACACATAGACCCCGCCAGGTTCACTGTGCTCTCACCAGGACACCCCTGGCATCTAGGCTTAGAGGCTTTGGAAGTCTTCATTTCTCCCTTGGGGAAAAGAGCCGAGAGCAGCCAGAGTATTTGTTCTCTTTAACTGTGGCGCTGTTGCACTGTGGCACAGTGGGCCTGGGCTCACGGCTGCACCTGCATGAATGGGAGGGCTGTCCTGCTGGTGACCCTGTAGCCTGGTGCTCTGCTGCTCGCCTGGGTTGGCCACTTGAGACTTTGGTGGGTTCTCGAAGCTGCGAATTCACCTCCAGAATCCTCCCCTGCCTTTGTCTTTCCTTGGAGACTAGAAAATGACAGACTTCTTAGCCCCCTCCCAGAAAAAGGTGGCCTGGCTGTTTTATCTTAAATGTCTACCCACTGAAAAGAGACATCGGCCCTTTGCAGCCCTCAGCGGAGCAGCAAGTGCACAGCGGCTACAGATGTGCGTTCAGCTGCCTGTGAGTCACCCTAGGGCAGGGCCAGCATCCCAGCAGTCCCGACAGGCACCTTTTGCCTTGCCCCTCTCTTTCTCATGTACCCACCTTTCTCTTGAGATGTTGAATCGTGAATTAAAAGTCTCATGTTCATTGAAGTTGGTTTTTTGAAAATTTTTAAAAACGCAGAAGATAAAATGTGACTGAATGGCATCCGTTGTTTTCCCAGGTTTGTGGGTAACATTGAAATTACTTCCTGGAGATATCCATCAGATCCGAAAAGAGTTTCCGCATTTAGTGGACAGGACCACAGCTGTGGCTCGCAAAACAGGGTTTCCGGAGATCATCATGCCGGGTAAGAACTGGCTCGTTCAGGGCTTCCGAGCATGACGTGGGGTTGGCGGGCCATAGAGAAGGACGTGTGGGCAGCGTCATGTATGAGCTCTGGAAAGGAAAGGGCTCAGCTCCTGGTAGGTGTCAGCACCAGCATAATTATGGATCATGGGGCTGTGACCGGAGTGGTGGAATATACCCCCTGACCCACTGTGCCCCTGGATGGATCAGCTCTCCCCAATTGCAAGGGTTGTGTAAGAGGGGTGTGGGCACCCAGTGAATGTCTGGCTAGACATCAGGTAGAAAGAAGGAAAGAGGTCAGAAAGGGAGCTGCCCAGTGAAGCCCACCTTAGGGGGAATGGCAGGGTTGGATTCTCGCTTCATGGATATGCCTGGACCTGTGTCCGCTCAGCTGGTGTGAGTTATCCTGCTGGGATTGCTCCATGAACTCTAAGTCATGAATTCCAAACTGACCAACCCAGTAACAAGATTTCCGTGTTAACATTAATCTCATATTTACATAATACTTTTCAGTATTCAAATAACGTTCCTAATAATCTGATTTGATCTTCAAGAGATCTTGGGAAGCATGTTCATATATATGCTTTATATTCGTGTGAAACTTTTTGGTTTGCAAGTAATGCTTATGTGGCTTGGCTGGGCGTGGTGGTTCATGCCTGTAATTCTAGAACTTCGGGAGGCCAAGTTGGGGAATCACTTGAGCTCAGGAGCTGGAGGCCAGCCTGGGCAACATGGCGAAACCCCGTCTCTACAAAAAGTTAAAAAAATTGTCTGGCATGCTCCTGTCATCCCAGCTACTTGGGGGCTGAGGTGGGAGAATCAGTTGAACCTGGGTGGCAGAGAGGTTGCAGGGAGCATAGATCGTGCTACTGCACTCCTGCCTGGGTAACAGAGTGAGACTCTGTCTCAAAAAAACAACAACATAAACAAAACAAAAACCAAAAACTAACAGAAAACTAACTTGAGCCACGTAAAGCTCTTGGAAGCTTACAAATTAGTGTTGAATTAATTCCCATCAAAATTCAACTGTAGCCAAAATTCGCTCAGCTACTGAGCCAATGGGGACAAACTACCCCCTGTTCAATGTGGCCTCCTTTTATAGGCCTGTGCTGTCTCGCCAGGAGAGTGGTGGCTACTCACTGTGCACGCAGTCCGAGTTGGTGCTTTGCTTACCTTAGTGCAGCTTCAAGACGTGTTCTTTCTCCTCCTTCCATCTTCCAGGGCTGTTGTGGGCTATTGAATGCTCTGTCTGGGAAATCCATATGAAAGACATCTAAATTGGTTAGGCTAAATAATAGCTAGGCTTACCTGTACAGGAAGAAAAAAAGCATGACGTTTAGTCAATTCTGAAGCTATTGCTTGTGTGTGTCAAGTCTATACGCAACAAATTAATTTAGGTTTATTAATGGGAGTGAACTAATTTGTGTACTTATTATTTGTATTTGCATTTGAGATGCAGATTTATAAATCAGGATGAAGTAATCGGCAGTATGCATTTATCTTGGCGTCCTTAGGCTGTCCTCATGCTCACAGGGAAACCCAGAACCTTCCAGTTCATGCCAGTAGTGTCTCCCTTATGATGGATGCACTTAAAGACTAAGTCTAGGCCTGGCATGGTGGTGAATGCCTGTAGTACCTGCTACCAGGGAGGCTGCGGTAGGAGGATCCCTGGAGCATGGGAGGTCAAAGCCACAGTGAGCCATGATCACAACCATTGCACTGCAGCCTGAGTGACAGAGAAAGACCCTGTCTCAAAAATAAAGAAAAGTGAGTCTAAACTCCAGAAGATCATCTCATGATAGAGTCATAGGGAAATGATACAGCTGACCATTGTTCTGGCAGGTTCCATGGGCTAAGTCCTGGGTATGTATCTCATAGGAAGGGATTCTAGCTTGGGTGGGTCATCGTTGTTCTCTGTTGGCCAAGTAATCACTGACCAGGCTGTGGGCACCAGAGAGAGAGTGTGGGCGGTTATCAGTCTTCTCTCTGCCCTTAACCTGCAGAACCTGTATATCGCCTGGTTTTGCTGCTGTTTGCAGAGATGGGCATCTTTGGACAGTGAGGAGCCTGTCCTGTCACCCAGTGACCTGCTCTGCTACTTTCGGGTGGCTCGCTGGTCTCCTGGAGTCCTTCTGAAGGATCCAGGCAGGGGATGCTGACTTTTCCTTCGACCTGGGAATATGGCAGGAGTCTACTAAGTCTACTTCTAGTTCCTTCTTCCCCAGAATGTTCTGAAACCTGCGGAGGCATTTGCTCACGTCTAAGGTGAATGTCCACCTGTGAGGTTTGCCAGCTGTAAATGAGGGCTGTCTTCTGAGCTGGTCCTGGAGTAGTGCAGTCGAGGCGTACCTGGGAGCAAGGCTGTGGGAGTTTTGCTCTGTCACCTATGCTGGAGAGCAGCAGCATGATCTCTGCTCACTGCAACCTCCGCCTCCTGCTTTCAAGCGATTCTCCTGCCTCCAAGCGATTCTCCTGCCTCAGCCTCCGGAGTAGCTGGGATTACAGGTGTGCACTACCACGCCTGGCTAAGTTTTTGTATTTAGTGGAGATGGGGTTTTACTGTGTGGCCCAGGCTGGTCTCGAACTCCTGACCTCAGGCAATCCACCCACCTTGGCCTCCCAAACTGCTGGGATTACAGGCATGAGCCACTACACCAGGCCTTGAAGTTCTTTTTTGATGATGGCGTTTGTGCCTTGATAGAATTTTTAGGCTGAGATATCGTAGGGTTTATGACTTGTCACTTAGCTGAGGGTCCCACAGCTAATGAGCAACAAGTCTTGACTGGGTGGCCTTGCTCCTGCCCCTTGCCCTGTGCTCCCTGCTTCTTAACTGCTCTTGTGGTCAGTATCAGTGGGCGGCAGCTGCACCTCCTTCCACACAGCTACTGTGGCTGTGGTAGCAACCCACTGGGATTATTATGATAATGACTTAAATGAAAGCTTAATTTGGTAGTTGGATACATTAAAAGCCAAAACAGAGCAGTTTAAAAGGAAAGAAAAAAAGCAAAAGCAAAAACAAGAAAGCAGGGGGCCAAGGGAATTACTTTCCTTCAGGGATCCTTGGTCTTCAGCCAGAGTGGGCATTTGCTGCTCTTGACGGCCGCTCCTTGGCTCCTTGGGAGAGCAGGTGGCCAGGGCGTGGGAGGTGGCCAGGCAGGCAGCAGAGGAGCAGTCGCTGGGAATGAGGCTTCCTCTAAATCATGTTGCTAATGAAGCTTGTGAAGTTCTCCCAGTCGAGCCATTACTAAGGGCTTCCTGTTTTCTCAGTAGGAAGAAGAGTCTTGAGCTCATTTCTTGTGTTTTATCCCCCCTACAATTAAAAGTCCATCTCACTTTAAAATAGATAGGTCTGTTTTGTTCTTTTCTCTGTGGTCCGCATTCGGGATCCTGCCAGAAGAGAAGAGCCAGGCAGGGAGTTTCTCCCTAGACACCCTTTTCCTCCCTGATCCTAGGCTGGTGGTCCTCATTCTCTCTCTCTCTCTTTTTTTTTTTCCCTGAGACAGAGTCTTGCTTTGTTGCCCAGGCTGGAGTGCACCTCCACCTCCTGGGTTCAGGCGATATTCCTGCCTTAGCCTCCCAACTAGCTGGGATTACGGGCGTCCGCCACCATGCCCAGTAGGAAATTTTTGTATTTTTAGCAGAGATGAGGGCTTATCATGTTGGCCAGGCTGGTTTCAAACTCCTGACCTCAGGTGATCCACCCACCTCAGCCTCCTAAATTGCTGGAATCACAGGTGTGAGCCACCACACCGGGCCGATCCTCATTCTTAATCAGCTTTTAGTTCAGTTTTTCGAGTCATGTTTTTAAGAAGAATGCACAGGAGGTAAACCTTGCCAGTTGTCTGGGAGAGCCAGGGAATAATGCGATATTCCTTGAGGACTCACACAGCTGTAGCCAGCCGTCTAACAAGGGATGACAGCGTGGGCTGCCATGGGCCGCAGCTGCCATCCACACCACTGGAGCCCCTCTGGTTGCTGGCTGCCCCCAAAGGGTAGAGTCTTCTCTGCCCAGATGAGAACCAAGCAGACCATTAGAAGCTTAGAGATGTTTCTTCTTTCCAGCAAGTTTTATGATGATGAAACTTGCTCTTGTCATGTATTTAAATCGTAAGACTGTTTTGTAGAAAATATTTCATAATCATCTAATACATATTTGTAATAGTCTGTGAGGATAGGCAGCTTATTAGACAGTCTTGCAAAGTTCACAGTTATGCTATGAATAATGGATTGGTTTTTAAATGTATGATTCCTCCCTTCTCAGGTGATGTTCGAAATGATATCTATGTAACATTAGTTCAAGGAGATTTTGATAAAGGAAGCAAAACAACGGCGAAGAACGTGGAGGTCACGGTGTCTGTGTACGATGAAGATGGGAAGCGATTAGAGGTATTTACCGTGGCGAGGGCTCATCTGTGGGGTTTCGGTTTCACTTGCCAAGTGCTCACCTTGGCTCTGCTACAGTGTAGAAATCGTCACAGGTGGGGCTTTGGAATTCTGTTTCTTGGGGTTGGCACTGGCTTGCTTCCCTTCCTCCAGCTTGCATGCAGGGGGCTAGGGTCCTCTGGTCCTGGCAGCTGGCTCAGGAGGTCCCTGTGGTCTTTTTTTTTTTTTTGAGATGGAGTCTTGCTCTTTTGGCCAGGTTAGAGTGCTACAGGTGTGTGCCACCATGCCCGGCTAATTTTTATATTTTTTAGTAGATATGGGGTTTCACCATGTTGACCTCAAGTGATCCGCCCGCCTTGGCCTCCCAAGGTGCTGGGATTACAGGCGTGAGCCACTGCACCCGGCCAGGCCCCTGTGGTCTTGACCACCTTTGCCCAGCCTTATCATGGAGTCTCATTTGCTGTCATAAACCCCCAAGGCCTAAAGGTCTAGCAATCACACTGGAAGTACAGATGCTCTTTTTACCATTTGAGAGATGAAGGAATGAAGGCCCTAAGAAATCAATTAAGCTGCTCTGGGTCAGAGAGCTCCTGAGAGGTGGGACTGAGCACCTACCCCTGACAGCCGGAGCTCTCAACCCTGCCGGTGGTCATGAAGATCTGCTTCCGTGGCCATTGCAGCCGGCAGGGTCCACCTGGGAGGTACTTAGAAGCTGTTGTCTCCTCCGATGACCAAAGGTCAAATCAGAGCTACTATCCCTGTGAGGTGCCTCTTTACACCAGGGCTGGAGGACCGGCCTTTTCTGGGCCCATGGGATTGTGCCTAAGGCTTAGTGTCACTGAGAGAAGCATGATGCTTTTCTTTCTGGATGAACCCCGTCCAGCATCGCTGCCTGCCTCATCTTCCTGGAAGCACAGGTGCTGCCCTTGCCGCTGGGTTTTCCAGTTGAAGTGAAGCAAACAGTGTTCATGGCTGAAAGAAGGGGAGGACAGGGTTCCCACCTTTTAGTCTATAACCCCTTACCCTAGACTCACGGGATGGATCAGGCAGCTTCCTGCAGATTCTAATGTTAAAGTTACTGGGGCAGAGGGTCTGGGGAGATGGATGTCAGCGTCATCCTCACGTGTCATAACCATCAAGATCTTAAATGTGTGACAGTGGGTTAGAGCTGGCTGCTGGCTTCAGGTGGACCTGTGCTTCCCTTGCTGGGAACGTGCTCCTTTTGTGGTGGGATATGTTGGTGTTCTTGGAGCTGTCCTCCCGCAAATATAGTGGGGAATGTATATGGTGTCAAGCTCTGTGAGGTCTTACGTGAGCTCTTTATGCCTTCTTTTAAAGCATGTGATTTTCCCCGGTGCTGGTGATGAAGCGATTTCAGAGTACAAATCCGTGATTTACTACCAAGTGAAGCAGCCGCGCTGGTTTGAGACTGTTAAGGTATTATTTACATGGTCATTTTATCACACGGTGCTGATTATGAAATGCTCATTTGTAACCCAAGGAAACATCCTAGTATCCCCCTCAGCCCAGGAGCTGCTCTAGGCAGGCACAGTGTCTCCCAACAAAGTCATTCAAGGTTGCTAAGGAACCACACTGGCATTTCTTAGAATACATTTACTCTCATCTCCTTTTGGACATAAAAATCGGACTTTCATGGAGATAAATGACAGAGTCTTTTTAAGATAGCTATTGTCCTTCTCTTCCCAGCACTGTTTTATGTGTAGCATGCTGTCTTTACACCAAACAAAAAAATGGAGCTGCCAGTCTGTGGAGGTCACTGGGGGGAGTCAGACCCTGTTTTATAGCCCAGACCTGGTGCCTTTTCATAATGCAGCGTGCTCACGTCTCCATGACGGAGTAAACACCGTCCCACCGCCAAGAGCTTGAATATTTGAAAACCAGGCTAGGGCCTGGCTCTGGAATACAGATGTTCGATGTGAGAATTAGTGACAATTTTGGCTTAGAGGCACCATATATTAGGTCTGTTTTCTTTGAGTGTAACGTGACTACAGGAAAGCTTTCTTGCTGCAGCTGTGGGCAGGTCACCACAGCTGTGGAAGGAGTGGAGACCCTTACAGGTTGGGGCTAAGAAGATAAATGGCAACTTTTTGTTTGTTTGTTTTTGAGACGGAGTCTCACTGTGTCACCCAGGCTGGAGCCCAGTGGTGCGATCTTGGCTCACTGCAACCTCCGCTTCTTGGGTTCAAACAATCCTCTTGCCTCAGTCTCCCAAGTAGCTGGGATTGTAGGCATGCACCATGATACCTGGCTAATTTATTTTTTTATTTATTTTTATTTTTAGTAGAGATGGGGGTTTCACCATGTTGGCCAGGCTGGTCTCGAACTCCCAACCTCAGGGGATCTGCCCTCCTTGGCCTTCCAAAATGCTGGGATTACAGGCGTGAGCCACCATGCCCAGCTGAAAAACAACAACTTTTAAAAATGGAATGTTTGCTCAGTGTGATGCCTCACACCTGCAATCCCAGGACTTCTGGAGGCCGAGGTGGGCAGATCACCTGAGGTCGGGAGTTGGAGACCAGTCTGGCCAACATGGTGAAAACCCATCTCTACTAAAAATACAAAAGTAGCCAGGCTTGGTCGCACATGTCAGTAATCCCAGCTACCAGAGAGGCTGAGGCAGGAGAATTGCTTGAACCCAGGAGGCTGAGATTGTGCTATTGCACTGCAACCTGGGCAAGAAGAGTGAACTCCATCTCAAACAAACAACAACAAAAAAATAGAATCTTAACAGTAATGATCAGAGCATTCAGAAAAAAATCCAGCTGTGTGATAGAGTTGGCTAGGCGCTGTTACAATATGATCTTATTAAAATTTTGCAAAGGCATTTTGTGTTTGGAGAAATCATATGGGGACTAGATGGACAGTATTTTCCCCACTGCAGTGTAGACATGTTTAAGTGGTACCCGATAGCTCCAGGTGAATAAAGCTGTTAATGCTACGCGATACCGATAACAGTGCTTAAACTTCTTTTTCAATTCTTGAAGGTGGCCATTCCCATCGAGGACGTTAACCGCAGTCACCTTCGGTTCACCTTCCGCCACCGGTCATCGCAGGACTGTGAGTAGTCAAGCACTTTCTCACCCCAAGGATTTTTAAGGGAGAACTGGGGGAAAGCGCGAGAGGCCACTCTCAGTTGTTCTGGAACTTGCTATCGTAACCCAGTAAGGCTCATTTCCCACTGGAACTTATTCCCTGGAAACGTTCTTGTCTGTTTTTCCTCGAGCAGATCTCGCGAGATCTGAATTTCCTTCTCTAGTTCCTCCTACCCAGTATTCCTCCTCCCCTTCTTTCTTTCGCTTGCCTGTCTTCCATGTTGATTTGTCCTCCATCCATGCCATCCATCAGAAAAGTGACTGAGCTGTGACAAATACATCCCACAAAGGGGCTCTGAAGGCCCCTGTCTTGAAACTGGAAATCTTGAACGCTTTTTGACTTTCATGGTGGCCCTTGGTGTCTGGAGCTCAGGGATGGCTTTTCTCATAGACGTTTCCGTGATACCGACCATGATGCCAAGACTTTAGGAGGAAAGAAACTGCTATTTGAATCACTCTCCTTCAAAAAGAATTTGTTATTGATGACTGAAGTTTGTTCCATCACATTTTGTTAAATTAATTGTCAACTAAAGGTGGAGGCCTGTGCTAGGCATTAAGGTATCATAGAAGGAAAATATGATTTCTGTCTTTTAGGGTGTGTGTTTCTTTGGCTTTGGGGACTGAGACATGTTAATATTTGGGATAATAAGCGACAAAGAGAGTTGGCCGGAGGCTTTTTTGCTGCAGGCAGTTAAAGGAAAAGAGTGGTGTGGAGGGCAGACCACCCTTTGTTACTGATGATCCTATGGGGGTCTCACCATGTAGGGGACAGTTTCAGGTTCTGTGTGCTCTGGAAGGAGCTGAAATACGAGCCTCTTCTGTATCTTTGAGGATAAGAATATCTTCCTGGCTGGTCCACTGGCTCACTTTAGGAGGCCAAGGTGGAGCATTGCTTGAGCCCTGGAATTTGAGACCACCCTGGGCAACACAGTGAGACTCCATCTTTCCTGAAAATCAAAACAATTATCCTTCTGTGGTGGTGTGTACTGTAGTCTCAGCTACTCAGGAGGCTGAGGCAGGAGAATCACGTGAACCCGGGAGGCAGAGGTTGCAGTGAGCCATGATTGTACCACTGCACTCAAGCCTGGGCAACAGAGTGAGCTATATCTCAAAAAAACAAAAGCAAAACCTTCCTCCTGGGGTATTCTTGAAGGTCAGGCATGTTGGAGTCTGACCACCTCCTGGCATGGTGCCTGATGTGGATAGGGGCTCCATTGTATCTGCTGCTGCTGGGATGTATTGATTCATCGGACTGTTTCTCAGGTCTGGCCTGTCCTG
Organism: Saguinus oedipus; assembly: GCA_031835075.1. NCBI lineage: Eukaryota > Metazoa > Chordata > Mammalia > Primates > Cebidae > Saguinus > Saguinus oedipus. The sequence continues at coordinate 132,726,108 of CM063179.1, forward strand.
GGCCTTCAGTGTGAAATGGGTGTACCTGGATAGGGAATCTGCAGGAGAAAAAATGCACAAGCAAGGTCATGATGTTACAGTGTGTAGTCCGCCTGTGGGACCATCGAGAACCTTGGGCCTGCTGCTGTTCAGGGGAGTTGTGGAGGCCTGGTATGTGAGGTCTGCAGAGCTGGGTTGTAGGCCCATGACTGTCAATGGCAGATGTGTGTGCGGTGGGGCATGGCCTGGGATGTGGCTGACCAGAGGGGTCTCACGCAGCATGTGCCTGGTGTTGGGTAGTTTGTTGGGCTAGGGGGTGGGAGGGACTGATAGCTGCAGAAAGCATCATTGTACACCTGCTGTGTCCCAACAGTGCACGCAGGTCAGGGGTTCAGTTACAAGGGCATCAGGTTCATGTGTAACGGGAGAAGCAGGGGCAGGAAGGCCGCCAGCTTGGAAGGCAGTTCCCTGCCATCTCATCCTTGCCCCAGGGCCAGATCCAGGTCACCAGGCCCCAGACCAGGTCGGGTCTGCTACTGGCACATGACATCCTTGGTGGCCGAAGCTACAGGATAATAACTATTGAAAACCGTCAACAGATGTGGGCTGTCGTTCACTGTGCTCTTACCATGTGCCTGACACAAGAAGTTTATTTTGCTGTTTAGATTCGTCCTTGCAAAATTCCCATGTGGTATCCATATTATTATTTCCCACATTACAGATGAGGAAACTGGGGCTCAGGACCCCCAAGTCAGGGGCTGAAAGGCACCCAAGTAGTCAGTGGGTGAGCTTTGGTTCAATCCCAGGTCCTTGTGCCTGAGCCTTACGCTCCAATGCCTTGGGGGAGTGGTGAGGCCACTTCTGTCCTTTTGTTTTTATTGAGTTCCTACTGTATACACAATAAGCTGCTGGAGTTTCTCCTCTTGCAGAGCTTAGTTTTGAGGTGAGGTTTGAGATGAGTTTGTAAGAACCAACTAGAACGTGGCAGCCTGTGAGTATCACGTGAATTAGGCGGAGGGTGCTGGTGGAACGGGGTGGCTGTGGGCACAGGTGTGCAGCTGTGTCCTTAGACAAGGCATGGCAGACCAGCCTGTTGGGCTGCAGTGTGCCTCAGACCCTCTAGGGCTCCATGTATCTATCACCCTAAGGCCCCCAGAGGAAGCAGGGCGAGGACAGGGTTCTGGAATCCACAGAGGACTCGTCTCGAAATCAAACTCCTGTCTTTTAACAAGCTCGTTCTCTCTAATTAATAAATTATACTAGGGCAGAGCGATAGCTCCTGTAGCATTTTAATTTCAAAATCCTTGTTTTTCTAGTCAGTTTTAAGTACTTGTTATAGACAAGATGCTATCACCCGACATACCAGGACACATTTGCATAATAAATGAAGTCTCCGTGGCCACAACTTGTGGGATTTTGGAAACACGTTGAGCATCGCAAGTGGGATGCTGATGAAGGCCTGGATGTGGGCCGCTGGCCTTTGGGGCCTCCCCAGCCAGCCCTGCATGCAGATACTTGGGGCAGAAACAGAAGGGCTGAGGGCACACTGGTCCCCACCTACTACCCTACAGAGGCTAGCAAAGGGAACAAGTGATGCGATTCTCACCTGGGATTTGTCCTTGGGATTGGAAAGCTTGGTATCGCTGGGTTGACATAATACCTTTCCAGCAACCTGTTAGCAACTCCAGGTGCACCAGACCAGGTGGTCCACGGGTCCCAGCAGACTTTCAGCTCTCAGGTACGGCTGGTCAGAAGTTAAGTTTCCCTTGATTGTTGTGGGCTTGTTGGATGGCGTGGCCTGGAGAATGAGCAGCTCTATTCACGCTCCAGAACACATGACCCCTGCTGTGGTTCCTAAGGTTCTGTAAACTTGTCATATAAACCGTTCACCTCATGATCGCTGCTAATGAGCATGCAATAAAAAGCCGCCCATTCCTCGGATGTGAAGGTGTAGGATGTTAATAAAGGTGCCCCTATTTATACTACTTACTGGTGGGATCCACAGAAGCTATCTGCTGACCATGATTGTCACCTATCCTTCTGAACCCTGGCTGCTTTTATGGACACATGCCTTTTTTGGTGTTTCCAAGTCCACCCAAGCTTAGGAGGAACTGTTCTGTTCTTTGCCATTTGAATATTGAAATATTTTATGTGCTTTGGTCCCCTATTATGGAGTTATTTTTTTTAGAATCCTAGGGTACATATATTTTACTTCTATTTCTTCCTGTGTTTTTTGGCTTGTTGATCATATATGGAACCGTCTAATTTTCCAGCATTTATTGAGCACCTACTGTGTGCAAAATACTGCTGGACACCAGGAAGGCAAAGACGATAAGCTATGTTATCCTGGGTAGTGGGATCTGAGGGTAAATATTTTGAGGTGCTCACTCAGTGTGGGTAAATGTGTGATTCTTCCTCTCTGACCTCTGTCCTTTCATCAGTAAAAAGGCTCTGAATCTGTAATTGTAGAGATAGTCTCCAGCTCTGGGCCTCTGTTTTTGTGCTCCACTCAGATTGCAACTTGAGGAATTCCTAGCAGATCCATTTCTTCAGTCCGTATTCCTTATCTGTCCCGGCTGGTCAGTCCTTTTCCACTTTTGGCTCTTGCCGTCTACCGCTCACAAGCCACGCTGGTCTTCTGTCCCCATATGTGCCACACCTTTCCACATGAGGGTCTCTGCACCAGGTCCCTTTCTTCCTGCAGCAGTGACATTTCGGCTCATGTGCTGTCCAGCTTCTCAGAGAGATGTCTTCTGACAAATTGGATTGTCCCCATTTCCACTGAGACCTCTTAAGAAACCACCACATTTTGTGTTTTTTTTATCAGCTGAAAGCTCATTTGTTTGTTGACTGTCTCCCAAAGTGGCACAAATGTGGATTGAGTACCTGTTTGGCACCAGGCACTATCTCATGTCCTGGAATATGGCAACAAAGCAAAAGGTCACTTACATTCCATGGTCCAGTGGATGAAACCAACAGTAAATGGCAACAAGATTCTCTGTCTCTGTCTCTGTCTTTCTCTCTCTCTCTCTCTCTCTCTCACGCACACACACACACACACACACACACACACACACACACACAATCACACACGTCTGGTAGTGATAAGGATTATGAAGAAAACGAAATCAGGTGAGAGGAAAGAGGGTGATTTAGTGACTAATGGACTCTTTTGGACAAGACGTGGTCACTTTGGAGGAGGTGACATTTTGGCAGAAACTTGAATGAAGTGAGTGAGCCCCGCATTCAGTTATCTGGGGGCTGAACTTTCTCACCAAAGGCAACACAATTTCACATTGAGGTCTTTAGTCCATGGTTAAGGGTGGTTCACGTGGAAGAGATTGCCAGGCAGACATCGATGTTAGTTTTCTGTATTGACACGCAGTTTCCTTAGTGGAATGGCCACTTCCCGGCCTCTGTCATTTGCTGTGGCCCCTTGTTTCCAGGCCCCGCTCATTTCCGCTGGTCTGGGCGTCCTAGATTAAAAGCACACGGCCTTTCTTATTGTCACTTTGCAGTTACTCTGGCTTTCCTGTTGCGGGCCTTCCTCTGCTTTCTTCAAGACCATGCTGCTCTTCTTGGCCCTTTATCCTGGAATCAGTTTTCAAGTTCCAGGAAAAATCTCTTCTATGAGATTTTGATGACAATGTCTTTGAATTTACAGATTAAGTTGAGAACAGCTGTTCCCTTTATGATAGGAATCTTTTCACTTTTAAATGTGGTCCATTTCTCCACATATTTATTAGATTGACTTTAATACCTGTTTGTACAATTTTGTAATTGTTTTTGTAAAGGTAGCCTTTATAGCATCTTACAATGTTATTTTGTCATGACAGTTGAAGGCAATCATCAATTTTGTTTTGTTTTGTTTTACAGCTAAGGATAAATCTGAGAAAATATTTGCACTAGCGTTTGTCAAGCTGATGAGATACGATGGTACCACCCTGCGGGATGGAGAGCATGACCTCGTCGTCTATAAGGTTGCACTGGTGCAGTATTGCTGATATAGACAGTTTCAGTCCTTTCTGGGCTTCCTGACCGGAACTGACATTTCCCATCGTTGTGAGAAAGCTGCTATCTAGCTACGTTTAATTACATAAATGAACATTTCCGATGACCCGCCCTTTGGTCGTTCCTAACGGGAAAAGATGACGTACACAGTAACAATAGTTGCCATATAAAAAGGCCGTGAACATGAATCACGCTGCAGGAATAAGGGAAATTATTAAAATGTGTATTTGACACAATATAAAAAGCAATTGTCGTGGTGGTTACAGGGACTAGGGATAACAAAGGATGGCAGGAATGGCATGCTGCTGTTTGTGAATTGCCTCTGACCTCTGGCATGACTAAACCCACAGGCAGAAGCGAAGAAGCTGGAAGACGCAGCCACGTACTTGAGTCTGCCCTCCACGAAGGCGGAGTTGGAAGAAAAGGGCCACTCGGCCACGGGCAAGAGCATGCAGAGCCTTGGGAGCTGCACCATCAGCAAGGACTCCTTCCAGATCTCCACGCTTGTGTGCTCCACCAAACTCACCCAGAACGGTGCGTTCGAGACGAGAAACACTTTGAATGAAGTGAGACAGTGAGCCCCGCATGCTCACTCTCTCACTTCATTCAAAGAGTTCTGCCAGGAGTTCTGCCTCAGTCCCATCTTTTCCATGCTCCATCCTCTGTAGGTGCAGAAATGTTACCTGTGAGGCATTCATTGAATCAGGCTGTGATGATCCATCAAGGCATAGAAGGTGGCATTCGCCATAATCTAAAATTCACACTTCTACTCTGGTCTAAGGGTTATTCTTTTTTTGTTTGTTTTTTTCAGAAAAGGTCTTATTTTGCTGTGTTGCCCAGGCTGGAGTGCAGTGGTGTGATCTCAGCTCACTGCAGCTTTGATCTCCTGGGCTCAGGTAGTCCTCCCACCTCAGCTTCCCGTGTAGCTGGGATCACAGGTGTGCACCATCATGCTTGGCTAATTTTACTTTTATTTTTCATAGAGATGAGGTCTCACTTCGTTGCCCAGGCTGGCCCCAAACTCCTGGGCTCAAGCAGTCCTCCCGCCTTGGTCTTCCAAAGTGCTGGGATTACAGGCATGAGCCACTGTGCCCAGCTGTTTTATTCTGAAAGGGAGATAAAGCAATGGATTTACTTCTTAAAATGATTTTTGGCCAAAGGAAAGTAGCGAGGCACAAGGGAAAATGCATGAGATTTGGAGTCAGACCGAAGACCTGGAATTGGACCATAGCCCTGTGGCAACGCTGGGAATGCCCTTGAACAAGGGTCTTCTGCATGTTTCTGAGTCTTATCTTCCTTGTCTGTTGATACGGGAATAGTGCCTGCCTCCAGGGGCTTAGTGAGGGTTACATGAGCAGAGGGATGGGAGCTCACCTCGCTCTTTATGTCTTCCCCATTCTCAGCTACTCTCTGAAATAATCACCAGTTATCTTTTTCTAAAAGTTGGTTTGATTGACACTTTCTCGCCCTCCTCATGGCATGGGATAAGGCACACCCTCCTGACTCCCACACCCCGAAGCTCAGCCGTAGTGTGGCAGATCACTCATCCCGCAGCTGGTGTCACGCCCTTGTGCAGCGGTCAGCTGACTGCTTTGAGTGCCTGCACCACCACCCCACTTGCAGCTTCTCCAGCGACATTGCCGTCCAGCCAGGGGTACTTCTTATTCAGAGCACACTGATGTTGTTTCTTTCACTCTGTCTGGAAGAGGCAGAAATCCTACATTTAAAAATTGCATCCTCCAAATGCAGCCGTATCACAGCTGTGCAGAGTGACTTTATGCTCTCTTGAAACGGAGCTTGAAAATCCATTTTTTTCCTCTTACTGTCCGATACGGATTTTGATTATTAATGTCTGTTGCTGTCATGAATTGTGTCTCTGAGGGGGTTGTCCGTAAATCATGGCAGTACTTTTGGATTTGCCCAAGGCACAATCATCGTTTGGACTTTAACAGGATAAACAGAGACCAAAAGTAAAGCCATCCTTTGGAAGTCAGGACGTTGTAGTGGAGCGTGCACCGAGCGTGCTGTGTGTTTGAGCATCCCGGCCTGGGTCACATGAGTTTAGATCTTTCCATTTATGCACTTTGCACTCTGTTGTTCTGGGCTACACTTTCCCAGTGCTTGTCTGATGAGTAAACTGCTTGATGTGGGAGCAGTACGTCTCTCAAGGGTGCCTTAAGCCTATTGGGATACTTTTGTCTTCCATTGGCATACATTTCTTCAACCATTTATGAAGTGTCCTAGCTTGTGGTTGTGTAGTGGTCTCTGTGAGCAAATGAAAAGCCTTACCTGGGGGTGGGATCTGTGCAGCCATGTGGTGGGGAAGGGAGAGAATGCAGAAGGAGCCTGCTAGTGGCTTGCCTGGGGAACGAGTGACTTACTAGTCTGTGTTGACGCTGCTCATAAAGACATACCTGAGACTGGGAAATTTACAAAAGAAAGACTTTTAATGGATTTAATTTCCACGTGGCTGGAGAAACCTCACAGTTGTGGCGGAAGGCAAGGAGGATCAAGTCACGTCTTGGATGGCAGCAGGCAAACGGAGCGAGAGAGCTCGTGCAGGGGAGCGCCTCTTTCTGAAACCATCGACCTCAAGAGACTTATTCACTATCACGAGAACAGCACGGGGAAGACTTGCCCCTGCCCATTCAATAACCAGGTCTGTCCTACAACATGTAGAAATTTAAGATAAGACTTGGGTGGGGACACAGCCAAACGGTATCATGTGGTCAGCAGTGTGGGCCCCAACTTGGGACTTGGTTGTGGAAAGGATGCCCTGCTGTGACATGTTAGTCTCTGGATGTGACCCTGATAGCTCCACTCGCCTGACAGATGACAGCATCCAGAGCCTCATTTAACCCAAAAGTGACATCTTCAGGTGGACCACACTTCAGCATTTCAGTAGGTGCCATGTGTTGCAGCGCTCACGGTGCAGGAAGCCGTCATCTCCTACGTGGGTCACGTTCCGAAAGCGTGCTTGGAAGTCATTATTGGAAATGCTCATCTTTCCTCATTCAAAGCAGTGCTCTGAGCTGCAGTTAGGTAATGAGGCCTGTCCACAGAATCCTTCTTAACTCACATGCCCCTGGAGAAGGGGACATCTCCTGGAGCTGGAGGGCAGTGGCGATTCCTCCTTTCATCTTCAAGCTCCTTGAGTCTCACCAGCTGCAGAGTAATCCCCTCCCCAGACCGAGGGAGAGGGCACCCTGCTCTCAGCAGCAGCTGTTGCTGGGCAACAAGGAAATTCCGAAGTGATGCCGCTCACCAGGACTGATGGGAAATCTGTCTTTCATTTCACACCAGCCACTGTTCCCCTTCTCGGGACTGTGGCATGTCAGGTGTGTACAAGATGGAGCTGCCCCAAATGGCATCTAAGCATCGACTCCCACATTCTCATTTGAGGGAATCATTTTTCTGAAACCATGATTTGTTCCCGTGAAGTTCCATTACTTAGAGATATGCAGTGGCTGAATTATTCATTGAGGTTTGTATTAAACTTCTCTGTCCTCAGCATTATGCTAGATGCTATGGGGGCTATGAAAGAAGTATAAGATGTGATTCTTCTTCTCAATTAACTGACTATATAATTAGAGAGAAAGGAGTGTGAATATGGGCCATGAGTCCCAGTAATGAGGGCCTGGGGTGGGACTCAGCTGCCTTGGGCAGCCTCATGGGGGCTGGACAAGCTGTTTTCCTCCAACACTCCCTTTGCTTCTAGGTGTTTTACTACTCATTAGCCTAATCGGACTTTGTCTCAAACTTAAAATACAATGTGCCACCAACTTTGAGTGAATGAGATCCAGATTATTAGTGTTTATTAAGGAAATGCTGGTAATTCTTGTGAGATGGAAATCTCCCTTAACCCTAGGACCAAGAGGTGTCTGGGCAGGATGGAGCCTTTTCCATTACTTGACTTTTGATTAGAAATGAAAACATCTTGGCCAGGTGCAGTGGCTCACACCCTAATCCCAGCACTTTGGGAGGCCAAGGCGTGAGGATCACATGAGCCCAGGAGTTTAAGACCAGCCTGGGCAACATGGCGAGTCCCCATCTCTACAAAAAATTAAACATTAGCTGTGAGTGGTGGCATGCACCTGTAGTCCCAGCAACGTGGGAGGCTGTGGTGGGAGGATTGCTTGAGCATGGAATGTAGAGGCTACAGTGACCCATGACTGTGCTCCTGCACTCCAGCATGGGTGACAGTGTGAGAGTTTGTCTCAAAAAAACAAAAAATAAAAAGAGTCAACTGCTCAATTTCCCATCATCTCCTGGGATGACTGCTTCCATCCATGCTTTGGACTAGGCATTCTGGTAAGTGCTTTCTACACGTCATGTCAGTTAATTCTTATAGACACCTTGTGAACCAGCCAACATTGTACCCATGCTTCGGATGAGAACACTGAGGTGAAGTTACTCCCTCAAGGCCAAGTGGTTGCTGAGTGACACAGCTGGTGTTGAAGCCCACCCTGGCATCTTCCATAGCACCCTCTGGGTGCTGCTCCTTTTCTGTCTTCGTTTTTAACTCTTCCCACTGTCAGCTGTACTTGGGGATAGAAGGTGAAATAAATAAAAATGTATGTTTTGGAGCTTATTGTGTGCATGCGTTTTATACAGTTTGATGCTGAAATTATAATGTCTATTTCCTGAATTTCTACCCTAGTCATAGTAAGAGTTGTTTTTGTTTTTCAGTGTGTTTTAACTAGGCTTTTGTTTTTTGATTTTCTCTTTTATGGAGACAGTTTCTATAGCTGAAGTTGGTTCTCAATAAGCATAAATCGTAAACTAGATGTACTTTGTTAATGGCATTTTTTCAAGTAATAGGATGTTAATATAACTTCAAGTGAAAATTAGGTAGGCATATATACTTTCCTAGGGGAGTTTGGGATTCTGTCTTCTTACCTTAAAGAATATCTTGGGACAGGTGCGGTAGCTCATGCCTGTAATCCCAACACTTTGGGAGGCCAAGGTAGGTGGATCACCTGAGGTCAGGAGTTGAAGACCAGCCTGGCCAACATGGTGAAACTCCAGCTCTACTAAATACAAACAAAAATTAGCTGGGCATGGTGGCAGGTGACTGTAATCTTAGCTACTCAGGAAGCCGAGGCAGGACTATTGCTTGAACCTGGGATGGGGAGGTTGCAGTGAGCTGAGATCACGCTGTTGCACTCCAGCCTGGGCAGCAAGAGTGAAATTCCATCTCAAAAAAGAATGTGTGTGTGTATCTTGATGCCTTAAACAAAAACATTTCTGGACAGTGTCTTCTTCCACATCGAGTCTTTAAAAACCAGTATATTCATTTCTTGTTTTTTTCTATACAAAATGCAACAAATAAAAATACTGTCATAAGAACCACAAGCTTCTGTGGAAGCCCAGGTCTGGTCAGGGCCGGAAACTCACTCAGTGCAGGTCTGAAACGTTTCAGCTGTGCAGGGTCACGGTGGCTGCAGGAACGCGAACCTTGCAGGCTCAGTACTTTAATTTGTGTTAGTTATTTCATTTATTTTATCTATAAAAGCATAGAGGCTTGTTCTTGAGCAGGAAAAACAAATCGCTTGGTATGCAGAGCCTGGTCTGCTTTCGGGGTGAGCAGGCCTCTTCGGGCCTCGTGCTCTGAAATCGCTTTCTTGTAGAATGGCAAGACAGGTTCTTTTTAGTTTCCCAAACACGTTTTTAAAGCTGCTACAGGGAAGTTGTTTCATGGTAACTGTAGTTGGGAGTAATGCTTTCAGCTGTACTAGGTGGTAAGTATGTCGCGACAAAGGAATGGAATATTTAGCAGGTGAAAATAGGGTTGATTTGTCTGTTCACAAGATTTTCTAGAGAACCTCACGTAATGCATGATTAGGACACAGTAGAGTTGTTGTGAAGAGCTGATTTGCGTTTTCTGTCTCCAGTGGACCTTCTGGGGCTGCTGAAGTGGCGCTCCAACACCAGCCTGCTGCAGCAGAACTTGAGGCAGCTGATGAAGGTCGATGGCGGTGAAGTCGTGAAGGTAACGTGGAGCCAAAGGGACTTTTTGGGTCTTTTTTCTTGTATTAATGTATATTAACAGAAGTAGGCAGTATAGGATTCTAGTTATGCTCCCTTTAAAAAATAGTGACGTACAGCTCGAAGTGCACAGAGTGCTTCTTGGCTTCTGGTTTGGGGGACTTTCTGCGTGAACCCTGAAGGGGACTGGCTTTGCGATCAACCTCATCGTGGGTTCTGTGTCCTCTTCCCACAGGCCCTCATGGCAGGACTCACTACAGTTCGGTGGACTCTTTAGGCCTCTTTCCCCTTCCCTGAGCAGGGGATAACAGCAGTGCCTTCTGCGGGGCTGTTGTGGAGCCTCAGGTCTTTTTACTGCCCTCATGATCCTTGTTACTGCCATCAGCATTCTTACTAGCCCTGGCTTAGGACTCCCTGAGATCCTCTTTAAGTGACCAGGAGAGATCTGTGGTGTGGTAGAAAGGTCACGACACTGAGAGGCTTGTCTGGGCCGGTTTCTTCCATGGGACGCTCTGCAGCAGTGTCGGGTATAATTATTTTTTCAGGCCCCCATGGCCTCAGCATCTTTATCTATGAGGCAGGGCAGTCGGATTCCATGGCCTGAGGTCCCTGGGAGCATTCAGCTTCTGGAATTCTTTATTCCTTGATTGTTTGCAGTTCTGATATTTTCTGTAGTATTGGACTCTCTGCTCTCAGATACCACATTATTAGCTGGCGCAACTTTTCCTTGTACGAGAGGAAGCGAATTTACATTTTTAGTCGGTTCTGTTTTTTGCCTTGGGACGATAAGAGGGTCACCGGCACGTGGTGTTCTGTGGGCTAGACTCTCTCAACTGTGTTGCTGCCTCAGTTCCTCACCCTCCAGGAGAGGTGATTGCTGAAAGAGATGACCTTATCTCTGTAAAAATTAATTGCTTAAAATGGCCTTAATTAACCAGCAGTGTGCTTCACTTCAGTATGAATTAATTTGGTTGCACCACTTTCCTGAGTGCGTTGTATAACCATTCAGACATATCCTCGCTAATCTTAAAATTTTAATCATCTTCTCAGTCCTGGTCTTCTCCCAATGGCTTGGACAATGTTAATTGCATTTTAAACTTCCCTGCATTCTATAAATTCCCTAATTCAGATGGAAACTAGGTGAATAAGTGAATGTAGTTGAGAAGAACATAGTTAATGAAATTTTGTCGTCTTTCATTTTCAAGTCCCTGTATCATATTAGAAAGTTGTATTTCTGTTCACCAGTTGCCACAGTTATGTAGAATTATCTTGTCCTGTCATTCCCCTCGTCTCATATATTCTCACATTCGATTATTCAGCCCTGGACATGGCCTTAACACCTCTCTCTTCTTCCTGCACGTGCTGGAACCACCCAAGCCTGGGTGACCTGTCTAGCCCTTATCTGCCTTGTGTAATTTTGTGCTTTTTCTCTGCCAGCGTGTCTGACATGTGCCATGAACCTAGAGAGCTGAATTGACTTGTTTAAGGCCACAGGGCTGTTAATGGCCAGCCAGGACTTGAGGAATTCCCAGCTGCCTGGGGCTCCTTTTGTACTTTGATTTGTTTGTTTGAGAAGGAGTTTTGCTCTTTGTTACCCAGGCTGGGCTTGGCTGACTGCAACCTCTGTCTCCTGGGTTCAAGCAGTTCTCCTGTCTAAACCTCCCGAGTAGCTGGGATTACAGGTGTCCACTACTACGTCTGGCTAATTTTTGTATTTTTAGTAGAGACAGGGTTTCACTGTGTAGGCCAGGCTGATCTTGAACTCCTGACCACAGGTGATCTGCCCGCCTCCGCCTCCCAATGTGTTGAGATTACCGGTGTGAGCCACCGCGCCAGGCCTTCCTTTTGTACTGTTTAGGGATGCTGATGGATTATGGGTTTGGTTCCATTTACTCAAGACCTCCCTTCTGCATATTGATGACTGATAGAGAGATGGCGTTGCTTGATAGATTGAGGAAGGTATTTGTGTATTTAGCAAAAGATATGCTGTCCAATTGGATGGAAAATGGAAATGGTAACTTTGGTCCCCTTGAACGTGGTCTTAGAGAAAGGGTGGGGTGCCAGGTGAAGCCCTTTCACAACTCTGTGTGAGGGCCTTCCTTCAGGTGCTCGCCTCTGCCTCATGAATCTCCGCAGTCCAGTGCTTGCAGCTCTGTCTCCCTGTAGTTCTGTTTCTGTGCCACTGACCATGTCCTGTGTCTGGGTCGGACCAAGTGGTCCACTTCAGGGACTTTGCCTGAACTGTGACAAGCCAGGTCCTGGCACCTGGGAGCCTGTTGGCAAGGGAACATTAGGCTGTTAGCAGATGGCATCAAGTTTTGACCTTTGCGCAGAATCTACGACCTGAAAATGATGGAAAATGACACGAAAGTAACAAAGTGGTACAGATCCAAATAGGAGTTGATTTGATATCCAGCATTCCTTTTGGTCAGGCTGGTTTTGTTTGCACTGTTTGCATGTGACATTTTCTGGTGTAAAGTAGGGAGTGGCTGGCACAGCCATGTGCAGAGAGGATTTTACTCCCTAAAGGGTTTCAGATCTCATGCTGGGCATGGGAGACGTGTCTCCCGAAGGAGGCAGGCGAGGCTCTAGCTGCTGCTGCGGTTCCATGGCACTCCTTTGCGAGCAGGGGTGTGTGGTTTGGTTCTTTCGTCTTGGGTCTATAGCAGTTTGATATCCGCCATGCGGTCTGGAAGGCCCAGAGGCTGCACAGTCCAGGAGGAATCTGAACAAAACACCAGACTCAGCCTTTCTTGCTATGCAGTCACCTCACCCATTTCCGTTTTTTTCTTTAAATTACGGTTTCATTGAGATATGATTCACATACCATAAAGTTCATCCTTTTACTCTGAAGACTGTAGTGTCTTCACAGAATTATACAACTATGACCACTGTCTGAATTTCAGAACACTTCGATCACCCCAAAAGAAATGCCATAGCTGTTAAGGGTCACTTCTACTCGCCCTATACCACTCATCTGCTTCCTGTCTCTATGGATTTACCTGTTCTGGATGTTTTACGTACATTGGATCATACGCTCTGTGGCCTTCTGTGTCTGGCTTCTGTCACTTAGCGTGGCTTTGAGGTTTATCTGCTTTTTTACGGCCGAATAACATTCCATCGCGTGGAGAGTCCGCAGATTGTCGTTCCACTCATTACTTGACTCGCATTTGTATTGATTCTACTTTTCTGGAGATGATGAATAATATTTGTGTACAAGTTATTTTGTGAACATATGTTTTCTTTCGTTTGGAGATACGGCTAGGAATGAAACTTGAGTCATATGGTAAATCTGTGTTTAACTTTTTGAGGAATCATCAAGCTGTTTTCCAGAGCCATTGTACAATTGTGCATTTCTACCAGCAATGTGCAAGGGCTACAGTTTCCCTGCGTTATTATTCGCCTTTTAAATTTAGCCCTCATGGTGGGTGTGAAGGGCTGTCTCATGATGGTTTCCCTTTGCATCTCCCTAATGAGTAATGAGGCTAGACCAGTACTTCATCATGCCTATGGCCAGTATTTTGTTGTGTGGCATTCTGCCTCTTCTTGACCTTCTCTACTGATATGGATCATCACTTCCAACACAGCCATCTTCACTCCATCCTACTTCAGGGGAGGATGGAGTGGGACTGAAGCCGACTTATTTGTGTGACATGCCTTTGAAGTCTCTTAACTTTTTTCATAATCACATGTATGATGCTTCGTCCTTCTTTGCAATAGTATTTATTTGGTAAGTTTTAGTCAACTGCAACTGTAATGCTGGCGTTGCTATTGAATAAAGTAAGCACCTTCTGGTCTCAAACTGGGGTGCTGCTGCATCCTCCAGTTTCAGAATCACCGTCCTTTTCCATGCCCAGGCATCCCAGTTGGTATAAGGTCCTTTCTTCCACTCAGCTGGGTCGTGTCCCTGTGTGGCTTCTGACTGTTCACTAGGTGAGATCCTGTACCCAGTGTGCAGAATGAGTCAGATGCCTCCTCCCAGAGTTGCCATTCAGCTGTTTGTCACCCGTCTGATGAAAGCCAGGCAGAGGGTTGGAAAGGCCCGCTAGGGGAAGCAGTAGGCCTTCTCATTGCTTTGACCCTCTCCATTTAACGCTGGTGGCATTTCTTTGTTCTGAATTCACTCATCCGGAATTTCTGCCTTGTGCATCTAGTGGCTGAAGAAGATCCCAGAATGGCTTTATAGGTAGTGTTGGGGCAAGGTATGTGGAGTACTGCAGAGATGACAGTTATTCCAGCTTGTGTGAGGAATCTGGAGGGCTCACGTTGTCACCTGACCTTCTGTGTCTATGCAGTTCCTCCAGGACACGTTGGATGCCCTCTTCAACATCATGATGGAGAACTCAGAGAGTGAGACTTTTGATACGTTAGTCTTCGATGCTCTGGTAAGAGAGCTTTACTTCTCGTGTGTTTGGATGACACTGTGTTCTTTTCATGCTGCAGCCTTTGAATCTGGGGGAGAGGCTTCGTCACAGTGACCTTGAACACATTTTCAGTTGTAAACCCAATCAATTGGGGTGGCAGATTTTTTTTATTTTTTAAATGTAAAACTGTAGTTAGGCAAATGTCATTTCTGGGATGAGAAGAGAGAAACTGGCCACCAACTTCTATCTGAAAATGTGATGGTTCATTTCCTAACACAGGGGTGCAAATGGTTCTGATGAGGATTATAAAATGGCTTGCATTATGTTGCTAATGAAAATGTTACTGATTAATTTGACAGGTATTTATCATTGGACTGATTGCTGATAGAAAATTTCAGCATTTTAATCCTGTTTTGGAAACATACATTAAGAAACACTTCAGCGCAACATTAGCCTACACGTAAGTTTCTACTTTGTTTTGAAACCATTGCTTCTTTTTTTTGTATTCGTATTATTTAGAGTCTTTTTCATGTACTTTTATCTATGACTGTGTATTTGCCCCCACTCAAAACTCTGAGTTTACTGGGATAATTTTTAGTATTGTTTTCCTCTTCGCATACCTAAAAATCTTGTTGAAAGAGATACGTGATAAATCATCATAATATTCTGGAATAAATTCTTGTTCTCCCGCACACCTTCCATTTATCTTTGAGATCTTCAGTTTATGTTCGATGAAATTGAAATATAGATGCGGAGTGTCTGACACCGTGGCTTCCCCACGAGCCTTGATGAATGGATAAATGCATGTGTTCCTGAGCCTTGATGAATGGATAAATGCATGTGTTCCTGTGTTGAGATCGGTTGTTTAGTGTGAATTAGATGCAGTTTTGTACTTTGCGGTGTATCTCCTTGCTCTTTAAAGAGCACCTTCCCTTGTCTTTTACAAGCTTCAGCTGCCACTGTCTTGGATTCCTTCTGCCCACCCCTCTGCCTCTCTGTGCCCCAGAAGTCCAGGAAGACTCCAGAGGCTGTGCACGGTGCCTGGGCCAGCTGAGCAGCATGCCTGGTAAATGCAGAGCAGAACCCTGGAGTCTGGAGTCAGGGTGCCTGGGCTTGCTGTGCAACTCTGTCCCTCAAGGCTCTGTGATCTTGGGCTAGTTGCTTAACCTCTCTGAGCTTCAGCCTTGTCTCTAATCAGAGCATGACTGTAGGCTTATGTGAGAATTTTAATAAGTTATTACATGTAGAGTACTTAGACTAATCCCTGGCACTTAGAAAACACTGAGCAGTTATTGGGTTTCATTATTATTAGATTTATTATGATGAGTTACCAGCTCTTTCATGGTAGGATTTATTGACATTTATTCAAACGTTTTATTGTGTGAGTTACAGTAAAACATAAAGGTTTACATAATTTCTTTAAGAACATCCCACTTAGAATCATTAGAAAGGATTCTCTTTAGTGTGAGTCAATTTAGTGAAATCTCCCTTCTGTGTCTTCAACATGCTTTGAAAAAAAACCTGCTTTTCCTCCCTATGTGCAGTCATGAACTCAGGTCGGAGGACTCTGGCCTCCTGAAGCCAGCTGTTAATATACCCATCCTGCGCCTGGATTCCTTCATGTCTGCCTCGAGTGCGTGTTTACTGCAAGGTGGTGGGTGGAGCTCCAGCAAGGCTAAGAGCTGTGAGGTCCCCTAGCCGGCGGAATAAGCTGTGGCAAGTTCTTTGCACTTGCTTGCTATGCTTGCTAATAAACGTTTGTTTAAAACGTGTTGTGCGCTGAGTGGCGGTGCCCAGTATGTGGGTGTGTTAACTAGCTCCTTACAGACCATGGGGAGGGTGCTTTGCACAGCACTTCCTGGCTCTCGTCACCAAAACATGAGTGTGTGGGAAAGTGGCCTGCGGACTGCAGCAAATGTAGCGTGGCCTCCATGTGTGTGCATTTTCAGAATTCTGCCTCTTGATTGAAATGTGATCAAACAGCTCTTCTCAGATTAGGCTTCGTGCTTTAATTTGAGAAGGGGAGACCGGGAATCAGCTTACCACACCACAGCCACATCTGTTCATTAGCACCAGCCTTTCCATGCTGTGCTGCTGGGGAAAGGGTGATGCAGCCATTGTCATAGGTGGAGAAGGAAAAATGGGAGATTTTAAGAGTTTCCTAGTGAAACAAACAAAAAGTGCCATTTTTATTTTCATGCTGAGATAGGACTGAGATAAGAATAGCATCCTCTCAGCTGGGCGTGGGAGGCTGAGGCAGGTGGATCCCTTGAGGCCAGGAGTTCGAGACCTGGCCTGGTCAATATGGCAAAACCTGATCTCTACTAAAATTACAGAAATTAACTGGGTGTGGTGGCGTGCACCTGTAATCCTAGCTACTTGGGAGGCTGAGGCAGGTGAATCACTTGAATCTGAGAGGCAGAGGTTGCAGTGAACTGAGATCGTGCCACTACATTCCAGCCTGGGCAGAGTGACACTCCATCTCAAAAAAAAAAAAAAAGCTTTTTATTGTGATGTATTGGTAAAATAGTTACTTTTAGCTCATGTGTAGTTGCAGCAAAGGTTGCTCTGCTGAGTGCCCTATCCCATAACCTCAGCGAGCAGTCTGGCCTTTACTGACTCACAACTTAACCAGACATGCTGTCAGTACCCCAGCAGATTGCTTTATGAATATAAAAGTCTTTCGTGTGGCTTTTAAAAAGCCGCAGTGAATCTTGTCGAGTGCATAAGATGCTGGTGACTGGAGAAGTGTGGTTGGTGGGTGTCCTTCCTCTCGCTGACTGCACGCATGATGCCAGTTTTTGGAGAGCTGTAGTGAAGCTCAATACATTAAAACCTGGAAGTGTGTTGTTGTTCATGTATTGTTCTTCCATTATGTGTAAGCTGTTGCTTGAGGGTCATCCTTACCAGCAAGGACTCTTATTTTATGAATCAGTAGCGGTTGAAAGTGTAGAAGTGTGGATGGAATTAAAAATGACATATCCTCACTACTGCCTCTATCATTTAAAAATAGCACATGCTCAATGGGAAAATAATTAATTTCACACTACCAAAATGTTATCGTGCAGAAGATGAAAGTTCTCTGTATGTAATGCTATGTATTGGAGATAACTACTGTGCCAGCATTTATTTTCTGTTTATATTAACATTATTATTAAGATGATGACTAGTATGTCTGCGTATTTTACAAAATAGCATTGTTAGTTTTGCTTACTTAAATTTTTAAAACCTTTTAAAATTGTTAAAATTTGCGTAAAACAAAATGCTCATTTCATCTTTGTTCAGACAGTTTTGTACACCCTGGAACCACTGCTCAAAACAAGATACAAAACATTGCCGTTCCCCAGAAACATCCCTCTCGCCCTCACTGAGCCCATCTCACCCCAGACAAGCAGCCCCACTTGCTTTCTGTGATGAATGTGTTTTGCCTGTTCTTAAACTTTACCCCAGTGGGATCATCCACTGTTTTGTGTCTGGCTTCTTCCCTTCCACGTAATTCTTTTGAGATTCACCCATGTTGCTTTGTGTATCATGCCGTATTTTATTGTACAAATATTTCTTAATTTGTTTAGCCATTCTCTTGATGGATACATGAAATGTTTCTACTTTCTGGTTGTTCTGAGCAAGGCTGCTGTGAGTATTCTGGTCCAAGTCTTTGGTGAAGTTTGTTTTCGTTTCCCTTGGATAAACACTGAGGGGTAGAATTGCCGGGCTAAAGGATACATGTAGAGTATTTTTTTTTTTTTTTGAGACGGAGTTTTGCTCTTGTTGCCCAGGCTGGAGTGCAATGGCGCAATCTTGGCTCACTGCAACCTCCGCCTCCTGGGTTCAGGCAATTCTCCTACCTCAGCCTCCTGAGTAGCTGCGATTACAGGCACTTACCACCATGCCCAACTAATTTTTTGTATTTTTAGTAGAGACGGAGTTTCACCATGTTGACCAGGATGGTCTCGATCTCTTGACCTCATGATCCACCCACCTTGGCCTCCCAAAGTGCTGGGATTACAGGTGTGAGCCACCGTGCTCGGCTGTAGAGTTTTCTTTGTAAGAAATTGCCAGACAGTTCTCCAAAAGGACTGTACCATTTCCCATTCCCACCAGCAATCTGTGAATGTTCCTTTTGCTCTGTATCCTCATCAACATTTAATATTGCCTAACTTTTTAGCTATGATATTGGGGGCAAAATTATATCTCTTGGTGATTTTAATTTGCAGTTACTAGATGACTGATGATACTGAGTACCTGTTTGTTTTTTTTTATTTGCCATTTGTGAAATGTCTGTTCAAATATCTTTTTTATCTTACATTTTTTTGTCTCTTTATTATTGATGTGTATGGTATGTCTGTGTATGTGCGTTTATACACATAAATGTGTGTATATTTTTTTGTCAAACATGATTTTTGAACATTTTCTTCCTGCTTCTGTTTATCACTTTTTTAAATGAAGTCTTTTGATGAGCAGAAATTTTTAGTTTTCTTGAAGCCTAAACTATCATTTAAAAAAAAACAGAGATTTTAATTTTGTGGCTAAATAATCTTTGCGTAGTCAAAGGTCTTAACAATACCTGCAGTGTCTGATATCACAGCACATGTCTCGTGTGGCTATTTAAATGAAATTAAACTCAACATTGACTGCTACAGTTGCACTAGGTGTGTTTCAAGTGCCCAGTTACCACATGTGCTGAGCCACGTTGGACAGCTCAGACATTGGTTTCCATCACTGCAGAAAGTTCTGTTGGGCACCAGTGTTTCTGAAACTTTATGCTTTTGACAGAATTCAACATCTGTTTATGATAAAACCTCTTGGCAAACTAGGCATAGATGGGAAGTCCCTTGATCTGATAAAGTTCATCTAAGAAAAGTCATAGCTAACCTAATACATAATGCTGAAACATGGGAAGCTTTTCCTGTAAGTTCAGGAACAGATGTGGATGTCTCTTCTCACCATATCTATTATTCCGCCGGAAGTAGTAAAGCAAGAAGAAATAATTGAGGGTATAACAGTTGGAAAGAAAAACTGTGTTTTCACACAGTGTGATTTTGTATATTAAAAACCCTCCTGAATCTATTTTATAATTTATTTGAAAATAAAATGAAACATAAAAAGAAACTTCAGTTGTATATATACACATAATTGAGAGAGGGAATTAAAAGGGCAGTAGAATTATAGTATGGTACAGTACAGTACACTACCGTATTATGAAAAAGTCATAGATAGGGCGAACACAGTGGCTCATGCCTGTAATCTCAGCACTTTGGGAGGCTGAAGCAGGTGGATCACTTGAGGTCAGGAGTTGGAGACCAGCCTGACCAACATAGTGAAACTCTGTCTCTACTAAAAATACCAAAAATTAGCCAGGTGTGGTGGCAGGCACCTATAATCTCAGCCACTTGGGAGGCTGAGGCAAGAGAATCGCTTGAACCTGGGAGGCAGAGGTTGCAGTGAGCTGAGATCATGCCACTGCACACCAGCCTGAGTGACAGAGTGAGACTCTGTCTCAAAAAATAATAATAAATCAAATAATGAGGAATAAATTTGCTGACAGATGACTGAAAATTGCAAAATTTGCTAAGGGAAATGTAAAAAGAAGTAAATAATTTGATATATATACCATGTTCATGTATTGAAAAATAAAATATTGCTTGAATGTTTATTTCAAATTATAGTTTGAACACAGTCTCAATGAAAATCCTATATGCTTTTGTGAAAAAAAATTGACTAACTGATTTGAAAATTTATACTTTGAAAATGTCTAAAATACCAAAATAATATTTTAGAAGATCAACATTTCAAGACTTATTATTAAACGTAAGTAACCAAGATAGGATGGTATTGGCAAAGGACAGACAAAAAGATCAGAGGCAGAGAATATCAGATACAGAACAGATTCACAGTAAACCTTCTATTTTATAACTGCTGTTTTCTTTTAACAGTGTAATGACAAAACTGGCTTTTTTTTTTTTTTTTTTTTTTTTACAACAGTGATTAGGGAGTCTCCCCATCTGGTGCCCACCTTTTGTACTCAACTGCTGTGCAGTATTTCATTGTAGGGACATATCATTATTTATTGAACCAGTTCTCAAAGGTTGGACATTTGCATTGTTATGTATTTTTCTAGGCAGATCATGTGGCAGTGAACCTCATTTGATTCATTTGTAATTGTTTCTGTAGGACAGATTACTAGAGTTGGAATTCCTGGTGTCAGAGGTTTTGAATATCCTTAATTGTAATAGATATGCCCAATAGATATTGTAATACATGTATTGCCACTTTACCCTCTAAAAAAGTTTTATGCTCAACCGGGTGCGGTGGCTCACACCTGTAATCCCAGCACTTTGGGAGGGCGAGGTGGGTGGACCATGAGGTCAGGAGTTCAAGACCAGCCTGGCCAATGGGTGAAACCTCATCTCTACTAAAAATACAAAAATCAGCTGGGTGTGGTGGCTAGTCCCAGCTGCTCAGAAGGCTGAGGCAGGAGAATCACTTGAACCTGAGAGGTGGAGGTTGCAGTGAGCTGAGATTGTACCACTGCACTCCAGCTTGGGCAACAGAGCAAGACTCCATTTAAAAAGAAAAAAAGTTTTATGTCCGTTTATCCAACAGCAGTGTTAGGATACCCCAAAATTTGTATGTACTAGTCAGAAATTTTATTTATGTTAATTTTTATGTATTATTAATGAAGTCGATTCATTTCATATTTCTAGATTTCTAACAATTAGCCTTCTAACCTTTTCACATTCCCTAAAACTTTGAGAAGGTCTATTATCATTTGAACTTTCTGGCTATTTGAATTACAGTAAAGTAAAAATAGTTTAATGTTTTCCCTTAATCTTTACCAAGGAATTAATAAAACCTATCTTTGAATTAAACACTGAAAATATTTTTGAAGCCATAAATTAAAATTAAGCTTCCAATATATAGTTTATTTATACCAACTGTCTATAACTACTTCTGTAGTAGGATGAAAAATTAAAAAATAATTTTAATTTCTGTGCATCATGGAAAGCTTTTAAATGTTTTCTTATTAGGATGTTACTTGGTTTTAGATCCCAATTTATAAATAAATAAACTAAGTGTAGTAGTCATTATGCTTTTAAAACTAAATGTTTTGGGGGAATCTTATTAGGAAATGTAAAAAATATTTTAAAATCATGTGTCCCTTGATACTATTCTTATATATTGTTTATACTCTTATAAGGATTTTTACAATATTTGTTAAAAATTTAAGACTGTTTCCTATTTGAAAAACTATTTGTAAAATTTTAATTTTCTGTGTAAGAACTCAAATTTTAGAAAATCAACTAAAATGAATAAAAGTGTCTGAGGTGCTTTTCAGTAACAAATACTGTTTCATGCCTTTTACAAAAATTGTTGTCAAATACACATAACATAAAATTTACCTAATCATCTTATTTTATTTTATTATTATTTTTTGAGACAAGGTTTCACTCTTGTTGCCCAGTCTGGAGTGCAGTAGCACGATCTCGGTTCACTGCAACCTGTGCTTCCTGCACTCAAGTGATTTCCCTGCCTCAGCCTCCCGAGTAGTTAGGACTACAGGCATATGCCATCCTACCTGGCTGATTTTTGTATTTTTTGTAGAGGTGGGGTTTTGCCTTGTTGTCCAGGCTGGTCTCAAACTCCTGAGCTGAAGTGATCCTCCCACCTTGGCCTTCCAAAGTGCTGGGATTCCAGGTGTGAGCCACCACGCCTGGCCCTACCTAAGTGCAGTGTTTAAAGTGCAGTGCTGAGAAAATCATCGCCAGTATCCATCAGAGGATGTTTTTGGTGTCACGCCTTTTTGAAAGTCTTCTTTGTGTCTCTGTTGTGCTGTAATGAAAATCTCTTCAATTTTATTGTTTAACCTTGGGGAAGCTGGTGTTTTGTCTAAGTCCCAGTTTTCTCCTCCATTAAATAGGATAATACAGCCTCATAGTGTTGCTGTGAAGGCTAAATTAGATAATGCATTTCATCTGCTTAGAATAACGTCTACACTTCGAAAGTGCTTCTTAAAATGCTCCGCCTTGACTCTCAGAGGGATATTTTGTTGGCACATTTACTGATTAGGAAATATTTTACAGGCCTGGCGAGGTGGCTCACACCTGTAATCCTTTGGGAGGCGGACTGGGGTGGATTGCCTGAGCTTAGGAGTTCAAGACCAGCCTGGGCAAACAGTGAAACCCTGTGTCCACTAAAATACAAGAAATTAGCCAGGCGAGGCAGTGTGCACCTATAATCCCACTTACTTGGGAGGCTGAGACAGGAGAATCGCTTAAACCTGGAAGGCGGAGGTTGCAGTGAGCCAAGATTGAGCCATTATACTCCAACATGGGTGACAGAGTGAGACTCCGTCTCAAAAAGAAAAAGAAAACACAACATTTTACAGATATTTATATACTGATAGATGGAAATCAAATAAAAGTAATGTACTTGTTTTAAGATTTGAGATACTGTAATTTCCTGACCTTACTTGTGTGTGCTTGCATTGTGAATAGGAAGCTGACGAAAGTGTTGAAGAACTACGTGGACAATGCTGAGAAGCCGGGAGTCAATGAGCAGCTGTACAAAGCCATGAAAGCACTGGAGTCCATCTTCAAGTTCATCGTGCGCTCCAGGATCCTGTTCAATCAGTATGTACCTACCCGCTATGCTGGCTCACGCAGAGGACTGGCAGGAAATCCTTCACTTCTTCCCTTCCCCTTCTCTCGTCCCCTTCTTCCTTCCTTCCTTCCTTCTTCCCGCTTTCCCCCCTTGCTTTCTAGGCTGAGAGAGCAGTAGCTGATAGTGATCCTGGGTTGGGCTGCCCACTCTTTCCTTACCTGCAAGGGTCCACGCAGGTGCTGAGCGGGAGCCCCATTCCTGCTCTAAGATGTGTGCCTGTGTGTCAAGCCTTGGCTTCTGGAAGCATTCGTGATGGCTCGGGTGCATTCCTGGGTGTCTTTACATCTTTATATACAGGATATCTTTATTTGGCAAAAAGCCCCAAAAGAACAAATAAAAGTAAACAACAACGCAAAGGCGAAACCAAGTGAAATTGCCTCACCTGCGCAGACTCTGGGATTTCCTCCTCCTCTTTTCCTTGGTAGAGTGATGGCTTCATTTCCGGAGAAGTCTTACTATATAGGGTATTTCCATGAGAAAGGATACTCAGGTGATCTAGTCTAGTGACATTTTCCACATTCTATGTGGATGAACTTATGAATTATTTTTTAGCTTTACAGTAAGTCGAGGGGCTAAAGGGGAACAAAAAGAATATAAATGTATTTATGACCATTGAACTGTATATTTAAAAATGGCAAAGATGATGAATTACATTTGTATATTTTACCTCAATAAAATAAAAAGATAAGTTGGGATATTTATGGCTTAATTTATAGAGAGCTTTAATATTGTATAGATACAGATGCCGGTTGAGAGCTGTGCTAAAATGAAAGGACTTTCTAAGTGGCCCATGTCTCTTCACTGTGTGATTCAAAGGATGTGAAAAGCAAGCATATTGAGGGTGGGGTGTGGAATTTCACACACTCTGCCTGCTCTTTTGGGGAGTGGCTACTTTGTGGGTTACCTGCCATGAGTGACATTGACGGATGTTGGTGGTTCTACATTGTCATTGTTCTTGTAGTCAGTTCCACACAGATGGGATTTATGAACCTGTGTCCCTCTGAAGTAGAGAATACATTTGCCTTTGAAAAGCATGGTGCTCTTGTAAACTGTTAGTGAAAATCAGGAATTGTAAATGTGGGCCCACATCAGTGCCTTCCCGTTTCTTCTTAACTGCATTTCCATTTGTCTGAAGCAGTCCTGTCTAGAAGGACCCAGCAGAAGGGGGAAGAATTCAGAATCTAATTATATGTGTACCATCATAGAAATAAGGACAAAGCAACACGTTATTGACCATGTGTTGACGTATTAAAGTCATAAGCAGGATGGTAGCCGCCAGTGATGTGTTACTGGTCAGACACTGGAGCGTGCTTGTGTTCACTCTGGGTGCCCATGATAACAACCGCAGTCCTTGTGCTGCCATTTTTCATACAAAGACGGCATGTTTCAGGGCATCACGGTTTTATCCTTGACTTAGATATTAAGGGCACACCCTTTTATCTTGGGTATGCGTAACCTGTGGTGTGGATTGAAGCTTTCTCTCAAGGGTCTAAGTTGTCAGTTATTTTCTCATTGTTAGGGTGAAACACAGCATGGTAAGCTAGGTTATGTGTTCTTGCATTTTAATTCTATTTTAGCATGAAAATGAACTTCCTGGCACCCTCTGCCTTGCTTTTGTGTTTTCCCCCACTGATTTTTGCGTCTCTGATTACACTAAACCAAAGTACTGGGGTGGGAGGATGAACTTGAAAGGTGTTTCTGTTTGTCATGTTTTATTTGAAAAATGTTAATCTTGTGCAGTTTGTGATCAATATGACATTGACTCAGGTGTTTGATGATCTGCGTATTCTCTCCTGCTGACTTTCCCCTTCATTCAGAGGTTTGTAATTAAAAGGATCGTGCATTGATAATCATGGTGTTTCTACCACCATAGTAAATGCTGTAGTCTTTTACACAATGGGTTACCCAGGTAGACCAGTAGAAAATTATTTCTCTGCCTCTTTCTTTAATCTCTTTCAATTTCAAAATACAAATGGCACAAAATCTTAGATCTATGGTCCATAATTTTTTTTTAGTTTGATCAGACTAATTGTGCTGGGAATATGATTGGCTGCGTGTAATAGATAAACCCCATTTATGTGACTTACCCATATGAAGGTCGCTTTGTTTTTAAATTACGTAGCGTGGGGACTGGAGGAAGAGTTCCAAGTTCATGCCCTGCATGAGGACTCAGTGTCCTGATGTCCTCGGCTCCTTTGATCTCTCTACGGCACCATCCTTAGTGGGTTCTCTTTATCCTAATCCTAAGATGGCTCCTGCCCCTCCCAGCGTCAGCTCTGCTTTCCAGGTGGAGGAGAGGGGAAGACAAAGGGGAAACAGCTTTCCCCCTTCCCTACAAAGTGTTGTATGCTGTCATCGTATTTGCCAGAACCATGTCACATCACCACCCTACCTGCAAGGAGGCTAGAAAGGATGTTTAGATGGCCTTATTGATGCTTTTTACAAAACCAGAGTGATTTTAGTAAAGGAGTTAGGGAGAAATAGATAATGGATGGGCAATTAACATTCTCCTCCTCCTACCTTCAACCCAAAAGGCCTGTTCCCTGAGAGCTTCCCTAACTCATTCTGAGATACTAAATCATACCTAACTAAGCTTGGCAGAGCCTTTCTTCCTCATTAGTTTGGGAGTCAGTCTCTGAGTCTTCTGTCACCAGTATCTCTTTAGGCCCTAAGTGATCCACTGACATGGTTTAGTCCTACCGGGTTACCTAGAAATGGACTGACGGTGGCTCAAGCCTGTAATCCCAGCACTTTGGGAGGCCGAGGCGGGTGGATCACGAGGTCAAGAGATCGAGACCATGCTGGTCAACATGGTGAAACCCTGTCTCTACTAAAAATACAAAAAAATTAGCTGGGCACGGTGGCGCATGCCTGTAATCCCAGCTACTCAGGAGGCTGAGGCAGGAGAATTGCCTGAACCCAGGAGGCGGAGGTTGCAGTGAGCCGAGATTGCGCCATTGCACTCCAGCGTGGGTAACAAGAGCGAAACTCCGTCTCAAACAAAAAAAAAAAAAAAAGAAGAAATGGACTGAAATACTCAGCTGACCCTCATGTTTGAGACAGGAGGTGTCTGCTAAAGTCCTCTGAATGCTTGCATTCTGGTGCTCAGCAACATGGCACAGACCATGATCCCTCTGCTGGCTTTCTCCTGGTGTGGACCAGCAGGAGCCAGGCATGGTCACAAACCGAGTTTCTTTGCTGGGATAACTTGTTTGTCAGAAGAGTTGAGACTGTCGAGGATACAAAGTGGTCACAAGACAAATTGTAGCCATTGCTACAACTCAGTGAGGCTCCCTAAGCCTCTCAGGCCATTGTCTGAGCATTCCTGACTTTAGCTAACCAAGCACTGCAGTGATTCTGGAGATGCTGACACTGCTGCTGCTGCTGCTGCAGCTGCTCCTGATAATAATTATGATGTTGATTATTTGAGACAGGACCTCCCTCTGTCACTCAGGCTAGAGTGCTGTGGTGCAGCATAGGTCACTGCAGCCTCAAACCCCTGAGCCCAAGCCAGCCTCCTGCCTTAGTCTCCCAAGTAGCTAGGACTATGGGCAGATGCCAGCACGCCTGGCTAATTGTTTGTGGAGACATGGTCTCACTATGTTGCCCGGGGTGGTCTCAAACTCATGGCCTGAAGCAATCCTTCTGCTGTGGTCTCCCAAAGTTCTGGGATTCCAGGCTTGAGCCTCTGTACCCCACTGATACTGTGGATGTTGATACTCAGGTTCCTTCTCTCCCTCCCTCTTTTCCTCCCTTCTTCCCTAGCTTCTTCCTTTTCTCATTGCTTCCCGCTTTCCTCTCTCCTTCCCTCTTTGTTTCTATCCTTTGTCCCTTCCTTCCTTCCATAAATACTTAATGAGCATTTGAGCCCCACGTGTATCCCCAGATTTTCATAGTTTGACTTTATTTTTTTCTCTCAATGTTTCCTGAATGTGGATCCTGGCTGCCTACCCTGATTCCTGAGGGGATAGAAGGACATAACATTCTTCGCGATGTAGAACACCTAGCCACATTGTGCAGAGACAAAAAATACTTCCTCAATTCAAATCTGTATTCTGAAATGACTGGGAAGCTATTTCATAGATTCTGTGGGAGGAAAAAACCCATGCCCTTAGAATCTTGGACAGTCTTGGCAGACGTCTTCTGTCCTCCTCACCCCAGCTTCCCATCATCCCACCACAACACGTCAGTTGCTGCCTCATCTGTGGTACCACAGGTCTGAATTGTAGATGAAATCATTTTCCTAGCTTGTATAGGCTACTTAAAGGAAAAAGAGCCCCACGTCCCACGCAGATGTCTAAGACATTTGATTCGTGACAAGCTCCAGGCGTGTCTCCTGTGTGGTGCTGTCAGAGGTGGGGAATAAAACAAACTAGGACTCTCATCTTCTTACCTGCAGCACTTTGTTACCTTGAGAGAAAAACAATTGTGCTCGCAGCTGGAATTCATGAGTGTGCTTTCCTTTTTGCAGTCGGGATAAACTTTTGAGATCTTATTTTTCTTTTGCTTTCAAAATGGTCTGCTGTGTTTTCCTATAATGCAATTGCTTTGTTAAATTCCAGGATAATTGACAGTAATTATTCTTCCAAAGAACAAAAAGGTGAAACTTTGGAGATGAAGATATTGATGCTTATATTGTTAATTTACTATCTTGCTTGCTACGCAATCTCATATTTTTTGTTTTGTTTAGAAAGCTCATTTTGTTTTGAAATGAGAACAGCAGTTTAAAAGCTGTGGCCCAAGACATTTGGTTCCTGGGGAACCCACTGAAAGATTCCTGACAGCCAGGAGCTCTTCTCCACTGGCTTTTGTTTTTCTGTGTTTTCTGTGTGGGCGGATCACATTAACTAGAAAGCCAGAAAACAGATATCCTGCATCAGACCTTGGGAATCAAATTACTAAATCTAGTTAATGCCTGCCTCTGTTTCTGGGTTTCCTGCGCTTTGTAGAGTTTTTGCCTGTCATCTGGTGTTAGCTTTGTAAATAATTAGTTATTGATCATGAATAAGTTGTAGAGACCTTCTTGCTATCATTCCCTGGGTCACAAAATAGAATATAGTTAATAGACAAAGATCCTGTCATTCCATGTTAATTAATGAATGCTTATTTAAGCAAAGCAAGGAATGAGCAGGTATTACTCATCTGTTTATTTATCAGTATGTTTGTGAGTTGTTTTTTCTCAGTTTTTTTATCCACCTCAGGGTGGCTCAAAAAAGTGGCTCTTCTTGGTTTGTATAAGAAAACAGAAAAGGAAGATTCTAGAGACTTCCACAGTGATCTTTTGCTACAGAAAGATGCTTCAAAACGATCATTGCAAAATGCTGACAACCATTTATATGTTCTAAACGTGCCGGTTGGCACTAGAGTAATGTTTTACATTTTTTTCATGATAGGTTCTGGTAGAGTATAAAAAATGTTAAAGATTCACTAATTATGATTTATAGATTTTGAAGCTGTGTTATTGGGGGCATATAGCTTTATAATCATGCTTGTGGATTTATTCCTTAATCAATATGAAAAGTTTCTCTTAATCTTTTAGCTAGTGTTTGCATGGAATACCTATTTCCATTCTTTCATTTTCATACTTTCCGTGTCTTTATACTTAAGGTGTGCTGCCTCTTATTAGCAACATATAGTTGTATTTTTCTTTCATCCAGTCTGACAGTCTTCCTAATTGAGCATTTTATCCATGTATATAATGTAATTAAGTAGTATGTTAGATTTATATCTATTTGTATTTTCCTTCATCCAGTCTGATAGTCTTCCCATTTGAGCATTTTATCCATGTACATAATGTAATTAAGTAGTATGTTAGATTTATATCTATTATTTTTGCATTAATTTTCCCTTCCCCATCTGTATTATGTTCCACCCTTTCCTCCTTTTTTGCCTTCTTTTATACCAGTTACATTTTTATAAATAATTCCATTTTCTGATTTCTTAATAGATTAGTTGAATATTCTTTTACTGTTATTTTTAACATTTATCCTAGAGATGGTAACTGCAAGTTGCACTTATTCTAGAGTATTTCAAATGGTTACTCTCACCAATCCACTGATAATGCTAGACATGGCTAAAAAAATAGCACACCGAAACTGCCATTTTCTCCTCCCCTATTTTATGTTATAATTGTCTGTATTTCAATTCTACATGTTTTATATTCTCTAAGACATTGCTGTTATTTTATACAGTTAGTATTCATTTGATGGGTTTTATATTTGTAACTGGTTTTCATCCTTCAATTTCACTTTTCCTTTGAGATCATGTTCTTTCTGTCCAGAGAACTCCCTGTATTATTTCTTTCAGTCTCGGCCAGTTCTGGGGCTCTGTTTGTATGAAAATGATTTATTTCATCTTTGTGTTTGAAGGATATTTTCACTCATGATAGCATTCTATTTTGGCAGCTGTTTTCTTCCTCTGTTCTCTTTTGGTTTTCTTCATTTATAGTAAGGCGTTAGCTTTCAGACTTCCTGTTACATCTTTGAGTGTAAATGGTATCTTTGTCTCTCTTGCTGCTTTTACTTTGTCTCCTTTTCTGTGGCTATTGACAGTCTTACCGTGAGTTGCATAGAATTGTTTCTATGTAGCTTTTTATTTATCCTGTATTGAATTTTCGGTTTGATATATTTGATCAGTTTTGGAAGATTTGTGGCCATTATCTGTTCTGATGGCCCATTATCTTCCTCCTTTCTCCTGGCACTTCAATTGCGTGTATATTATATCTCCTCAATATGCCTGCACATCCCTGGCCCTCTTTTCTCTGTTCTCTTCCTTGGTACTTCTGTTTAGTTATTTTTCTGTAGATTGTCTTCCATTTTACTAATTCTGTCTCCTGCTGTGTCTACTCTCTATTTTGTTAATCCATATAATAAATTTTTAATTTTAGAGAGTATATTTTGTAGTTTAAAATTTCAATTTCATTTTTTCATAGATTCATTTCACTACTGAAATTTTTCTCTTATTTTTCATATTTTTATCTTATTTTTTGTGTTTTTTAATATGATGATTATAGTTGTTTTGATGTTCTAGGAAACTGTAATATCTAGATTATCTGTGGGGCTGTTTCTACTCTCTTCTTCCTCTTTCACTTGGACTGTGGTCTGGTTTTCTGCTGAGTTTAGTAATTTTTGTTTGAAGTCAAGACTGTATGTAAAACTCTAGAAGCTTCAGATGATTTGGTCTTCTTCCAGAAATAATTCATCCTGCCTTCTCCTAGACAGATAAAGTGGGGCTGACCACCTTATTTAAGTCAGAGACTGTGCTCAGTCAAGGCTACATTGTACCCTTAGTATGCCTCAGTCTACATTTAATATGCCTCTGGCTTTCTAGGACTTTTATCCAAGAGTCGGCTCTGTTACCTGGGGACTCTCTCCCTGGCGTCTTCTAAACTCTAGTCGTTTTTTTAATGACTGGTACAAATTCCACTTTGCTTTATAGAGGTTTTCATTTTGGTTTTTAGTCTTCTACCCCATACAGCTCTAGGAATTACGAATGTCCTGAGGGGAAAATGATTGCATGCTTGACGCCTCCCCAAGGGTTGTACCAGTCTACCAAATGTTCTCCACGTCACCTGCAAGCAGAAGTTTGTAACTCCGTAATTTTAATTATTTGGTACATCATTTAAGCAAACCCCATTTGACAAAACAGGTCCACTAGGTTGCAGTTTCCCATTTTACACAGAATTTGTTACTTTACAGTGGAACTCATTTAAATATCAGACTACCTCTAGGGTAATTAATTATCGCTTAGCTTACAAAATTCTCCATTGTACACAAGGTTTCAGGTATAGTATATTTTTAATTAGGCAACAAACTAATATTAATAAACTCTGTATTAATAAAACATCTGAGGCACAAGATTTAAAAATGCAAGCGTGTTGCTTTTTAGTAACAGCAACCTGGAGGAACTGCTAATGAATAATTTACAGACAAGACTTATTTTCAGTTAGTAACATATATTAGCATACATGTAATTCGTGCACAACTTCCTTATTACCTATTTATTGAGTATGCCCCACCTCTGGAGTACTTTTCAGTTACTACTGATGCTGAAATGAATGCATTTGTATAGCACCATTACTTTGAAATAAAAAGTAAAATTACTCTTATAATATCATTTTAAGGGATTAGAAGATTATGGTAAATTTAGGCAATTGAGTGTCTTGTTCATTTTCAGTTTGTGACATAGTGGGTTTAAAAACACTGATAGCAGTTGCCTGGCAGCTCACATCTGTAATCCCAGCAATTTGGAGGCCAAGGCAGGCAGATCACCTGAGGTCAGGAGTTCAAGACCAGCCTGGCCAACATGGTCAAACTTTGTCTCTACTAAAATACAAAAATTAGCCAGGCATGATGGTGGGCACCTGGAATCTCAGCTACTTGGGAGGTTGAGGCAGGAGAATTGCTTGAACCCAGGAGGCAGAGGTTGCAGAGAGCCAAGATCATGCTACTGCACTCCAGCCTGGGTGACAAGAGCGAGACTCTGTCACAAAAATAAATAAATAAAAAATAATAAAAGTCAAAACAGTGATAGAAAACACAACAGAATCTTAATAGTGTAATTTTTTTGGGTAGAAATAAATTCGAATTTCCCCATCCTCTTTCCCTCCTTCTCTTCCTCTGCTCCTTCCTCCCTCCCTTTCTGTATATTTTCTGTGTATTTTAGATGTATAAGATGTAGTATGTTACAGTGAGAAACTCAGTGAATGGCAGCATTAAGAGCCTCTGTATGTGGAGGCAGGCCGCCTCGGCTGAGCGGTCTGCATCAGTCTCACTACCAGGTTACCTTCCTTGCTTCATGGATATTGAGGATGTTGTCTCTATTTTAACTTGTCATCCAAGTGACTCCTTTTATGGGCTATAAACGTAGATTCAAAAGATGTTGAGGCGTTTCTGCCAGGCCCCCACAGTTCTGTGTGTTTCTTTGCAGACTTTATGAAAACAAAGGAGAGGCTGACTTCGTGGAATCTTTGCTGCAGCTTTTCCGGTCCATCAACGACATGGTGAGCAGCATGTCAGACCAGACCGTCCGGGTGAAGGTGAGTGCTGCCTACTGCTAAGGAGAACTTCTCTTTCTTTTCTTCCCTCATTACCTTTTCTGGAGGTAGGTATTTGGATTACAGTTAACTAACTTGCCTCAGGTACTATAGATGTTGATGTCAGAGATCTCAATTTGATTTCAAGAGCTGTGCTTTTTTTCTGAGCCTTGGTCTGTTGCCCAGGCTAGAGTGCAGTGGTGCGATCTCAGCTCACTGCAACCTCCGCCTCCCGGGGTGAAGTAATTCTCCTGTCTCAGCCTCCTGAGTTGCTGGGACCACAAGCACATGCCACCACACCAGGCTAATTTTTTTGTATCTTTAGTGGAGACGGGGTTTCACCGTATTGGTCAGGCTGGTCTCCCACTCCTGACCTCAGGTGATCCACCTGCCTCAGTCTCTCAAACTGCTGGGGTTACAGGCTTGAGCCACTGCACCCAGCCTTTTTTTTTCTTTTCTTTTTAGTTGACACATAGTAATTGTACATATTTATGGGATACATGCTGGTATTTCAATACACATACACAGTGTGATCAAATCAGGGTAATTGGTATAGTATCACCTAGAACATTTTTCATTTCTTTGTGCTGTGAACATTCAGAATCCTTTCTGATAGCTTTTTGAACATATACACCAAATTATTGTTGACTGTCTTCACTCTACATTGCTACAGAACCGTGGACTTGATTCTTCTGATCTAGCTGTAGCTTTGTATCAAAGTGGACTTGTAGATGAAGGGCTTCCGCGGTGGCTGAGCAAGAGGCTGTGGGTCCCGCAAAGCCTGAACTTGAGGGACAGGCCCTGGAGCCTCTTTTGTAGTGAACATAATCATGCTCCGTGTGCAGTGAAATCTTTTTCTTCCTGCTCCCTAGGTGCTCTGAAATATGTTCATTGCTTCTCCTTGCTCTTTGGCAAGGAGAGATTCTTAATTCACTTTATTTAAATTTGGGGGAATTGATGACAGTCGTGTTTTACACCTAATTTCTCCAGCTGTTCATGCCCCGGAAACAGTGCTGAATCTTCATGCTTCAGCAGATCTTTGCCTGTGCACAAGAGCAAGCCGTCCAGTGCTCCTGTCCTTCTGTTCTTCTTCCCCCTTTTGATGACCTGGTCTCAATCTCTTGTCCTTGGGAAGAAAGATGCCTTCCACTCACAGAAGGCCTGACTGTTCTTTAGGATGCTCACTGGTGTGGAAGTGCCTGTGAGCCAAGGAGCAGCAGGAGGACCCCTAAGCTCTTGGCTGTCCCAGTTGTGGTGGTTTTCACTGGGCTGACTTATTGCAGAAAGAGCTGTACAACTTGCAATTTGCTGCTTGCACTAATCCCTTCAAAGAGCAAGAATCTTCCAGATGATTAATTTATATCTTTCACTCGATTGATCATGGTAGATCCCTCTGTTCTTACTCTTAATGTTCCTTTAATGTATAATTTCAGAAGGCATTCTTATAGCTGGTGTCTTAAAAATATGTTGGTTAAGTTGCTTCCCAGCCTTAAAGCTTTGCCATATGCCCTGGAACAAAGATGAATGTGTGCTGAGACGTGGCTTCTGGTTGCTGAGACCGTGGTAACCGGCATAACTAGACATGAGCCAAGTCAGAGCCCACCTGTCAGCTCAGAGGTGGTGCAGCTGTTTGGACTCTTTACTGTAATTTCTTAATTTTTTGCATGAGTTTACTATAAAAATAGGTGGTTTATATAGAAGGAAATATATGTGCCGCATAAATTAAAATTTCAGGTTATTTTGGCAACTTGATATTGCCAAAAGCTGTCTTATTGTCTCCAGGTTAAAATTAGCAATGTGTTTGGTACATTTACTACTGAATGCAGTGGCATTTTAGAAAACAGACGTGTGTAGTGTAAGAATAGATAAAAAATACAGGAAGTTTTGGGCCCTGAAATAATTTTAGATTGCTAAATATATTCTTAGATTATTAAATTTGATTGGGCTTGATTTGCGTCTGCCTACCTCCCCTGAAGTCAGATTACTTAGTGACGAGGGGCTGGGAAGGCTTTGCTTTGGTGGGTGTTTTATTATAAGACACAAGCGAATTCAGTGACGTTTGTGCATTGATGCAAACCTTACATCTGCAAGACAGACGCACGACATTTTATTGGACAGTCCCCTCCCTTCTGCTAATTTGCAATAATATTATTTCATAATAGGTACTTTCTTGACGTTGGAAATTTAAAGCTGCCCCTCATGGGAGCCTGGTTTTTGTGTTGTTTTAACCCTTTCAATTTTGCTGTGTCGAAATGGAAATGCCATTGTGAACCATCTTGCATAGACAAAGTATATTTTCAGACTGTGACATTTAAAGGTTAAATCTTGTTTCCTAAAGCGTGGCCCTCGCTGGCAGTTTTGATTTTGGGATTGTCTGTGTGCCATTGTGCCTTTGTGGCACGATTCTTGGTGACGTGACTGCTGACAAGTTCTCTGTCAAGAGCCCCCACCCTGTTGTCACCTGTCGGTACCAAACCCGCCACGTGATGCACTTCGCAGATTAGAGTCAACCACGGGGTTTTCACCTCAGTTAAGGGGGAGAGCAAGAGGAGCTTCTGAAATCATTTATTGCAGTATAAGTATGGTCTTCGCCTAGAATTTTCAACAGTCTGTTTTCATTGATTTAGTGACAAGATTTTTCCAAGGTCATTTAAGTGAGAAGACACACATGGAGGATGCTTGGGCCAGTTTTTGTGTTAAGTCAAAGGTCCAGGAAACTCCAGTGAGTGTGTGGATGCTGCCTCCCTTCACTGCCCTGCCTGGCGGCTGCCTCCCATGACCCCCGTCCCCCAGGTGTCTGCGGTGTCCAGATGTTTCAATGCCACTTCACTGTCCCTCAGTTAATGACCCTCAGCCTCGGGGCCGCAACCAAATGCTTTTTGAAAACACTCTACTGTTGTAAAATAACATGAGATTTCCCATTTCTGAGTGTACCATTCAGTGGCAGTAAGGACAATCGCACTGTTGTGCAACCATCATCAGCATCTCTCTTTAGAATGTTGTTCATCTTTCCAAACATAATGAAACGCCAGCCCCATCAAACACCAACTTCCTGCAGCCCCTGGCAGCCACGTTCTACTTTCTGTGTCTAAAAATTTGACAGCTCTAGGATCCTCATGGAAGTGGACGCGTACAGCATTTGTCCTTTTGTGTCTGGCTTCTTTATTTTTTTTTTTTTGAGATGGAGTCTCCTGGGTTTAAGCAATTCCCCTGCCTCAGCCTCTCAAGTAGCTGGGACTACAGGCGCATGCCACCATGCCTGGATAGATTTCTGTATTTTAGTAGAGATTGGGTTTCACCATGTTGGCCAAGATGGTCTCTGTCTCCTGACCTCTTGATCTTCCCACCTTGGGCCTCCCAAAGTGCTGGGATTACAGGTGTTAGCCACTGCACCGGGCCATGTCTGGCTTCTTTTACATGGCATCATGTCTGCAGGGTTCCACCAGGCCTTAGCATGTGTCCGAATCTTCTTCCTTTGTAAGGGTGTCCTTTTCCTGTGTGTCTGTTGCATGTTTTGCCTCCCATCTCATCTGTGGATGGAGGCTCGGGCTGCCCCTACCTTGTGGTGGTTGTGGCTCTTGGCTGCTGTGAACTTGGTTGTACAAGTGCCTCTCGAAGATCCTATTGTCAGTGCTCCAGAAGCAGAATTGCTGTATCCTATGGCAGTTGTGCTTGAATTTTTCAAAGGATCACCCCTTTTTCCCCAGCACCCCCCCATTCTACTGAAATCCCATTCGAAATTCCATGCTGACTTTCCCTTAGTAGCTCTTTAAGCCCCAGGCATATCCCCTGCTGTACCCCACCTACCTACCCTGAGTGAATGATGCTGCTCCATCTGCCGCACTGAAAAGACTTGGGGTCTCCCGGCATCATGTCTCCCTGTCTATTTCCCTCTGAAGAGGAGAAGCCCACCATGCTGCACAGTGCCAACCTTCCCCCTCCTTGAGTCCTGCTCCGCCTCGCTGTTTTCTCGCCATCTCAGACTTTGTGTCTCCACCTTGGACTGCCATTTCAACAGGCCCAGATGGTCTGGAAATTCAACACCTGCCTTCCAGATCCTTCTTTGCCCTCAGAATCTCTCCCACCTGACAAGAGGGTCCTTGGCCCCCGTCGCTGCTGCCCCAGGTCCCGTTCTCTGTTGTGCCCCCAGCAATTGTGGCTGCTGCTCCTCCTGGGTACCCCAGCAGACCCCAGCTGCCAGCTTTGGGATCTCCAGACAGCCTCGGAATTTCCTTCTCCTGTCTTGTCTTCCCTGTGCTCCCGGGGCAGTGATTTCATGAACCACTGGGCTTGCTAAGTCCCCAGTTCTTCTTCCTGAAATTAGGGCAGAAGTCTCAGAAGCGTTTCCCGCACCCTGGTGCTGGACCTGCCCTTTTTGTACTCGGCATCTCTTTTGCTGTTTCCCTAAAACTCCCATCTGGTGATGACTTGCTGTTTCTCAGAAAAATGTGCTGTTCTTCAGCTGCCAGGAGAAATGGGTCAGATTCCAGTGTGTGACATCCAGACAGCTACACAGGCCACCCACCTGGCTCTCCAAGCCTCTTTCCCTCTTGGAGACGCAAGTGGAGCCGGTGCCTTCCCCAGGAAACACCAAACATCTGGGTATTGGGAACCTCCTGAAGGTGAGCTCTCCCAGTCAGTGGTTGATAGAAATAGCATGAGCGCCTAGTGCCGGAATAATTGGAGTTGATACTGATTGATCACCTGATTCTCAACTGATTTGGGCTTTACAACATCCCTATTAAAGAGATACTTTGATTGCTTTCTGATGAAGACACTGAGGCCTAGAGACCTTTGTTAACCTACCCAAGGCCACGCAGCTGGTCGGGGGAGGGGGGGGGTAGTGTGCTGGTTTAAACCCTGGTTGGCCAGTTCCAGAACCACCCTCTTTCCCATTTGGCTCCCAGAGACAGTGTTGCTAAGTCCTAGCTATCCATGGTGTTTGGAAGCAGGGCCCATGCCTGCCATCCACATCAATGGAGAACAGCCTGGAGGCTTTAGGCTGGAAAGATACAGACAGCATCCCTGGTGGAGTTTTCCATCTACGTGGTCTCGCGTAAAGAAACTTAGAAAATTTGGTGAAATGCTGCAAGAGTTGGGTGAGTCTGAAGGGGAAGGGAGGAGAGAGAGTTAGAAGGGGCTGGTCACAAAGGCTTGTGGGAGGAGACCTTGGCCATGGCCCCACTGTGTCGGCAGCAGGTGGCTGTTTCTTGGCCACTCGTGGATTGCAGTGCTGGATTGAGGCATTGGGGCTTTGCAGTCGGTTCTCACAGGCATTAACATCTTTTTCAAGTCCAAAAATATTACTACCTTCCTTGGCATGTCCTGGGAAAAGACTACTCCATGCAGGACGTCAGCATAGTCTATTCCACCTGGGGCTGAGAAATTCAGAATTCTCTATAGAGGCAAACTTTGACTATGATCCACAGTAGGAAATTGATGCTTACTGGGTTCATGAGTGTGTGTGTGTGTGTGCATTGTATGTGTGTGTGCGTGTGTGTGTTGTGCATATGAAGCTGGAAAATGCTCATGAAGAAGTTCTGCACTGATTCCCTATGATGCATTCTGGCATTTTCTATTCTGGTCTCTTTTAGTCTATTCTAGACTAATGTATTTCAGTTAAACAAAAAATTGCTGGTTGACAGGCACTAAATTTATTTCATGAGCTCTAATGGATCTCAACCTGCACTGGAAAAACACCGCTCTTCATCTGTCTTAGGACTCTGTCCCTGTGTCTCCTGCTTAGTTTATTATGAAAATATTATTGTTAGCTTTCTGCTTTTCTTCCATTGTGGTGTACAGCTCCAGGCCTCTGACGCTCAGGCAACTTCCCCGACCGGCGTGCGGATTGGACTGGGGTGAAGATTAATTGAATTTGAGGCCCCCTAAGCTGAGGTTGGCACACAGACGCAGGAGGGTTTGTCTTCCTTCTGGGGCACTATCCCCAGGGAGCAGGCTTCCCTGTCTCTTTCCATTCTAACCATCACATAGTGCCATTTCCATCTGGCCTTCTTAGAGAGGAGCTGTGTTGAAATAAGCTATTCTGTAATCTCAGTAAATACAGCTGATGGGTGAGTTCTGCCTTCCAAGAGGCACATGTTTTGATTCCCTTAAAAATAATTTCCTGACTTGAAATGAACTATACTTTCTTGCCTTATATCTTACCCAGAATTCTTCCTTATGAGAAGTTTTTGCTGCTTTTTGTCTATTTATTTCCAGGCTAGCATCTGGGATCCACACTGCTACTCACAGATCTGTACACATAAAACTTTAATGTCCTCACAACAAACGATCTGAATGTTTTAGAGATGATGACAATTAAAGATCAGATGGAAGCGGTTTTGCTTGCAGTTGAGAAGTCAGGTTTCACTGAGTAACTATGGGCCTGTCTGGCACCTCCGTTACAGAAGCTTCTGACGTCGCCCCATGTGTTCCAAATTTCCATAAAGATGTCAAGTCCTGTTGCATTAAACAAAGCAGCTGTTTATTGTGTTCTTGCCCTCAGTTTAAAAGTAATATGTGATCTGGTTAGAAAATGCCAAAAAGTTAATTATGAAAAATTAGAGTCATTTATCACTTTACTTTCGATTACACCGTTAGCATTTTTGTTTTTATAATGGCAAGCTTTTTTTTTTTTTGCTCGTTTAGCGTTATCCTGTATACACACACACACACACACACACACACACACACACACACACACACAAAAGCATACACATCCATACCTATATATACACATATAAATGTAGCATATGTATAGTATAAATTCCCATGTATATACACATACACACACACTCTTTTACAATGTTTCATTTTTCTACATCTACTGCCTGTGTCCTTCAGTATTTTTCAAGCACACATTTTTCAAAGGTTACACTGCCTCATGGCTGTATGGTAACTTACTTAACCAATTTTCTATCTGAGGGCACTTAGCTGGTTTCTACTTTTCAGTTTTCATGAACAGTGCTTGGCTGACCTCTCTGTCTGTGGCAAAGGCCATGTTCCATCTGGTTTGCTCTGAGGCATCCAGATTTTCAGATGCTCTAAAGTCCTGTGAAAGTCACGATCAAGGCTGTTAGGACTCGCTTCCTGGGTGATGACACTGTGCCTCTTTCATCCGGGCTGCGTGTGTGCGGTGTGTCTGCCCTGACGTGGTTTCCATTAGAGCTCCCGTCTGTCTGTCTTTTCCACTTCCTTCTGTGCTTCCTGGGATTGAGCTATGCAGCTGCCATGGTGGATGAGTTGGGATCCACTTCCCTCTCTTAGATGCCACCTGCTTCTGTGACCTTTGTGTTTCTCGGCACAGGATTATGGGCCAAGTTAGGTAAGGAGAACTCCAGTGAGTTCCACTTCCTCTACCCTGACCAATCAGGGCCTGGAGCAAACCAGCCAATGAGATGTCAGAACTGATGTAGTCCAGCAAGCAACTTAAGGAAATTGGGGAGCGTTTCGAGCCAGACGGGTTTACTAAGAAAAAGTAATAAAATGTTTTCACCTTCTTGATTTTGAGGTTGAAGTGGGGGTGCGTTGATGGTGTTACTTGGTCTAAAGATGTCATAGGCATGAGTCGGGAGTCTATTTGAAAGTCTGTCATCTTTCATGGGGACACAGATGCAGTGGTTTGGATGAGGACCATCCAGGTCACATTGTCCATGTGGAGACAGACTTGTTGAATTAGAATATTGGGAAACTGAGGCTGGCAACTCAGGCAAAGTCAACCATGACAGGAATGACGACTTTTGCTGAGAGTCAGCAACAGGCCAGGCCTTGTGGAGAGTTCTCCTGCAACAGAGAGAAGAGAGGGAGGTCCCAGTTTCAAGGAGGTGAGTGGGCAAAGCGTGGAAGTTGCAGTAACAAAATAGTGCATACTTGGTAGCTTAAAACAGCGGCTTTTTTTTTTCTTTCATAGCCCTGAAGATTAGAAGCTTGAAATCAAGGTATCAGCAGGCCAGGTTTCTTTTGGCTACTCCAAGAGATGATCTGTTCTATGCTTTTCTCTGGGTTTCTGGCGGTCCTTGGCATTTCCTGACTTGTAGACACCTTGTTCCAGTCTCTGCCTCCGTCTTCACCTGGCAGTCTCCCTGTGTGTCTGTCTTTGTGTCTTGTCTCTTCTTTTAAGGACATCGGTTATGTTAAATTCAGGGCCTACTCTACTGTGGCGTGGCCTCAGGTCAACTTGATACTATCTGAAAAAAGACTGTTTCCAAAACATTCACAGGTCCCAGGGTTTAGGACTTGAACGTAGCCTTTTGAGGGACACAACGTCACCGACATAGAAGTCACTGTGGACGTCAGCGCAGAGGCCACTGGCTGTCAGGTCAGTGGTGAACAAAGAACTGGAGAGGAAGTGGGCCCTTAGCCAAGCACCCATAGATAGCTTGACATGGGGGCTGCAGGACTGGAAACTTCTTAGACTTGAGTGTGCACATGAGTCACCTGGAGTTCTTGTTAAAATGTGACTGGGACTCTGTAGGGAGGGGGCCTCAAGATGTTTCATTTTAATCAGCTCCGGATGATGCTAAGGTTCTGGGTCCCTGGCCATATATTGGATTGGAAGTGGCCAATCCTAGCCTTGTACACAGAGCTGCTGGGTGAGCAGTAGCAGTTGTGGATAGGGCACCCGCTCTCAGTTCTTGCAGCCTCCATGGCTGGCTTCATAGGCTGCCTGCCCTCAGCTGTCTGACATTCTGGACCATTTTGATTTGATAAGTTTGCCCTACACTTGCAAGTGTGGCATGACTCACGTCAAGAAAGACTCAGCGGAAGAAGGGAAAAGGAAAGTGAAGAAAATATTTTATGGCTTGTGCTTAGAGGACCTGTGGCCCAATTGTTCCAGTTTCATTCCACTTCTTGCTGGTCTGTGGCCCTGCCAAGGGTTGGGTAGCCTGGCTGAGATCTGCATTCCCCAGGTGCTACGGCATTCCGGTCTTCTCCGTTGCTTCCTAGGATTCTTCCTGCCCTCTCTGGAGGGAGCAATACCACTCACATAGGCAAGAATTAATCAGGAGAGGTCTGGATACATATACTTGTTTCCTTGACCAGGTCTCCACCCCAGGTTTATCCTGTGCACAGGACATTGCAACAGTAGCAAAGATGCAGCAGTAGCTGAAATGAAAATCGTCTCTCTTCCACCACTTCAGCAAGCCAAGCATTTCTACTGGTGTTCTACCAGTTCTAGTGCATGCACATGAAAATGTTTACACTTACAATCTGGGCAGTTTTTAGTTTACTGATTTTTGACCATCATAACACTGTTCCATTATGAATGTGTAGTCATAATTGTAGTAGCTGTGTGCCAATTCAGAACATGTAACTGAATTGATGTGCGTTCATTTGCTTAATTAAATGATATTTCATTAAATTAACGTTTCTATTGTTGAATACTATGATTTTACTTTTAGCATTTTAAGCCTGCAACAGATTATTTCATTGATAAATAGTATGTGTTTATCTTTTTGTGATCCGCTTTTCCATGTTAACTCCTTCACATTGCTCCCTGTTAGAGGACAAGGCTTTAACTGGAGATTGCAGAATTCGAGGCACTTCCTTGCCATCCATCCTGCCTTGCCCCCTATACTGAGGCTCACTGGTGGAAAATCTCTCCGTTGGTATGGTGGCTTCAGTGCTCAGAAACCTGAAATTATTTTCTTGTCCCATCCCTGACCTTGTTCAGAGATCTCTCTTGACAAGTGCTTCTCCCACATCTGTGCCCTCAATCTTGGATTCTGCCTTTGGCCAACATGCAAGGTGCCAGCCAGCCCCTTTCTCCTTCCTCCGTCATGATCGGAATTTATTCAGCATTTCTCTGAATGTGAGCAGGTCTCAAAGTAAAGTTATGCCTAGTACCTCATCACTGAGTTCTGTGTTCCTCTATTTTAAACATTTCTTCAATCATATGTTCATTCTCCTGTGTGCCAAGCACTGTGCTAGGCAGTGAGGGGTTACAGCACCAACCACTCAGATGTGTCCCGTATTCTCATGGTGGTTCCATTGGAGTGAGCAGGGCAGGCATGAACTCAATAACCATCCCCCATATACAACCTTGCACAATGCAATATGTGATTTTAAGCAAATCACAGATATAAAATTATCATTGTGGATTGTAATCAGTCATTTTAAGAAAAAATAAAGGTCAGGGTGAGAAGGTATATCTGGATATTGGAAATAGTTTAGGGGTTCAACGAAGGTTTCAGAAGGGAGTGAGGTAGAAGAAGTAGTGTGGGTTGTGGGGGAGCTCCAGGCAGAGGCAGTGGACAGGATGGTGTTTGCTGCATTGAAGAAATTCCGAGATCAGCAGCTGTGGCAGGACAGGGTAAGCCCTGAGAGGGCAGGGATCCTGAGAGAATGGAAAGGCACATCCAGGCATTGGCAGAGCTGTGCCGGATCTGAGAAGGCCATTGGGGAGGGCTGGTCAGGTCAGACTTGGCTTTTCCAAGGGTCATTTCAGCCGT
This sequence comes from Saguinus oedipus, assembly GCA_031835075.1. Classification (NCBI taxonomy): domain Eukaryota; kingdom Metazoa; phylum Chordata; class Mammalia; order Primates; family Cebidae; genus Saguinus; species Saguinus oedipus. The sequence goes on from CM063179.1 coordinate 132,768,596, forward strand.
TTTGATTAGAGGGGTTGAGAGAGGAAGGGAAGTGAAAAGCTGTGATGTCACCCAGACGAGGGCCTAGGGGTAGAGCCTGTTCTCTACTGCAGCCCTCCTGATGTCTGGAGCTGGATTGTCTGTATCTTATGCATCGGAAGATGTTGAGCAGCATTGCTGGCTGATCCCAGTAGCACTCCCTGGTCATGATAACCAAAACGTCTCCAGGCACTGCCAAATGTCCCCCGAGGCAGGAGACAGAGCAGGTGTGGGGAGGTTGCTCTAAGTTGAGAACACCGGGCTGCACCATTGGTAGACTTTAGTGAAGGCGTGGACACTTTTGCAGCTTGGTGGTGGTGGGTCTGTTATGGAAGGTGAGGAAGAGTTAGGAAGGCATCCTGGTTCTCTCCCAAATCTGCCTCAAGCAGCTGTGGGACGCTGTTGACAAACAGCCGTGAAGACTATAGAATGTGTAGACATCAGGGGTGGGCTTCTGCACCCCAGATCCTTTTTGAAAATCATCTCCTTTTGGGAACTGCTAGGCCCGTTAGTTCCTGCCTCACTCCACTATGAGAAACCTGTACCTGCCAGTGTACTGGCAGGACTGTATCAGTACCTGCATCGTGCTGATAGGTACTTAGCTCTTGCCACACATTGCAGCTCTCCTCTTTCTGGGTATCTACTAGCCATTTCTAACAGCATTGCTGGGTTTTAGGACGGGGTTTTCATTTTCTTTTAGTTTAGCAGTGTCCTGCTTCCGCCCCTTGTCTGTTATTCACTTGGTAGTCAGGGGCTATCGGCTGGCCAGCTGTTGGTGTTTGTGCCGATACAGAGGTGGTCACCATTACATGCCTGAGTACAGAACACAGCAGAAAAAAGTGCCAGGCCCGGACTCCTGTATGGTTTGGAGGGAACTGTTCTGTCTCTTTTGTCCAGATGGGTTGTGGAGCATGAAGTAATCCTAATCCCTCCCATTTGTGCAGGACTCTCAGGCACCAAAGCCTTTGATGCGTGTTATCTCTTAGGATCCTCCCAGTACTGCAGTGGTGTTTGTTAGAAATAATGAAAAAGCTTTCTAAAGGGATGGGCAGAGAACATAATCATGCAAAGTCTGTGCATCTTAATAGCTGACCCATTGATGGAAATGTTTATATCCCACATCCACTGGCTCTTGTCTGGCATCTTCAAATGCATCTGTCCCTAGGAGCCCTTCCCAGAGATGCCAGCGTTTAGAACAGATCAGTTTAAACAAGGTCGTCTCAAGTGAACTGAAGATACTAACTAGGTTGACAAAGGCACATCTACACCTTACTTATGACGTGGCATTTGTAAATGCATTTACTGTAGGTATTTGTAAATTCTTCTTATGTTTTAAGTTTGCAGCATTGAGGCCTATTTTGATTGCAAATTGCATAAACCTCAATCAGATCTAAATCAGAGGAAAGATATTCCATGCTTGTAGGTGACTCCAGTTTAAGATGTCAGTTCTTCCCAGCTTGATCTACAGATTCACTGCAGTCCCAATCAAAATCCCAGCAAGTTGCTTTGTGGCTGTTGACCAACCGATTCAGAAGTTCACGTGGAAAGGCAAAAGACCCAGAATAGTCACACAGTATTTATCGAGAACAAAGAGTACTGGCACTGCCCGACTTCAGGTCTTGCTGGAAGGCTGCAGTAATCTAATTACACAAACCCAACTCCAGTTCACATCAGAAAGAAGGAAATTAATTGATTTATGTAGCTCGGGAGTCTGAGTGTTAGGCATGAGTGTGTTTTGGATTTAGAAGATATCCTCCTCTTGGCTTAGTATTTATTTCTCTCTATTTGAGGGAAAAGTGGCAGCCAGTAGCCAGAGGCTTGCAGTTTTCTTTTTTGTTTAATAGTGTTCAAGGACACAGAGTGACTGTCTCTTTCTTTCAGGCAATGTTAATCTTCAGACAGAACCTTCGTTAACCTTCTTTTAAGCAGGAAGCTATCCCTGAAAGGAAAAGACTGTGAAGTTGAAATAGAAGTAAAGCTTCATAATGCAGAAAGTGGAGAAAGAAAGAGAGATGAGAGGACTCTCAGGGAGGCTGAAGGGACATTTGTAAATGCAGCTGAAGCCAGTGCAAATTGGTGACTTTGTGAAATGGGTTTTGCAGCTATTCTTTAGAGCTGTCTACTGACCTGATGGAAAGGGTAGTTAAAAGCTTCATTTAGGATTGGTGTTCTGCTGGCATGCCAAGTAGCCAGAACCAAGTCTTGGGAGGAGACCAGACCTTAAATATGTCCTGGGAAGCATTTTATTGAGAAACATGTCAACTAGCACTATAGCATTAGCAAGAGGGAAAGAGGAATATTTCATATGTAAGCTTAAAAAATCATCAGCTCTGTTATATTGAATGCTCACAACGTTTCATTAAAATTGTTTTTACAGACTTTTATGATAGAATACATTATTTTTGTGTACGTATTGATGAAATCTTGGAGTTATACAAGGTTGGATTTCTCAAATACCCAAATAGTCACATCAAGAATTACGAGGAATTAGGAGGTTAGAAAGTCACATCTTTAGTTTTTTAGGAATTTGTCCCAGGAACAGAGGGGTTCTAGGTGGGATGACCAGACCCCAGTTTCTTGTTCTTCAGCCCATGGCTTTTTGCATGACATCACTCAAATCAGATTTTAAACTTGTACATTACACTGGCTTTATTTAGAATCCTGTGCCAGGCAGCATAGTTTTGATTAGAAGCTGAGCAGTATTATTCTCCGTGAACTGTGAATGTGACACTTTTATAATTCAAGTAGAATTATATTTCCCTTGGGAAATCCTATGCATTCAATATGGTACATTGAATTAGAGAAGAGGTAGAAGGAAAAAGGGGGCTATAAACAGTGTATCTTATTAAAACAAAGTAGCTTTTCTTCTTGCCTGTGTCACCTTTAGATAGTGATTCATAGAGTCACTGTTTTTTAAAGCATAAATTGTCTTCTATCTAGTGAAATGATTAAGAAAGAACGGTAGTCCTCATCTGATTATGTTAAATTTAACAAAAGTCTAGTTGATTTTTGAAAAGGACGTTTTCATATAATTCCAAGAAATACACGTTCTGACATTAAACATTTTATATGGTCACCACTGAAGATTAAAAGCAGAGGTGTTATGTCTCAGAAATTAGGTGGCCATCAAGTTTTTTCATTTTCTCTTATCGATTGATTTATTTGATTGATTTACTGAGACAGAGTCTAGTGTCACACAGGCTGGAGTGCAGTGGCACAAATTGGCTCACTGTGGCTGCGACTTACCAGGCTGAAGTGATCCTTCCACCTCAGCCTTTCAAGTAGCTGGGATTATAGGCCAACATCACCACAATTGGTTAATTTTTGTAATTTTTGTAGAGATGTGGTTTTGTCATATATTGGTCTGTTTTCGTACTGCTATGAAGAACTACTGAGACTGGGTAATTTATGAAGAAAAGAGTTCCACAGGTTTAACAGGAAGGATGACTGGGAGACCTCAGGAAACTTTCAATCATAGTGGAAGGTGAAGGGGAAGCAAGGACCTTCTTCACATGGTGGCAGGAGAGAGCAAAGGGGAAGTGCCACACCCTTTAAACCATCAGATCTCTTGAGAACTCACTGTCTTGAGAATGGGGGAAGTCCGCTCCCGCGCTTCAGTCACTTCCCACCAGGCCCTTCACCCGACATGTGGGGATTACAATTTGAGCTGAGATTTGGGTGGGGAGACAGAGCCAAACCATATCATCCTATGTTGCCCAGGCTGAGTGCTGGATTCTCGTGTGTTATTTTCGGACACTTTATACTTTAACTACTTACCAGTGTTTGAGAAGTTTACAGTCCTTCACAATCTTTCTGTTCCTACGTGGGTGCTATGTGTGTTTTGAGTGAGCTGATGATACGCTCCTGGCCAGCACTTTTCTCTGCTGTGTTTCTCCACCCAGTGTGTGGACATCTTGCCATGTGCACAGGTAACACATCCTTCTTGACACAGAGGGATGCAAAGGTTGAGTCAAAGCAGTGTTTAAGGAGATGCTGATGCATTGAGGACTTCCTGACAGCAAGTGACGCCAAAACCTCAACTAAAATGATCAGCAAAGATCCACTAAGAAAATATCTAGAATCAGAAAACGGGGGTCATGGTGCAAACCTCGGTGAGGACCTTGGAATTTAAGGTCAAAGGCAGAGCGTTCCCAGGGAGTGGTGAGGGTTCCTGCAGCGTGTGCTGTTGGATTCCCATGCCTCGGCATCCTGGTTCCTCCTCACTACTCTCAGCTCCTGCAGGATCCTTGCCTTTCCATCTAATTGGAGGAGCTGCTCCGTCACAACCCGAGACCATTCCAGGCCTGGCCTCAGCTCCATCTCTGCCTACTGCTGACAGGGCGGCTCCCTCATGTACCCCAGGTCCTGTGCCTTCCTCTTCCTCCTGGTGGCATTTCCTTGTTGGGGTACAGGAATTCTATGGCACCTCTGGCACTTTGCTTCTGCCTTCTTGCCTGGAGTTTCACTGCTGTCTGCAGGCCTTTGAGAACAGAGGCAGGGAGCTGCCAGAAGCCCTTGAGAGCATAGTGATTAGGGGTTGGATGCTCTGTACGAATGGCAAGGAGGATGATTCTTGAAAGAAAATGTCGTGGTAACTTAAACTTCTCTGAGGTCAGCTTGCTTGTTAATTAAGTTCTTGACACACGGGGGTGGAGTGTGGTGGCTCACACCTGTAATCCCAGCACTTTGGGAGGGCGAGGTGGGCAGATCATTTGAGGTCAGGAGTTTGAGACCATCCTGGCCAACATGGTGACACTCCATATCTACTAAATGTACAAAAACTAGCTGGGTGTGGTGGTGGGCTCCTGTAATCCCAGCTACTCAGAAGGCTGAGGTGGGGGAATCCCTTGAAACCAGTAGGCAGAGGTTGCAGTGAGCCAAGATTGCACCACTGCACTCCAACCTGGGTGACAGAACGAGACTCTGTCTCAAACTAAAAATTTTAAAAAAAAGTTTTTTTTTAATTAAGGAAGCAATGTTAAGTACTTCTCCAATGCTAAGTACTTCTCCAGCGCTGCTTCATGTCAGTCTGCTTCTCCAGACATGGGCCTCTTCATTATTGGAAAGGGTAGTTTAATATACATGTTCTTTTCACATGGATTCAAGGATAACTTGGGTGGGATTACTCAATTTTATAGTATATTAAGTGCTTATTTGGTGCCAGTTATGGACTCGTAATGGGCAAAGGCCGTGAGGAATGTACAGTGGAAGGTGTCGGATTCTGCAGGAGAGGAAGCCAGGTATTTGACCCCCCAGATAGATGACAGATTGCCTGTGCATCACTGCATCATTGGGTGTCCAGACGAGAGATTGCAGGCAAGACAGAGACCAAAAGAAAGTGGCAAGTACACTGAAACCACCAGGTAAGACCTCCTTGGAGCAGATTGGACTGCCCTGTGCTTTGAGGGGTGAGTGGAGATGGGAGAGCATTCCAGAAAGGGGCAGGAGGGCGCGGATGGGAGGAAGATGGAGAGTGGAAAGAGGTGGTAGGAATGCGTTGTTCTCTTAGGAGCCCAGGGGCTGGAGTGGAGGGAGGGAGGCAGCTTCATTCCACCCCTGGCATTCAGTGTCAAGAAGATGAATGTGGACGAAGAGGTGCTCTGCTAATCAGAAGACAAGACCCCTGAGCTGACACACTAGAAATTGACATGCGGGTTTTGTTGTTGTTATTGTTGTTTTAAATAAAGGTTAAGATCTTCCAGAGAAGACATAGGCAGAGAAATGGGCATTATTTTTCCATGCGTCTCTTATTATGTAAATAATCTGAGTTCTTGAAAGTTTTATCTTACGGAATTTTTACTAGTTCTTTTATTTGTGTCATGGGAAAATTTCAGAAGCTGTCCTGAAAACTTGTATGTCTGCTTTTAGATTTTTGTGGCTCTCACTGGGAGCCCCTTTAGGGGTGCTGGGCCAACAGGTTCCCACCCCCGAAGACCGCCAACGTTGCATCTCAGGAAGCTGTCTGGGAGATTCTGGGGCTGGTACCTCTTCACTCAGGCTGTCTCCATCAGCAGAAGAGGAGAGAGTGTCAGAACATGACATTCTGTGTATGTGCAATGTATTTGTAGAAAATACTGATCTTTCCATTCAGCATTCCCATGACTGGGCATCTACCCAGAAGAAAAGGAGTCATATATGAAAAAGATACTTGTACATGCTTCTTTATAGCAGCACAATTCACAGTGACAAAAATTGTGGAACCAGCCTAAGTCCTCATCAGTCAATAAGTAAAGAACATGATGGGGTACTACTCAACCATATAAAGGAATAAATTAATGGCATTTACACCAACTTGGCTGGAGTTGGAGACCGTTATTCAAAGTGAAGTAACTCAGGAATGGAAAAACCAAACATGGAATCTCTTCATCATCATTTTTTCTGTCTGTCTTTCCTTGTTCCCATACTTAAAGACGCATGTTGGGAGCGGCATATTGATGTTGTTTTTGTATTCTCCAACATGATTACCTATGTCTTTTATTTGGAGTATTTGGTTCCTTGCTTTTTGTTTGTTTAATAAGTTCTTTATACAACAGCTGAATTTTAAATTGCTGTATAGATGTATAGATGTTGAAAGGCACAAATCTGAAGTAGGCAGCTTCATCAGTTTTGACAAATGCTGACACTCATGTAGCCCACACACTGGCATACTTACACCAGAATGAAGAAAATCTCCCTCACTAGTCTCTGGACATTGGGTGCCTTTACCAGTGGTGTTTCCTGTGTTGGGAACTGAACCTCTCAATCCCATTAGCCTCAGCAACTCTGGTTCCTTCAGAGTGAAACTTTGTATCCCACTGTATTTTCTCGTTTCAGTCAACAAAGGAAGGGATTTGAACTATGTTCTGCAGTTCTGTCTGCATTTACTCTCTGTAATTCTCCTCTCTCTCCAAACAAAATGGTCACCTGTTTAAAATAGACAATGAACATCAAAAAAAAACTATGCATAGACTGAAAGGACAAAGTGCTGTCATTTGCTCCCATTGGGAAGTAATTTAAGTGTGTGTAGAGACAGACTTATAACAAAAATCTGTTGAGTGTGTAATGTGGCGGTCAGCCTTTAGAGTGATGTACCTTTTTATTTTAATTGTAGTTCTCAAAATTAGCACGCTAGTTATGTGATATTCAAAAATCTTTTCCCTAGCTCCTTTTTTTTTTTTGACTATGTTAAGTTTAGTGTAGCAAGGTCTCATTTACACCCTTCTTATTCATAATTCGGGGTAATTAGTGTAGTGGTTGGGCTGCCATTTACCTCCTAAAGCTAGGAAAATTAGGCTTTGCTAGAAAAATACATGTTATAAACAGGATTAAGTCACTGATGGTATGCTCATACTTGCTAGGAGAATTAAGTCTTTTCAGGTACCACAGTATGTATGTCCTTCTTAACTCTTATTTCCACCAGATCTCCTCCAAGGAGTTTAGAACCGGTGAACTCCAAGTCTCTCTCTGAATGAGACATTCTGAGTTCTTGCCATTGTCATGCTAAACTGGGTTGATAATTTCCTTTGAAAACTTTCCTTTGAAAACGAATAGCATTTCATCTTTTGGAAATATATCATTCTTCGGAGTTTTCACTAATCCCCCCCCCCCCCCCATAGGTGACCCCCTCCTTTACTCCAGGGTTTGATTGATATTTGCTTTTGTATTGTAATTGCTATTTAATATCCAGCTCTCCTGAGGTTTGCTCTACTGCAGCCACATCATATTGCAAGCGGAAAATGTCACATTGCCTGGAGCTGTTTGGGGAGTGTGGTTGTGGTCCTCTGGGTAATTTTATGGCACACCTGGCTGATGACATCCTGCAAAGCTGAACAGGCTGTAGGAGAAGGAAGGAAACCCTGCCTGTGTACTTAAAATTATCACTGTGGACACGGAGTCTGCCTCTCAGCCTGTCTTGAATGCCAGGCTATTATAAATCAGCTTTATTTATTTTGTGTTTGAACTTGGACTTCCCTGTTCAATAATTTAATATATTAAAATGACACCCTTGGTCTTTTATTTGTCATAGCCAGGGTCGAGTTAGCCAGCCTGCAATTTGCCTCTGTGCTCTCCGCCCCCAAGTGTGTAGTCATTAGTTCATAATTGTTTTCTTAACCTCCTCAGAGCCTGGTGTGATCTTGCTCTCAACCCTTCTTGACCTTCCAAGATAGTTAAATGAGGTTTTTCTCTCTCTATGAATTAAATATGTCATATCTATTTGAAATGTTCCTGAACCCATGGTGTTGTATTTTGGCAAAATAAATACTATTTCAGAGACTGTAAGACCCATCCCTTTATATTTCCTTTTATTGGGAGATAGAATGATTGTATTCGGTGAGCAGTTATCAGCTGATGCTCCCCTTCTTGAAGGAAGGGCTGCTGGCAGTTTTGCTTCAAATGCAATCATCTGAAGTCTCTAATTTGGAACGTTCCATACCCGGTCTAGAGGCTACTTGTTTCTGTGGGTTTGTCCTGGTGGTCTCTCCTCTGTGCTATCGAACTCCAGAGCCCTCTGCAAAGGACATGTAGTAATTCTTGCTTATTAATTTGTGACCCTGTGTGGGGCTTTTTTTTGCCTGTTTGAGACTTCCTGCCTTTAGGAGTAGACAATGACCTTTCATAGGTTTAATGCTTCTGTTGTTCTCAGGTTCGTGTGTCCCCTGAGTCCCTCCTTACATGAAATCCAATCCAAAGGGTCAGCGTGTTTCTTGTGTGTTTCTGTCTTCGCTCTTCTGTCTGCTTTCATCTCTTTGCTGGTGAGTCTCTGCACTGTCATAAGCAAATAACCTTGTTTGTTTCCTCCCCAGTGACAGTGGCTTCAATTGCTGTGGATTTCCTGGCCTGATTTCGGGGCTAGGGGAAAATGCCTGTGTCCTGGTTCAGAGCAGGCAGTGTCTTTATTTCTTCTATCTTGCCATAGACAAACAGAGTCATGGCCCCTTATGAGTTCTTTCTAAAACAGTCACATTTATCGAAGTATCATTTACATGAAAAAAATAGCACCATTTTGGATCATTTTAAAATGTCCCAAGTGTCCTCTCATCACCACCATAATCAGAAGCTGGAACGTATAGTCACCCCAGTGACCTCCCTTTGCTGGTCCCAGGTGTTGCTTATACAGGTGCTGCCTCTTCACGGGAAAGCTGCTGACCTCAAAGAGGGTGAACATGAGCCCTGCTTTCCTTTCCTCTTTGGAGTCCTCTGCAATCCATCCCTAAACTACAGGATTTTGTTCTTTTTAGTTCTCTATTACCATGAATGACTGCTGACACTGCAGGCTGGGGAAGGTTAATTGTAGCAACAAAGAGGAGGTTTTCCCAGCAGGAGCCATTTCCTTACTCAGGAAACAAACAAATGCTTTCCTTTCTGATAACCATCTTCTTCTTCTTCTGTAAGTAGAAATATTAAACCGTACTCAGTCTGTTTAGGTCCTGAGAATTGGTGTCTGCTCAGGTCTGGATTTGATTAGTCTGTTCTCATGCTGCTAATAAAGACATATCTGAGACTGGGTCAGGTATAAAGAAAGAGAGGTTTAGTTTAATGGGCTCACAGTTCCACATGACTGGGGAGGCCACACAATCATGGCGGAAGGCGAAGGGGTAGCAAAGGCATGTCCTACGTGGCGTCAGGCAAGAGAGCGTGTGCAGGGGAACTCCCCTATATAAAACCATCAGATCTCATGAGACTTACTATCATGATATTGCCAGAGCAGCATGGGAAAAACCCACTCCCATGATTCAGTTACCTCCCACCAAGTCCCTCCCAGCATATGTGGGGATTATGGGACCTACAATTCAAGATGAGATTTGGGTGGGGAAACAACCAAACCATATCAGGTTTGCAGAGGCTTGTGTGGGAGAATCAAGAGTGACAGCAACTCTCTGGCTGGAGGGGAAGGAGACAGAATCTGCCCCGGGGCCTTCATCTCCTTTCCCTGTGCCCAGCTCCTGGCCCTGGGCAGCTGGATTCCCTCCTTGAACTCCGTTTACTCCCTTCTAGTCTCTGTACCCAACCCCAAGCATGAAACAACTGCTCATTTTCCTGGCTGTGCTCTGCTTTGCTGTCCCTGTGTCTTTGCGAGGATGGATCTTCCTGGAAGGCCTGTTCTCTTCCTCTACCAGGACACCTGCCTGTCAGCAGTCAGCCTTCCGTACCCTGTGCAGAGGCAGGTTTCTGCAGGTTTGTCCTGGTGGCCTGTCCTCTGTGCCATTGAACTCCCAGAGTCTTCTGCAAAGGACACCATGTTTTCATTAGACACATAGAGGAGGCGTGCTGTCAAATGTCATTTGTAGATCTGTCTTCCCTAGCAGGGCAAAGCTCTTGGCCATTGAGCACTTTGCCTGGCATGCCACAGGCACCAACGCTTTCTGGACAAATGAATAAAGTAGTTTTTAAAATGCACCTGCTGTGGCATTTGAGGAGATGTAAAATACCTGGTGCCCTCACTCTCCAGAACCCCTCTGAGCTGCACGAGCAGTCCTGGCTCCTTGCCGGGCCTTGTCTGGTGAGCCTTGAGGGTGTGCTTGGGTGCTAGCATTCTCCCCATCCCTTCCTTCCTTAATTTTTGCCCCTGACCTACTGCTTTGACTTGAGAAACCTTAGGCTATTAAAATATGAGTTAATCATGTAAGAAACTCACTAACTGAACTTCATAGTGAGGAAGTATGCTTCCTGTTGATAGATAATAAAACTGAGTGGAATAATTTGAATTCTTTATAATGGATGTGATTATAAATGATTTCCCCATTTACTCATATAAAAGGCTAAATGGAAGATGATTAGTGAGTTCTGTTTTCTTGTTTTTCCTAAGGTGATTTTTTAATCTTCCCAACAAATTCCTGTGATACAGGGAAGAAAAACAAAAACCCATTAAAATTTGCTTAAAATCTTTAAGAAGCCATTTGAAGCTTCAGAACTGAGTAATCTTTCCGTCCCCTTGGTATATGATGGCACAGGAGAGAGAAGAGATCACGGACAACCCCTCTAGCTCGCTTTAGCCTAGGCGTTGGGATTGCCTGGCATCATCTGACCACTTTATTGTGCTGCTGATACTTGTCATAAAAATGGCGGTGAGATTCTGGATGTAAGAATATTTATTATTTTTCATCTCTTCTTATATTATCCCTAAAAAATTAATATTTGTAATGGGTCTAAATCCTTCTGAATCCCATTATTTAATATTGTTCTGCAATTTGATGATTAAAGAATTGTTATTTTTTACCTCCTTTATCCTTAAATCCTTCACCCATAATCTCCTGTTTATAATTGTGGGTGTCTAATGACTCATAATTAGTTAATTCTTTGTTGGTAAGTGATTGTCACACATTGCAATTAGGAAGATCATACATAAAGCCATTTCTAGTTAAATATGTGTATGTTCTTTACCGGGCTTGGGTTCAAGGGGTCTGCAGTTACCGCGTTGTAATAATCTCTGACCTTATTTTCGTTAAGCAAAGACATCTGGTTCAAAGACCCTCTCTCACCAGTAAGCCATTCTCATTCAAGTTAATCATGTTGAAAAAGGCCATTTCCCTAGAATAGGTCTGGCAGCAATACTGGGATTGAGGCTGTCCTCAGGGTGTCCAAGTGCTTCTTTGGTAGCCTGCAGAGAAAAATACCAATGCTGGTAATGCTCATTTAGGTGCAGTATTCTGTCCAACAAAGCACGATTGCCTTCCTGGGAACAGGCCGAGATGCCATTGATAGTTTCTTGTGTCAATGGGAACACAACACAAGTTAATGTCTGCACAAAATGCAGTTTGCTCTACTTTTCTAACAGGTTTCCATGAGGAACTGTGTTCGGGGATGCGGCTCAAACTTCACAGGATGTTCTTTGCAGAGTAGGTCCTCCCCTAGGGATGCTCCCGGTGCCCTCACTCCACCTGTCCACCACCCGCAAGGGCACGGAGACCCCAACAAATGCGAGGAAGAGGGTGGAGATTGGTTGATGGGCTGAGCTGCCTCTGAAAGGGGGTTGATTGGAGGCATCATACCTCCTAAAGACTTGGGTGGTGGGAGGGAGACGTTTCTGGAGCCTGGGGCAGCTGCTGTGACATTAAGACCACCTCAGCCAGGGTTGGGATGGAAGATGGGAAGTCTTGCCTTTTCGTTCCTGTCTTGTTTGCTGTCCTTGATTGAATCCCTGCATTTTAGCCCATTGTCCTCCCAAAGCTAGATTCTCACCTCTTCCTCGCAACCCCTGGCCTCTGTAATAATGCAGAAGTCTTGGGCCTGGAATTTGGCAGGGAAGAAAGGGAGGTTAAGAATCCTTATTCTTTTGCTTTATTATGTGACTTCCTAGATCTTTTCTTAAAAGGGTAAGCAGGCTTTTGTGAACTAGTAGATATTAAAAACCACATCGATGCCAACTAAACAAATTGTATCCACCAGATACTTTTGAGCCCACTGGTACGTGCTAGGCAATATTCTAGGCATGGAGCTCTATCAGTTGATGGGGGGGGTGCCGGTGGCGGTAATATACAGCTGATCTCATGTTCTCATTAAGGCAAAGAGGCAGTAGAGAATTGTATTATCCATCAGTTCGTGATCAGATAACAGATACCCACTGCTGTTTATTATTCCTATCATCTTATTTAAGAAAGGAACTCTTTGCCTTCTTAGGGCAGGAGGGAACTGAGCTCTTCATAAAGAGCTAAATTAGAGCATAAATATCTAAATTATAGTAGCCATTATTTGGTCTGCTATAAAATTATTGTTTCTCCATTTTTCTTGTTTTATCACAGTCCCGTGGTGGGATATTGTGGATCGTTGCAGGCTGCACACAGGCATTTGGGATACATGACTTCTTTTTGGAGACTATGCCTTTTTAAAACATTTGGTGATTTTATTCATACTTGCTTTCATTCAACCAATGTTTTCCTGCACCAACTGAAGGCCAGATGCTATGGGAGGTGCTGGAAAAGTATTAGAGCCCCAGCTCTTCAGGAGTTCCTGACTTGGTGCAGGGATGCCAGAGGGACTCAGTGAGGGAGACACGGTGCTGCCCTCCCCTCCCTTGCATTCCTAGGCTGTGCTGCAGTTGGATGAAACTGCTCTGCAGGTCTTATGAGCCAGCCCTGGGAACCCCACCTCCCATCCCCCAGCCCCTGGTGCAGGAAGGGGACTTGGTCTTCATAATGTAACCACCCACTTATGTAGACTCCCCACATAACCCCCCAAATTAGTCCTCAGGAGTTGAGTAACCTTCTCTTTCCTTGTAACATTTTTATCTGAAATACAAAAACACATTTGCTTGAAACTTCCATGCTAGCTTCGAATGATTTTAGAAGTTACCTGGCAGAATGAATACAAGAGAAACAAAGAAATTTAATATGTACTTGGCATTTTCTTGTTGGCATGAACACAATTGTTGGATGTCATTATAAATAAACCTTTTAAAGATCACTTTAAAAATAGAATAATTGGCTACATTACAGAGATCATGAGAGATCATGAGTATGTACATAATATATAATTTAAAAAACAACTGCTAACACTATTTAAATGGGTGCTTGTGGCTTGGGAAAAATTTTCTTGTGGTTCATAAAAAGTGTCATATCTTAAGCACTTCAGATTGACAAAATATGATGACAAAATTGGGTTTTGGTGATGATGAAGACACTCATTTCCAAGGGGCATGTAAAAAGTTTATATAGTGAAATGGAGAGTGGGCAAAGCTACTTTTAATACTTCTATACATGAATATTAGATAGGAATGCATTGTCAGATTAATAACAGGTTGTAAGTAGTCACCTGGCTTTTATCTGTATCTGTAGAAGTATAAATACTTGAGATGGCCAAAACTTGACATTTTCTCATAGTGATGCAGAATTCTTATTTCATCCAGAGTCACCTCAGTCATAGGGACGGAAAGCATTTCTATAGAGCCAAGTTGGTAGAAGAGGGGTTCATGGGCTACAGAAGCCTCTGGAAGGCCAGGGCGTGTAGTCAGGCTGGTGGAAGGAAAGCCCTCTGAAGCATGTGCTTAGAGCACCGTTTTCATTAAATATCTAAATGGACATTTTCCTGAACGAGTGACTTTCTTCATGATATGTGTATGCTAGATTCAAACTATACCTGGCAAAATAATGTGAGTTTCCAGGAGATGGGCTTAAAATTTTTCAAGCAGCTGAGGAAACATCAGCTTCTCAAGTGGGTGCTGAGAAGTTCTGTGATGCTTAGAGTATCCAGTTAGATAGATGATTGTTTTATGACATCGAGCCTAGTGTTGACCAAATCACAGAAATTCATGCTGGGCTCAGACCATGATGCTAATGGGCAGGGGAATAGAGTGGGGCCGTGCTGCTTTATGGACCTATCTTGGGGAGAATACTGAGTAGAGTGTTGCTCCCTGGAACCTTTAGGGTAGATTGTGGTCCTGTGAGCCTTTCCAGAAAACAATCAGTGGCTAACCTGGGGTGGGCAAGGGGGACTCCTTAAAGTTAGACCACAGAACCCATTCCCAAGAAACATCCCCCACTCTTGATCAGGTGTCCCTTGGGGGTTGGGGTGGTAGCCAAGCCTTGGTGAGGTTACTCTGATGAAATGTTTAAGTAGAATTGCAGAACTAGAAATTGGCATCGTTTAGGCCCATTTACCTAAAGGAGAACCAAAATAATTTTGGTATTAATCAGTCATTAAATAGATAATGAAGCTTTGGCTACAAATACACATCTTGGAAATACATGGGGACTCTCACCTTGAGCTTCCTTCTACATAGCTTTATTTTATTTATTTATTTATTTATTTTTTTGAGACAGAGTTTCGCTTTTGGTACCCAGGCTGGAGTGCAATGGCATCATCTCGGCTCACAGCAACCTCCACCTCCTGGGTTCAGGCAATTCTCCTGCCTCAGCCTCCCGAGTAGCTGGGATTACAGGTGCGCGCCACCACGCCCAGCTAATTTTTTTTGTATTTTAGTAGAGACGGGGTTTCGCCATGTTGACTGAGATGGTCTCGATCTCTTGATATAGTGATCCACCCGCCTCGGCCTCCCAAAGTGCTGGGATTACAGGTGTGAGCCACTGCACCTGGCCCCATAGCTGTATTTTTATACACAATTGTGTTGATCAAATTCTGGACCTTCCAAGCTCCACTGCTGAATTATTTAATTTTCTCTGATGATCATCGCAATTAATTTTCCAATAAATGTCATTATTTTCTTGCCATCACTTTTGTATTTAATTGCGAAGTTTTCTCTGATTTGCTCTGAATCAACTTTTACAAATGCAAAGTGAAAGGCAGCAGATTTTCTCTTCTGATGGTGAAAGAGATTACGTTATAAATGTAATCTTACTTAACTTGATAACCAGTGAGCCTGCCACCAAGGGCCTCATATTTTTGTTTATCATGTTTGGGCACACTGTGAAATCATCAAATACCAAACCTTTTATAAATTGGATATGCATGGCTTTGTCCTTTTCACTTATTATTGTACTGTCTACCATCATCTTCTATGACATTTTCTCTTTCCTTCAATCAATTTTGGAAGCAAGGACATTCCTCTTCTGCAGCAAAACACCATTTTTCTTCTTGATTGTAAACAGAGATGTCGTTCCTGTGCTTTTCTTAAAAATACCCATTAGAAATTATTAAAAGCAATTAGCTGATTAGCGGTGATGGGCACGGTAGACACCTCAGTTGTATTTGTTTCATTTGTCCTGGATATATGTCTTTGAACTCTTTGTTTCTGTTGAAATTAATCTCTTGTTTCCACTACTGTCTCTGAAAATAACAGTGATTATGGTGCTTTTTAAATAACTCACAATTTGTTTAAACTGTATGTGGGAAAGAGAATGTGAAAGATATGTTATATTTATTTTAATGTTACGCAAAAAATTGAACTGGAAGCCGGATATTGCGAGGAGTCCATGTAAATGCATTTATGCTGACCTTTTCCTGATTCTCACATTTAATTGTGTTGCACTTTCAGAGTCACCCAGCTTAAAAGGGACTTAGAATCCCATGGTTGCCCATTGGCTTATGACTGCGCCTCCCTCAGTGGTCAAAACTGATACTAAAAAGAGAATGGGAAAGGCCTGTATTTGGATATTTGGAAGGTTATGTCTAGAGGAGTTCAACAGCCCCAGAATCTAAGGGCTTCCTGGTGATACGGCCCCACCATGGCAGAGAAATGCCCCCAGCTTCCCTACTTAGAGATCAGGGGTCTGGAACCCTCTCTCCCTAATACACAAGACCATCCCTAGCTAGGTCACCCCCCACAACATCACCCCCAGCCATGCTGCAGCCACCAGCATTTACTTCTAAGGACTCCCAAGGAAGTCAAGTGGCTCCCCTGACTCAGTTCAGCTCTGCCATCCTGTCCCCTGACCACACACATGGAGCCCTGGGCACGATGGCAGCACTGCCCTTGATGGTGTCCCTTGGCCCTGGGCTCCTCCTGTGACTCAGCTCTGCTCCTGTTGGCTTTCTCGTCTCTGGTCAGCCTCTTTCGGTCTCTCCCATGGACATTGTTTCTTGCTCCTGTTCTTTGTGTGTTTCCTGATGCCCTTTCCCATGGCTTCCCGAGAAGCCCCTATATCCTGGAGTCAAGCCCCCTACCCCTCGGGGCTCTCGTGCCTCTTCCACCTGGCCCCTTTCTCCTTTTTTTCCTTGGCTTCTCCTGTGAACCCACTTTGTTTCCTTCCGTTCCGCTGTTCACTGCAGTCCCAATCTCCACTCCCAGTGACTTAGTGCTTGCTTCTCCTGGGGACCTCAGGAGAACTGAGGATTCTGACCCCCACATCTAAGATAAGAGGAAAGAACCTCCCTCCCCCAGGAGAGGGGGCTGCCCCTGCCCACTGCCCCTGCCCAAGTCCAGGCTTCAGGCTGGCTCTGTCTTTCCAGATAATGGGTGATCTATGAATGAGGTCCTGGGCAGGGAGTGGAGGTGGAGTGAGCCCTGGAGTTCCCGGTTGTCGATGCTCCTGTCTCCAGCAGAGACGCTGCCCAGTGGAAGTGCGTGGAGACCCTGCCATTTAGTTTCCCCACCCAGGTTTTCCTTTGGAGGAGAAAAGATTGACCTGTGGCTGTACTTTTAATCCTAACCTTAAGCTTTTCTTTCTCCTTGTTCGGTGGCATTTATAAAAAATCCCTGTCCTGCATATTTGACTACGTTTTTAAAGCATTTGTTAGTTTCGATGTTCACATTTAAATCCCATCATGTAAGATGTTTGTTGAGACACAGCTGGAGGATTGTTGAAAACCACTGTAGAGAAGCGTGAGCATGTTTCAGGGGTGGGAGGTGTTCTGGGCGGCAGTTCTGGGCGGGGACTGGCGCTCAGGACACTGGGGTGGTTCTCCTTTCTGGCTTCCTGGGCTTTTTTCCTGGGCATGTTCTATGAAACCTTGCCTAATGAAGACACTGGTATTGACAGTGGCTTGCATTAGGCAACACATGGCTGTTCCTGGGCACCAGGCAGTGACACTGGAACTCATTAAGGTGACTCATTTCGGGGCTATGTTAACATGGACCGAGGCACCTCATGTTTCCCAGCTGTTTGCTGGTCGCTGCTGAATGCCGTTGTGTAGATCAGTCACATGGTCTGCTCAGCATGAGTGACAGACGGTGACTCACTGTCAGTACAGAAAGGCTACCCGGTGACTATCCCAAGAAGTGCCGTTTGCAGTGGAGAATGGGACTTTTTTGTTGTTGTTGTTAATAACATTTCTTAACACATATAACAAAGTTAATCCTTTTAACCATCTTAGCTTGAACAATTAAGTGGCATTGGGTACATTTATAGTACATCACCACTAGGGAGTTCTAACCATTTCCGTCACCCCAAAAGGAAACTCCACAGCCCTTACAGTCACTCTCTGTTTCCCCCTTCACACACCCTGGCAACCACGAATCTGTTTTCTGTCTCTGTGATTAGCTTCTGCAAGATTCATATAAATGGTGTTATACAATGTTTGGGTTTTTTTGGTATATGGCTTCTTTTACTTAGCATGTTCTCAGTATTCATCCATGCATTGGCATCTTGTTCCTGTTCATGGCTCAGTAGTATTCTGTTGTATGGATAGACCACAGGCATTTATCCATTTATCTCCTGATGCTCACCTGGCTTACTTCACCTTTGGCTATAGTGGATAGAGCTGCTCTGAGCGTTCCTATGTAGGCTTCCGCTTGGACCTCTGTTTTTAATTCTTTTGGGCAGACATCGAGGAGTGAAACTGCTGCGTCTGTTTCTGTTGAATTGATTGAAGAAGGGAAGTTCTTTTTATTGCTGTATCTATGTGGACCTCTCCTGCATTATTTCAGTGAGTTGTGAAGGTTGGTCTGGGTTGCTTTCCCTCTTTTTGAATCGTACCTTTATCTGTAGGTTGAACATGGGCTGTCTTTCATGGTTTCAGATCCCTAAGGTCTTCATTGGGGGTCAAGGTCCAAGGAGTCAAAGCTCATGCTGTGTTTGCTCCTGAGCTGGAGAGAGCATTGCTTACAGGGAGGGGAAAGGGGAATACTTGAGGTCGGAATCACAGGATGATAAATCAGTCTTGAGATTTCAGAAACTACCATAGATCTGTGCCTCTTCCCTGAGAACAACATGTCAAAATGTAGCATTTTTAATTGAGGAAAGCAAATAAGCTGTCTCAGTCATAAGACCTAGGATGGGAAAGAGTCTCAAAGTGACCAAAAACACATGGACCCTGTTTTCTGGGAGGCTTCTGAGTACGGACTGAGTGCCAGACCCCTGCCCTGTGGTTCCATTAATGCTTCTAAGGCACATCCTCTGGGAAGAAGTATGACAAGGTGGTGCCAGGGAACCTGAGGGCCGGGACGAATTTCAGGATAAAAAGAGCAGACTGAGGGATAGTGCCGTGGTACATCATCTAGATTTGCACTGCCCTATTTAAATTCAAATAAAATACACCTAAATGTTCCATTCCTCAGTCACCCTACCTGTATTTCAGGTGCCCGATGGACGCCTGTGCCCAGTGGAGACTGTGCCGGCCGGAACTGCTGTAGAGTGGTTCCATCATCACAGAGAGTTCTGCTGGTCAGGGCTGGCTGGACCGTAGACACAGGAGTGGCCACAGCAGTAGCGCTGGGAGCTGAGAAGATGCCCAGTGCCTGGAGGAGGACGTGCTGGATGGGGGAGGAGAGGTCAGGATTTGTTGTAGTCCTGAATCTGCCATCCCACAGCAAGATGGTTCTCCTGCCCCAGGGCCCCAGCCTCCCTGTGTGGCCACTACAGGCCTGGCATCGGCTGCCCTCTGTGTCACTCAGGGCAGGAGAATGAGGGCTGTGCCGTGCATGGGTCCTGATTGCTTCTCCACGGTGAGAAGAGGACAGACGTGGGAGGAGCTGTTGAGGAACCTTGACTGAAAATAGATGCTGCTCTGTCATCCAGGTGGCCTTTCGGTTTTCTAGACTTTTTTTTTCTTAAGGCTGAGGCTCAAGCAGTTCTCCTGTCTTAGCCTCCCAAGTAGCTGGGACCACAGGTGCCCTCCACCATGCCTGGCTAATTTTTTTTGTATTTTTAATAGAGACAGGGTTTCACCATGTTGGCCTGGCTAGTCTCAAACTCCTGACTTCAAGTGGTCCAGCTCCCTCAGTCTCCCAAGTGCCGGGATTACAGGTGTGAGCCCTGTGCCTGGCAGACATTCATTTTTATTACAATTTACAAAGGTATTGGTCAGTAACAGAATGAAAATGGAAGCAAATTCTAGTCTTTCCCCAGGTCGTGGGAAAATCCTTGCTTTAAGTGCCTCATGGGGTGTGGGGATGTATTCGTCTCTCAGGGCCGCTGTCACAAATAATACAAGCGAGGGGCCTAAAACAACATCAGCATGTTCTCTCACCGTTCTGGAGGCCAGAAGTCCAAGAGCAAGGCATCATCTGGGCCACGCTTGCTCCCAAGGCTCTGGAAGGCTGTAAGGCAGAGTCCTTCCTGGTCTCTTCCAGTTTCTGGGGCTGCTGGTGGTCCTTGGTGTGCTGTGGTTTGTGGCTGCATCCCACTAGTGTCTGCCTCTGTCTTCCTGTGGTGTGTGTGGCTCTGCATCCAAATCTCCCTCATCTTTTTCTTTTCCTTTTTTTTTTTTTTTTTTTTTTGAGACAGGGTCTCACTCTGTCATCCAGGCTAGAGAGTACAGTGGCGTGATCTTTGCTCGCTGCAATGTGGTTTTGATGTGCATTTCTCTAATGACCAGTGATGATGAACTTCTTTTCTTGTTTGTTGGCTGCATAAATGTCTTCTTTTGAAAAGTGTCTGTTTCCATCCTTTTCTGAGGTTGTTTGTTTTTTTCTTGTAAGTTTGTTTAAGTTCTCCATAGGTTCTGGATATGAACCCTTTGCCTGATGGGTAGATTGCAAAAAGTTTTTCCCATTCTGTTGGTTGCCATTCACTCTATTGATAGTTTCTTTTGCTGTGCAGAGGCTCTTAAGTTTAATTAGATCTTGTCTATTTTGGCTTTTGTTGCCATTGCTTTTGGTGTTTTAGTCATGAAGTCCTTGTCCATGCCTGTGTGCTGGATGGTATTGCCTAGGTTTTTTTCTAAAGTTTTTATGGTGTTAGGCCTCATGTTTAAATCATTCAACAGATTCTCAATAAATTAGGTATCGATGGATCATATCTCAAAATAATAAGAACTATTTATGACAAACCTACAGCCAGTATCATACTGAATGCGCAAAAGCTGGAAGTATTCTCTTTGAAAACTGGCACAAGATGTGGATGCCCTCTCTCACCACTCCTATTCAACATAGTATTGGAAGTTCTGGCCAGGGCCATCAGGCAAAATAAAGAAAGAAAGAAAGGGTGTTCGAATAGGAAGAGAGGACATCAAATTGTCCCTGTTTGCAGATGACATGATTGTATATTTAGAAAACCCCATCATCTCAGCCCAAAATCTTCTTAAGCTGATAAGCAACTTCAGCAAAGTCTCAGGATACAAAATCAATGTGCAAAAATTACAAGCATTCCTATACACCAATATTAGACAAGCAGAGAGCCAAATCATGAGTGAACTCCCATTCACAATTGCTACAAAGGAATAAATTACCTAGGAATACAACTAATAAGGGATGTGAAGGAACTCTTCAAGGAGAACTGCAAACCATTGCTCAAGGAAATAAGAAAGGACACAAACATAGATGGAGAAACATTCCATGCTCATGGTTAGGAAGAATCAATATCATGAAATTGGTCATACTCTACAAAGTAATTTATAGATTGAATGTTATCCCCATCAAGCAACAAATGGCATTCTTCACAGAATTGGAAAAAACCACCTTAAACTTCATATGGCACCAAAAAAGAGCCCACATAGCCCAGACAATCCTAAGCAAAAAAAAAAAAAAAAGCTGGAGGCATCACACTACCTGACTTCAAACTATATTACAAAGCTACTGTAATCAAAACATCATAGTACTGGTACCAAAACAGAGATAGAGATCAATGGAACAGAACAGAGGCCTCAGAAGGAACACCAAACAACTACAGCCATCTGATACTTGACAAACCTGACAAGAACAAGCAATGGAGAAAGGAGTCCCTTTTTAATAAATGGTGTTGGGAAAGCTGGCTAGCTGTACATAGAAAGCTGAAACTGGCTCTCTTCCTTACACCTTATACAAAAATTAACTCTAGATGGGCCTACTGTAATTCTAATTAGAATTTATCTGCAAAGATTCCATTTCTATATTCATTTGGATTCACAGGCAGCAGGATGTCCTAGTCCATTTTGTGTTGCTGTAACCGAATACTGGAGACTTGGTAAAATACCTGAGTAATTTATAATGAACAGCAGTTTACTGGCTTACAGTTTTAAATTGTGGCAAGTCCAAGCTCAAGGTGCTGGCATTAAGGGCCTTCTTGCCTGGATATCCCATGGCAGAAAGTGAGAGGATAAGAGGATGCCAAGCTCTCCCTTTCACAATGACCCAATTTTACCTTGGTGGCTGAGCCCTCACGGCCTAATCACATTACTCCTAAAGTTCCCACCTCTTTGCTTGCCGTAGCCCCAGCTACATGGGAGGCTGAGGTGGGAGGATCATTTGAGCCCAGGAGGTAGAGGCTGTAGTAAGCTGTGATCGTTCCTCTTTGCTCCAGCCTGGGTGATGGAGTGAGAACCTGTCTCCTAAATAAATAAATAAATCCCACGTCTTAATACTGTTGCAGTGTCAATGTTAATTAAATTTCAGCTTGAGTTTTGGAGGGGACAGACATTTAGATGATAGCACAGGGGTTAGGTTTTGACCTTTTTTTGGTGGTGGCACAGTTCCATGCACCACATAAGGGAGTAGAAGGGATTTGCCTGGGGGTGGAGGGACAGGGGGTTGAGCTCCACTCTGCATTCAGTGTCTGCTCTTCTCTAAAGCCTTCCCTTCCCCTGTGAGCTACTTCTGCCTGTGATTGTCTCTGTACCTGCCATCCTCTATGTCAGCGAGTCTGTGTTTTGGTAGGGTGGACTAGAACCTGGGGTCGGTGAGGTCGCTGGAGGGTGGCTGAGGGTGGACGGGCGCACACCGGACAGACAGCATAGCCTGCGCGGTTTTGCCGCGTTCCTGCATCTTTCTTCCTCTCTTGTCCTGCACGCAACTCGTCTTCCACCCACTTCTGTTCCCAAAAGGCTCCATTTTGTCAGATTATTCAGACCATGAATAAAAAACAAGTGTGATGTGTTACATTCTTCACTCTTAGTTTGCAAAACTCTTTTGCTGCAGTTCAGACCCTTAAGATGCTGTGGAACTGGACCATTTTCCTGTCTGTCAGCTTCTGAATTTTAAGTGCTTTTCAGAAAGTCTCCATCATTTGGAAGTCACGCTTTGCCTCCTGGAAGCTGTCTAGACAGGTATACAATTTTCACCAATTTGGAGGCTATGGAGGCCTCTTCCAAGGATCGCTGCCCTCTCCATGAGCCTCTTTAGCTGTATGACTGTGCTGGTATCAAGTGAAAAAAAAAAAAAAAAAAAAAGAATAGTTCAGTAATTTAATTCAGATCTGTTCTTGCCTAGATTACAATAATGCTCCGATTTAGTATGACTTAATTCCTGGCAAATGGATTGTGGGAGGTTGAGGAGAGCACCCTGACTTTAGAGCAGAGAGCCGAAGAGGGCGTTGTCCTGTCTGTGCTATGGTTGACTTAGTCTTTCTCCTCTTGCCTCGTGCTTTTTGTTACATGGCTTTTGCTGCTTAGCTGGTCATCTCCAAGGCATCATTGCAGCCCTATCCCGACGCCCTATCCTGATGCCCTGAGTTCTGGCGGCGGCTTTGGTGACCCTTCCTGTTCTTTTATAGGTCATTCCATCCTTGACTATGTTTTTTCTGGTCTCCTGTGTGCCTAGCTTTGGGGAAATAAGGATGAGTCAGGTGCAGGCTTCAGTTGCTCATTTGAACAGTGATTCTGACTACTGTTAGAGGAGAAGGGGACAGTAGTGCAGGGGCTTTGCTTAGCCAGGGCTGAAGGCAGAGAAGACGGTCATTGTTGCATGGCACAGCTCCCTGTGGCCAGAGAGGAGCCATGGCCCAGGTCTGCCAGGCTGAACCAAGGGCTGAGGAATTCTGTGCCAGGCATCCATTTGTGACACAACCACATGGGCCAGGAAACAAGCAATTTTATATGTGTGTGTGCGCGCGTGTGTACACGCGCAATTAATGGAGAGGATCTGGGGTGTGTGTGTGTGTGTGTGTGTGTGTGTGTGTGTGTGTATGTGTGTAGGACCAATTACTGAACAGGATCTGGAGCTGCTGAGAGCAGTCCTGCACAGTGAAGACAATATTCTTCTCCCTGAGAAACCCCGGAGACCCTTTACTCATTGTCGATAGGTTTTAAGGATAACACCTTAAAACCTGTGTGTAGGAACTTGAACTGGATTTATTGAAGAATCTCAGTAAGTTTGTACTTTTTTCAGTTTGGGCTTTGTGGTAGAGAAACAGGCAGATACTTGTAGGAACAACGTCCCCCAGGAGCTGCATTTGGGATTGAGTGAAGCAAAGCATTTGTGGTGGAGACGGGGAATGCTCTTTGAAAAAGCAGAGTCAGCTTCAAGGAAGTTGATTACAAAGACAGTTGATTACAAAGAGTAGTTTTAGACTGAAAATACAGAAGATGTAGGCAGTCCTTATTTACTAGGATGTAAGGAATTGAATCGGTTGTTGCCATCGTCTTTCTTTTTGTTCTGGACTGCTGCCACTACACCATAGTGCTGCATCCTTGAATGTCTTCAAAGTGCTGTGTATTCCTTTCTTCAGCTCCCTCAATCCGTCACATCCAGCCGTCCATCCTGTTCCGTCAAGCCTCCATCAGAGTGGGTCCAGGGGCACCAGCTGGCAGAGCTGGTCTTGGTGCACTTTCCCCTATCAAGTTTATCTGGTCTTCCAGAGGCTGTTTGGCTCTTCCCCAAATCTTCCAAAGACAGAACACTTAAGTGTAAAAGGAGGATTTGTGGACCCTATATATTTTAGCTCAAAACCTCCAAGTGGAATCATTTTAATATGCGTTTTCTTGAGAAATATGTAAATTAATAATTGCTTCATACATTATTCAAGAAAAACTTATTTTGTATCACCCATAGCTCTTCTAATCTTATATAAAGATATGCTAATGGATTTAATTAAAATAATTATACTGAATAATGTAACCTGAACTTTACTC
Organism: Saguinus oedipus; assembly: GCA_031835075.1. NCBI lineage: Eukaryota > Metazoa > Chordata > Mammalia > Primates > Cebidae > Saguinus > Saguinus oedipus. The sequence goes on from CM063179.1 coordinate 132,793,187, forward strand.
TAAAATAGTATCTATTAATCATCATCATCAGTAATCTTTTTAGCCAGAGAGACACTTACAACCTGAAGCTGATTCTAGATGGAAAGTACACTTTTTGTTTTGCTTTTGAGTATGGATTAAGTTGGCATTCTCACGAGATCTGTGACAATTACATTTGCTTAGAGATGAGTATAAAATTTATTTTATTTCTGGGCTGGGCACAGTGGCTCACGCCTGTAATACCAGCAGTTTGGGAGGCCGAGGTAGCTGGATCATGAGGTCAAGAGTTCGAGATCAGCCTCCCCAACATGGTGAAACCCTGTCTTTACTAAAAATACAAAAATTAGCTGGGCTTGGGGGTGCACACCTGTAATCCTAGCTACTCAGGAGATTGAGTCAGGAGAACTGCTTGAATCTGGGAGGTGGAGGTTGCAGTGAGCTGTGATTGAGACATTGCACTTTATCCATCCTCTATCCTGGGTGACAGACTCTTTCTCAGGGGAAAATATATATATATAAAAATGTTTTTAACCTGAACTATTTCAGCAATTAGAAAACTTTTAGCATCTTCTGCTCTTTCCTGTTTCTTCTTTTTCCTCCAAAGCTTTGGTTTCAGTGTGTTCTTGTCTGTTTGGTTCAGTTTTGACCTCACTTTCCCTCCCAAGAGTTGTGATTGCTGAATATGATGAGTTCTTGATTGCCTGCATATTAAGAGGTGAACCAAATCTTAAGAGGGACACTAAGCAGCCTGTCTGTCTTAATATAAATAGAAATAGCTTTACCACTGGCCGTGATTCTCTGTAATTTTGTTTGTGTTAACTTTCTGTGGCTTGCTGGCTTTTCATCAGTGCTCAGTGGTGAAGAGCCTCAATGCATTTGGTGGTAATTTCGGTTTCTCCCTAAGCCTCTCTCATTCCTGCGTGTGTGGGACCCAGGTATGTGTTCTTGGTATGTCAGTGGGTCGTGCACAAGTGTTGATTGATCTAAGACCTAAATGCAGGTAGAATCAGACCTGTTCCCCTCAGGTGGACACATGAAAGCTTTACCAAGTTCATAGAGTAACATAAGCCAGGACTTAAACTGCCATTTACCTAACTTTAAAATCAAATCTGAAGAAATCATTTGCTTAATTACATAGCAAACATTAATTTGGTAAGTTCACTTACAACTTATTGAACAGGTGAAGAATAAAGAAAGCTAAAATCAGCGACTTCATCTAAATTCTGCAGAGGACTCTTCTCTGTTCTGGGCTACGCCAGGCCGTAATGGTGCATTCATGCAGTTCCATGGTCCATGGTTCATACCTCTGGGGTGGGAGAGTGTGAGTGGCCATCACTGCAAACTCAGCTCTGTCTTCTGGGGACATCCCACAGACTTTGTCCTCCTTCCCAGTTTTGTCCCTCATCCCCAATGAATTGATGAGTGATGATCCCACTCTGCTGCTGGGAACCTTGCCAGTGCCTGGGAGGCACCGTGGAGTGGATACCTCCTGAAGGACTGGCATCCCAACCGCTCACCCACAGTTCAAAACAGCCTTGCACGTTCTGAGCACAGTTTTATTTAAATAAGTAAAGATCTTCCCTGATTTACAAAAATAACAAAAGACAAACAAAAACAGAAAAAATCTTCTATGTCCTCAATTTCTATCCTGATCTTTTCTGTTATTTAGGAACTGATTTTATTCAGTATTTGCCACAGTGTAGATGGCACTTTACAAATGGAGGTCTGCACCAAATGAAGAATCACGTCTGAGAGATGGGCCCGCTATGGAGGTTTTCCGTGTCAGCACGTGCGTGGGCCCACACACTGTCCTCCTGCCACTGCCAGTGGTCTCCATGGCTGAGGTCTGTTGAGCAGGAGCAATGAGTCGAGCTATCCCATGCACAACACATTGTTCCCTTCTCCCACAGCCCTTTGGGGCAGGCCCTATTGATCACCACTGTTTTGCCCATGAGAAGCCGTGATAGGAAATGCTATCTTCCCAAATTCACACAGTGAGTGGTGGAGGAGCCGGGACAGTGCCCCAGAGCCCTGCCCTCGTCCACCATGGCACTGCCTTCCTTTGCTGGTGCTGGTTAGGTCCCCGACATGCGTTCATAGATTTTTATTTTGGGAGGTGTCTTTCTGTAGATAAGATTCCACCCATCACCATCCCTCCACAGGGCAGGTGTCCCCTGCTTCGTCTGTTGGGTGCTCTGTGTCTTGGCAAGCTATTGAAGCAGCACCTCTTCCCACTCGAAAGAGAATTGAATTTGGTGAAGCAGCCAAACTCCACAGAGGAAACTGGAGGTTTTTCCTGCAAGCACAAGCAGAATCCCAAACACTTGAAACTCTTGACAAATAACCAATATTAGAAGTGCATTAAGCTAGGTGTGGCTCTTACTGATAGTGGGTAATGGAACCCTCCTGCCAAGGAAAGCTAAAGCCTGTGGTAGGATGGATTCCAAGCCCCCTTTGCATCTTGTCCTTGGCTGGCTATCAAACTGGATGGGGAAGACAATTTTTTCTCTTAGTTAAGGATGGCGACTTCTGTGGCTGAATGCAGGGAGAGGAATGCTTCTTGAAAATAAAGAAGTCATGACCATATATGAAGCTTGCAATCAGTCTGGGAGTCATGGAGGGTCGACTGAGGACAGAAGGAGACAAGGCAGAATGAAATAGGCCCTGTCCTTACCTGTGAGGAGCTTACTGTCTGTGGGGCATACAGACAAGTCGACCTTCCATTGCAGCCCAAATAGGAATGTCTCCAGATGCTGTATTCTTCTGGTTTGCATTGCTGTAAAGAATACCCAAGTCTAGGTAACTTAAGGAGAAAAGAGGTTTATTTTGGCCCCTGGTTCTGCAAAGTACACAAGAAGCATGGTGCCAGCATCTGCTCCTGGTGAGGGCTTCCAGAAGCTTCCATTCATGACAAAAGGTGAAGGGGGAGCGGGTGTGTCACACGGCAAGAGAGGAAACGAGAGAGAATGGGGAGGTGCCACTATTTTAAACAGCTCTCACGGGAGCTAATAGAGCGGGAAGTCACTCGTTACTGTGGGGAAGGCGCCAAGCCATTCATCAGAAATCCTCCCCCATGACCCAAATGCCTCCCACTGGCCCCACCTCCAACACTGGGGATCACATTTCAATATGAGAGTTAGAAAGGACACACATCCAAACCCTATCGTGTTCCTAACCTGACATCTGTGTGTCTAAGCTAAGGACTGAGGGGTACCCGAGTCTACTTGTGTGTTTGTAGTGGACTCGGGGTGGCAGAGCAGTGACTCCAGAAGAGGAAACAGTGTGTGCTCAGGCCTCTGAGCTGGCAGAGGGGCCTTGCCCACCTGGGAAACTGGAAGGGGCTCGGCTTGGTGGGAGAGAGTCCTGCAGGTACCGTGGGTCAGTCCTGGGGTGGTGGGGCCAGAGCCAAGGCCTTCCACGGGTGTGGGGTAGGTTCCCTGTGTCCCATGAGTAGGGGGCGTTGCCACAGTATCTAAATTCCATTGGCGTCTTCAGAAGGCTGCTCTGGCTGCCCAGTGAGGAGTGCCCATTAGGGGTCAGTGTGGAGGTGGGGAAGGCAGGTGGGAGGCTGTGGCAGCAAAACCAGTGCTAGGCGTGGCAGCGCAGCCTAGGTACTGTTTGTCCCTGGGCGAGTTAACAGTCGGCCTGAACTGACAAGCTCTGTGGTTGTCTGGAAAGGGCTGTGAGGAAGAGAGAACACCCGGTGTGATGCCCAGGCTCGTGCCATGTGGCTGGGCTTGGCAGTGCAGTGCTTGGCACTAAAATCCCTAGGGAAGACAAGGCCACAGTGACTTCCACCAAGGCAGGGTAAGTGTGTGAAGTCTGGAGTCAGCCAGGTTGGAGCCCGGTGGGTGTGGGGTGTGTGTGTCAAGCTCAGGAGGAAGGGAAGCCCTGGAGATGGATCAGGATTGGGAATCAGTGGCATGGCAGGAGGTGAGGTCCCTTGTGGTATATGTGGAGGGACCCGAGGAACCCACAGGCAGGGTCTGGGGAGCGGGGCTCCACGCAGGGAGCTGGAAGGAGGGTGGAGAGGAAGGTGGCCACCATGGGAGTGAGAGCCACGAGTGCCCCAGAGGTGAGTTGGCAAAAGTGTCATCAGAAAGGCCCCTTGAGAACAGCCTGAGGTCATTGTGGTCTTGGCAGGAACAGAGACGTGGAGTGGGACGGTGTCAGGCTGCAGCGGGCATGAGGAAGGATAGTGCAGGAAGTGGATGGAAGTGGATGCTAGGCCCGGCCCACAGTGTGGGGGGTTGTCTGATGGAGGGGGAGGCACACAGGGCCTGGGACTGCTTTTCCAGGTGAGAGGCTGGTGTGGGCTTCATTATAGAAAGCAGAAGCCAGATGGGTGAGAACGGAAGCAGAGAGACAGAAGGACAAAGGGCAGGAGGGCCTTCAGCAGACAGCAGAGGAAGAGACTGGAGCCCCACGGGGCAGGTGGGTGTCCTTAAAACCCAAGGCAGGGGCAGAGTCTGGGAGCTGGAGTCTTGTGTTTGATTTGGGTGGCTGGAAGCTTAGTGAGTTCCTGTCTCGTGGTGGCTTTTGCTTTTCTCTGAAGGAGGTGGTGACGTGAGACAAGAGGGGTGGGGGCCAGGGTTGAGGAGAGTGAAGAAAGACTGAGTCAGCCATGGGAGGGAGTGGAGAAAGAGAGGAAGCCAGCCCTTCGGGAGAGCAGGTGGACCACCGTGTAAGACACGTCTCTCCCCGTGTTTCTTCTGTATTTCGTTCTGTCTGTCCTGTCTTTTGCTTGGTCACCCAGGACTAACAGCAGATGTAGATTCATCCTGGTTCTCGCTAAACCTCATTTACCATAAGACTCAAAGTCATCTTGGTCGGTTAAGCAGAATTCTGGGTTAACCAGCATTTTGGGCTCACCAGCATTCCAGGTCCCCACCTCAGTGGGCATGACCACTTCTCTGGGGGTGTCACCATGATATCCTTGATGCTAGGAGCTCAGGAAGACCCCGGCAGGGAAGCCTTTGGGAGCCCTCGCCCCACTTGGTGCTCTGTGGGTCCTAATTCACACACAGTCCGGCAGCCTGTGGGGAGCCAGTGGCAGGTGGGTCATAAAGACCTGTCTTGTTTGTGACCAGTTTACCCTGGTGAAATGGTATTTACAGAGTTACTACAGGCGGTTGATGCTTTACTAGGCACAGTATAAAATGCATGAAGCCGACTCGTGCCTCACCCTCTGGGCGTTCGCCCAATGAAAGGAGAGACTGGGAGACTGAGCAATCAGCCTGTGGGAACACTGGCTATTAAATGTCACAGTAAATGTTTTCTGTGTTTTTCAAAGCAACTCTGAGGTAGTAGAAGCAGAACATTTGAAACCGGAATGAAATTATGACTATTTAATGCTCTCTTGAAAAGTTGCTTCCCAAAGCAGACGGTTGGAATCTGGTTGGCATCGAAGGACAGGGTGAACGCTGAGGTGAACAACAGCTTCCATTGTTCTAGAGTGGAGATTTATTAGAGCAAAAGTTGCTTTATCCTCTCGACTGTATTTCTGGTGAAGCTGAAGTGTGGTGGTTTTGCAAAATTAGCTTTGGGGCTGCACAGACCAACACCAATCCCAGCAGTACCAGTCTGGGCCAAAGACTTCTCTTGTGTGTGAGAAGAGAACTGTCTCCTCCATGAAGGGAGATAATGGTAGGCCTTCTTCATCAGCTCGTCACAGGGATGTAGAGTCCGGGACCTAGAAACTCGCCTGGCAGGTGCAGAATGTTTGTGTTACACATGAGGCAACTTGAACTCCCTTGAAATGACTTGACCCTGGGTACTTACTACCTGCGTACCAGAGTTGAGACACCAGCCCAGCATTCTTTCAGGTATTTTCAATCCCAGATAGCTGTGGAAATATATCCAGGTAATATATTCTTAGGCACTTAAAAAATTAAGGTATCTACAGGGCACAGTGACTCATTTCTGTAATCACAGCACTTTGGGAGGCCGGGCCAATGGATCACCTGAGGTCAGGAGTTCGAGACCAGCCTGGCCAACATGGTGAAACCCTGTCTCTACTAAAAATAAAAATAAAAAAATTAGCTGGGTGTGGTGATGGGCGCTTGTAGTCCCAGCTACTTCGGAGGCTAAGGCAGAAGAATCCATTGAACCTGAGGGGTGGAGGTTGCAGTGTGCCAAGATCACACCACTGCACTCCAGTCTGGGCAAAAGAGCAAAACTCCATCCCACCCACAAAAAAAGGTATAATTTACATACAATAAAATTCACTCTTTTTTACTGAACCACTTTGCCAGCTTAGACAAGGCCATAGTGCAGGCATTCCATGGAGGGTCTCTGAGCCCCCAGCATCCCCCTGCACCATTCCCCACCAGTCGCTGACATGTTCTCCATTTCTGTAGTTTTGCCGTTTCCAGAATGTTGTGAAAATTGAGTCATATGGGATGCCATCTCTTGCATTTGCCTTGTTTTATTTATCACCATGGTATTCAGGTGCATCTGTGTCGTAGGTAGCAGCGGTTGGTGCTTCTCTTTTACTGCATTGTGTTCCACTGTATGGATTCTCCTCTTGAGGGGACATTGGGGTGTTTCTCCTGTTCGGGGATTACAAATAAAGCTGCTAGTGCCATCCACATAAGGGTTTTGTAGCCGTAGTAGGTTTGCTGCCCCATGTGCATGCTACGTCAATGTGCTGTGACGCTGGCTTGCAGCAGAGAAACAATTTTAATCGTAGGACCACCAAAAGAGAAGGAGGAAACTCAGATTGTCTGCTGGAGGAGTTTGGGGCTAGGTATTGTTAAGGGTTTTGGAGCAGCCCTTAGTGGGTTGAAGAGCTTAGAGTGAAGAGACAGGGAGATGAAGAAACTTCGTTTCAGTGCTGATTCCTTTCGCTGGCATCAGCAGTTTCCCTGGAATTCAGGATCTGAGGAACACCTTATGCAGTTCTTTAAGAGAAGACTTAGGATTCTAATGTCAGAAGTCCTATCTGCAAGAACACTGGGGATGCAGATGATGAGTATCTAGTGCTGCGTGACTTTGGATTATGAGGAAGTGGGCGGAAGCGTGGCGTGTTGGGTGCTAAATTATCACCACATTGCTGTCCAGAATCCTTGTTAGCCTTATGAGGATGCCTTCCGTTTTTGTGAATGTAGGTTTTCACTTCATTTAAGGATGTAGCCAGGAGTACAATGGCTGAGTGCTACGGATTATGAATGTTTACCTACAAGAAACTGCTGAACTCACTTCTAAAGTTACTGAACTATTTTTCCATTCAGACTGGCAAGATATACAAACAGCACTTGTTAGGGATTTTGTTTTGTTTTGTTTTCTTGATTCTAATAGATGTTACTTGTATCTTATTGTCATTTTAATTTGCATTTCCCTGATGAGTAATGGTGCTGAGCGGCTTTTCAAGTACTGATTTGCCATCTATATATCTTCCTTGGAGAATTGTCTCTTCATATCTTTTGCCCATTTTGTGGGAGGGGAAGATTGTTTTCTTTCTCATTACTGTGTTTTAAGCGTTCTTTGTGTATTCCTGGTACTAATCTTTAGCAGACATATGATTTCCAGTCATTTTATCCCCACGTAGTTCCCCTTTCGTTGTCTCAGTAGTACCTTTCAAAGAGCAGAAATTTCTTTATTTTGATGAAGTCCAATTTATTGATTTTTTTCTTTTACATATTGTGCTATTGGTATCATACCAAAGAAATCTTTACTTAGCCCAAACTCACATGTATTTTCTTCTGAAAGTTTTCTAGTTTTTGAAGTTCTGTATTTAAGTGATCCATTTAAAGCTGAATTTTGTACGGTGTGAGAGGGTAGGGCATGAAGTTTATGTATTTCCGGGTGGTACTGTGTACCTTCGTTACACATCCATCAACCGTCTGTATATGTTCAGGGGAATGCTTTTAAAGTGGATTTCTGCCTACTTGCTTTTGGAGAACTATCGTAAAAATTGTTTCTGTAATTGTGTAGTATTTTACAGTGTTCAAAGTGTTACTCTATTCATTTTCCAATTTGATTTTGAGCTTTAATGCAATCCATCGAAGTATCTGGCATGAATGTTATTTTTCCCTGTTACTTAAAAACTCAGGTAGAAGGTGGCGGAGCCCAGAATCAGATCACTTAAAACCTAGGACCTTTTTCCAACAGGAGAGAGCAAAGGGACTCAGTCTTTTTTTCCTCCAACTGAATTTAATTGTGGCTTAGTTTAGTAGGAGCTTTGTAAACAGGGACAAAGTGATTACTGTCTCCATTGTTGGTTTTCCTACTCAGCTCCCTTCTAATTGGAGGTGGTATGGTTTAGCTGTGTCCCTACCCAAATCTCACCTTGAATTGCAGCTCCCATAATCCCCTTGTGCTGTGCGAGGAGCCCCGTGGGAGGTAATTGAATCACAAGGGTGGATTTTTCCCATGCTGTTTTCATGACGGTGAATAAGCCTCATGAGATCTGATGGTTTTGTAAGGTTCAGTTCCCCTGCACACACTCTCTGGCCTTCCTCCATGTAAGACATGAATTTGCTCCTGCTTCACCTTCCGCTATGATTATGAGGCCTTCCCAGCCATGTGGAATTCTGAGTCCATTAAACTTCTTTCTTTATAAATTACCCGGTCTCAGGTATTTCTTCATAGTAGGATGAAAATGGACTAATACAGGAGTTCTGTTAGAATTAAAGATCAAATGTACAAGGGTCCTAGCACAGTGTTTAGCATGACATAGGATCTATCATTCATATCATTACTGTTTTTTATGGGTGTTTGATTTCTAGAAGATACATTACTAAGGAACAGAATGATTCATAATTAAAGTATATGCAGGTATACAGGAAAACATTTTTAGAATGGAACAAACACAGTTGACTTTAATCATTGAATGTAGAAGAGTTGAAGTGAGTTTGATGGGAGAGGACTATTCGGAGGGGGACAGGTCTTCATTTTGCTTTAACCTCCCGGAGCGCTGCAAGGATTAAAGGAGAAAATCACGTGCACGCTTAGCACACAGTATAGTCTGCAGGTGGTAAGTGTTGTCATCTGTTAAAAATCAAGATTATGTGTCAAGACCAACCTGTCAGAAGTTAGCATTCTTAGCACACCACTTAGTCTGCAGGTGGTAAGTGTTGTCATCTGTTAAAAATCAAGATTATGTGTCAAGACCAACCTGTCAGAAGTTAGCATTCTTTGAGCATTCTTTGTAGATCAGAGATTCGTTTTCTTTTATTGAGACAGGGTCTTGCTCTTTTGCCCAGGCTGGAGTGCAGTGGTGTGATCATGGCTCACTGCAATGTCTGCTTCATGGGCTCAAGTGATCCTCCTATCTCAGCCTCCTGAGTAGCTGGGACTACAGGTGCAAGCCACCAATACCCAACTATTTTGTTTTTTGTATTTTTTCGTATAGGTGGGGTTTTACCATGTTGCCTAGGCTGGTCTCGAACTCCTGAGCTGAAGCGATCTGCCTGCCTTAGCCTCCTAAAGTGTTGAGATTACAGGCATGAGCCTGTGTGCCCGATGACTTTTTTTCTTTGCTCTATTTTCATCGTGTTAGCTATCAACCCCTCATCTGGAAGTGATCTTTCTCTTCTCAGTATTTCTGTGATTCTTCTCATAAGGATTATAAATTGGTCTGAACATTCCCTAACCTACATTCTGCTTAGCTTGCTTGTTTTTCGGTTTGCAGGGGGCAGCACTGAAATACTTACCAACGATCGTCAATGATGTGAAATTGGTGTTTGATCCCAAAGAGCTCAGGTAAGTATATAGCCCAGGTGAATGCTTGTCACGTGCTGTGCGTGACATGCTCTCACTCAGTTTATGGGATACTCAGGTTCTGCCTCATGTCTCCATATGTCAGTTTCCTGGATCATTCTGGAACATGTGCTGCTGGTGGTGTCTGTGATTCTTTGATAATTATGACATTATATGGGAAAAGCATCACCAGTCAACCATCACAATATCATCATCATCATTATTATTATTATTTTTGAGACAGAGTCTCACTCTGTTGCCCAGGCTGGAGTGTAGTGGCACAATCTCGGCTCACTGCAACCTCTGCCTCCCAGGTTTAGTGATTCTCCTGCCTCAGCCTCCTGAGTAGCTTGACTACAGACCCGTGCCACCACACCCGGCTAATTTTTTGTATTTTTAGTAGAGATGGGGTTTCACTGCATCACAATATTTTTTAAGAAGATTGTTTACAATCTAATTAGTATATAATGCCCATTTGGCATTTTGCATACTTTGAGGTTTGAATTTCAATATGTGGTTGTTGGTTTTGCTCATTTTCAGCACCTAAAAACCCTTATAAGAGCTTTAATATGCATGTGCCAGCTCCTGCTTCTATAATAGCGGCAACTTCCCTTTGGGAGGGTCTGTGAGCCTCAAGCAGAAGACTCAGAAGTTATTAAGAAAATAATTTCTAGAAAACCCCACAAACAAACTTTGAGGAAGCTGGTCATTCCGCTTTCAGACCAAGGAGTGAGGTTGGAGACCTAACCCTTCCTTTTCCCTTTCTCCCTGGCCACCTCTCAGTGTCCAGGTGTTCTGTGTGTTCCCTATCTGTTGGTATCACTGCATTCTGAAAAGTGCCATTGTGAGCAAATGGGATGCACAACCTTTTTAATTTATTTTGTAAGAGATAGGGGTCTCTGTTGCCCAGGCTGTAGTGCAGTGGTGTGATCATAGCTCACGGCAGCTTCAAACTCCTGGCCTCAAGCACCCCTCTCACCTCTGCCTTCAAAGCACTAGGGTTACAGACGTGCGCCACTGCTCCCATCCAAGGGATGCACAGTCTTTTCAACCCCAGACTTTTAATAGCACAACCCTCAACTACTTTTTGTTTTGGTTTTGATTTGACACAATAATCTACCTGTGAGTGAAGACACCATTTTTTACTGGCCAACGAAGCCCTCCTAAATATTAGTAAAGGGCCATCCGTCCACTGAGCAGTGAAACTGAATAAAAGATGATCATCCTTCCTGTACTTTATGTCTACCATAGGTCACTCGTGCCCTGGAATTGAAGGTCAAGAGGCTCTCTGGGAGGCGCTGTCCCCCACGAATCATCGTGAATTTGATGTTCCTTAGGATTTAGTGTCCTGCAGGGAAGCATTTATCTTCTGCTCCTGGGTCACTAACAGTGCTCGTCCTAAACTTTGCAGGCCCTAAATGAGAAAAGGAGAAACACACAGGCTCAAGGGTGGTGTCTGCCCACCTGGCGTGCTGCAGAGTCCTCTCCTTCGCACATACTTCTCCCAAGAGTGGTCCCCGATATGGCAGCTTAGGTAGCCCTGGGGAACTTGTTCGGGAAAGCTAAACTTTGGCTTCCTCCCCAGACCTTCTGAATTAGAAACTTCACGGTGGGGCCTAGTCATTTGTTTTTCTACAAACCCCTCACCGCAGGTGCTTCCACGGCACTCTCATATGTGAGCAGCTCAGGTCTTGAAAAACTGAGAGGAAGTGGAGAAAGCTGAGGCTGGTGTGGGCTGTGGCCATACTCTAGGCCTGTCTCATGGTGCACACAGATCAGCTTCTCACCCATGGAGGGGTATCGTCAGTGCACAGTTTGTGCGTGAGCCAGGCCTGTCCTCATTGTACACACAAACTAGCCCCTTACCGACGAAGGGGTATCATTGACGCTCACAGTTTGTGGTTCAGCTGTGTGCTTGGAGATCCCAGGGAGGCCTTCTTGGCCAGGGCCGGTGCTGGCTGCTGCTGTCCTGTCTGCATTTTGTGCATCCCTGTGCTCCTCCTCAATGCCTGTTACACTGATTAAGAAAATGACATTGAAAATAGCAATTTATTTTTTCCTGTTTAGAATATTGGTTAATCTTTCAATAAACAGAAGAGATAACAGAAGAGGATCACTCAAACTTAAGTCCACTACCCAAAAGATCAGAAAGTGCTGGGTCCCATACACACACACACACACACACACACACACACACACACACACACACCTGAAAAAGTCACTATTCTTGTCTGGGCAGGGTGGCTCACACCTGTAATCCCAGCACTTTAGGAGGCCAAGGTGGGTGGATCATGAGATCAGGAGGTGGGTAGATCATATGATTAGGAGTTCAAGATCAGCCTGGCCACCATGATGAAACCCTGTCTCTACTAAAGATACAAAAAATTAGCTGGCTGTGGTAGCGCATGCCTGTAATCCCAGCTACTTGGTAGGCTGAGGCAGGAGAATCACTTGAACCCAGGAGGTGGAGGTCGCAGTGAACTGAGATTGTGTCATTGCACTGCTGAGATCATGTCATTGCATTCCAGCCTGGGCGACGGGGCGAGACTCCATCTCAAATAAAAAGTCACCATTCTTTGTGATCAGCTCCTGTGCTTAAGACATCTTTCCCCTGCCATAAGGGCATCTTCTGCATCATCATTGTTAATAACTTTCATGTTGATTTCCATCCCATGCTGGCCTATCTTTAAGCAGCAACAGTAGACCCAGCGTCGATTATGTGCCTTCACCATGTAAAATAGTCTCTACACAAAGCACTTGTATTAGTCCATTCATCTTTACAACAATGGTATGACATAGGTTCTATTGTTAGCCTGATTTTACCCTCAATAACTTGTCCATAACTCAGCTGGTGAATGGCAGTGGTTCAAGGCCAACCTGGGATTTTTGATTGCAAAGAACAGGCCCCTAGCTACTGTGCTACCTGATGATTGTTGAGTTGCGTTTGGTTTTTTTTTTAATATTATAAAATGCTGGGATAAAATTTCCTGTAGCTTAATTGTACTATCTACTCTTATTTTATATCATTAGGATAAAAAGAGAGATGGTATTACTTGGTATTGCATTTTCTCAAAGGATTTCAGTAGATTTTATCTAGTTGCCCCCCTCCAGAAGGTAAAACCAACATTCTACCGGTATATGTTGGTGTCTGTTTTCCCAAACATTGCCAGTACTGGGAATTACCATTTTATGGAACCTTGCCAATGTGACTGGAAGAACCCTATCTCACCATTTTAATTTATGTTTATATAGTTACTAACAAAAGCTCCTCTTATACTATTTCTTCATAGGTCTGTTAGCCTTTTTGTGAAAGTATTTGTTTAATTGCTTTATTGAGATATTATTTACAAATGATAAAGTCACCTGTTTTAGACGGTTCAATTCAGCAGTTTTTAGAAGCTGTGCAACAATCACCAGAGTCCAGTTTTAGAACCTTTTTATAACCCGGCAATATCCCAGTGTCCATTCCCAGTCACTTTTCCTTCCTAGCCAGTCCCAGGGAACACGAATCTGTTTTCTCTACACATTTGTTTTTTCTGGGCATTTTGTAGGACTGGAATCAGACAACATGTGGCCTCTGTACTAGCTTCTTTTACTTAGCATAATGTTTTCAAGGTTTCTCCACGGTTTAGCATCAGTAATTCTTCCGTTTTGGAGAAGAATTGTGTGAATATACTGCATTTTATTCATCCATTCATCAGTTGGTGGGCTTCTGGATTGTTTCTACTTTTTGAGTATGATAAAGAATACTCCTCGTATTCACGGACAAATTGTGTGGATATATGTTTTCATTTTTTTGTGGTGGGGGGCGTTATATACCTGGAAGTGGAATTGCTGAGACATACGGTGACTATGTTTAGCATTTCGAGGAAATGCCAAACTGTTTTCCAAAGTGGCTGCCCTATGTCACCTTCCCATCAGCTTGGTGTGACTGTTCTCATTTCATTATATCCTCGCCAACACTTGTTATTGTCCATCTTTTGGATTATAGGCATGTTAGTAGTTGTGAAGTGAAAACGAACACTTTTATAACATCATTTCTCGGAATGAGTTATTGACCCATAGTGCCTGAGGGGCCGTGTTGAACATAATGGTGACACTAATGACCATGTGACGACCTGGCATCTCAGTACTGTAACGACATTGGATCCTTTTGCTGTGTGTCTTTAAATTATTTCCCTCGTGTTTTTCCTCATAGCAAAATGTTTACTGAGTTCATCCTCAACGTTCCTGTTGGTTTGCTGACTATCCAAAAACTCTACTGCTTGATCGAAATTGTCCACAGTGACCTCTTCACGCAGCATGGTGAGTGGAAACCTAAGAAATATTCACTTGTCTCGTTATTTATTTTCTGAACACATCGACCCTCTGAATTGCCTCCTTTTGACAAAAGGAGTGAAGGTTGCAACCAATTAAAACTGCTGTATTACAAGACAGGAAGATTTAGCCCTTACAAGAGAAGGGTAATTGACATGTAGTGCAGGTAATAGATCATTGAGAAATGAAGGCGGAAGCTCAGAGTTGTAATTTAGGTGTACACCAAAGTCCTAGGGTAATCAGCATACATTGTAGCCTTTAAGATTTGTGATTGTCTGTCCTGGGGAGGCAATCACTTGCCTCCATTGTGATGATTGCAAGGAAAATGATTCAAGTTTTCTTTAAATCTGGAAGTAGTGGTTTTAAGCTTTCAATAAAACTGCCTGACAAGTGTAAAATATTAATTCAATCTGTCTTATTCTGAACTTTGCTTTCTTTTACAGCATTTCCTCAAATACTACTCAAAGTATTAAGAATTTTAATGATTCTTCAACTCATTCATCCTGCAGAACACCTTATATTTCCTCATGTTATCTCCCTGCCCTTTTTATTAATCATTTCCTTTCTATTTGGACAGATTGAATTAATATTTTACACTTGTCAGGCAGTTTTATTGAAAGCTTAAAACCTCTGCATAATTCCACAAACGTCCTCATTTCTTGGAGGCAAATGTGAAGTCTGTTGATTGACATTCTGACTGAGAGGCATGGATTTATTCAATTCCATTTGTGCCCGGATGTTTGGCTGCTGCATTCATTTTCTGCTGTCCTCATTCTTGGTGTTGTTTGCAGTTCCCCTGTGCTTTAATCGATGGGCCATCCCGGACTTGGAATGTCCCCGTTCAGTTACCGGCTGGATTCAGAATGCACTTGGTGCTTGGCTTGGTCCTTTATGCCTTCTGGGATGCAAATTTTAATCTTCTTTCTTGAGTTAACCTTATAAAATGCACCAGAGTGTACACTTATTGCTAAGGCTGATATTGAAAGAAAATGCTGATTTAATTTATGTGGGAGTGTTCTTCTCTAGAAAAAAACAAATCAAACCAAGAAGTGGGTGGCTTTCTGCAGACCTTCCATGTAGACCTCTCTCTGAGTCAGATGCCATTTCTTACTCGCATAAAAGAAAGTTAGCTCATACCATTGTCTGGGACTCAAAACACATGACTCTCCATTGAGCCGTTATTCTTGCCTGTCCATATTTCAGTTTCTCACTGGAGACTGAATTGCCCACTCACCAGGTGCCTTCCCAAATTTGGGGACTCTAGAGGTCTTAAGGAAAGGCTGATGATAGAGGTGATGGCTAGGGACCCTGCTTCAGGGTTTCTTCCTACACTGACTAAGCTTTATACCACAGAAAGTAAAATTCCTCCGAAAGTTTTATATCTGGGTCTTACTAGGTGGGTTACTGACACCCCATCTCCTACCCATTCAGTGCCAAGACACACACATACTCCATCACCAGCATTACATCATCAGTATCTTCATCAAGTTAACAACTGTCAGTAAGTGTCAACTGTTTATGAATAACAGTTGTCGGTAAATTGTCAATGAATTGTGCTTGATTTTTCTTGCATGTTGATTTAACAAAGGCCTTCTCCAGGATACATTTACATATATTTCAGAATTTCTGTTGCAAAACTTTGTTCTGTATGTCACTTAATTTCTTTGAATAAGGACGTAAGCCACAAAATATTTAATTAAACATATTTAAAACAGATTTTTTTCTATGAAAACTTACTCATTTTTCTACCTTGTAGAAAGCTTGAAGGAAACTTACTGTTTATATTCAATGATTATGTTAGCTTAGGTGTTTGTAATTGTGTTTCCCTCCCTCTTTCCTATGCCCCATTTCTGTTTTCATTCTTGTTCTCTAAGCCTTTTATCTTAGACAGCCTGAAGTCGTGTTTTAGAAGTATGCAGCATGTGAATAAATACTTAGCTTTGTTTAATATGGAATTACCAGGTAATATAATATTTTTAAATAATTAAACTACTATCATCTTTTCAAGTATGGAGTTAGGATTTTGATCTTAGTATAAGCAAGTGGAACCCAACGTAGTAAAGGAGATTGTATGAAATATATGAATCTCAAATTATTGTGGGCTCAATGAACCAGAATTAGCCTGAAGCTTCATGTTTTACAAGCACCTCCAGAATTGCCCCATCAGTAGAAGTTGTCTAAGCCATAATTTGCAGCTCAAATGTACTTCTAAATGCTTAGTGGTTGCCTAGAAGCATTTCAGAATGCTTTGGCCAATGTGAAAATGGTCCCATTTATTAGCTTTGAGTTTTAAGCGTCTTTCTTAAAACAACCTCAGTTTTTCCTCATCTGCAAGCTCTCTGCTTGTTCAAAGCAGCCAACAGACGTCTTACCTCCTAATCAGGAATGATTTATCACCAGAAATCTTCCAGTTGGTCCATTCTTACAAAACATGTCATTACTTTTGCAAAATATTCTGTGCCACCTTTGGTATAAGAATTAAAGCCAAACCATTTTCTGATGAGACATGTTGAATCTGATTTTCATGCCTTTTCTGTTTCTTGTTAATTTGTACAAATGTGGTTGTTTTTGTCGTTTCCCAATCCCAGTGGAATCAGTCAAATGAACTCTCCATTTCTAGAAATTGGTGTAGCTGGATTCAGCTGCATGTGTTGTTGAATGCACTCGCCCTCAGTGAACATCCTCTGGAGGATGTGGAAGAATGCATCACTGTCTGTGTCTTCCAGATTCCTTCATGGGGGCTCCCTGGGTGAAGTGGGACTCCCAAGTGTTTGCTTCTCAGCGTATGTGTTGACTTACTCACTAAGAGACCCACTAGTTGCTTTGCACTAAAACATTTCTTTTTATCTCCCCCTGATACAATGACTAGTGGATCTGTTTGCAAGAGGCTGGCAGTGAATTCTGAAAGTGGTATTGTTCCTCTGCAGAAAAGCCTTTCATTGCCAGATCTGGGTCCCAGTAGGCCAGGCCTTACAGTGCCTTGGTGGTTTCTGGCCTTGTTTCTCTGTCTTTGACAACATGGACTGTAGATGCATCCAGCTGAGTTTGTTGGGCTTCGTAGGAGGCATGTCTTTGGGCTTGTCAAAGCAAGTCAGCTGTGTGTGGTCCAACCCATGTGGGACTGGCCTGAATGAGGACACCAGGGCTGTGTCACTGCTGCCGTTTTCTCACAGGGCATTCAACCTTCCTCTGCCCTTCTGTTCTATCCAGGCCCTTAAGGATTAGGTGATGGCCACCCACACTCTGCAGGGTAGACGTGCTTCACTCGGTCTACCAATTCCAACACTCATCTGTGCTGGAAACATCCTTGCAGACACACTCAGAAATAATGTACAGCCAGCTCTCTAGGTATCCGTAGTGCAGTCATTTGACATTTAAAATTAACCATCACAGAGTATTTCCTCCAGGAGAACTCTGACTACCCTGCCTAAAATACCCACTACCTGCCACCTCATGGCTCCTCATGGCACAATCACCATGTGGAATCATTATATTTCTTACTTGCTTACTTGTGGGCCCTCCATAGGATGAGAGCTTTCCAAGCTGGGCCTTGTTCATCTAGATTTTGCTGTTCTACATAGCGCATGCCTGGCCTCAGCATGCCTGTGGTGCATATTTATTGAATGAATTAAATGTGTATGGGTATTCCTAACCAGGAGGCAGTACAGAGAAAGAAGCATGACCATGACACATGTGGTTGACTTGATTGAAGAGAGGTGAAGTTTTGGGTTCACTTGGGGAAATGGCAGTCTTTCCTGGTCTTAGCTTTGAATGAATTGATCATAGGGGAGAAAGGAGAGGTCTTATTGGAGGAGTAACATCAGGAGAAAAGGGAGAGGGAGATGAGTGAGAGACTTGAGGTGTGGAGAGTCTTCTCTGAACAGTTTTATAAAATCAAGATGATCTATTAGCATCTGGTCTAATGATCCCTCTGTTTTCTGGAAATATGATGAAGAGGCGGGTGCAGTTCAGATAGATGTATTTAAGATACCTTTTTGCTAAAACCACGAAAAATTTCAAACTTACAGAAGAGCAGAGAGAAGAGCGTAATGTACACCAGTGTACTCATCACTCAACTCCACAGATTATCAACTTACTATCCGTCTATTTTATCTACATGCCCCTCCTCCAGATATTTAGAGGTAAATCTCTGCCATCACAGCATTCCATGTGTGTCATTTTAAATGTATGGTGGTGATACAGAGGGCACAACAGTGTTCCTAAGAAGAGGATGTGCAGAGGAGCTTGTCCCCATGCTGGTGAGACATCTACCTTGGATGTTCCCACCCTTGCCCCTTTGCCAAGGTGGAGGGCTTATAACATGTTAGCATGCTGTGCATGAGAGTCAGTGAATGGGCTGTGTGCATGAGTCAATGAGCTGTGATGGCTTTAAGCTTTGTCTCGCGGTGTGACTTGACTGCTTGAAAGCTAGTTAATAGATTATGTGCTTCACCAAAAGATGACTCTTGCATATAATCTGTGGTGTGGAGTGAGGAGATTTTCAAAGCAAGATAGATAACAAAGAGAGGGAAAGGTCAAAGCTTCATCATTGTGCCTTTGCAGCTTTGTTTCCATGTGATTGTATTGTTGCCCACTTAGCTGACAAAAGCTGTGAAAATTAAGCTTAAATCTTATAGAAATGAAAAGTTTTAGTTTAAATAAACACAAGAACACTGATGTTTAGGCTTTATGCTCACAAAAATGTATAACATTAATGTTAAAGAAATTGGAATAAAATGAATCAACCTGAGCTAATACTGACTTTTAGTAAAGAGCATTGGCCATACTTCTAAGACGCCTTTGAGTGGAGGTGAGTCCTCTTGGAATATGATCTCACCCACTGGCCCCTTCTGAATCTGACACCTGTGGGAAGCTCGTTTCAATGAACAGTGGGTCACTTCTTTGCCTTTCAGGATGTAATTTTTCCGTATTCCCATTTCGATTGGCCAAAGCAATGGACAGGTTTTCTTTGGAGTTTACTGTATATTTATCATTTTGTCCTCATTTAGTTTGTTTTGGAGAGGAGTGTGGGATTTTGAGAGTAAAGTTTAGTGGCAAGACTATCCCTTTTTGATCTTGAAAATAGTTTAATACTCGCTAGATTGATTTTCTGTAAGCCTGCTATTCTTTGGCACGCTGTGTAGTTTTCTGTTTGTCTGTCTGTTGGTGGTTGGGCTCTGGGAGTGAGTAGGAATGGGAGAGAGGCCATTCGCTCATAGCCTGGCCCTCCTGGGGCTCCTCCCTTCACTACAGCAGACAGCCTCCTTGTAGACAGTGTTCATGAGTCTTTTCAAACTTCATTTGCTTCCATTTTTGAGCAATACAGAGCTTCCTGAAAGTGTAGGCCTGAAGAGTTTAAATTATTTTCCTTATTCTTATTTTTTTTTTGAGGTGAATGATTCTTCTAGTTAGCAAGCAGAGTAAAACTCTACTTTTTAATGGTGGAAACATTAGTTACAGCAGCCCTTTGAAATCTGAGGGCAAAGTCCCAGACACCTATTGGATTAGCTATTAGGAAATATTTAAGCCAGATTTCTACACTATTATTGTGATTTGATCCATGATAGAAAATTTGTATCCCGCAAATTACCCTATTAATCAACTTATGCCTGAAATTATAGAAAAGCAGCATGTTTAAAACAGACTCATAATATACCTTCTTAATGTTTTAATTCATAAACCAAAATGAAATCTCTTGAGCTTTGCTATTATTGAAAATAGAAAGATATTTTGCTGTGTTGAAAGAGATTTTAAACCCAGAGCTACTCTGCAGTAGTTTTGTTAGCTTGATAGATGTTGTACACAAGGAAAAAATGGGGTTGGGACCAATTTTGCCACCGCCACTTAATGTACCACTCATATAGTATTCTGGAGTACTTTAATTAGATAGCTATGCTGATGACTTCTAATGAACGGTAGCAGCTGTGAACCCTGAAGACCGATTCTTTTAAATAATGGTGGAATGTAAACATCATTTTCTCTTCTATTTTTTTCATGCCTCAAGAAAACTTTTTATCTGTAATATTGCACCTTTTTCATCTCTCATTCTGTATGTCATTCTCTATCTTTCATTATATATGTTTTTGAAAAGACCATTTGTTAAAACATTGCAGGATTTTAGAAATGATTTATTGAATGTAGGAGGGTGAACTCAATTTCAGGTTTTTAATTGTATCCATTTCAATTCCATCATAATTCCTTGAGTATCTACCATGTGCTCAGGACCATTGGTTAGAGTGTTTGCTTCCTCTGAGAGTCTTCAGAGTCATCTGCAAGCTGAATGCGTGGCAGGGAGCTGTCCACTGCCTTGGTGCTGATTGAGGAGGTGGCTTCTTACAAATCCATCAGTCCACTTTTTTCTTAAACTGTTTCACACCCACCGCATGAGTGATGCATTCTGAAAACTGCTTCCAATGCCATATGGAACAAAACAAAATACAAATAAGTGAATAAATAAATGTACAAATAAATATATAAAGTATACAGTGTTGTGCACATATGTTCATGGAGTTTTAATAGTTTCCCTCTTCTTTTTATGTGGAGACTCTTATCTGTGATCAATTTGGTGGTGCCAACAGTTCTTTATGGTATGGTTGGTGTAAACTTTATCATCATATGTTGAGTTCTGCTGTCACTTCTGGACTTCTGTTGCTGTTGCTGGATGAATGCAAGAAGAATAATCTGAAAAGAGGCTGTGTCTGTTGTCCTGTATTTTGTCATTTCCACATTGGGCACTAGGAAACAAGTCCCTGAGTCTCCCTAATCCATGATTTCTTCTAGCTCCTGGGAGCTGAGCTCTATGACTGCATGATACCTTGCGTACAGTAACTTGCCTGGGACAGTGGGAAGAGCCCCAGATCAGCTCATAGTCTCCTAGGTTCTGCTTCAGGACCTCTGTCTTTTCCTGGACATAAACTACTCCCTGGGGGCACAGTCCTTTCCCTAAGATAAACTGCAATACAACACAGTTTTAACATATGTATTTTATTATCAAAGCAACCCGGAGGGGAGTGTGTGTGCAGGACCACATTGACCAAGACCTGTGTTTTTTGCCACCTTTATTCTCCTGGTTTAAAAAATACCCACCGTTCCACAGCCCTGTGGATTCTCTCTTGGTTTTCTCATCCTCCACATGGTGAGACTCTGCCTGCAGACTGACAGCCCTGCAAATTCTTTCTGAGCTTAACACAAGCCATACCCTTGATGTACCTCCTTCCACCTAGAGAATAGACTTCCTGCCTGACCAGTTCTTCCCACACAGTGTTTTCTGGTATTTTACTTGCATCTTGCAAATTTTTTCATTTACTAATAAAAGGTACTCAAATGTGATTTTTCTCCATTGGCTCTTCTTTCATTTCTTTCTTCTGACAAATTGTTACTACCAGAGTCATGGAAGCTTAATCCTTAGTTTTCCAAAGCAAAAGATACAAAATATCTACTGCTCCACTGCCTTCCTTTAAAGGATGGCTCAGTTTTTTACAAAGCCTTGTGCTGGTGTCCAGAAAACAGATCTTTGGCCAACTTCTTTTTCCTGATGTACAATAGTCCACGTGCTACTGTGCCCCCTCCTTCCAATTTCCAGCACCCTTTTGCTTGCTCTGTCATCTTTTCAAATTCCATGATATTGACTACCTCAAGGGTGAATTGCAGATTCCCACATTTCTGACAATTTCAGCCCTCTGCGGAGTAGTCCTGTTCCAATCTGAACACTACAGACTAGGAAACTAATGTGCAAAAAGGTTAAGGGACATACCAAGGGTGACTTGATGTTGATTTATTCTCTGGTACTGCTAACTTTCATTACTTGTTAGATTAAAATGATTCTTGAATAATTTGCTTTGCATCTGATATGTAAATACACCTGAATCACACAGGTTTACACACATGTGCACCTGCATGGATCATTTACCCTGCAGAGTTCCCCCAGAGGAATCAGACATCTAACAATACTGGCTCTGATGCTACATAGGGGTGCAATCCTGAAGGTCCTTGACTCAGCTCCCGGTTTCCACAACTGTGAAATGTGGAGCTAAGTAGATGGCTCTGTGATTCCTTCCAGTGTGGACACCGTCTTCTGTATTTCTGTTGTTTGAAGACTTGAATGGAGGGAGAAGAGCACTTGAATGTGTTGAAACATGCAGGTCCAGGATCCTTAGATGGTTGGAAAATAAAATGATTGACTATACAAGGTGAATAACAAACACTCCCAATGTATATGGTTCTTAATGTTTAATTCTCATGAAAAGTGTTATTCTGGGTCTCAGTTCTGTGTAACACTCAGAGGGTTATTAAATGTACTTTATGGATCATTTGTTTAAAGTGACGAAACTAAAAATTAAGAAGTACATTACTCAGTGTTCATAAAAATGAGTATTTTAAATGGACAAATTCATTCTTGTATTTGCATCTTGTTTTAATGTAGAGCTGTAATGGGGTTATGGTCAGATATTCTGCTTGGACATTTATAAGCTGATAATGCTTGTTGAATACCTTTTATAAAGATTAATATTTTTTACTCTGTCCCCATTACCAGAGCATTAATCATCCTGGCTTTGGCCCTTGCAGCTGAGGATGAACAGATGTTGAATTATTGCCATCGGTAACCATTGTGGATCACAATAGGGAAGGGGCCATGAAAGGGTGGCTGGTGTAATCCTCACAGCCGATTTTCATGGAGGCTGGGCCCGCCTGGTCACTTTTATTGCTCTGTGTCTGGCAGAGGAAACCAGGACAGCTGTCTTAGCTGATTCTAACTTCCTCATAGGTCACCGTAGCCTGAGTCAGCACTGACAAGCACTGGAGGTCCTGGAGTCACGTACATGTGATGGGTGTCTGATAGGAGAGAGCTGTGGCCTTGGCTCTGCTTACAGTAAATGGGAGTTCATGAAAATGAGAAGTTACACACAAAGTCTCTAACATCTGCTTTCTAGTGTACTCTGAGACTGTGCTGCCCAGCAGAAATAGAATGTGAGCCAAGTATGTAATTAAAAATATTCTAGTTGCCACATTTTTTTAAATGAGGCAGTTGGGTACAGTGGCTCACACCTGTAATCCCAGCACTTTGGGAGGCCAAGCGGGTGGATCACCTTAGATCAGGAGTTTGAGGCCAGCCTGGACAACATGGTGAAACCCCATCTCTAATAAAAATACAAAAATTAGCTGAGTGTGTTGGCAGATGCCTGTAATCCCAGCTACTTGGGAGGTTGAGTGAGGAAAATCACTTGACTCCGGGAAGTGGAAGTTGCAGTGATCTGAGATTGCACCATTGCACTTCAGCCTGGGCAAGAGAGTAAGACTTTGTCTCAAAAAAAAAAAAGAAAAAAAGGAGGCAATTGGTGAAATTAATTTTAACAGTGTATTTTATCTAAAACATCACTGCAACATGAATTTACTCTAAACATTGCTAATGATATATATTTTTTATTCTCATTTTTATGCGAAGTCTCAGAAATCCACTTACAGCACATCTCAGTTTGGATGTGAAATTTTCAGCAGACACTTGATCTTTATTTTCATCATTGAATGTAATTTACCTTTGAAAAATGAGATTCACATACCCCAATTGTTCCAAACATTGGTTTCTAATAAGTAAATCAAGAAGCACCTTTTACATTTAAGTTTATATGAATTAAAATGAAATTAAGTTAAAAATTCCATTCCTCTATGGCACTAATTAGATTTCACATGCTCAGAGGTTACCATGTTGGATTTATGTCCTTTTAGTTGAACAGGCTGACTTTGTATAATACTGTTCCTTCTGTTACCAGCATTTGTTGTAGACTCATATTTGCTAAATACACACTTCCTATCATTTAGGTCTCACAGTCAACCTGAGAGATGACCTACAGCATCCTCATTTTGACATAAGAAAAATTAAGACCTAGAGAGTTTGAGTAACTTTAAGTAACTTGCTCAAGTTACAAAGCAGAGAGCCAGCAGGGGGATTGCATTATTTCTTCATATGTGTGGGTAAACTGATTAAAAGGGTTTTCCCATATCCCATAAAGTGACCCAGGTTTCTGGACTTCCAGTAAGTATTTGTTCCAGAGTTTTCAAAAGATGATGTGTTTTTATTTAAAATGTAAGACCCCCTCCCTTTTTAAATCATCCTGGTGGATTATTTGTTTGGTTCCCATGCCATGTCTTTTGAAACTAATGGGACTATCAATGCTAAACCCATAGAAATGATATTTTGTCCATGGGAAAAGTATTCAGGACATTTAGATGTAATGTTCTGAGGAAGACGGGAGATTCCTGTTCTTGGCTGCCAGAGACAGCTGTTCATGCTTTAAAATAGGTCATTATAGGGTGTTTGTATGTGCATGTGGGTGTTCATCTGTCTGTCTGTTCGTCTATCTGTCCGTCTGTCTGTCTTACTAGTGTACTTTCCTCAGAGCTCTTGATATGCTATCTTAAGATAAAATTGAAGACTTACTGTTACTTAAAATGTGTACTCCCACCACTTTTGAAAAAACCTACTATCTAGACAGAAATACAGAATAAGAGAAACCCCTTAAAAATGAGGTCTTAAGAAACTTAGGTTTCGCTGTTGGGGAGGGCAGCTGAGTGGCTGCTGTGCTGGATAGTGCAGCTGCAAGGCTTTGGTTTTCTTTGCATACTCTTAGTTGAAAAGGCTGACTTTGTATAATGATATTTGTATTACTATTATCAACAGCTACCATTTGTTGAGGGCTGGGCGTGGCAGAACTGCTTTTAACTGCAGACTTTAATTTGCTACCACATACATGTAATAGCAAATTAATCTAACATACACACACCATACCAGCACTATCATCAGGCCTTGGTTTATGTGCTTGAATATGCCATTTAAGGAAAATAAGAAGGCTTCCGCTCCTATGGAGATTGTATCCCAATAAAGAGGAACAGATAATTAATGCAATCAGCATTTCAGGTGTTTTGAGAATGGAGCTGTACCTGGGTCCATCTCGGGCTGTGGTGAGGCCTGCAGATCACAGGTCACCAGCAAGGTCCACTCCTTGGCTTTGCTCCCTTCAGCTTTCGTCCTCCCATCCTCTCCGAGTGGCTCTGGGGGGTTACCGGTCTTTCTCTGGGGGCCTGGAATGGGTTGTGGTGGACCAGGCGATGGACGGTACTGTAAAGTGCCACAGCCTGTGTGACCCTCTGCCTGGTCGAAATGCCTGGCATGGGTAGAGTGACCTTTGGCCTTTAGGGAAACTCTTGGTTGCCAGCCGTTCCTCCTCAGTGACCTGGTTCTGTGTTGGGGTCAGGTGTGGAGTTTCCTGATGCTGATGGTGCTGGGGAAGACTTCTCACTGAGGCATGTTGGATGGCTTTTTGCAAAGTCCTACCTCAAGCATCATCTCATTTTGTCCCTGTTAAAGTAGGCATAGCCCCACCTCCCCAGCCATGGGTGGCTGGGTCATAAAGGCTGAGGTGCAGTTGGATTCTAATCTATCAGGGTGATTATAACAATTAAAAAAAATTTGTCTTGGGGGCTTAGTGAATGAATTATCTTTATGTGGGACAAAATGACAGTGACATTTCCAAAAGTTTTGTTGTTTCTCATCAAGAGAGTCTGGATAGCAAACAGGTGAAGGTAGTGCAGCCCTCCAGGTGGGGTGGATGCTGGATGTTCCTCCCAGATAGACAAAGATGGTCGATAGCATCTCCCAGCCAAAGATGAACAGGCAGACATCCCTTTCTTTTCCCCAGAGTAATTCTAACAAGTGAGACCAGCACACTCAGTTAGCTCTGAGAGCAGCACAGACCACAACTGCCTGCCTAGCGCCTAGCATGACAGATAAATGGTGCGGTGAGGGATGGAACGGATGGATTTAGTCCAGAACATCTGGGTACCAGAGCCTAAAAGGTCAGTTCTGATGTCTCTGAGCCCAGAGCTATGTTCCTCTGATTTTCTGGAATCACTTATGGACACTCCCTTCTCCCAGCCTGTACTTGCTGGTCCATTAGACCTTCTCCCTCTCTCAGGTCCATCCTAAGCTGACTTCAGAAGATGGCCTTACTAAGCTTATATAGTCTTTTTTTTACCTTAGTCACATTTTCAGGGGCTATCATCACCTGCTCAGATCTTAGTGGTTCTGACTTACCTCTGAGGTTTCTTGGAAATTCAGCTTGTTCTCCAGAATGGTGGCAGGGATAGGGATGACCAGGTGACAGGGTTGGCTCAGGGCTCTCCCCATGTTGAGGTGGGCACAGTATGTGATGTGTTTCCTGCCTAAAGGTGGGAGATATCATGGTGGGGCACCATGAGGAAGAGTGCTGGCAGGGCTGGGCTTGGATGAGGGTTTGCTGAGGAGTTGTTCCAGCCAGCTGGGCTAGAGCATCTGGAGTTAAACCCTACGTTGGATGCTGCATCGTGGTTAAGGTCAGCAGCTCGGGTTATTGAGGTTGGATGTAGTTCATAAACATCGAGATGCTATAGGAAAGGAATTGAGATTTAGGGATATTTGTGGAAATCGTGTGTCCCGTGTGTGAGTGCTTCCAGGCTGGATTCAATCCCATGAGGTCATTTCTCTTGGTGAGAAATGAACAAGTATGAGACCTCCCATGAAGTCATTTTCTTGTTCATTTTGCTTTGTTCTTGTGTGGCTCTGACGCCAGGGCAGAGGCTCCTCCAAGGGCAGCCCATCTTGGCACTGTGCTCTCCCTCACTGACCTCCTGTGAAATTCCAGACACCACAGCCTTTGAAGCTGACCTGGTCTCTTTTCAGAACATGTACAGCACTTAGCACGTCATGGGTTGCTTCCGCCTAAGTATTGACTACTGGCATTGAGAAATCAACAGGTAATTTCATATTTTCCCATATTAACTGGACAAAACTTTTTGGAAAAATGGAGTTGCTATCAGTCCTTTCCTGAGAAATCAATAAAAAATGGAATTAGGAAAGGCCTTGACATGAGCTGCCCACATGTGATCTGCTGGAGACAGTGGAGTAGAAGGGTTTCTGTTTCTTCTCAATCTTTGTTTCTCTCTGCCTGCACCCCAGTCCTTCAATATAGTGTAGTTCTTGGGAAAGTTCTAAGTGTACTCTGCATACTTAAAGGAACCCTTCCAATGTTGCATGCTTATAGTTTTCTTATGTAAAAGAAACATTGATGCAAAGCATGTTTTTATGTGTCATTAATGTTGTAAGTCTTAAAATATAAAATCCGGAAAACCGGCTAAGTCTATTTAAGGGTTTTGAGCAGCGCTGTCTCCTCTTGTGCTCTGCATTTAATGGAAACAAGAATTGCTGGGCTAGTGTCAAAACACAGAACTGGTATTAGACATAGGTAGCCTGTGTTGGAGAGTGGATGTTGCCCCAGTTGAACTGGATTTCCCAACTGGAAGAGACAGTTAAGACTGGCATTTCACCTTTCATCTTATTTGTATCTGTTTTCCTGTTGTTCTTTTATTTTCTGAACATTCTTCCTGTGCTCCTATCATAAGAACAAGTGGAAATCCAAACCTGCTTTGACTCTGATCCTTTCACCATGGTGTTTCTTCATCTTATAGCCTTGCTTCCCAGAGTAGGGCCTCTGCTCCTGGTTTTCATTTCTGGTTCCTCCTCAGCTCCCTCCAGGAAGCTGCCTTGCGAAGGACTCTATGTGCCTTAAACTGCCACATTCCAAGGTTGGCATCTTGGAGAAAGAAACCATACTTTGTCTCACCTTGGCATAGGTGAAAAAAGCTGCAATTCAAATAATTTTTGTTGGAAATATTTCTTTTAATGTTGCAAATTAGTGAATTCATAGTTAGAGAAAATTCATTAAAAAACCCAAGTGTGTTTGTGCCTGCACTTATGTGCACACAATAGGACATAAGTGTGTGTGTGTTTATGTCTATTATGTATGTTTGCAAATTATCATCTATTTACTGGGATACAGACACAGATGCACGGAAGTGTGTTTATGTGTGAATCATTTACATTAACAGTAGACGTGATGTTCTCACAGTCAAATCATTGACCCCTCCAGATGTCAGTTTCACGTGTTGTACAAGGGAAATGCAAAATGCTTGAAAGGGCAGACAAGCTTATAGCAAACGTGAGTTGCATCTTGATGGGTCTCCCACTGATGGGCAACCCTGTGTCCTGTGTAGACTGCAGAGAGATCCTGCTTCCCATGATGACCGATCAGCTCAAGTACCATCTGGAGAGACAGGAGGACCTGGAGGCCTGCTGTCAGCTGCTCAGCCACATCCTGGAGGTGCTGTACAGGAAGGACGTGGTGAGTGATGGCTCTGTGCATGACGTCCTGGCATTTGCTTGAACCTGCCATTTGCCTTGCAGTGCAACTTTATTCATGTAACAAAGAATGGCCTTAATTTTAAGGTCTGGCCTCTCTTTTTGTCGTGGTAGAGTTGCACCCTTAAATTATTTTTATTTATGGTGATTATGACATCACAACATTTAGCCTTCTGCATTGAAAATTGTTTTTTATTTCTTGTGTTTTCTCAGTGAAATGCCTCTCAGGACTTAGATTTTCATCCTAAAGTCAGACAAAAAGGTTTTAATGCTTAAAGTTGGCTACTGCATTCTTTCTTCTTATTTTTATTACTGTAATACATGCACAAAGTTAAAAAAAAAAAAAAGCCAGGTGTGCTGTGAGTGTCATAAGGAGAAGAGCTGCTCTGTTCTTTCCCCAGGCTCTCTTCCACTAGGTCTGTGCTTTCCGAGCTCTACCCCATTCCTTTTGCATTTTTAAATTGTATGCTTGGTTTCAGGGACATGTTTAAAAATCAGAAGTTGGTGCCTTCCAGCACCATCGCTCATGCCTGTTATCCCAGCACTTGTGAGGCCAAGGTGGGCAGATCACTTGAGCCCAAAAGTTTGAGATTAGCCTGGGCAACATAGTGAGACCCCCATCTCTAGAAAATAGAAAAACAAAAAGGAAGTTGGTGCCAGCACATACGGAAAAGTCTGACCCCTGTGCCTTTCACTCCCAACATACCATACCTGTTTGAGCACTCATGTTGTGCCTGGAAAGGTGAAAGCAGGGCTTTGTCCATCTTTGCCCCTAGCCCTGGACAGAGTGGCCAGGGTTTTTAAGATGAGCCTTGTCCCTGGCTCTTTCCGGCAAGACTTCAGAAGTCCCTCCTAGTCACCATGCCCACATACGAGGTCACCCACTCCCCTGCAGCACTGGCTCATTCTCTCAGAGCCTGGTAGTGATCTTGAAGGAAAAGATTGGATTAAATCTGTTGTTGGTGATGCTGGAAACTTCAGCTCTTCCAAGGGTGTTGCTTTTGGAGAGGTTTTGGAAGCCTTCACCCAAAGGTCAATCTCCATTGGTCCCATTTCTGGCTCTTCCCTTTTCTCATTGGGGAAAAACTTGGGATAATAGCTTGTTTGGCCAAACCTCACAGAGGAGGTGGTGACACTGGGAAAGGCCTAGAGCACGTGTTTAATCAGATTCAAAGTTCACAAAGAAGAATCAACAGTCGCATCCCGCACTAATAAAAGAGTCAATTTTTACTGATAGAAAATGCCACAGCAGCATGAATGTTAGTTTGCTAAATGCTGTTTAAACATTCTGTCCTATGTGACTGTTTAAGTTATGTGCATTTGATATGCAGAACCATCTAGGACTGTTATCTGCCTGCCTTCCATTTTCAGGTGGCCAAATACCTTTAGAAAACTAATTGGTGGGCTAATCAGGGATCATAAACATTATATTGTTTAAACAGATTTTTCTTTTATTTTTAAGGTTTGCTTAAATTAAATTACTATGATTATATATATAAGAAATTATCATCAATGGACTATAATTAATGAAATCACCTGAGTTTTCTTTGTGAGAGCTTTTGCCTTTGACAAGGGCCGTTTTTCATCTCATTAAGGGTTATAATTGATTTACTCTTTACAGGGCAAATGGATTCAATGACAACCACTGGGGCTTGCATGTTAATGTTTCTCTTTGGTGTTGATTTTCACTGGTGGGTCCTTCCTCAGGGGCCAACTCAGAGGCACGTCCAGATTATCATGGAGAAGCTTCTCCGGACCGTGAACCGAACCGTCATTTCCATGGGACGAGATTCCGAGCTCATTGTAAGTGCTTGCTGACAAATGCCTGGATGTTTAACTGGGGTGACAGCATCCTTCCCCAGCTGCTATTGGAACATAAGCTTATTATACTGCAATGTACTGAGCCGTTGAGATGTAGCCTGGTATATCAAATGTCCTCATTTTCCAAATGAATTTCAAAGTTGGAGGGTAAGCAAACCAACTTTAAAGACAGAAACATTTGGCTCTTGTTTTCTCATTACTTACTTGTATTTTCTGCTAAGTCCTCATTCTTCTGGCAGCTTCTCCGTAGTGTTTACAATTTAAGGTGCCATTGATAAAATTTCATGAAGGATCCTAAAAAGTAATTGAGATACTCTGCCTTAGTTATTTTATTGTCTACTCTAATGTAGTGTAGGCGTTTCTCTGAAACAGAGTAATTAGGCAAGAACCTACTCATTTGTTTCAAGGATATTCTAATAATTTAGACAGTCCATCAAGTTTTGGATCATGGTACCTTTTCCCAGGGTTTACTGCTCTCCCCTCCACCCCCTTGAAGTTTGTTTCCTTCAGCAAAAGATGCAAGAGTAGGTCTTGTTTAATTTTTTTTTTTTTTGAGGTTCAAGAGGTTATAAGTTCTTTTCTTTTCTTTTTTCTTTTTTAAGTTTAAGTTCTGGGATACACGTGCAGAACGTGCAGGTTTGTTACATAGGTATGCATGTGTCATGGTGGTTTGCTGCACCTGTCAACCCATCATCTAAGCTTGAAGTCCTGCATGCGTCAGGTATTTGTCCTAATGTTCTACCTCCCTTGCCTTCCACTCCCCAATAGGCCCTGGTGTGTGTTGTTCCCCTCCCTGTGTGCTTGTGTTCTCACTGTTCAGCTCTCACTTATGAGTGAAAACATGCGGTGTTTGGTTTTCTGTTCCTGTGTTAGTTTGCTGAGAAAGATGGCTTCCAGCTTCATCCATGTCCCTGCAAAGGATATGAACTCATTCTTTTTTATGGCTGCACAGTATTCCATGGTGTATATGTGCCACAGTTTCTTTATTGAGACACATCCACACGTATGTTTATTGCAGCGCTATTTACAGTAGCAAAGACTTGGAACCAACCTGAATGCCCATCAATGATAGACTGGATACTTTTTAAAAAATTTAGTGCACATTACCATTTAACTCACCTTGGTGGCTGACCTGTCCAAAAAATAACCCGAAATGAAAGGAGATAACATCCCTTTGGACTTTTCACTTGAAATCAGAGGAGGCACACTGGTCTTTCCTGGTACGTGATCACTGTTCTTTCTGCACATCTCGGGTGTGAACAGGGAGGCGAAGTGTGTGCTCTTGGACAGCACAGTCAGAACGGAGCACTCAGCTCCTGTGCCTTTCTGTGTCTGGTGTCACCAAGAGGACTCTGTTTTGTGTGTATCACAGGCAGGTCACACAGGCGGACAAATGCTGCCTGACTGTGTTTCCATCTGAGGACTCTATGTTTTGTGTGTGTCACAGGCAGGTCGCACAGGCGGACCAATGCTGCCTGACTGTGTTTCCATCCAGTAAAACAGTTCATGTCTTAGAGCTTCAGCACATGCGAAGCTCAGCTTTTCCTTTTCAACGTGTATCTCTTTTAAGTTTGTATTACCACATGTGTGAATTAGGAAATAAAATGTTTCCATGTAAATTGGCTTTATTTGCAGTGGACTTTTCCATTATTACATAAACATAAATTTGCCTGCCTTTTCTTATTCTCCACCGTAACTATTCTTATTCATAGTCTTGAAACACATTGGGAACACATTAATATGGGATGGGTGCTGAGCCGTGGAGAAGGATTTCCAGTGACTCCAGGAGCACCCCTGAGGTCTGGTGTTGACCCCTGAGGTCTGGTGTTCCTGTCTTTTTGGAGTCGTGCTGCAGGTGCACTCTGCACAGTCTCAGGAGTGGAACTGGAAAGGGCCTTATGTAGGGCAAACAGCGTGTGGCTTGAAATTGAACCAAGTATGGTTCTGCCGAGACCCCTCTTGGGATGGGCGGGCTATAGAGGCTGGGGATGACATGATGGCACGCAGGGGCAGTGGCAGATGCTGGAGAAGGTGGACGTGGAGGCCGGTGATCTCATGAGACTGTTTGGTCTCTGTTTAGGGAGCACGGTTCTGCCTGTGCTTGGGGAAACATGGTCCTCTCTCTGATTAGGAGGCATGGTCCTGTCTCTGTTCAGGGGGGCACAGTCCAGTTTATGGTTAGGGGGTATTGTCCTGCCTGTCTCTAGTTGGGGCACAATCCTGCCTCTAGTTAGGGTCTTTTTTTTTTTTTCATGAGATACAGTCTCGCTCTGTCGCCCAGGCCGGAGTGCACTGGTACAATCTTGGCTCACTGCAACCTCTGCCTCCTGGGTTCAAGTAATTCTCATGCCTCAGACTCCTGAGTAGCTGGGATTACAGGTGTGCACCACCACACTCAGATAATTTCTGTATTTTTTAGAAGAGATGGGGTTTTGCCATGTTGGCAAGGCTGGTCTTGAACACCTGCCCTCAAGTGATCCATTCCTCTCAGCCTCTTAAAGTGCTGGGATTACAGGTGTGAGCCACACCATGCCCAGCCTTCTTTAGGTTCTTTATGCTAGGTATGTGTTCACTTGGTTTGTAGCTCACTGGCCAGCCGTTAAACTGGAAGGAAGAGGGCACAGAGAAAGGTCACAAAGTTTGGGTGGTAACCTGGGAATGTGGAGAGACTATAAGATGTGCTTGCAACTTAATCAAGAGATAGAATAGACCCTGCAGGGAAGTCCTTGGGACATTTCTCTTATCTCAGGCATAAGGATAAGAGTGGTAATAATGATAGCAACTCTTCATTGAGCATGCATTTACGTGCTAGGCACTATATAATGAGTGGGATGATTCTCATTTAATTCTCACAGCACGCTGCAGACAGATAAATGGTTTCAGATCCCACAGCTAGCATGGCAGCACTTACTCTGAGCCTGGATTTGGGGCCCGTGTGTGCTGTCAGTCTCTGCTGTAGGACAGAGGCACACAATGCTGATGGCCATGGTCCATGTCAGAAGTCATGGAGAGGACTAAGCTGATCCTAGATCCCTGTCCTGCTTAGGGAGACGTCTGTTCAGGGAAACACACACCTTTCTATTTTCTACCATGTCGTATCCACTGTCACACTCTAGGATCTCCTTGGTGGAAGAGCCAGACCACAAGCTAAGTGCCCATTTCCTGAAGGGCTTGGAATGCTCCAGCATGGAAGAACCCATGTGTTCTAAGGAACCCTAACGAGTTCCTTAGGAAGAAGCCTTGCATGTTCTACGAGGGGGCATGGCAGCGAGGACCCATGCTTGGTCTTCTCCAGAGTCACATTGATATCAAGCATTTGATCTGGGGGAGTGTAAGCACTGTCCAGGAACAAAAGGGGTAGAACAGACTGGCCGTCTTCAGAACCATCCTCCACAGCCCTGACCTTCTCACCCAGAACCATCCTCCACAGCCCTGACCTTCTCACCCACAACCATCCTCCACAGCCCTGACCTTCTCACCCACAACCATCCTCCACAGCCCTGACCTTCTCACCCACAACCATCCTCCACAGCCCTGACCTTCTCACCCACAACCATCCTCCACAGCCCTGACCTTCTCACCTACAACCATCCTCCACAGCCCTGACCTTCTCACCCACAACCATCCTCCACAGCCCTGACCTTCTCACCCACAACCATCCTCCACAGCCCTGACCTTCTCACCTACAACCATCCTCCACAGCCCTGACCTTCTCACCCACAACCATCCTCCACAGCCCTGACCTTCTCATACACAACCATCCTCCACAGCCCTGACCTCACACACAACCATCCTCCACAGCCCTGACCTCACACACAACCATCCTCCACAGCCCTGACCTCACACAGAACCATACTCCACAGCCCTGACCTCACACACAACCATCCTCCACAGCCCTAACCTTCTTACACAGAACCATCCTCCACAGCCCTGACCTTCTCATACACAACCATCCTCCACAGCCCTGACCTCACACACAACCATCCTCCACAGCCCTGACCTCACACACAACCATACTCCACAGCCCTAACCTTCTTACACAGAACCATCCTCCACAGCCCTGACCTTCTCATACACAACCATCCTCCACAGCCCTGACCTCACACACAACCATCCTCCACAGCCCTGACCTCACACAGAACCATACTCCACAGCCCTGACCTCACACACAACCATCCTCCACAGCCCTAACCTTCTTACACAGAACCATCCTCCACAGCCCTGACCTTCTCATACACAACCATCCTCCACAGCCCTGACCTCACACACAACCATCCTCCACAGCCCTGACCTCACACACAACCATCCTCCACAGCCCTAACCTTCTTACACAGAACCATCCTCCACAGTCCTGACCTCACAACAGAACCATCCTCCACAGCCCTGACCTCACACACAACCATCCTCCACAGCCCTGACCTCACACAGAACCATCCTCCACAGCCCTAACCTTCTTACACAGAACCATCCTCCATAGCCCTGACCTCACACAGAACCATCCTCCACAGCCCTGACCTTACACAGAAGCCTCAGAGTGGGAAGGGGATAGAGGTCTTAAATGGACTCCTCCCAATTCCAGCATCTCTAAGATCTGTAAAGAAGTAAAAAATGCCTTTGAATTTCTTTTGTAAAATGCAGCTGTCTTTGAAGGACTCTCAAAAAGATTCTGAATAAGCTATAATCATTTAATGAGTGATGACAACATCAAGATGTTTTCAAAAAGGCTCGTCACCATTGAAAATTCAAGTTGTTTAGTGGGACCTTGTTATCCCCAACCAGCCACCAGCCCCGTCTCTGGAGTCAAGGCAGCAGTGAGAGCGAAATGCTACCCTGTTTAGGATGCCTGCCCTTGCTCTTCCAATTTGCATCAAGTGTAGATTTGTGCATTAACTTTTTAAAGTCATTGTTGTCGCCTTGTGAATTTAGAGTAGAGGAAGATCGAGGCAAAAAGTATCCCTGACTAGGTGGACAAAAAATTTAATCAGTGGGCCTTCCAGAGTGGAAAAAGAACAGAAAATAGTTTATAGATCTGTTTTGTGTAGGCTGTACCATTCCATTATACCTTAGAGATTTCAGTCTTTATGTGTTATTCATTTTTGCATAAATATAGTGGAAATTATATAACTATGAATCAGCTTAAAAATTATAAGTAATCACTGAAAATGAGTTTTTAAAAATTAAAGTGATTAAAAGAACTCTGAAATTGATATAGTTTACTTAATGATTTATTCCATGAGGTTTTCAGCAATAATACTCGAAATGTGATGTCTTTCCATCGGAATAAGGTATTAATTGGGAATGTGATTCTGCCCTGACAGCTTTCTCCTGTTTATGTGCAGAATAGAAAACTGGGGAACTTCACCTTTATTTAGATAAGTTGGGATACGCAATATCAGGATTTTCTGTTCTCTGTATCTGGTATTTTACAAAACTCTGCTTTGTGGTCAGTTGAATATTGTTTGCTTTAGTTGATTATATTTGAAATGGGTGATTGGAATGCATCTCACGCCTAAGATAATAATGTGCCATGATCCTAACTATTACATCCTTAAGAAAAAACCAAAACAACTCCATTTGGCAATTGTAGTATTGTAGACCCTGTGAACAGTTAACACATGCCTGGAAACAGAAGCGTTGCAGTAGCCTTGCCACAGAGTGAAAAGGTCATTTTATCTCTACTCTGATGTAGTCGGCTGCTGTAGAAACATGGAGTAAAATACTTATTTTTATATTATGTCAGACTTCAGGATTTATTTTTGCCTTCCTTTTTGAAAGGGCTTTCTAAGCCCTCAGCATTAAGCAACATTTTTCCTCATCACACATGGATGTGAGCAGGTGACCGTGGCTGGGGCAGGTCCTCCTGTGTTGTGTGTAGGTGGGCTGGCCAGCCATTTGGTATGTTTCTCTTAGAGTAAGCACTCCAGGCCGAGATGAGAGCTGGTAAGAGTAACATTTTCATCTCCTGTGATATGAACTGCTGTTGCTTCTTTCAAATGATCAGATTTACATTCTGTTAATGGGCCCTTTAAAAATGTAACTGAGTGAGAAGGACTTCTAAAGATTTTTCTGTGGCCTGGATACTCACCAGGGGATTGGAAATTACTAATTTACTAAAATGAAAATGGGGTCTTCTTGTAAGGAAACATTTCTTTTGAACATTCACAGAGTGGGCTTAGGGAATGGGAAGATCTACTCTGGATTCTCCACTAAGTCTTGTGACCACTGGAGCATCCTGACTCACTAGATACAAGTGATGGAAGTGATTTTGTTTCCACTCTAAACACGATCTCAGGGGGACACTGACGGGGTGGTGGAGGGTGTGTTTCATTGTGACAACAGCATCTTTGCTGTTGGTGAAAACCCAGTGCTTTCTTTGAGTCTGGGTGATTGATAAGGGCCTGACATGCTCCTTCATTTGGAAAATGGTGTAATAGAATCAGTTTCCCAGGGAACAGTTCCTTTTTCCCCAAGACTCATAACCAAGTATTTTCACAAAGATGTTATATCCCCATGCATGAGCATTCATTTTGAGATGTTCATTGTAATAGAGTTTAAGTATGAATGTGTTTAAAAAATGATTTTAAAGTCATTTCCCCCCCAAAAAATATGTTGTATTTCAAATGGACTGTGTCTGGCTTTTGTACATAGGCATCATAAAAATTGTCCATAATTATACTGTTTGCTAATAAACCTACCTGCTTTCAGACAATCTTCCTAACGTGCGTGTGTGTGTGTGTGTGTGTGCGCGCGTGCCCGTGCAGTAATAGTATTTCTAAGTTCATTTTTCTTTGGGGCTGCTACAGCAATGTTTGGTTTCTTTTCATATTCCTGTGACCCTGGTATTTTTTCAAGGTTGGTTACTAGCTATGGGTTTACTGCAGAATAAGTAAAAACCACATTATTGAATGGGCAAATTATGCTCTGCAATCCTCACATATTCATACCAAACTGCAAAGGTATTTGCAAAGGCAGAGTGCCTTAAGTTAACTATTGAGCAACTTAAAATGACCTTGTCATTGACCAAAATATATAGGACCCATTGTAGCGTGATGACTTTACGTCAGTTCATGAAATGCATGTTCTTTCTGATCTTTGCACCACAGAGTTGTTTACTTTCGGTAAGTAAATTGGCTGCACACACAGCCCACGCGAATATGCTAGTGATAGAGTTTCTATAGATCAAAGAAGATGTGCTGGTGTGTAAAGCAACTGCTCTGATCTTTAGGTGACCCTGCTCCAGCAGAACTGCCCTGATTCGTAATTAAATCGACTTTCACTTGCTGACAAAAATGCTCCCGAAGGGTGGGTCCACCAGTGACAGGTTTCCGTAACAGGCCGTGATGTTATTAACATCATGACAGAGGAGTTCATGCCTCTTTCTTGTTTCCTGTTCTTGCTCTCTTCTAGAAAAGGCCATGATTCGATGGTCTGTCTTCACAGTTTTAATTAACAGTTGTGTATCTTGGTTCTTACAGGCCCATGTGGTCTGCCAAGGAAAGCAGCGTTGCAATGCATCCTGCTTGGGACTGTTTATAGGTTGGAGTTGGTCTGCCTGATGTTGGCCCGTGACCGTGACCCCATTCACACCATTTACTGAGCCACATCTCACACCTCCGTGGCAGGAGGTAACTGACTGCCTCTCTCAGGGTGCATGGGAAGCATCTACCAGCTGCCTAAGTTGTTTCCAAGGTAGCAAGGTTTTCCCATGCTTTGAGTCCCTCCCCATGTGTCTTCTGCTGCGGGGTCTGAGATTGAAGGAGCAGATGCAGGACTACAGGTCTTCTGCTTCTTGGAAGTGAGTCGCACACTTGTAGAGTGACTGGCGGGCACCCAGGTGGTGGGATGCCCTTCATTGTAGAACAGGAACTTTGAGGCATTACCAATAGTCGGCTCAGACATGATTACATGATGAGACAGAACCCTCCCTCTGCCTGCTCTGGGCTGTGCAGTGGGCCTCCCTTCCCTTTCTGCATCTGTCAGAAACGGAATCCCCCTCTTCTCGCTGAAGAACATGTGACAGTAGCAGGAGCCTCAAGTCTAGTCCACAGTGCCCTCTTGCTTGCACTTGGACTCTGTGGTTGCAGATACTGGGAAAAAGGGTAGTGGCCTCTCCTCTCCTAGGCCGTCCAGGTGAGGCAAGCGCCAGCCCACCTCTGGGGACGGGTTAGTATTAGGCTAGAGTGAGCTGGAGAGGCGGGCGCTCAGCCCATCTCCCACTGGGGAGGGGAAGAAGAAAGGAGGGAGGTGGCCGATCCCTTGAAGGTGGAGATGTGCTTGGAAGATCTAGGGAGAAGCTACCTCCCCTGGGCCATGGAGGCAAGATTTGCATGCTATAGTTTGCTCTGGCAACCCTCAAAGTATTTAGCCATCTCTTTTGAGGTTATTTAAAAATTAAACCTCAGACACCTCCTGTTGTGAGCCTGTTTGTATCCTAAAATGCCACCATATCTTCTAGTGGCCAGAGTTCTTGCCAGGGTGCCTGGGGCAGGTGAACGTCAACCCCTCCCCTCCCCAAGCCAGGCCAGCTCCGGCTGGTGGGTCAGGCCCAAGCCTTATAATGCTCTTGTTTTCTGCAGACCTGATGAAATGCCTGTCAGCTCCAACATTCTTCCTTGATTCTTATTTTCTTAGATTCCTTTTATTTTCCCCAATTTTTGAGGCCATGAAATAAGTTTAATAACCACATAAAACATCATTTTGACTTTTTTATTTAAAAATTAATAAAGAACTTAATGACAAGTATAATAATTCAATCTCTATATGTAATGCCATGTATACATCTACATGAGGGAACACTGCACGTTTTACCTTGGTTTTGTATCAAAGTTTCTCCTTGAATCTTTCCAAGAGAAGAATCTCCATCTGTTAGTGATGTGTTGCAATTCGATTATGAAATGATTTTGACAATACGTTTTCTGTTTTGAACACACTGTAAGTTTTAAGGAGGAATTAGTTTATCTTCAGAATTTCCTGTTTGGCTCTGACAGTTTTAATCTGTTTTTTTTGTTTTGGTCTAGATTGCTTTGAAACAGTGACATTACCTTGTGTATTAGGATGCCACCTCTTGTTTAGACATATTTGTAATAGTAATTAGAAAACTGCTAACACCCTTATTTCAGTTTACTGAGATAGCTGGGATTCTTAAAACATAAGGAAAGATAACTTGTTGGAAACATTTGTATAACTTCAGTTAAAAACAGTATAAAAAACATGAACCCATTTTTAAATGTTTAGTCTTCGTGAAACAATTGCACTTTCTCTATGTCACAGGGTCAACTTCCTTGTTGTTCTTGCACAAAAATATTTCTCAGTTCCGTTTACTGATATCCAGGGATTTGAACCTCATGTAGTGTTTCTGCAAAACGTGTGTGCATGTGTGTGTTTTAAATTAAAGCATAGAACTGTGGTATTGTTTGAGTAGCCCCCAAAGAATGTTTACACAATACACTCTTCATTTTTTTTCAAGGTCCGATCTAATAACTGATCACTAGGTCCTTGTAGAATGGAAACACTTAGAACTAAAACAGATTCGCTGTTGAGTCAGGAGGAAGATGCATGGCAAGAAGTAGCTCCAATCTGATAAAAGCAGGTGAGATCCTTTTACCAAGGTTAGCCACTGTGTGTTTGGCATCTAATCAATGAGGTGTGCATGTCAGTCCTCTGCTAGATGTGAAACTGCTGGACAGAAACTTCAAGACTAGGTTTTCCTGTATCTTCACAAACTCTTCAAAATTGAAGTTGTACCAAAAACAGGCAAAGTAAAACCCCTACCTCCTACTGTGAAAATCAAAAAAATTGATAGACAAAGTCATTAACAGACTAGGGGATTTGATTTCTATAAAAAGATACTTGCAAAGGTGCAAAGAAATGAGTGAAAAAATAAAGGAACTAAGATTTACATTGCAATGTGTAATCAAGAGAGAACTCTAAGTGTTACTGTGGATTTAAAAAATACCTAAAAACATTTGATTCACAGCTTTCCCCTAAGTATGTTGTTTAGTACAACTTACTAATAGGTTAAATGTAGGCGACATTGTCCCTTGGTAGCAGCTAAGCTTAACACGCTGTTTCTCTTTGAGAAGGTCAGGTCTTCCACCGTTGTTACAAAGTATAACGAATTGTGTACAATGTCTGGCTGCACTTACCATGGCGAACAGTGTCTCAGAGGATTGATCCACAAAAACACTGTCTGCCGTGGCACAGAACGCCTGTGATTTATTGGTGGTTGTGTTATCCATCATGTTTCTCTATGTGTGTTCTCAAGATTCTTGCCAGAATATGTCATTTGGCCTTTGGGTACCAAAAGATTAAAAACGAGATCTAAGAAAGCTTAGTGTCCAATAGCTCTGACCCTGTCTACTTGCAGTGATTAAAGGCATATCCTGACTTTGGGGGACTCCTGGCTGCTGGCCATTTGGAAAATGAGCAGTAAACATGTTAAGTCTGGAGATGAAGAGGATGCTAAATTTGAGGTGTCAATGTGACACTGAGATGTGGTCACTTGGCTTAGCGCTATAGCACATGAAGGCAAATATACATATAGTCACATTTTAGAGATTATTCATGGTCTCCGACCACTTGAAAAAATTGTGCTTTCTCCGGAATTTGATGTGCTGAAAATTGCACTCGCCCCCTGCTTATTTGCAAAATGAAACATAAAAATGAAGTCCTTTGCAAACATAAGGCTTGCTTTTTCTTCTCATTATTAAGAAAAAAAATCAAGGCTTAAAAATAATTATGAGTTACAGCTGTGTACAGGGTGACGGCCTGCCATCTTGCAGATCGGGGATGGGGGGAAATTTTCACTTATCATCTTTGACTACTTAAGTTTCGTTTCAGATTTTACATCCCACATCAGTGAACTGCAAAGAACAGCTGGCAAGGAGTGACACGGAATACCTTGCTTCTGTTACTTATCTGTTGGTACAAAGGCCTTTTTGGTACGCAGGGCGAGAAGCGGGAGATGCCTGACTTGGCACCATAGTTCCCTCGATCCTATTCGTTTTGGAAAAGTATTGACTTGAACTGCAGTGGGTTCTAAAGACGGCCTTGAGACTCCAGACACCGTGAGTGTTAAAGGAACCAGAGTTTCCATCTTCCATGCTTTTTAGATTCAGTTTTGGATTTTTGCTTGGGAGTTGAGGAGTAAGTCTCCTGAGAGTAAGGCGAAGGTATGACCTGAGTTTCCTCAATAGGGTGGAGCTTTCTCAGCACTGGCTGGAGTTTGTCTTCTTGCTGCTTAAAATCCAGCTCCACACTAGAAAAGGGAGAGAGCGAAGAATTTAGCATTTCATCTTTTCCATACTTAATGACAGCAAAAGCCGGCGACATCCTACCATGCTCATGATCAGTGTTTGTTTATAATGTAATTTTATGGTCTAACAGTAGCAATTGGATATACCGTGTTTCAGCTCTACATCACCGTGAAATATTTCAAACAGGCTCACTTTGGAAAATAACTTACTTGCTTCTGTAGGTGAATCTTTAACATTGTGTTAATGTGCACAGATGGTATATGTATTTGTGGAAATGAAAAATGTGAAATATTAATAACCTCATTGTCCACTGTTCACATGGGCTTCATGGAATAAAACAGAAAACCAAAAGTATGAGCAGGCAGGGGTCACCTTTGTACATGTATCCCAAGTGCATAGAGGTCCGTTTCTGTGCAGTGTGTCACAAGAGCAGAGAAAGAGATTTCTGTGATACTCCCACCTGAAACAATTGTGAAAGGAAATGACCTTGGCTGACATTCTTCTTGCAAAGGCTTATCTGTCTGAAAATCTGATACAGGCCACAGTGCCCAACGCTGGGGAAAACAGTGAGTTCATGAATCAACACCATTGAACGGTCCTCAGTCATTACTAACCACAGTTGCTTTGGGGGAAGCGTGAGGCGTGTTCAGTAAAGACAGTGTAGTAGAATCACATCACTCAAGCCATGGCGTGCAGGCACAGAGCCAGTATGGAAGCACATTTGCCAGCAGGGATGATGTTAGCCTTAGAAGATGGTGTTAAAGAGGATTTTTGAAGGATGTGATTTCTCATAACATTTCTCTGAAAATTGCTATCAACTTGTCTAGAGCCCTCTCTTTTCTCCATGTCTTTGAAAAGCACCGTATTTGATTTTCTGACTTTTAGTCCTAACAGGTCCCCTTGGCAATTGGGATAGGACCCCCAGTCCATGCATCATTTTTCTGTGGTGATCCCTGCTGCGCCTCCTAGGAACCTCAATGGTCTGGGCCAGGCCTTGGGAGGATTCCACTCTGTCCTCCTTCCATGTCTGGCCTGGATGCCAGACTAAATGTCAGTAGATTTCAGTAAAGGCTCAGCATTGATGATAATGCATGAGCTCATAACATTTTATAACCAGTGGAACCATAAACCATTTATAAACATGAAATCCTATTGATTTAGAGAACCATTAATCCTAGACAAATTTTGACATTTTGGAAAGACAAAACAGTCAAGCTATATTATGTGGAGTTTTAAAACAAGTTCAAGACCCATCTAATGGGCCATTTCATGTTTTAAAATCCACTGTTCCATTTTTCTCATTGTCAAAGACTCTAATATTACTAAAAAAATTAAAAAAAAATTGTCAGGGAAGTTTATGACTAGTGAACTCCTGCTTCCAAAACAAGTTATCCTTTTCCCTTTTTTCAAAGAGCCTCTTTGAGTTATGCTGTAATTTATAGAAGGTAGAATAAAATCTCATGAATTTAAGTCTTACTAATTCAGACTATGTGGTAATGGAGGCATAGTTCTTCCTAAGGGCAATTGTGAAAAGCGCAGTCTAAGGCTATGCTGCATTAGTGAAATTCGGGGCTCAGTTCTGTGATGTGGTGCGCTAG
The DNA here is from genome assembly GCA_031835075.1 of Saguinus oedipus. Taxonomy (NCBI): domain Eukaryota; kingdom Metazoa; phylum Chordata; class Mammalia; order Primates; family Cebidae; genus Saguinus; species Saguinus oedipus. Next base: position 132,836,086 of record CM063179.1, read on the forward strand.
AAGGAATATGGGATTTCTGCCCCACTTCTGCCGCCTGATGCTGGTTTGGGAGTCAGGGGCTCGTTAAACTTCAATTCTTTCGCTTCAAGGGGAGATAATAGTTCCTTCCTTGGCTCTTACTGAATTGTGGTAAAGATCTCTCCCCACCAAAAAATGCCCATGAAAGAGCCTCCTAAACTCTCAGATGCAATTTAAATATTATTGTGTCATTATTATCTGTTGATCACTAATTTTTATATGGAAACAAAAGCTAAGCAATAAAGATACCTATTAGGGATCTCTTCAACTTGGATGGTTAACAAGGAGAAGAGGCTGTCAGTCGAGTCTGTGAATATATGGTATGTCAGCTACGGAAGTGTAATTTGACCAAGGTACTTCGGTAATATTGGAGGTGTGTTCTCCAGATGGTAACCATTTCAGCAGCCCCAGATTAGAACAGAGAGAAGGTGCTAGCGTCTCCTAGGCTAACAGTACAATTCTGGCTACCTATAATTATTGAATTCCCATTAAGCAACTACATTGGGAATCCTGTTATTAGCCAATTTATCACACCAAGGAACCATGTAATCACAGAGTAATCTAATCTGGGTTCTTGTTAACAAAATGACTCGACTTTATCTGTCGAGTTGATTCCTGTTTGCACTCCCCATTACGCTGCCCTGGGAATCCGCAACCAGAGGGAGGTTCCTTGGTGGAAGGCACTTGTGAGTCTGTGAGTGCCCACTTGGAAATGCCTGCAGTGGTGGCTGGCAAGGTGACCTTGAGGTCCATCCCCCAGCCCATCTCCCTATCTGTCTGTCATATGTGAGTTTCAGATGGGATGATGCTTGTGCACCAGCCAGGCAGAGTGTGCAGAGATGTGGAGAAATACTGTGCACCGTTCTGGATACTGCTTCCTGCTGAAGGACTTTTCTTGGGGAAGGAGCACACCAAGCCTCTAGGTTGAGTCTGATATACCAGGTTTTTGGGTTGAGTCTGGCCAACGCTGGCTGACACTGAACAAAGGTCCCTTTAGTCTTAACAGTTAATGGTCAGAAGACAGTAACACCTGCTCTTCTGGTTAGAGTATTGGACTTGGAGAAAAGCTGCCAGGGGGTGTTCCAGGGCACTTCAACTGCCCTGCACGCAGACCTCCCTCTGTGTGGGAGACAGCGGTTTGTCCAGATAGTGCCTGGGGGCCTGCCTGGTGGAGGATGGCTCTGGCTTCAGCTTCCCCTTGATGCTGCCTAGCAGACCTGTGGTAGGAGTGGTGCTTGCCCTGCCTGGGGCCACATCTTTGCTGCTACCTGCTTCATGGATGCCACGTTCTCCCCATCCAAGGCACTTTCCTGGGCTCATGGCATGGCTGGCACTCCTTGGCCCACTGCTTCTCAGGTCCACATAACCTCCCTGTTGTCTGACCACCTCCCACAAGGTTACCCAATCCATCATTTCTTATTTCATTTTCGGAATAACCACAAATAATTACTGGTTTCTATATTATTTGCCTGCATCTTCCCAAATGCCTCTTCCCGAATGCCGGCACCATAACCAGGAATGGCATACTGTCATCCTCTTTCTGTTCCCAGCAACTACAGCAGGGCCCGGGTCATGGCGGTTGCCTAAGTAATATTGTTAGAATTAATGAAAGAGAGGAGAGACTTAAAAGGCAAATTCTGGCCAGGTGTGGTGGCTCACGCCTGTAATCTTGGCACTTTGGGAGGCCAAGATGAGCAGATGACTTGAGAGCAGGAGTTTGAGACCAGCCTGGTAATATGGTGAAACCCCATCTCTACTAAAAACACAAAATTTAGCCAGGCGTGATGGTGCGCTTCTGTAATCCCAGCTAGTCGGATACTACAGTTGAATGGAACTGTCACCTAGTTCCATTCTATCTGAACTGATCAAAGATCCTGAAGCATTTTCTGCAAAACACACCCCCGGATCTTTTTGGAGCCTGGCTCCCAAAGCCTCGGTCCCCACCTTCCCATCTTCTAGGATTCTGCAGTAAGATCTTGGATAGGGCAGGTGGGGCCACCAGGGTCTGCCTGTGAGTGGCCAGCTGCCACTGTCTCTGTGCTAAGGGAGAGCGTGAGTGTTACTTTTTCCCCTCTTCACTTTCCTGTGGACAGAGGGCGGAGGTCTAGGCTGATGTTTTCTGGGTGATGTTTATTCTCAGCACCGTCAAGGTACCCGGCCTCGAGATGTGCTGTGTGGCCCTGCTTTCCCAGAACGGCGCCAGCGCAGGGGCTCATCCTACAGCCACACAGACAGACGGGAAGTCGGGGCTCCAAACCTTGTGTTTTCTCAGGACTTGACTGGGGCTTTGCACAGCCACTCTGAACCTGTGCTCCCACTCCAGCAGCTCAGCGGGCAGGAGGCCGTGGGTGGTGCTGCTGCCTCCTGCTGGAGCGATCTGGTATTTGTAATGCACAGGCCGGGGGAGTGTCCATGTGCTGAGGAATTCTTACTCCTTGGGAGGAGGAGCAGCCTGGAAAAAGTCCTGATTCTTGAGATTCAAAGCGTGAGTCTGAAGCGGCTGGAGCCAGACCAGCCTTACCTGTGCCAGGTGTTCTGTCCTGTAAACACCTGAGTCAAATACAGTCTGCAGATTTTGCTGGGTGAGAAGGGAAGATCCCTGGACAGCTGGGGATGTTGACAAGACGCGAATCCCTGGAACTGTGGGGATTTACCTTTGCAGCCCTCTCCCTGCCTGCATCCCCCTTCTCCCTCCAGATAAGGGAGCCATCCACCCTAACACTCTGTGCCCTGGGGCTGGGGCGCCCTTGCTGTGCTCTTGGTAACTCCCTGCGATGCATGATTAAAGCAACTGAGAGTAGATTTAATTTAGTGGTTGGTCTTTTCCTTTTTAAAATGAAAGTTTTAAGTGTGGGGACTTTCTTACAACATGATTATTCTGTACATTTCCAAAGAAAGAAGAATCTGCCCCACATCCCGGCTGCTCTCCCCCGCCTGCACCCAAGCTTTATTTTCTTCCCAGAGACTGGTTAGGCTTTGTAGTAACACTTCTCCCCGCCGCCGCATGTGATTTGCAGAGCACCATCGTTCTTGCTTCTCCAGCTTATTCTCTGTTTGTCTCATGCTCCTATAAATACTCAGGCCCTGCCACAGTTTCTTTAGCAGGCTGTCACTGAATCTTCAAGATAATTTAAGAGGAACACATTTTTAAAAGTTGCCTTCTTCAGTCACCCGTGTATATCAGTTAAGAGTTAAAAGCAGGACAGTCTGGTGCCCTGGAACTTGCTTGTTTTCTGGAAGGGAAGAAAATCCTTAGTCTTTGGGGTCTCCAGCCTTGACAGGGCCATGTGGCTTGGTGGCCAGCAGGTCAGAGGCCTCTGCCTTGAATCCTCTTTGAATTAGATCTTACAGTCTCCCCAGTGCTAACCGTGGCTCTGCGCTGACTCACGCTCTGCCACTGTAGATAAATCACCTCACCTTGGGGACCTGAGCTTCCCTAGCTGTGAAATGATGGCTGAGATGCGCTCCCGCTTCACAAGGGGGTCTCTTGGAACAAGGCCTAGGCCCAGGAAGGCAGGCACACCAGGATGTGAACTGGCTTTTATTGTGTAACTTTGGATAGGACCAGTCATGTCACCAAAGCACAACAATTCATGTCAACTGAAGTTGGTGCCAACGTGTCTGGCTTTATGTGAGCGCCATGGGTGACCCCAACATTGTCCAGAGGAAACTGAAAGTTAGGGTCCAGATCCCAGGTCTGACTCTCCCTCTGGCATGTGAGGGGAATTTAGGGAAGTCCGTTCTGGGCCCTGGTTTATGTATGTGACCCTGGCCACCTCTCCAGGCAGTAGAAAAACCAGGATCCCACATGTTTGTTGTTCTTTTCTGAACACATCTCCGTGTGCATATCCAAGGGGTACTGGAAATCCAGCATGTCCAAAACCAGATCTTTCCCCCAACCTGCACCTCTGTCCTTCCACACTCAGCCTGCAGCCCTCGTTCATCCCCTGGATGACTGCAGACCCTGGAGTCAAGCTTGACTTGCTGCTCCTGCCTCTGCATCGCTGGGTTGAGTGGATTTACCCTTAACAACACCCAGTGTCCTTCCTCTCTGCCCACCTTCCACTGCTCTAGGCCAGAACTCCAGCAGTTTTCTCCTTGGCCATTGAAACAGCTAAGTCTCCCTCACTCTGCATTCTCTCTCACACCAGTTACCAGAGTCACCTTAGAAAAACCGGTAAACTCCTTTCTCAGATTCCTGCGTGTCCTTCAAAACCTAGGTGACACATTCGCCATTCTTTCTGTGGATTTTCTAGAATAAGGAAGTCTACCCTCCCTCCTGCCTCATCCACGCACCTATGGGATGAGTTGCTGCTCTGGCAGCATTCTCTCTAGGTTTCTATGGGAGCTTGTCTCCTGTGTGATCGTAGCTGTTTTCCCCAGGTCTGTGAACTAATTGAGGGTTGGACTGTATTTAATTCATCTTTGTCTGTGGTGCATTTAGCACAGTGCCGGCTCCGAACGTGCTCTATTTGTTGAATTGCAATAAACTCATGAACTGAACCAAGTCTTCTCACTTCTAATCTCAGCAAAACGCTACCACCCTATTTTCTGTTTTCATTTTAAATTTATACATCTGTATAATTCTGTTCTGTCTACATAATTTGTTATATACTATTCCCATAGTATATACCTATATTATATATGGATTTCATCCCAATAGTTTAAAATATCAGTCATTTGTAGTTACTAGCTTTTCAGCACTTTAAACATAGAAATGATTTACCGTAACGTTGTATCCTTCCTTTATCACTATTTTACATAGTAGGTACATTAATCAGTGTTTATGGTATCACTGTCAGGCGTAAAATATCAGAATAGATGGCTAATCAATTATATTCATACTCAAACTCTGAGCTCTGTCCCCTTTTCCTGGTACAGTATGACAAGGAAATTATGATTATGGCTTTTTTAAAAAGCATTCGCCAGATATCCTAGCTGTATATTTTACGACGAAGGATCCTAAGTTGTAGTCAGACTCCGAGCTGAGCTTTCTGAATGCATCTTGGATGTCTTCCCTGACCAGACTGGAGCCCTTGCCTGACTGAAGCTGCTTCCTGGGTGCCCGTCTTAGCTGAACACTCTCTGGAGTGCACACACTGCTCTGGGGCCTAAGGCTCATCTAGGCGCCTGGATCTGAGGACAGGGCAGATGCACGGGGATCAGAGAACCTGGCCTCCCATAAAATGGTGCCACCAAGGAGCAGAGGCAGACCCGTGTCATTCGGATAACCTCTGCCCATCCTAAGTCTTCCATGAGGAAAGACACCACATGACTAACAGGGGTGCCACATGTCTATTAAACGTATGTTATGCCATCTCCCTAGGAAGCCGGGAAGAAGGGACATGATCACGGAGGGGTCAGTCCTTTCTGAGAGATAGCCTGCAGTACACTGCTGTTCCTGACCTCAGCAAAGAGCAGCCTGTTTTCCAACTTTTGGCAGAAACTGCGTCATAACTGCACTGAAAAGGAGATGATGCAAGGCTTTCCTGTTCTAAGCTGGTTGCTATGAGTCCCTCGTGGCCAACCCAACCCTGAGTGGGCTCCCATGACCGGGGCCATCATCTTGTCTGTCCTCTTTTTTTTTTGAGACGGGGTTTCGCTTTTGTTACCCAGGCTGGAGTGCAATGGTGCGATCTCGGCTCACCACAACCTCCACCTCCTGGGTTCAAGCAATTCTCCTGCCTCAGCCTCCTGAGTAGCTGGGACTACAGGCGCACACCACCATGCCCAGCTAATTTTTGTATTTTTAGTAGAGACAGGGTTTCACCTTGTTGACCAGGATGGTCTTGATCCCTTGACCTCGTGATCCACCCGCCTTGGCCTCCCAAAGTGCTGGGATTATAGGCGTGAGCCACCGCGCCTGGCCCTGCCCTTCTCCTTTTGAAGATGGAAGTCCCTATGTCTAGAGAGCCAGGTGACATCTTGGGCTCCCAGTGTTGGAGTGAAGGCTACAAAGCCACCCTACCCCCAGGGCCACCAGCCTGGAGCTCTGGTTTCTATATGTGGTCAGGGGCTCCCGCTCCATCCTGATACCCACTGAGAGCGTCATCTCCACTAAATGCAGCAGTGATAGTTCTTTTCACACACCAAACCATTAGCTCCTTGTGTGTGTTGTCTGGTGTCACCAGCGACTGGCCTAAATGCCAGCCTGCACATTCCTGCAGAAGGTCACTTCTCTTAACAGGTTCTTTCAAGATGCCTTTCTGTGAGGAAGAGCCTGCCCCAGGGACCCTGCACCACTGAATTCCCTAGCTGTGCTATTCCCCATGGAAATTCATACAACCCAGCTCTGGACAACGTGGCAAGGACTGCATTCTGTATTTAGCCCTACAAAAATCTCCGTATTCATCTAAAAATGAATTATATTTATCTTCCCATGAAACCGACAGCATAGCCCCCTCGTGCTGTTTTGGACATTGGTAAATGCCTCCTTAACTTTAACCTTGGGTTATAACCCATGGCTGGGGATATTGGTATGATTAGCCTTTCTCTGCTGAATAAATTTTAACTGATGTTTTACAAATAATACGTTGAGATGAGTAATCAGTTTTCAGTTTTATGGCTGTAATCAGTTTTATAGCATCTAAATAAGATAATTAAGGTGTTACTAAACATTAGTAAAAATGACTAAAACCTACATCCCTACATACTATATTCGGGGAACATAAGTAATATATTTTTAGATTTCAAATAGAAAAGAATAAAATTGGATTATTAGCTTTGGGAATTTTCAAGAAGAATTTTGGGGTCTGTCAAAATTATTCTTTTCCTGACTGCATTAAACAAAAATATTTCCTTAACCCAGAATAACGCTGTGTAAGATATTATCCAGGGATTCCTTTCTGTCATCTTCCCACCCTGTCACTCATCAGAAATACTAGGAACAGGGCACTAAACATTAGGCAAAAGGTGAATTTCCCGCACCTCAGTTCAGTTCAGGCTGCTAAAGAACTTAATATGCACAAGTGGTGGTCACTGAAGCTGGACTGGACAGGCTACTTCCATGAAGAGATAATCACTGAATGACAAAGGCTACAGGGACTCCATTCCAAGTGGGCTCTGGACAGGCTGGAATTGGCACAGAATCTGCATACAAATGCAATCACCACTCTTCACAATATAGGACTCCATCAGTCAGGAGGCGCCAGGTTCTGCCGACTGTCTTGGTTGTGCACTACCCTGCCCATCTTTCTTTTTTCAATACACACAGAATCAGTGAAGTGACAGCGTGCCTGACTTTATCTAGAACTCTTTCCACCCTCTGCTTTGTGGTCTTATTGGTGATGCAATATATTACCAAGGATGGTTTGAGAAAATGCATCCCATTGCTTTTGTGAGTTCTTCATTCAATCTCATAATATGAGCTATTTTCCTCATCTTTCCTGAAATCCTCCAGTCATTTGGAGAAAGACCTTGCATTCTTTTGGAGCTTCCTACTTGAGAAGCAGTCTAAGATTCTGCTTGACTGGGAAGTTCTCCAGCTGCTCTAAGGGGGAGTGTTCACAGGTCTTGAGGTTTCCCTTCTACCCTTGGGGATGCTCTGGCTGTTTTCCCCCTAATTCCTGCCAGTTGTTCCTAACTCTCTAGCCTGGAGGGCCCTAGAGAGCCCATCTAAATCCTCCCTAACATGGCCCCCCTCCACAATTGTCTTGTTTTCTTTGGTGTCTGCTTTGCTGGGTCAGGCACCCTGGCTTCCTTCACCTCTTCCTCACCTGTCTTTTACGTCCTTGCACCTGTGGCTCCCACCTTCAGTACAGAGGGCTCCCTCTCGCTGCAGCTCTGTCCTGTCTCTTATCTCAGGGTCTCAGGGTAAGGGGCATGCATGGAATTGTCTTTACCAGCTTCACACTCCTCCCAGTCTCCCAGTGCCTGGTGCAGAGCTTGTCTCTTAGGAGTTCCCTTGAAAAATACCTGTTCAGTCAATGCCCATCAGCTCCCTAAATGGAAGGGGCTCTGGCATTTCTATCAAAATGGTTGTTTAAAACTCCACCTGTCCTTGACCGTCATGGATTATATCGAAGGGTGAAAGCATGGCATACACGGCAAGGCATTTCACAAGCTCCCCCTCTCTGTGGTGGCAGACAAGTCGCATGGAGCCCTGTAGCATCCCCATCCAGTCAGATTCTGAGCCCACTCATTGATCCACTGCAGAAAGATTAGTGTCACCTGAGGCCACTTCGTGTGGTGGCTGTGATGGTCCAGAAATGAAGCAGGCACAGTGTGCTCCAGGAGGCTGTGGCCACTCAGGGCTTGGAACTAATGGTAAGAATTCTACCACTTTACAAGAAGATTCTAAATTCTGGGAAAGGTGCTATTTAATTAATTTGAGTCAGAATTCCTGTTATCTTTTAAATTTTGTTTGCATCTCCAAAAGCCTTTGGATTGCAGTTGGCACATGCCATTTTCATGAAAATGTACAAATTGGAATGCAGGCCATTTTGTTGCAGTATTATTTTACAAATTAACCATTTCAGTAAAGGAGAGAATGGCTGGTTTGCCGGATGTGTTCCTTTCCGAAACCACATCTGAACAAAAGGTGACTCATCGGTGGTGTGACTCATCAGATTAGTCTGACAAAAGAATTACCAAAATAGGGCTGGATAGAAAAAAATCTCAACTGCTTATGAGCAAAGATTATATTAGTAATTTATCCATAAAACATTTTCTGAAATAATTACTGTACATTTTGACAAGAAATATGGAAGATAAGCCTGAAAAGTTTTAGTCAAGAAAACTGAAAGTCAAATCTCTTTTAATCTTCTTTCATGCTGAGATGGTTTTAATTAGAGTATCACAATTGGTCTAGATCACAACTCAAGCGATGTCTGTCATCTTAGGAAAAAATGTAAGTGTCAACCATCTCAAAATCCTTCAAAAATATCACTTTTGGCACTTGGGGTTTCACTGGTCTACAAGGCCCATCGATCCTCTGCCGAAGAAGTGTCGCTCAGCTCTGACTAAACAGATTTGCCGGTAAAGGAGAGGGTGTTTTCAGTTGAGAAATGCCTTGTGACTCTCCACACGTTTACCCTTCTGTGCACTCTCTTGAAGCCCATAGTTCCATCCCTTGCATAATTGTAAAAAGCAGTTCCTGGGATTTTAGATCTGGAAGGGACCTTGATGATCCCTTAGTGCAACCCCAGAGGACCTGGAGACTGGACAGATGCCCGCCCAAGAGAGAGGGCAGAAGCTCAGCCCCAGCCTTGTAGGCATGCGGCAGGCTCTCGCGGGCTCATTTTCTAACCTGTCGCTTGTACTGGTGGTTTCCTCCCTCTGAAATTGCATCAAGACCTTTTGTCCTTTGGATGCTTTTTTCTAGTCCTCTATATTTCCATGACAGAATTATTTTTCATAGAGAAATATGTCTCACCTCCCATGGCCAAGGCACACATTTATTACAGGGCCGTGTTGCTAAAGCCACAGGCAGCCAGGCCTTGAACACAGGACTCTTCATCTCCCTGGGCCAGGCATTACTGGAAACACGGTGGATAGCTATGCTGCTAGGAGAGGGTCACTGGGTTTCGAGTGAAAAGCAGTGTTTGAATGCAAGACAGGCAGGGTCAAATTCATTGCCCTCCAGGGCATTCGGCCTTCCAGAAAGCAGGGTATGACAAATTGCAACGTGTGGACACTGGCAGCTATGATGGCCCCACGTGTTCTCAAGCCTCTGGGACAACCACAGTCATGTGGCATTCTAAGATTTCTTTATTTTGAAATTCCTTTAAGCTACCCAATCCCAGGGTGTTCCAGGCATCCCATGGTGTGTATGGAGAAGGGGTTGCGTAATGGTGGTGTAGGGACTCACAGGAAAGTTCCTGAACTCCTAGATTCAGGCCCTTGCACCTAGGAGCCAGGCTTTGATCAGACCGCAAGGACTCTGACCTGAGCTGCACTCTCCCCTGCTGCTGGGACTATCTCTCTACAGATTCGTATGCAGGAATTCAAGGAGGACTTGCCTGCAAGTTTTCATGGCGAGGACATAGATGGACTTAGATTCGTAAAGCCTTTAAAATTTGGAGACACCCTCTGGCTCCCTTTGAGTCTAGACTTCTGAGGTGTACATAGGCCACCCATGTACACTGCTACAGGGTCATCTAAATAAGTGATTTCGCCGGGCTAAGGACTCACTGGGTTCTGAACACTTTTCTACCAAAGAAACTTCTATTCTTAAAGAAAGTTTTAACATTTGGGGGTTGACTCACAGAGCTGACTGCAAGCTGAGAAGTCATCCAGCTCAAGCCGCATCGCTCATCCTCCCCTTTCTCTTCTCTCAGTGGGACCCCGAGGGAAGTTACCTGTCCCTGTGTATCAGCAGCTCTCAGCCACCAGGGCAGGATCAGACAGACCTGAGACTTCCCAGAGCCAGTTCAAGTATCTGTTCCTCCTAGTAATCCAGTCTTTGGTAGTCAGATAGGATTACAGAAATCCTCTTACCTGACAGATGAACGACAGATTAACCACATGGCCAGGTCCTTCCATGATATAAGTGGTACACTCATGACGCTGGGGCCCTTAACTAACTGACTTCTCTGTCGTTGGCCTGTGACCCTCTGTTCTTACTTCTCAAGCTTCATGCTTACCAAGAGGATGCTAGATTTGTTCCTGGACCTGTTTATACAAATAGTACTCACGATTGAAACGATGGAGTTATTGAATGGTATGCAAACCAATGAGGCATGAGAGGACAGTCATTGCTATGAGTTCAATGCTTTGGAAAGAGTGGGGTGCCACAGAATCTTGAGTGAAAAAGGTAGGGACAGGCCAAGTGTGGATCCAGAGGATTCTGACCTCAGCTTCTGCCACAGGACTTTGCTCCACTCTAAAGACAGGAAAATTAGTAGGGCTCATGGACGGTAACTCGGAATCATAGTGGGCGCGCCCACATTCAAAGAAAACATCTGGGCCTCACCTCAGAAGGCTGCCATAACTTGAAATCATATAAATGTAAGATTTCAATTCATGTGATTCAAATTAAAAATAACATGTTTGAGTTAGGTACCTGTCACTTTTTATGATTTCCCCATATATTTTTTCAATTAATGGACCGGAAGTGAGCTTTCACTCCTTTTATCATCTCTTCCTGCAACCTCACAAAGCTCTTATCCAGCATAATAACCACCATAAGAGTAATTATTAAACTTTAATTATTTCTGTTATAACATGATAGGGAATTTAGGAAACAGCATTTGATGAGCTCTGTATGTTCAACTTGGTGGTCATAGTGCAATCTTTATTTGAAAAGTTCATTTCTTGAGTTTCGCACTAGTTTATTTCATTGACAGGACTCAATGAAATAAAGGCTTTGGGAGGCACTGGGAGTCCAGCCGAAATGCTACTCTGCAGACGGCCCTGGAACCTCCTTGCTAAGCCTTCCAGGGTAACTTCTGTTTGCAGCGAAAGTTTGGCTGTTGTAGCGACGTTTTGCCATTGTGACCACTTTCTCAAAGGGAGTGATTTTAAAAATCAGGAAAAAAGAGATCTAAAACCCCACTTTTCCTCAAATACACCTCGTCCAGGATGCATCTCCCATTTATACAGGGGTGACAGTCAGGTCTGCGGGCTACAGAGGGCCACATCTCTATTCAGTTTCTGAAGATGCCACCAAAATCACCCGTCTGTAAAATCACTGCATCTGCAGTCAAAGTTCTCTATGAGTTGCCCTGCATTTTCCCTGTTCGTATGAGATAACCAGAGTGATCCGTATCTCACCCTCTACCTAGTGAGTCCTCCTAAATCTTGGCAAATTCCTGTGGTGCTTGGTCACTCAGTTCTTTTAGCACGTGGACCAGTGGCTGATGTGTTGGGATTCCTTTAGAGTAATTATTGAGCCAATTCAAAACAGTGACCACTCAAGTAATTCCTGAAAAGACAGATTTCTGTCCTTCACAGACTTGTTCAGTCACTTTTAATGTCACTTTTTATAGGAGTTCTGGATTTACAGATAAATTCATTTAAATTATTTCAGTGATGTTAGACAGTGTTCTAATACTTTTTTTTTTTTTTTTTGATCACCCACAGAATGTTATGTAGGTTTAGGCTGAACAGCTCATTCTCTGAACCTACCCTGGATGTCCTGACTCAGTGTTGCTTAGTTGTGTTAAAGACTGTATGAGCTTTAGCTTCCAAAGTAACAGAAGCTGAACTCTGAGGATATGCTGGGCTATCTACATTCCACACTTCCTAATGTACTGGAAGGGTACATTAGTGAAGGGTAGTTTTATGTCAGCCTTCTAATACTTCACTGTTGATTCAAAATTGCCCTTTTCAGTGTGAATGGAGTGAAAAGTTTCCCATGAAGCAAACTTCTCCGATCTGTTGCTATCACTGAGTTTCTAATTTGGAGGAATTGTTGAAAAAAGACCTACATAGATGCCTCATTTTAACCTCCTCATTGGCTATTGCCAAGAACAGTCAGCAGCTTGGTGCACCATGCTAGGCTGCTGCAGGGGCCCCTCTTCCCTGCCTGCTGCCAGGAGGCCTGACCAGTCTGTGTGTGCCTCTTAGGAGACTTTAAGGCTGGGGTGATTTCAGTAAGGTAGGCTTTTTCAACCTCAGCACTGTTGACACGTGGGACTAGATAGCTCTTGTGGGGGCTGCCCTGTGCAGGCAGCAAAGGATGTCAGCAGCATTCCTGGCCTCTCCCTGCTAGATACCAGTGGCAGCTACTCAGTTGTGGCAACTGAAAACGTCTTTCTCCAGACTTTGCAAATGGGCCATTGGTTGAGAACCTCTGCGGTAAGGAATGTGCTCATGTGGCCTTCGGTACATCTCCACCTTGTGGTTTCTTCTACCTGCTCCCAGATAAAGTCTCCAGGTGACCCAGGGTTCCTTTTAAGGAATCTGGGCCCTGTCTGGGATGCTCTGTCTGGATCGGAGGTGTGGATGGTCAGATCTAGGATCTCCCTTGGGAGAGAACCCTGATGGGTCCAAGATATTGTAGCCTAAAGCCTTTTTGCTCTCCCCATGTCTGTATTCTTAATGCAGAGGACAGCAACCGAATAACTTTTTAGAGGGTGTTGTGGTTTGGTCATTGTTTTTTGATAATTAGGCTGGCCGATCACTAAAATTAGTCTAAACTTCAAAAAATGAACTTACTCATAACATTTCTCACTGCTTTTATATTTTGTTTGTGAAAAATTACATTTCCAAAAAGAAAAAAAAAAAAAAAGATCACAATCCTTCTTAAGGTTTTGACTATATCTTAAAATCCAAAATTACTAACGATGAAAGCCTAACAAAGCTGCTTCCTGTTGGCAGTTTCTGCTGATGTCAGTTATATGAAGAAACTTCAAATTTAAAAAACACAAGGAGCAACTTTAGGAGGTCTGGAGAGGGGATTCTGCCCCGAGTCAGGCCACTGGCACAATCCTTGAGAGTTCCCAGGAAATAAAATTGCACATTTGGTGTGAGCAGCCCAGGTCTTTCCATGGTATTCCTAGCACATATGGTGTGGTTTCCAGCCTTTGATCTATACCCTCTGAAGGGCCTATATTTTACAGCCTTTCCAGAATACACAGCTCAGGGCTCATAGCTATTGATTCCAAGGGAGCAAGCCATCAAACTTATACCAATTCTTGAAACCACTAAGATACATTTGCAAGATAAATGGGTTCAAGTGCTCCCATATCCCATGATTCTATACTTGGGGTGAAGCAGAGGTAGCTTAGAATTACAATCAAGTAAGGTCCTTCACTTCTTGTCTGATAGAATCATCCCAGCATGGCCCCAGATTGTTCTTGCATTTGTGGGTAAACATCATTTGTCACTCATAATAAGAAAGTGGGAAGAGGAGAATGTTAACATACCTATAGATAATACATGCACTGTTCCTGCATGTGTCACAATTAGCTGTGTCTTGCCCCGTCCGATATGAAAGCCTACAAGATAAGAACAGGAGAGCATTACAAGTGGTGGCTGGGGGTCACTGGCTTTATAGACCAGATGCCTCAAATCAGATGCCTTCCCAATGCCAAGCTCATCATGGTCACGGAAATTGATGAATGCGTGTTTCCCAGTTTGCTCCTGTCTCTGCTTTCATTGTACAAAACCAGTGCAACACCTACAGCTAAGATGATATTTAAATTAGAAGTGAACATCAGCTCCTGGATTAAGTAAATAATATGATTTTGTTATAAGCACAGGGAATTTGGGATGTTTCAGTGCAGCTTTATGGTGTTTTAAAAAAACTTTGAGGAAAAAACAACCACAGACACATATGCTGACTTCATGGCTTGTGTTTGCTCTACCTCCGCCTGTCCTGCTAGAGCAGGGGCTGGCAAGGCTGGCAAAGCGTGGCCTGAAGGTCAGAACCTGCCACTGCCTGTTTTTGTCCAGCAAACTAAGAATGGATTTTATGTTTTGAAGCGCTTGGAAAAAAAAATTGAGAACATAAAATATTTGTGACACATGAAAATTATCTGAAATTCAAATTTCAGCATCCATTAATAAAGCTTTTACTTCTGATGATAAAAATGGTGAAACTTTTAAATGAAGATACCTATTTCTAGTATCCTCGATTTTGCCTCTTGGTCTGCAAATCCCAGAACATTTGCTCTCTGGTTCTTTAGAGAAAAAAAATTGCCACGCCTTACGTTGGACCATCTGACTGCCATTGTCATAACTTCTGAGTTACTTTCCCTGGCTTTATTCTCTGGCGAGTTCCGTCAGCCTCTCGAGGCCAGGCAGATTTTGGCCTTGGTTGGGGAGGTTGCTAATTCTCCGCCAGTTAAAAAAAATAATCTTGGAGTTTTTCTGTAGTATATTGTTGAATGGAGGCTGTATAAACTTAAAGGTTTGATGATGAGAATTTTCTGGACCAGTCTGGAGTTGCTTTGACCGTCTCTTGGTCCAGTCAGCCAGGAACAGGAGGGGGGTGTTTTATGCTTTCACAGTTCCTCCTGTTTCAGCCGGCCTTTCCTCTGACATTTTTAACATGCAGATGTGTATTTTCTGAATATTGTTTTGTGTTCAGGCACAGACATGAGAACCAGAACGTTAAATTTGTGGCGGGAGAAAAGCTTCCATCTGAATTGGCGTTTAAACACTTTGGCGGCAAATCTGCATGTATAGGAGTGACTCACCAGAGTCACAGTATGCACAGAAGGTCTTCTGTCAACATCGCTAGTCAGTATTTTTTATCCCCTTCGCTATGTAAACGTCTCTGCATCGTGGGTTTTAAATTGAAAATAGGTTTTGTTTTCCTCATTATGTTTTGTGATACATAAACATTTGACAGAAGGATTGTCTGTGATATACCGTGATTGTCTCAGTGGGCTTGCGAAACCCGGACATGACCTCTCAGTTCTGTGCAGTTTGTTGATCAGCTGACCACATTCTGCTCCAAAGTGCTGCCACGCACTGCCTGTGATTCGTTATATTTGAACCTGAGTTGGAATTGCACTATGGCTGCCTCTGTCTTCTTTCCATTATCACCTCCCACATTGGGCACCTTCATATCCCCACATCTGGCCTTTCCATTCTCCTGTTGGCTTTGTCAGGAGAGAGGGGGATGAATAGCCTGTGCCTTATTCCCACCCCTTTTTTCTCATCAGACATGGTGATTTTTCAGTCCTTACCCCTTTCTTCCTGATGACAAACCCCAAGAATGCGTTTTTCCTGCAGCTTCCCACCTGGCTCCAGATTTGTCCACCCCATGCAAAGGCTCTTCCACATCATGACATCACCCTTCTCCGTTCTCTCTTGCCCTGTATAGACTTACAGCCTTTGTCCATCAGCTGATTCTATTGGAGCTTGGCTCTAAGCTCAGCGCTGGCCAAGGTCATTTTGCACAGTGAAATAAGTGCCATCCTTGAGCTCAGGTGCTAACAGTGGCATGGTCCATGCTGAATGTGTTGTTAAACCATCGGCTTGGGTTGTAGATGAGGTACTGCTCCACTCTGTGTTGTGCTAGTGTGTATAAGCCAGCAGTCAGGAGAAAAAGTACCTAATACTTGTTTTATGTCCTAGTCACGTCCAAATTGTACCTTCTTATAGTGGGCAAAACCAGGGGTATTTCTTAACAGTTTTCTAAAAGCATTCTTTTTGTGCTCACAGGAAAGTGTGAATTCCAAGCTCATGGAAGCTTCCTGCCCTAAACCTGAGGGCAAATATCTATCAAGTCTCATCAACATCAATACTCCTTCCTTGCCTAGTGTCCAAGTTTCTCAGCGCCTCACTTTCATTAGAGTCCTGAGCCTTCTAACTATGCTAGCCTCACTTTACAGAGATAATACGGTCACTCTTCAGGTCCAGGATCTCATTATTCTTAGACCCCAGGCTTTTGATGCTCCCCATCACCTTGCTTGTACTCTGGGGCCTGTGTTCTGCACAACACCTAATTGGCAGCTTGGGATAGACAGTGAACCTGGCAATGACAGGACAAAGGCTTCAGGCACCTGAAATGTACAAGAGGAATCTTCTAGGACCTTGGAGTTCTTCAGTAAGAAATTGCATTTCTAACGCCCTTCCTGAAAATATTTTACTCCAATCACTTTGTAGAAAGCACATATTTCCCTGTTACAGTCAGTAAGCAAATAGTTATTAAGCATCTACTAAATGTCAAACATTTTTCAGGCTCTACAGGACACATCTGTGAATAAGATAGAGACCTTGTCCTCATGAAGCTCACAGTGAAGAGGGAGCAGCAGAAGGGCAACATAAATGCATAAATGAGTGAACGGTTAGATAATTTTTGATACAGCTGAGTGTCAAGGAAGTGTTGTGAAACAGCAGTTTGGCTTAGAAGTAACTCTAAGGAGGTGACATTTTTAGTGAGACCTTGATGGTAATAAAACAGCAGTCAGTCATCTGTTGATCCAGGGTTGGGCGTTGCAAGCACAAAGACCATCATGTGTTAACATTCTGCAGTGGGAATGTTGCTCCTCTGTGTGCAAGTCAGAAAAAGAGGCCAGTGCTCCTGGAATAGAGAGGGGGAGAGATGAAGAAGTGTGTAAAATGAAAATCCCTTTGGGCATTATTTTAAATTGAAGTGGGAGGCACTGTAGAGTTTTTCCTACAGGTGGTTGAATGACATGGAAACACTTCTTGACTTTTACTCTTAATCCTCTCCTTCTATAACATCACATTCACTCAAATTTCCTTTCTCTTGCTTCTTTTATTTACAACCCAACCCAGTTCACCAATCCAGAGAAAATGGCATGGTTTGGCTGATGTCTGTTGGTTAAGAAGCAAAGGAGTCATGTTTTCTTTGTAATGAGACATATCTGTGGTCATTCTTTTTTCAGCTAGCTGAAAACATAATGGGTAGTCTGTCGATTTTTAAATATATGTATGTTTCTCCCATGTGTTAGAATTATTTTCAGGATTTCATTACCATGAAGGTGAGGTTTTGTTTAGGATTTTCCTTCTGTTTAAAGGAATCAACTGTTTGGAGTCCATGAATGTCAGCAGGAGATTAATTTGTGAATGAAATTTAAAGTGTTGACCTTGTCATGTGGTTAATTCACAGGCAGCTGCCAACAGCTGATGTCAATCAGGGTATGCCTGCTAAAATATTATTAAGCACGAGAGTGTTCTCAATAGAGGGCTTAAAACTATGTAATCCATTGTGCTTATTGCTTTGATAATCCATCTAATTGTCCTTGAAGCTTCCAAGCTGTAGGGTTTGGCTTCACTGATAATTTTATGGTCACATTAATAATTGGGTTGCAGCATCTGAATGAATATGTTCTCCAAATAGAGATGAAACCGATAAGTTATTTCTACAGGACAGAGAACACAAAGTGCTGTTATGGAATTTCCCTATTTTTTTCCTTCTCATCTTGGAAACACGTCATAAAACCAATACTTTGAATGATTCGCTTTCTATATTGTCATTACCATAAAGAAGAACAATCTAAAAACTTCAAACTGCTAGAGCAGATACTTCTCCAGTAGACAGTAGGGCTGGAGATCTTTTGTGAATTAGAAGTTTAGAGAAGAGAAAGCTTAGGTTATTGATGTAAAATCTGCAGAGGAAGAACATTTGGATCATAAATTTGGATCATTAATTTGCAGATTAATTGCTACCTTTGTAAAGCACTCTTCCCCTTTGCTTTGAGGAGCCTGTACTATGCATAAGCTTGTAACTCCATGCCTGATACAATACCTGGTACCTTTTGGGTGTTCAGTTAATGTTAATGTAGTCAAGTCGTAGAGTCCATCTTTGTATTTTCATATTGAAATTCAGAATACCACATTTATCTATTTAAAGAATTCCAACTGAATGTGGGGAAAAAGAACCCTGAGAAGTATAAATTGAAAAAAGTTCTGGTCTTCATTTTTCTCTGAATATGAAGTCCTTTGGGTGCTAATGATAAGCATGTTCACTGTAAATAGGGATTTTGTGGCATTCACTATTTATTGTCCCATCGTAGTTAGTTTCAAATATTCTCTTAATGCATAATAGCTTGAAAAACATCTCATTCAGCACCAAGGACAGTGCTACAAGTCCAAGGTGCTCTCTTTCTTTGGCACTTTTGTTTTCTGTTCTGTTGACCCTCTAGCCTGCCATCCTTCTAGAAATCGGTTTATCTTAGTACCACTTTAGGGACCCTGGACCTCGCCTTGCTTGATGCCTTCTGAACTCTCTTTGATTATGGTGGGCTTGCCTGTTAGAGGAGCTTGGACTTGAATTACTAACAGGGAAGCAAAGAACATGGATTCTGCAACAGCGCACGAAAGAGAAGATGATGCTCTGTTAAAACCAGACGGGAACTGGACAAGCCAGTTTTACAAGGTAATTTTGGTGGAGTCCAGTGTTTTCACTTCTATTTTGTAGTGAATCAGATTTCTTCACAAGACGTTGCTCACTTTAAATAAAGTAAAATAAGCTTGGCTTACAAAACAGTGTGGAGCTCTAGTCAGGGCTCCCTCTCTGTAGTGGCCTGGACCTCTCAAGTTTAGCTCAGCATGCAGTTTCCCAGTTTCTTTAGCTACCTTATACCTTTACAGTAATTGACTTTAATTCTTCACTTGTCATTATCAGCAAATCCTGAATGTACATATATATGTGTGTATTTTATATACATATACATATATATATAATACACACACACACAAAACATGCCTATATTTTTGTATACTTAAAAGTATATAACATGCCTATATTATTGTGTGTGTATTTATACATACACACAGAAATATTTTTGTATATTTATTTTTAAAAGTGACAATTTGGGTTATTCAAGTCTTCAGTTATTCCTTTTTGGACCCTTTACAAAAGAGGGAATATACACACTTTTGTATATTTATTTTAGGGACTCTACACACCTTTGTATATTTATTTTAGGGATTATACACACATTTGTATATTTATTTTAAAAACCGGTGACACTTTGGGGTATGTATGTTTTCATACATACAGACCAAAGATCCCCTCAGCAAAAGAGGGGATCACGTGTGGACATCTGAAAACAAAGAACGGCAGGCCCATGGCAGAGCTGGTGCTGCTGTTTTTCTGACACAGCCACAGGAATGATAAAGGAGGAGTGGTGGCTGCCAGCTTTGGCCTGAGAGCCACACCATGGCCACATCCGGGGCAGCAGGGACCCTGAGGAGCAGGGCACGGGAGGGATGGACAGCACCTGCTCTTCCATGCCAGCACCACTGGGAGATCTAAGTCAGCAGGGCCCTGTGTGTTAGGAAAGGGTGCTGAGAAATGTCAGAGAAAGGTCACTGCAAGCTTTCTTCCCAGCCACATATCCAAGCTTCTCAGTGTCTCCGAGACCTTGGAGATGGGGCCCGAGAGCCAGGACTAACAATTCTGAGGCAGTCATAACAAAGCATTAATTGTTTTGTTCAAAGGTCAGGAAAGGAAAAAAAGAAAGTGTCTCTCCCTGTGCCGTCATCAGAAGCAAAGCCCGAGAAAGTGACAAGAAGAATGGCTAGCAAGTAGAAACTAATATTACAGTACTTAATAGTAATTACAGTACTATGTTAGGTTATTGGATTGATTTAAATGTGCTGTTTTTTACTGCCATAGTCCCACAGCACTATTTCCTTCATGAGATCTTAAATTCTCCCTGGAAAGTTCTGTTCTCACATTCCTGGGTGACTAGATGGGGCATTTGCGTGTGCCCATTCTGGTTGCAGAGTTCAGAAAAGCATTTTCTGCTCAACGTTCCAAGAGCATGGGTATGCAGCGTGCTGTGAGCCCCTCCCTGGAAGAACTGTTCCATACAGGGTGCAAGGGAGGGCAAGTGACTCAGTTGCTGATTTGCTGCTCTTTTAAATGGCTTGTTAATTTTCAGCAAGTTCAGAGCTTCTAGCACATCAGGGAACACCGTGTTGGATAATGCTACAATCAAGGCATGACCTTCTAGTGTGATCTTCAAAGCGTTCGTTATGTAGATACTGCAGTTGTCATACTGAATTAACTCCAAAGCTGTATCCTAGGTTTCTCCGTACGGACCTTAGCTAGAGACGGTGGTTGTGTCAGGAATAAAAAAGGCACCGTCTCTGCTCTCAATACATTTTTTTTTTTTTTGCCATTTATTTATTCTCAAGTTTGATCTCATTCTTTCAGTTTTCTTACTGCGTGCAACAACCTTTTTTTTTTCTTCTGCATTCTTACCCAGCTTTGTGCACTAGCTGTCTTTTCTTGATAACTTAGCTATCATTTATGTCAGCGTCTTAAAGGGCTTTTTCACTTACTAGTCTCAAAGTGACATTAATTAGAGGTATAAAATGATACCACTACTATTGCTGGGAAAAATTAAGTTTCAAAGTAGTCAAAGCCACCGTTGCCAGTGATTCCCTATCCTATGTTTTAGAGCCCCTCTGAGCAGTAGATTTGGCTTGTTTCTGGATCTAGGTTCTCACCAGGAGTTTGCCAGATTATGCCCTGGACATGTACTTATTTCAGATATCAGCTGTTTATAGCTCAAGTGAATTTAGACCTCACCCTATACTCATGGAAACTCAACTAGCTGTTAAATGCTAGAATTTGGGGGAACAGCCAATTTATGGTTGCTAAAAGAATGTCAAGTTGATTTTCCTGACCAGTTCCCAAGATCACCCCTTCATCAGTCAAAGGCGGTACTGGCTTTCATTAGTGATGCTTTGTCTGTTCCCTTTTTCCCAGTAGCTTATAGGAGCTGTCTGTCAGCCAGTACCTGACTTGCTAAAGTTAGGCTGAGCAGTTTTGAGATTCTTGGGGGCATCGGATCTCCAAGAAGACAAAGTAAGTTGTTAGTGGTAAAAACTAAAATTGCACTTTGAAGAGCACAAATTCACAGTGACCCTCCATATTGGCCAGGCTGTCTGGAGTACTGCCCCTGTTCTCCCCAGCCTTTGGGAGGGAAGGGCGAATGAGGGGTGAATGTTGATGCCTATCCAGCCACCTGGCTGCCACCATTTGAGTTCTCTGGGGGAACAGTTCTGTCAGCTGCTCTTCAGGAACCCTTTTGGCTGGCTCTGCTCGATTTCCTCTGCCAGAACACCTGTCTTGCAATGTTGTTGTGGCAGGCTTATCTTTCTTTGTTCGCCCAACAAATGAAGATCTGCCGTACCAGTCACAGAGGAGATGGCAATAAAGGTTTCTGGATACTTGGAATGATGAATGAAGGAGTAAATGAAAAATGTAATTGAGAAGTTGTCTTTGTCTGTGATCTATGGGGTTGGATTGATCCCTGTTCCAGAGAAACCTAGCAGCTTTTTCCTGACAGCTAAATAACACTCAAGAAAACCCTCCCATGTTTTCTGCTCAGGACCTTGATGATGGGACAGCAGTGTCTGTGGTATAGTTACTTTAATATAACCACCACTCCTGGGTTTTGAGAACGTTAATGCGATTTGATATTGTATGATTGGTTTCTCTCTTCTCCAGCTCTTTTGCTTGTAGACGGATGTCAGGTGGTAAAGCTGATCCCATTAACTCTCAATATTATCCATTTCTCTAGAATGTCTTTCTAGGGAAGGGCAAATACTTCTTTTTCAGACACCCATGTATGAAAATATTCTCCCGAATATGAAATGCGTGTTCCATAGTGTTTCTTGTGTAAAGTAGAGTTGTGCCCCAGTTGACTAAGGGAGGTCTACTTTTGTACTCCCATGTGAGAACTTGGAAGTAATATATCTCTAAGAACATGAAGGTTAGATGTTACAGCATGCTAATGCTGAATCTCCATATAGATTAAAGGATTTTGAGGGCTATCCTGGCAACCTCAACATAAATTACTTAGAAATGATGTTTGGAGCATAGCTCATTCAGAAGTTGAAGTGGGTCTGTCTTCATCCCATTTCTCTTTACCTTACTTTTTTCTGTGGTAGGGCAAAGTTATCAGAAGCACACACGTCCCATTCCCCTAAAGCCAGGAATCAAGATGTTAAACCCTTGGAGGATATGCTGTACCTGTAAACTCCATGAGGTCTCATTTAACATGTCAGGATAATTTCCAACAAGCCTAGTTATTTCTACTTAGTGTTCTAATCATAGACCTTAACGGACTTTGCTACAAATGAGCCGACATAATGAACTGGCCTCCCCAGGCCCGCCAGTGACAGCTCATCAGCTGCTTGCTGTGCATCAGCTCTGCGTATGGCCTGTGCTGGGAACCAGTTGCTTGGAAGAATAAAACACAGTCTTGCCCCCAGACACTTAAAATCCAGAAGATATTTGTTTCCAAAATGAAGGAACTGTCGATGGCTTCAGGAAGCAGAATCTATATCACTCTGAACAGTGGCATCCTTCCGTGGGACTGTTCTGACCGTCATGCAAACCCACATCCTTGGTCCTGGCAGGCTTCTCTCTTCCCTCCCAGGCAGTGCAGCACATCCTCTGCACACTCCCAGCACCTTGTTTGTGGCTGTCTAGCAGATTGGCCCCCGCGGATTCTGACGATCGGATGTGTTTTCTCTGTCCTGTGGGACTGGGCGTTTTGCTGCCTGGGAACGTGTCTTTGTTCCTCTTCACAATCCTGATAGCTTGGTGACTTCTGCAGACTGGGGCTTGAGGTACATCAGCAATGCCTGGTCCTTTCATGCCCAGTGAAAGTTTCCTTCTCTCCCCTACCTGCTTCCCTGCTTGAGGCTTCTCCTCCACCCTTCCTGCCATGGAGCACACCATGAACTGTGGCTATTTCGCTTTCTCTGTCTCCCTCCATGAGAAGGTCAGCATCTTGTGGGCAGAGGTTTTGTCTGTTCCCTGGCGAACTTTCAGCGCCCCCCTCGGGGCCAGAAGTATGGTAGATGACCAAGAAATCTTTTTTGAATAATGCTTGAGTGAATGAATGAAGAATCTGTGTGAGTGTTCTTTCTGGTGAATTGATAACATATTCTTTTTCTTCTGAAAAGGCAAACAGGACTCTCACAATTTTGTGATGCATCTGTCTAAATAGTATTCATATTATCCCATTTTACATTTCCTCAAACAAGTAGAAAAAAGTCAGTCATCTTCTGCTTCCAACACCCAGTTTTGAAGAAGAAAAGCTTGGTCTTGCACCTGACCTAGGCCCACTTCTGTGTCTGGATAAAGGTCATTTCATTTTCTTTTTGCCCTGAAGCAATCCTGGTGGATGTGTTCCAGGAAGAAACACTCTTAATGAACTCAGTGGCTTTCTTTTGACCGTGTGGACAAATTAACTTTTATTGGCTTTGCAGCTCCCCAGATGTGGTGACACTGTAATTCTGGGGAGGCTCTGGCTGTTAGGGAGGCTTTTCATGCTTGTAAGAATTAAAGGGTAATGATACTGGTGGGTAGTGGCAAAGCATCACAGTTAGCAGGGAGATTCCAACCTGCATGGCATTGCATCCTAGAGGAAGCAGGGGCCAGTGGCCCCTCTCCTCTCTTTCTCCCTCGGCCCTTTGGCTCCCCTGTCATTTGCCTCCTTGATTTTTGTTTTTGGAGACAAAATCCTGCTCTGTCACCCAGGCTGGAGTGCAGTGGTGCCATCTGGGCGCCATCTGGGTTGCAAACTCAACCTCCCAGGTTCAACTGATTCTCCTCCCTCAGCCTCCCCAGTAGCTGGGATTGCAGGCGCACACCATCACGCCTCCACTAATTTTTGTATTTTTAATAGACATGGGGTTTCACCCTGTTGGCCAGGCTGGTCTTGAACTGCTGACCTTAAGTGATCGACCTCCTTGGCCTCCGGAGTGTTGGAGATGACAGGCATGGGCCACCGCGCCTGGCCTTGCCTCCTTGTTTCCTTCGCTCCTCTCTGTGGCCCTGTCTTAGCACCTTACATGCTTCCTTCTCACAGAGACATCATGCATGATGAAGAAAATGGAATGCGTTATTCTTTACAGACATTATTACTGTCAGAAATACATGCAGATTTGGACAGGGACAAATACAGAGATGAACACTATTATTAAGGCAGGACTTTTTTTTTTAGTTTTAGTGCCTTTTAATCATATTTTTAGAATATAAAATCATAACATAAAAACCAGGAAAGCTAGTAATTATTATTTTGTGTGTGGACTGCCTGGCTATATTATACACAGGGCAAAGCTTACATTTTCTTTCACTCATTCATTCATTCATTCATTCATTCATTCATGTGGTCAGGGAGATACTAAGTTGCACAATGAGACAATGATACAAACAAGTCACTTGGCCCAAAAGCCACCAGGAGCAGCTATTAATAATGAAAACAACTTTTTCCAGCTGAGGCCGAGTTGATTAACTTGTTTTCCTGGAGGAGAGATAAAGCTTACGCTATAATTTATTGAAAATTAATGAAAATGAATTTTGGTGGCACTGGCTACCAAACTGGAATGAAAATAAGAATGTGAGTATACCATATTAAACCAAATTTTCCTTCTGAACTCCCATATTTCTCCATCTCTTGTACCGTCAACAAGGTTCGAATCTGAAAGTATTCATGTTGTCTGTTTGCCAGTGGTTCTGATGGTAAATATCCACAGAGCCTTTTATCTTTAATTTCTTTTGATGTGTGTTTTTAGATCAACTTAGTTAACAATTTTTAATGAGAACTTATATGTCTTGGAGCTTTATTGCTTTGTTTCAAAAGCCTGACCTTGCATTTGCTTTTTAAACAAGTGTTTCAGAGCTCCTGTTGCCGAAGACTAAAATCTTTAAATTTTGCTGTGATCATTTATAAAATTCTTGATGTCCAGTTATGAGACTTTTCTTGGGGGATAGCCTAGTGCTGTAACTAATGAGATACTGATAGAGAAAACTTTATTACCTTTTTGGTTAAAAGATACCGTTTTTAGATGATTTTTCCCCCAGGATCTCAATTTTCGTGAATGTTCTTTCCTCCAGTCTGTCTTTAAGGTTTATTTGTATATTACACTGAAAGCAATGCAATATAAAATGTTTGTTGTTCACATTGATGTGGATATCAGTACGAGGCAGTAAGAGCCAGACAGGCACATGGCGGTCCTCTGAAGGGCCTCTCATATTACAATTGCCCTGATGAACTGGGTTCCCAGGCAGGTTCCTCAAGGAGAGACGTTGCATCCTGGCACCCAGGTCCCTGGACTTAAAGATCAATATGGCCTTGATTTGTCTGAAATGATCTCACAGAGGGGATTCCTATTAATGATTACAGATCCTTCCCAATACACTTTGTTCATGGGACCCTCTCAGTGGTGGGGGGCGGGGATCTCTGCTGTCCTCTAGCACCCGAAACATGCTTTCTCCAGAAGATTAATTAACATGAACCCTACCAGGCCTGGGGGATAGGAGCTTCCGTAGCCTTTTCAAGTAAAAGGGAAAATCCAGACTTGCATTTGCAAAAATAAAAAATAATACCTGTATTTTCATTATATGGGACATGTTAGGTTCCTCATTTTCAGGAGAGAGAGAAGATGAGTGGGCCAGTCTGACAGCCCAGATGTGAATTCTGGCATTAATGTTTCTCACCAGCTTTTTGACCTTGGAGAAGATACTGCACATATCCAAGCTCTAGTTTCCTCAGGGAGGGCATTCCCACTTTGAATTGTTATTTTAAGGATTAAAGAAGATAACACTGAGTGGCTGTCACATTGTAGGGGCTCAAAATAGGTAAGCTTTGTAGGTACTCTGTATGGGGATTCTCATTTTACTTGAATGCTCCCTCAGCTCCAGTGGGAAGTAGAGCTCAAACCATTTCTGCAAAGCTTAGCAGGAATTGCATGGAGTTTTCAAAATTATTTGAAAATTAGAACTTGCATTTCACTTTTCAAAAATCCAGATTCTGAGACACAAATCCATAAATTCCATAAATGTTCATGCCATGCCTTGAATTGCTCATTTTATCTGCAAATGGGCTGTCTGGATTGCCTATTGCCTCGATGGTGAGGCTTTTATTCACCTACCAACTTAAAAGGCTGAGGAGGTATTTGAAATCTGTTTTGGCATTCTGCACAGGAAGATTATTTAAATTACATTTTCAAGTATGTGTGATACCTACATGAAGCCCAAAGCAGGAATCCAAAATGTGTTTTATATTTTTACAAATACGTTTTGCTTTATTTTTCATATTAGAGATGGAAAGCCTTATTATTTTTTAAGAACTTAAAAGTAGTGTTTACAAAGTTATGTAAATATAAGCTATAAAAAAGGCTCGCTGTGACCCTGTGAATTAAGCAAAGAAAACGATAGAATGGGAAATGTGCTTCTCATTTCAAAATCACAAAAAAAAAAAACCCCGAAAACTTACACTTGGAGTTTCGGACTTGAATATTCTATTGCAAATAAATAAAAGCCATTAGTTGCAACAGAAAAAGAAAAGAAAATGGCATCCCTGAAAACAATCCAAATGCAACCTTGAAGGAGGACAGAGACCAACTGTATGTAGCATTTGTAGTCCTGGGAGAGATAAGGAATTGGTGAAGTGTCAAGAGAAGAAAACAGAACAATGGGATCATTCACACTTTTATTGACAGGGATCTGCAGAGAGGTTTTTTTAATCTCCCCCCTCCCCTCCGTCTTAACTTTTATGAGTATTATTAGGCAGTGGCCAAATGGTGATTTCTCAGACATCTCTATAGAATATGTTCTTGGAGCAGAAAGGAGTCTCTGGGGCCTCTCCTCTCATTTGGACCAACTTCCTTTCATGTAAAAAAAATGTAGCTCAGAGGCTAGGCCAGGATGAACTAGAACAAAATCCAGGCCTCCTGTCTACAGCAGCTCCCCTCCCCGTGACACCAAATGCCCTGTACTTTTCTCTGGAAACCACCAAGATGAAGCTCAATGTCTCCATTCAGTGATCCTTACCACCACCACCCCTCCCCAAAATAAAACCCCCTGTAAAAGAAAGCAAGAAAATCTCTTCCCGTGCTCAGGCTCATGCCCTGGCTTCACCTCCCTGAATCTTAGCACTTGGAAGGTTGCTTCTCAGTAGCAAAATAACCTTAAAAGGAGTAACTTACTGAGGCAAACATAGTCTGAGGATTGAGATCCTCTTTCTCCATAGCTCATTTCATCTCCAAGAGAAGCCCAGGAGGCAGGTATTCTCAGCTGTCTGTTACAGAGAAAAGCTGAGGTCCAGAGGATCTAATAAGCCTGTGCATGCAGGTCAGGAGAGGGAAGGTCAGCATCTAACTCCCCTCTCAGGACCTGCAGACTAGAGAGCCTGGTAACCCCACTCTACTCCTCTCCTGAATCTCATTCTGGGAAAAGGAATAACCAAGTGCATGGGGGGCTGACCTCAGCCGGCTGGGTGGAATGGTTTAAAATGTTCTGGGTTATGATAAATGTGGAGGGAGACATCGAAACTGATTTATCAAAAACATTACAAGATGAAGTGCTGCCATCTTCACGCCTTTCAAATAGGGAGTGCTAAGGCACAGGAGAGCATTTGGCAGCAACAACCTTTTTGCTTCTGATCTCGGCTCAGTGCTACTTTCTCTCTGCTGCTCACAATGCCCTGCTTTTCTGTGATGCATCTGGCCAGAGCCAGGTAAAACAGCACTCGACATTCCAGAGAAGAGCCACGAGATTGTTTTCAGGACTGCAGAGGCTGTTGAGAGACTGTCTGATGCCACCCACCTCCTCTCCTCAAAATTGGGCCATTCCCAGCTAACCAGGTGGAAGACTTTGATTTCTATTAAGTGGGTAGGTTTTGGCAAGAACAACCTAATCATCCTTCTAGAGAGTGCACAGCCAAATTGGGATGGGATTGCCTAATTCTGCCCAGCTTCCCCGCTGGCTCTTGGAGGGGGAAGCTGGGAAGTTAGGAAATCAGAATCTAGGCCCACACCTTCCCGATTCTTCAGCGTTCATGCACAGCTACTGCAGTGGTGCAGTTTTCTATGTGGGTTCTTTCTGCTCTGTGACTTAAACAAATTAAGTAGTCTCCTTTTGCTTCCTCTATAATTGTGATGCTGTATTTATTCTGTTTGGACACTGGTAATTAGAGCAAATTCAGAGATTTCTTATCCCCTGACAGGTCTCTCTGAAGAATGCCTGATTCTCAGTAATTTGTCAATATGAGGACATAAGATATAGCAAGTATATCATTTCTGCCCATCTAGCATCAATATCTAGGTTAACACAAGTCCCATTACATAAACATGTTCTGTGATGACTTTTTATTCCTACTGCTGGGAGAATGAGACCTTTTTCATGTTTCCAAGAGATGCTGTCTATATATTATACATACAAATTAAGTATATGTGTATCATGCACACACAAAGTTCCAAAGCAGGACCCTAAAGTTGTATGGGCTGATGACAATTAAGTATATATATTTGAACAGCCTGAATGCCAATGAACTATGAACCCTTCAAAGGCTGGGCCCGAATTCCTTTGACTCCCACATCCACTCATTGCCTGACACAGTGTCCATGCCTTTGCTGATGCTTGGCAGAAACCTTCTAAATGTGTCAGTGAATGATAGGCATGTGTGCTTGGCAGTCACACACCTTGGATTGCCTGCACACATATTCTGGCCTGAACGTTTTTAGCTGTATGAATGTGGTCACTGTATTTACAAACCATGTAATGGGAGTACACCAACTAGAGCCTGTGGCCCAAATCTGGCTACCACCTGTTTGTAAATAAAGTTTTATTGGAACACAAGTACGCCCATTCATACAGATTGTCTGTGAGTGCTTTCAGGAAACAATGGCAGAGTTTTATCATCGTGAAATAGAGTCGCTCTCAATACGTATTTACTATTTGGCCCTTTGCAGAAAACTTTGCTGACTTCTGTCATATAGGAACTGACCCTGAGACCCTGCAATAAATGCAGATGTCCATGAGAACAAGTCCTTCCTCCTAAGTATGTGTCTGTGCACATGACCTTACACTATTTTTTGGCTATTTATTTATTGGTAAAGTTGCTTGAACCTTGATAAAGGATACCACACTTGGTCTGTATTAACTTGTTCCATCCCTCAGATCTTTCTTCCTCTGTCCCTTGTCTTAAACACCACTGTGAATGCCACCCTCACAGAGCCCCTGAACTCAGGGGGATTCCTTTAGCTGCCTTTTTTTTTTACCACTGTGTGCCCTAAACTCGGCAGAACTGGGCCTCACACCACCAAGAAACCAGCCTTTCAGGATAAGGATGAACAGGACCCTTACTGACAGGGAGCTACCCCCGTGACAGGGCAGCAGGGATAATGGGAGGTGCTAAATTACTGGGTTTACCACCATTCCTGCAAGGTACTAGACTCTGTGCATTGGTGTATTACTTAGGATTTTCTTTTTTCAATCATACCCTCGCCTTTGCTCTGAATTAGTAAAGCCACAAAGCCCTGGCGCTTCAGGGTCTCATCACAACCTGCTGCTCATGTTTAAGGGCCTGGGTCCTCCTGCTCTCTCCCCGCTGCCCCAAGCCTGCAGGTAACACCAAGCAAATGCCAAGGGAGGCCTGGCCAGTAGAAGAATCTGCTTCACTCTGGGCAGTGACAGATCCTGATCATGTGCTTGTTAGCCTCGAATAAAGCTCATGTTCATTTCTGGTCTTCTCCAAACAGCAGAGTATCATTAGGCTATCACCAGTGCCAGCCTTGACACATCAAGACACTAAATGCTTGGGGTAGGAAATCTTAGCAGGAAAGTGCTTGCTGTTGGGGTTGCCACACCATAGTTGCTGATGAGTTTGCACAGCAAGCAGCCAAGAGCTACACCCCATTGGTCTGAGGCTCTCCTGCCCAGGAACCCTATAGCTCCTACAGGGAATTACCACTGTTCTAAGAAATGATTGGTTTTTTTTTTTAATTCACTGCCCCATTTGCCTTGTTCTCAGCCTTCAGCAACTCCCATTAGTGACTTACTTAGGTAGCCTGCATGACCCTGAACTTCCCCGGAAGACACAAGCATAATACTGAGAGCTCTGAAATAAGCAGGATAATTCTTGGCATTCATGCAAGCCCGCACTACATAAAACAGAGTGATTTTAGTGAATTGTCCCAGTGTTTTACAAGGGACTAAAAGGCATGATTTTGCAAACTTTTTGCACATCTAACCTGCTTGCAGAATTTATCCCGCTGAAATGCACCTAAAAGGATGTGTCCTTTATTCAGCGCCAGCTGTGCTCTGTTTATAGGTGGGAGTGTCCACCACCCCTCATTGATTTCAGACAAAATGGAAGCTCACAGAGGTTAACCTGTCTCAGCCACAAATGTTCTCTGCAGAAGCCTTTTGGAAATCTACATGAGCAAATGAAAATAATGAAGGAGAGTCTCTTACGAAAAATAATTTGGAAGCTACTGAATGTGGCTGTAGCCGGTGACACAGAAATTCCTGCACAGGTTAAGAACTAGAGGGAAGCACTTGCCTGACAAACTCGATAGCGAAAAGAAGTCCTATTAAAGAGATTGCACAATAAACATGTTCTAAGAAACATACATTGCCCAGGGCCATCAGCGAGATTCAAAGAGTGCTGGCTTCCCCACAAGCAGGCCGATGGCCCCTTGGGGCAGGTCAAACCTGGAGGACAATGTGGAAATGTGGGGGCAAAATTTGTCACTTGCATTCACAGTCATGGGCTCCAAGTTGTTTGCCCTCACCAGGACTCTTCTGAATGCAGATGAAATTCTATTTGAAACCCCTCTATGCTTTATTGGGGTGGCAAATGGGGAGAGGAACTGACTTTTCCTCGGCTTCAGAGTGTTCTCCAGTTCCTTATTTGTAGGCTTTAGAATATTTTCCAAGAAAAACTCCATTGATTTTTATTTTTTTGAGATGGAGTCTCACTCTTGCCCAGGCTGGAGTGCAGTGGTACGATCTTGGCCCACTGCAACCTCCGCCTCCTGGGCTCAAGCAATTCTTTTGCCTCAGCCTCCTGAGTAGCTAGAATTACAGGTGCCCACCACAACGCCCGGCTAATGTTTGTGTTTTTTAGTAAAGATGGGGTTTCACCATGTTGAATAGGCTGGTCTCGAACTGCTGACGTCAAGTGATCCACCCGTCTCAGCCTCCCAAAGTGTTGGGATTATAGGCGTGAGCCACCATGTGCGGCCTCCACTGATAATTTAACTTGGTCATTCAGTTATTTGTCCTATCATCGAATAACTATATCAATGTACACGAAGCAGAGTGCATTTTTCAGTTCTTTTTTTTAAAAAAAAAAACATGAGATGCAACCAAAATATCTACTTCCCAGCTCAGATCTGGTACATAAAGTAAGCCCTGTGGACCCTCATTTTAAAGTCCTAGAGCTTGCCCTTCAAGGGATTGGTTGGGTGGCTCAGGGGAGCAGAGTGTCACACTTTTAGGATTTTGTGAGCAGACTGAAATCAGCTATGGTACCAGTATTTACAACATGGAAATCAGCAGATGCTACTTCCCTTCCCTCTAGAGCCTGTTGTTCTACATGTCTCAGCTCAGTACTGGCTGCCACTGCCCATGGCTGTCACTCCTGGGACTCTGTGCTGTACCCAGGGTCTAGGACAGGGATGGAGAATGAGATTGTATCTAATCTGCTCATCTCTGAGGTTGTAGTCCTCTCCTATGTTCTGATATGGAGAAGATGGGTGGGAAATCTGTATTTCAGCCAAATTAATGACCCTGGGCATTGAGCAAGAGGAGGCCCCATACGGTGTCTTGGATTTTGGAACCACTTGATTCTTTGTTATCTGAGTCCAGAGGGCTCCAAGAGGGAGGAGGAAATGCATGTTCCCAGGAACACTACAGAGACCTGCCTTTTTACCTTCCACCCCGAGCTTGTCCTGTGCGGGCAACAACTGAACTAGCAATTGATTTTAAAGTAAAACCATCCTTTGTCTTGATTTAAGGTGCCCAAGTCCTCAAATGCTTAAGAACCAGGCACTGTGCCATGTTCTGGGATGCCAGAGTGAAGGACATTTCGTGATGATGGAAATGTTCCATATCTGCACTCTCTTATGTATGTGGCTACTGAGCCTTTGAAATGTGACTGCTGTGACTGTGGAGCGGAAGTTTCAATTGCAATTGGTTTGAGTTTGAATTTCAGTAGCCACATGCAGCTAGCGGCCACTGTATTAGACAGAGCAGCTCCAGGGTTTCAGGGACTGCCTTATGTGGCAGCCTGTGTGCCAGGCATGTAGGGGATGCATTTGCCGCATTGGATGCCCACAAGACCACTAAGTCCTCCCCAGACCCCTGCTCCAGCATTGCTGACCAGCAAGACCAAGACTCCTGCCCCTAGCAGACATTTACCCATTCAGACATACCTGCCACTAGGCTGAACACCTAAGATCACTCCGTGTCATTCCACCTGCTATCTGCAGGACAGGCGATAATCTCAACTTAAGGGTGAAGAAGGAAGTCACAGAGATGTACAGCCCTTGCCCAAGCCCTCAGTGCCAGAATTCCTACCCAGACATGTCTTAGTAAACTCAGAACCACACTGCTAGACGGATGGCATCTCAGAGAACCCTGAGGATCTTATTTAAGGCAATCTTCCATACTTGTTCTAAGAGTAGTGTAAGAAGGACCTTACATATATCATATGGTTTTCCTTTCCAGTGGTGTTCGTGGGTGTTCAGCCTCCTCAGGTTCTTATTTGGGCATGTAAATCCTGTGAGTATGCACATTAGTGTACACATTTCATTTTACACCATTTGGTGACCGTTATTTCCCAACTGGTGATGTTGGCATCTTTCTCTCGTGCTGTCTGGT
Organism: Saguinus oedipus; assembly: GCA_031835075.1. Lineage (NCBI taxonomy): Eukaryota > Metazoa > Chordata > Mammalia > Primates > Cebidae > Saguinus > Saguinus oedipus. The sequence continues at coordinate 132,869,108 of CM063179.1, forward strand.
TTAATAATACACTACCAACTACATCAATGTCAGTGACTGGGTCACTGTTTGGGCTTTTAATTTTTTTGCGGGAATGTGGACTACTGATCAATAAATCACTGATCTAACCCAGCCTCCCCGATGAGTGTTGCTTTCGGATCTGTACTGATCAAAATGGGATGAAAATAGAGCTATAAACCCAAGGCTGAACAAGGCCTTTTGGAAATATTCTATGGTGTTAAGATTACCTATGAATCTACTGTTAAGATTTTTGTACATTTGGCTGGCAATTCTTTCTGCTTAAGAGCATCAAGTGCAAATACTACCAGGTAAATAGAAGGTAGAAGGCAGTGTTGAGAACCACCTCCTTGTAGACAGGCCTCCTGCACCAAGCTGGAGCAACCAGAGCCCAGGGCAGGCCCTGCCCAGCCTCTCTGCAGCTGGAGCCAGTCCTTCCGCCTCAGCCGCCACCTTAAGGCAGGAGGTGTTTCCTCCCTGTTCTTTGCAGTCCCCAAACAACTGTCTAACTTAGCCACAGCAGCCCTCGTAAGGAAACTTTGTGCCCAGGTGGTTTTCTGCCCTGAAAACACATTACTTGGCTTATTTCAGGCTGGCTTCTAGCTTGTTAAACCCGGAGCTCAGGGCTCACAGAGTGAATGGTGCACATCACATGAGGCAACAGGGTACTGCCTCAGATATAACCTCCAGAACACAGGCTGGCAGGAGCACAGATACTTTCGAGGGGCAATGGGCAAGAGAGGTCTTGGCAGTCCAGCTGAAGTCTGATAACCCACGGACCCAGAGTAGCATAGGCTGAGCACACGCCAGCCTGCAGGGGAGCTCAAGAACTAAAGCCCCGCCTTTAGGTCATTTGTTTTAAAGTTGAAACTGTGCAGCAGTTTCAACTTCAAAACATGAAGTGCAACCAAGTCTTATCAACCCAACGAAGTATTGGCGGTGAAGTTGGTAGCATTCTTTCAGCAGCCCCACTGGACACACAGTGAAGCCTGGGGAAGCGCATCTGTCTCCTAACCATACACAGCCGGGACCTGTCTCACGACGGGCATTGCTTGAGTTCCAGGTGCAGAATGAAAAACACGCTGTCTATTATGTAAAGCCTTGTACAGTCCTGAATACCAATATTATTTCCATTATGTATTATTATAAGCAAGTCAGAATCTACTTTTCCAAATGTCACATGAAATTTCCTTTTTCTTCCTAACCTGATTCCTAAGAGGCAAATAGCTTCTTATTTAGCATAGATACTTTGGACTGGCATAAATTATTATATATGATCAATATCATAAACCTTTACCCTAGCTGAATAAAAGGAAATGTCTATCCATTCATTCTAAGCATAGGTATGGTTTGTATTCAAGGCCAGAAAGAGGAACGTTAACCAGCAAGCGTATCATGCAGATGCAGTGAGGTGTGGTATCATAAAATAATCTGTGACCTTCTGACCTTTAGGAGCTGGCCACGTCCTTACACCGTGGCCTGTTTACAGAAATGCTGGCTTTAGTCTCGTTATGGACTTGGGTTTGGGGCTACACATGGACCCTCTGGTGATCAGCCTGCATAGTTTCCTAAGACATGGGTGAACATACATACCCTTCCCGATGGGCCTCTCCTTTTTCCAACTCCTGAATGACCCCCAAGAGCACTTTGATGGTTTCTTGGCTTGAACTGATCAAGTTCTCCATCATCTGAAGTTGTGCTTTGAGGTCGACCACTTCCGTATGAGGCACGATTTGTTGGCATTCTTCACCTGCAGCAACTGCTGTGGGACTAGGCTGGTTCCCCGGCCCCGGTGGGGTTTGAGTCTGCAAGGCCTGCTCACTACATTCGGGGGACAGGCACTGCACGGGGGGTGAGCAGGCCAGGGCAGTGCCCGAGGGCGGCTGGAGCCCATTGAGATGTGTGGCTCTCCTCTGCTCCTCATCTGCTAGGCAGAGTGACCACTGGCTGGCGGCTGCAGAGTTTGACAAACCAGGCTCAGGGGCCCTGGCACTGAGGGTGGGTGCATAAATGGTGGCAACCTCTGTTTTAAACACCCTCCCGAGGGCAGGTGGAGCGGGCTCCTCGGAGTTTGGCCTCCCCCGGTCGTGCTTGGCCCTCCCGAGCAGCTGGTAATTGGGCTCTTCGGAGGGGGGCCGAGTGGAGTTCTGGAGCGCAGCTTCTCCATAGCTGACCAGCTCTGGGCTTTTACAGGGCTGTGTGCAGTTGACCCCCAGAGGCTGGTCCACTGCGTTCATGTGTTCGTTAGAATGGAAAACCAAGGCTGTGGTCTTGTGCACCCGCCCTGCGCCACATGGCCGGGCCTCCTCCATGGGTCCAGCCTCGTTCTTCTCTTTAGCATCTGTTAGAAACCCATTGTTTTGGCTTTTAAAGGGATCTGCAGCAGGGAGGCTTTTAATGTTCCCCTTTTTGCGGTCCAGAGGGAAGGTCTGGTAACACTTCTTAAGGTCTGGCGAGGTCTGCACACCTGTACTCTTGGTAACGTTGGGGATGGACCTGCGCGCGGGCACTGTCATGTATTTGCGGTAGGCTGTTCTGCAGGACACGGGCTTGGCCTCCCGCTTCTCCCCCAGCTGGCCTGAGGACAGCTGCGTGTCCCTCTGCTCATTCTGTGCCTCGCAGATATCCTTAAACCGCACCTGCAGTGCTTTGTTGCGCTTTTTAATCTGCCGGTTCGGGTCCAGGGCGTATTTCATCTCCAGGGCCAGGCAGGCGGCGGGTTCCACTTCACTCTCCGACGTTGTGAGTATGCATTTGCCGGTATCCTTACTGACCATGGTTCCTGCATTCAGAAACAGCAACAGAGGTGTCAGTGGAACAGAAATACACATGCAAGCTCCGGCCGCACAAAGTTTTAGCCACCACGACGACCACCTGCTTCCTAATTTTATTTAAGCAGGTGAGGTCGGCCTTTGTGTTAAGGAAAATCACATGGGCTGAGAGTTGCTGGCAGCACGGCTTGTAATGCTCCTCTGATATGAAAGCCTGCTTGCTCTTCCAGGTGGGATACACTTGCGTTTTCTTTTGATGGTAATGCATGTTTCCCCATTAGACAAACCTGTTTTACTACATGCATCAAGAAACCCAATGATGCTGCCTCTTCTGCTTTGCAAATTATTTTTTCACACGCGTGACTCCCCTTCTCAGGCAGATGGTTTACCAAGTGCTACTTAATTTGGTTTGCATTTTGACTATTTTTTTTGAGGATGACGTCATTAATCTATTGCTGGAATCTGGGAGAGCTGCTGTTTTAAAGACTTACTGGAGATGCTACGTCTTGAGCAGATAAATGTGGAGAGCCCTCCGAGGAGGAACTGAAAGAAATCTATTTGCATGAGCCATTATGGATTCCGTGGGAGAGTTGGCCGTGCTCCTGGATGGGAACCATAAGGAGAAGTCGAGGGACGGTTTGCTTCTCATGGGTTAACACGTTAACACCAGCCCTAAAAGGAACATGGGTTTCCCTGCATCTGCCAAGGCTGTGTTAGCAACTCTTTTGATTCCGTAGAGAGTGGCACTGGAAATAATTAAAAAAAAAATAAATAAAGGAAATGGTTCATTCTAGAATCAAGTTTTGTGTTTGGATCACAACCTCCAAAAATGAAAACAATGGTGGTGGTTGTTTCAGTACTTACATTCTGAAAGAAAGTAAAACCATGAAGCTTTATGTCAATCACGCAGATTCATCCTGGGCTGAACTATTAAATGCAGCTACAAAGATGCAGGTGGCCAGTGACTCCTTCGGGGATACCAGTGGGGTAAAATGCCTTCCCTTTATTAGGCAGATTCACAGCTATTTATTGCACATGGAAGAACTTAGTTGATAGTTGCACTTAAAGCAAGAAAATAGAGTTAAGTATGTTGTTTGTGAGACTTTTTTTCCCCCTATGTTTGAGAAGAAAACAGTCAAATGGGAGGCACCGAGGTGGACAGGAGCTGAGTGCCCAGAGAGGCAAGGTCATGGACATGGGCCCGTGACGGCTGCAGGCACGCAGGCTTGGTCCACGTTGACCCTGCCCGGCTGCAGACACACCTTGTGCCCTGTCCTGGGGAAGTCTGAAAAACCAGCCCCGAGACCTGTGGCAGCACTTACTGGAAAATGCCACGAGAACCGTGAGACTCGTGGCATGGCCACTGCATCTGGAGTGGCGTGGTTTGAGTGTCAGATGCTCTGCTGGTCCACATCCAGAATACCTGACTTAGAAATGTTCCTGAAGGTCAAGGCTACACTTTCCATTTCAGGGAGGATATAGGTTCAGAGATGTTGTGTCACTTCTCTGTGACACACAGCAAATAAGAAACACAGGCAGGAGCAGGGCCCTACTTTAGGGGACCTCTGAATCCAGGCTGTTTCTCATAGACCCAGGTGTCCAACAGGCAGAAACCTGACCCCTCCCTACATCCTTAGCCCTTACTGAGTTGGATAGGCCGAGGTACACGGTGGTTCTGTAACGGGGAAGAAGAAGATGACTTCACAGCTCCCATCCAAAAGCAAGTTACATGACTAGTCCTTTGTTAAAGTGACCTCTACATCTCAGGCCAGCCTGGTCCTGCCACCCTGCCGGCTTCTACTGCTGTTCACTGAATGAAAGAGTAAAGGAATCAAATTCTTCATACATCATGCCTTGAACAACTAACAGGTAATCACATGTAAGAACAACAACCAAATAATCTCTGCAGCATTTGATTTAGATGGAACCAGTTTTGCAATCATGGCATGACTGGTATTTCAGGACGGATCATGTGCTCTCGGGTGGGCTGTCCTGTGCAGTACAGGGTGGTCAGCGGCATCCCTGCCTTCTGGCTTCTCTCCTCTGAATAGAAGAAGTAGCGTGGCTCCTTCCCAGTATGACAACTAGAAATGTCTCCAGCCATTACCAAATGAGCCTGGGAGCAGAGTTTTGCCTGGCAGAGAACCACTGCATTAGCCCTTGAGCCTCTGGATGCCTCAGGCTCCTGTTCCATTATCCTATACTGTGTCCTGAAAGGCGAGGCTTGCGTGGACAGCAAAGGAAGTCCTTGGAGCTTTACTAGGTACTGTAGAAATTTGGAGATTGCTACAATTTGAAACTTGAAAAACTGGGCAGTTTTAGAGAGGAGAGAAAAGGAAAGAAACAGACTGGAAATGCACCAATATCTTGGCTCCGTTTGAGATGGCTAGATTTTAGGTGGGAGGAGGGACAAGGTGTGCCTGCTCATGAGAAAGCTTCAGTGGCTTTTAGAGATTCTTATATCCCAGCAGGTTAAACAGACGCACCCAGGACAGCTTGATATGGGGGCAGTATGGGTGGCACTGGGGGTGGAATAAGAAAATTCAATCTTAACCTTCACTCTGATCTCCTATTCATCCTTTAACTGCCTTTGTTGTCCAGGTATGTCAGAATGTATTGTGCCATCGTTCTGCAGAAGACCTTCATACTAGGGGAAATTTGAAAGAGAGCATTTTTACAAAAAGCAATTTACTAGTAATTTTTCAGCCTTTTCTGTGCTACCTCTGAAAAATGTGGGTCTGAATAAGTTTGTCCTGCCATGCTATTCATCATCACCATTTGCTAGGGACTGCACTGAAATAATTTTCTTATATCAGTTGGCTGGGGTAAGAAATATTCTAGGTCTTGGACCCAAGCATCAAACTAATACAACAAATCAGAAGAATTAATTGCCAGTGGCCAAATAATAATAAAAAATTCCTAGCCCTTCTATGTTTTATAGAGAGTTGCTAATACATAAAAATCATTTCCTTATTAGTAAAAAATCATGGTAATACTTAGGATGTTTAATCTGTTTAGTTTGTTATTGCTGACTGAAAAAAAAAAACAGTAATAGTAATTGAGTTGTTCTTATTGCCTGATGGGGAAAACACGGAGGAATTTTTGCGGTTGGTTTATTTTGGCTTCACGTGAGGTTATGAGTTCTTTCTGATGGCTGGATGACATTTTCTAAAGCTTTAAAACTGAATTTCTAATTAAGAATTACTAAGATGGACACATCTTTTTGGGGTGTTCATTTGCTCTTTATTAGGAGTGGACAGTAAGGGTTATAGTGATTACCATTAAGAAAATTATTTCCTTATGAAAGGAAATGGGGCATTCTACAGAGGACTGTCCTTGAGACAAGTGTCACCTTCTTCCACACTACTTCATTCATCCTTCCTTCACGCATTTATTTGGCAAGTGAAAGTACGTTACCTGTAATGTTAACATTCAGTAAGCACGTAGTTCAGGACGCCTATGTGCCAGTCAAAGGTCAGCACTCCCCTATGCACAGCAGTTGCATTTTCACGGCCAGATTTGGTCCTCATCATATCCTTACAGGGCGGCCACTATCGATATCCTCATATTGCAGATTGAGAAACTGAGGCACATGGTTTTGGGTTTTTTTTTTTTTTGGCAACTTGCTCAGAGTCACATGGCTAGTGGGCCACCCCTATTGAAACAGCTCAATCCATATGAATCACATGCCCAAAACCACTACCCCTGCTCAAGGAACTCTGTAACTTGAAATGATTCATGGTAAACTTTAAAAGCATTAAACAACTGAACAACTGAAACTCATCTGAGCAATGTCCTTGTCTTGCTCCCACAGCGTATCTGGGTGCTGGTCAGGCACGGACCTCCAGGTAGTTCTAATAACACAGTTGGTGTTGGAGCACTGAGTGAGGGTTGCCTTGAGTTCCAGACTGAGCGTGAAACCGCAATGGCATTCTCCATGATGGCTTGCCTTGACTGGGTCACCTAAGAGAACCACGGACTCTGGTTCGTGGAGTTAATCTCTTGGCTCTAAAGCAGCAGGAGTATGTTCATAAAGTTTATTTTTCGTAAGAAAATTGTGTTTTAGCATTCACTGGACTGTGCTGTCTTGAAGTGAAAATGGCTAGTCATGGTTGTGCCTGTTTGGCTCGAGAGAGCTAGATGTCAATGAGCTGTTCGGAATATAAATGCCTTAATTACCCTCAAATTAAATTTCGTAGTCAAATGTGAGTTGTAAATATATAAACCCTGTAGTTTTAGATTACTGATGGAGACCCAATCTTGGCATGCTGCTTCAAATTAATGGCTGATATGAAAATGTGCATTCCAACTTAAAGGAGTGAGAAATGGAAGCAACTAAATGCCTAACAATAGGTAAACAGTTAAGTAAATTATGGTTTACATTCACTCTGGGTGGCCATTAAAACGATAATTATAGAGATTATTTAGTATCATAGAAAAACACTTACGAAATAATGTTAAGTGAAACAAAGCAGTCTACAAATTATACTGGAAGACATGAACAAAAACGGTCATCACTGTGGCATTAAGGTAGTACATTCGGAGAGATTTATTTTTCCTTCTGTTTTCCAATTTGGGGAGAGTGGAGGGAGGTGCGGTATTGTTCTTGTTTTACCAATGAAAATAACAAGGTAAAATCCAGTCCACACGTGAAACAGGCGTTGGGAAGGCATAACCACTTGTATCAGCATAAGAAAAACCCAGAAAGGATGAGATGTGGGTATGAGCAGTTTACCAAAGATGATCTTTTATAGTTTTTGGGGAGCTCTCATAAAGAACAAAAATGAATTGTGCCAAATATGTATGTACATATGCATAGGTATATACCTGCCTGCGTATGTATTTAGATATGTATAGTTAAGTGTTTGGCAGAAGATATGTCAATATTTGAGCAAATGTTCTACGAGGAAGGAAATTAGCATGTTTTAATTAGAAATAAAATGGATTCAGTAGCCTGAAAGCAACTTTGTGGGGTTCCATCAGCTGACAAGAGAAACTCTTCATTGGATTCTGTCCGTTGTTAAAATATCTGTGATGATTTGGAGGTTTGCGGTTTGGTGCTGTGATGGGATTTGTGGGGGCAGGATGCAGTCAGCTGCCAGTCTGACCAAGACACCTCCCAGGGCTCAGCAGTCCCCACACATAGCAAAATAGCTAGGCCAGCAGTCTGATGAGTGTGGCAAGGGATTGTATGAAATTATTGGTTTTTCCAGTGGCTTTCCCACTGTTCAGACACCTTGGAGTCAAAGATGCTGGCTGGAATTCAAGATGAAATGGGTCAGCGTTTTCTTCCATATGCCAAGGGGGGCGCCTGAGCATGAGGCTACTCAGAATGAGAGTGGTGAAAATGAACATCCCATTCTTCACCACTGGCTTCCCAGCGGGAAAGGGAGGTAAAACAGAACCTCACTCCTAAATGAAGTCATTTGTGTTGTGAAATAGCTAACTTAGAGACCTGTTTCATAGGTGCCAATTGGGTCTTCAAAAATGGAAGTCTTAGATTCATTATCTGGTTTAATTTTCTTTACATAGTCAAATGTTACTTTTTCCCCTACATTTGCTGTCTTCTTCAGAAGTCACTGATTAGGAGGACCACAAAGAGGGGACTAGAGGAATTCAGATGCCCTTGTGTCATTGAGCATTGAGTGAGGAACTGTTTTCCTGTAGAACTGTGGCTCCTTGCAGGAAACACACAGACGTAATTCCCTCGATGTGTAGAATACTGTGGTGAAACCTCTGTCATTAAGAACTGATGACCACCCAGACTGAAGCAGGGAAGAGGGGCACTCAGGGAGCTTAAATGTAGGCATCAAGACAGAAGAAAATGTATCTTAAGTGCAGCCCCCACTCACACATATCTGTGATTTTAGAAAATGCACTTAACCAACAAAAAACCTATGGTCAGTTGCTTCAGCTACATAATGTACACCACGCAGACTCACACTGGGCTGCTTCGAGAGAGTGAGAACAAGGGAGGTAAAGCATGGATGCTTGGGGTTTAGTGTTCATGTTCTAGAAGAACCAGAGAATGGCCCTCTTAAATGGCCCAAACTTTTCATTTATGTTTCACTACCCAGTTCTTTGATTTGCAGCTTATACTGATGTTAACCTTTGCTCATCCTGTCTAAATGGAATCTGAATTAGTAGAAATGAATTACCCAAATTGTATGATGTTGGTGAAAATCAACAGGAAAAATATTCTTCCTCGAAATGAGACATTGTATCAATGTAAAAAAATAATTTTATTTGCAGTAGTTAGCTGTGCTAGCTAATAATGACCACAAGGAGTTCAGCGTAGTTGGTTACAGCTCACCAAAATCACCTGTGAGATTAGTAAAAGGAACCAATTCCCCTGCCTCCCCCTTTCCCATCATCATGACAGTGACCCAGTGTGAGACAGGAGGGTTGTGCTTTGCATACAGCTCATGAGCACGTTTAGTTACTGTAGCCAGTGTCCCACTGACCCTGGAGGCTTCCTGGTGATTCAGCAGCAATCGTCTGGTAGTTTGGGGCTCATCAGAGGTGGGAGTTGGTAGGACACAGAAGAGGTGGGCTCCCTTTTTTATACTTAATGGGAATCTCACTTCCATGAACACGAAGATACAAGACACCAAGTACTAGAATGTACTTGGCCTTCCTGATTAACTATGCTGAATCCTTTTTTTTTTTTTTAACTAAATGGCATGTTTTGACTCATATTGTATCTGAAACTGAAACTAGGACATTGATTCTCCCCTCCCCCCCAAAATGACTTATATCCAAAGAGTCTGTTTTCCCTGCCTTTTCCCAGTCTTATTTCGGGATACTATATAGGCAGGATATCTGCTTGGAGGTAACCATTCACTACAACTGAAGTCATTGAGAGTTGAAGATGCAGTCTGTCTTTCTGGCAAGGCCATGGGAATGCCCACAACTCAGCCATCAGAACGGGTCCCCCTTGTATTTTCATCATAGTATGAAAATACCACAATGTTTCCTTGGTTTGGCCAGATTCTAAACTTTGCATGATCTTGGGTTCACTGCAGAGGTAGCTATGCCAGGAGGAAAAGGAGACTTTTGAGCATTCCTTGTAATTAGCTTCTATTCCTAAGCTGACAGCCAAACGTAGAGAAAATAACCTGCCCTTGGGGTCCCTGTACACAATCCTAACCAAAGCCTGCAGAAAGAGTTAGTGCTTGTAATCTTCTCAGCCTTCATACAGTTTGCAGTCCATGGCATAGTCTTGGTTTGACTGATGGTTTGAATGAGCTGTTCACTGCCAGTGTGCACAGAGCGAAGTTTTAGCATTCATAACACAAAATGTCATTTTTGTTGTGGGAGGTGGTGAAGAGAAAATAAACAAAAGGTCTGTATGTTCTGTACTTTATATTTTATTCCTTAAAATAAAATCTACCTCTCATCAATCCTAGTGTTATTCTGCCAGGTTCGTTAGTGGTTTAATTTTTTCCTTGACTAGCTGCTGTTATGAACCTCTGTCCTCTCTGTGCATAATAAATAGTTATTTTTAAAAAACATGAAGCCATATCCTTCCCTCAGTAAAGTTTTCTTAGACTTATACTTTAAAGCTACATTTGCCAGTGGTCACTGTCATTGACTCTTCAGAGTTAGAACTGATGCTTCCATGTGGAATTTACATGATTACTAGGAATGAGCTGGGGTCCAGTCTCACAGTTTCATCTGTCTTCAAAGGTTTATCTCTTCGTGCATAGAAAGCTTAGCAGTGTCTCTGCTAGCCTGGAGGAGGAGGACTCTATGGCCTTTTTTGGGAGGTGTAATGGCCTGAGACCCAAAGGTGGCCAGAACTCAACCCAGCAACACAGCTCCTGTGCTTAGCCCAGCTGAACCTGGAGCAAAAGACACCCCATGTTAAAGGCAGGACTGGACTTGGTGTGCACTGGGGTCACGAGACCCATATCCAACTTAGTAAAGTGTAGAGTCTTTCAGTATTTTTGTGCTGAAGGCCTCCAACAGGTGCTGCCAGTGGCTTGCTTAATTCATTCCCTGGTCTAATCCCCCCATATCTAGTCGTCACCATGCCCTACTCATTGTTGTTTTTCCTTCCTGTTGCTTTTCCTATTGATTTCTTCCCTCTAGTTCACACTGTTCCCACCCTGATCTTGGCCTTCTTGACTGTCCTGCCTTCAGCTCTCCATTCCCCGTGCCCCACTGCCATCTCCCTCCTGCAGGTCCTGCTTGTCTCGGCTTCAAGTGCACACATCTCTTCTCTCTGCATATACCTGCATGCATACATCCCAGCTGGTGGCACTTCCAAAGAGTCTTTTATTATAAGATCATCTTTACTTTTTCCTACCCTGCTTATCTTTGTAGATTTCTCACGGCTGCTCAAAAATGCTCCATCTGCTGAATTCCACTCAGCCATTTCCTGCACTGTCTCCTGAACACACCATGGTCAGTCTCTACTTTGTGTCTTTACTTCGGCTGGTTCACTCTCCAGGACCGTGCCCTGGTCCTCGACTGGTTCACTCTCCAGGACCGTGCCCTGGTCCTCGGCCGGTTCACTCTCCAGGACCGTGCCCTGGTCCTCGGCCGGTTCACTCTCCAGGACCGTGCCCTGGTCCTCGGCCGGTTCACTCTCCAGGACCGTGCCCTGGTCCTCCTCCCTCATAGATAGTCTGTGGTTGGTGGACTAGATCTAGTCTTACCTTTTCTGCCTTCTGCAGTTCTTATCTGTCACCTTCATTTACTCACTGAACAGTGCCTGCATGCCCAGGGTGACCCAGGCACCATACTGATGCTGGGCACACAGGAAAAAACAAAGCATACTTCTTGGCAGTGTCTAGTCCAGCAGGGCAGAGACTTGTCGATGGCTGACACCAGTCCATTGGCCCAGGACCATGGTGGAGGTAAGAGAAAGGAAGTGCTGAGAGTGCTCCCTGGGGAGTCAGGGGAGGCTCCACCTGGGAGATGTGCAAGAGCAGGCCTGAAGGATGGTCACTTTACTGTGCTGTTTGTCAGTTTTCTGTCCTTAACACAAATATAAGTGTTCTGTGGACTAGGTCCCTCTAAGCACCCTCTCTCTCTCCTGTGCTCAGTCATCCTTCTTTACTTAGTGGTTTAAGAATCTAACCCTATACGTCATAATATCCTTAGAGCTGGGGTCTTGGCTGAGATATGGCAAGAAGACTTTGGATGAGTGTACACTATTAGTGGTTTCCAAGGAGTCTTTCTACATTATCTGGATCCTCAGATAAGGTGGAACATGGCTGTAGTCTGAAACATGAAGAGGAAATTAGAGAAGTGGAAAGGAGAAGGGATAGAGTCTCATTAGTTGAGGTAAAACCATATCCAGAGATTTTTATCTTCTGAACTTCGGCATAACTATTTGAGTGGTTGTTGTACAAACGTTTCCTGTGCTGATGGGAGAGAAGGAGATGGCAGCACACTCACAAAAATGAGTAGAGGGCACAGAAATGGTACATGTTCTATATTTAATCATGCAGTACATTGGGGCCACATACTGTTGTAGAAAATGGGACTTGCTAGGAATTATCAGTATGTTTGTTCTTATATTACTCAACTTTCTTCTTGGGTACTCCCAAGATATGGCAAAATAAATTAAGAGTTTAATTCAAAAATCTCAATAGCTTGGAATAACAACGTTTTAGAGCATGGCACCTTTCCTAAACTCAGTTGTCTAATCTGCTCTAGAGGATGAATCACTGGCTTTCAGAGGGGAAAACACGATAGAAGGTCTGGGGCATGCCCCTGGGTCTAGTTACTTCCAGGGTTTTATTAATCCATTCTCACACTGCTATGAAGAAATACCTGAGACAGGGTAATTTATAAAGAACAGGTGTTTAATTGACTTACTGATCTGCATTGCTGGGGAGGCCTCAAGAAACTTAAAATCGTGGTGGAAGGCAAAGGAGAAGCAGGCACCTTCTTCACAAGGTGGCTGGACTGAATGAGTGCAAGCAGGGGAAATGCCAGACACTTATGAAACCATCAGATCTCCTGAGATTTTGCTCACTATCATGAGAACAGTATGGGAGAACCCGCTCCCCTGATCCAAATACCTTCACCCAGTTCTGCCCTTGACACATGGGGATTATGGAGATTACAATTCCAGGCGAGATTTGGGTGGGGACAAAGAGTCAAACCAAATCAGAGGGGCATAAGCATATGAATGAAATAGCTTTCATTTTTCTGTTCTTGGAATTGAGAACAATGAATATAAAATTATACTAAATAAGGAAAAGCAGTACTTGGAAATCTCATGCCACACTGCTCTTATCCATTGAGATGAATGTGGACAGGAAGGAAAAGGGAAATGGGGATGTATATAGAGAGGAAGAGAATGTTAGGGGAATGTAGAGTCAAGAGAAATGCACAGACAGACGACAGACACATGTGCGCGCGCACACACACAAGGCGAAGGGGCTATGTGCTGGAGCATCAGTCTCACACACACACACATACACACACACGAGGCGAAGGGGCTATGTGCTGGAGCGTCAATCACACACACACACACACGAGGCGAAGGCGCTATGTGCTGGAGTGTCAAACACACACACACACACACACGAGGCGAAGGGGCTATGTGCTGGAGCGTCAAACACACACACACACACACACACACACACACACACACACACGAGGTGAAGGGGCTAGTGCTGGAGCATCATTTCAGGTCAGCTGTGGGACATCTGTGGGCTCTCTGTGGGCTGTTCCCTTGAATCAGGCACATACAATTTTGATGGCCTTCAGCCACTACTCCCAGCATTTTGGCTGCTCTTAAAGGGCCAGTTGCAGCAGGGACCATGACAATTTACCCTGGGCAGAACAAGAGTCCAGGCTCAGGCAGGCACCTGAAGGAGGACATCACACAGTTTCCAGTTCCCAAAACATAACACATACGTGTTAAACTCAATGAAGAGTCCCAGTTTCAGTGTATATTCCTGCATTTGCCTCTATCTTTTTCTCTCTCCAGCACCTCCTTGGAACAGATGCCCTGCTACTTCATAAGGATTATGGAAAAGAGAAAGAGAACAGTAGCAAAAGCCTGTGTAGTTCATGAATAGAAGTTAGCATCGTAGTGAGTAAGCAGTACTGATGCTCTATGAAATGATTCTCTGCGGACTTCAGCATGCTAAAAAGATCTTTAAAAGGAAAACATAAATCTTTCCGAAACCTCACATGACCCCTGTATGCGTTGGTCTTCTTGAAGCTTTGGAGGGGAGCATAGGTGTGGATGAAATGGAACCTTTTACAAGTTGTTTTTGTTTTTGTGTGTGGGTTTTTAAAGAGAGCATTTCCTGCCGCGTAGAAGAAAATCCAGGGGGTGGCTGTCCTCCCACAGAAAGGAGGAAAACATTCATTTTTCCTTCAGGGCTCTATCCCTCAACCTGGTTCTCTGGAATGCCACACTGGGAGGCCGGGAAGTTAATCCATTAAAAAACAAGGAGAAGAAAGAAAGAAAAAGCATATTGGTCTCCACCCCAGTCCAGGTCAGTCAGAACTTCTAGGGGATGGAGACTGTTTAAAACACGTTTTGTTTTAAACACCTAAGATAATTTTAATAACGCATCCACGATAAAGAACTCCTGGCCTTCTTACTTTATTTCTTTCACCCCTTCTTGTCTTCTACATCCTGCTGTATCCCCAAAGCCTAGAGAAGCTTGTGGCATATAAAAAGTACCCAGAAATATTTATTGAATGAAGGGATGAATGAATGAATGAACGAACGAACGAATGAATGAATGAATGCATGCATGCCATGGGGGAACAGGGAGGACGGGCCCCTTCCATTTTTTTTCTAGAATGAACCTGGACATCAGCCAGGTTTTGGGATGATCACCAGCAGATCCCACACAGGCCCACAACCTCTGTGCCCTGGCCTGCCTGGGCTGTGCTTTGCCCCAGTAGATGGGGTGGACTCATGATCCACAGAGGAGACAGCTAGTGACCAGTCATTGTCACGGTTTAAAATATAGGTCTTACACAACATCCATTAATTGTGGGATAGCAAACGCCAAGTAAATTGTCACTGAGCAGACCCCGAGTAGGAACAGGGCTTATTAACACTTTTTAAAATATACGTATATTTCCAGCTGGAGGTGCAAAACATTTAGAATGCTGTCCCCTACTAGGAATTCCATGGCTTGGGGCTGCTCTTTTCAACCATGGATCTGGAGTTTGAGACCAGTCATTAGTACATTGACAATCTTTGCACAGTCAATAACTTTGGATTCTATACATTGGTGGCGGCGGAGGGGGCGGTGCTCAAGGTCTTCACATTCTGCCACGGTTTGCTAACATGGTTAGTTTCTGGCTGTAGTCCCTAAGAACTGGGTCTTCAAGACCAACCGCTTGGTTTTGAGTTCTGGCCCTTCCTTTCCACTCAGTATCCCAGAACTCTGGGCAAATGATCGAACTTGGGAGAGCAAAGATGAGAAGAGGTAGCACTTGTATAACATTCACCACAGGCGAGGTACTATTCTGTGCTTTGTGTATGTCTGGACGTTCCATTCTCCACACACCCTCTGAAGGAGAAATTACCATTTTTTAATAAAGATGGGGAAACTGAGGTACAGGCAGTAGAGTCACATGCCCACGGTCACACAGATAGTTACTGGCAGAGCTAGGAGGGCCAAGGAAGACAGCCTGGCCTGGAGCCTGTTCTCTCAGCATGAGGCTGCACTCCTGAGAGCTGGGTTAGGGCTTAGGAGGTTGGCTCCTAGGAGACTCTCAGTACATGGCCCTGGTGATAAAGTGGACTTGAACAAGGACACACGCTTAGGGATGTGTTGTTCATGTGGATGACACTGGATAGATGCACAACCTAAGAGACACAAGCTTGAGAATCACCGCCAGAATGTTCCAGCCGTGAATGGCTGATTAAAAACTGCGGTTGTCTCAGACTTATACTTTAAAGCTACATTTGCCAGTGGTCACTGTCACTGACTCTTCAGATGCAGAGTTAGAACTGATGCTTCCATGTGGAATTTACATGATTACTAGGAATGAGCTGGGGTTCAGTCTCTGCCACTCACTCAGTAGTGGATCCTGCCCCATGCAGTGTGGGGCCAACCCTGCCAATGAGACTGGGCTCTCTGTCCACAGGTCCAGTGTCCAGCCACCTGCTGACTTCTGTCATTCAGCCTCGCCCTGGGTGTCTTTGCCACATGGGCAAATCTGATAGACACAATAAATAAAGTAGAGGTACACTCAGAATAAATACTATACAGCAAGACAAATATAAATAGCAAGCACAAACGAGGATGTGAATGACTTGAGTGAAGCCACTGAACTAACAACTACCATTAAGACAAAAAGAATAAATAATTATTACTGGGCAAGAAGTCAAATGAAAACTATGGTTTGAAAGTGAAAAACATATTTTCAGCATTTTAATTTCACACACCACATTTGCACATGACACATTAAGCGATGGGAGTCTCAAGCGCACGGTTAAGTGGACACTATTTGTGCAGTGTGATTTATGCAAGGAAAAAAGAAAACATCTTTATGCAGCTCTGTCATTGATTTTTAAAATGATAAATTGATGGGTCTGGCACAGAGATCAATGAAGTTGATGTCACGATGTCAAATTGAGATGTGAGGTCAAGGCTAAGAGACAGACGTCTAGTTCTCTCATCCTTTCCCAATGAACTCTCCAGGTTTTTCTTTTCTTTTCTTTTTCTTTCTTTTTTTTTTTTTTTTTTTTTTGGTGAAGATCTGGTGAAAACTTTTACCCAAAATGTCAGCATGTAGGTTACAAGAACGTTAATCTGTCTGACTGCAGTGAGATATATTTTCTCAGTTCTCCTCGTTTGCTTCTTTCTCCCTAATACTAGGTCACTAATTTCAAAGACATTCTTTAAAAATTCAACTTCTACCCAATTGAATTTTTACCAAAGGAACTGCTGCAGCTCAGTTTGGTGGGAAAGAACCCAACCCTTTCGTGCTTTTTTCTTTTCTGAACACTGCATGGCTGGACATCAGGACTCTTCGCCCCTGGAAGCCGTCTTCTTCCTTACTGCCTTCTCACGGCGTTTCCTTTAATTCCCACTACACAAAAAAGTACAACTGGAAATGGAAGAAAACAGTCATTTCCCAATCAGGATTCCCTGAGCCCGTAGCCAAATCGCTGACTAGGTTTGTGTTAGCAGCCTCATTCAATACGTATTACGCACCTGTTACAGGCAGTACTGTGCTTAGTCATGTAAGGATTTGATTTCCATTTTTCTCCTATTTGAATGTATTTCTCATAGACATTCTAGGAGGTAGAAAATAAGGAAAAAACTTGTTTTTTAAAATAATATTTCCAGTTGAAAATTCATACTCAAATATTTAATAGAAATCCTATCTTTCCCCCGGTTCCTACTGGCCCCCAGATTTCTGTTTTCATTAAAACCCCCTACCGCCTTGCTGGCCCTTCTTTCTATCATGCCACATTACACAAAGACTTGCCTGCCAGAAGGTTTTTCTCATAGCTGCCTCTAAGTTACATCCCAGTGCCACTGGGACCAGCTCATTCTCACCTGTGACACCTTCTCAACTGGTTTCCAACCCTCTGGTTCGCCTCTAGTTATACCGCCTTAAACTCCTGGGAATATATGTTCTTGTTTAAAACATCAACAGAGGACCTCAAACGGACTTCAGACTGTGCCTCTACTGTCTGATCCCGGCACCTCAACCTTTGCCAAAGGTCACTTCTCACTCTTCCCATACCAGTCCGTAGCCCTGAGTTCCCTACCACTTGGCTTAAGCTCTAGGACTTCTGTCTGCTGGGCTCAGGAGTCCAACTTCAAGCATCACCCATAAAGTCACCCAGGCATCCCTCTCTCCCTATAACCCCTATCCTGATTCTTCGTGGGGGAGTCTTTAGGCTCCTGCTACTTCCTTGCCACTTCCTCTCTTCCTCCTGGACTTGACCTTCTTGGAGACCTCTCACTCGGTCTTGTAAAACCTTACACATTGCCTTGGCCACAGCTGCAACAGCTCAGTACATATCCACAAATCAGAAGTCCTTTCCGAACAAAGCCATCTGCATATCCATCTACCTGCTTTATGCTTGCCTTATTTAAAAATCCCAGGTTTCATATCTTTGCTATGTTTTTAAGGATGCTAAAATCACTTACTACAAAAATAAGCAGATGTCGTACAAGATACAGGTAATAAGAGGTATCCAGAATCTAACTAAGTACATATAAAATCTTCTAAAAGATTTTTTAAAAACATGAAGAAGGGCAATTGAGAAATACAGTATCCTTCCTAAAGAAGAACAAGGGTGAGAGAACCTACCTGACCAGTGGAATGAGCTAGAAACACAAAGATTGCTCAGTTTCATTAAGGTTGGCAGTGAGTATGCTATACCCGCCATGTTGCTTCCTCACCTGAACAGCGGTATAAAGGCCCTCCTACCATCAGCCTGCCCTTTTTCCTCTTTCTGTCTGGGATGTGCCTGTCCATAGAACTGCTGCTTTGGGAGATAGCTGTGATCATCTCTACCGAGATGGAGTGAGAGCAACTTTTATTTGCAAGGCTGCCTGTAATATTTTCAGCATTCCATAGCCTCCGTCCATGTCTCTCCTATGTTGTGGTTTACTGCATTTCATTTAAGGCCCAAGGCTAGGTTATTATGGACTGAATTGTAATTTTCCTTAAGTGGGAATATAAACTTTGATAAGCATTTTGATATGCTGTTATGATTTTTTTTATTTCTTCACCATTCTATTGGTAAAAATAGCATAATTGATATGAATATATGCTGTGCAGAGATGCAAGCATCTCTTTCTTTTCTTGCTTAAACTTCTAACAGCAGGATGGTTTGGTAAAGAGAATGTGTCTATGGATGTGCAATGCTTTGAATAAACAGTTCCATGCTCTATAACATCAATATTCGCAAATAGTGACTTTGGATAGAGTTATTTCCAAATCCCTTTGAAATATGTTGTTAGCCAAAAGGTTTGTAGAGTAATTTAGAAACATAATTCCTGCTCGTCCCTAATAACTGCTATTCTACATTCAAGCTAATTTTCTTTCAGTCCCAATTAGATCTGGGAATATATACTCAAGCAGAAAGACACGCAGTTATGAGGTTATAACATTTTGTTTTTGTACAGATAGTGGTTTGTCATCTGATAACATCTGTGTACACCTCACAGTCCCTCAGCTCATTCATTATGATTTGAATAACGTCTAAAGTACATATGACTCAAATGCACCCTGAAAATCCTGTGACTTACAGTAGAGGGGTGTCTGAATGGACTTGAATTTGGAACCAGGAAATGTCTCTGAAGTTACGGTTTTTCTCAATGTGAGAGGCCAGATCCTTGGTTGCCTGGAGATACCTTAGTTAGCACCTTCAGGATCTGAAACAGACACATTATCACACATGGTCTAAAGGTTCAAACCTATACCTTTATGTCTTAGTGTTAACATAAGACATTGACCAAACAACTGTTTCCAGCAGTCCCATCAAGGGCCCTGTAGTTTACTTCCTGCAAGTCTGTATTCTGTCCTTCATGTATAAGAACAATGTATATTTTAAATAAACTGATGAAGTTACGAAGTTTCACTACATATGTATCATAGGTTAGCTCCAGTATTGGATAAAGACTTCTCTAAATGTTTGTATGAAAATTTCATGGTAATGAAAGTGTTGTCATGTAATATCAATCATATTAAATTTTGCTTTAAAATATTGAAGTCACTCCATAATGTTATGAAATATTAAAATCAAATATGTGAGGAGACAGAAAAGGATCTGCTTCATAAATCATGCCAGCTAATTTCTGTTGGGGAATGTAGCTCTCAGTGGAATTATGGTGGGGAGGGGAGGTGGTTCTTCACATTTATGAAGGAGTATTTAAAATGACAGTGACACTGGTTTTCTCTGGGGAGTTTTTATGACCTCATGTTCCCAGAATGATGGGGGTTTGCCTCAAGTATGTGGAGTTTGCCTGCCTTCCTGACTGAGCTTCTTGGGTGCTACAAAGGGGTTAAACAGCATCCTTGACGTGCATAAAAATCCCTGGTGAATCTGTCACTGCCTTCCTATGTGAATGACCACAGAACTGCTGTTTTGGGATGTAGCTGTGATCATTTCTGTATCATGAGCCTCTGAGAAGTGTAAGTTACCCGCTTCTCATATTCCAGAGTTCAGTAGTTGTGTCTCTAAATGAAATAGCCCATAGGTGGGTGCGAACAAGAGAATACAAATGTCTACATGAGCAGGTCTGTCCTGCTGCTCAGCTGTGATCCACTGTTATTTCTAAAAATCATTTTCATTTTTGGACTGCTTATTTCATCGTGTAGGAGTCTTCCTTGTAGATGAATGCCTTTCACGTACAAGTCTTTCTCTTATTTATTGATTTATTTTAAAATTATTCCCTACAGAGGGAGAAACAAAAGACAAAAATTCCCTTTCCTGCCACAGGGGAAACAACCTTGGCGAAACGGAGAAGCCCCCAAAGTCAACTGAGTCATCGAGTCCCCAGCTTCCCAGAGAGCTTGCAGAAAGCTCCTTGTGCAGCCCGGGAGCTTCCTGGCTTTTGCCTTCTTAGCCTATTTCTTAACCAGTAGTTCTGTTTCTTAATCGGATAAAGGGCCTGATTTACGTAAAAGCTCAAAGTCTTCATCACAATGATAAAATAGAAAGTCATGGCAACTGCAATAAGTTTAAAGGCATATTGAGCTTTTCAAGGGCATCTTGTTTTAAAGAAAAAGTCTTTCATGTAGCTAAAGAAATTGAATTCTTCAATCCTTTAAACAAAATGAATTTAGTGAAGAAAACAAAACTCTCCATGGCTAACGTAATTTATGCAAAATCATGCAATTAGTGAAAACTGTGCTAGACTTTTTTTTTCTTCACCAAATGCGCCTCTAATAAAACCATCGTGAGGAGCAGTGCCATCTAATGTAAGTAGTAAACATGGATAGTAAATTATTAATATCTGGTGAGGCATGCAGATGGCAGGACTTCCATTTTTCCTTTGAGGTCCTTGTGCATGTTTGCTAATCATTCTTGCAAAAAAATTGCAGAGATAAATATTAACTTTCGAAAGTAACATTCAACAGGATATGAGTGTAGGAAATAGCACAATGTGAATAGTAAAAACCAGCACTTTCAGCCTCTGCATAGTGAAATGACGGTAACTTGCTGTCACGTAAGCTTAATAAGGGCTGTATCATTTTCATGTATGTACTACTTTGGGAAATGGCCTGGGTCTTGCGGGTGATATTTTTTAATCAAGTCTACAGGCAGCGCAGTCACCCTGACAGTCCCGGCACTTGGGTATGTAAAGGTAACCCTCTAGCAAGTCCTCGTTCAGGAAAAAGCCTTCAAGTGCACAGACCCCTACCCTGGGCTAGCCTGAGCCGTCGTCTTCTGAAATGATCGCTTGGCTTCCCAGCCAAGGCAGGGCTCCCCCAAAGTTCCTTCCCACTCTTGCAGTTTCACCTCGGGATGCTTCCGCAGAATTTCAGCGCCTAAGCAGACAAGGTCAAAGTAAACTGCTTCACTGCTGCTTCTGGCGCAGGGGCCCAGACGGCTGCCAGCCCCCCAAGCACAGACCAACAGCAGGAGAGGGGTCCCAGCGGGACCCCTGGGTTGTAGATAAGCAAAACGCACCCATTTTCTCTCCTATTTACTCTAGAGGGACCTCTC
Source organism: Saguinus oedipus (assembly GCA_031835075.1). NCBI lineage: Eukaryota > Metazoa > Chordata > Mammalia > Primates > Cebidae > Saguinus > Saguinus oedipus. The sequence goes on from CM063179.1 coordinate 132,890,513, forward strand.
CTCCCCCACTCCTGGCATCTGCTTATCACTGGCTCCCTCTCCCTGTGGCTTATTTTTGGGTAGTAGAATGCTGAGGTCACAGGGAGCGGCTCTTTATCCAAGCAGTGGGGAAGTCAGTCTGGAGCCCAGAGCGTGAACCAGCAAGAGGCAGGCTCTCGCTCTTGACTTTGGGCTCCAGGCTCTGCCCCAGCCCCGGGCAGCCCGCGGGCTCCCTCCTCCCTCCTGCCCTCGCCCGCCAGCTCGCCCTCTCCTTAAATCTGCAGCGTTGGTTGGTTTCCCACGCCTGTCCCGGACTGACTCGGGATGCCAGGCACCCGGAAGTCCCACGGGCGCCGACCCCAGCCCGCAGCCCCGGGAAGGTGCCAACCCCAGTGAGTGGAGGAGGCTGGCATTTCACGTGGGCATCTGCCTTCACTGCTGCTCGTGCATCTCCTCAGCAGCCAGCGTCAGGGCCCCTCTGCTCTAACTCATCCCCCCACCCCACCCCCCCGCGAAGTTAATCAGCCGTACTTTCCAGGGCGCTTTAGTTTAGAAAATACTTAAAGCCCCGAAACGTTCCGGGGAGACGGCCGCCCCCGGATCCCCCAGTGCTGCCTGGCTAGGGTTGTTGGGCGCTCACGAAGCTGTGGCGTTTGTCTGGAACCGACATCGCAGAGGCGCAGCCCCGCTCCTCCCTGACGTCGCCAAAGTTGCCAGACGCCCCTCGGCGACCTGGCCGTGCCAGATGCAGTTGCGTAACCTTGCCCCCCGCCCACGCCCGCGCCGGGTCCGCTCCCGACTGCACCGGGGTGTCCCAGCCCCGCGTGCTGCCAAGTCTCCCCACCAAGCGGGTTTGGGGTCGAGTGCATGCGCCCGAGCCGGGGTCGGCTCCAGTCCGAGCGGTGCTCCGCCAGCGGCCAAGTGCGGCGGGCGCCGGGGCGCGGGAGGAGGGCGCGCAGGGCTTCGCTTACCTTTCGCTGCTTACAGATAAGTCGAGGTCGGGGCAGCGCCTGGCTCGGGCATGTCTCGCCGCGGACCCTGGCAAGCCTGGCGCGGCACGGAGCACTTCGGGCAAGGCATCCGCGGCCGGACTCGCCCGGCTCGCGCGGAGGAAGGCTCGGCTCCGGGGACTTGGCCGGCTGCGCGCCCGCTGCCCGCCCCCTCCACCGCCGCCGGCCCGGCCCTCCTGGCCCGGCTGCCCCCCACGCCGCAGCTCGCGTCCCTCCGGCCCCGCTCAGCGACGCGCGCCGGGAGGCAGCGGTTCGGCCGGCTCCGGGGACGCCCGCGCGCTCGCTCGCTCGCGGCGCGGCGGAGCCAGCCACAGCCACCCGGCTTCGCGCTCCTCCGATGTCCTCATTTACTGCAATTGTCTTCGGCGAGATCTCAGAGCCAGGGCCAGGAGGCGGGGGCGGAGCGGGGGAGGGGGCAGGAGGGAAGTCCTTGCCGCCACTCCAGGTCCCAGCTACTCCGCGGAGCCTGGCGGCCAGAGGCGAGGGCGCCCCGAGCCGCGTGCCTGCCGCCTGTGCGCCCGGCTGGCACCGAGGCGGGCGGAGCCCCGGGCCCCACGGGGCGGGGGTGGTGCGGGGGCGGCGCGGGGCCGGGCCGCTTGCGTGGGGTGGGGGATCCGGACGGAGTGGAGGAGCCCCCTCCCGCCGCTGCCGCTGGAGCCAGAGGAGGAGGAGGAGGAGGGGGAGGAGGACGAGGAGGTGGTGATGGTGGAAAGAGCTGCCGCCGGCTGCTGCCTGCGCGCGGGGCTTCACCGCGGCGCGTCCTCCGGGTTTCTGGGCTGCAGGCGGCGCTGCGCAGCCCCGGGAACTTGTTGAGTCTACCCTGGAGCCGCCTCCGGAGCAGCTGGCGGGAGGGGGACTCCGTGTGTTCTCTCAGGGATGGCAGGGGTCGCTGGGGACCCTACTGCATGGCTGCCTGCTCTGGCAGGGCTTTGGGAAGCCAGGAGCGACGGGTGGGGATCGCCCAGGCGCCTGGCCCCTCACCTTCGGATGCTGCCTTGTAGAAGCAGGGGTTCCGGGATCCTTTCAGTGCCGGCTCCAACCTGGTGTCAGCCCCTCTACATGGGGACAGGAAGTCCTGTGAGTGGCCTGAGGACTGAAGTGGGAGGGCCTGCCTAGTAATGTTGCCTGTTGACATTTAGGGACACTCCAGAGCCGGCGCCACTGCCACTCCTAGCCAGGAACCCTACCCTTCTCCAGAGCACACACCACCCACCAGCAGAAGCCACAGGGTGCACAGCTGAGTTCATTTGGGGCAGAGTAGAATTCTTTTCGGGAGGAAAAGACCTAGGTTGCATAGGGAACTATCCCCGCACTTAACTTTCCACCTAGGAAACAGTATTGGGTGTTCTGAGCTCAGAGCTGCAGAACCAGGGTCCCCTCTGCTGCCTGGCAGGCCCTGGGGCCTGAGCCAGAGACAAAGTAGCCAGCCGAGTGCAGGGCTCTTGGCCCCCTGGATTTGCTCCTAGAACGTAATATAAAATGTAAGGAGGCACATTTAATAGTCTGTTTCTCAGGAAAGGAGAGAGAAGTGGTGGATCCCAGGAAAGAGACAGGCTTTGGAGTGTGCATTGGGAAGACAAATGGAAAGTCCTTTCACCCACCCACCTCTCCGGACACATCAGTGGGCAGCGAGACCTCTCTCGCTGTACATCCCTGAGTCCCTGCACCCAGCACCAGCCCTGTGCCGGTGGCCAAGCCATTGCTTGTTCACTGAGCTGAACTGAGCCTAGCACTGCCTTACAGAGTATCTGTTTTTTTTGTAAATGGCTTTATACGGAATACCTTATTTGTATGTGGATGCTTTGGGCAGTGTGTCCAGACGTTCCAGAAGAAAAAAATCTAAAATGTCATCTTTTTCCCTCTTACCCCGTAGCATCCTTTGGGATACAATTTTGCCAGCCTTGGGGATCCAGATATTCCCAGAACGGGAGTCCTGAGCCTGTGGATCCAAACTTTGCCCACCTCACCCTTGTTATTGTCCTTCTTAACTCAGATCCCACAAGCCTGATTTCCTAGCTGACCAAGGAGGCTGCTGGGAGCTGGCTGGAAAGAGATGCTTAGTTATGTGTGATCAGCCTGGAAACTGCAGTCTCCTCTTTTGCCTGGATGGGGCCTGGGAAGGGAATAGGAGTTGGGAACGTTTAGAACCAGCTAGGAGAGGGTGCCACCCTCCAGCGTGCTCCCTTGGGGAGGTACTGTTGCAACTGTGAGCTCTAGTAATTTTCCCAGTGGTCTGGGCAACTTCTGTAAATCTTACTTTATTAGTAACCCATAAAACTGAAATCTGCCTTCAGTCTTTTAGACATGTGACTGTAAATATAAAGCTGCCAGGAAACATGGACATTGGGCCTGTAGTATCAGAATGCTGAAGTTTTCCAGGGCCAAGAGTGAAAACAGGTCAACATAAATGCATCATAGCAAGGCAGAGCTCAGCCACAGGTGGCACTGTGAGCTGGCGAGAAAGCAGCTCCAAGGACAGTGCTATCTGAGATTCGCATGATGTGTAACTCCAGGAATAAAATGGAAAGCCGTAATTGGCAGGTTAGAAAATCCACTTACATGAAGAGTAGAGTTTAACGGAACTTTGTAGCGTCATCAGGACTGCTTAGAGTTGTTCAATTGTCTAGTAGACTTAAGTTGTTTTGCTGAGTCTATTGAAATCATTGGCATCCTGTTTTTTTTTTCTTTGAAGTAAGAAACTATTTATGTATTGTTATAAGTCCATGTCTTCAGTATTACAAATCAAAATATTGATGAAGCTTGCCTCACGGTACCTTTGGTTCTGGAGATACTCCACATGGGTGAGGTGTGTGTCGTCATGCTCGCCTTTAAAGCAAGCACCATGCTGGAGCTGGCTGGGGGAAGGGAGTTTCAGTCATCTTCCTGCCTACGGATCCCTATTGCATTTTTTTTAGTAGGTGGATTGGATACATGGATACATATTTTTAGGGTCTAAAATGAGTCTATATGCTCAGCTTCCTCAGGGAAAAAAAAGTGAAACTTGATAGATTCATTTTAGGAATCAATTGGTATTCGCTTTTTGTATTTTGCTTAAGATTTGCATTGAAAAATATAGACTTGCAAAAGGGGAAAATAGCTACTTTTCAATTGGGATTTCCTAAAACAGAGGAATGAAAATAAAGGAAAGTTCAGACCAGCTAACTAAGCAAACTATCCAAGTCTCTTTCCTATTGCCTGCTTCTTGGAATTGTGCAGGGGTTCTATGAAGAATCGCTGGAATTCCAACCCTATGGTATAGTAAGTTTGAGGTCCCAATTTCCACATTAAAAAGTCAAGAATATACAAGTCAGATGTTCAAGAATGTTCATAGCAGGTTTATCTATATTTGTTCCAAACGAGAAATAATCCAAATACCATTCAACAGAAGATAAAGATTTCTTGGTTCTTGATATAGTAGAATACTAGACAGCAGTGAAAAAGCAGTAACTACTGATGCATGCATTAGCATGGAGGACATATACAAAGGTGCAGAACAAAGAAAGCCAGGGACTAAGTATTTATCCCATGATTCTATTTAGATGAAGTCCAAGAATGCAACGAAGTTGTCAGTGGTGGAAAATATCAGAATGGGGGTTACCTTTGAGGCCCTCATTGCCCAGGCCCACAGCACCTTCATTGGTGCTGGATTGTTCTGTCTCTTGCACTAGTTGCTTATGCAGTTTTCTACATATATAGAAATTCATGGAGAAGTTTTCTGTCTCAATGTGACCCCATTTGTCTGCGTGTCATCACTGTCATTGCAGTGTCCAGAGGCATGCTCCCCAATAATCCTCATCCCTCAATGAACCAGCGTACCTGTCAGTGTGATTAACTTGTATCCTATCCTATCCTATCTGCAAGGTAGGAGAAGAGAAAAGTGTCTCCAAACTAGCAACTGCTGAAGAGGAGCCTTCCAGGTTAGCTGCAGAGCAGAACTTCCTTTGGGAGGCTGCTGACGCAACACCTGCTCTCCCAACTCGCCGATGCAGCTATGACAGAGTTCACACAGACATGATTTTTCCTGTCCCATATCTTTGTTACATGAAAGGGATCCTGATCTAGATCCCAAGAGACGGTTCTTGGATCTCACGCAGGAAAGAATTCAGGGCAAATCCACAGTACAAAGTAAAAGCAAGTTTATTAAGAGAGTAAAGTAGTGAAGAACAGTGACTCTATAGACAGAGTGGGACATTCCCAAAAGTAAGAGCAGGAACCCATCCTCCTGAGGTCAATACTCATGTGTATGGGGAGCTCTGCCACAGGGCTTGTGATAAAGGATGAATTTTCTTCATTATTATATTTTGCAAGAATCGATATTATTTATTTATTTGTTTTTGGAGACAGAGTTTCGCTTTGTTGCCCAGGCTGGAGTGCACTGGCACGATGTCAGCTCACTGCAACCTCTGCCTCTTGCATGCAAGCAATTCTTGTGCCTCAGCTTCCTGAGTAGCTGGCATTACAGGTGCCCAAAACCACACTCGGCTGATTTTTTGTATTTTAGTAGATACGGGGTTTCACCATGTTGCCCAGGCTGGTCTTCAATTCCTGAGCTCAGGCAATCCACCCATCTCGGCCTCCCAAAGTGCTAGGATTATAGGTGTGAGCCACAGTACCTGGCCCAATATTACTGTCTTTAAGGCAAAATTAGAAATGCCTTTGTTCTCAAGACATTGGGATATTAGGACACTCCCAAGCCTGGGTCTGTTTAGTAAACATCATCAATTTGTTCCCTTAACCTTAAACATGTAGAGGTGAGGAATCCTAACTTTCTGAGAATGCAGCCCAGCAAATCCCGGCCTCATTTTCCAGGCCCTCAATCAAAATGGAGTTGCTGTGGTCCTAAGGTCTTTGGCATCTTCAAATTCCAAAGGGACTCTTAGATGAGCCGAGCCTAAGTCTGTGATGGGCAGGTTGCACCGGACAGTTCAGAAACTGTGGTAGCAGATCAGCCAGTGCTCGATGCCTGCGAGGGAAAAGTAGCTCACATTGCCTTAGACCTGTAGGGTTCAGATCAGTCACTTGAGGACACTTTAGCCTTGTCTTTCAAGAACAAGACTGACACAGTGCTGAAGGTTGCCCCAGAGGGGCCTCCTTTTCTGCCGAGAAGCCCTGCAGGAAGGCTTTCTGTATCATTCCCCTTGTTATATTCTGCTCAAGCCTTTACTCTCCTCTTTCTGGGCTTATTTCTGGCTAAGCTTTGTGTAAAGCCCGTTGCCCGTGGCTCTTCCACTTTCCTGGCAGCTGAGCCGTGCGTGTTTCCTTCTGGTGGGAACCAGAGCTGTTTCTGAGGTGCTGGTCCATACTCCAGGAACACACCACTCCTCTGGCCTTCTTTTCCTTTCGTGATAAGAAACTAGAGATGGTTTATTGTTCTGAAATCCAAATTTGTTTTGGAAAACCTGAATGTCATGAGGACTAGTTGAGATCCCTGGCTGTCTGTGATGCATCATTGTGAATCTGATTTATCCACAGGAATGGAAGGTTTTCCTTTTGAAAGAGAATGAAGTAGCTCTAGGTTTTATTTTTTAATGCTTCCTACAGTGGAGGCAGAGACGTATGGGAATGCGGAAGAACAGTTGTGCACTCTGACTCTCCTCTCACAATCTCATTTTCAGGGCTCTCAGCAAACCCCAAGGCTTTCTCCTCCCAGCTACAGCCTTTCCTTTCCTTTAGTTAGACTTCTGAATAATTGAACAGAAACCTTTTATTTTCTTGACCATTATTTGGTCAGTCTTGGGTGCTAGTTTCTGTAGGGTTTCTTACTATCCTGTTTTCGTCACTGGGGAGCCAGCCTCAGCCTCTTCAGCACGTGTAGTTGGCTCATGGGCTTGTCTTAATCCTTGCTGGTGAGGCCACCAGTCTCATTGAGCCTGCTGAAGCCAGCTTCTCATAAAATGGCTAACATGCCCAGGGCAGAGAGTAACACTTCTGATCAGAACTAGGGCAGGAGGTGGCTGGGCGTGGTGGCTTATGCCTGTAATCCCAGCACTTTGGGAAGCCAAGGCAGGCAGATGACTTGAGCTCAGGAGTTCGACACCAGCCTGGCCAACATGGTGAAACCTCATCTCTGCTAAAATTATAAAAATTAGCCAGGCATGGTAGTGCACACCTGTAATCCTAGCTACTCAGGTGGCTGAGGCAGGAGAATCACTTGAACCAGAGAGGTGAAGGTTGCAGTGAACCAAGATCACACCACTGCACTCCAGGCTGGGCGACAGAGTGAGACTCCAGCTCAAACAAAAACAAAAACAAAAACGGAACAGAACTAGGACAGTAAAGGGTTAGAATGAATTTCACAATTGAGCTTCCTGTCCGTCAGCGCTCTGTGCTGGTACTGGGACTGCTGGCTGCCCTTCCCAGGCCTCTGCCCTGATGCATAAGGCTTGTTTTTGCCATTTCTTTTCTTTACCTTTCTTGTTTTTTTCTTTCCTTTTCTTCTTTTTTCTTTAATTTATTTTTCTTTCTTTCTTTCTTTCTTTTTTTTTTTTTTTTTTTTTAAGATGGAGTCTTGCTCTGTCACCCAGGCTGGAATGCAGTGGTACAATCTTGACTCACTGCAACCCCCGCCTCCCAGGTTCAAGCAATTCTCCTGCCTTAGTCTCCCGAAGAGCTGGAATTACAGGTGTGTACCACTACACCTGTGTACCACTATAGCTAATTTTTGTATTTGTAGTAGAGACGAGGTTTCACCATGTTGGTCAGGCTGGTCTTGAACTCTTGATCTCAAATAATCCACCCACCTAGGCCTTGCAAGGTGCTAGGATTACAGGTGTGAGGCACCGCATCCGGCCCACAGAAGACTTCTTCAAGCGGCTGCTGCAGGGAGGCCTGGAGTCTTCTCCCAGCTGGGTGGTGTAGGAACTTCCTTGTTTGGCCTCCATCGCCACCTTAGGTTCCACAGGCATGGAATAGGGATGAGGTAAAGGGGAAGATGAGGAAAATGGAAGCCTCCTTGTTCCACTTTTTTCTTTCCCCGACCCCTGACTGAATATGAGACTTTGATGAGAATGATGCTCCACTTCGGTTGTGTGCCTCCAGGGTGCCAGGTACTTGGTCCGTTGTGGGTTATGTACTTTGGTTCTTACCAGGTAACTGTGAGCCCATTACTGATAAACTCTCTTCACAGATGTGGATCAGAGAATGTAAGTGATCTCTCCAAGGTCACACAGCTAGGAAGGGCTGGAGCCTGGATTCAAGTCCACTCCTGTTTGTTGCAACCGGAGGACAGATTCTGACCAATAGTGTTAACTGCTCATGCCAGGCTCCTAGGAAGTGGATGATACGTCCAGCCAGGCTCGAGAGTGGCTTTGACTGGACTTTCTTTTGTTGCCATTAGCTGTACCTCATCACCTCACTGTATTAGTTACACTTTGAAATAAAAACAGGCACTGGAACAGCAATATACCCAAATCATTTTGCAGTTAGATAGCACTCTAAGCTTCTCCAATCTAATTTCAGTGATATTATCACATGTTTTCTTCTTTGGATAACAGCTATTAAAATGATTCATCACACTGTACGTATCGCATCTATACCACAGAAGGCCACTTCACACCCTTCCGGTTCCAGCTATAATGGCATCGTATTGCCAAGGCCTTCTAATTATCCCGAGCACTGCTTTGACACTGTCATTTGCTGAGATTCAGTCATAGTGGACAGAATATGTGCTTTGGTTTTTTTTTAAGATGACTAACACCCTGTGTGTATAATTCTAATCACCTAACATTGACATTGTATGCTCTCTGCACAATAAAGTATTTTTGCTAATTTGGTCTAAGAATTGATGACCCGACTTCAGATGTATTTACTTAGTAGCGTGGCTTATGGGTGATGTGATGGCCACTGAACATTGGAAAGCAAGCATTTTGCTTTTAAATACCAAGTTCCAAGTGAGAAAAGTACAGAATTAAAAAAAAAAAATCTGTAGTTATGTTTAATGACCTCTGAGGGCACATAAACTGTCGGTTCCGTGTTTTCCATAAACAGTTTGTTTTTTGTATTCTTGAGTGTTTGGAAAAGTCAACAGCCCTCACTTTAATCACGCTGCACTGGAGCGCTGCAGCTCTCCCCATGTCCAATTCACCTAATTTGTGTTTTGGCACATTCTGTAGCTGTGCCGTACTGTAAATGCGTGTGCAACCCTCACTTCTGGGTTCTTATATGTTAGTCCATTATCCAAAGTTAAAGTCAAAAACTTACTTTAATACATTTTTAATACAATTTTCGTTTTCTTTTTTTTTTTTTTTTGAGAGGGAGTTTCGCTCTTGTTACCCAGGCTGGAGTGCAATGGCGCAACCTAGGCTCACTGCAACCTCCGCCCCCTGGGTTCAGGCAATTCTCCTGCCTCAGCCTCCTGAGTAGCTGGGATTACAGGCATGCGCCACCATGCCTAGCTAACTTTTTGTATTTTTAGTAGAGACGGGGTTTCACCATGTTGACCAGGATGGTCTCGATCTCTTGACCTCATGATCTACCCGCCTTGGCCTCCCAAAGTGCTGGGATTACAGGTGTGAGCCACCGCGCCCGGCTTTCTTTCTTTCTTTCTTTCTTTTTTTTAAGATTCAAAGAAAGGCAGGGCATTTTGTTTGTAAATGTGGCTTGTTTTTTTCTTTTTTAAAAAAATCCAGTGTTCATAGTTTAAAGTCAGTATGGCTAGAATATTACACAAACACTCATGGCTTCATCCAAATCCCTTTATCTCAGCAATTACCGCTCCCTAGCACGTTCGTCTTCTTGCCTGGATGGAGGCCTCTTAGTAATCTCCTAAGCCTTCCTAGGTTGAGAGGGGAAAGGGAGGGTCTTAAGATTCCAGAACGTTCTTTTCATTTAAGCGATGGAGGAAATCCTACAGAACTTTTTTCCCGTTTGTGTTCATTTATTGGCTGCTCCCATGGATTCAAGAAAAAAACTTGAGAATTTGTTTAGTTTTGTTTTGAGATGGAGTCTCACTCTGTCGCCCAGACTGGAGTGCAGTGATGTGATCTCAGTTCACTGCAACCTCCGCCTCCCAGATTCAAGCAATTCTCCTGCCTCAGCATCGTGAATAGCTGGGATTATAGGCACATGCCACCATGCCCGGGTAATATTTCTACTTTTAGTGGAGACAGGATTTCAACATGTTGGCCAGGCTGGTCTTGAACTCCTGACGTCAAGCAACCCACCCACCTTGGCCAACCAAAACGCTGAGATCACAGGCACGAGTGACTGTGCCTGGCTGTCTTTTTAAAAAAATAAATTGGGTTGGGTGTTTGGAAATAGAATCACCCGAAAGATGAAGTAGCTTTGTCAAGAGATCTGTTACTCAGTATTAAGTTGAAAGGAAACCTAAATTTATTTTATATGTGTTTTCAGTGTTCATCCCAGACATCTGTTTCAGAATTTGTTAAATATTGAAAGAGATCACCTAGGGTTGAGTAGGTAAGAAGAAAATGCAGGTTTGAGAGGCTGTGATAGCCGATACCCTCAATAGCAGCTCCTGGCCAGTTGGAAAAGTCATCCTTGCACGCGACTTCCTGTCCTATGACCCGCCCCCAGATCAGTCCCCCTCCCTGTTTGACTGTGGATAGCCTGGCTCTGTTTGATGATCATGAGCAAACCTAAAGTTACCCTTTCATTAGCAGGCGTTGGGGTATCTGAACTAAGTTCAGATAGAAGATATCTATCTTCTCTCTGGTCCTAAGTTCTAATAGAAGATAATGTGTCTTGATTTTTTTTTTTTTTTTTGAGACGGAGTTTCGCTCTTGTTACCCAGGCTGGAGTGCAATGGCGCGATCTCACCGCAACCTCTGCCTCCTGGGTTCAGGCAATTCTCCTGCCTCAGCTTCCTGAGTAGCTGGGATTACAGGCACGCGCCACCATGCCCAGCTAATTTTTTGTATCTTTAGTAGAGACGGGGTTTCACCATGTTGACCAGGATGGTCTCGATCTCTTGACCTTGTGATTTTTTTTTCTTATCTGAACCCAAATATGAAAATGAGGAAATTCATTTTATGGTACTGATTTTTTCCTTCCCAGCAGAGTAAATATTGTCACATGGAATTGCTGATGATACTTCTGAGTCCCTTAAAATAAGACTTGTGATTCATTCACACCATGAAAATGTTAGAGAACCAGCATCTTCACCTTCAGATTCATATGTTATTGACTCTTTCCTTTTTGGTCCCTGGGTGCTAATGAACATTTTCACTTCTGGAGCTTTCTCTTCTTCCGACTTCAGCGTGGATGAAGGAGTGTAGCTTCTAGCTACCTGGTTCATCCTCCGGGTCTCTCAGCCCTGGGATTTCCATGTTCCATCTCTGTTGTGGTGGGTGAGTTGCATGATGCGTTCAATTTGATATTTGACAGAACCTCTACTGAGAAAATAGGGTAAGCCGATTAAAGCTGAACTAAGACACATGTTTGGCAACCACCCACTCCTGGTGGCGTGAGTGGATGGAGGCAGGTCCCCACAGTGAACAGCACGTGGCTTTCTGAAGAAATGTTTCCCTTTCATACATTAGGCATATGTAAAGTTTGTCGTTTGACTTTCCTTCTTTGATGACAATACATATTTTGTTAGTACTTAAAGGACATTTTTAAACATTGCTGAAGTGAAATCAGCTTAAATTGCGATTCCTATGACAAGTGTTGAAACGGTGATGTTTGCCATGAAATGTAAATAAGCTCCATTAAAGCAGAAATGTCTATATACCATGTAAAATGCAGCGGTATCCCATAGACTTCCCCTATTCTTTATTTCTTGACAAGCATGTATAATCTCTCTGTTTGAATGCAGAATAGAATCAGTTATTTTAAAGGAGTTGTCGTCTATGGGTATAATGCACTTTAAGCGAATTCTTTACGTGCAGGTATGACTTACCTGCAAGTAAACCTGACTGAATAAATGCTCATTTTGATTCAGGCTGCCTTCACATATCCATTGTTTATCATGTACTTAGAGGGATTCAGTTTGCCAAAATAATTTAAAACGTGACTTTTTAGAACACCATCTATTACACTGTCATCTACTGTATAGTCTTTTTTTTTTTTTTTTTGAGTTAGAGTCTCAACCTATTGCCCAGGCTTGAGTGCAATGGTGTAGTCTAAGCTTACTGCAACCTCTGCCTCCCAAGCTCAAGCTTATTCTCATGCCTCAGCCTTCTGAGTACCTGGGATTACAGGCGCCTGCCACCATGCCCAGCTAATTTTTGTATTTTTAGTAGAGATGGGGTTTCGCCATGTTGACTGGCTGGTCTCCAACTCCTGACCTCAAGTAATCTGCCTACCTTGGCCTTCCAAAGTGCTCGGATTACAGGTGTGAACCTCCATGTCTGGCCTACCATATATTCTTAAACATACATGTAGATAAGAATACGTTATTTACTTATATGCTGTCATTGTACCAAATTGTTTGTTGTGGATTTCTTACCCATATTCTTTCGATAAGATAGTCTTGATGTGATTAGCACTCTGAGAGCAGAACATAGGTGCTGTAAGTTCTCTCAATTCCCCCTCCACCCTCTGGATGGCATTTATTCAGTGGAATCCAGAGCTCAATAAATAAAGAACCTAAGAGCCAGACACTGTGTTCTCTGCTTTATACATTCCTCTCTTATTTTCATTTTTGACCATATTATGAAATATGGTCATGAGTTTTCATAGGATATGAAAACTCAAGAGCTGGTCATACAGAATAGTACAAGAGTCCTTCCCTGCTCCAGTTTTCAAAGTTTTGCTATGTCGGAACTTAACAATGTGTTGCTGTTCAGTATGTCTGCAGGTCTTTTCCAATTTGAATCTTTTTAGTTCTGTTTTTACCGTATTTACCGCCCTGCTCCCCCTAATATAAACACACTTAGTGGCCTGCTAAGTATTTTACTTCTATTGCCTTTCAGTTTCTTCTTGGCAATGGAGGTCCTATTCCCTGTGAAGTGAAGGCAGGTTTTGGGAGAGATTTCACCCAAAACCTGCCTTCACTTCACAGGGAATAGGATCAGCCTTCCCTCATTCTCTAGTCTTAATTGAGCTAACTCAATTTATGCCAACCAGTTCTTTCTGGTCATAGTTCTAGAGCTTTATGAGAATTAAATCCTGATGTCACCTTAGTCCTCCTAAAATCTCTGTGAAACTGAGCACTGTTATCAGCACCATTGTGAGGTAAGTCTACAAGTACAGGGCAGTCCCTAAATGTGAGGAAGTCAGGGATCTAAGGTAGAAAGATTCTTTACCAGGAAATTGAGGGTGATTAGGAATTGTATCCAGAAATGCCAGATGAACAGTTGAAATTTCAGTGAAGCAAAAGATAGGCATATTCTGGCCTTGTTTAACTTGTACCTGAATGCACCAATAACACTTCTGGAAGACTGGGACATTCTCTTCCTCTTTTCCCAGGAAAATAGGAGAGTATTCATTCTTGTACATGCTGAGAACATGGACATTTTGGGATTGCCTTAATAGGCAACTGACTTTATTTTGTTGATTGAAAGAGTAGTTTATAGCAGGTGTTAAAAGCTTTTCTTAAATACTTACATTATAGATACGTTAGACTTTGAAGGCCATGACATCATAACATTTCAAAGGAACACCCAACTCTGCTGGTGAAGCAGGAAAGCAGCTCAGTTACTGAGCTACACAAAACTTTATTTACAAAACCAGGAGGTGAGCCTGATTTGGTCCACAGGCTATAGTTTTCTGAGCCCTGACTTACAGCCTAAGTTGTTGGGCGGAATTTTGATACTGTATTTAGACCCAAATTTTAAGACTGAATTGATGCATTTGATTGATCACAAGAGAATTCAGTATTTTTCCCCTTTGCATCTTACATACACTAGAATCTAGGCTCACCCGACCTTATCTGTGATTTGGGCAGAGTTAGAGCAGTATATCCTATCAAGGGTTACTTCTGGCAAGGGATTTGGTGAAGGGGCCATTCATCTGTTGGTATCTGAGTAAGAAACAGTTCCATAGAAACAACTGGGAATAGTAACATCTTTGTCATTGTGAAGTGGAAGAATCTTGCTTTCTTAGTTATGGGAATACTCCAATTATGGGTACCAAAACGTAGTAATTGCATTAAATGGACAGTCATATATGTTGGGCACCTTTGTCCTTCCACGTTCCCCTGAGAAAAGACTTGACGAGACAATCCTGGACAGTCAGTATTGGATTTTCATCTCCAGCTGATTTATTTAAGTACTTCATGCAACCCAATGGAGAATCTTTGCTGTAGGCTTTTAATACTGCAGCTATTATGATGACTGATGTAATTTAGTTTTCTATATTGATGGTTTCTATATTGATGGTTTCTATATTGAAATAGTTTCCATAATTATTCTCTGTAACCATATGAAAAATGATTCTGTATTAGCTTAACATGAGTTGTTTCACTAAAATAAGAATCAGTAATCAGTCATTTATCCTTTTGAATATTATATATTTAATGCCTCAGATTTGAATATTACCAGGAAGCCAAGATTTCATGACCCCGTTTCATCTTTTTAAAACCGTGACAGAATGTGACATAGTGAACATTGAGATCACCGAGCTTCATTGTGGATTAGCACCCCACTTTCAAATTTGTCAACATGATATCATCTGTTAGTACTTTGAAATATTCTCTAAAGACACAGGGTAAACTTCTAACTTAATTTCCTATTGCAGTATTTCTGTGTTGTCTATGGTTAAGACTGTGAAGTTTCTTTATTAATTAAATTTAGTTCACTGTGTATAATGCCAGCACTTACCAAGTGGTAATTAATACAGTCTCTCTTGTTTACCTAGCAATGAGAAGCGTAACCTGCATTGCATTTTTTTAAAATGTGTGTTTAACCAAAGGGAAACATCTTTGAGTTTATCCTCTCACTGTATAACTAAAAACACTGAGATTGCTCTGGTGATCCAGGATCAGTTCCTTGCTTTTTAACTTTATTTCCACCTACAACTATTTTCACAGTCTTAACCATAGACAACACAGAAATACTGCAATAGGAAATTAAGTTAGAAGTTTACCCTGTGTCTTTAGAGAATATTTCAAAGTACTAACAGATGATATCATGTTGACAAATTTGAAAGTGGGGTGCTAATCCACAATGAAGCTCGGTGATCTCAATGTTCACTATGTCACATTCTTCACATTCTGTGAAGTATATCCTATCAAGGGTTCCTTCTGGCAAGAGATATGGGGACATTCATCTGTTAGTATTTGAGTAAGAAAGTGTTCCATACAAACAACTGGGAATAATAATTTTCTTTACCCTGAGATTCCACTGGATGAGTCTGACTGTTTAAATCCCAGAAATTAGAAGAAAATTGAGCTTGCTTTTGGGGTTTAAGAATGAAAATGCGGGCCGGGCGCGGTGGCTCAAGCCTGTAATCCCAGCACTTTGGGAGGCCGAGGCGGGTGGATCACGAGGTCAAGAGATCGAGACCATCCTGGTCAACATGGTGAAACCCCGTCTCTACTAAAAATACAAAAAATTAGCTGGGCATGGTGGCACGTGCCTGTAATCCCAGCTACTCAGGAGGCTGAGGCAGAAGAATTGCCTGAACCCAGGAGGCGGAGGTTGCGGTGAGCCGAGATTGCGCCATTGCGCTCCAGCCTGGATAACAAGAGCGAAACTCCGTCTCAAAAAAAAAAAAGAATGAAAATGCAAGTGTGTGTACATGATTTAGGGCCTGAGTTGGATTTTCATAAAATAAAGCAAAATCTGCGGTCATCCTGTGTGGAAAAACCTCATTTGAGTTGGAGATTGGTAATAGGAGCAAGGGCCAGAAGCAGCCACCAGAAGAGCAGAGCTAAGGATTGGGTGGTGCCTGTGTGTCCTTTGGGAACCTGGTGACTTTCAGGATATCATAGACGCAGGAATGAGGGCACATCTCACCCTCACTGTCAGAGGTAACAGTACCGACCTGGGGTGTATTGCACAGTATACCACTAGAGCTGGGTGCTTAAAGGGCATCATCAAACCCACCTTTCTTTCCTCGAGTGGAGCCGCCTTTCATTTTAAAATGATGGATTTGAAAAATGAACATGTAGTGAAAGTGCAAGAAAATGATTCCCATCAGGTGCTCCATCGGAGGCGGTGCAAAAATAAACACGTCCCACAACTGGGCAATTAAATATTATGCATAGAATTTATGGAAAGAATTCCAGAGGGTCCCAGGGATTGCAAAGTTGGTTATAAATGCATGTGCTCACCTCTTCCTGTTAGCACACACACCTAAATACGCAGAATCTCTCAGCAGAGAAATTCCATCAAGAGCCTACTTAAATCTTATTTTAATTTGATTCAACTTAGTAAGTCTGCAGGGTTTGGTAAGTCCTGTATGTCCAGTTTTCCAAGGACATAGAGACTTGGGTTGGGGAAATTCCAAGCTTGACTGCCATGCTGCTGGTACAAATCATCTTTCTCTCTTTATCACCACTCAGATACATTACAATGCAATGCCAGACTTCCCCTCAACCCCAATCAAGAAATAAGAAAAGATTTTTCTCCGTTTCTTGGTTCCCTCACAGTGAGAATGGGACTTTTTATGAAGTCTTACATTTGGTGGTTATTGGCCCATTACCTATGAAAACCACTGTAAAGACCTCACTGTGCTGCCATCAGCAGGAGCTGTGGGCTTCCACAGAGCCGCCTCAGGTGGCCCCAGTGCTCATCCTGGGAAGAATGGCTCCTGCTTGTCTTGGCAAAGTACTCCCACGGAAGCTGTGGAGAGCCAAGGAGGTGACCGGCGGCATTAGAGGGGCTGTAAAGGGACTGATGCCTGAGAATTTCTTCTGAAGAATGTAGGACGGTGTGCATTTGGATGATAATGCAATCAGAGGAGGGCTTTCTGTGATTACTGTGGAATAACTCTCAGGCTGAGCCCAGGAAACCAGGAAATGCGCATCTCCCAGGACCCGAGGCAGAGCTGTTTCTTTTTCCTTCTTGCTCTGTCTTGTTGAATCTTAGTTCTTCACTCTGTCCCTGAGTCCTGCCTCTGAGCCACTGCTTGTTTCCTGGGTGGCTCCAGCCATGGACTACATGGTGCTGGGTATATAGCTCCTGGCTCTGCCCCTCTGGCAGGTAGAGGCTGGTGCAGGATGGCCTCTGCTCCCCCGTGCCCCTGTCCCTCCTCTTTCTGTTTTCCTTCTTTGAGGATTCCTCAGCCTCATGAATTCTAAAGCCTAATGCAAATCCTCTCCCTCCGCGGCATTGTTCTAGGTGTTACTGAATTTCTTCAAAGAGAAAAATAAAAACAATATTCTTGTGGCTGATTTCTGAATGTGACAAGTGGCTTAAATGACTTAAATGTATTACAGCCAGCAGCTCTTGGTATAGGATCCGTGATATTTAATGTATTTTGTTTTACTTTATTGTTTTATTGTCTTTGTTTTATTAGAACACTTTACATGCACCCCTTTCGCAGAGTTTTATGTGTACATTACGGTACTGTTGACTGCGGGTACGATGTTGTGCGGCAGATCTCTGGACCTTACTCATCTTGCAGAAGTGAAACTCTCCAGCCGTGTCTAGGATCCTTTTTAAAGCCTCAGCTGGGCTGCTGAGTCCCTCACTCTGTAGGAAGGGCAGCTAAGGAAAGCCAAGGGCTTTTCCTGACAGACGGGATTTTCATGTCTCATCTGTCAGGCAGGACATTGTCTCAGTGTATTCAGCAGACTCGTAGACTCGGGTTCTGGGCTGATGCTGTCAGACGTCATAAAAGGAGAGACCCTCCTCTTAGCCATGCTCCTGATTCGTCTGCTGGCCTTCGCCAAGCTGCCATCTGTGTCTCTGATTTGCTGTCTTTATAGACGTTGCCAGCCCCTGTTAGTGAATTTGGGGTCTTGAGATGTGATCTGATGAGGGCCTGCTGTTTCGTAGAGGAAATGTAGCTGTCTGTGCACTTTTTATTGTCGTATTTGCTGCTGACATTTCACAGCTTTCATTTACTGAATTTTGAAATGATTATTTTCTTCATAGCAAAAATTATAGATCAGATGATTGGCCAAATAAGAAAAATTCAGACACCATTGTTTTTCTAAACATACTTTTTTTTTTCTTTTTATTGCAGTTTAGGTTTTGGGGTACATGTGCAGAACATGCAAGATAGTTGCATAGGTACACACGTGGCCGTGTGATTTGCTGCCTTCCTCCCCTTCACCCACATCTGGCATTTCTCCCCATGCTATCCCTCCCCAGCTCCCCCCACCGCTGTCCCTCCCCTATTCCCCGCAATAGACCCCAGTGTGTAGTGCTCCCTTCCCTGTGTCCATGTGTTCTCATTGTTCATCACCCGCCTATGAGTGAGAATATGCGGTATTTCATTTTCTGTTCTTGTGTCAGTTTGCTGAGAATAATGTTCTCCAGATTCATCCATGTCCCTACAAAGGACACAAACTCATCATTTCTGATTGCTGCATAATCTTCCATGGTGTATATGTGCCACATTTTCCCAGTCCAGTCTATCATCATCGATGGGCATTTGGTTTGGTTCCAGGTCTTTGCTATTGTAAACAATGCTGCAATGAACATTCGTGTGCATGTGTCCTTATAGTAGAACGATTAACTAGTTCAACTGTTGTGGAAGACAGTGTGGCGATTCCTCGAGGACCTAGAAATAGAAATTCCATTTGACCCAGCAATCCCATCACTGGGTATTTTTCCAAAGGACTATAAATCACATACTTAAAGTAATGCATATACCTGGTGAAAAGGGAAGATGTCATGGCAGAGGGTCCAGCCCTGCTGTGTAGGCCACCCCTGGGATGGGAGCCCTGAATCCTGATCGGATGTGTGCTGAGACGCAAGGAGGTCCCTGCACACACCTGCCTTTCCCCATCTGTGGACTCTTGCAAATCGTTTCCTGTCAGTGTCAGCCAGCCTGCTGCATGTTCTGAAAGCTCTGCACAGTGTGCCAATATTCCAGAGTTTTAAAGTAGTGTCCTTTGAAAAGATTGAAACCTGCAAGTAAAATTAAATTTGCATTTGAGAATACAATGTGTTTTCCTCCTTGAAGGACTGGATGCTTTGGAGAATAAGCATATTCATCTCCCATCACAGGTGGTTGTGTCATTGTGGCTATGTGAGTTCTTTCAGTGACTCCGAGGATGATATCCTCACGGAAGTAGCGTCATTTAACCCCAATTCACTGATTTCTCAGATTTGTTTACAAGGTGGCCTTCAGTGATGTGTCTGCCTGAGTAAGGTATTAAATTATTTCAAGAATCACTGTGGTCTTTGCTCTCATGTAAACGTGTTTTTAGAAGCAAACTTCTACCAGGCCACCATGTGACAACACTGGCTCGCGTCAAGAAAAGTGAGACTTTATTTTTACACATTATTTTATACACATGTATGCTTGAAGGAATATGCAAGCATGAGATCTAATCCATACACAAGTTGATAAAGTGTTTCCTTTAGAAGGTAAAGAGCCTCTAATACTCGAAGCCTTTGATTTAGCAGGCAGGTGCGAAAGGTGGAGGACCGTGCTTCTTCCTTGCAGGCACCTTGCTTCATTTTCTTCAGCTCCGTCTGTGCTTTCAGGGGGGCTGTGTGAGTTAACCCTCTCCCTGTAGTGATTTTGCAATGCCCAGCAAAGTGGAGCTCATTTTTTTTAGGAGTGTTTTTTTATCCTCAATGAAGGATAAATTTTCTAAATCCATAATTACACCTGCCCATGATGGCGGCTTCTCTGTTAAGGACTTGGGAAGTACCTTGCTAATTATTTGACTTATTTTGTCAACATTTTTTCATTCCCACTCTTTCCACCCCTTGCCAAAAAAAACAAAACAAAACAAAACAAAACAAAAAAGGATGGAGAATTTCATTTTTGCTTCGGTGTTGCTTATCCTGCCTCTCACTTCTGTGATGATTTCTTGCTTCTTAAATTCACGTTTGGAAAAATGGTTTCATTAAAAAAAAAAACCTCCCTATTTAAAAAAAATTAACAGTAATACCTGCTATTTGTAATGAGTGAAAATAATACAATAAGGATGTATAAAGTCGATGCTAATCAATCCTCTCCCCCACCCCCTTTCTGTCTATTGCCTTTAGATTACTCAGCAATGTTGACAGCGTGCTGTATGTCTTTACACACCTTTCTTCTTGTTTGGACCCACGCATAGATACTTCTTTTACGTGTATTTCAAGAAGCTCAGAATATTGATGGGAGGGGAAGAGAAAGAAAGAGGTGTTTTATTTTTAAGACACCACTTGGAAGTTAAGTGTTTTGGGCATCAGTATAAGTAACAAGTAGGAAACAGAAAGAACAAGATGTAGTTTTTATTCAAAGCAATCCATGACACGTTCTAATGCTTTGGAAAGGTTCTGTGCCTAGAATGTTCCCAAGAAAGGTCTAATTTATTCTTCATACTTTTGTGTCCTTCCGAGCTAGGGTAGAATTGATATGATTTGGAATCATTTTTGGGGCGTTCTTCAGATGTGTTCTTGGAGTAGTGATAAGTTCTCCTTAGAGAGATTGATCATGTGAGATTGAGTAATAACACCAAGAATGAAAAATATTTCCCTGTAGCAGCGCTTTCGGAAACGTGAATACATTGATGTACACCAATAATTTGTAGAAGAGGGATTGGAGCTCAGCGTTAACAGTGTTTCCTGACTTTCCTTACCCAGGGGCTCCTGACTTATTGATTTGTTTTTTGTCAGGCTGCTGTGGCCAGCATCCTGGGGAACACACTTTGGGAAGTGATGACCCTTTGGCTTGTAGTGCACATGGGACTGTGAGCTTCCCCAGTAGAAGCTTCTGCCTTCTTCCAACTGATCAGTCATGTCCATCAGCATCATTTCATTCCTTCTTTGTTTTTTTCATTTTTAAATCAAAACAGATCATTCACATAAGAGAAGAAATACATATGCAGAGGTGAGAAATCACAAAACGGGCCTCCGTACTGCTTCCTGCTCCAGCCCCTGAGGAGCTCCCGGCTCAGCTGTGCACCTCTTCCTCTTTGTGATATGGTCTCTACGTGGACTGGGGATTCTTTCACTCACTTTTCTTTTTAGTTTTATCACATATTCATGTCCCCCTAAACAATATGTTTTTAAGCCTTGTCTGCATCTGCCCTTTATCGAAGCAGAGTCAAACAGTATCTGTTTTTCCATGACATGCTTATAGCTTTCAGCACTGCGGTTTCGCAGTCTCTCTAGGTTGACGGGCGTAGCTGTGGGCCATTCATTTGCTTAGCTCAATAATTCTGCTGTTGTAGGAGCAGATGGCAGCAGGCATAACCCCTCTTCATGGGTGGTGCCGGTGTTTGCTATTAGGGCACCAGCGTGTTAGATATCCATGTAACCATCTCCAGGCATACCTGAGGGGAGCTCCACCAAGAAATATACCCCAGGTAGGACTGCCAGGCCAGCAGGTCCTGACGTCAGATGCTTACCTTGGGGAAGCAGAGGCCCCCAGTTTTTCTTAGGCTTCAGAAGTGTGGTCTGTCAACATAGCAATAGTAACACAAAGGCTCGGCCACCATGATTCCTTCTCAGGCCGCACCTCCTCTTTTCCTAATCCAGAATCATATTTATGATATTGTCATTTTAAACATATGAGTGTAGTTTCTATGTGTGATGGGACACAGTAGTGAGAATGTCAGTATCCAGCCTGGTCACTCGCTTCTTTCCGCCTCACGAGGGGATGAGTTGCCCTCATTTAATCATCATGTACAGTTTCCCTCAGGGCACCCTGAGCCCTGCATCTGCTTAACCTAGGGCCTCCCTTTGTTTCTCATTTGTTCTTTGCCTCTCACAGTACTCTTCCCTCCCCTCCTGCCTCACTATCAACCTTTAGAATACACCCCCAGCCACATTCCACACCCGAAGGACAGCTCCTGTAATCCTGTTCGCCCACATCCCCAGGAGTCCTGGGATTTGGGAGGGGCTGTTTGTACATCTCAGGAAGGTTTTCTTGTCTTCCTGCCCTGCCTTGTCTTCCTTACCCTGAATTCCCCACGGGATTCCTACACAGCTCCAGGTGACCCTCTGTGGTCTGCCTGATGCTGCTGCTGGAAAGAGGGTCTCTGTTACGTAGCCCTGAGCCTTCCAGGTCCATCTCCCACAGACAGCCAGTGCATCTAACCAAGATAATTTAGAGCAGAAGCTGTAGCTGAATTCTGTACCTGTTTATCTTGAGTTCCTGCTAGCAGTTACGAATAATGATGGATTGTGAACAAATAGCTTTGCCTTGTTTTTTCAGACCCTGAAATAGGTTGGCTTTGATAATGCTTTTTGACTGATGGGCACTTTTTGTAACTAAATCCCATTCAAAGGCTTAAAATATGCCTCCCAAGGTTGATTTCAAAATGTATTAAATTGACCTAACAAAAAATAAGTAGGAAAAAAAGTCCTACCACCACATGAGATGATGCATGGATATTTTCAAAATAGTCAAAACCCAACTTTACCATAGCAAAAAGAAGCAAACAACCCCCAACCCAGAAAACAACAAAAGCAAAAACATCAAAATAATCCCTGCAGTGAAACAAGATTTCCCCTTTATTACTCAGTACCTACAGCCAAAAGGAACTGCACCACTTCTATTTAAATCTGGCTCTGAGTATTCATTTGTGTTTGTTTTGCTGAATTGTCTAACTGCTGCTTTCCATCTGAAACAAAGCCCATGGAGATGTTGCTCCCCAGTAAATTATCTTAGCTTTCACCAGACAGGGTCTTCCCTGAGTGTAATAGAATCCCTGATCCCCAGGAGTTAGGGAAGGGGCTGACAATGAAATGCATGAAGGAAAATGTTTTCTAGAGCGGATGTAGTCTGCCGTGTCCTTGAGCTGCTTTAGGGAGAGCGAAAAAGAAAAACTCCCCTTTGGCATCACTTGTGAGCTACTGGAGACCTGTTTGTGAATACTGTATCTTTCATTATATATATATTTAAGTACCCAAGTTAGGAAGTAGCTATCTGTGAGCTTTTCTACCAGACTGCATGCTGAAGCCATAATTTAGTAAAAAAAGAACAAGCAAGCCCTCAAAACCAGCCTGAAAGTGCAGGATACAGATACGTATGGGCAGAGAGAGACCATTGCCTCTCTTTAGAAGCATTGCCAGCTGTTGCTGGGAGGACCACTCCCGCTTAGAGGGCCAGCTTGTCCTGGAAGGCTCTGCCCCAAGAGTATTCTTGTTTTGTTTTGTTTTTTTGAGATGGAGTCTCACTGTCACCCAGGCTAGAGTGCAGTGGCGCACCAAGAGTATTCCTGATGGTTGTGCTTTGTAGCCGTGGGCTGGGCCACCTCACCTTTTCGTGGGCTGGAAATAAAGAGGATAAAGCCCACTCATATGTAGGCAAAAGTTTCCTTCTGGTAAAGTCATGATTTCCCCGTCTCAATAATAATAGTAACGCATCCATCCCAGCTGCCCCAGAGCTTTGCCGTTCAGGAAACATAGGCATATATCAAAGTACGCTTCGCCTTGATTCTCAAAATCAGTGCCTGTGTCTTTCAAGGTTGGTGAAGTTCTGAAGTATTAAAACAACAACAACAACAACAACAAAAAACCACCAAAGTGTTGACTTAATAAAAGAGTCAGACCAAGTAGAAAGTAACTTCACAATGGGAGTGACTTTTTCTTTTTGTGGTGAGTCTGTGTCCCGGGCAGTGCATGGGGCCTGTCAGAACTGGCATCATCTCCATTTGGTTGAAATCTCAGCTTCTGCATCCTGCCTTGAGATCAGGGCAGAACTCTTGCTTTTTTAGCTTCATGGAGGCTATATTATGACAGAGAGGAAGAGAGGGAGATGGAAGGAAAGGAGGACAAAGAAAGAGAAAAGAAGAGAAGGGGAACAAACAGGAAAAGATTAAGGATATTCCAAAGCCACGTCTCAGGACATTAGAACCAGCGTCTGTGCTAATGGGACACTTGCTAACACCCTCTTCTTTCACTTTACTTGGAGTTTGTCCTTGATTTCCTGTTTTAACAGATGAAAACTGTTTTTTTTAATTGGATTCTGCACATTACCTCCTTGAAACTGCAGAACGTAAGCGGTTTAAGTAGTTTCACACTGGGTTTTATTGCATTGTTGATACTGTGTATGGATTATAATTCTCATAAACTGGTAATATGCTGATTTACTAGAAACCAAAGTGACAGGAAGCCTGTCATGCGTATTGGCAGTCTGTTCAGCTTGCTGGACCTGGCCAAGAGACCCTGAGCTCCTAAGATTTTTTTCATCCTTCTCTTAAAAAATAGAAAAAAAATATATCTTTATTTGCAGTTATTAAATTTGGAGTTCACGTAACAGTTTCTTATCTTTCAGAACCACGTGGAAGTAATGACAAAGTCTTATTTCAGATATATGATGCCAACATACTGACAATCTGAGCATACTCAAATATGCTTTTGCATCTTGAAGAATAAGGTTGTCTTATATGCTAATACCATTTATCTGAAAAAAATATGCCACATAGAAATACCTTTATAGGGACTTAGCCATAAATTCTTTGCCAAAGCTGATGTCAAGAGGGTATTAACTAGGTTTTCTTTTAGGATTTTAATAGTTTGAGGTGTTAACATTTAGATCTTTAATCCAACTCGAGTTAATTTTTGTATATTGTGGAAGTCAAAGGGCCAGTTTTATTTGTATTTATATGTCTAGCCAGTTATCCCAGCCCCGTTTATTGAAAAGGAGTCCTTTTCCCATTAGATTTTCTTTTTCTTGGCCTTGTTGAGGATCGGATGGTTGTAGGAATGTGACTTTATTTCTGAGTTTTCTATTCTATTCCATTGGTATATGTGTCTGATAAAATAAAAATTGACATTTTTTTTAAAGTATCTTTATGAAATTTAAAAATTGTCTAAAATAGTCTCATTAATCTAAGAGAATCCTTGTTAACATACAGATGTTTATAGAAATGCAACTATAATTTGACTTAATATGCAGTGGTATATGTGAGACTTTACAACTGTAAATATTGTTTTATCTAAACAGAATCTGCTCATTTCCTTTTTATACCAGTAATAGTAGAGCCAGAGACACTTTGGTTCACAATGAAATCATCAAATCATAAACCTTTTGAACTGCAAGGAATCTTTCTAGTTTCTTGGTTGGAGGTGGTGACGGGGAAATGTTCTTCACTGACAAAAGTTAATGACTTGTGTTACTTCTTGGCCAAAGTCAAGACTAGATCAGAAGTTTTCTGACTCCCAATCTGTTCAGTATTTTCCCCATCATACCTATGATTATTGAACTTTTTTCACTCTACCAACCAAAAATATTCCCTTAGAATGACTCCCTATAGTTTGTGCTAAAATGAAGCAGTGTTTTTTCAAAGCTCACACATGACCATATGGACTCTGAACAGTTGATACCATTTTGAAATTCAATGTCTCTTACCGTTTTTTTTCCCTCCACTTTCTGTTGTTATTTCCCAATCAAAGTAAACCAGTGTTAGGTTCTGTCTTAGCTCACTTTGAGATGTTGTAACAAAATTACCTGAGATTGGTAATTTATAAAGAATGGAAATTTATTTCTTATGGTTCTGCTGGCTGGGAAGTCCAAAATCAAGGTGCCGGCAAGTTTGGTTGTCTGGTGAGGGCTGCTCTCTGCTTCCAAGATGACGCCATGTTGCTGCATCCTCTGGATGGGAGAAAGCTGTGTCCCCTCCTGGTGGGAGGGAAAGGCAAGCCAGCCTAAGGCTAAATAAAACCTATTTTATAAGGGCCTTAATCACTTCTTAATACCATCACACTGGCAATTTTGAAGGGGCCACATTCAAACTGTAGCAAAGGATAACTTGTAGCATATTGTTTATTTAATTCCCCAAGTTAAATCGTAGGGTCTGCAGACTAGTTGTGAAGTTTTCCTTTCTGGAGAAAGTAGAAAAAAAGGGTAAAGAAGAAACCATAAATTCATCTTGGGTGAAAGTGGAGTTTCTTTTCAGAAGTTATTTTCAGAAAATATTCTACACTTCCCAACAATAGTGAACATGCCATTTGCCATCCTATCAAAGCAGCGTTATGTTGTAGAAGGAAAGGCTGTTGTTGAACATACGGTTGTTTCTGAGTTACTTAGCTGTATATTAACTTCCTCATCACCTCATCACCCATTGACTTACTTGCTTAAGCCAATAGCCCTTGGCCAGTTTGCCTATGTGGGCATGCTAGGTCATGTTAGGTCTGATTTTTTTTTAATTGTGGTAAAATATCACATAAAATTCATCATCTTTGCCATTTTTAAGTATACAGTTCAGTATTGTTAAGAACATTCGCATTTGTGTATGACTGACTTCCAAAACTCTTTTTTTGTTTTAAGACTTGAACTCTCTACCTGTTAAATAACAAGATCCCATTTCCTCCTCCTCTCAGCCCCTGTAGAGCCACCGTTCTGCTTCCTAGAGTTACTCTAGGTTCTTGGGCCAATTTTGACAGCCTTTCTTGAGGTGGAATCCTCTTCCCAACATACTTGTTTCCAGTGCCAACCATGACCCATCCGTGGAGCTCTACCCTACACTCCATCCCATCCCCATCTTCAGCCCACCCTGCTCGGTGACACCCACCACAGCCCCAGCCCACACCTTCAGCCGGTACAGAATGTCTCTCAGTGTTGACTTACACCCTGGCAGTCCTGTGCACTATTCACAGGATCATCTTACGAATTGAGAATCTAATCTTTACCTTTCTGCATTCTCTACCCTTCACAGTCTTCCGCACAGAGCATGAGTTCAAATCAATGCTGGGATCATTAGGAGAAAATTACAGAAAAAAAAATGTTCAAAGATTTCATATAGTTAAATATTTGTTCCTTCCACTTTTGCATCCTAGATTGACCTGTGTTGTGACTTTCTGGATAAATGGGCAGTTATCTGTCTCAGTTGATTTGATATTTAAATATACCAGAGTTTGGATTTTGAGGAGAAAGAATGTGGAGAAGCTAAGTGAGGGACCTTGGTGAGCCCCTAGACTGAGGATACAGGAGAAGGAGGAGGATGCAGGGGGCAGGAGGAAGAAGGAACAGAGAATCAGGAGGCCCAGGGACGTGTGTTTTGCGGCAGCTTTGAGTGTGAATGGGTGAGAATGAGATGCCTGTGGGGCTGCCACATTTAACCATGAAAAATATAGAATGTGCAGTCAAATTTTAATTTCAGGTTAAAAAAACATGGAACTTTTAATGTAAGTTTATGCCATGCAATATTTAGGATATACTTACACTAGAAAAAATGTTATCTAAAATTCCAGTTTTACTGAATGGCCTGCATTTTGTCTGGCAACCCTAGCTATAAAGGGAAGACGGAGCTTTGTGGGTTGGACAAAGGTGTGGATGGCAGAACAATTGGGGTCCTCAGTCCAGTTCAGTAATACGGAGTGGGGTTGGGGGAGATTACAAGAAATTACCAACGAGGATGGGGGCCACAGAATTCCGTCTTTCACCTTTAAAGAATTTGCCCTTTTTTCCCCGCTTTAATGATTTTTCCCTCTGTTTTTAAGTTGTTCTCTTTTGAATACTGTGTTTATAGATTTATTTCCTAAACAAGTGCTGTTAAATGGCCTCTTTTTAACAGGCACCATGGAGAAGCAGAGCTCTCCTCTCTCTGTGCTGATGTTTTCAGCATCCTCAGAATAGCAGCTGGAAGGCGGTAGGTTTTATGGGGATAACTGTGCACTCACCAGTTTAGATGTGTGGTTGCTAAGAGTCATGGTATTTGTTTGCAAACCTTTTGGTACCACTGGTCCATGTTTAGCTTTGTTTAATATACATAAACAAAAAAGTGTAACTGGAAGCTGTGTTATTTTTCAATTAGCTATGGAAAGCCCAAGAAAATCGAGTTGCTACGCAATTTCTGTTGAATTGAGTGTGGGTGGAACCATTATCAGAGGTTGGAAGAAATCGTAAAAATGGAGGAGAATTTTATATTCATGTTGTTTTTCCTTTGTCTTCAAGTTCTTTAAAGGAACCGAAACCGGGAATTGCAGAAAGTGCATTATGGGTGTGATTTGTGAGGTAAAGAAGAGTACGGTGCATGGTATGTTGTTATGGCAACCCTAGCAAGCTAATATCAAGCTCTTATCTCAAGATACTGGTCCTCATGTATGTTAACATAAAAGGCATGCGTGTCTCATGCGGACGGCCTCTCACCCTCAGGTGAGAGGGTGGCTGTGCCTCCGCTCATGCTCGACTTCAGTGCTCAGGGAGTCCTGGACCTCCATGTGCTCATGCATCGTCCTTGTGACATCCCTTCAGTTTTGGCTACTTTATCCTTTGATCCTCTGCTCCAGGGCTCATAATACATGATATAAATGTTTGGAGACGTAGATGTCCAAAAAAATGTGTCAACCCTCAAGGTCACGTGTCCCTTGCCTTGAGGTGTCACTCTGGGCAGAGCTCTCTGGTACATCTCAGGGGAAGTGGTGTCCTGGTGAGAACCAAGTCAGAGTGTGGCTTGAAATGAGCTCTTGTGTGGAAACTGCAAATTATGGCTTATCTTTCCTTTAAGTGGGTTTTCTCCATTTATTTCCTTAATTTAATGGAGAGCCTTAGTGCTATTTCAATTAAAAAATATTGATGTCGGCCAGGCGCGGTGGCTCAAGCCTGTAATCCCAGCACTTTGGGAGGCTGAGGCGGGTGGATCACGAGGTCAAGAGATCGAGACCATCCTGGTCAACGTGGTGAAACCCCATCTCTACTCAAAATACGAAAAATTAGCTGGGCATGGTGGCACGTGCCTGTAATCCCAGATACTCAGGAGGCTGAGGCAGGAGAATTGCCTGAACCCAGGAGGCGGAGGTTGCAGTGAGCCGAGATAGCGCCATTGCACTCCAGCCTGTGTAACAAGAGTGAAACTCCGTCTCAAAAAAAAAAAAAAAAAAATTGATGCTAAATGTTTGAGAGGACATTCTGCATCCTTTGGTGCTCAAGATTTTCTGCTCTCCAAAGCAATAGAGGCATTAGCCTCGCTCAGAGGAGAGTAAAATTATGTTCAATGTGTAAACCTGCTTGCTGCATAACAAAGTAATATTATGGCAGGGTGTTTGACAGAGACTCTTTAGCTTAATGCAATTCTATCAGGGAGATACAGTTTTAATAGCATAGTTCATTGCTTTCTGTCCTTGTCGTCTTTAAAGGCTTGCACGTGGGGAGGAAAGTGGCTGCATCTGAGCTGCCAGGAGCAGTGCAGGTGTTCAGATGTTAAATTTCAGTCATTCCAGCATTTCTTTTTAATCAGGATCTGTGCTTACCAATGGCCTGTCAAAAAGGAAGTGTATAATTAGCTCACTAAATCACCTTTTCTTCCTCAGTCTCTCCACGGCTCTGAAAAACAGCCCCCACGTCACTGTGGTTTACTCTCTCTCTCACTATGTTGTAGGAACTACAAAAGTTTCAGCATACCCACAAATACTGGGTTAAATGTCTCTTTTCAAAAATTAGTTTTTGAAATTGTAGCCAAGTTTTTAAAAAATACTTGAACCAGAGTATGTCAAATTGTCACATTAACATCATAAACAAGTTTCCTTGGGAGATAAATTTTATGGTTTCCATACATAGATACCACTTTATTTGGGGGGGGGGGTCAACATTTCATTTCTCCTATGTTTTCGTTTTGTTTTGTTTTGAGATAGGGTCTTGCTCTGTCACCCAGGCTGGAGTGAAGTGGTGCGATCATGGCTCACTGCAGCCTTGACCACCTGGGCTAAAGTGAATCTCTCACCTTAGCCTCCTAAGTAGCTAGGACTACAAGCACTGACCACCACACCTGGCTAATTTTTTTCTTTTTAAAAAATTTTGTGTGGATATTAGGTCTCAATATGCTGAGGAGGCTGGTCTCAAACTCCAGGGCTCAAGCGATCCTTCCACCCTAGCATCCCCAAGTTCTGAGATTATAGGCCTGAGCCACCGTGCCCAGCCAATTTCTTCTAGGTTTTAAAAGATTAACTTAAGATTTGCAAAAAATTTTAAAAAATTATAGAACTGTTCCCATGTATCCTTCCTTCAGCCTCTGCCCTCATTATGGACATTGCGTTACCATGTCCCAGTGGCCACAACTAATAAATCAATACTGAAAATCTCCAGTTCATAACAATGTCTGATTATTTAGTTTGATTAATCTGTAAAAATTTGGAACAGCATAAATCAGCAAATTCAAGTTTTTTCTGAAAGAAAGTAGCTTAGAAATGTATACAAAGTAACTCAAAGTGTGTGTATGTATCATTTAGAAAGTTAAAAATCACTTTTTCCTATCAAAATTATCTCGTAATGCCTTTTTTTTTTGAGACGGAGTTTCGCTCTTGTTACCCAGGCTGGAGTGCAATGGCGCAATCTCGGCTCACTGCAACCTCCGCCTCCTGGGTTCAGGCAATTCTCCTGCCTGAGCCTCCTGAGTAGCTGGGATTACAGGCACGCGCCACCATGCCCAGCTAATTTTTTATATTTTTAGTAGAGACGGGGTTTCACCATGTTGACCAGGATGGTCTCAATCTCTTGACCTCGTGATCTACCCGCCTCAGCCTCTCAAAGTGCTGGGATTACAGGCGTGAGCCACCGCGCCCAGCCTGCCTTTTAACTTAATAACATGATATTAGATTAGCTCAGGATTTTCTTGAGTTTAGTAATTCTATTTTGCTAATGTACCTTCAATTTCTACTTACTTAGTAGAATGTTAATATTACAAATTAAGCATCAGTTTCTACTTAGTAGAATGTTGATATTACAAATTGAGCATGCCTGATTGGAAAATTCAAAATCAGAAATGCTCCAAAACCCCCGAATTTTTTAGTGCTAGCATGATGCTCAAAGGAAGTGCTTATTGGAGCACTCTGGATTTCAGATGAGGGATGCTGAACCGGTAAGCGTAATGCAGGTATTCCAAAATCTGAAATAATCTGCAATCTGAAACATTTCTTGTCACAAGCATTTTGAATAAGGGATACTCCTCTTTTATTCTTATTCACTAAGAAACCACCAGAGAAGATATCAAGCATCAAATAAAGCTACAGATGAGCACCTTTTTTGGGAGTGCTGTTCGTCCATATAAGGAAGTGGGTCTCTTTAAGAAGTGGGTCTTTTTTTAGTAACTTTGGTTCTTTCTCCTGGCACCCTTTTTAAGCTGATCACCATCTCCTCATATCTAGAGGGGACCCAGGCAGTCTGAGGTAACAGCGAGGATCAAGGTGGAGCTTAGTTACCTGTCCCAGCATCAAGGGACAGATCGAGGGGAAGGATGCTAAGCTGTGCTTTTGGGTGAGAAATGAGTTAATTAAGCCCTTTCTGCCATGATAACTCTGGTGTTTGTTTTGTGCTATTTAGGCTATTAAAGTTAGTTAGAGACTCACAGCAAAAAGCAGATATGTTATTTTGGTTTGTGTTTATAATTAGGTTTTGAGCTTACCTAGACATGCTCCTTCTTAAAATTCATTTATTCAGTTTTCATCCATGGAAAACCAGTTTTTTTTTTTTTATGAGTCATCAATTATTTAATAAGAAAAGATTCTGATTTCATTATATCCAGAGACAGCTTTGGATCACGTTATTTCAGATGGAGAATGACTGTTTAGAAGTACTGATGTTTTGCCAGGTGCAATGGCTCACACCTGTAATCCCAGCATTTTAGGGGGCTGAGGCAGACAGATCACTTGACATCAGGAGTTCAAAACCAGCTTGGCCAACATGGTGAAACCTCATCTCTACTAAAAATACAAAAAATAGCTAGGCATGGTGGCACACGCTTGTAATCCCAGCTACTTGGGAGGCTGAGGGGGAGAATCGCTTGAACCCAGGAGGAGGAGGAGGAGGTTGCAGTGAGATGACACCACTGTACTCTAGCATGGGTGACAGAATGAGGCTCTGCCTCAGGATAAAAGAAAAGTGTAAAACAAAACCTTAGCTGGGTGTGGTAATGCATGCCTGTGGTCCCAGCTGCTTGGGAGGCTGAAGTGGGAGGATCACTTGTGCCCAGAAGGTCAGGGCTGCAGTGAGCTATGATCATACCCCTGTACTTCAGCCTGGGTGAGACAGCAAGACCTTGAAAAAAAAGAAAGAAAAAGAAAGAAAGAAAGAGAGAGAGAGAAAGAAAGAAAGAAAGAAAGAAAGAAAGAAAGAAAGAAAGAAAGAAAGAAAGAAAGAAAGAAAGAAAAAGAAAACATTACTGTCCGTATGTATCTATATATTATCTATATATATTTTAAAATTATAATTTAAATTATTTCAGTAGAAATTTGAAGTAGGAGTTTTACGGGGAGGACAAGAAGGAGTGCATGCAATAAACATTCCTTTAGACTCAGATGATGGAGCCACTGAGTACATTTTAATGAATGAGAATGTTATCTGGGCTGTTGGAATAGAATGAAAAAGTTATACTTAGTTGTTAAACTGCAAACGTAGAAGAATCTACTGTTGGGTAAGTTGCTACCCAAATATGCATACATTATCTTTCAAAATATATCCTGAATTCATATTTTCCACCATTAAATCTGTTCTCTTTCTGCCAGGAAAGCTGAATTGGAGAGGTTTGGCAGTCTTACGTTGTTACGTGCCAGAAATACAGAAAGTAATTTATGAGAAGGACAAGAAATGTGATACGTTACTAAGGTCCATGTAATTTTCTAAGTACCAGACTGAGAGGTGTTTTTGATATATTTGTATGTTTTTATTTGTAAAGATGGAAAACAAATACATCTTAGTCAACTATGTTCCCTGACTTGCCCCATCAATGCCAAGGGCACAGTGGGAGGTCTGCAGTCACTTCCCTGAGCAAAGCAGAGAGGAGAGCAGGTAACCCATGACATGACCTCTGGTGTGTGAGTCTTGATGTTTGGGTGTCATTTATTCCTTTGAGATCCTAGGCAAATGACACAACATAGGTCGTCAGGGAACCCTCCTTTTCCGTGTTTATTCCCTTGGCCGTCTCATATGTCAGCAACCAAATGAAGGGCTTCATTAGTTATAGCTAATTAACTGCACACCAGACTAAAGGACTTCTAGCCAAGGAGTTTGGGGTTGCTTTGGAATAATTGTGAGAAGTTATTCTTTTAACTGTTCGATTCCCAGCGTAGAAAGTTACAAGTACCCTTTTTACCTTTTCACTCTGAAATGGGCAGGAATACAAATTGTGTACAAAAGTGTAAAAGTAGAAAACACAATAAAACCTGGTGTACCCATGAGTAGTAGTTAATAGAATATGCTCGTCTTTAAGTGATCACCCAAGTTGTTGGAGTTTTCCCTAATCATCAAATTTTTTCTCTGTCATTTTGAGCTTCCTGGAGTAGGGTTGAATTTGCAAGTCGAATGATTATGCATGAGACTCGGGAAAAACTTGAAGGCAGATAAAATTGAGTTATACTCCTTCCTTCTCCTCTACCCTGTCTACAGGTATTTCTTGGCAGTCAACGACAGATCAAACAAGAACAAGGTTGGCTAATGCTGTCAGCCAGGCCCACTATGTCCCCTGCCAGGCGCTCATGGCCTCCTGTCTCTGCTTCTTTCTGCCACTCTGCACAGCCCCCATAAAGAGTACGTGGGAGACTGGGTGCAGTGGCTCACACCTGTCATCCCAGCACTTTGGGAGGCCAATGCAGGCTGATCACTTGAAGTCAGGAGTTTGAGACCAGTGTGGCCAAAATGGTGAAACTCCCTCTTTACTAAAAAAATACAAAAATTAGCCAGGCGTGGTGGTATACACCTGTAATCTCAAGTACTTGGGAGACTGAGGCAGGAGAATCGCTTGAACCCAGAAGGCAGAGGCTGCAGTGAGCCAAGATCTTGCCATTGCACTCTAGCCCAGGTGACAGGCAGAGACTTGGTCTCAAAAGGAAAACAAAAAATGAGTGGCTGGGACTCCTGATGCCTCCACCGTAGCAATTACACAACACTTCTACCTGGACTCCTTTCTCCCTCTCCCATCCCCGCCTTCACCTGACGAGGCATGCCTGTTGCAGTCCCCACAGCACCCAAGTCACCCCATCATGGTCCTGTCACGCTGCATATCCATTGCTTCTTAAAAGGGTCATTTCTCATTAGACACAGGAGCAGAGGTCATGTTGCATATTTTCTTCCATGCCTCAAGCCCCAGCATGGGACTTGGCCTATCGCAAGTGAAAGTGCTTATTTTTATTAAGAAATGAGTACATGCTTCCATGAATCTCATTGAAGGCAAATTCTCCACGTGGCCATTGTTGACTCCCCCAGCTCACCTGGGATTGACACCCTGGCCAGCCCTGTTCTTCACCTGATGTCTGCCTGTGGCCTTTGGCCTTGTTGCTCCAAAACTTTTCATCCTGGCCTCTTCAGGGCCACTGCAACACAAATCCACTTGGTAGGCTAGGCCTTGAGGACACCTGTCACCATGAAGGATGCTTGTGGGGAGTAGGGAGATGGTAGATAGCCTGGTAAGACCCTGCCAGCACGGGCCTGCCTTGGCACCTTGGCACGAGGTATTCCCAGTGCCTCTTTGCTGTATCCTCAGTGTGTCCTCAGCAACCATCTGACCTGGCAAGAAGCAGGCATGAAAGGCATATGGGGGGCCTCTAGCCTCCTGCCACCTGCATTCCAAGCCACCTTCCAGGAACACTTTCACTGAAACATCTAGCCACACAAAATGGACTGGGCACTCTACTGGTCCACACAGAAACAACCCTACCCCACTGAATCTGAAAGGTTTCCCTCTGATTCGAAAAGGTTTGCTTCAAGTTCTGTTACAAAGGAAAGCTTGTGCATAGTTAGTGGGGAAGCCACAGGGATATGCAGCTTTTCCCCACAGCCTTGAAGTTCCAGAGTAACAACTTGATGCGTCTTTCCATGCTGGCTGAAATCAAAATAAAATCTTCTTTAACTTTTGACTCTTCTGCTGGGACATTGACATTGGGGTTTGACACTGACTCTGACAGTCAAATCTAGAAGCCAAATGTTAGCATGGCTTTAGGGCTAGGCTGAGAATGGATTCTCAGTGATCCCATTCATCTGCCTCCCAGTATAATAAGGTAGGACCTTTGAACCTTCCAGAAACCTGATATGTTGGAGTTTTCTCAGCTTTGACTCTTTCTTCCCTATTACCTCTAAACCCTAGCTTGGATTTTACTGGCTGCCTTATAATTGCTGTTTGTTAAAAATCAAAAAGATTTTTTTATCCTAGTAAAAAGATAAAAATACCAGCAATTTGTGGACAGTGAATATCTGTCTTTAATATTTCAAAAACAAGCCTTATTTGCCTCCTGCCTGTTTTTCTTATGAGGGAATTATGCTGTGATGTGGTAGAGTGAGAAGGGTTAAATCACTGGGGGTACAACTTCCCTCCTTCCTCATGGAATCTAGACGAATGTGCTCCTGCTAAATTCTCCAGAACGTGTATGTGTGTCACCCCAGCGCTGCCCGGCCCCTAGATGGCTGGAAGACTCACTTTGTTTCTCATCTGCTGTGTGGTGACCAGCAGAGAGCACTGAGCGGACTGTTCTTTCAAATGCTATAAAAAGCCTGTTCACAAAATGAGGATTTCTGCTTCCAGGGGCTGAATTCCACATCTGCATTATGCTTGCTGAGTGGGTACCAGGCACAGTCTGTGGCTTGGTGATAGCCTTTGCCATGTCTTTTGATGATGTGACATGCCTGGGACACATGGTGAAGCTCTACAGGTGGTGAGCAGCCACCGAGGCTGTGCTTGCAGGTTGGAGCAGAACCTTGTTACTGCCGATTACAAATAGACTCACAGATCCCCTTTCTGTCAAACACAAAGCCACGTGTTCTTTTTCCGTGTGGAAAATCACACAAATTCTCTAGCATATTAGATTTTCATTATGTCAAAGTTTTTAAATTTTATTTTTAAATTGATTAATTATATGTATTTATGATGTACAACATGACGTCTTGATGTATGCACACATCGTAGAACAGCTAAATTGAGCTAACTAACATGTATTATCTCACATACTTATTTATTGTGTGTGCTGAGAACACTTAAAAACGGTCTTTGCAGTTTTCAAGTGTACAGTATATTGCTATTAACGAAAGTCACCATGATACAGACTTCTTGAACTTATTCCACCTGCCTAAACAAAATTTCTTGTTCTTTGACCAGTGTCTCCCCAGGCCCCCCACTCCCCACTCTCTGCTTCTGAGTTCAGTTCAACTTGTAGAGTCCACTTAGAAGTGAGATCATGCTGTTTCTCTTTCTGTGCCTTGCTAATTTCACTTAAAATAATGCCCTCCAGGCCCATCCATGTGGTTCGAAATGATGGTGTATTCTCCTTTCTTTTTTTATTTTTATTTTTTTTGAGACGGAGTTTCGCGCTTGTTACCCAGGCTGGAGTGCAATGGTGCAATCTCGGCTCACCGCAACCTCCTGGGTTCAGGCAATTCTCCTGCCTCAGCCTCCTGAGTAGCTGGGTTTACAGGCACGCGCCACCGTGCCCAGCTGATTTTCTGTATTTTTAGTAGAGTCGGGGTTTTACCATGTTGACCA
The DNA here is from genome assembly GCA_031835075.1 of Saguinus oedipus. Classification (NCBI taxonomy): domain Eukaryota; kingdom Metazoa; phylum Chordata; class Mammalia; order Primates; family Cebidae; genus Saguinus; species Saguinus oedipus. Next base: position 132,926,861 of record CM063179.1, read on the forward strand.
GGATGGTCTCGATCTGTTGACCTCGTGATTCACCCGCCTTGGCCTCCCAAAGTGCTGGGATTACAGGCGTGAGCCACCGCGCCCGGCCCTATTCTCCTTTCTTAAGGCTCAACAGTACTCCACTTTGCTTTTAGATCACATTTTCTATATCTGTTCGTCTATTGATGAACACTTAGGTTGATTCCCTACTTTGACCACTGTGAATAATCCTACAGTGTACATGGGAGGGCAAATATGTCTTCAGCATATTGATTTCATTGCCTTTGAGTATATTCTCAGAAGTGGGATTGTAAGATCATTTGTTAATTTTATTTTTAATTTTTCGAGGACCCTCTATTGTGCGTTCCATAATGGCTGTTAACAAATGTACATTCCCACCCATAGCACACAGGGGCTCCCTTTTCTCCACATCCTAACACTTGTTCTCATTCCTTTTGTTGATAGTAGCCATTCTAACAGGTGTGAGGTGATGTTTTCTTCTGGTTTTAACTTGAGTTTCACTGAGGATTAGTGATGTTGAGCATTTTTCATTTATCTCTTGGCCACTCTATTTTTAAATATCTATCCAGTGATCACTTCAGCAGCACATGTACTAAATATGTCTTTTTATTTCCTCTGCCCATTTCTGAATCAAGTCATCTATTTTCTTGCTGTTAAGTGATTTGAGTTTCTTACATATTTTGGATATTAATCCCCTGGCAGATGTATGAATTGCAAATGTTTCCTCCCATTTTGTAGGTGGTCTCTTCACTCTGCTGATTGTGCCCTTTGCTCTACAGCAACTTTCTAGTTTGATTTAACATCATTCGTCTATTTTTAGCTTTATTTTTTATTGTGATTTTTAAGTTTGTATTCAAAAAATCATTGCCCAGACCAATTTCAAGAGGTTTTTTTTCTTCATGTTTTCTTCTAGTAGTTTTACAGTTTTGGGCCTTAGGTTTTTAATACATTTTGAATTAATTGTTGTCTATGGTATGAGATAAGATTATAATTTCATTCTTTTGCATGTGGATATCCAGTTCTTCCAGCATCTTTATTGAAGACTATCCTTTCCTCGTTGTGTGTTCTTGGCATCTTTGTTGAAAATCAATTGGCTATACGTGTATGGATTTATTTCCAGGCCCTTTATACTGTTTCATTGGTCAACGTGCCTGTTTTTATGGCCAGCACTATATTGTTTTGATTACTATAGCTTTGTATTAGTTCTTAAAATCTGGTGGTCTGATGTCTCCAGCGTTATTTTTGCCCAAAATTGCTTTAGACATTCTGTTCTCTCTCTCTCTCTCTCTCTCTCTCTCTCTCTCTCTCTCTCTCTCTCTCTGTGTGTGTGTGTGTGTGTGTGTGTGTGTGTGTGTGTATGGTTCCAAACGCATCTTAGGATTATTCTTTCAATTTTCGTGAAAAATATCATTGGAATTTTGAATAGGACTTACATTGAATCTGTAGATAACTTTGAGTAGTATGAATATTTTAGCAATGTTAATTCTTCTAATCCATGAACATAAGATATCTTTCTATTTATTTGTGTCATCTTCAATTTCATCAATGTTTTATAGTTTTCAGTACACAGATATTTCTCTTTCTTAGTTTAATTATTCCTAAGTCTTTTATTTTTGAAGCATATTTTATCATACATTCGCTTACTAGTATTAATGCAACTTTTATTAAACAACCAGAAATTTTTATTTTGAGACTCATCAGATAATTCTTTTCTATCAGAGCAGGGTTAAAGTTTGCTTTGAAAATAATCACATGGAAAGCAAACTCTCTTTTTTTTTTTTTGAGACGGAGTTTCGCTCTTGTTACCCAGGCTGGAGTGCAATGGTGCAATCTCGGCTCACTACAACCTCCGCCTCCTGGGTTCAGGCAATTCTCTGCCATAGCCTCCTGAGTAGCTAGGATTACAGGCAAGCGCCACCATGCCCAGCTAATTTTTTTGTATTTTTAGTAGAGACGGGGTTTCACCATGTTGACCAGGATGGTCTTGATCTCTTGACCTCATGATCCACCCACCTCGGCCTCCCAAAGTGCTGGGATTACAGGCTTGAGCCACCGCGCCCAGTCGAGAGCAAACTCTCTTTAGAGAATGTTAGACTGAATCCAAGGGTGTCTTTTTTTTTTTTTTTTTTAAACAATGTAAATGCTCTCTCCACAAGCTCCCACCACAAAGTTATTTTGAAAATATGAATTCAGTGCTATTCAATACAAGAAAATTTTGGTCTATTTATTATTTTAGAATGTACATTTTTTTTATTTATTTATTTATTTATTTATTTATTTATTTATTTATTTATTTATTTTGAGATGAGGTCTCTCTCTGTTGCCCAGGTTGGAATGCAGTGGCACAATCATGGATCGCTGCAGCCTCCACTTCCCAGGCTCATATAGTTCTCCTTCCTCAGTCTCCTGAGCAGCTGGGACTACAGGCACATGCCACCATGCCTGGCTAAACACATTTCTTTAGAATAGTGCCATTTAGCTAGAGGCTTGGAGATCTTTAAGAATACTAGTAATGAAATCTATAACTTTGTCAGAAGTACATTCCCTCATTAATTGATAGAATCATTTCCCCCTTGTTTAGACTCAAGGCTTTTATTTTTGTTGTAATAAATGTTTTTCCTTTTTTCTTGTTTGCATCAGGCTTCTTCTTTTCTTTGCCATTAGATGTTCTTTAAAACAAATGGAAGACTGAGTGCATTTGCTCAGGCGCTTCATTTGTTCAAATAAACTTCTCCATTTGTTCAGATAGACTGGAACAAATGGAGAGACGGTTTGTGTGTCCCCTAGGTAAAGGCTGTCTGCTAGGGGTCCTTCAGCAAGCAAAACCAAGGTCCCTGTGCACATGGAGTGCATATTCTAGTGAGGAGAGACCATACACAAGGTATGCAATTTTTATCAACCTGACTGGTGCATGGAGAAGGCAAAAAAGGAGGGCAGTAAGTGAACCAGGTGGTCAGCCGGCAGAGGAGCATTCTGTAGAGGGCACAGGTAGACTATAATCCTGAAGGGTGCAAACAGCAAATTCCAGGATCTTTTCCTGGATACTGTGGCTGGAACAATGTGAGCAACAGAGGCAGGGTCCGGGAGGTGATGTGAGGCTGGGGCACTCATCATGGCCTTGTAGGTCTGTGCCTTGGTCCACATTCATACTGCTGTTATTGTTTATTTATGATAATGATTTTATACTAAATAATGGTGATATTCCTACCGTATTTACAATGCAGTAGTGTCTGAGGTTTCTGATCCTTTCAAACAGATGCCTCCTATTGACCCTGTTTCTGTTTAATCAATCAACCTAGATTTCTGCTTTTTGCCCCTTCGGGACACCAATCCAGCAGGTTGAAATTCAAAACAAGTGGGCTTCATTTGATGATCTCGTGTGCTTCTTGTTTAGACAGGAAATAGGAGCACCGCATTTCACAACTTTTAACTGTAGCCAGATAATTAGCTTGTGAAAAACATATTCAGTTTTACAAACAAGTAGTGATTGTGTAAAGTAATTAAAATTGGTCATTATAGTACTACTTTGTGGATTTACCTTCCACTGCTTGCTGTTAAGATCTCCTCTAAGCAAGATTAATAAAAAATAAAAAATCTTGACTGAACATCTGTTGCAAAGTGACTTTCAATTTGCATCTTCACTATGTGACTGGTGATGAGAGTGTTTGGTTTAGGTTAAGGGAATTTGGTTTTATTTGGGATGGTCCCTTTTTAATTTTATGTATGAGACAAATAACTGAAATGACTATGATTGTCATAAGTGAAAAAGTACCATTATTATATATGAATTTTATTCAAGGATATTAATCTCTATAAACCAATGTTTTGTATTTCCTAATTAGAATTATGATAGTCACAAGTATGATCAACGCTAAGTGTTTATTTGGTAATTACTAAGTGCAGGCTCTAAATTTTGATAAGATGAATGAAATGGCCTCTTCTAATATTTTCATTATGTCTGTATAAAAATAACTTGGAAGTTGGAAATATGAATTTTGTCTACATAACAGTAGACATGCTACAAACAAATATATAGGTACAAACAAAACTATATGTTTACACTGATAACCCCTTGATTGTTTTTCTCAATGAGCAGACATTCAAGAGAGTTTTCCCCCAGAAAACGTGATGCAAAACATCTACAATGTATGCTTGCCAAGTGCATAACTATTAACTTACTCCAGGTACCAGATGGTCTTATTAAGATACTAATTAATGTCAACTCTGACAAGTGAAGCTAATGTTGAAATTCAGCTGCCAGTAAGTTCTCTGTCACAGCACGCTCAATAAAATGTGAGCTTCATGCGGGCTTCAAGAACAGTGTCTGAAACACAGTGTGCCTTCACGAAAGTTTAAGGAAATGGATAAATAATGCGGCTACCTTCCCTTGGTAGGAAATAAGAATTATAAAAAATGTTGATCTTCTAAGTTTCATTTTATTATAGTTTGGCCTTACATATAAATTATGTTCTGGAGGGTACCATTCTTCCCCTATTAGTAAGAATTTAACAGCATCCATGCGATGTGTTTTCAGGTGCTTCATTTTATTGTTAAATCTGCTTGTTCTTCAATAATAGACTCTTGTTTTATAATAATTTCCATCACCATATTTGTTAATAATGTCCACAACCATAACTTGAGGCATTTTTTACAGCTGTCCCAAGGTTAGGAATTCTTCCTTGATGTGCTACATCCAGTATCTTAAACCAACATGGAAAATAATAGTTACAAATTAGGCAGTAAAAGCGTGCCCCTTAAAATCTCTTAAGAAAACAAGCACTCGCTGTCATTATGATTTGACATTACCCTGACAGTGCATTCTTAATCAGTCCAGAAGCAGAATTAAGACTTACAGTGATTAGAAAAGACAACACAAACAAATTGACAGATGTTGGTTTGATACTCAGAAACCCTCTCCAGAGTGGGGGAAAAACTGTTTGGAAGTAATAGGAGAATTCTTTAGATTCAATTGCAGAATATACACATCAAATTCAATAGTTTACCTTTGTATACAAATAAAAATACACAAAATATTCAAAGGATAATTGAAAAAACTATTCAATAGAAACAAAAATAGAAAGGGCTGTTTAAGATCCATATGATGAAAACCACAAAACTCCTAAAATGGCATAAAAATAGACTTGGACAAATGGAGAGACAGTTTGCATGTCTAAATGGGAAGGCTAATATTGTAAGCCTCTTCAATTCATTTAAAAATTCAATGGAATTCCAATTTGAATCCCAATAGGACTTGTTTCAAACTCAATAATGTGATTCTAAAGTACATGCAAAAGAATAAATTGGCAGGAATACTCAAGAAAAATGTGAAAAACGAGGGTAATGAAGTAGGCCTTACAATACTGAATAGCAAAACCATTTGAAAGTTACAATAAAGTATTAATTAAATTGAACCTACTCTGTTTCTATATAAGGGTAAGAGCAAGAAGGAATCCCTTGAAATATAAATTACATATGGCTTATAGGACATGGTGATTTTCATATTTTCATCTTTATATATTTTAAAATATATAAAATATACACTTCATATTTTACACATATATAATAATTATATATAAGTATATATATACTGTATAAAGCATATAAACATATAAATATATAAAATATACTTTATATACTTTGTAAAGTATAATTTGTATATATATTTTATACTTATAAAGTATACACTTTATATTTTATATAGTAAAATTCATTCTTTCTCATTCTAAATTTTGACAATACAGTTGTGTAGCCACTACCAAATACAAGATTTAGAATATTTCCATTTCCATAAAAATATTTCTCCTGCCAGGCGTGGTGGCTCAAGCCTGTAATCCCAGCACTTTGGGAGGCCAAGTCGGGTGGATCACGAGGTCAAGAGATCGAGACCATTCTGGTCAACATGGTGAACCCTGTCTCTACTAAATATACAAAAAATTAGCTGGGCATGGTGGTGCATGCCTGTAATCCAGCTACTCAGGAGGCTGAGGCAGGAGAATTGCCTGAACCCAGGAGGCGGAGGTTGCGGTGAGCCGAGATCACGCCGTTGCACTCCAGCCTGGATAACAAGAGCAAACACTCCGTCTCAAAAAATATATATATATATTTCTCATGCCCCTCTGTAGTCAGTTCTCTCTTTGTTCCTCTGGTACTGCCTTTTCTAGAATGACAGGAGAATGGATTCATACACTATGTAGCCTTTTGTGTCTGGCTTCTTTTGCTTAGCGTGATATGTTGAGATTCACTCACGTTTATTTATCAGTAGTCTGTTCCTCTTTATTGCTGCGTACTATTTCATCACGTAGATGTGCCATAATTTGTCTATTTAGTAGGTAGTAGGTGTTCTGAGTGTCTCCTATGGGTGGCGGTTATGAAGAGAACTCTATACGTATTTGTATGGAAGTCTCTGTGTTGTGGGCATATCTTTTCATTTCTCTTCAGTAAATACTTAGAAGCAGCATGCTTGGATCATGTAGCAAGTGTATCATCAACTGTATATGAAGCTAACAAACTATTTCTAAACATGGCTTTACCATTTTGCCTTCAGACCAGCATGTGAGTTTCCATTGCTCTGCATCTCAGTTGTTTCAAATTTTAGCCATTCTAATAGGTATATAGTTAAATTTCATTGTGGTTTTAATTTGTATGTTCCTAGTGACTAATGAGATAAAACATGTTTTCATGTGCATCTCAGCCATTTGTGTCCCTTTTTTGGTGAAATATCTGCTCACAATATTTTTTGCAAATGTTTGGTGAGTTGTTTTCTTCTTATTGATTTTTGAGAGTTCTTTATATATTCTGGATGCATCCCTTTGTTAGGTAGGTGTTTTTAAAAATACTTTTTCTAATTCTACAGTCTGTCTTTTTACTTTCTGTATAGCGTCTTTCAAAGATAAAAAATTTTTAACTTCGATAAAGTTCAATTTATCTCTCTGCCTCCCTCCCTCCCTCCCTCCCTCCCTCTTTCCTTCCTTCCCTCCCTCCCTCCCTCCTTCCCTCCTTCCCTCCTTCCCTCATTCCCTCCTACCCTCCTTCCTTCCTTCCTTCCTTCCTTCCTTCCTTCCTTCCTTCCTTCCTTCCTTCCTTCCTTCCTTCCTTCCCATTTGGGTATCCATCTGTTTCAGCACCATTTGTGGAAAAATGACTGCACATTGATCTTTCATAGCACTTTTAAGAAAACCAGTTAACCCTGTGTGTAGGCAGTTTGTTTTGCTTGTCTCTCTGTCCTTTCCAGTACCACACTGTCTTGATATCTGTAGTTTCATAATAAGTCTTGATCATATCGAGTCTTCCATTCATGAATATGGTCTATTACTCCACTTTTTAGGTCTTATTTGACTATCTTGTATTTTGTATGTTTCAATATACAATTTTGTTACTTTAAAATATTCTTCTGTGTATGGTTTTGTTTTATTCTTCATCACCATCACCACCACCACCATCATCATAACCACTATTCATTTATGTAGCCAGCCACTCTGCAAATAACCTTAAATACATATCTAATTAAACTTTTCAAGAATTTCAGATTTTAGAACCATGATCCCAGTTTTACAGATGAGGAAAGTGAGACTCAGAAAGGTTAAATAGCCTGTTATAATTATACAGCAATTGTACCCTGGGTCAAGTGATTACTCCAAATTGTCTGCCTTTGAAACCTTTACTCTTGATTCCTAAACTAATTTTGTATCATTTATCTATTTTTGCCATAAGACAAAAAGTATTAAATAATGAAAGGAGCAAGAGTGATGTTGGAATCCATATTTGGTAGGGAAGGAAGACATTTGTACTCTTTCTTACCACTTCCACTGTATTTTGTTCCACTGTATTTTGTTAAGACCAGAATATACCTCTAGAGTGAATAATCCAAATAAGTAAACCATTCCTTTACCTAAGAAGGAGAACGCATAAGGTGGAGCTTTATGTGCAAAAGCAGCAAAGCCTTGAATTGTATTTCAGGTCCTCAGACATTTTTCCAAGTGATTCTTCCTACTGCTTAACTCTGTACTACTTCCCTTTGTCCACGTTAAAATACCTAAATCATTGCTTGTAGTTCTGTTATTATACTGAGTCATAGTTTCTTTGATTGGAAAAGAAATACCCCCTTTCTAGAATTCCCTGGCAGTCTGTAAGAACTCCCTTTTATAATATTTGTAACCGTGTGTCTTAATTAATTGTTGTCATGTAAGTCTTCACGAGACTGTGGGTAGAAGTTATTTTTCTTTAGCATTTTATTTTGAGATGTTTCATATGTACAGAAATGTTGAATCAACATTAGTGTTAAACAGCATACCCACCTAAGTTCACTGCATATTAAAATTTTGGCATGTCTGCAGTATCCCTGCATGTTTAAACTTCCTGTTTTGACAGACCAAAAAGTCGGTCACCGACACGAGGGCCTATCATTCCTCGTTTCGTGCAACTCCTATGAATAACTCTGCTCTGCAGTTACGGGAATATCCTGACGCCTATGGAAAAGAACAATGATTCCCAAGTATATGTAATATCTATTCCCTGTGAAGTTTTCCCATTGACTTTAAGGTCCCTGCCATTTGTTTGTCAAATGCCATATATTCCAAACCCGTCTATTGATTTCCTCATGATGGAACATTTTTGGCAAAAAATACTACCTAAGTGATCACGTGTGCTTTAGTATTCTACCCAAAGGCCCAGACTGTAATTAGGAAGGATCTAGGGAGTATTGCTTGCAGATTGAGTGTCTGGGTCCCCAAAGAACTTTCACCTCGTGGTTTCAGTGCCTGTTGAGGAGCCTCCCCTGGACCATCCATTCCTTTAGGAGTTGGGAATTGTTGGATAGGAATGGTAGGGTAAACTGAAGGATTATCAAATTCTCCTCTTTATTCCATGTTTTTTACTTGTAGTCTTCTGCAGGGCACAGCTTTCCTTTAACCCCTCAGCCCTCCCACCTCGCGTGTGTGTCTGTCTAGACATGTGGTTTTGTTCCTCATTCAGTATATTGCATTTGGTTGTTATTGTTCATTTTGATACTTAGAGTGTCTCAAGCATCCCACATGTGGCCAGAGGAGCCTCACCATGCCACCTCCTGTGTCCTTGTGATTCGGCCCCACTAGTCTAGAAGATAGTCATGACCTAACCTCCCACTGAGGTCATCCTGGTCGGGGGCTGTGTTTGTCTCTTGCTGGCCTGCCCCTCGGAACTCAATGCTGTCAACACAGCGCACACTCATTGGATGTTGAGTGTCGCACTTGGCAATGCTCTTTATGGTTTTGAATCTTCTTGTCACTTTAGGCTTATCACCTCCATTTCTCATGGCACATTCTCGGAGTACCCATTTGGGGAAGCTTCAGTTTCCTGTGGGATGTGGGGAAAGTGAAGCAGGGGTGGAACAGAATCTCGCTGGAATGTGCTTCCTGCGTTTAAGCTTTCCCACATACCCCTGCTAGACGGATACAGGGCCACTGCAGAATTCCCTGTGACTGCCCACAAATTGAGGCTCAGTCCACCACAGTAAACAATTTTGAAAATAAACATTAGGCATTTATGGCTACAGTCACTTTGGTAACTTATGTAGTTGTAGGTAGATAAGCTACTGGGTGATCACTTGCAATGTGCAGTGTTTGATCATACAACCCCATACAAATGTGTGTTTATATTATATACACATACGTATTTATAAGAAATAGCATAAAAGGTTATCTATGTCTTCATGATACTATAATCTCATATTGCAAAGTCTCTTTTTATAATTCATTTATTTAGTGTTTTAATATGTGCTGTTCACGATGCTGAATACTTAAGTATTATATTAATACCTAAGTATTATTATAAATATTTAATATTTAATGATGTATGTGACATCATTCCTCTTTATTACATCATCCAACCAATGTTAATAATGCTGAGGACAGTATCCTTTTATGATTTATATAACCAGTCCCATTTTACCTAAGAAAGAGTTTCAAATTTCATTTATAATTATAGTAGTAGTGTCCTTTATGAAAGCCAATTTAAAAATGTGTATGAACGTATTGATCTTCTATTCAATAATGAGTGTTTTTTGTAAGGCTGAATTACTTTTATTTCTATTACCTTGTATTTCCAGATTCTCTATATCAGGTGATAAGACTTCAAAATTCTAAACTCTCAAAGGCTCTAATACTACCTGATGTATTGAATTTATAAAAATAAAATATAAAATTTTCTGCTTTGCTGTCTTTAGTATCAAATGAATTATATGAAGAAGTTGCAAACAAAGTATATATTCCTTATGACACCATAAACTATAATTTTATATGTAATATTTGATTATAATTTATTTTTATTCTTCATAGCAAATGTGAATATGTGTTTAAATTATTACACTGTATAAGTAGCAAATAATTGTTATGGGTAATTTAAGATCCAAATATTCCCTTTTGGTATATTTGTCCAATAAACATCTTCCTGCAATTACTGCCACAATAAAATTGAAATTGATTTTGTTTTTAAATTATATTTCTTTCCTTTTAATGCCTGGAATGACATGAGATATTAGTACCCTATGAATTCAACTAAGCACTCAATTTAAATTGGAGATACAGGTTTAATTTTGTTGTTAGTAGTTCTAGATAGCTAACAGATGACGTCACTGTAAGTCATTTTCTGTTTTGTGTAGTTTTGGCTTTTATTTATTTATTTTTACAAACATTCCTCACTCTAAGGTTCTTTATAAAATAAGGAACTTACAATATTTGAGAAACTAAATGTGTAAAAATTAATTATATGTTGAATAAAAGCAGCATGGGAATAAATTTTCTTTAAATGAAAAAAGGGACAATTTCACTGTGGGTCGTTTATATGAGAAAGATTTTTCTAAGTTCAGTGATGAGAGTGGACACCCATTTTTCCGCGAACTTTAGTTTTAACAGTAATACCCGAATCAGCCTTTTAATTATATCTTATACTTAATCAAGTATTTGATTAAGAAAACGTGACATACTTTTTGAGGGCACAGTGATGACTCCTGCCGTTCAGTGAATATAGCACCTATCCTCTGTCCTCATTCTACATTGTTCTTTCTATATTTTTAATTATCATTTCTTTCTTATACTCCCCTAACCCCATAATCCTAAAAGGATTCTGAGGTAGCTTTGAAGAAATTCTATGTAATATGAAAACACGTATGTGAGAAAATCAAACAAAGAGGAGAAGCTGTCTCATTTTTATTTCAACAAATATTAATAACTTAAAAAGGATCATAGAATCTTGAAAGATTTTTCCAAATATGTTATTATTTTAAATCTGAGAAATATCACAGTTACAAGGGCAAATCATTTGACTTGTTTGAAATTTTCTATTTTGAATTGATTCCTTTGGTGGCTTATTAGAAGTAGAATTACTGAGAGATGGTATTTATTTTCAAGACTTTTCAAACCTGTCTCCAAATCACTTTTTAAAAAGGTTATAGCAATTTATGTTCCCACCAACAGCATGTAAGAGTCCTCATCCCCTGCACCCTTGCTCACATTATCATTATTTAAATACTTCTTTGCTATTTTGGCAGGCGAATAATGATGTACCATTTTCATCTTTGATTACTAATGAGGTTCACATTTTGTTGTTGTTTATCAGGCATTTAGTGTCCTGGTTTTTACATTTTCTGTGAGTCTATCCTGACTTCTGTGGCCCTATTTTGCATTGCTTTGAAGTTAAAAGGAGTATGTCTTGTTTTTACGTACTGACTGATTCTTACTCAGCTGCCGGTGCTGGAGCCGAGTCCCTGCGGGCAGGCCCTGGGATGAGTTCTGCACAGTGGCTTGCTCCAGCCTACCTGCTAGGCTACCCATTGTTTAAAAAATAGAAGCTTCATTTAGCAGTCATCTCCCAAATGCATTCGAAATAAATCAATTAAAGCACAGTATAGTCATTTTCTTCTGAGCCCACAGAATTATAGTTTTATTTTCACAGAGCTCCCTTATTTCTGTTCCTTATAAATGACTGGTTTCAAAGGGCTTCCGTGAGTACCCATTTCATCCACCCTTCTAAGCCCACAGATATGCTGCAGGGTTCTGCTGTGTTCATGGAAACCATAAGGCTTGGTGGTATCTACAGTACTTGTCCAGTGAAAATGCCGATACCGCAAGGATGGGACTCCATTCCCAAAGGGCAGGGAGGACAGGGAGGGGCGTTTCAATGAATTTTAATATGCGGGTCATCTCTTTCCTCATGGAGCTCATGCTTCATTTATAAAAGAACTGAAATAGCAAGACTTACGTTTGCTAAGAAAGGAAAGATTGAGCAGTGTAAATGACTTTTGGAACATTTCCTTCGGTTTAGTAAAAAGGGAACACGTGATGCCCGGCAGCACTGCCTCTGACTTGTGGCGATAGCCCGTCCTCTGGCCTTTCTGGCCTCCTGTAATTAATCCCCATCGTGGTTTAACTAGGGGCCATTTGGTTGTCTTTTCTGTGACACTCTTGTCAGTGGAGACTTCCCAGCAGGGCATTTACATACTCGCAGGACTTGCTTTATGGAAATTGCTGTGTTCTCTTCAGTTTTCCGTTTTCTGTGTCACAACGGCTCTGGCATGCGTTGCCTTGCATGAAGTTTTCAGCATTATGTGGCAGTCTGCTCCCTGAGTTCAGTATGTCCATATCACCTGTTCCCGCATCTGGCCAGAATGTGGCTGCACTGGTGTTTCTCATTAACGTTACTCTCTGCTTATGCCCTCAGCGTTTTGAGACCCCCTCAAGGGTGATGCTTTTCTTTCTACTTTCAGCCTGATAGTTTAAGTGAAGCACATTGATACATTGCTTCTGGTGGTAAATAGCTGACCTGGTGATTTCACTTATTCTAATGTGTAAGTCTCCATTGTGCAACTGGTTTGACTGCAGAAAATGGATTTCAGCACCTACTAGGTTCACCGAGGGTGATACAGGCCTCTTCTTGAGCAAGAAAAGCTCCTCATCTCATGGGAAAGAGAAGAATCTGGGTCACAGCGACTGTGTCAGGATCAACTGTAGGCAGAGTACTTTGAAGACTCTTCTTCCTCACCCTCTTCCAACTTTCTCTGACAACTGCAAGAGTAGGGGAAAGTGAATCTCTGCCTTGTGTTGGTCATCAGTAGTGGCTTCAGATTCCTTAGAGAAAGAATTAATGTGCATCTGGACTAGGGGTAAAGAAATAAGGTTAGCCAGTAAGTACCTGCCATATGGTGCAGCCTACACACCCAGCTTTGCCATTCACTCCCTCAGAGGGTGAAACCTCTAAGCCTCAGTTTTACTGCCTGAAAAGCGGGACAGGAAGAGAATGTTTTGTGTGATTGAAAGAGGCCGTATTCTGTTTCTTTCTTTCTTTTTTTTTTTTTTTTTTGAGACGGAATTTCGCTATTGTTACCCAGACTGCAGTGCAATGGCATAATCTCAGATCACCGCAACCTCCGCCTTCTGGGTTCAAGCAATTCTCCTGCCTCAGCCTCCCGAGTAGCTGGGACTATAGGCGAGCACCACCATGCCCAGCTAATTTTTGTATTTTTAGTAGAGACGGGGTTTCACCTTGTTGACCAGGATGATCTCGATCTCTTGACCTTGTGATCCACCCACCTCAGCCTCCCAAAGTGCTGGGATTATAGGCGTGAGCCACCGCGCCCGGCCTTTAAAGAGGCCATATTCTGTTAAAGTGAGAGTGTCGAAAGAGCCATAGTTCTAACAGGCTTAGCACAGCGCTTGATCAGTATGTGATATTATTACGATGACTATCCACGGGACGCATCTCTGTCATAAGGAGTAGGCAAGATACAAAGGCAGCCTCTCTTGGGCTGAATGGTGTGCCAAATATTTATGTGTTTCAAAAGTTCACAAATAGACCATTTTGCCATTTTACTAATCGTTGCCTTGATGGAAAACAAACATTATTTAGCTGTTTCCCTGAACACCAAGTTGGAATCTAAATCTCGGCAATTATCATCATTTACAAATAATTTTTATTTCTGGGCAAATGGAAGATATTATATCATCATTATTGTATTTGTTCAATTTGTGTAATGTATCATTGGAGGACTCATTTGGAAGCATATATGTATACTATAGGTATAAAGTGGATTGGAGAAAATACTGAACTTTAACATTTCACTGTAAAGTCTGTATTCCAAATTAATACAAAAGATATTTAGGCATTCCGATATATTGCTGGTAAAAGGAGAGTTAGTAAAGGAATGCAATTTGATAGCTCATTAAATAGGAGAAAAATAGGGACATGTCTCAAAGTGTGTTTCATGCTATAATTTTACCAAATTTGTACTGGTTTAATGGAAAGAAATATATATCCGGTGTTCCTTAAAATGTTGTTAACGGAGGGGGAAATATTTAAAAGCAAGGAAGGCTTTATAGTGTTGTTAGCTACAAACCCTACCAGTGAACAATTGCAGTCAATGGTAATGACTGCCTAGCTCACAACCCACCGCCAAATCAGACGCCCTTCAGGACACGCCAGCAGATGTGTGCACACCCACGTCCACCTACGTACTGGCTGCCTCCATTTGCAGAAGCCAGAGAGACTTTTCAGCTTTGGCCTTTCACCTTTCCCTTTCTTGATTTTCTGTGTTGCTTTCTTTTTTCCTCCTTTTCCTTTCCACCCAGCTCCATCTGGTCTGAGAAACTCCTGTCTCTCCCACTTGACATTCTGATGAGCCTGCATTCCTCCTCTCCTTCTTCTTAGGGAGGAGAATTGGGCCGTAACTCATTTTGGAGTTGTGGTGATTGCCTCCGCCTCAGGCACGGGGGTATACAGGCTGATTTTGAGAAATTAGAGGCCTTTCTTTGCCGTGGCCCAAGAGGTGAGGCTGCACACACATTTTGCCTGATAATAAGGGCAGCACATTTCCAAAAGAGCACAAAACAGAAGTGACTATCATCTCCATCCTGTCTTTAATTTTCTTGTGTGTAATGCAGAAATATTTACAACTTTTTTTTTTACAGTCGGACAACCTGTATCAGGAAACATTTGAGGTATTAATAGTTAGAGAGAACAAAACACAGCCCTGAGTCTGAGTGCCCTGGTGTTTCTCCCTCATGTGACTTTTCGCTCATGTCCTCAGCATTGTCATACCCCTTCAAGGGTTTTGCTTTTCTTTCTACTTGTAACCTGATATTCTAAGGACCCCCTACCACAAAAAATATTCCTGAGGTTGGAAGTGACCCATACCTTATGCTGATCAGCCCTGAGCAAGGGGCAGCAGAACTCAGAGCTCCCTGCCTATGTCCCATTGCTTCTCGCCAACAGTTTTAAGTCCCAGAATCTGGGATGATACTGGCTTTTCCCATGAGTGTTGTTCTGTCTCATCTAATTCTATCTTGTGATTCATTTACAGGGAAACTTCGTGGCTTGCATGACAGCTATTTTACGACAAATGGAAGATTACCATTATGCCCACTTAATCAAGACTTTTGGGAAAATGAGGACTGATGTAGTAGTAAGTGTCCCTTTCACCCTGTTCACATAACCATGTTTTAGGACCAGCATTTTAGACAAAAGCCTGATATCAATATATTCAGTTAAAATAGGATTTTGGATGAGAACTTGTCTCTGATTGATTTCAAAAGCCTCCTGGGAAGGTCTGAATGATGCCTTGTTTCTAACAAGACAAGGGTCCACACTTGCAGACTTGCTTCTAGGGCAGAATGGAGAATGACTCAGGGGCCACGACTAAGGAAATCTCTTGTCTTTCTTGGTAACAGTCTCCTCTCCTTTGGGATAATTGAAAATTTGGAGATGTTATCCATGGATAGACTCCCATTAACTCCTATTCATTTATTGGTTGACTTTTTAATAGCAGAAGCCTGAGTGACTTTTCAGCTTTAAGTTGTACTCCGTTATTAATTAGCTCTAATCATGGAAGCTCATCAGCATTTCTCCAAATAATTCTCTAGTCATCCTCAGTAAAACTATGATACAACTTAATTAGAATAAGTATAATAGAGGGGAATTTATTGCTTATGAGCTACCTCCCTAATGACCTGAAATTACATTGCCATATGGCAGATATCCTCTGCAAAGCTGCAACCAAACTTCTTGGCAGACTTCATGATTGCGTGTTGACTTGAACTGTTAGATTCCATTTCTGAGGATCCATAAGTTTCTGTAGAACACAGTCCCCAACCCCTGGGCCACACAGCAGGAGCTGAGTAGTGGGCAAGCAAGCATCACTACCTGAGCTCCACCTCCTGTCAGATCAGCTGCAGCATTAGATTCTAATGAGAGCACGAACCATATTGTGAACTGCGCATGAGAGGGATCTAGGTTTCCTGCTCCTTATGAGAATCTAATGCCTGATGATCTGAGATGGAACAGTTTCATCCTGAAATCTGCCCCAACACCCCCTGGTTCATGGAAAAATTGTCTTCCATGCAACTGGTTCCTGGTGCCAAAAAGGTTGGGGACTGCTGTCAGAGTACCAATAGATACCTGCAGAATACAGCCATGTGCTCGTGTTTCCAGAACATGGGTTGTTGCACTTGACATGTGTCTTATTAAGAACTGAGAAGAAGAGAATGATCTTTATGATTGCTTTCAAAGGATTATTTCTAACACATAATTTTCTTATTGTTGCCACTATATATATAGTATTTGTAATTATGTATTTCTAGTAGACAATTTTCTTATTGTCACCACTTATATAAAACATAATTTTCTTATATATCTGTAGTGGTGATAATAAGAAAATTATGTATTAGAAATAATCTTTTTAAAAAGGATATTTTTATATTTATACACACACACACACACACACACACACACACACACACACACACACACACACAGAGTCATGTGTTGTTTAATTCTGCCAAATGCATCGTCAGCTGATTTCATCATTGTACAGTCCTTATGGCGTGTACTTTTACTTAAACCTAGATGCTGGAGCCAGCTATGCGCTAGATGGTCTAGCCTACTGCTCCTACGCTACACGCCTGTACAGCATGTGACTGCACTGAATACTGTAGGCAGTTAGAATACAATGGCTGTGATGTCACTAGGTGGTAAGAATTATGTCCATAATCCATTATAATTTTTGGACCACGGACATATATGCAGTCTGTCATTGACCAAAATGTTATTATGCAGCATGTGACTGCACTTTAACGTTTCTAAGAACACAAATGGATCTATGCCTTAAAGTCCTAGCAGCTTCCTTTAAATAAAAGGAAGAGAACAATAATATGTATATGCTTGTATGTCTGTGTTGGGTTTTCTCCGAATATTAATGAGTAGTTTACAGTAGGCGTATACTCAAATATGTAACCTCTATCCTGTTTATATGCCATGATTCTTTGGAAATCATGGCATAGCAAAATCAAATTTTACGTGTGTAACATTTTATCTCATAACTGAATCTGAACTCTACCCTACACCCTCCTTCGGTCAGTGTAAAAAACAGTTGTAGCTTAAAGCTAGAGGAACAGTTTCTTAGATAACGTTCCAGGCTGAATACTAAAGTCTTCAGAAATAAAAGATTTACCCATCTGGAAAAGTTAGGACTCCAATTAGTACTTGCCCTTTTTTAGGACAATGACTTCATAAAAATCCACACCTGCAAACTGTTTAAAATCATTTAATCTGAACTATTAAGTGCTGTGATTGGTAAGGAATCTTCAGGGTAAGTGAAAAGTGATGATGCCGACTGGTATTTAAAAATTACTGTGGTGGGCTGGGCACGATGGCTTATGCCTGTAATCCCAGCACTTTGGGAGGCAGAGGCGATGGATCACCTGAGGTCAGGAGTTGAAGACCAGCCTGGCCAACATGGTGAAACTCGGTCTTTCTTAAAATACAAAAATTACCCAGGCATGGTGGTGCACGCCTGTGATCCCAGCTACTCAGGAGTCTGAGGCAGGAGAATTGCTCGAACCCCGAAGGTGGAGGTTGCAGTGAGCTGAGATTGTGCCACTGCACTCCAGCTTGGGTGACAGAGCAATACTCCAGACTCTATCTCAAATAAATAAAATAAAATAAAACAATTACTGTGGCTTGCTGAATTCCAAGTGTGTGCCGCCTGTCTTTGCTCAGATCCCAGGATCAGATGTTGTGGTCCCACTTTTCCAGGGGATGTTTTTCCATAGATACAACAGTTCAGAAAATCTGTTATTTGCAGAGAGTTTGATTTCCAATAAGACATGATGTTGACCGGGCATGGTGGCTCACACCTAAAATCCCAGAACTTTGGGAGGCCAAGGCGGGTGGATCACATGAGGTCAGGAGTTTGAGACCAGCCTGACCAACATGGCAAAATCCTGTGTCTACTAAAAATGTAAAAATTAGCTGGGTGTCATGGTGGGCGCCTGTAATCCCAGCAACTAGAGAGGCTGAGGCAAGAGAATTGCTTGAACCCGGGAGGTGGAGGTTTCAGTGAGCTGAGATTGTGCCACTGTACTCCAGCTTGGGTGACAGAGCTAGACTCCATCTCAAAAAAAAAAAAGAAAAAGAAATGAAATGATACTTGTGGTTTGGATACCATAAGTTTAGACTGGAGAGATAACCGTTGTTAATCTGTCAGAACTTTTGTAAAATGTCTTCCTATCTATTAACTATGCCTAGGAGGATATGACTGTTTTTCTATTCTGACAACTATTAAGTAAAAGATCATTTTGTGCGAAATCATTGGAAGTTATTTAGTATTTCAGTATGAAAGTAGCCAAAATCATTTTCTTGAGACTATTTCCGTCTAACAAGTACTCATTCAGGTTCTCAAATTTAGCCCTTTTTGGTTGGGTGAGTCATTTTCATACGAAGTCACACTTAACTATCAACAGCAGTGACAGTGAGCATATAGAACACAAGTGGGAAGCCTGATCTGGAAGAGAAGAACAGTGGACATGTTCAGCTCCGAACTCTCTCAGGATGAAGGCCATCCCAGCCCTTCAGGATTTGAACCACAGAGAATCTGTAGAATCTTCCACGTTGGAGATGCTGATCTGCCCAAATGGCTGCTGGCTGCCACGTGTCCACATCTCAGTAACAGAAGCAGAGAATGTGCCCAGAGTCTCTGAAGTCAGCTAGAAGGGAACGAGGAGGGCTGGGGGACTTCTAGAGGAGAGTGTTGTCTTGCCACTTGTCACAAATTCCCACTGTGTTGCTTTAAAAAAACACACACTACATTTCCCTACACTCACATTTCTGTGACCAGAAGTGTGTGGGTCTCTCCCACCACAATCCATTCCCCAACACCAGCTGGATGTCCTACAATTCAATTCATTTCTGACACTATCTACCTGGGGTTAGCTTCAGATCCTGCAAGGAAAAGAGCTTATCTGACCTTACTCAGATGTCACCAGTATTTTACTTATTCTCTTTCCCCTGTGGATCACAAAAAATAATTTTACAAATCCAGAAAAGCTGAAAGAATAATACAATGGAGCCAGGCTCAGTGGTTCATACCTGTAATCCCAGCACTTTGGGAGGCTGAGGCGAAAGGGTCTATTGAGTCCAGATATTCAAGACCAGCCTGGGCCACATAGTGAGACCCCATTTCTACCAAAAATAAAAAAATTAACCAGGCATGATAGCTCATGCCTATAGTCTCAGATACTTGGGAGGCTGAGACAGGAGGATCGCTGGAGCCTACGAGTTTGAGGCTACAGCGAGCTTAGAATATGCCACTGCACTACAACCTGGGTGATAGCGTGAGACCTTATCTAAAAAAAAAAAGAAAAAGTGCAATGGAAACCATGATTACTACCACCTGAATTCATCAGTTGCAAGCACGTTGGCATATTTGCTCCTGTCACGTGTCTCCACATGCCTCTATCTATCCAGCCAACCCCTTTCAGTCACTGAGAGACAGGGGGATGCTCCTGCCCTATGTTGTTCTGCAAACATACTCTGGGGAGTACAGCCATCCTCCAATGATCTTATTGCTCCATGAGAATGTAGCAACCACCCCTCGTGCCATTTATATTCAGATTTCCATTCTTTCCAAACCTTTATGTCCTTTTCAGCCATTACGTTTGGTGATTGTGTCTCTTTAATCTTTCTTTTTCTAAAATAAATCCATCATTATCACATTGTTTTCTTTTCATAGCATTGCTTTTTAATTTTTTTGAAGAGACCAATCCATTAACTTTTATAGGCTATCTCCCATTCTGGATATTTTTAGTGCTGCCTTGTAATATACCTTTCGACTGCTTTCTCTATCCCCCTGTATGTTCTGCAAACCAGAGCTTGGTCTGAGAGTCAAGCTCAACTCTTTGGCAAGAGGGTTTCAGTGTTGGTATTGAATGCTTTCTGTTACTTTAGGAGGCTGGGCGTGTCATGCTGATCCACTACTGGCGTTGCTAAATTTGACCCACTACTGGTTTAAAAGCTGGTAACTTCCAGATCTCTCCATGTGAAAATATGTACTTCTTCCTGCCTTTGCAATTATCAAATAATCTTTGGATGAAACTTTGAATCCACAAAAATTTGGACATGTCCTTTTTCCCCATCCGTTTTTCATCAGATGGGTTGAAAATCTACAGTTGGTCTTTGTCCATGATGGTTACTTCTTTGGCTGAGCAGAATGGAAATTTCCTAAGTCTAAGAGTCCAGATGCTCTGCCTTTAGCCTACGAGTATTGGGAAGCCACTGGGAAGATGGGTTCATTGTGATCAGATTTATCATTTGAAAAGGTCACTCCGGGTGAAGGATGGGGACAACGGAGGACAAGGACAGACCTAGGTAGATGGGTTTGGAGTCCCCTGTGGCAGTCCAGGTGTGAGAGGATGGCTGTTTATTCAAGTGGGTGGAGACAGGGATGGAAAGGTGTGGATGGAGTTATGACACGATTTTGCCTCTGAAATAGATGGATGGCCATTGTTAGAGCAGCCTGCTTATTGTGACTTATTCACGTCCTGTGAATAGTCAAACGAAAACATGCTGTTGGGCACAGTGGCTGACACCTGTAATCCGAACACTTTGGGAGGCCGAGGCAGGAGGATTCCATGAGCACAGGAGTTCAAGACCAGCCTGGGTAATATAGCAAGATGCCATCTCTACTAAAAATAAAAAACTAGCCAGGCATGGTGGTGCACACCTGTGGTCCCAGGCTACTCCGAATACTGAAGTGGGAGGGTCACTTGGGTCCAGGATGTTGAAGCCGCAGTGAACCAAGATCGCACGACTGCACTCCAGCCTGGGCAAGAGAGGGAAATAAATAAATAAGTAAATTAAAACTAAAACTAAAAGATGCAACAGGAATAAATTAGCATTGAATGATGAAATTTTCACAGAATATCCCCTGTTGATTTGGAGACCCTAGTGGAACAGTATGGAAAGCCTCATCTGCTGCTCGAGGCAAACACAGTTGTTAGGGGCCACTGCCATGGCTAGTGAATTATGCAGAAGACAAGGAAGTCTTGCAGAACCTCATCTCCCACTAGATGCAGCATTTTGTTTGATCAGCAAAGTACCAAAATTTAACAGCTGAGCCATACTAATGGAGTATGGGACTGTGTCTCAGAAAAGAAAGAGAATTGGGAAAATACGTTTCTCTTCCAGAATAATAAAAACAAGAGCCTGTATCTCAATTATTAGGCTTTGAGAAGTGATCATCAAGAAAGCCAGCAATTTCATGCAAATAGAGATGTGACTGCGTTACAATACCCAGCCTAAGAAATACGCAGCCTGGTCATTAAAACGGGAAACTCTTGACAAAGTGGGAAACTCAGTAGTGAAACATGAGTTTCAATAATTAAACTGGGAAAAGAAGCCATTTGCTATGACGGTCGGGAGGACTGGGATGCTCATGCTCCTGAAATCAGGTGGAGGCAGTGCCCACATGCAGAGTTTGGAGAACATCTGGACAGACTTTTCCAACTTAATTTTGTCCAGGTCATGAATATCTCCTAGACTGGAGGCATCTGCTCTCATCGAGTGATCAGCATCACTAGTTTTATTTGTGGTGGGGGCACAGCAAACTCCTCACACCACGGACTTCACCGGCCAGAACCTGCCATCGCCATTAAAGTTGGAGAGAAAGTATCTTAACGTTGAACATCAGCTCCCTGTTGTCATCACATTTAACTTGTGCCTCTTGCAGGAGCTGCTTATTTAGAACTTCATACTGGGAATTGCTTTCTTGGCTGCTTAAATTCTGTTCACCACCTTGGCCTTCACAGCCATTGCACCTAATTATGATCCAGGAGATTAAATAAATGAGAAATATCCACTCATTTGGCAGTCCCTGACCATGGCCTCATTTTTCTCAGTTCTCTGTTGCCTTTTCCCTTCCCACCGTGGGTGTTGAGTGAGCTTGGGGCTACCAGGGATGTGTGCTTTTAGGAATAACCACTTTTTTTGTTCAGATTAGCTCAGAGCATGTGTCAAACTCTCGAAAGTAGGAAATCTCCTAATTCTGATAGACACATAGTAGAACCCCTAGGAACAGGCTACTCCTTCCTGATGTCAGACACATTCTTATTGGCATGGAAAAGCAGGGTAGAGCAGCTGGGTGTGGCCCGACCCCTGCTTCTTTTCAGTTGCCCGTGAAGTACAGAGCATCATCTGAGACATCAGAAGCATCACTTGGTAGCTTTTGGGGATGTAGTCACCGTGTAGGAGGCTTTGGCAACAGGGTCGCACGCTCACATGGTTCACTATGCCGAATCTGTGCAAGCGAGGGAGCCTTTCATTTTGAAATTCCATAAGAGAAAGGAACAGACAATCGTATCCCATATTCAACCTGATGTGTCCTGTTCATCATGAAAAATGGATTTAGAGCAAACATTAAAAAAAGCTGTAACCTGCAAGCCTTGTTTGTAAAAAATCATGTTTTCCTTGAAGCAGAAAGGGTTTGAATGCCTATTCCTAATCTTTGGGGATTCACTCTTTAACTATTAAAAAGACATGCCCAGGGACTATTTCAGAATATATTCTTGAAAAAGCCATCTCAGACAGGAGGTGCGTGTGTAAACAAAAAGATAGGACTAATCCACAGCTCCTGTGAAATAGAGCTTCATTACTTTTCAGGCTGTTCTCATTTGGCCTTTAAAAGTGGGGTCTTTTAGAATTCAATTATTGGTGGGGGTGCCCTTTTTACCTTTTCTTTGGTGGGCCGTTTCAGTGTTTTGTTTTGTTTTTTCTTTCAGGATTTCCTAATGGAAACATTCATCATGTTTAAGAACCTCATTGGGAAGAACGTGTACCCTTTCGACTGGGTGATCATGAACATGGTGCAGAATAAGTAAGTGCAGGGCGAGCGGTCCCACCTTTTCTGTGGCACCCAGTTCATGTCTGCTGGGAGCAGTGGTGTTGCCTGGAGACCAAGCTGGCTTCCGTCACATGTTCTGCAAACATGTTCCATGTTCCTAATTCTGTGATGCTCACAGTTCTGGGGAGAAATGGACCCAGAGTTTGTGGTGACTCCCTTAGGGCAACACGGGGCTCTGACTGAGAATTTGGGCTCCGTCCCCTGGAGAAAAGCAACCTGAACCTGAATCTCCCATCGCTGTTGTCATGGGCAGCCGGGTTCTGCTTGGCATTGCTTTGCCCGCTCGTGTTAACCATGTTTTCATCGGCCATACCCACTGTTGGCTCCAGGCGAGGCTTTCAGAGGCGTTTACATTTCACATATTTCAGTGCTTTTACTGTTGAGCATTTTCTCCATACTTACTAAATAGTGAGCTTGCACCCTGTTTATCATCTCCAGTGAGAGCTGTTTGTTAATTTTCTAGCACATTGGGTTTTATCATTTCTGTAAGCGCTAACAATGACTGTAGAATTCTCAATCACATGGGATTTTTAAAAAACTTTCTGTTCATCTCTGTCTTTCTCATCACAGTTTGTAGGGAGATCATTGTGGGTTCATGTGCAGTTGTAGGAAGTCATAGAGATCTTGTCTGTAAGGGAGTCGATGATGCCATTCACCGATCTTACCAGATTCCCTCAGTTTCATTTGTATTTGTTAGTGTTTGTATGGAGCTGTATACCGTTTCATCACATGCATATGCTGTGGACTCCACCGCAGTGAAGCTACTGAGCATTTCCAACACCACAAATGTTCCTCTGCTTGTCCAATTATAGTCACATACACCTCTCCCCTCCACCACTCCACCGTCCCTAAGCTCTCCAACACCTGTTCGTTCTTCATTTGTATAATTGCTTCACTTCAAAAATGTTATATAAACGCAATCATACAGTATGTAACCTTTCAGCACTGGCTGTTAGCACTTTGCTTAATTCATTGGAGATCCATTTAGGTTCTTGCTTGTATCAGTAGCTTATTCCTTTTTATTGCTGGGTAGTATTCCGTGGTATGCCTGGACCAAGCATGATGAACCGTTTTCCTGTGGAAGGATGTCTGGCCTATCCCCAGTTTGTGGCTCTTACGAGCGAAGCTGCCACCAGCCTTCGTGCATCAGTTTCTTGGTGAACATAAGTCTTCATTTCAGCGGTGTAAATGCCTTGCTGGACAAATGTTGGGTTGTCGGGTAATTGCACATTTCATTTCATAAGAAACTGCCAATCTGCGTCTGTACCGTTTTACATTCCCACCAGCAGTGTGAGTGATTCGGTGTGTCTGCATCCAGCGTTTGCTGCTGACACTGTTTTCTATTTTAGCCATGCTCTTAGGTGCATAGTATAACTCCCTAGGCTGTGAATTTGCATTTTCTTTGATGGCTTTGCCTCTTTTTAATGCCTGTGGTCCTTCCCTTGGACAAATCCACAGCAGCACAACCTCTCCTTTGACCTCCCTGTGTTTTGCTGCTTTCTAGGGCAGCAGGGACAGCTTGGCCTTGTGTGCCGCAGCTGCAGGATTCCTGCAGACCTCCCTGAGGGGTTAGCACGAGGGAGGGAGTGTTGTTCACCCATATCAGATGTTACTGAGGTTAAGGTCTCTTTCCACACATCAAAGACAGCATTGGAGAATAGAAGGTGAGGAAGCTCTGGAGAGCCTGGTGTGGCTGTACCCTTAGGCCTGACCCGGGGAGCAGAGTGGGGGTCCTGGCCTTAAATTATTCCTGTGGCCATCTCTCAGCTTCTGAGTCCTCATCTAGAAAATGATGGACTTGGGCTGGGCACAGTGGTGCATGCCCGTAATCCTAGCTCTTTGGGAGGCTGAGGCAGGCAGGTCAGGGGCCGTGTGGATGCCGGTTCTCTGCTTCCTGACTCCTCTGCATGTGGACCCAACGTTCTCTGGGTCTCCCAGCACAGCGCCACGTGCTTGCTCTCAGGCTGTGGATTCCATGGCCCTGGGTGAGCACTGCTCCAACAAAGGTCAGGTGCGATGCGCTCCCCAAAGCTGCATTCATGGTGCTCCTACTCCGAGGCTCTCCTGCTTAGGACGGCATCATCAACATCTATTTAATTTATGATTTTTTTAAATAAATAATTGAGAGCCTGTTTTTAGTTGAAACATCATGGCCGCATCATTCTGTCTTCCTGCTTTACCATCTTCCTCTTATCGCCAACCCTGCACTACATGAGGGTGGCTGCCATGCCGGCCACAATGCAGAGCCGCCCGTCATTCAGTAAGTGGTGGGGAGCTCAACCCTGGGAGTGCGGTGGTTCTGGTTGGCTTCTCCAGAGACCCTGTCCAGCTTTTCCTGGGATATTCTGTTGTTTCTGGGGTGAGCAGGTGGCTTGATCCACGCTCCTTGGAATCATAAATATTTCGCTGCGAACCAGGGGCAACCTTCCCCGGCCAGTGTCCCTACTCACTGGTGCCCCTCTGCAGGGCACAGCGCCTGACAGAGGAACCCGCCCTGCAGCAGCAGGTTGGTGCAGTGGCATTTTAGACCAAAGTCTTTGCATCGTAGAAACAGGGAAGAGAGTTTATTGTTTTGAGGACAGGGAAACTCAGTAGGGAGAGGCCACCAGCACTCAGCGTCCTCTCAGCAGCTGATTTGATGAGAATTCAGAGGATGAAGTTCACCTTGCTGGTAGTAAAGCCCACCTTCTTCTCCTGTCCATCATGTACACAGGCTGCAGCTGGAAAGACATCTTGATAAGGGAAGCAGCCTGAATGTAAAATCCCTACACTTCATTTTCTGTTTTACATAAAATGTTATCCCAAACTGTCTAATCAAGAATTCTAGCACTCTGAGGCCAAGTTGTTGAGTAGACAGTGTTTCCTCCATGGGAGCTTCCTGCTGAGAAATGATGTGTGCCTGTGCTCATCTGTGTGTGTACTTGCATGTGTGTGCATGTGTGTGTACCTGTGCTCATTTGTGTGTGCTTGCATGTGTGTTCATGTGTGTGTGCATGTGTGTGTACCTGTGCTCATGGTGTGTGCTTGTGTGCGTGTGCATGAGTGTGTGAACGTATGTGTACCCGTGCTAATCTGTGTGTGTGCTTGCATGTGTGTGTACCCGTGCTCATTTGTGTGTGCTTGCATGTGTGTGCATGTGAGTGTGCATGTTGTATACCTGTGTTCATTGTGTGTGCTTGCATGCATGTGTGTGTGCATGTGTGTGTACCCATGCTCATCTCTCTGTGTGCTTGCATGTATGTGCATGCATGTGTACCCATGCTCATCTGTGTGTGTGCATGTGGGTGTAGGTATGTGTACCTGTGCATTGCGGTGTTGGTTTCAAGTAAACATACTTTCATTTACAGAGATTCTGACTCTTAGAAGCTCAAACAAATCAATATTCCTATCCAAGTCGATTCCCAAGCCCACACAGCACGAGAGTCATCCATGGAGAAGGCATTTTAGGTCCCGATCAGAGTCAGTCATTGATAACTATAACTTTTATTCCTGCATCCTTCTGCCCCCAAATGCTGCCCCTTGTGTGAAATAAACAACATGAACGTTTAGAAGCTGGATTAGGTGGGTGTTTGAAGAAGGTTGTTGCCTCCATGTGGTCAGATACTTAAAACTGTCTGGAGACAGCTGGACAGGGTCTCTGGAGAAGCAAACCAGAACTATCGCACTCCAAGGGTTGAGCTCCACACCCCTTACTTAATGACGGTGTGGCTTTGCATCGCGGCCAGCACAGCGGCCCCCCTCATGTAGTGCAGGGTTGGCTATAGGAGGAAGGCAGTGAAGCAGGAAGAGAGAATGATGCGGCCTGATGTTCCAGCTGAAAACAGACTCTCAGTTATTTTTAAAAAATCATAAAATAAGTAGATTTTGATGCTGCCTGCCTAAGCGGGAGGCTCTTGGAGTAGGAGCACCGTGAATAAGAGCAGCTGGAGCAGTGCCCACCCAGGGCCTTAGGTATTCTTTGACACCTTTGCTTCAATGCCAGCTTCAAAGTGAAGGTTCGCATCACTCTCCCTGTAGGCACCCATTCTTTGTGAGGCGTTACACATTCACATTCTGGAGCTGAGGATGAGCTAACACTGGGCATGCCTCCCAGCGCCAGGCACTGCTGTGGGGACATCACATGCCATCACATCCTTAATACCCTCAGCAGCCCTCTGGGACAGCCGCTGTGTTTATGCCCACTTTACACATGGGGAAATTGAGGCATGGAAGTTGGGTCAGTTGCCAAAAAACACAGAGCTGGGCAGAGTTAGTGCCAACATTTAAATCCAGAGCATCCACCCACCCCAGAGCCATGCCTGAGCCTCCCAGCTACCCTGCCTCGTGGTCTTAAGTAGGTCTCCTGTTTCCCAAGAGAATGTTATGAATTTTTGTTTTGTTTTTATTCGAGTGTCCTTAAAACATGACACAGCTTTTCCACAAGCCTTACTGCTTACGTGAGTGAATTTTGAGCATGGAAGTCATTACATTGCTACTTATCTTTCTTCACCTTTAGAAGTGTATGCACCATTCGTTAATGTGCTTCGTATGAGCAAATCTTGCTGTGCAGTCTAGAAAAAATAACGTCCCCCTAGAATTGTCATAAAGTAATCTCCTTATGGAAATTACAGATACCATATTCTGTGTCTTTATCTACTTGCCATATATATGTATATATATTGCCTCTTCGTAGATAAATATTTTATATGTTGCCAGACTTCCCTGCTTCCTCCACCTCTTAACGAGTACTGGAGACTTCCTTGCCTCGGCTGGATGAGTAGTGGTTCCTGAAGCTTCTGGAGTCTGTATTTCAGTTTTAATGGCACAGTTGGACATGCGGTTTTGCCACCTACGGCTTAGAAATTGACAAAATCAGCCTCTGCGGTCTCTTATATATTTGTGTGCTTGTTTATCCTTTCTCTGTGAGCATACCTTTCCTCGAAACATGGGGCTTGTAAAATGTAATTAAAGGCAATGTCTATTAGTTTTTGTGATACCACTTGTAAATCAGGAATCAAAGTTAGAGGATTTAATGAATATCCCAAAGGACGGTGTTCACTTGGTTGTTATGTTCAATATGGGAACTGATTGGCAATGGCCTGACATGATAGCTCGGCTCTAGGATATGAGAGTGCCAGATGGCAGGATGACATTTGAGATAAGCACAGCACAGAAAGAGTAGAAGTATGCTCCTGTGCTAGCACCAAGAAGTGCTTTATAATCTTCCCAGAGGGGAGCAGCTGTTAAGTTTTCTTTGAAGCTCTCGAGTTCTGCTGGAAGCACAGACCTTTCCCTTTTGGCACCTACGTGCTGGTATCCATCCTGGAACTCTTATTAGCTGACTTTCTGAGATTCACACTCCATGTGTGTAGCGTAGTCTGATGGCCAGCAGTCATAGTGTGGCTAGCAGAGAGTTCTCCCTGGTTGGTAATGAGAATGTGACTACTTGCTTGAATTTTGGTGTCTCTTCTAGTCCTAGGGTTTGATGTAGGGTTCCAGTGGGGTGCTTGAGTTTATATAGTAATAACCCCTACTAGAATTTTAAGTGATAGGAGTGACCTGGTAGGAAGTGAATCTGTCAGGTAAACCGAATCCCTTTTTCACCTCAAAGAAACCATTTCTGGGCCGGGCACGGTGGCTTACGCCTGTAATCCCAACACTTTGGGAGGCCGAGGCAGGTGGATCACGAGGTCAAGAGATCAAAACCATCCTGGTCAACATGGTAAAACCCTGTCTCTACTAAAAATACAAAAAAATTAGCTGAGCACGGTGGTGCGTGCCTGTAATCCCAGCTACTCAGGAGGCTGAGGCAGGAGAATCGCCTGAACCCAGGAGGCGGAGGTTGCGGTGAACCAAGATCACGCCATTGCACTCCCGCCTGGGTAACAAGAGCGAAACTCCATTGCAAAAAAAAAAAAAAGAAACCATTTCTTTTTTTTTGAGATGGAGTCTCGCTCTGTCACCCAGGCTGGAATGAAATGGCGCGATCTCGGCTCACTGCAACCTCTGCCTCCCAGGTTTGAGTGATTCTCCTGCCTCAGCCTCCAGAGTACCTGGGATTACAGGGACGCATCACCACACCCGGCTAAATTTTTGTATTTTTAGTAGAGACAGGGTTTCACCATATTGGTCAGGCTGGTCTCAAACTCCTGACCTCGTGATCCACCCACCTCAGCCTCCTAAAGTGCTGGGATTACAAACATGAGCCACTACGCCTGGCTGAAGAAACCATTTCTTATTAACTCCTTCCTTTTGTTTGAGAAAGGCATTTCTACAACATACAGTGGGTGGGAGAGAGGACCGTACTGATTGTAATTTTTCCTGTTTCTGGAATTGGACTTTCTTGTTCATATTGACTACATAGCATGTAACAAAACCTTATCCACAGTTGTCAACTACTCAGACTTCTAACAGAATTTTAAGAAATTCAGCTACTCGGTTCACCTCTTCCCTAGTCCTCCCTGCCTAGAGTCCCCTCTGCTCTCAGGATAAGAAAGCAGTGAAACCAGCACTTGCATTTCTTCAGAGCGAGTGTAGTTTGCAACTGTGATTATCCGTTGCTTTCAGGTGTTCCTCTCTGTCGGTGTAGGTTTTGCATTTTACACTTCCTGTTCTCCTCCAGGGTAGGCTGGGACCTACTAAAAATAATGATTAGAGGTTTGTAGCCCACACACTTTCACAGAGAACTTGGTATGTCTTGGAAGCAAACGTTCTTAGAACATAAATACAGAATATGTAAAATCGTAGAGAAAACAATGCTTTCTAGAAGTCAAAACACTCAGAGCTGACCACAAGACAAAATGTAAAGGCAAATAAGATGGTTGCTGGGTTCTCACTGGATGGGGAACATGATCCTTGCCATTTATCAGGGGAAATTGGCAATTTACAATGTAGTTTCTTTCTTTTCTTTTTTTTCCTGAGACAGGGTTTCACTCTGTTGCCCAGGCTGGAGTACAGTGGCACAATCATGGCTCACTGCTGCCTTTACCTACCGGATTCAAGCAATCCTCCCAGCTGAGCTTTCTGGGTAGCTGAGGCTACAGCCACATACCACTGCACCCAGCTAATTTTTTGTGGGTTTATTTTTTTGGAGAGATGGGGTTTCGCCATATTGCCCAGCTGGTCTTGAACTCCTGGGCTCAAGCAATCCACCCACCTGTCCTCCCAAACTGCTGGGATTATAGGCATGAGCCATCACACCTGGCCATGATGTAGATCTTTATATAGGAGATACTGATCAAGAGAAGATCATAGGGAAGGAATCAGTTGAGAAATCAAAATTCTACCCACAGAAAACAGAAGAGATTATTATTTCAATTAGAAAATGCATAAGATGTTACCAGTTAGCTCGTTGGTTGTAATACTGGCTGGTTGTCGTCGGACCTGTTTGAAAGACTAGCTCATCAAATGAAGGGGATTTCACTGACCGGCCCCATTGAGTCCTGTCTAGTCATTGACCGTTTGAACATTAGAGACTGTCAGTCAAAAACTATTGTTTGGTTTGATTCTATCTGCAATCAGTTAATCTTATACTTGTCCTTTCAAACTTTGAAGTTTCACCCCTATTTGGGGTTTGTGATATCATGTTGCTATTTATTTCCAGTGTCTATGTGTTACTCATCTAAAAAAAAAAAAGAAAGAAAGAAAGAAAAAGCATGGCATATTGAGACTGTCCCAGAACAGAGCAGGATGATGGTTGCAGTCTGCAAAGGGTGGAGCGTTTTAATGTCTTGACCACATTTTGACGATCACCTTGGCTCATTTCTCTGTGGCCTCTCCCCTTCTCCCCATGATTCATCCTTCTTTCAACCGGGAGGTGTTTTCCTCAGTCTACTGGCGCAACACATTACATTTTCACCAGCGTGACGTGCATGATGTATAAGGACACACTTATATCACATGCAGCTCCTTTCATGAGGAATATCTTCCATGCTGATTTTTAACTTAACAATTTCTCCCCTTTTAAATATAATACATTTCCTCACTTATAAGTAGTATCTACCAGATGTATCAGAGTCCATGATGGCAAGCTCCCTGATATTTCTGCCAAAATTAATTTGACTTCTAGTCAGGACAGGAAAAGGCCTTGAGCCCTAGAAAGGGATTCCGCCTTGAAGATGCCAGTTCCTTAAGGATAAGCCGTGTTCATGCTCAGAAGTCAGATTTGCGGGGCGGGCTGTTTGCAGGATCTTTGCCATTTGGTTTCATTGTCATGATGGAATTTTAGTCCTTGGCTGCACTGAGCCTGAGGGCTTGGATCAGAGAAAATGAACCACTTGCCTTAGGATGGGAGAGAGGCAAGAGTTCGTGGCCACGTGCAGGGGACCTGCCCCCAGGAACATGGCACCAGTGGCAGCCTGTGGATGGCTTAGTCAGGAGGACTGTGTGTTTTCCTTCCCGTTCTACTCCATCCAGAGAAGCATCTCTGCTTCCCAGTTAAGGGTACATAGTTAAAAATTCTCCGTGCAGGTTGAAATCATGGTTATAAAGCATTTGGGGCTTGACAAACTCTTGGATTATTGCTTCTTAGCATCTTTTTTCCCTTTCTTTGAAGCCTGGATTTTAGTTGATGTTGTGACTTCTCATTTATTTTTAAAATTGATTGACTTACTATTGAGGCTTTGCACATCCAGTGGCTTGATGATTTTAGGCACACTTTAGGAATTTTTTTTTCCTTTGAAACAGTATACAGCAGTTGTTGACAGAAACATAATCACAGCACAACTAGCTAAGGACCAAAACCTCGTGTGTGTGTGTGTGTGTGTGTGTGTGTGTGTGTGTGTGTACTGACTCTACATTTTTCTTTGCACAGAGAGATGTTTCATGCATAAAATAGAGAGGGCACTTGGCGTCGATCCTCATAATGTGAAATGCCTCCTCTGGCATTAAGTACCAGTGGGATCCGACATTAACACCAGCCAGGTGCTCACGATAAGATGTACCTGGTCTCTGAGAATTATATATACCTGTAGGTTTGGGGTAAAAAAATAGGAATTTGAAGTCAGTACAGTGAAACCATTCTGGAATGAAAGTTTCCCTAGAGTTCTTCCTACCTGCCTTTTACTTCAGCTCATACACTTAATAAAATTGCTCTTTGAGCCTTCTTCCTCTCCAAGAAAACTGGCCTAACGGAGACACTTCACAGCCCAGAGTCCCCGACTGGCAGGCACCAGGGCCATAGGTCTGCTTCCTAGGTGGGCTAACCTGGGCTGTACCTGAGTGCATTTCTGGGAAGCTACCCAGAAAAACACCTGAGACGTTTCTTTGGGGCTGTGTTGGCCATTGCGATGCATCAGGATTTCAAGACAGATACTGACTTGGATCCAGTAATAATGCTCTGGACCCAGCAGCAGGGAAAAGACCCCACTGGGGCTACGTTGCTATGTTACTCATTTTAGTTTTATCTCCAGAGGTTGCTTTTGGAGTGGATAGGGACATTGGCAGTTCTCTCTCAGCAACTTTTGGGCCTAGATATGGTTGCAGATGGTGTATGAGAGTGTACCACACCTTGGGCTGGAAACTGACCTACACCCAAGTGCAACCTGTTGGAGTTCTGTTCATTCTTAAGGTGTGTTCATAAATTACTTCAGATACTTTCTGTAACAGTTATTCTGTGGCATGTGTGCTTTTGCTCTTTGCTTAATAACTAAAATGAATAATTTCCAGAGTTTTACCTGGTTGTTTATAACCAATGTATTGCACGTAGCCTACATATCTTAAACTGTGTGGTTTTATTCAGATTGCCACTTTTAAATTTTTAATTCAGAGATGAAAAATCAACCTGCTCTCAAAGGAGTGGCAGTGATGAAGAGCTCTCAGCAGGACTCTTATTTAGGGAAGCTCGCTTTAGAGGAAAGTTTGAAAAGGGCAAAGTCTGTTTAAGAATTCTTAGAGACCATGCACACCTCATCAGGAGTGCCTGGCTGGTACTGATGCCACATCCCGCTGGCACTTAATGCCGGAGGAGGCACTTCACGTTATGAGGACCGAAGCCAAGTGCCCTCTCTATTTTATGCATGAAACATCTCTCTGCACGAAGCAAAATGCAGGAAACACACTTTCTTACCGTCCTCCTCCAGGTCCTCTCATGCTAAGTTTTAACCTCCTGTGCTGCTGGGACTTGGAAGAAAGTCTGTGCAGTATAGGACCCTCCGGTGTGATGCTTTTAAGTCTAGAACAGGAAGAGGAGGACCAAGTTAACTGAGTCCTTGCTGGCTTGCCACGCAGTGTCTTCCGTGTCTTTTTGGTAGCTGTCAATCAAGGACAGTTGTTTCCCCTAGAGGAAAATCGACAATGTCCAGACACATTGTTGTTGTCACAACTTTGGGGGAGAGGGCTGCTGGCATTTAGTGGGTATAAACCAGGGATGCCAGTAAAGATCTTTTCATGCAGGAGACAGCCCCCTGCCACAAAGAGTCATTTCATCCAAAATGTCACGTTATCAATGAAAAAAACAGAGTCTCAGTGATGCTAAGTAATTGTTGGAAATATATGTGATTTATGGCTGGGTGCAGTGACTCATGCCTATAATCCCAGCACTTTGAGTGTCCGAGGCTGGTGGATCACTTGAGGTCAGGAATTCAAGACCAGCCTGACCAATTTGGCAAAACCCTGTCTGTGCTAAAAATACAAAAAAAAAAAAAATCAGCCAGGTATGGTGGCATGTGCCTGTAGTCCCAGCTCCTCAGGAGGCTGAGATTGAACCCAGGAGGTGGAGGTTGCAGTGCACTGAGATTTCGCCATGCACCCTAGCCTGGGCAACAGAGCAAGATACCATCTCAGAAAAAAAAAAAAAAGAAAAAAATACATGTGATTTATTGTAGTGACTCTCTTCTCTTTGTTTCCCCATTTCCCAGCCACTCTTTTCTGCCATAAGACCTCAACGAAACCAGTGCCCTCTAGAACAAATAATAGCCACTTGCTGAAGATAGGAGGACTGGTCTTCACTTATTACGGGGGTGTTTGAGAATTGGAGACAGTTTCCCCAAGTCGCTCTGCCAGGTGCTCCAGTGTCTTTGCAGGAGATTCTGCGGGCTTTGGTTTGGGGTGGTTGAGAGTAAGATGACATTGGAATCACAGTAACATGAATTTATACACCAGGCTGCCTCCAGTTCTGCCTGGCATGTGGGGCATGCATTGAAAATACTAGCAAGTGCCTATTCTCGGGGCACTTGGGCTGCCAGCCTCTACACCCCGATTCTGCCAAACCCGGGGTGAAGGAGTAGCCACAGGCCTTTCTTTCCTCTCTACCTCTCCCAGGCAGAGGCCACCTTCAGTACAAGGGTTGGGAGCTAGGCTTTGGAGTCAGCTCGTCAGGTCAAATTCATGCGCCACCACTTGTTAGCTTTGTAAATTTAGGGTTTGGCAGATTTAGCCTGTGCTGTAGTTTCTTCTCCCATAAATTAGAGACAGAAGTCAAGGCTTGCCGGAGTGTTTTGGGGGAATAAATGAGGAAGTGCATGTGGGGTGCCTTGTTCAGAGCCTCACCTGCAGTGACCTTGCAACTAGTGGTGTCTGTAGCCGCCTCCATTGTCATGAAGATAACGGTAACATGATAGTATGTCATAGTCCCTCTGAATCTGAGAATTGATGCCACAAGTAAGGGTTCGAAGCATAGACATTGCCTTGGAGATTCAGAGCACTTGGTACATGTATTGAGAAATTACATTATAAAGAAAGAATTCTTTGCTTTCATAGTTTCACTCTCCTCTTGTGAGGATATTTGTATATATTCAAATTATGGTTTTCCTTGATTTATAGGTAATTAAGTCAACTCACTTGGCTTGCTGTTTTCCTGGAAGTAGCATTTGTGAATTGCTTTACGGGACGTGGCTGACACACTGTCAAGCATAGGTCTTGTGCAGTTGTCTCTGGTCACCAAAATGGTGGTCCCGTCTGCCTTGGCATCTTAGAAGGACAGAGCTGCAGTCCCCAGAGAGGATCCCATGTCCCTCATGTGCAGATGAGGTTCTGAGATCGGGGGGTTGAATGAGGGGCTCCAGGCCCCCTGTGTGAGTGGCAGGGCACACTGCAGAACTGGTTACTCTTAAGCCCCACCCACACAGCCAGGCACGTAAATTGTGGTCGGGCGCAGTGGCTCAAGCCTGTAATCCCAGCACTTTGGGAGGCCAAGGGTGGTGGATCACAAGGTCAAGAGATCAAGACCATCCTGGTCAACATGGTGAAACCCTGTCTCTACTAAAAATACAAAA
This sequence comes from Saguinus oedipus, assembly GCA_031835075.1. Taxonomy (NCBI): domain Eukaryota; kingdom Metazoa; phylum Chordata; class Mammalia; order Primates; family Cebidae; genus Saguinus; species Saguinus oedipus. The sequence continues at coordinate 132,962,246 of CM063179.1, forward strand.
AATATTAGCTGGGCATGGTGGCGCGTCCCTGTAATCCCAGCTACTCAGGAGGCTGAGGCAGGAGAATTGCCTGAACCCAGGAGGCGGAGGTTGCAGTGAGACGAGATCGCGCCATTGCACTCCAGCCTGGGTAACAGGAGCAAAACTCCGTCTCAAAAAAAAAAAAAATGTGGACAGTGATGCCCACCAATGCAGCTCCTTGGGGAGCCCCACTGGCACAACCAGAGTAATGAGGCTTGACAAGGAGGTCCTCAATGAAGGCCAGCTCCTGACCATACTTAGTTTTGGTAGCAGTAAGTGGCACTGTCTACAGAGCCTGACAGGAACTGGGGACTCCACCTGCCTCCTCTCCTTCTCCCACCCTCCTGCCAATCATATGCAGGACCCATTGGATAGGATGGAGTTCTGAAGCCAGCTCCCCAGAGCTCCCTGCAAGCTGCTGTCTTTCGCTCCTGTGGCAGGGACATCTTCCTCTCAAATCAGTGTGCCTCTCAGCCCTGACCACACCTCCACAGGCTCAGTTGTTTTTGCAAGAAAAGCTAAGCACGGATTTCCAAACGTTTTTGAACAAAACTCCAAGGAAGAAAAACATTTCCGATCACTGCTCGGTGCACTTCCCACCCCCATCAAGGTGTAACTGAGTGAGAATTCCTTACTGTGTAGAGCCCCTTTATGGTTTTGTTCTGTTCTGTTCTGTTCTGTTCATCTCATCCATTCTATTCCTTTTCACTTAATAAATAAATAAATATAATTTTGCATTCTACCCATTCTATTGATTTCATGCTCCACTGAATGAATCACAGCTGATGCCAGCCTGTGCCACCCAGAGCACATAACACTGCATGTCTGACCTCTCTCCCTTCCTCCCTCCATTCCTTCCTTCCTCCCTTCCTCCATTCCACTTTCCCAGTGTCCTTACCTGAGTGTGCCATGGTGATTATTTTTCATTTTAGCCATTCTCATGGGTGTACAGTGGTGCATAGGAAGGGGAGCTGCATGTCTTCACCTTCTGTAGGAGCTGCCATCTTCCTTTCCAACAAGACTTCAGAGAAGGCTTCACTGTTCAGAGTTGTTCATTCTACCTTTTTACACATCTCCTCCCCCCAGCAGTGTTCACATTGCTGTGCAGTCTCAGTCATACTTTATACCATCAGACTGATTTTTCTTTATCCACTCTGATGGTGTGTAGTGAGATTATGTTAAACTCACCTTTCCCTGATGTCTGATAGGGTTGAGCACATTTTTTTATGAGAAATTATCATCGTTTTCTCCTGTATTCAAGCCTCTTGTCCTTTTTTTCCATGCTTACAAGCGTTATATATGTGTGTGTATATACATACATTATTCGTATACATATATGTGTATGTATAGATATACACATGTGTGTATGTGTGTGTATATGTGTGTATGTGTGTGTATGTGTGCATGTGTGTGTATATGTGTATGTGTGTGTGTGTGTGTGTGTGCATGTGTGTGTGTGTGTGTTCTGGGTAAGATCCCTGGGTCAGGTATGTGTGCTGTAGATATCTTTCTCTGCGTGTGTGTGTATATGTGTGTGCGTGTGTGTATGTGTATGTATATGTGCGTGTGTGTGTATATGTGTGTGTGTATGTGTGTGTGTGTGTGTGTTTTGGATAAGATCCCTGGGTCAGGTATGTGTGCTGTAGATATCTTTCTCTGGTCCATGACTGCAGGTTTTCTTTTTGTCTCTTAATAGTGTTTTTTGTCAGATGACATTTAAAAGTTCTTTTGAAGATGCTTGTAGAAAGAAACTGAATGGACCCACCTGCTGGCGACTATCTGGGTAGCAAGGCTCAGCATCCTTGCTGTGTGGAAGCTTCACAAAATGCCATTTAAAAAACGAAATTATCTTGAAAATCAAACATGCACTTCCACCATTCTTTATCAAGTTCCTGCTATTTTTCTGACACAAAATAGGAAATAAAGTTGAATACACTGTCTCCATCGTCAAGAAAGTCCATTCGTGATATACTTAAATTTTTTAAAATTCACATGTGTAATACATCTTCAGGTCTATAAAAAGTGATAACGTTTAATTATATTTTCTCCATGGAATCGAAGTGTTAACAGCACTGTGACATTTTGCATGTAAGACCCTTCTATGTGACACCTACTATTTGTCACGTGTGATTTTGTGCCTCTGTGCATGGGTCTTTGACACTCGGAGGGGGAATCTCTTCTGAACTTCTCAGTGGTTGCACTGTGGGCTGTCCCATTACCCAGCACACAGTAGGTGCTCAATAGGCAGTGACTGTGTAACTGCCAGGCTAAAAGAAGGCATGTCCCTAGGAAATGTTCTTTGTCACAAAGTGAATCAATAAAATACATGGAGTACTTTTGTAGCTGTTCCTTTTGGAGAATAAAATGCAGTTACCCTTTTTTATATTTTTGTGTCCACAAAGAAATAATTACAGCTATAAATATGTGGTGAACAAATACCTCTTATTCTCTTGAAGATCTATTAGCCAGAGCTAATTCCTTAATTGAATGTTATTCTAAATTTACCACCAAAATGCATGAGGGTGATCTCTGTTTGTACGTTCCAGCCAACATCACAGCTGCAGGTCTTCCAGCGGCAGGGAGGCTGCTGTGCAGGAAGACTTGCTGTTTTGTGGTCAACCTTTCCAATAAGCCTTCAGAAAAGGGTTTTTACTTAATACTGTACCTGTCAGATTCCCAGAGCTGCAAGTAAATTGAAGATACAAATTATGTTGTAAAGTGAAATATTTTGTGTTCTTCTGCAGTTTGGTTGATTTAGGAAGAAAATGAACTCTGACAGCTTGATCTTTTCAGTTCAGTGGATTCTAATGATTCAAAACAAAAGCCCCGCACTGAAGCCTCTTTCCTCCATGCTCTGGCAGAGACACCACTGTGAGCCATTCTTTAGACTCAAACCTTGGCGGCCACTGGCTCCATGTTATGGACACACAGAGTCCTAGGAAGACATAGATTGTGCTAAAGGCTAATATTTGTAAATATAAATATTAACCATCCCAAGAAAAGGAAGGAGTTCTTTTGCTGTCTGACTGGATGGGTAGCTTTTAGCACTTGCCACTTTTATCAGTATGCAATCTATTTTTTATAGACAGAAAAGATTTCTTTTTTCAGTTTTTCTGGTTTGCTACTGTTGCTTCAGTGACATTGCTTGGCAGAAAAGGTTGGAGGACCACCCCTGCATTAGTCTATTTTCACAATGCTGATAAAGACATACTCAAAACTGGGCAATTACAAAAGAAAGAGTTTATAGGACTTACAGTGGTTCCGTGTGGCTGGGGAGGCATCAGCATTATGGCAGAAGGTGAAAGGCATGTCTCACATGGCGGCAGACAAGAGAACAGAGCTTGTGCAGGGAAACTCTTCTTTTTAAAACCCTTAGGTCTTGTGAGACTTATTTACTATTGTGAAAACAGAACAGCACAGGAAAGACCTGCCCCCATGATTCAGTTACTTCCTGCCAGATCCTCCCATAACACATGGGAATTCGGTATGAGATTTGGGTGGGGACACAGCCAAACCATATCAGTCCCTTTTCCTCTTCTGTTCTGTGATCATGCTGGATGGCCTCACCTTCTCTTCTTATTCTTTGTATCAGGGTAAAACACTAAAGCAAAGTTTCCTCCAAGAGTTGAAAGATCAGAAGTTTAACAAATTGAATTCTGCAACTGAGAGGCAGTGGGTGGGATGCATGTCTTGGAAAAGTGGGTGCGTTGTAGGGCTGGGCTCCTTGGACCAAGGCTGACCCATAAATACCTCCCACTTTGGTATTGCATTGATTGAGGAGCTTCCCAGCATTCACTCTTCACCCTTTTGCTGTGCGCCGTCCTTTGCCTTAGCTGAGGAAGTCTAGGCAGCTGTGTGGGATTTGATAGGTGGCAGCTTCAGCTCTGACCCTGACAGCCCCCCACTCTCTGCTAACCCCAAGCTGGCTCCTTGCAGCTGTCCCCAATGTCCCTCAGAATATGGGATCAGGAATCTGATTGGATTCTTCAAACTGAATGTTACTGCTGCAGGAAGGTAAATGGGCATCTCATTGCCATCTGTTGCCGTGCCATATTGTGCAGAAGGTATTTTTAATTAGCTATTAGCACCTGGGTGTGATGGCTCACACCTGTAATCCCAGCACTTCGGGAGGCTGAGGTGGACAGATTGCCTGAGCTCAGAAGTTCGAGTCAACCCTGGGCAACATGATGCAACCCAATCTCTACTAAACATACAAAAAATCAGACGGATGTGATGGCATGCGCCTGTAGTCCCAGCTACTTGGGAGGCTGAGGCAGGAGAACTGCTTAAACCTGGGTCTCAGAGGTTGCAGTGAGCTGAGATCATGCCACTGCACTCCAGCCTGGGTGACAGAGTAAGACCATCCCAAAAAGAAAAAAAAAAGCTAATAGCCTACAGATGATTTGGAAATGGGACCTAAAAAGCAAGCTGATTAATTGATAGATGTATTTATTTGTGATACTCAGCCTAAGAAGCTGGATTTAGAATAAAGTGTTTCTTTCTAATGAGATATGCTTGGGGGTAAACATTCTCTGCGTGTAATTCACAGGGCCTGGCATTTCAGGGCAGTATTCAAATAATTGCGTGTCTGCTGTGAATTGTGAGCTCCCAAATACAGTGTTTGATAAAGTGAGTTTCGAATACTGACAGAAACAGTAGAGAAAGGGCATGTCCTGGTCCTGGTTACAATTCATACTCTGCTTGGAGCTTGGATTTGGGGTGGTGTTTTAGCTTAAAGAAGCCATATATACCAGTGAGAGAGGAACTTCTGGGTGAAGAGGGAATGGAGGGAACCCATGGAACAGAATAAAGGCTTGGCTTGCTGTAATAGCCTGCATTCACCTAGAGATGGAAAGTTGCTGGAAACTTTATTATTATTATTATTATTATTATTATTATTATTATTATTATTTGAGACAGAGTTTCGCTCTTGTTACCCAGGCTGGAGTGCAATGGCATGATCTCGGCTCATCGCAACCTCCGCCTTCTGGGTTCAAGCAATTCTCCCGCCTCAGTAGCTGGGACTACAGGCGTGCAACACCATGCCCAGCTAATTTTTGTATTTTTAGTAGAGACGGGGTTTTACCTTGTTGACCAGGATGGTCTCAATCTCTTGACCTCGTGATCCACCCGCCTCGGCCTCCCAAAGTGTTGGGATTACAGGCGTGAGCCACCGCAACTGCCTGATGTTTTTCAGAGACTGTTTGGGCCACTGTGCAGAGCTCAGGGAGTAGGAGATTTGTGTGCAAACTGGAGGCCCAGTGAGGAACCCTGGGGATAAACTAGACAAGTGATGACCGTGTCTTCAGCTAAGGTAGACACTGGGAAGAGGAAAACAATGAGAGATGTGGGTGCGTTTTGGAGGCCACATGAACCTGTACAAACTAGATGTAAGAAGTGAAAAAAGGTCGGGCACCTGCACCGTGGCTCACGCCTATAATCCCAGCACTTTGGGAGGCCAAAGCGGGTAGATTGCAAGGTCAAGAGATCAAGACCATCCTGGCCAACATGGTAAAACCCTGTTTCTACTAAAAATACAAAAGTTAGCTATGCGTGGTGGTGCACGCCTGTAGTCCCAGCTACTCTGGAGGCTGAGGCAGGAGAATCACTTGAACCTGGGACACAGAGGTTGCAGTATACTAAGGTCGTCCCACTGCACTCCAGCCTGGTGACAGAGTGAGATTCTGTCTCAAAAAAAAAAAAAAAGAAGTGAAGAAAAATGAATAATCAAGCAAAAGTCTTAATATTTTTAGTTTGAGCCAAAAGTGATTGGTGGAACGTTTAATGATGAAAAAGCAGGCTTGCGAGGTGGGAGCATTCCTGGTCTCTGTTTTGGCCTAGTGCCATGTTTCTCAACCTTATTTATTTATTTTTTTATTTCCCATTATGACCTTCCTAAGGAGAGGAGTAAATTAAATTTAAATATAATTAACAAGGGAAATTAAATGCTAAGAAATAAGAATTTGTGGGGTAGGGTGTGCTTTGGAGAACCACAAACAGAGTAAGATCTAAAATGTTATCTGTCCCCCTCCCAAGAATAAATTTCGCATGCTTAGTGGAGGTGTTTCCCCCTTTCTGGGTGTGTGGCCTGGTTCATTTTGAGGTGCCCAGGAAGTGGCTGGATAGAGAAGTTTAGCTAGCAACTGGAAATTCAACACTGATGTTCAGAAGTACGGTAAGGATAGAAGGTACAATTTGGGATGCCATTAGCATTTAGATGATGATATTTAGGCCACCTGGGGAGCAGTGTCGCTAGGGAAGAGAAGCCAACCCAGTCTAATGCCCCAGGGCACTTTGATTTCTAGGGGTTAGCAATAGAAGATAAGTCAGCAAAGGAGACCAACAGCAGGAGTCAGTAATAGAGGAAAAAATACAGGAGGGAGAAGACAGTGTTGGATTCCTGAGAGAGATTCCTCTGGTTAACGAAGAAGTAACCAGAGGATTTGGCCACATAGAGGTCACTGCTCACATGGACCAGAGCTGCCTTAGTGGAGTAGAGTGGCACAGGAGGAGGCCAGCCTGCTGTGGGACACGGAGGAAGGCCTGGAAGGAGATAGGCACCCTAGCTGGGGGCACTCATTGGGTTTTCATGGTGCTCAGGGGCAGACAGATGGTGTGTCAGGAGCTGTGGTACCTGGAGAGTTTGTAGGTATCTGCTGGTGATTTAGGGCATGTTGGGAATGCTCTGGAGAGGAGCGGATGATGGGTGAAGGTGGAAGCACTGGGGTGGAGGAGATGCATGGGGACAGTGAGTTATAGAGGAAGGGCTGGCCTGGAGAGGAGCAAGGTCGGGTGATTTGTTGTATCAGGAAAGGACAGAGGGAGGCACAGGTGTCAACCTGTGTGTGGATGTAGGTGGAGGTTGGATGAAGGAAAAAACCCCGTATGGTTTCTGCCTTCTTACTGTAGTATGAAGTCAGGTAATTAGTGAGAAGGGGTGCAGGGAAGAGTCAAATATTATAATCTCTCTATATATCTAGGATGGCCATATTAATATTTCACCTCTTACCAATTTCCCCGCTAATGCCCACACGTGGCGTACAGGCCGAGTTGGAGATCCCTGCGGCTCATGCTGCCTTATTACGTAATGCCCAGGAGAGGCCTCACAAGTAGAAGAGTCGAAAACGATAGATTGCTTTAAATAACTCATGCTAAATCATCCTCCTGTGAACATTTCTCGATGGATCTTGTCTTTTAAGCTTCAGCAAACCCCATTAGCCATCAAAATCCTCCAGTCTCTCAAAATAGCCCTCATCAAACTTGCTCCCACATGCTTGCGTCATGGCTGGGTAGCCACTGGAGAGGCTGGGAGGGGATGCTGGCTGTGTACCTAGGGACCAGAGCCCCTGGAGAGGTGACTTGTATCCCAGCACCATTCTAAAGCTTCCCAACTCGTGTCTTGTCAGCGGCTGTACGCATCTTCTGTTTGACTTGGCTTAGGGATGTTTGGGAGGGGGCAGGGTGGATGGGAGGGTCCGGTTCTGTGATACTCAGGCATCTTCCAGAACCATCTGCTGTTTCACTGTGGAAATTCCTGGAAGACCAGGGTTCCTGTTCCTTCTCTTGCGTCCCATGCTTTTTGTCTTTCACACCCTCTAGTTCTTTAAAACCACAAAGCAGGGACTCAGGACATGGGTGTCATTGACATTTCAGGTTCCAGTTGTGGGATGCTTCAGGCAGGCAGCCTGATCCTTTTTCCATTTTGTTTAGAGGTATAGATTATACACCTCTGCTCTGAGCTCCTTTATCAGGCCCTAGAAATCATGGATGCAGCAAAAATTTTGAAAATCAAATTTTTCCTGTATTATCCCAGTTATTCTTTGGTCTCCATGAGGCCATTGCTTTTCTAATTCCTCTGTTGCAGAATCATGAAGGGAATTTAGAAATCACATGGCAAATGTCATGGGCCATTTCCTATTCCTGACTTTACCTTCCTAGTTCCTTAGAGATGTGAGATGAATGTCCCTGGTGCCAGTGAGCAGCCGGTCAGTGTGCACAGAGCTGGAAAAGCTAATGGACTAGATGCGTCTTACCGATCATGTTCACGTGGAAGGGCCTCAACTCTCTGGTCCAGCTGGAAATGTTATTGCTGGCTGGGGTGGCCATGACTAAGGGATTCCTATCTCAGCTGCCTCTATATGGAGAACTGGGTTCAGTTAGTAATGCTCAGTTTCCCTTTCAGAAAAGAATATTATTGTTAAGAGAACCAGTGATTCAAATGGCCTTTTGACTTTAAAAAAATTCTTCATTAAAAATTGTAGAAGCATTTCATCCTATACAATTATAAACATTATTGGTTGCTAATAAAAAAATTTCGATAAGGCAGTAGATCATTAAAAAAATACATATATACCTTGCACAATTCATTCTGACTTCTAGTAGCCAAATGTACGTCCATTTCACAAAGCATGGGTATCTGTCAAGTTGGTTTTTCCTGTTTGTTTTTTTATTTGACTTAACATGGGTCTGTGGATGAGTGTTTCCCTTTGTTTTCTGTGAGCCAGAAACAAAGGGTGGTTCATGCCTATAATCCCAACACTCTGGGAGGCCGAGATCAGGAGTTCAAGACCAGCCTGACCAATATGGCAAAACCCCATCTTTACTAAAAAATACAAAAGATTAGCCGGGCTTGGTGGCGGACACCTGTAATCCCAGCTACTCAGGAGGCTGAAGCAGGAGAATCGCTTGAACCTGGGAGGCGGAAATTGCAGTGAGCCAAGATTGTGCCACTGTACTCCAGCATGGGTTACTGAGCGAGACTCTGTCTCAAAATAAATAAATAAAAAGTCGAATAAGAACTGAAGACAATAGATAAAACGATTTGAACACTTTTTAGATTTAATGATTCTTTAAGTTGTCTCTCGCCTGTATGGCCTGATGGCACTTTTTCATCTTTTTAGTCTTTTCAAATCTTTAGAATTCGGTTTTGTGTAAAAGTCAATTTTCATTTCATAGTCCTATTTTATCATTTTATGTAATATTTCATTAAATAATGCAGTTATAATGACAGATTGACTTGGTATCAAGGAGGTGTGGAACACGCACACAACTGTGTACACACACTCATCCATGTGAACGTGCTCTCCTCTTAGCTGTAGAAACTACATGATCACATCACTGCGGGAGCTGTTCAATGGAACCCATGGTGTCCTTGTTAGGCATATATTTTTTTTAAACTCTGTTAAAGTAAGAAAGTAGAGTCTCATTGGCCAGTGTCCAGTGCAAGCAGTTTTGCACATGGGCGTTCTTGAGTCCCTGAAATTACCTTTTAAAAAGAAAGTACTGGGCACAATGGTGCACACCGTAATCCCAGAACTTTGGGAGGCCAAAGTGGATGGATCAAGAGGTCAAGAGATTGAGACCATCCTGGCCAACACAGCGAAACCCTGTTCCTACCAAAAATACAAAAAATTACCCAGATGTGGTGGTGGACACCTGTAGTGCCAACTACTCGAGAGGCTGAGGCAGGAGAATCGCTTGAACCCAGGAGGTGGAGGTTGCAGTGAACTGAGATCGTGCCATTGTACTGCAGCCTGGTGACAGTGAGACTCCATCTAAGGAAGGAAGGAAGGGAGGGAGGGAGGGAGGGAGAGGGGAAAGAAGGAAGGAAGGAAAGAAGGAGCGAGGGAGGGAGAGAGGGAGGGAAGGAAGGAGGGAAGGAGGCAGGGAGGGAGGGAAGGAAGGGAGGGAGGAAGGAAGGAAGGAGGGAAGGAGGGAGGGAGGGAAGGAAGGAAGGAGGGAAGGAGGGAGGGAGGGAAGGAAGGAAGGGAAAGAAAAAGAAAGAAAGGAAAGGAAGAAAACAGAGACTGAAACTTCCCCAGGAAAGAGACCATTAGCATGAGCTCCCGTACAGCTTCAGCTCATTAACTGATTATTTACGTGTCAAAGAGAGCAGGTTGGTGAGCTCCCAGGTCCTCAGAAAATGAGACTAAGTTTCATTAAGATCTGAAGGAAAAGAATAAAGCAAGCAGAACTAGAATTCACTACGCCAGAAAGTTTTGTTCTCCCTTTTCCAGCTCACCTCTCTCATCCAATCTGAGGGAGAATTAAGCAAGCATTAGGGAGTTGCAGGTAGCTGAATTCAGGAAGTTACCAAAGGCTGATTTAACTCAAAAGACATATATTCTTCCCAAAGCCCAGGCTATTGAGCCAGAGCACCTGATCACGCAGGGAAGCACCGCTCAGGCTGTGAGGCTGGCCAGGCACAGGGAGGCGAAGAGAGGAGGAGGCAGGAACTTAACTGTTTTTCTTCAAAAAGATGTGTTCTTTCTTGGCAAAATGTAATCACCATTGTTAGCAAACCCATGAGATGCTCTCAGCAATGTTTATCAAATAGAAAGCCTCCTTCTGTATGACAAGTAGGGGGATCAGAGTGACAGTGTTTAGATCTGTTGCTTATAAGATGATGGGGGCAAAAATTAGTATCTGTGCAGGCTGACTCCTGAAGTCTTCACCCCCAGAAACGTCAGCGTGACGTCCAGCCCCTAATGTGCCTGACACGTCCCATGAGAGACACACAGTGCCACGAACAGTCTGAGTTTTCAGGAAATGTTTGATTTGGTGAATTGACAAATTCTGTTGTTCCTGCTTTATAGTTAATTAACAATTTTCCAATGTGGCATTTCCTATAATGGGGTATGAATGCATACACATGGCTTTTTCACAATAAAATAGCATTCATGGTGCTTTAAAAGAGCTTTAAATGCCCCAAATTATTAGAGTTGAAGGTGGATTTCTCACAAATTATTGTTAAAGATAATGAAAATAAAAATCAAAGCACTTCCTGTACCATCGTATCTTTAGTGCAGGCCATACTTTACAAGTATCATTTTAAGAAATCCTCTCAATAGCCATAAGAGGGCAGGTCATATGATCCTTATTTTTCAGGTTAGAAAGCTGAAGGCAATACTAATTTAGTAGTCTATGCCAGCTCACATGGTTAGTAAGTCAGAGTAGAGCCAGCTTTGCTTGACTGCAGAGTCCTGTGTTCTGTATGTTAAGTCTCCAGTTATTAATATTTTTTACCTCCATTGTATTTTCTTTGACCTTTTTTGGGTGATTAGGAGAAAAGACAAAGGCATGAGATCATCCAACAAGGTAATCACCTGGACAAACATTTTCCCCAATTGTTTTGATGTAGAACTTCTATACCAATTACAACCCTCTGCCAGTTGAGTAAATATTTGAGGATAAATATGGAGCTGAAATTCAAATAAAGAAAAATGTTACTGTTCTCTGCAGGGCCTGTCCTCACCTTTTCACAGCGCACTTTGGAAAACCAGCACAGAACAAAGGCCCCTCCCAGCCTGGTGTATTCAGACCTCAGTGCTTTTCCTGGGCAGCAGCTCTGTTGGGAAAAGATGGCAGTTCCGTTCCTTAGGCTGGTGCCCTCAGCAAGAATGGGACAGCCTGGTAATTTATAAAGGATTATCACATGCAAAGGCATTATTTGTTTTATTCCGTCATCTCTCATTCATTCAAAGCAGTGGCTGTTTCCTGGTATCTTCACATAATAGATTTGGAGAAAAGTGACCTTAAAATTGTACCGTGTCCTGCTTTGAGAATGCATTCCTTTTTTAAAGACATTTTTGTGGCTTTACAATTTTATTTCATATATTTTTATGTTGTAAAAAGGGGAAACCTTTGTTCTTTGAGTAAAATGCCCTGGTTGTGAACATTTTTTAAGATTTTTTTTTTTAAACTCAGACAAAAATACCACACATTTCACACACCATCATGCTTAGCCATTCACATAACCTTGCATTCAGAGAGCTCTCGGGCACTTGGAAAATTGAAGGCCAAAATGAAGGGATTTCACTCATCCTTGACAGCTGCTGGGGACAAAGTTGGCAATTTGTTCATTGTTATTGCAAGCACTTAGCCTCTCACCAAGCACTTCGACATCAGAGAATTCTAGGCATAGATCAGAAATCAGTGGCTGCAGAGAGGCAAGTTATGTGCAGGTAAGTTAAGGGCTTACAATAGAAATGCAAAGTTCCATCATTCTTCACCGTGTTCTGAAAGGTTTCATCCCGCTGTCAACAGCTGTGCTGGTTTAGAATTGCTGATCTCTTTCTTTTTTTTTTCCTTTTCATTTTTTACTCCAAGCTGAGGAGCATCAGAGTGTTTTCAACTTTACCACTGGTAAAATAGTACGAATTCAGCCCATGGTCCATATTTTATTCCTTGAGTTAGCAAATCAACAACACTATTTAGTTTAGCGAGTTACTCCTTTGGAATTTACAGTAAAGCCATATTTAATATATTTCCATTTAGCAAGTATTTGTTTTAAATCACGGCCTTGGCTTCCTTGTTTGGTTTGTGAGGGAGACTTTGCTTCTGTGTTTCCAACGGGCTGAAAGTGGAAGCTCCAGGGCTTTGCCTCACCCATACAGTTTTACTTTTAAATTGAAAAGTGGATTTGTTTAACATCCTCCAAGAAGCAAACTCATAAAGCTGTGGCTTTCCTGAAATATATTGCCAAAGTCATAATTGGTAGAAAGTCAGCAAGAAAGAAGGATTAGCTCATTGAGCCATGGCATAGCAAATCGTAATAGGCTCAAGTCGTTTTGTGGCTTGTTGAGAAAATGATACAGAGTTTAGGAAGCATAAAGACATGGCAGTGACACGGGAGAGCCCCACCAAGATAGGCTTTGCTGAGAGAATTTGGAATGGGACCATTCTTGAACTTCCTGGAAGAACTCAGACAGACGTTTCGTTCCAGGAGGCTTCAGGAGGGAAGTCTTCCCTTGTGTTCTAGGAATCAGTGTTGTTCTTGGGAGTGGGCCACACATGCTGCACAGACACTTGGTGGCTCTGATGAAGCCCCACCACACATTAGAGACTGGGTTTCTGCTGGTCCCAGGACCCTATGCCTCACTGGCATCGCTGTAGGGGACACCAGGGGCTTGAGCAAGCCAGAGGTCAGCAGAAGACACGCAGGGTTGATCCGTGCTCGTGGACTCTGATCTCACATCAAGAGCCAGGTGCCTTTTTACCAGGATGGTTTGAGAAATGGAGGGAGCAGGGCAAATATCTACTCAGATGAGTAGATGCTGACTTAGCTCTATACGGCTCCCTGGGAATGCAGGGATTAGGAGAATGAATGCTGGCCTCTCCGTAGGTCGGCGATGTTGCATCGCTGCTGGGATTGTTCTGGGGTGTCTAATCTTTGTCTTCATGTTAGAAGAATTGTTTTGGTCCACATGATAAATAAATACACTAATACTAACAATAACTGATAAGCTAATAAACAGATCTGTGCATAAATCTCATGTTTTAAGAAAGTTTACGAATTTGTGTTGGGCTGCATTCAAAGCTCTTTTGGGTCCCATGTGGCCTGTTGGTTGTGGGTTGGACAAGCTTAGATTAGAAGACAGAGGAAGTTGCAGCTTTCAGCTTGGCTGGTTGCTTGGGTAAGGGTATGCTCTTGTGTTCATTCTTGTTCTCTCTCTCTCTCTCTCTCTCTCTCTCTCTCTGATCTCTAACTCTGAAAGAAGTCTTGTTGGGGAAGTCTCAAAGGCTAAACCATTGGCCTGGGGGAGAAACATATGCTGAGTGGAAAAGAGGACAAAGGCACAGACTCGTTGACTTGCATCTCTGAGGTCCTATGACGTGGGCAGGCAGCCTGCGGCTCACCTGAGAGACACAGGCAGGATTTCCTATTGCTTTAGAAGTCTGGCAGCCTGCTTGGAGCAGAATTGTTCTCGGATACATTGACACTTCCGCCCATCCGGGTAATCTGCAGGACTGAATAGTGGTTTGAATTCTCTTGAAAAGATTAATTTTAAAAGGCCAATGAACACCCACAAGGGGGTCACCAGGGCAGAGCCACGGCACACACCTGTCTCTCCGTTTAGTGCACACTTGTCCAGGCGCTCTGCATACTCTTATCTGCTTTGCCTCTTTGTTCGGTAACAAGCATTCAGTTGACTGCATGCTCTCCTCCCCCAGTTTCTTCCATCATCTCCCTGAAACCTGAGAGAAAGCTCTGCTTTGGTGACATCCAGTTGTCATTTCTTAGTGGCAGCCTTTATTTTTTAAGAAATGAAGAAGGAAAGGCAATCTCTGCAGTGTTAGTGGGGAGCTGTCAGAGGGGCAGCAGGGTCACACATGTATTCTACAGCTATGTTTCCATCCTCTTTTTTCCCACCACAGAAGAACAAATAAATGTAGAACTCACAGGGAAAGGTCTCCTCGCCAGGGCTGTCTGTCCTGAGTTTAGAATGTGCTGGGAGAGTGGGGCATTCTTTGGGGCCTTTGTGGCATCGACAGAGAGCATTACATGGTCTGTGTCCAGCTGCTGTACCTCCTGCTTTGCCCTGGAAGGAGGCCTTGAACACCAGTTGGAAGTTCTGCTTGGCTGCCTTGAATAATGAGCCATCAATTCTGTCTCCCAGCTGTGCTTCCACACCCTCACTCTTGGATGGGACTGCTGGGTTCCTTGTCTGGTACAGGTGGCAACTGTTGGAAGTAGCAGGTCAGAATTGGGAGAGGAGACCTGGACTGCATAGCCAGGAAGCCAGGGAGGTTGGAGCAAACCCTTGAACAGGGCTGGGCCCACCTTTGCAGTCTTGACCTGATTTCCCACCATGGAGGTTACCGAAGCCTCCAGAAGGCACACCGCCTGATCCAACGCACAGGCCAGAGGAACACTGAGTAGTTTCTTTTCGATGCATTACATTCATTAGTTATAGAAGGAATAAAACCATCCTGTACCTTCTCTGAAAAATGAAGGAGTGAAAAGCACGTGTAATCCTATTATGGTTGCAACTCTGCCCAGCTTGGTTTTCTGTAGATCTGTTTACTTGCATCTTCTACTTGTTCGTAATCAGAGTGTCATATCATCTGCGGACTGCATTTTTAAACTTGCCATTCTGTCACAAACATTTTCCCATGTTACTCCAGAATTTTCATTGCCAACTTTCTTATTGGCTGCATAAGAGTTTATCCAGTGGGTATACCCTAACCTGTCAGCACATTCTATCATATTTTTACATTTAGGTTGTTCTCAAGTTGTATGTGTTATAGATAACATTGTAGTGAGTGTCTTCATGCATATGGCTTCTATGTTTTGGATTATTTCCTAGGACACATTCCCAGAAGTCGGATTACTGGGGCTCAATACACATTGTCAAATTGCTTTCCAAAAGGATTTTACTGATTTCATTGCACTCTTGCCAGAATTCAATGTTATCTTTAAAAAAAATTGTTAATGTAATAGCGAAATGTTGTTTTATTTTTACTAAATTTTCATTTCTTCAGTTATTTGCAAGACAAAACATTCCCCATCCATTTTCTTTCTGACTGTAATTTCTGTTTTGTAAACTGTTCTCATCCTTTGCTCATTAATCTGTTTGGTTTTAGTGTTTTTCTTAAGAATTTTATTAACATCATTATACCGTGTTCATATTAACCTATTCATATTTCCGCAGATATTTTTTCTGTGGTAGTGTTTGCCCCTTTCACTTAGTTAGGTTTTTTAAAAATTCGTTTTTATTATTTTACATACAAATATTTACTTTATATCTTTCCATCTTTTAAATGACTTCTCCATAATAGCATCCTCCCTCTACACATTCGATACCCAATTTTAGGTTTTATTATTTTATTTTATTATTTTATATTAAACTTTTGGTTTATCTGGAATTCGATGCTTAGTATTAAATATCTGTAAGTTGATTTTTTAAATTGCAACTGGTTATTATAGCACCACTTATTAAATAATTATTTATGGTTTAAAAGTGATTCTTTCAGTTAAGGTTTTAACATAATGCTGGGGTAATTTCTGGGCAATTTGTTGCTTCAATAATAATATGTTTGGCCAAGCACCGAGGCTCATGCCTGTAATCTCAACACTTTGGGAATCCAAAGTGGGAGGATCCCTTGAGGGCAGGATTTCAAAGTTACCGTGAGCTATTATCATGTCACTGTACTGAAGCTGGGGTGACAAAATGACACCCTGCCTCTAAATAACAATCATCATCGTCATCATCAATCATCCTCCTCACCTTTTTATTCTTGGGTTAGTACCATATTGTTTTAATGACTATTTCTTTATGATGTGTTTTAGATATTTGTCATCGGCTAGGTGCGGTGGCTAACGCTTATAATGCCAGCACTTTGCGGATTGCTTAAGCCCAAGAATTCAAGACCAGCCTGGACAATATAGTGAAACCTTGCCTCTACAATAAGAAAAAAAAAAAAAAATTAGCTGGGTGTGGTGGTATGCCCCTGTAATCCCAGCTACTCCAGAGGGTGAGGCAGGAGGATTGCTTGAGCCCAGGAGGTTGAGGCTGCAGTGAGTTGTGATCATGCCACTGCACTCCAGCCTGGGCAACAGAGTGAGACCCTGTGTCAAAATAAATAATAAATGACTATCTGGCAGCCCACGTCTCCCTTACTGTTAATTTTCTTATTTTTCTTCTGTAGTTGAACCTATTGTTCTGCCAAACATAATTTAAAATCATTTCATGAAATCCAGCAAAAATAGATTTTTTATAATTTTGATTAGATTTGCATTAGAGCTCAGTGTTAAAACAGGCACACCTTTTGGTGCCAGATTTTATACTCACTATAGCTCGTTCCTTTTATGCAAAGAAAATTATTTTTATCATGGAAAGCAGTGAAAGATGAGAACTGAATGGCTCATCCTTCACAAATGATCATTGCTGACAGTTTCATGTAGAACGTTCTAGTCTGTGCCCATATCTTCTCTTTCCAGGCTTTGGCAGTGGGGCTGATACTTCACAGGTTTTCTCAGCCCCACTGCACCTTCACTGTGGCGGTGGGAGCGGGACTCCATGCTGAGGACCCCAGATGCACATCTGTCCCATTTGCAGGGAGTCAGGTCTAGACAGTGAGGCATGCAGGGAGTGGTCACATGGAAGTTGCAGTCACACAACCAAGGTCATACCATCCTCTGGGCACTGGTGCTCACTATGGAGCTGCTGCTGGCCAGCAGGAAGACTTGGGGAATTTGAGGATACTCTTCAGAATGTGCTTCCACAGCCCAACCCTCATGCTTGATGACCTGTTACCTATGAGATGGTGGCTTTGTCACAGGAATCTGAAAGACCTCTCTCTGGGCTCTGTGAAACTACCTAAGCAGTTCAGTCTTTTAGTGAACTGAACTGATATCACTGGGCTCTCATGAGCCTGGGGCTGGCTCCCCACTTTCAAATCATCCTCAAAAGGCAGGGCAAGTGTTTTCTTCTGGTTGGTGATAGTGTCCTAGCGTGCCCCTTTTCCAGCTGGCTGCCCACTGGGCTCAGCCTGGCACACCTGCTGCAATCCCCCTTTCCTGTGTTGCCCTTGGATAACTCCATGTGTAGGCCTGAATCCTATTCATTTCCAGGAAAAGTAAATGATGCATATCTTACTTTCCATCTGTGGTCATTTTTTTTCTGCTTGAGAAACACCTGGGTTTGCTGGTTTTGAATTCTCTTTTTGTTTGTCTGAAAAAGAAATTCATTTTATTTCAAAACTTCAATATTAAAGAATATTTCAGATGTAAAATTCTAGGCTAGCAGTTAATTTCTTTCAGCACTTCAAATATAATTATTCCACCATCGTTTGGCTTTCACTGTTGAAGATAACATACCTTTTTCTCCAGTGGAGAGTTCATATCAGTGCCTTTTCATTTTTGTTTTCAAACTTTTTATTATCAAAGCTTTTATACATATACAGAAGTAGAATGGTAGTTATATTATTACTATTGTAGTATATAGTATATACTACAACCCTGTTGTAACCATCGTTTGCCTTTACTACCATCAACCATAGTTGATAGGTTCTTAGATTTATTAACCCAGCTTTGTCTTTCTCACCATTATTTTGAAGCAAATCTTAGGCATTATATCATGTCATTCATAAATATTTCAGTTGTATCTCTTAAAAATAATTTTTTAATACCTCTATATTATTACCCCTTTGAAAATATCCTCTTATATATAGTTCCTATAGTTTGCCCAATTTAGTTTACCTAAACAAGGTAACAACATTACCTTAGGTTGTTATATCTCGTCAGTTTCTGATAATCTTTAGGTTGACACTCCTATTTTTTTTCTTTACTTTTCTTTTTCTTTTTTAAAAAAGCACAAGGTCTCACTCTGTTGTTTAGGCTAGAGTGCAGTGATGTGATCATAACTCACTGCAGACTCAAACTCTTGGGTTCAAGCAATCCTCCTGCCTCAGCCTCTTGAGTAGCTAGGACTATAGTTGTGCACCACCATACCCAGCTAATTTTTAGATTTTTCATATAGATGCAGTCTCACCATGTTGGCCAGGCTGCTCTCGAACTCCTGGCTTCAAGTGAGTCTCCCAGCTTGGCCTCCCAAGGTGCTAGGATTACAGGCATGAGCCACGGCACCAGGCTCCCCATTTTTTTGCCTTATAATTTATATCTCAATGTTTCTTCAAGTTCTGTAGGAATTTCCACATTCTGGATTTTGCAGATTGGATTTGCATGGTGTTTTTTAACATGTTCCTCTGTCTGCTATATGTATGTAAACTGATAATTAGATCTGCAGACTCAGTCAGATTCAGCTTTTGTTTGTTTGTTTGTTGTTTTTAAGCAAGAATACCTGATAGGTGGTGTGGTATTCTTCCCTTTACATCACACCACCAAGCACATCATGTTTTTCTGTCTCTCTTATTATATGAAGATAGATTAGTGGCAGCAGGTGCTGCCAGCATTTATCCAGATTCCTTCAATATACAGTAGTTTTTCACCTAAGTGTTATGGTAGCCAATGATGATCATTGACTAGACCCATTATTTCCTTTAGAGTTAAAAGAATTATTACTCTACTTACGTTATTCTGTCTTCTTTCATTATCTAGAATTCTATCATAAGAATTCATAGAAACGTTTTTCATAATATAGATGGTACCCTGAGATGGTACCCTTGCCTCTTTCATTTTAAGTATCTATTTGCTAAATAGTGAATTGGTTCCCTGGTGTCCTCCAAGGATGACCAGTAAATATTTTTTTAATATCTTCATGAATTATCATGTATCTCAGTCCATTGTGGTTATGATTCTTTTTGTTGAGCAAATTCTTCCATCTTGGTTCACTGAGAGTCTTTAGTCTTTTCAGTGTATTCCTGGGTCCTTACCACCCTGCTCAAGCAGTCTTTGATAATGGCTTTGTTTTTTGACATGATAAAATATCTCAGGATGATCTTTTACATTTTCCATCCCAAACTGGAATATGCCAAGAAAATATACTTGTTTCTAGTGGGAAATGGTATGTAGAGATCGTAATCTGGACAGAAAGAGTGCTCATTGCAACTTAGTCATTCTTTCCAAACCTCTTATTGGGCAGAGCTAGGAAATACATTTTCTCTCTCTTTTTTTTTTTTTTTAAATCTCTTTCCCCCACACCAGCATGTAAAGTAAGGAAATACATTTTTAGTAGGAAAAAAAAATAAGCATGAATTCATACTGATATTTCTATTTCCAATTTAGGATACAGAGATTTTAGTTATCTTCTTTGATTTTATGTGTAATTTGTTTCTTACACTGAAAATTTGGGTCCCTAATGACACCAACATGATGTCTTGTTGCTTTGTCTACATGTATAAAATATATAATAATTTGTAATATACAGCATAATATAGAATACATGGTATATAATATTCAATACATATTTCACACACACACAAACACATACATATAAAATAGTTTTAAAATAACAATATCAATTGTTACTTAAAAAGTTTGTTTTCTCAGGATATATCTTGCAGAGATATACATATGATCAAGTCATTATGTTTCTCAGGCACTTGAGTTGAATCCTTGCATGTAGCTAAACTCATCAATTTGATATTTAGGATAATTTTATTTTGTTTCTGATTTTTAGTGATTGCACTTTTTTAATTTAGAATAATGTGTCTCCAATGTACTAAGCAAGTGTTTTCATGGTATTTTCACTTCTGCCCCTACCTTTCCCTACAGGAAACCATTTTTGTTCATTTGTTGTTTATATACATTGTAACTTAATTTTTAATATCAATAAGTATGCACCACACACAAACGCTCACACAAGTGCGCACACACACACACACACACACACACACACTTGTATTCCCATCCCTTATTAAGTGGTAACACATTATAGATACTGCTTTTTTCATCTAACTTTGTATTCTGGAGATTGGTGTGTTGTAGTATATAGACATAGTTCTCATCACTTTTTACCACTGTGCATATTCCGTGGCATGCGTATTCATATTTTCTTGTACCAGTCCTCTAATAATGGACATTTGATTGTTTTTCATCTTTTGCTGCTACACGTGGTGCTTCATGTGTGGCCTCATAAACATGGCTTTGCCGATGTGTCTTCATGATAGATTCTTTGCAGTGGGTTGAAGTAATTGGAAGGCAAATGCATGTGACAATTTTGGTAACTAATACTGAATTGAATGCCATAGGGTTATTGAATTGTAACGTCGCACCAGAAATAAATGAGCATGCTCTCATAACTGCACAACCTTTCCGACATATCATGTTGCCAAAGTTTTATATTTTGAAAATTTATCAGGTAAGAAACTGTATCTGAGAGCAGTTATATAGGTCTCAGTGTGTGTTTTTGATTTGTTTCTATACTGCTTAGAGTTTATAATATTTTGGAAAATTCTTAGCCATGATCTTTGTTATCATTACTTCTATCTCATTCTCTTTCTCTTCTTCTGGAATTCAATTACAGATTTGTTAGACCTTTTCATCACATCACATACATGTCTTATGCTCTTCTTTTAAGTTTTGTTTGTGTGTTTGTTTGTTTGTTTTGAGGCGGAGTTTCGCTCTTGTTACCCAGGCTGGAGTGCAATGGCGCTATCTCGGCTCACCGCAACCTCTGCCTCCTGGTTTCAGGCAGTTCTCCTGCCTCAGCCTCCTGAGTAGCTGGGATTACAGGCACACGCCACCATGCCCAGCTAATTTTTTGTATCTTTAGTAGAGACGGGGTTTCACCATGTTGACCAGGATGGTCCCGATCTTCTGACTTCGTGATCCACCTGCCTCGGCCTCCCAAAGTGCTGGAATTACAGGCTTGAGCCACTGTGCCTGGCCTTTTAAGTTTATTTTTTATTCATGTTCTATTTTATTCTAGCTATGTATTTCTGATTCTTTCTTTCTTTTGTATTTCTTTCATTTTATAATCTGCTGGTAAATGAATGCATTTTTTGTTCTCAGTTTCTGTTATGGAATTTTCATTTGGTTATTTTTGGTAATTAGAAACTAAAATTCCCTATGCAGTCTTTTGGTCCCTTAAATACTCCTGATGGTTCTGTTTCTGTGGATCTGATTCTGTTCAGTTTTGGGGGAAGAAGTCAATCTTGTTTTATGATCCCATGTAGAGTCTGTGTGCTCTGACTTAGATTGAGATTGGAAAAATATCACTTGTTCCTGCATCCAGCCCTCTCACTTCAGTCAAGACTTACAAAGGTCTTGACTGAACCTTTGGCTTAAAGAGGTCAACACACAGCCTCACAGTGCTTGAGCATCACATGGATTTACTGGAAGGACCATTTGCACACATCTAAGGCGAACGGTATCGGGTTTTACCTTGTAGCAGGTGCCAGCTTCCTTCCAGAATGCCCTGTCCCCTTTATCCTCAAAGCAGGCAGAGAATATGGCCATTTGGCATTCTCAGGCTCAGGCCCCATAGCCCCTTAATTTGAGTTCCAGATGTCCTAAGGCAGAACACTGGCTGTCCCTGTGGTCATATGTCTAGCTCTGTCCGTGGTGGCCAGTGCCAGAGTCTTACAGCACCGCCCCATGTGTTGGGAGTGCCAAAGTTGGGACAATTGTCATAGGCAGCAGTGCCCTGTCAGGTCGGTTCTGTGTGAGAACCTGAAAGGGAGGGAGAATTGCCCAAGGCCAGACAGGAGTTCAGCAGCTGAGCCTGTGTCCCCAGGCATTTGCCTCCTTCCTTTGGTTTTGCTGATTTCTCTTCCTTGAGGGGAGACGGAGCTCAGCCTCTCTGCTCTACTGTTGTGCCGGGTGTGCACTGTTTATTACAGCCTAGGTAGAGAGAACAGAGAGGGACAGACAGCATTTCTGGTGACGGGGCACATCAGTGAAATGCAGCCACAAATCGCCTTTTAAACAAGGGTGGGTTTGCAGTAGGAAGGCTTGTGTGAGGAAATAGTCCGTCTCTGGGCTCCCTCCCTCCTTCACCGAGCACCTCCTGACCCAGAGTCACAAGCCAGGCTCTGTGTCAGGCACCACTCCAGAGCAGATATCTGTGGCTTGACAGTGATGCACAGAGCAGCCGATCCTTGGAAAGTGTGTATGTCCAAAGTGCCTCTGGATATATCTCATGGACCTGCCTGCTGAGTCACTGTTCGCCTATGTCCAAAGTGCCTCTGGATATATCTCATGGACCTGCCTGTGCTGAGTCACTGTTCGCCTATGTCCAAAGTGCCTCTGGTTATATCTCATGGACCTGCCTGTGCTGAGTCACTGTTCGCCTCTGACAACATTTCTAATAGGCCACTCTGTTGTTGACAGTTTTCACCATTTGCATTTCCAATATGACCACTCCAGATCTCTGCAGTGATTTTTCTTCTTAAAGCCTCTGTTTTAATGTTTGCTGGGGGGGGGGGTCCATGTCTATCTGGAAATACCCATCCACTGTGGGTTCTGTGCCAATGCCAGGAAGGAAGCTCAGGGTTCTGCCCTGGGCCCTAGGACCTTCGTGACTCAGGCAGCCCTGCTGCTGGTTGGATATCCACTCACTGGCCACCTCTGCTGCAAAGTTCTTTTCTTTTCTTCTTCTTCTTCTTTTTTTATTTTTTTTTGAGATGGAGTCTCGTTCTTGTCGCCCAGGCTGAAGTGCAGTGGTGCAATCTCGGCTCACTGCAGCCGCCACCTCCCAGGTTCAAGCAATTCTGACTCAGCCTCCTGAATAGCTGAGATTACAGGCCTGCACCACCACGCCCAGCCAATTTTTGTATTTTTAGTAGAGGCAAGGCTTCTCCATGTTGGCCAGGTTTGTCTCAAACTCTCAACCTCAGGTGATCCACCCTCCTCGGCCTCTCAAAGTACGGGGATTACAGGCATGAGCCTCCTCACCCAGCTGCAAAGCTCTCTTCACTTGCTTCATAAGAAGTGGTAGTGTAGAACACCAGGGAGCCTTTCTGGGTATTTACAAACGAGATGGGCCACCAGTGTTTGTCACCAGAACTTCAGGGTAGCATGCCTAGGAGAAGAGCAAACGGGCTTTGGGGCTATGGAGTCATTCTGGAAAGATGAAGGAAAGACAATTGGTAATTGACAAATTACAGGCATGCTAATTATTCTCTGTGACTGTTTCTCAGATGCATTGTTGCTTACAGCTTTGTATGCTTTTGCATTCCTGCTGATCGATTCAAGGTGCGACATGCCTGCTTGTCAGGTATGCTGTTGATCACATCAGTTAAGAGGAAGTAAAGTCGCTCCCGCAGCTCCACCTGCAGTGATGGGCTTTACATTTTGTGCTTCCCGAGGAAAACCTGCCGATGATGTGAAGTGACATTCAACCCGCTGAGAGCTGATGCAGGCAGACGGATTTCATGTCCTGTCTCCTGGTCACCAGTTTGCTGCCTCTGAGTTGTTAGGGATATTAAAAACAGGAATGGGGGTCCCCACTTGACAGGTTCAATTTGTAATATGAAGGGTGCTAAGAAACAAAGCAAGGACCCAGGCAGCTTCCTGCCAGGCCTGCTGGCTCCACACTCAGCAAGGCAGAGAGAGGGGATCTATCTGCTAGTAGCACGAGTGTGGGAGAGGAGAGGGGTCTTAGAGGGTGCCCTGGAGGACTATTATATGGTCCTATGAAGAGGGCTGCTGCTAGCCCAGAGCCACAAAGCGTCAGGGATGCTGGAGCTCCTGTGCCTGCTCCTGTGGCCTTGTGTCATCTGAAGAAGCACAGAAGTGGCAGGAATGGCCTTTTCCTAGGGGCATGGGATACTGCAACTGATGTCAAATCTGTTATCCCAAAGGAGACCTTAGCACGAGTGGAAAAGGAAAAAATTGCCTGCCAGTGGAGAGAACCCAAGTGGACTGAGAGCAGCTGCCTCTCCTCACTGGTGGCTGGCACCGCGAAGGAGCGCTGCTGTCATCGTCTGGAAACCGTGGACCCAGCACCGGGTTTTGTGTGTCACTTGCATTCTCCCTTGGTGCGTGCAGCCCAGACTGGTTTCCTGGTCCCTTCTCCACGAGTACTGTGATGGCTTTGCCACTGGGGCGGATGGGTCTCCCTGACCTAAGCATGCTTCTCCCCTACCCCATTCCACCCCCACTTTGGCAGCTCATTCTCTTCCACCTGCTGTGAAAGGGATGAGTCTGGGGACATGGGATAAGGGAAACTTGCCTGCCCTGTGAACCAGAAGACCAGTCCCTTTGAAGCCAGGCAGCAGATTCTGTGGCCAGATCATCCTGAGGGCCTAGCATGTTGGTGGCCTCCACTGCGTGTTTGTGGGATGCTTGAGGAAATAAAAAAGAAACCAGCACAAAAGAAAAGACTCTTCAGTGTTCGAAGCCTGATGAGAACAGACAGGATGTGGCTTCTGCCAGAACCACCTCTCTGCCTCCAGGATGCCCCAAGAACCCGCCTCGTCACCTGGTTTGCCTCCATCTTGCAGGCACACTCAGCCCCTTCATTCCAGGGTGAAGCCCCCAGGAGCACACCAGGGGTATGCAGCTTGTGAAAGCCAGTGTGTGCTCAGCCACGTTACTCTCCAGGGTAGGTGTGGGTGGCCACCTCTCTCAGCCCACCTGGCCCCTCAGCTCAATTTGCGCTACTGACCTTCTGTCTTCCATCCTCACGGGCCTTGGGTGTCCAGTTTAAGGCCCGTCTCAGATATACTTGTAGTGCAGTAGAACAAATTTTATTTACAAGTTGAACTTCCTTTTCCCCCAGAGACCATTATTCGCACTAAATGTAGTATTTTATGTGAGTTGTCCTGCTCTTTATTTTTCTTTTTTAAGACAGAATCTCACTCTGTCACCCAGACTGGAGTGCAATGGCATGATCTCAGCTCACTGCAACCTCTGCCTCCCTCGGCCTCCCAAGTAGTTAGGACCACAGGCACACGCCACCATGCCCAGCTGATTTTTGTATTATTTAGTAGAGACAGGGTTTCGCCACATTGGCCAGGCTGGTTTTGAACTCCTGACCTCAGGTGATCCACCCGCCTCTGTCTCCCAAAGTGTTGGGATTACAGGTGTGAGCCACTGCACCCGGCCAGGTTGTCCTATTCTTAAATAAGGATAGCACATATAGAATTATGGGGATTGGGGTGTACCGCAGGGCTTTGGGAGGCCAAGGAGGAAGGATTGCTTGATGCCAGGCGTTTAAGTTTTCAGCTGGGGACACAAAGTGACAGCTTTTATGTGAGTCCACTTTATGTTGCTCTAAAGGAACACCTGAGGCTGGGTAATTTATAAATAAGAGGTTTATTTGGTTCATTGTTCTGCAGGCTATACAAGCATGCCACCAGCATCTGCTTGGCTCAGAGAGGCCTTAGGAAACTTTCACTCCTGGCAGAAGGCGGAGGGGTAGCAGGCATGTCACATAGCAAGAGGAGGAACAAGAGAGAAAGGGGAGAAGGAGGGGCCAGCCTCCTTTGAACAATCAGCTCTGGTGTGAAATAAGGAACCAGACCTCACTCATTACCATGGGGAGGGCACCAAGTTATTCATAAGGGATCCACTCCCATGACCCAGACACCTCCCACAGTGGCCGTCTCCAGCACTTGGGGTCACATTTCAACACTCAGCATGAGATTTGGAGGGGACAAAACATCCAAACCATATCACCCCCACCTTACAGAAAAATTTTAGAAATACCTGGGTGTGGCTGTGTGCCCCTGTGCCCCGGCTGAAAACTTCGACTCCTGGCATGAAGCAATCCTCCCTCCTTGGCTTCCCAAAGCCCTGGGGTTATACACAGATCCCCATAATAATTCTATATGTGCTATCCTTATTTAAGAATAGGGCAACTTGGCCAGGTGCAGTGGCTCACGCCTGTAATCCCAACACTTTGGAAGACCAAGGAGTGCCGATTGCACCACTGCAGTCCCCTAAGACCCTGTCACCGTCCCCCCAACCCCCCGCCAAAAAAAAAAAAAAAAAGAAAGAACTGTGATTGGGAGGGTTTGGGGCCAGGTTGCTTGAACAAGCACAGCCCACAGCCCTGTGCCAATTGAGGTTTGGGATTCCTGCCTCAGCCCCAGCTACTCAATAAAGTAGCAATGATACATGAAGTTCCTTTTGCTCTTAAGAAAAAGTTGTAGGTGTAACTAAGGTGTTGACAACATGAAAAACCTAAAAACAGGTTTGAGATAAATATTTAAATATCCTCTATTTGGTATGGATAATTATGCTCTTCAGTAAAAATAAATACAGCAGGGGCCTATTTGGGGAAGACAGGCTCTGGCTCTCACACAGTCGCTGCACGGTTTTGCGTCAAGTTTCTTCCCCTCTCTCAGGTTTCCTTTCCTCTTCTCCAAAATGAGCCAAAGTTGTTGTACTTGCTGTATAGTTTCTGAGGCCTCTTCTTACTCAGAAATCCTGACAGTATTTAGAAGATGGAGCATCGCCTCTCTATACCTGACTGTGTGCCGTATGGCATTCGATTTCGTTATCGAATAAGGTCAGTCCGTTGTGTTTCACATAGATTCTTACAATGCAACGAAGCGTCACAGTGACTGACAAGGGAATG
Source organism: Saguinus oedipus (assembly GCA_031835075.1). NCBI lineage: Eukaryota > Metazoa > Chordata > Mammalia > Primates > Cebidae > Saguinus > Saguinus oedipus. The sequence goes on from CM063179.1 coordinate 132,988,978, forward strand.
CAGGGGAGGAGGGGGAATGTGGTGTGGGAAGTCAGACCCATCCTCACTCAGCAAGCTGTGCCTGCCCATCTCCCAGAAAGTCCTTCAAGCCCCGTTCAGTGCCTCAGCATGCAGGCCTGTTCTTTGCAAGTCTAGCTATGGTCTGTTTGGCATAAGAGATTACCCAGCAGTGGGGTTTGCTTTTCTCTTTTTACATGGCTGCCAAAGCAAGCCAACAAGAAACCTGCCATTGGCGTGAAGGTCAGAAAACCTTGCAAGATGCCATCAAGGCTCTGTCCACACCAAGCAAAGAGTCTTCCATATTCCTGCTCTCTAACTCAGACAAAAGTAGTTTCTGCAGAGTGTGTTTGCTTCTCTGTCCACCTCAGTGCTGAGCTTCTCAACACCCCTGGTCTAGTGGGATGCACAGCCGATTCCTTCCCTGGATGAGGGAAGGGGAAAAGAGAGGCTGGCAGAGGTGGCCATTATGTGGCATGCGTGGGAAAGGGGTAGGGAGCGCTCTCCACAGTGTGGGGGGCTTAGCCTTAATCTCAGGGCGCAGCTGAAGGAGGAGAGCAGCCTGGAAACACCTCCTAAAGAACTGCTCAGATGTGGCAGCTGTAAGCTGTGGCCCATCGTTGGCTGGAGGTGGGACCATTCGAGTTTTTCCCTGAGATAGAGCTTGTGTCCAGTGTTCTGGCCAACTTGCTGTGGCCTCATGTGAGCATGGCTGTGGAGTCAGGGAGGCCAGCACAGAGGGTGGGGGCAGCCATTCCCAGTTCATCAACATCAGCGTTGGTGTGCAGAGGAGGGGTCGAAGTGAGGGATGGCTGAGAGGGAGAACCTGTTGATTTGCCCGCTAGCTAGTTGTGGAAGACAGCACAGGCCAAGAGGAGATATGGATGGACACCATTACTGGAGATGGAAGTGGCCATTGGAATGGAGGAACATGATCTCCAACTTGGTCTTGGACATGCTTAATATGAGATGCCTCCAGGGCAGCAGGATAAGCTAACCTGTGGGAATGTGGAGGGAGCAGTCCGTAGCTGAGAAGCAAGTGACATCTTGAGGAATGAATTATACTGGTTGGATCATAGAGGGTCAATGAGTCATAAGAAGAATGAGCCTAAATTGTAGAGAGTAGGATATGAGATAAGAGAAGTGGGGAACCATAGCCATGGGTACCATTTTCGTGGGGAAGGGAGAAAAGAGAGGAGAGATGGGCAGTGAGCACAGGAGGAGAGGAGAACCAGGTGGGAGCTATGCCAGTGACACCAAGGAAGGTTCGCTGTGATGTGTTTTCATCACGTTTTTATAATTAGCCACAGAATAATATTCCTCAGAAATACAAAGCACCTCTCAATCATGCTATATCATATCCTTTCCAACTTTACAGTAATGCTTTTTTTTTTACTCTTTAGTTATGTTTTAGCACCTTGGGATATTGAAAACATAAAGCAAACCCTCATGGCACTAGCTTGGGAAGCCCTTGTGATGAAAATCAGCTCAATGAGAGGGGAAATGAGGGAAGCATTTTTAGCAGAAAGTGATGACAGCTTGCAGCATCCCAGAGCTATGCATTATTCAGACATGTCGGAGCGAGTGTGCCTGATTTCACCACCCATTAACTATTGGGATGCCTTCTTCTCTGCTTGCCAATCTGAATATTATTTATTTCAAGGTTTTGTTTATATTATCTTGAGGGGAAACAAACACTACCTAATTAATCCCACCAAACATAATATTGGAAAAGCAATTATTCCCACCACATGTAATAAGCCATCTGTAGGGAAAATAATCCATTAAGTGTGAATCTATGTGAATTTTAAAACTATTATTAAGATCGGATTGGTTCCTCATCATGAGCACCATAATTTTAGTATTTGCTCATGCATACTGTGTTATACCATGTTCTGTAACCTTAAATCCTTAAGAGCCAAATAAATAATATCTGTATGCTAATTAGTGTCAAAAATCACAGGTCAGCCAATCAGGTGTTTCACAGGTGAGCTCCTATGTTGAGGGTTAGCTTGAATCTGTGATTAACTAGAAAGTGAGTCCCCTATTTTGAAATCCTAGTGATAATTGTAGCAGAGGGTTGAATTTATTCACATTTTCAGTAAATCATCCATTGACTAAATGAAGTCTTTCTGTAAAATCACTGCTCCTGGTTCAGTTATTAGGGAGTTTCCCTTCTTTTTTAAATGTGCTGGAGTATCCTTCAGTTGTCCTTGAGTGAGAAGCAATCACTTTGACTATTGCCAACCAGAAAGCATTTTCCCACCGCATTTCTCTCTTTCCCAGCTGGGCCATAAATTGTCTCGTGACCGAGGTTGCTGTCTGCTCCTGGGCAAGCTGGAAGCAATGATCTGCTCAGAGCTGGGCCTTATTAAATCTTAGGAAGACACATAAAAATTGTTAGCAGTTGATTTCGAAGGAAACACCTGGCAAACTTGTTGGGGTTCATATCACAAAGCCCTGGGCCTGCAGTTAGTGGAAGATCTTTTTTTGAAAATCATCCGGGTACCTTTGTCAGAACTTTTCTGTATTTTGATGTGGGAAGGTACCTAAGAGCCATGGTTGTGAGCGAGAGGAGAGAACTCACGAGGGTGTCCTGGGGATTGTTTTATTCATAAAGTAATTGAAATGACCTTGAGGTGGTTCAGGGAGATGGGATAGAGTCAGCCAAGATGTCTGTTGTAGGACAGATTATGTACGCCTCAGAGATAGGCTGAAGTCCTGACTCCCATCACCTGTGATTGTAACCTTATTTGGAAATATGATCTTTGCAGATGTAATCAGGTTAATGTGCGGGCACGTTGGAGAAGGATAGGCTCTTTATTTTTTGTTTCAGATGGTATCTTGCTCTTTCACTCAGGCTGGAGTACAGTGGCATGATCTCAGCTCACTGCAACTTCCACCTCCCAGGTTCAAGCAATTCTCATGCCTCAGCCTCCTGAGTAGCTGGGATTACAGGTGCATGCTTCCATACCTGGCTAATTTTTTTGTGTGCATTTTAATAGATACAGAGTTTCACCATGTGGCCAGGGTGATTTTAAACTCCTGTCCTCAGGTGATCCACCCACTTCAGCCTCCCAAACTGCTGGGATTACAGGCATGAACCACCACATCTGGCTCAGAAGGGTGGGCTCCTAATCTAATGGCTGGTGTCCTTATAAGAAGAGAAGACACAGACACACAGGAAGAATGCTGTGTGACATGGAGGTGGACTGGAATGAAACATCTGGAAGTCAAGGAGATTGCCCGCAACACTAGAAACTAAGAGGAAGGCATGGGACAGACTCTTCCCAGGGGGCTTCAGAGGGAGCATGGACCTGCCAGCATCTGGATTTGGGACTTTGGGCTTCTTGAGCTTCAAGATTAACTTTATATTGCTTTAAGCCTCCCAGTTTATGGTCACTTATCATGCCAACCCTAGGAAACTGACATGCCATCTCTCCGTGTGACTGGTTAAGTCCTGATATGACCTCCTAGACCCATCCCTGGCTACTTTGGAGGTAGCCAGGGTATGATCAGCAAGAGGCATAGGACTTGGTTAGTTCCACCAAGCTGTTGGAGTCCATACTTGCCTCAACCCAGTAAAATCAAACCTTGCATCCTTTTCTCCTGCCTTTCTGAAGATGTGGATTTTAAAAAAAGGAAAGTATTCCCTTAAAGTTACTTATCTCAGACTCCGTGGCATTTCTCAGAGCATCCAGCCATTGAGAGCTGACTCTGTTTCTCTAAATTCAGCCTTCCTGTGTGAGTTCTGTCCTGAGATGTGATCTGGGAGTGGAAGCTAGCCAGACCCAGCAAAGGGAAGGAGACCAGTCGACTCTACCTGCTCAGCAAACACTGACCTGGCTTTTCCTTTCTGGAAAATTCTGCAGGCCAGCTAGCATCTTCCCCGATAACATTTCCTGGAGTCCTCACCTGAACTCTTGGGAACTGCTGTATAGAGACTGCCAGGCAGGTTGGAAGGCATCTTTCACACTGCCTCTCCTTTGCGGCTTCTCTCCATCGTCCGTCTCCTCTCTTGTGCCTTCTGGATACTTCTGGGTCTCTTCTAAAGCTTCCTGGGGAAAGCCAAACAGGAAATGAGCCACCAAGAGAGTGGGCTTAGACACTGATGGCCACAGTGGAAAAGATTCTATGTTCTAACATAAGGGACTGCAGAGGAGACAGCTGCCCCTTCCAGGACCTATCAAATGACAAAGACTGAGGTCCATTGGGGATCACCCTTCAGGAAGATGGTGTCAGGCCTCAAAAATAGAAAAGAAGTATCACCCTCCCCTTTATAGCACAAACTTTACCAGTCATGCTGGTACCAAGAATTACATTCCAGTTTGCTTTCTTCTTCCCTTTCGGGCCTGAGATGCCTAATAGATCCGTCTTTGAATATTTTCAGGTAGCTAATTTTGGGGGGCCTTTTTTCCCCTCGGGGAAATGGCCTTGAAATGGCATCTCCAGCCTTTTTCTCTCCCTAATTCTGGAGCCTGGCCTGCCTGTCCTCCTGAGGGCCCACCTGACTTTCTTTGCTTTGCATCTGTGGCTGGGCATGTCGCATCCATCCTTCCTTGCCATTTTGAAGGCGATGGTGGGGCTGAAGGACCCTGTCAGCACTTGCGACCCCAGGAGGACTGGGCACATCCCCTCACTATGATCTCTAGAACAGATACCAGCTTTTCCCAACCCCCTAGCCTGTTCTAACACTGGAACTACTTGAGAGATGTTAAAATCATAACTCTGAGGAAGAGGAGTCAATGTTTCTGTCTAAGCAGAGACAACATGCATCAGTGCAATCAGAGCTCTATAAAAGAAGCCAGGATCCACCAAGAGGAGGACTTTTCAAGCTTTTTTCCAGTTATGGTGAGAACCGGGCAGGCATTGGGTCTCAGTTTCGATGCCACTTGAATGCAGGGTTTCAGTGCCACTTGAATGCCAGGCACAAGTGTAGGTTAGGCCTGGATCGGAGGACTGATGACTAGGTTTCTCAAGGGCTGCTTTTCACACCAGTGCTCTGTGGTAGGCGCTTTTACAGGTCAGCGCTGCTTCCTTTGTTTCAGCTGCTAACCCTGTGTATGGAGCATAGCTAAATAACCCCAAATGTTTGGTGAATGTAATAAATGAATGTGTAGAACACACTTCAGTGAATACTGTGCTAACCACTTCTTTTGGTGGGGGGAGGAGAGAAGAGCATTTGCAAAACTGCTTCACTTTGCTACTGCCATGAGTAGGACAGAAATTTCACAAGGCTTTGTGGTCACCGGTGAATATGTGCATCTAGGTTTTAGCATTTATTTGAAAATCAAATGTCTTGTGGTCAAGGGTTTATAATGAACCAGCCATTTAAAGATCCTTGGACATAAAATGCAAGCTTCTGACTGGGCGCTGTGGCACATGCCTGTAATCCCAGCACTTTGTGAGGCCAACAAGGGCAGATCACTTGAGGTCAGGAGTTGGAGACCAGCCTGACCAACAGGGTGAAACCCCATCTCTACTAAAAATACAAAAATTAGCCAGGCATGGTGGCAGGTACCTATAATCCCAGCTACTCGGGAGGCTGAGGCAGGAAAATCAGTTGAACCCAGGAGGTGAAGGTTGCAGTGAGCTGAGATTGTACCACTGCACTCCAGCCTGGGTAATAAAAGAAGACTCCATCTCAAAAAAAATGCAAGCTTTTGACAGAGCTTCCCTGCCTGCTTCATGTGTCTTCCCTTTTTCTTGCAGTGGCCCTGTGGGTGTGCATGGCTCTCTCTGGCCAGCCTCAGGATCCAGGGTCCTCTCTGTCTGCAGCACAAGCTTTGAATGCTGATCCAGTTTCTCTGTGGCCCAGAGCTTTTCCATAGCTTGTGTTTGCTTCTCGTCTGCTCTAGAGAAATTCAAATCAGGCTTGGCCTGGCTTGGCCAACCTGAGTCTGCCATGCCCCTGAATCCCAAGGGTGTCTGTCCCTAACTCTAGCCACCTGTGGGGGAGATAAGAAGGGCTGGGAGGGAGGTACTGAGGAGAGCAGTGGTATGTGCAGACTAGGTGAGCGTGGGACTACAGGAGAACCCTGGGGGCCGTTCTGGGGGCCAGGAGCTGCTCAGAATTCCTTTGGGAATTCTGAGGCTGGTTTGTGATTCTGTGTCACAGCTACCTGTCTCCCAGTGGAAGCTACGGTTGCTCTCCATAGGTAGGTAAAGGCAATTTGAGGGCAGCAAACATATTTTCCCCCACAGAATCCATCATTATCTGGTGATGGGTCTGCAGTCCAAACTATCGCATAGAAATTGTGGCTTAGGAAATGGAGTGCTGAGAGGAACAATTCAAACAATTTTGTTTCTTCAAGGTATTGCTTCAGTTGAAGTCTTTGTAGGGGGTAATGTTGATAGTTTGTAAGCACACTCACTATTCTATGCACAGGATCGGCTTTTGCTAACTATGAAAGAGAGGGAGTGTGTGGGTGTGTGTGTGTATTGTCATAAACCAATGGAAGAGAAACATTTCAAAATGCGTAAGTTAAACAGAGAAGAGCATGAAATATGGACAGCAGACAGCTCTGTGTGCAATGAAAATGCAGGTGTATGGTCACTAGAAAAGCTGCTTCATTCTTTGAATTTCTGGCTCTTCGAAACAGCAGTGTGACATTAAATTTCTTACTGAAATGTAGCATTATTACGTCTTGCATTTAAGTTTGTAATCAGAAACAAAAACACCATGCACTGTTAAGGAAAGAGTTATTCTGACAACAGTGAAGAGGGTAAAGAAGACTTTACTCGAGAATATTACAATAGGTTTCAAGATTCCACAGAAGAGGAGAGAGGTGAGTCTCAACTCTGAATATAGTACAGAACTTGGGATTTATAGCCAACAACCTGCATGGGGCAGGCGACGGTCACTGGATGGGAAATTACTAAGAGGACACCTCCAGCTTCAAGGATAGGAGGTTTCTTGCCAAATGAACCTAATAGAATTCTTGCTGAAAACAGGCCAAGGACTTAGACAGCAAAGGTGGAGGATGAGTGATTTGATTGGATGTCAAGGGTGTGGATTCACTCTCAAGTCTCAGCAGGATAGAGCCAAAGTCAATGACTAGTTGAGAAGAGAGCTCAGAGGAGGCTGGCTAACATTAGTCAAAAAGTGTCTCTGTCAGTGCTCAATGTAGTTTTATTACTCAACAGTTACTGCTGTCTTCTGAGCTAGGCACTGGATTAAACACTTAAAAATAAAGATTGGCCAGGCACAGGTGGCTCACACCTGTAATCTCAACACTTTGGGAGGCCAAGGTAGAGCATCGTTTGAGCTCTGAACTGCAGGACCAGCTTGGGCAGCACAGTGAGACCGTCTCTACATAAAAAATTTAAAAATGAGCCAGATCATGGTGTGTGCCCATAGTCCCATCTACCTGGGAGGTCGAGGTGGGAGGATAGCTTGAGCTTGGGAGGTTGAGGCTGCAGTGAGCTGTGACCTCACCACCACTGAACTCCAGCCTGGACAACAGAGTGAGACCCTGTCTCAGAAAAAAAAAAAAAAAATTAGTGACGGGTGACAGTGAGTATCATGCAATCATGACGTGTGAAAATGCAAGAATGGAACTGCACAAAACCCAGTGCAGGCCCAGGGAAAACTCAACAAAGAAGCTACCTTGGGGGTTGTTCTGAGATTTTTAGCAGTGTGCTGGGATGAGAGTATTTGAGAGTGGAAAGGGCACTGGGCTGAGGGAACAGCATGTGCCAAGCAATGAGGAACACAAGAGCCGGATTCTGTGGCTGCTCAGGGGGCAGAGCTCCACCCAGGCCTACATGGCACAATGGGTGGGAGTGGGGACAGGAGCTGAGGCTGCGGAGCAGTGAGGGGAACCTCTTCCGGAGCAGTGAGGGGAACCTCTTCCGGAGCAGTGAGGGGACCCGCTTCCGGAGCAGTGAGGGGAACCTCCTCCGGAGCAGTGAGGGAACCGCTTCCGGAGCAGTGAGGGAACCGCTTCCGGAGCAGTGAGGGGAACCTCTTCCAGCATTGACAAATGAGCCAAAACTGCGCTGTTCTAGGTGTTACCCCAGCCACTTGTTCTGAAGCCCTCTGTTACTTGGGATGATCTGAGTGGCCTTCCATGCACTTTAGAAAATAAATTCCTTTTTTATGGTGAGCAGAATTCCAATATGTACTTGCATTTTCACCAACCTTACCAAAGAGAAAAACATCAGCCCTTTTTCTGAAGTTTCATATATCCACTTGTGACTTTCAATTAAATTTTAAAACCTCCAGAGTAGAAGGAATCCCCTACAGAGACCAGAAGTTAGCTGATTAATTGAAAAAGTGGGAGCTATTTTTATGATTACCACATACCTTATGTTTTATTTTTACTTGAAACACATAAGTGAAGTCAGGTGTGTTGGCTCATGCCTATAATCCTAGCACTTTGGGAGGCCGAGGTGAGGAGATTAATTGAGCCCAGGAATTTGAGACCAGACTGTGCAACATAGGGAGACCTCATCTCTACTAAAAATAAAATTAGCTTGGTGTGGTGGTGCATGCCTGTGGTCCCAGCTACTCAGGAGGGTGAAGTGGGAGGATCACTTGAACCCAAGAGTCCAAGGTTGTAGGGAGCCATGATCATACCACTGCCTCCAACTCTCCAACCTGGGTGACAGAGTGAGCCTTGTCTCCACAACAACAGCAAAGTGTACCTTAGGCTTTTTTTGGTTTTTGTTTGTTTTGCTTACCTTTTATGTAACTCCCACGCTTCTTTGTGAACATGGTTCCACTGATGAGCTCCTAGAATGCCTCGTCAACAGTTCTACCTACAATTTTTTGAAGTGGAGTTAGTCACATTTTTCAGTTTTTCCGGTTGTCTCACCCATGCCTAATTTGCGTAGTTTTTTGGCTACTTACCTTTCTCATAGCCTTTCTAGAGCATTCCATTTAGTTTTCCAAAACTGGTTCTTCTTCATGGTGTCAACGATTTATTTTCTCATGTCACATTTAATGGAATTCATAATTATAGTAGCAAGGAGAATGGGTATTAAGCAAGTTTTGGGTGAAACCCAATGACTTTGGGATTGTGCGCTGTGAGGAGTGGGACAGAAGAGCCCTGGTGTTCTAGGGGAGATATGGCGGTGTGCCATGGACACTGGTCAGTGCACTGTCCCGAGGCACTGCAAAGCCTCACTTACCTCAAGGACTTGCTTCCCTGGAAATCATGTCCAAGGATATCTGTGTTCCTCAAGTGCCCAACACACATTGCTGGGCCTTTAGAGGACACTTGGATAGACATGACCTGGTCCAGCCTTAAGGGAACAACACAGGGACAGGAGGCCATTCTGGGAACAGTGGAGACATGAGATGTACCCTCAGGGAGACCAGAGAGGAGCTTCTGGAGACCAGCAGGGAGCAGCAGTGACCATGATCAGCTCTCAGGACAGATCCTCAGGAACATCGTTTTGGGTTCACTGGCAGTCTGTGTGCAGTCAGCAAAGAATCCTGAGGAAACACAGCTAAGAGAATGAAGACAGCACTTTGCTGTGGCATCTCTGTAAACAGGTAGAAGTTTATTGATTTGTCTCCTCTGATTTCAGCATAGTTTTTGTTTTCTTTTTCAGTTTCTGTTCATGTCCTAGAACAGCGGCCCCTGCTCCCCCAGGCCCTTACTCTGCTGGGTTGACCAGATGGCTGGCACCAAGCACTGTGGCATCTTTGTGTTTAAATATGATTAGAGGCTGAAGATTTTATGTGGTTAGCTCAAGCATGTTTTGTGTGTGCTTGCTTGCTTGCTCTCTCTCTCTCTCTCTCTCTCTCTCTCTCTCTCTCTCTCTCCCTCTCTCTCTCTCTCCCTCTCCCTCTCTCTCCCTCTCCCTCTCTCTCTCTCCCTTCTTTCCTTCCTTTCTTTTCTTTCTTTCCCTTCCTTCCTTCCTTCCTTCCTTTCTTTCTTTTTCTTTCTTTCTTTCTTTCTCTTTCTTTCTTTCTTTCTTTCTTTCTTTCTTTCTTTCTTTCTTTCTTTCTTTCTTTCTTTCTTTCTTTCTTTCTTTTTCTTTCTTTCTTTCTTTCCCTCCCTCCCTCCCTCCCTCCCTCCCTCCCTTCCTTCCTTCCTTCCTTTGTCCTTCCTTCTTTATTTTGAGATGAAGTCTCACTCTGTCGCCCAGGCTGGAGTGCAGTAGCATGATCTTGGCTCACTGCAACCTCTGCCTCCTGGGTTCAAGCAATTCTCTTGCTTCAGCCTGCTGAGTAGCTGGGATAACAGGTGCCCACCACCATGCCCAGCTAATATTTGTATTTTTAGTAGAGATTGGTTTTCACCATGATTGTCAGGCTGGTCTCAAACTCTTGACCACAGGTGATCCACCTGCCTTGGCCCAAAGTGCTGGAATTACAGCCGTGAGCCACCACACCCGGCCCATTTTATGCATATTTGATTTTGAGTTGGTGAATCAACTCAGAAACCTCCAAAGTGGGCTGTCACAACACTGCTTTGTAGGGATATGTTTCCATGTTCACCGATTTCATCTGGATGGACTAGAAGCTTGGTGCTGTGGCCATGTCCTGGGCTCCTGCATTCAGGAGCAGTGAATGCGGTGTCCATCTGAAGACCTGGCGTAGCTTCACATGTTCAAAGCACAACATTTAGTACAGGAACTCTTGGGGGCACCTAGGGGTTTGGGGATTATGGGAGCTTTCTTCTTTCACACAGTAGTCTATCCTCTATTCAGCGTTGAGTCAACTTCCTGTGACTTTGGCGTGCTGTTAGGAATTTATCAGGGAAATATGGTCTGTTTATACTGACTACATTATGGGAAGCTTGGATAACTGTTTGGGGGACTTTTAAATTTATCTCTCCGTGCTAGTTTTTCAGCTATTATGAAACTAAACCAAACAAAGGCAGTGGGGGCCATTAGAAAGGAAGTCTGAGAATTGGAAAGTCTTGATTTCTTAAAAGGAATTTTGCCATAATCTCTCTCTGGATAAGAATTAAGAAAAATACTTACATGTATTATGTGCAAAGTGGACCCATTAAGTTCACCGTAATTGAAAAGATGCAATGCACTGTCAATAGATTGGGAATTGTTTTAGGATTGAAAGTGACATTCATTTGTAAGAAAATGTTTTCATTTTAGTAATGTTAATTTGATAACTTCATTATATTACTTCTTTCCCTTTTTTTTTTTTTTTCTTTGAGTTGGAGTTTCGCTCTTGTTACCCAGGCTGGAGTGCAATGGCGCAGTCTCGGCTCACCACAACCTCCGCCTCCTGGGTTCAGGCAATTCTCCTGCCTCAGCCTCCTGAGTAGCTGGGATTACAGGCACGCGCCACCACGCCCAGCTAATTTTTTGTATTTTTAGTAGAAACGGGGTTTCACCATGTTGACCAGGATGGTCTTGATCTCTTGACGTTGTGATTCACCCGCCTCGGCCTCCCAAAGTGCTGGGATTACAGGCGTGAGCCACTGCGCCCGGCCATATTACTTCTCAATATATTACTTTGAGAACAGGTAGAAAGAGTTTTCCGGAGCCCACTGGAACTATGCTAATCAAATGTATGGTCCCTCTTATTTTCCTGGCCTTTCATCACTTTGTGTGTGTGTTTAAGTCTTTTTCGTTGACAGCCTGTCGTTTTATGAGACACAGTGCACCTCCCTCCTGCTTTGGCCCACATTTGGGCAGTATTGTCCCTGTCCTGGGCCAGCATCATCAAGGAAAATATCATGCTGCTATGTTTTGTCATTTTACCTTTTCAGGTTCTGCACTTTCTCTGTGGGACCATCCCCTCCTCCCTGCCTGCCCTCCTCTCTCTGGGGTGTTTTAGATCTTAACCCAGTCTCTAACACTGGACACAAAAATCCTCAATGGAGTTCTGCTGTTCAGTGCACTGTCATGGCAAACAGTGCCCATTCGAGAAACAGATGTGCTCTGCTGGCTGCAGGCTGCCTTGTCCTCCCCCATCCAAGGAGGTGTTGCGTGGCTGTTATCCTTCCCAGGCCTGCCTGGGGCAGAACGGGATCCCAAACACTTCTGCAGCCCCTAGGTCTCAAGTCCTTCCCTGGTTGGGCCTGGCTTCACCCCTTGAAACCCTGGGTACCATTTGACTCCCTGCCACAGCTGGGTCCCTGCCCCAAACCCTCTCTGAGTTTGGCACATATCCCTGTGTGAATGCCACTATCTCTGGGACATCCTGCTGCAAGGCTTCTCTCCGTCTCCTTGGTCTCTTGCTACCTACAGCCTTTCTCATGGGAGCCCCACCCCTCAGAAGGCTCTCCATCTCTCCTGCCGATGAGTTTTCCTGGAATTGAAATTTCACTCACAATGCAGAGAGTGAACTCTGTGGAGAGGGTGGGGCATGTGGCCTTCTGGCTGTCCCAGCAAGTAGCCCCCATTGGCTGGTGGCCCATCAGCTGGTGATGTAGCTCCATTTGAGACTGCCCTGAAGCATGGGGACTCCTGGGGAGGGATTGGAGCTGTCAGGCTTCTTTCTGGTAGATGACGTTGCTGTTCTGGCAGCACCATTGGGTGCATCTCAGATTGTGTTTCTTCTTTCAGTTCTGCTGACATCTCAGTTTGAGGAAATTCAGAAACCACGTGCCTGTGCCTTTCTTGGCATGACAGCGCTGTGGGCTTCCATCCTCCTGTCAGTCCTCTGGAGTGTCTTCATGCCAGCGGCGGCATCATGCCATGTTTTAGGCAGCTAACCAGCCCCTCCAGGATGGGGCCCGGCCTCCTCCTTTCCACCTCCTTGGTGGAGGTGACCTGGGATGCTGGACCCACTCTGTTTGGACTCACTGTAGGACTGTCTCCATCTTTCCCCCAGTTAAACAGCTGGGACCAAACTTCTTTATTCCTCTGATCTTTCTTTTTTTCTCTCTCTTTTTTTTTTACGTTTTAAGTTCCAGGATACCAGTGCAGAAAATGTAGGTTTGTTACATAGGTATACATGTGCCATGGAGGATTGCTGTACCTGTCAACCTGTCATCTAGGTTTTAAACCTCGAATTAAATGCATTAGATATTTGTCCTAATGCTCTCCCTCCCCTTGCCCCCAGCCCCCTGAAAGGTCCCTGGTGTGTGATGTTCCCCTCTCTGTGTCCATGTGTTCTCATTGTTCAACTCCCACTAATGAGTGAGAACATGCACTGTTTGTTTTTCTGTTCCTGTGTTAGTTTGCTGAGGATGATGAGCAAACTAGCTTCATCCATGTCCCTGCAAAGGACATGATCTCATTCCTTTTTATGGTTGCATAATATTCCATGGTGTATATGTACCACATTTTCTTTATTCAATCATTGATGGGCATTTGGGTTGGTTCCATGTCTTTGCTATTGTAAATAGTGCTGCAATAAACATATTGTGCATGTGTCTTTATAGTAGAATCATTTATATTCCTTTGGGTATATACTCAGTAATGGAATTGCCAGGTTGAATGCTATTTCTGGTTCTAGATCCATCCTTGAGGAGTCATCACACTGTCTTCTATGATGAATGAACTAGTTTATATTCCCACCAACAGTGTGAAGGCATTCCTATTTTTTCACAGCCTCGCTTGCATCTGCTGTTTCTTGACTTTTTAATAATCACCTTTCTGACTGGCTTGAGATGGTATCACACTGTGGTTTTGATTTGCATTTCTCTAATGATCCGTGATGTTGAGCTTTTTTCATGTTTGTTGGCTGCATAAATGTCTTCTTTTGAGAAGTGTCTGTTCATGTCCTTTGCCCACTTTTTGATGGGGTTACCTGTTTTTTTTTTTTTTCTTGTAAATTTGTCTAACCTCCTTGTAGATTCTGGATGTCAGACCTTTGTCAGATGGATAGATTTCAAAAATTATCTCCCGTTCTGTACGTTGCACATTCACTCCGATGATAGTTTCTTTTGATGTACAGAAGCTCTTTAGTTTAATTAGATCCCAGTTATCAGTGTTTGCTTTTGTTGCAGTTGCTTTTGGCATTTTCATCATGAAGAATTTGCCCGTGTCTATGCCCTGAAAGGTATTGCCTAGGTTTTCTTCCAGGGGTTTCATTATTTTGAGTTTTGCATATTAAGTCTTAAATCCATTTTGAGTTAATTTTTGTATAAGTTGTAAGGAAGGGATCCAATTTCAGTTTTCTGCATATGACTAGCCAGTTCTTCCAACACCATTTATTAAATAGGGAATCCTTTCCCCACTGTTTGGGACCAGCCATGTGAAGGACTTCCTTAATTTTCAACGTCAATGTTTTTAATCAATTAGGTGATTCACAACACTAAACAATTTCCCATAGATCTTATGTGTTAGGTCAAGGGAATATGGGATCACCATGTTCTTTTTTGTTGGTGTTTTTTTTTTTTTTTTTTTGAGACTGATTCTCACTCTTTCAGCCAGGCTGGAATGCAGTGGCATAATGTCTGCTCACTGCAACCTTCACCTTGTGGGTTCAAGCAATTCTTGTGCCTCAGCCTCCCAAGTAGCTTGGACTACAGGCATATGTCACCACACCCAACTAATTTTTGTACTTTTAGTAGAGACAGGGTTTCACCATGTTAGTCAGGCTGGTCTCAAACTCCCAGCCTCAAGTGATCCACCTGCCTCAGCCTTCCAACGTGCTGGGATTATAGGCGTGAGCCACTGTGCCCGGCCTGTTCTACACTTTTTACATAGATCCTGGTGAGAATTGGAGCTGGGAATTAGGACGTGGGATTTTTCTGTGAATGAGTGCCTGTCGTATGTCATACCCTCACCCCTACAGCCTTCCTAAACATAAGGGAGAAATGAAGCTGCTGAGCCATCATTAAGCAGATCACCTCTGAACATGAACAAAATGGGATGAAAGCTCTCCCCCAGTGGCCGAGTGCTAAATTAGTGGGAATCACGGGTTGCCAAGGACATGGCCAGGCCTTGTCGCTGCCTTATTATGGATTTGATAGGAAACAACTTTTTTTGACTGTTTACATTATGGAAATGTGGTAACCCATTTGTATTACTTAATCTGCGCATTTTGTAAGTGTTGTCAAAGCGAGGGAGTAATTTGTAACGGAAGCAGAGTATGTGGAAACTGTTCTCGTAAAAGTGTTCTCTAAATTGCTTTGCTTGCAGCTGCGGAGGCTGCCATAAAGAATGATTTCCCATATTGGATTTTCAAAGCCACAGGAGTGGCCACAGAGCAGGCAACGGACAGCCCGATGATTTAAGACTATTTAATGCCCCAGTTGTCGTGAAATAGAAGAAAATAAACTCCAGTGGGCTGCTAGAACACGTTACTACAGTCTCTTAATGCCCCAAACTAGAAGGCTGATTTATCTCCTGTTATGTCTTATTAAATGACATTCAGAAGAAGAAAAGGAAAAAGAAAGGGACTACCAAAGCTGATGGCAGAACATTACCCTGAATGAGCGTGATGCAGGCAGCCTTGTCTTGTTCTTGAGTTTGAGAACCCAGGTTTGAATGCAATGCTTTTTCAGCGGATTTTATTTGTTAGTACATAGATATTTGAAGATGACAGATTGGGCATAAGAATCGGCCAAAAGACTGTCTGCCCCAGTGCTTCCCAGGCTTGGCCGAGCACTCAAATCCCCTGGGGCTCTTTTTAAATGTAGATTCCAATCCAGAAGGTCTGGGAATGAGCCTGGAACTCTGCATTTCTACCAGGCTCCTCTGTGCTCCCAAGGCAGCTGTTCCTGGGGCCATGCTTTGAGGAGCGAAGTTCTCATTCATCCTGCAGCTGCCAGGCAGAACCAAAAGCAATCATTGTCTTCCTTTATGAAACACACTTAGGGCATTCCTGATCCCAGCATCTAAAATCCAAAATGCTCCAGTGAGCATTTCCTGTGAATGCCATGTCAGTGCTCAAAAAGCTTCGATTTTGGAGTATTTTGGAATTCAGGATGTTTGGGTTAGGATCTTTGGCCTATATGCCTTCCAAAATCCCCCCCAAAAAATGAAATCTGAAATGCTTCTGGTTTTAAGCATTTAAATTGACTCCTACATGCTCAACATACATTCTTTTTTTTTCTTTTTTTTGAGGCAGAGTCTCGCTCTGTCACCCATGCTGGAGTGCAGTGATGCCATCTCAGCTCATTGCAACCTCCACTTCCCAGGTTCAAATGATGCTCCTGCCTCAGCCTCCTGAGTAGCTGGGATTACAGGCCCACACCACTACAGCCAGATACTTTTTGTATTTTTTGTAGATTCGGGGTTTCACCGTGTTGGCCAGGCTGTCAACATATATTCTTGTGGCTCAAATGATAACTTTGGCTTTCATGGCATTCTGTCCTACCCAGGGCTCCTGATGGGACCATTGCTGCTTAAGAAGAAGATAATTTGGGCTGTTAAACTTGTAGGTTTACAGGTATCCCAGCCGGCACTCTTGAGAGCCAGTGTCCATTGACACAGCAGTGGTGATCACCAAGCTCTCCAGTATGGATTCCTAGGACAGGGCAGCAGAGCCATGCATGCCCGCGTGCACTGGCTGGTCGTGGAGGCTGTCACTGCTCTCTGGGGACTGCAAACACAAGAGATCTGGGCTTCCAGGCCCTAAGCACTTCTTCAGGGCACAGGCTGCTTCTCGCATTCTTAAGTCCCCATGGGTGGGAAAGTCCAATTAATTGGGATGGTCTCCAGTGAGGGCTTCATAATTCCTTTACTCATGCAGCATTTTAGGTTGGGGACTGGTATGCATTGAGCAAGGTCCACTCTGTCTCTGTCCTTACCCCTGGAGCTTGAGAACTGGTCCCTGCCAAATTTCTTGAGGGCTCATCCCAGTGGGCTTGCTTAGTGGACTGCTGGGTGTGCCATGCCTGTCCCTCCTCTGTTTACCAAAAGCAATATTTGTTTTTCTCTCTTCACTAGCTAGGGTTTCCCATTGTCCCTATCCCTCCACCCCCATCCTCCTGGCAGCCAGATAACCTTCCCTCTCACAGCCATCCCTCCCTCCCACAGACCAACTCCCCTCCTGGTCTCTGGACCTCCTGCCACACACCATTTCCCACACAAAGACCACTTCTCTCTCCTGCTGGAAACCTTTCAAGGATTACTGTTTAAGAGACACCTAAGTTCACTCCCCTAGCCTGACCATTGAGGCCTTGGCTTCCTCCCCTCCTCCAGCTCTGGGCTGCAAGCAAACTGAAGCTCTCGGCTCCCTTGACCCTCAGCCATTGCCCATGCCATGATATCATGACTCAGCCAGACCTCAGCTGTGTGACTCACTCCAAACGCCAGCTACTCTATGAAGTCTTCCGACCTGGATGAAAGCCCTAGACCCTCATCTTCCTCCATTTCCATAAGGCACCATGTATACCCCTCACCTCCCCTCAGAGTGTCACCTGTATGTGAAGCAGTCACTCTTAATAGCTGTGACTCACACAAGCAGGTGGAATGTCCTAAGCATCTTTACATCCCAGGACAAACTCATGAGTAGGCATGCAATGACAGAATGGAAGACTGGGTGAATGGATGATGGATCTCACTGCTTGGAACCTTCCATTACAAGCACGGGACTTGTAGGGAACAGCATTTAAGCCATAGCGAGAAAATGGCTAATGGGATTTCTGAAATCCACAATGAAACATTTCCTTCTTAGGTCAGTTAATAAGCTGATTTCTTATTTTCCGATTTTGTTGCGGGCTTGCTTTAGACCTAACTGTACCTTCAGGGGGCTCAGTGCAGGTTGGCATTTTCAGAAGGATGGAGTCCTGAGAGAAGGCCACACCCTCCTCCACTTCTCGCTCTGCAGCAGACACCTCCAGGGTTCCTCTTTTCCGGCCTCCCTGGTTTCCCTTTGGAGGTACTTTCAGGGGATGCTGCCAAATGCTAGTTCCTGTTAGACAGGTTCGCCTAAGGGCAGAGGGATTTCATCTAGAACTACAGCCCCTCAAGTGGACTCCAGGGACTCTTGGCTCTCTGGCTCCCATCTGGCTCTGAGCTTGCTCATATTTGTTTGATCTGGGCCTGTGTGTGTTACATTTTTACAAGATCGCCCTTCGATGTACACCTCAATTTGTTCTGCTCAGATGCCTTGTGTGGAACATATTTTATGTGGGGGTTTTTGGAGTTTTGTACCTTTTAGGGAAAATGACCTTTCTTGCCTATGAATATAGAGGCTGGAAATATTTCTCTTAACTCAGAAGCATCTGCATGCACCTATTTTCACACTTGGGCTGATGAGCCTGCTCATGGCGTGACTTTCCTCCAAAGACCTGGGGATCGGAATAATGCTTATTTTTAGCACATCCTGAAAACAGGAAAGGGCAGGCCGTGGAAATGTTTGCTTTGTGGGAGTACTTAGCATCGAGTTTAGCCTTGGGCGGAGTGTGTGTGTGTGTGTGTGTGTAGGGGTGTTTATGTAAGTATGATTTGATAGACCGTTTTTCTCAACTACCCACTAAAGATGGGGGAAAGGAATTATAAGGGACTACCCGGAGACCAGCGATGGCTCCAGCAGTGGGTTCTGGGCCAGCTGTGTCTGCGCAGTGCCTGTGGCCTCCAGAGGAAAATCCATCCAGTCCATGCTGGGGAGAAGCCGGGACAGCTTGAGCGACTTCCAGTGTGAATGGGCTTCGTTCATTGTGAGTTATTTTGAATGTCCTCCTGGCCGTCTAGGGAATTGCGGATGGTAATGTATGCGTGTACATAGATGCAAAGCCTCACAGAGCCTGTCTCCTGTGCTAGGTTTTTGCTGAAAATTAGAAGTCATAATGTCACAAAATCCCTGTGTTCTTAAAGCAAGAAGAGCAACCCAGGCCCAGAAGCACATTCATGGGAGGCCAGTTTTCAAAGTCTTCCCAGATTTCTCCAGAAAGTGGCTGTTGGAAAGAATCCTGTCTGTCAGGGTCTGGAAGCTCATTGCCATGTGTGTGCTGACCTGGCACCTTCCTAGGGCAGGCAGGGGCTAAGACCCACCATCCGAGGCCACCAGCATTGTGAGTAACACACAGTAACAGGGGTGTGTTCAGAAAGCACTCAGACTCCGAGATCAAGGTGCCTGCCACTCACATGGTCAGACAGACATCTAGAAATAACGTGAGGGTAATAACAGCATCTGGTCACCACGGAGCAGGGGAGTGCCCACAGGGGAAGGAGCAGCCCTCAGGAAAAGCAAATCTCCTCCTCCTGGCCCAGAGCCTGAGCCCTGGGAGGCTCCTGGTCTTAGAGTAGGCTAAGCCAGTTCTTTCTTTCTAATGTCAGTGGGGTTATGCCCTTGGCACAGCAGAGAGATGCCCCTCCTCCATGCGAGTGGATCAGAAGATGGGAGTGGGGGTGTCAACAAGGAAAGACAGCACCAAATGTACACAGAGCTCCATCCACGGGAACCTGTTCTGTGGACTATTAAAAATCCATGATTCATGTTTGTTGGAAGTAGATGCTCGGTGCCAAAGATAAAAATTAGCACTGAGACAAAGGATCTTTCTGCGATGCAGTTTTTACTTCCTGGACTGCAGGAAGGGTACTCTCACTAGCCATCTTGCCATGAGAGTACAATGAACAAAGGAGAACAGACAAATTTATTCCTTATACTTTTGGGGTCGTCCTTACTGCTGTGTCTGATCTCCGTTGGCTGGAGCCAGACCTCCCAGTCTAAACCAAAACTCGATTGGCTGACAACTTAAAACTTTTCTCAACAGGTAAAAGCAATGGAGAGCTGGGACATGCCTGTGAGCACGTCCAGTGCAGAAATCTTGGTTAAAGTACAAGGACATGGAGTGTACTCCGTGCCCGTAAGCACAGCATGTCTAACAGCTACGTCGGATAGGGCTTAACAAAGTCATTAGCACATTTATTCTTTAACAAGAAAGGAAACTCTAAAAAGGAACTTTTCCACTTCCCACATGTTGCGGTCCAACCACTCAGCACCTTAGGATGTGACTGTATTTGGAGCTAGGACCCTTAAAAAGGTAATTAAGTTTAAACATGATCATTAAGATAGGTCCTAATCCAATCTGACTGGTGTCTTTATAACAAGAAGAGATTAGGGCACAGACACACACACACAGACACACACACACACACACACACACACACACACACAGGAAAGGCCATTTGAGGACAAAGTGGGAAGATGACCCTCTACCAGCCAAGCAGAGAGGCCTCCAAATGAAACCAACACATCTCACACCTTGATTTTGGACTTCAGCCTCAAGAATTGTGGGAAAAGAAGTTCCTGTTGTTTAAGCCCCACCCTCTGTGGCCTTTCATTAGGGCAGCCCCTCCGAACTAACACGGACTCCTGTTACCAATCCTTGTTATGATTGCTGCTCCTGAAGTCACATCAGTTGAATTTCAGGATTCCAAATATCCTCTTCAGATAGCTGGGATGGGGGTGGGTCTCTTTCTGTTACCCAGCTGGAGTGCAGTGGCGCAATCTCAGCTCTACAGCCTCTACCTCCTGGGTTCAAGTGATTCTCCTGCCTCAGCCTTCCAAGTAGCTGGGATTACAGGCGCCTGCCACTATGCCCAGCTAATTTCTGAATTTTTAGTGGAGATAGGGTTTCACCATGTTGCCCAGGCTAATCTCAAACTCCTGACCTCAAGTGATCTGCCCACCTCGGCCTCCCAAAATACTGGGATTACAGGCATGAGCTGCCGTGCCCAGCTGGGGACAGGCTTTTGAATGCTGACTCTTTAAAAAGACAAAAACAAATAAAGGTGGTTTTATTTATTTATTTATTTTTGAGATGGAGCCTTACTCTGTTGCCCAGGCTGGAGTGCAGTGGCACAATCTTGACTCACTGCAACCTCCACCTCCCAAGTTCAAGTGATTCTTTTAGCCTCAGCCTCCTGAGTAGCTGGGATTACAGGTGTGTGCCACCATGCCCGGCTAATTTTTTTATTTTTAGTAGAGACAGGGTTTCATCATGTTGGCCAGGATGGTCTCCATCTCCTGACAGTGATGTGCCCACCTTGGCCTCCCAAAGTGCTAGGATTACAGGAGTGAGCCACTGCACCCGGCCAGAAAGGTGTATATTTAAGGCCTGCAATACAATGTGTTGATACACATAGTGAAACGACTACTACCTGCAAGTAAATTAACATATCCGTCATCTCACATAGTTACCTTTCAGTTTTTATTTTTTGTGGTCAGAGTACCTAAAACCTACTGCTGTGGCAAATTTCCAGTGTAAGCTACAATATTATTAATTCTGGTTCCAATCTGAGCCTAAGAGCTCTAGACTTGTTCATGGAGAGAAGTGCAACCTTATAACCTTTGATTTCTATCTCCCCGTTTTCCCCACTCAGCCCATTGGAATCTGGGGGAAACAGAGTCTGATGATAAAACTCCATAATGTTAGTTAGAAAGGAGGAGGGTAACATTATTTTCTTCATGTCTGGGAATCAGAAATCATATCAGACAAAGTTAGAAAAAGCCATCTGTGTTCTGTTTGGCTTTGTATTGGATTCCTTCCGAATGGACTGCTGAAAACAAAAGGCTTGCTTCGTTTCTTCTTTCTTGTTTATATTTGAAAGCACTGTTTGGGTTGTCATTTTTCTGATGCCTTTACTTTCTTTTCTGGGACTGTGGGTGGTTTTGGCAAAGATGTATGACCCTTAACTCAAAAGGATGGGGTTTACAGGCTGAGGATGGGTTTACGAGCAGCACCAATCCGCACGAATGCAGAACTATACAGATAGGGCAGACCGCAGAGTGGGACCTGAAACAGCAACCTGTCAGCCTCCCCTCGCTGCCAACACCTGCTCTGCCCCACTGGATCCCAGGTGCACTTGTGGCCATGTGTGTGGGTGAGCTTGAACCTTGCCTCTCCTTCACCAAGAACAAAGACCCCTCCCCAACACCAAGAAAAATGTCAGCATGGAACACAGTCATTCCCCTCAAATAATCAAATACATCGACCCAGACTGACTGCTGCGCCATCATTGGCAAAAGCGAGCTGACTTTTCTGAATACACTTCATATCATCTTCCTGGATTCTTTCCCAAAACTTGACAGACCTTAGGAAAGCTATTTTGAGACTTTGCTGACAGTTTTTCTGGACCCACAGTATGTATTTCAGACATTTCAATAATAACTCTGTGACCTCATTAAATGCGTATTTTTGTATGAGCCTGTGGGTATCGGTGCAAGGACACGTGTTATATTCTTATTTAAAAATCTCAAGTTAAAAACAACCCTGACCTTTTAGAGTAATGTCCATACATCTCAGTTTGGACCAGGAGAGAAAGGCTTCATCCACTACAATCTTTTACCAAAAAAAATTGAAGCAATGTTTTTTCTAAAATCTGGTACAACCCAGAATTCTTTGATTTGCTGAAATGATACAGATTTTTACAGGTTTGTTTGTCCGTCATGTTCATGGGGGTGATTTGTAAATGTGCAGCCTCGAGTCCAGCTATCTTGCTCTTCCTGCGGGCACTGTTCGTTCCTCTGTTCACCTAGCACAGTTTGTATTACAGGACTCACAACGAGGTGGGGAGAAGACTCCCGTCTGGAGTCAGGAGCTCTGGATTCAAGTGCACATTCACTCGTCGATAACACTGAGCAGGCAATTCACAAAAGCCACGTTGTGCCGCAGCCTCTTGAATAGCAACTCAGCACATGTCCTGAAGCCGCCTCTGAGTTGGGTTAGTTGAGATAATGAATTTGGCCAGCTTTGACGATCTTACAACGGGAAGTCTTTGAAACTTACGAATGAGCCTGCACATTCTGTGTCACTCCCATGCTGCTAGCTGTGCCCTGCCTGTTCTCAGTGTTCTTGGAAGACACCTGGGCTCTTACTTTAACTCCCCAAGGTGTGTGGTTTGCATTTGTTGACAACAAAGCAATTTGTACCTATAGTCTCTGACTTCACACTGTTGAAGGGAAAGGAAGGCAATAGCCTTAGCGGAGGGATCAAGCCATTCTACTGAAGGTACAGCTGGCAGCCTGTCTGGAGCATAGTCCTTGCTCAGGAATTGTTTTCCTTCTTTTTTTCCCCCACCTTTAAGTAGAAATGTGTGTAAGGACACAACTAGATACTGATTTGCTAAGTTCAGTGACATTCAAAGTGAAAATGATAGATGCAATTCTGGATCATTTTCATTACAAAATGTGTTCATTCTTTCCCTGTTCGGTGTGCATCAAGTGCCTGCTAAGGGCTGGGCACAGTGCTAGATGATGGGAACTGTGTGAGCCCATACAGGTGTGGAGCCTGTTCTCAGGGAGCGAGAGGCTGGGTTGGTGAGGATGCACACTGCACTGGACATTGCTTGAGCAACCAAATGACATGATAGATGTGATCCCGGCACACGGAAGGAGAGTCACATTGTTCTCTGAGAGCTTGTGAGGAGACTGGTAGATCTGGGATGGCCGGGAGCTGTGACATCGGAAGGAGGTAACCATGTGTGCAGGAGGCAGCGGTAAGTGCAAGGACCCAGTGCGTGGGAAGGACAGAGGCAGGTTGGGGCCTCAGCACTGGGTTCATCCTGCAAGCCCATCTATCAGGGCCTCAAGGCCACCTCTGATGGCTGCTTTCCCTCCCTGAGCCTCCTTCAGCGAGAGTGAAGCTCGCGAATGATTTGGGCTTGGCGTGGCAGTGTGATCTCATTGTATAAGGTGTTTTGATTATGTGTGGACTTTTGCGCCAGGACCTATTTTAATTGCTGGGGATGTAATGCTGAATGAGCCTGACCAAGCCTCTGCTTTCCAGGAGTTTGCCTTCTACATGGGCAGGGACTCCAATAAGAATGTAACAAACCTAGAAATAGGCAGTGCAATGTCAGAGACTGTTGAGTGTTATGAATAGAAATAGATACAGTGTAACAAGGGGCCAGAGGGGCCTGGAAGGCTGCATTGCTGTGGGCAGGGAGGTCTGGGAAAGGCTTTGGAGTGTGGGTGCTGGGGCTGTCCGTTGACCAGAGACTGGAATGGTGAAGCCAGCCTTGCCAGAGTCCCCTCTGTGACTTGCTCTGGCACTGTGACGGCAGGGGTATGCCTCCCTGCCTCCTCTCTACCACCCGAAGCGGATGCCTTCCCCAAGGACAACACAGGGGAAGAAAAGAAAACAAAGAAATCAGAAAGGATAAAACCAAGAGAGATCACCAAAGGCGTGTGGTGCAAATACTGATCACATCAGTAAGAAAATTGTTTCCATCCCTGATTTGCTTTTCCTTTCAATAGGACATTCAGTCATAGCGTCTCTATAAAATTGATTTATTGTGTTGAAATAATTTCCGTAGCAGGGGAACTAATTTGATTGTGCAGCATAAAGAAAATGTATTTGGGACAATGGGGAAGAATCGAGCCAAAATGAATCCAATATATTTTAATCTCTGCAATACAGATTATATTTTCAATTAAGAAGCTTAACTTGCACGTGTTCGGAGGGTGGGAGCTTCCCAGAGCACGTCCCGCATGCGTTTACGGGTAATAAGTCACTTGCCATTAAGAAGTAGACGATCGTTAGCACATGATCACGCAGTTGCCTCCTGTTAATAGCAAAGTCAATGCACCCCGTCGCTGTGGCCATATTCAGGTGGTAAAATGTGGAGTTACGTGGAAAGTGCAACTGTTATATTAGTGAATACAGTTTACTCGGGGGAATAAGGAAATCCTGAATTCCATCCCCTGTGACCCTCGGAATGCCCATATTCACATGTTTAACCCAGACTCTGTTGTAGACAGACTTTAGTCTTTGCTCGATGCATACTTTTTGATAGCAAAGTCGACGCACCCCATCACTGTGGTTGTATTCGGGAGGTAAAACATGAAGTTATATGGAAAATGGAACAGTTGTTTTAGTGACTACAATTTACTAGATGGAATAAGGAAATCCTGAATTCCATCCCCCATGGTCCGTGGAATGCTCATATTCATGGTCAGGTATGAAAGTGGCTTTGGGGACACCTGTGCCCTGCCTGGAAGCAGAGCATAATGTGGCATGTGTCTGATCAGCTCTATCTTACTAATTGCGTTTAACCCGAGCTCTGCTGCAGACAGACTTTGGTCTCTGCTCTATGCATGCTTCTGGCATGATGTAGGAGTTGCTTGCTAGTGACGGGTAGAGGGTGAGGGCAAGATGCTAGCTGGCCTCTGTCCAGTGGTCCACTTGTCTGGGATCTCATTTCATCTTTAATCAACCCATAAAATGGAGGAGCCATGATCATCATATGTATAGGCATGGAGTCTGTCTCATGGGCTGTTGTGGATAGAACCCAGAGCCCTTGTGCAGTCATTGGTGCTCACAATAACTCTTAGGTTTTTCCCCTTTCTTCCTCCCAGTCCCAGTAGCCATCTAAGAGCAGAAGCTTCTGGGGCCTTGCCTTGCAGACACTGGCCTTTGGCTCACCTCTTTATGATTAAGACAAGATCATGGAGGAAATAAAGGGGTCATTAAAAAAAGAAAGAAAAGAGAAAAGGAATCTGGCAGGAAAAGCAGAGGCAGATGTGGAGCTGGTTTGAAAATCTATTTCTAGTCTTTCCAGCGGCTGGCTGGGTAGGCAGGGGCTGCCAACACACAGGGGCCAGTGCAGCCAAGGAGCAGTTGCGTAAGTCCTTGCGTAAGGAGTAACGAGATGCCCGGGGCTCCCTCAAGTGCGACCACGTGGCTAGGAACCTGTCAGGTTTTATAGCATCAAATCAGACACCGTGTACCGGGATGGAGAACCCGGAAAAAGGTCAGAGCCGGGGTAGGGAGGCGGGGGCTGTAAACCCAACAGCAGTGTGAGGAATGGGCTCAGGAAGATGGGTTAAACGGAGGTGTCCCAGGGACAGTGGGGATCCCAAAACTGGACATGGGGAGAGAAGAGACAGGGACAAGAATAACAATGGTGGTAAGGTGGTTGATCCTCAATTTAAAATCTGGCCACGATGCCATTCACTTAGGCATTTGCTTGTTCTAGAAATATCTATTAAGCACTAGGTCTGGCAGGTGTGGAGTGGATCTGCCTCTGCGAAACGCAGGATCTGGGGCTCCAAGTTGTCCGTCCATGTCCTCTGGAGTGTCCCCTGTCAATTTTCTCTTTACCTTTTCTTTCCATGCAGTAGATTCTTCTACTGCATGGAAACTCCTTGACCTCACCCTCACCCCCACTGTGGATACCCCTGTTTTGTCCTTCACAGCCAGACCACACAGAGTGGTCCCTAGGTCCGCAGCCTTCACTCCTTTATCTCCCCATGAGGCTAACAAAATCTGTTCTACTGCAGTTACCAATGGTGACCTCATCAATAAGCCCACATTACCACCCTCTCCAGTCTCAGACACTGTTGATGGCACCCTGGCTTTTAAGTGCTCTTATCCAGTAGCTTCCATGACCCTGCATCTGCCCCGTTTCCCTCTGGCATTGTCTCATTCTTTTTCTACCTCTCGCTTTCCTTCTCTCTCCTCCCCTCTCCTCTCCTCCCTCCCTCCCTCCTTTCCTTTGTCTATCCTCTCAGAGATGTCCCCTCTGGTGGGGATGTCTCTACTGTGGACATTTATGGTGGCTGAGCAAAGTGCTTGTGGTTCCTTTCAGCCAATTGTCCTGAAGCAAAGGCAAGCCACTTAAATTGCAGTTTCTCTGATGTATCTTCTAAAAGCCAAACATCGGTATCCACAAAGGGTGTTTTTGTGCAACCCCAGGCACTCGGATTGGGTGATGAGTCTGGGTTTTAGCATCTCCGTTCTCCAGACCACATGGCCACTGATCCATGGGGTGCACAGAAGGAAGGGCAGTCACATGGCTGCTGCTTTGAGTTCTGCCATCTACGAGCTGGGTAACCTGGGCGAGTGGTGAACCTCGTTGATCCTTCATTGCCAATGGTAAATTGGGGAGAGTCATTGAGAGGGTATTTGTGAGCTCCTGGCCCAGCAGGTAGCATATTAGAACTGCTTGATCAATGCGAGCCTCCTTCTCCTTCGTGGGAAGAAGAGGAAACCTGCTCCTCCCCTGTGGTGCATTTGGCATCCGAGCTGGTGTTCAGCACTTCCATCGCTGCTGTGTGGTGCCAACACCTCCTGTGGAATAAGCCCCTGTGCTGCTCCATCCTCCAGGGAGAATGGGCAGCAGAGTAAGATGCTGCATGCAGAGCTGGTTCTTGGTTCTTGAGGAGAGGGAGCAGTGGCTCTCCCTCAGCTTAGCTGTGAATGGTCACAGGATCAAGGAACAGCAAGAAAACAAAGATACTCTCAAGGCCATGGAGAAGAGGTGTGATGTAGATGCTGGCACAGAAGCCCCCGGTGGCGGGGGAGAAATCCAGTTCTGATGCGTTTGACCCCGGACCTCAGGTGTCAAACAGCAAGAGATGGGCCGAGCAAACATCACCCATCTCGAATTCAGTTGACAAGCAAGCACCAGCTACATCTCCTGGGAACATGAAGTGGCCTTAACTGTCATCTGCCTGTCATCTCATATTTTGCCATTAATCGGGCATTTATTAAAGAATTCTGTCAATAATCGAAATCAGAAATGCCTGGAAAGTAGATTTCCTCAGGGCACATGGAGAAGACAGCCCCTGTTGGGCTCTCACTGAGACTTCTGGGCAGGACTGGGGACCCACATACATGTCATCTCAGGTCAGCTTTCTTTCTAAACCCACTTTACAGATGTAGCAGTGAAAGTCTCATCCAGCATCCAGTCACACCCTTCTCGGGGGAGAGCCCCACCATTGGGAGCTGAGCAAAGGCAATATTTCGGTTGTGTTTTTCAAAGATACTGTGAGTTGGTTATCACTAGACATGGGTGTAAGTTAACCATGGTCTCACCACTTTGCTGCCAGGTTATAATCAAAGAAAGTCTTAGATCAAAGTCAGCCACACACAGAGACATTTATGAAAAACACTTTAGCACAGTCAGTGCATACAGTCTGTTCTTAGGCTTCATAAAACCCTCTTCCCTATCATTTGAGGTGCTCTGTCTGAGCCTTGATAAATTATTCATTAGATGCAAATGAGAAGGTATTCTGGAGGCGAGATTCATCTGCACGGATAGTCATCTTAGGGAACCAGCATCCTCCACACCCATAGCTTGCTCCAGAACATAGGGTCCAGCATTGGACTTTTTCTAAAACTCTGACACTGCTTTGGCAACTAACTTTATGTAATATTCTAAATCCTTTGTTGTCATTTCAACAATGTCATCAGAATCTTCACCAGGAGGAGATTCATCTCAAGAAACCACTTTCTTTACTCATAAGCATGAGTAGGAACTCTTTTTCCATTCAAGTTGTATCATGAGATTGCAGCAATTCAATCACATCTTCAGAGTCCACTTGTAATTCTAGTTCTCCGCTATTTCCACTACATCTGAATTTACTTCTTCCTCTGAAGTCTTGAACCAGAAAAAGTCATCCATGAAGATTAGAATCAACTTCTTCCAAACTCCAGTTAATGTTGATATTTTGACCTCCTCCCATGAATCATGAATATTTTTTTTTTTTTTTGAGACGGAGTTTCGCTCTTGTTACCTAGGCTGGAGTGCAATGGCGCCATCTCTGCTCACCGCAACCTCTGCCTCCTGGGTTCAGGCAATTCTCCTGCCTCAGCCTCCTGAGTAGCTGGGATTACAGGCACGTGCCACTATGCCCAGCTAATTTTTTTGTATCTTCAGTAGAGACGGGGTTTCACCATTTTGACCAGGATGTTCTCGATCTCTTGACCTCGTGATCCACCCACCTCGGCCTCCCAAAGTGCTGGGATTACAGGATTGAGCCACCGCGCCCGGTCGAATAATGAATATTCTTAATGGCTTTTAAGATGCTGAATTTTTTTCCCAGAAAGTCTTCAATTTACTTTGGTCAGATCTATTAGAGGAATCACAATCTATGGCAGCTATACCCTTACGAAATATATTTCTTAAATAATAAGACTTGACAGTAAAAATTGCTTCATGATTCATAGACCGTGGAATGGATGTTGTATTAGCAGACATGAAAACAACATTTGTCTCCTTGTACATTTCCATCAGAGCTCTTGGTGCATTGTCTATGAGCAGTAATATTTTGAAAAGTATCGTTTCTTAGTATTAGGTCTTAACAGTGGGCTTAAAACATTCAGTAAACCATGCTCCAAACAGATGTGCTGTCATCCAGGCTCTGTTGTTGCATTTCTAGAGCACAGGCAGAGTAGATTTGGCATAACTCTTAGGAGCCCTAGGATTTTCAGAATACAAATGAGCGTTGGCTTCACCTTCAAGTCAACAGCTGCCTTATCCTTTAGCTACAGAGTCAGCCTGTCCTTTGAAGTGTTGAAGCCAGGAATTGACTTCTCCAACCTAAATATGAAAGTCCTAGATGACGTCTTCCAATATAAGGTGGTTTCATTCACATTGAAAATCTGCTTCTTAGTGTAGCCATCCTCATCAGTGGTCTTAGCCAGGTCTCCCGGAGAACTAGCTGCAGCTTCTCCATCAGTACTTGCTGTCTATCTTGCACTTTTATGTTATGGAAATGGCTTATTTCCTTAAGAACCAACCCCTGACACCGCATGTTCTCACTCATAGGCAGGTGTTGAACAATGAGAACACATGGACACAGAGAGGGGAGCATCACACATTGGGGTCTGTTGGGGAGGGGACTAGGAGAGGGACAGCAGGGGGTGGGGAGGTTGGGGAGGAATTACATGAGGAGCAATGCCAGATGTGGGTGACATGGGGGATGGAGGCAGCAAACCACCTTGCCATGTAGGTACCTACGCAACAATCCTGCATGATCTGCACGTGTACCCCAGAACCTACAGTACAATAAGAAAAAAAAAAGAATCAACCTCTGGTAGCTTGAAATCTTTCTGCTGCAGCTTCCTCACCTCTCTCAGCCTTCACAGAACTGAAGAGAGTTTAGGGCCTTGCTCTGGATTAGGCTTTGGCTTGAGGAAATGTTGTGGCTGGTTTAATCTTCTATTCACACCGCTATAACTTTCTCCTAAGCCTGTTTCACTTTCTTATTTGTGTGTTCACTGGGGTAGCACTTTTAATTTCCTTTAGGAACTTCTCCTTTGCATTCACGGCATGGCCAACTGGCACAGGAGGCCTAGCGTTCAGCCTGTCTCTGGTTTCTACACGCCTTCGTCACTCAGCTTAGTCATTTCTAGCTTTTGATTTCAGGTGAGGATCCTGTGGCTCTTCCTTTCACTGAACACTCAGGGGCCATTGTAGGATTATTAATTAACCTAATTTCAATATTGTTATGTCTCAGGGGATAGGGAGGCCTGAGGAGAGGGAGAAAGCAGGGAAAAGGGCAGTCAGTGAAGCAGTCAGGACACACAACAGTGCAACAATTTGGGAAGCCGAGGAGGGCAGATCACCTGAGCTCAGGAGCTCGAGACGAGCCCGAGCAACATGGTGAAACCCTGTCTCTACTAAAAATACAAAACTTAGCCGGGCATGGTGGCACACACCTGTAATCCCAGCTACTGAGAAGGCGGAGGCAGGAGAACTGCTTGAACCCAGGAGGCGGAGGTTGCAGTAAGCCGAGATCGTGCCATTGCACTCCAGCCTGGGCGACAAGAACAAGACTCCATCTCAAAAAATATATATAGTGACATCAAGGATTCTGAACCATAGATCACTTACAAATATAATAATAATGAAATAAGTTAGAAATGTTACATGGACAGTTGAGAAAAGTCCCATGTGCTCAATAATCGAATGATGATAATTCTGAGCCACCATAAAATCAAAGAGCTGAAAGCTCTCAGCTACAAGACTGTCTCTTTTCCTAAGAGCTTTGACAGCAGCTGAGCCATCACCAACATCAGTCTCCTCAAGTCTCCTTTGCCCACTGCAAGCTGAGAAGACCTTTTGGAGACCTCTTTTGAAACACATAGAAAAAAGGTGACAGAAGCCGCCATCTTTTGTATCGTTACCATACTTGCAACAGCAGCTACCAATTATTGAACAGCTGGTAGGACCCAGCCTCTACAGACACTGAGGCTTCTCATCTCCTTCTTCTTAAGACCTCAATAAGGAAAATGAGTTCAGAGCTGTTATTAACTTGAGGAAGGTTGCACAGCTAATGTGAATCAACATGACCTGTCACTTGTAGATCACTTATAGATCAACATGACCTTGAGGCCCCTGCTCTTTCTGTTTCTCTGTCTCTTTTTGTGTTTCCCCTAGTTCTTCTCCAAGGACACACCCCACTTAGAAAGACCCAGCAGGCCTGGCGAGAGTGAAACTAAGTGAGTAGTGAGTAGAAGTGGCCCAGCACCCATGAGAAGGGGAGAATGTGGACAGCGTCACCACCTGCCAGGTAGCTAGCACTTAGGCTCTGACACATGGACCAAAAAAGAAAAAAAAAAAGTCTCTGTTTTTAGCCTGTGGCAAATGAGCCTTGAGCAAATGACATAAGTATGCTAAATGATTAAAGTGTCCACAGCAGGTCTTGAAAATGAACCTGGATAAATTTTAACCATCGCTGGTGTATGCTGAGCATGAAATACCTTGAAAGCAGCATTCTCTTTTGTAAGGATTCTATTTTCTCTTAAGCCTTTCTGCCTTGATCCATACAGCTTGCTCAAGGCCTCTGACTGCTTCCTTTTTTTCTGGGCTCACTAGGATTAATTTACCTTACTTTCGTAAGGATGTGTTTCTGGATGCTGTGGGGAGTAAAGATTCTGCACAGATGGACCTAAGTGAATCGCCACAGACCAGGGGCCATGCCCTGCAGGTGACCGCCTGCCGTCCCAGGTGGTCAGTGAGCAGAGCCATGTCAGAGTCGGCAAGGACTCTAGGTCGCTGCTTGTCAAGATTGGGCTTCCGGGTGTGTCTTTGCTGATGCTTGTTTATTAATGCTCCACCTACTTACTCCCAGAGGGAGCTGGTGCTCTGGGGAGAGAAGGTTAGAGAGTCTTATTTCCGGGTTGTTCTGTTTTTTAATCACGGAACTGAGTCACACCAATGGTACAGATAAAGACAGAAAAATTATGACTCCCACGCCTACAGTTTCTGAAAAATGCCCTCTTTCCTTCTCATGTTTTTTTCTTTTTTATTGTGGTTTTAGAATATATACATATAACCACAATAAAAAAGAAAAACTATACGTATTATAAAATTCACCATATAACCATTTATAAGTGTATCAGTCAGTGGTATAATTATACCCACACTGTTGTTCAGCTATCACTACTGTTGATTTCCACAATGTTTGTTCACCCCAAGCAGGAACTCTGAACTCCCTGTTCCCATCCCCCATGTATAAGGAACTAGGAAAAGACTGGTGGCAGCTGATGATGCACACTCCTATACCCAGGCAAGCAGAGTGTCCAGGGCAGCCTGTCCTGTGCCTGCGGGATGGGACACGGTCACCCCAACCTCCCCTGCTTCCTCTGCGCATTCACGGCTGTGCTTCACTCCTCCAGTTGGTGATCACAGGACAGCAGGAGGAGCCTGGTAGAGGAGGGAGGAGGCCTGAGGGATGGACATTGGGGTGCTAGAGCGGGGTCTCTGGGGTGAGCAGACACTGGGGCACTGGGGTGGGGTCTCTGGGGTGAGCAGACACTGGGGTGCTGGGGTGGGGGATCTCTGAGGTGAGTGGACCCTGGGGTGCTGAGGTGGGGGTTTCTGGGGTGAGCAGACATTGGGGTATTGGGGCGGAGACTCTGGGGTGAGCAGACATTGGAGTGCTGGGATGGAGTCTCTGAGGTGAGTGGACACTGGGGTGCTGGGGCGGGGACTCTGGGGTGAGCCAGGACCCTCCTTTATTCTCCAGAATGGAGTCTTATAGTCAGGCTCTGCCTCCTTCGCTGCTCCCCCAGCCCTAGAGACCTCTCACTTCCTTGTGTTTGCCAGGGGGCATTTTGATGTGTTTGTCTTGGAGACATTTTTTCTGTTACCCAAGCTGCTGCTACATCCAACAAGTCAACACTTATTTTGTGAATTTGAAACAGGTGGACCAGGCAGGATTGGGAGAGGGTAGAGGCACACAAGAAAGACCCCAGAGGTCCCTTCCTTGCGTTAAAATCTTCAGCACCCCCACCTCCACCCCTATTGCCCACGAGCAAATATGCAGACCCCAGAGCCTGGCATCCCCGTCTCTCATAGTCTGGCCCAGATCCCTCTCCCCTCATTCCCAAAACTTTCTAGTGGCATTGGTCTTCCCACCATTTCCCAAATCCAGAAGACACGAGGCAGGTCCCACCCAGGTCCCCAGATTTGCTTGACTTTGCCCTTGTTATCCTGAGGATCTTTCTTAGAAGTCACTTCTTTCTGCACATGTGGTTTTAATTTCCCCATCAAGATCCCAAGGTAGGAAGTCACTGACCATGTTGAGTCACCACCTGGACGAAAGAGCCCCCCTGCCAAGGGGGTGTGCCAGGAGACAGATGGCTGAGATGAAGCGTTCATTCTCTCTCCTTCCCATCGGACTGAGTCAATTCTCTGCATCTCTCCTATCACTTCACCGTCATTTGCCTCTTCCCAGCATCCCTGAATCATGCAGAAATCATTTGATGGCAAATTCCCAGCTACTATTGCTAGACTCATTTTTCTGCAGGGATGGAATGTGTCACTTTTAATTTGTTTCCTTTTTTCCCACCCATTTTGGGTAAAACATTGTGTTACAAGATACATCCTCTCCCCTAAAGCAGCCTGTTTTCATGCTGGAGATATTTAAATGCCCTCATATTGAAGTGTACGAGCTAATTATGTAACTTAAAGCAAGTTGAGGGAAAGAATTAAAAAACCCCCACAGCTTCCCAATGTGAGAAATGGAGCTTTGAAAGCCACTGGAAGTTCCCTGCCTTTCTCCACATCCTCCCTCTGTAGTGATGAGGCTCCTCATCTTCCTGCTTTATTGGCAGCAAACACTGGGTAACGGGTGCTAGGAGGGCCTGAGGCTCTGTCATTATCAAGGGCCTGTAATTGTGCCAGGAGCCTGGAATAGTTAAGTTGGTTCCTGATTACTTTTCACTTGCTAAGTTCCCCTCTACTCAATTAACATGTAATTATTTAGGACTGTGCTACTTTTATTACTGGTACTTGGCTTTCCAAATAGGCAGCTTTGGGGTATAGTCTCCTGTGGGAGCCCAGGCGCTGCATCCACCCCTCCTTTTTGTCCAAGAACAGAAAAGCCAGACTGGTGGGACCTCCTCCAGAACCTTCATGCTGCCGAGAGGCTTGGCCCTCGGGTTTGTCTTTCTCTTTTACCAAATTCAACTTAACATTTTCTAAGGTGTCAGTGAAGATCATATCAGTGTTCAAATAACTTTGTATCATGTGGTGATGCCTCTTTACCTTTAATCTCAAAAGTAAAAAAACAAAACCCATAGATTGGAAGTGCCAGGGAGCTTAGAGGCACTGTGGTTGAGTGTTTCCATTTGTCGGTGGAAACCATGAGGATCTCGAAAAGTTGAGCAACATGTTTTGTTTTAATATTTCTTAAATTCTACTTTAAATTGACAGGTAATAATTGTGTACGTTTATGGCATGGAGTGGGACGTTATGATACATGCATACACTGTGGAATGGTTAAATCAAATGAATTAATATGCCTGTTCCCTCACATATGTCTCATTTCCTGGTGGTATTGAGTAACTTTCTGAAGGTCAGGTGGCTCCATGTTTAAATGGACATGAAGCCATCAATAGATGGATATGCTTGAATTAAACTTTAACTGTACAAATGTGTGTATGTGTAGGCTACAATTAAACTCATATTTGACACTGTCAAGAATGAACAGTTTTTGTTTCTACTGGGGTTAAATGTCCAGGATAGCAGAGAAAGAAGGCAGGAAATCTTCCTGGTTTGTTGTTTGAATTGTATTGGGAGTGAACCCAGCTCCATTTCCTATTGGCCTCACATTTTTTTAGGTGGATAATGTCATGACAGGTTTGATAGAGATGATGCTTCTGACTTCTGGAGACAGGAATCAGTTACCGAGAAGAGGTATTTCTCTTCATCGAGCCATTAAAAACAAAATTCACAAGCTTCTAGACCTTGTGGCTTTTTGAATCTTTTTAGGTTGACATAATTTGCCTGTGATTGTTTCTGGATTATTTATTTGTATGTTTGGTTTTATCTCCTGAATTTTAGATTATAAATAATCCTTCTATAAATTTTGACCACTTTTAGGACAGCATTCCTGAAAGCATTTAATTCTCACCACATTTGTTATATTTTTTTAGAAATTACTTAATTCTCCTGGCTCAGAATAAGACATGACTCGTTTGGTTCCCATGGTGGTTGATCCCTTCCTTCCCCCAGTCCCTGGCTTTTCGTAGAAAAGAAGCAGTGCCTGTCTTTTCTGTTCCCATCTTACCAGCCGCCCGTCCCTTGTAAGCATCTTTCTTATGCTCCCTAAGTGATACCCGAATTCCATTCATTGAGTCTTGATGAATGCTGAATATGGAGAATACAAGGAACTTTAATTGCCCCAGGGTGGATTCTAACTCTTCACAGGGGCAAGCTAAGGGTGTTTTTGTTTGTGTTTTGTTTGGAGGGCTTCTCTTACCCTAAACCGAACTCCAGCAGTGTCCAGCACAGGGATGCAGAGTCAGGCACGTTCATACTCCACAGGCCCTAGGATTGCCTGCTTGGACAGAGGACTTTGTTCTGACTAGTGGGAGGCCCTGGACACATCTTGGCTCAGAGAGCTCCGTTAGGTAATAAATTAATGGTTCCTAAGATGAGAGCAGTTTAGGAAATGTGCAGTGGCAAGAGGTCCATTCTTCCTGCTGCCAGGATCCTGATAGGTGAAAGACAAGATTCCTGCCATCAAGTAACCAGCTCCAGAGGGGACAAGGAGAATGAGAGAAGGAGCTCTGGAGGTGGAGATGGGAGTGAAGGAATCATGAATAATGCCCGGCCATAGATGACAAATGCCTGATGAGAAGTTTGCATAAGAAGAAACTGAGGTGGCTCATGCCTGTAATCCCAGCACTTTGGGAGGCTAAGGTGGGCGGATCATGAAGTCAGGAGCTCAAGACCAGCCTGGCCAACATCATAAAACCCTGTCTCTACTAAAAAATACAAAAAAAATTAGCTAGGTATAGTGGTGTACGCCTGTAATCCCAGCTACGGGGGAGGCTGAGCCAGGAGAATTGCTTGAACCCATGAGGCAGAGGTTGCAGTTAACTGAGATCACACCACTGTACTCCAGCCTGGGTGACACAGCAAGACTCTGTCTTGAATTAAAAAAAGAGAGAAGAACCTGAAGAGAGCCGAATCCCACCCCAGAAAACCCACACAGGATGCAAGGACTCCAGGAGAGCCGGAGACAACCAAATACTCTGGCCTCCAGTTTGGACCAGAGCCTGATCTTCTGAGCCGGCTCCTTCACCCACTCACTCATTCACTTATTCTTCCATCCATTTATTCATTCTCTCCTATGTCAGTTACCTAGTGAGCATATACTCTGTACCAAATGCTGACTTGGCGCTGAAGGCACTTGGGTAAACAAGCAGATATGGCCACTGCCTTCAGGATACCTATGCTCTACTCACAATCTGGAGGCCTTCTCTTATCCTAAACCCAACTCCAGCAGTCTCCAGCACAGATGGAGTCATCAGGGATGCAGAGTCAGGCACATTCATACCCCACACACCTAGGATTGCCTGTTGGACAAAGGACTATGATCCTGAGCTGTGTGGAGCCCTTCATTTAGTCTGGGAAGGCATCCTGCCATCCAAACCCTTGGCTTAGCTTGTGATCCTTCTCATATTCCTCTGTAACAGAAAGCAGATTGTTATGCAAAAGCTTCTAATATGCAGAGTTGCAATCTCGGCTCACTGTAGCCTCTGCCTCCCAGGTTCCAGTCAATCTCCTGCCCCAGCCTCCTGAAGATAGCTGGTACTACAGACACACAGCACCACACCTGGCTAATTTTTGTAATTTTTTTTGTTTTAGTAGAGACAGTGTTTTACCATGTTGGCTAGGCTAGTCTCGAACTCCTGACCTCAGGTGACCCACCCACAAAAGTGCTAGGATTTTTTTTTTTTTTTTTTGAGATGGAGTTTTGGAGTTGTTACCCAGACTGGAGTGCAATGGCACGATCTCGGCTCACCGCAACCTCCGCTTTCTGGGTTCAAGCAATTCTCCTGCCTCAGCCTCCCGAGTAGCTGGGACTACAGGCACGCACCACCATGCCCAGCTAATTTTTATATTTTTTAGTAGAGATGGAGTTTCACCTTGTTGACCAGGATAGTCTCAATCTCTTGACCTTGTGATCCACCCACCTCAGCCTCCCAAAGTGCTGGAATTATAGGCATGAGCCACCGTGCCTGGCCTAAAGTGCTAGGATTTATAGGCATGAGCCACCATGCCCGGCCAACTAATCGATTTTCTTACCTAAAAGTTAGTCTCTGGTTACATTTCTTCTTGCCTAGTTAGGTGATTGACCCGGAGTGTAGCTTTGTTTTCAGTCCCATCAGGTGTGGGCTGGAGGATATCATTTATGCATGCCCTGGACGTTTCTGTGTAAGTGACGCAGGCCTTGATGCATTGAGCCCAAGCATCATCTGATCTTTGTTTACTGCACTGATTATGGTTTTATTTGATCTTTCCTTCAATTTTCCTCATGCTACTTGAATTTCCACGTTGTTTTTCATCCTGGCATTTTAAAAAATTTATAGGTAATCTAAATTACAGAATCTGCCTCTCAGCCCTGCACTTTCTCAGTTGTCAGTTTCTTAAAAAGTTTTGTTCAGCCTTCACGTTGTTTTAGCATGACATTTATTTTTTATTTATTTATTTTTTTTTGAGACCGAGTCTTACTCTGTCACCAGGGTAGAGTGCAGTGGCTCAATCTCAGCTCACTGCAACTTTCGCCTCCCAGTTCAACTGATTCTCCTGTCTCAACCTCCTGAGTAGCTGGAACTACAGGCACACATCACCATGCCCAGCTAATTTTTGTAATTTTAGTAGAGATGGGTTTCACCGTGTTGGCTAGGTTGGTCTCGATCTCTTGACCTTGTGATCCACCCGCCTCAGACTCCCTAAGTACTAGGATTACAGGCATGAGCCACCATGCCCAGCCTACATGACATATTTTTTAAGTCATTTTGAGAACTGTCTTTATTTAACTAGCTGCAATTGTCCCAGAGCTTAATTAGAAGCAGCATATCGCAACTGTTTGGGTGCTATCTTGAGGCAAAATAATTACCCTGTAATAATAATGTGTGTTTTAGTAAACTTGTCATTATTGTCAGAGAGGGCTGGAAAGAATGTCTTCTTAAAGCTCACAGGGATCCTAGGGAACTCTGTGAATAGCAGAGTTCTAAAGCTGAAGGAAAAAAATTAAAGAAAAAGATTTTTGTTAATGATCAAAAGCCCTGTATCTGTATGAATCGTGGCACAGCCCACCCCTCTAATGACACGAAGGTGTTGTATTCTGCTGACACTTGGGGGCTCCTTTGTGACCCCTGGGGTTGCTGCAGTGCACATCCCCAGAAGCTTTCTAAACACAGTTGCCAAGGGTCAGGTGGGTTACTTAGATCATCTCCCTAGCTCATACCCTGTACTTCCGGGGCTGAAGGTGACATGACTGACCCCAGCCCAAGACTGGGACCTGATTAGAATTGCCAGACACTCAGTAGATACAAAGCACATCCTGAATTTTGCAACTTTTGTCCTGGATCCTGTATTAATTTGTCAGGATGCCCTAAACGTCTTGTATTCCGCTTTTTATTTTTCAGTCAATTACAGAATCCAGCAATTAGAGCTATTATTCAGATTTAACTGGGCATCCTATATTTGCAAAGTCTGGCCACCCTGCGGCTGATGAATGCTGATGCCCAGCCTGTGCACTAGGTTAATGGACAAGGCAGCGATCCCCACGTCCCTCCGTTAATAGTCACTTAAAAATACCAATTCCTCCTTTCTGATTATATTGTAATGTTCCCAGAAAAGAAGTCAAATAACTCTGCCTGCAGTTTTCTTTAGTGACCAAAAGCACAAACTCTGTCACGGGTTCTTTGTCACAGCTGTTTTGGTCCCAGATCCAGCTGATAGGTTTCTTGATGAAATAATGTCTGTAAATCCCTTTCTCAGAGTGGCACGTGGTGTGATTGTGAGAGAATCTGCAGTGACAGCCCGTGATGGGGGGAGGTGGTGGTGGCAGGTGGTGACAGAGACCTCCTTAAAACCCCAGGTGGCAAATTTCACCTTCCCTCCTCCCTGGCTCGCTGCCTTTTAGTGGCTGTGACATGGCCAGGGCATGGGGAGCTTCTCCAGCAGTGCTTAGCTAAAGAGACAACGCTGTCAGAGGACAGCAGTTACTAGTAAGTAACCTACATTTCCCTTCCACTCTGGCTGCTCCCTACTGTCTAAATAGAGAAAGTGGAATTAAGTTTATTATCTGTGACCTAATGCTAATTCCTCTTACATCCTGCCTTTGTGCAAAGGGAAAAGGGCCATTTAAAAAGTAGTGGACAAAGCTTTAGTATTGTAAACAGTTTCAAGGGTTATAACACAAATCCGTTGAAGAAACAAGCATGTGAGAGACAGTATTCTAGAGTCATGTGTGATTGCCCAAATTGTATATTTCATTACAAAAAGTATATAAAGTCGTGGCATTATAGAATGTTACAATTATACATTATCAATGAATCAAGAAATTAAAATTCCTAAGACTCTTCTCAAATCACTTTCATGCTGTTAAATTTTTCTCTAGTAAAATAGTGATCAAAATTAGCATGTGGAAAGTAGGCCAGTGACACTGAAGTTGTAAGCCATGCTTCCAAGACTGGAGATGTTGCAGCAAGCTATTCCAAGCCTGATAGCTCTGAGTGAAGAATGCTTTCAACTGGGTAACTTGAAAAAGCCACCTAAGCAAAGATCAATGGAATCATATAATGTTAAGACATTGCAACTTGAGAAAAAGATTTAATTTGCACCTTTTTAAAAAAATTTTTTTAATTAGTTTTTTTTTTTTTTTAGTGATACTTTTTAAATGTTACTTTCAGAAACTGTTATTTTGATCTTTTTTTTCATTCTGCATGTGCTAATTTCCTTGATTAATTTGGAGAACATCTGCATATAATTCCATTGGTCTTTTCATTGGCAAAACCTCACAGCTTTGCACAAGACTTAGAGAGTTCACATTCCAGACAGTCTGGGATTGCATCTAATTGAAATGCCAAACCTACCAATGTGCCAGAGCATAAGTGCGTAATTATGTAATTTTCTCTTGATCTTTCAGAGTCTTCCTGCGAGCAATTAATCAGTATGCAGATATGCTGAACAAAAAATTTCTGGATCAAGCCAACTTCGAGCTACAGGTAATGGAAGAAGTAGACACGACCTTTGTGGAGAAATCATGTTAAAACAAATTGCTGGTCTGAGCCAATATCTTCCAGTATTTCTAATCCTTGAACTTCATTGCTCTCCCATCTGAGATGCGGAAGTGGAATCTACAGTATGTACTGTTGGAAACTGAGGAGTGAAAATTATGCCTTTGGAATACTTGCTCAGTTTAGCAAGGAAGGCGATAGAGTTGTTCCAGCGAGAAGCTATTGAATCAGAGTGACAAGGAGGGACTCTCCAAGCAGGGAATCGGCGGAGTCCCAGTGTATGTAGCTGCCAAGATCGTCTCAGACCATCTTAATATGGAGGGAGGATCAGCAGAGGAGGAGATGCCGGTCTGCACCACGAGCTCAGCTAGCTTTTAGAACTCCGTGTTACCCTCTGTATCCTCTCCTGGCCTTGTGCTACTAGCAGTGAATTTAACCAGGCCAGAGACCCTGCCCCCCAGACCCCATGGTCTATCAGAAATACTCCTTTGGGGAATGCAGTGAGAGAGTGCGTGTTGTGTGTGTGCATGCCTGCTGTAAGGATTGATTTTGCCTGGCCTGATTTCTTACTGTGCATCCAAGATGTGTGGCTCTCAGTTCCGTTGTACTCTGGATGTGTTTCTGCTAATAATGACTTTATCTGTCATCATTATTACTTAGTTTATTTTAGTAAAGTATGCGAATTTTTGAAAAGCATGCAGATACAATGTCATGTTTATTTCCTGGGCAAGATGGTTCACTCAGAATGAACCCAAAGAATTTTTGTTCACCCATTGGGTGACCCAACCAAAAAATAAGTTACCAGATAACAGAAGTTAGCCATCTGCCTTTCCATTTGCATTGCCCTTATTTTTATAATCTGTTAACTTTAAATTTCTATTGTATTGGCATTATAGGATATAATTAGATAACCACGTATCATTTTTCTCTGCTGAATGCCTGTTTTCATATGTCATAGCATATTTCCTCTTTATAAAACATATATGCACTGAAAATAAGTTTAGCAGGTAAAATAGGAAATGTTCCCTCCTACCCCTTTGCTGCCTCTTACTGCCGGTCTGCAGCGATAACTTTTAACTGATTGTTCTGAACTCTTTGTCACGCTTTCAGCATTTGTATGGGCTTCTGCTTGTTTTCTTTTGGCCTTTAATGTGCACTGGATCATACTCTGTGTTTTTCATCTCTGTCATATTCCATGATGTAAATGTGCCAACCTATGTTCAGCCATTTCTGTCCTGATAACCTATTTCTGTCCTGATAACCTATTTCTGTCCTGATAACCTATTATTTCTGTCCTGATAACCTATTATTTCTGTTCTGATAACCTATTTCTGTCCTGATCACCTGGAGGCTGTTTCTAGTTGTTCATAGTCACAAGCTGTGCTCCGTGAAGAATGTAACCTGTGTGCCTTAGTGCGCACATTGCTATGGAATAGGTTGATGTCTAGGCCAAATGATACGACATTTTAAGTTTTATGGAAAATGATAAGTTTCCTTCATATCGTGATTTTAGGAATTTGCTGTCCCGCCAAACTTGTTTGAGAGCAGCTCTTTCTATCTAGAATCTTCAACAATGATTTCCTTAAAATGATTGATTTTTGTTTTTATTGGCATTTTTCTGATGACTATTTAGGCTACGAATACTTAGCAGCGTGTGGGTTTCTGCTGCGAACTCTCTGATCGTGTCTTCTGCTCATGTTTGTATTTGGCTGTTTCTCTTCCTTTTTTATGAGTTGGAATTCTTGATCTAGGCTAGGCATGGGTTTAGGCTTATCATATAGAAATATTTCACCAGGCGCGGTGGCTCACGCCTGTAATCCCAGCACTTTGGGAGGCCGAGGCGGGTGAATCACGAGGTCAAGAGATCGAGACCATCCTGGTCAACATGGTGAAACCCCGTCTCTACTAAAAATACAGAAAATTAGCTGGGCATGGTGGCGCATGCCTGTAATGCCAGCTACTCAGGAGGCTGAGGCAGGAGAATTGCCTGAACCCAGGAGGCGGAGGTTGCGGTGAGCCGAGATCGCGCCATTGCACTCCAGCCTGGGTAACAAGAGTGAAACTTTGTCTCAAAAAAAAAGAAAAGAAATATTTCATTTTTCTGCAGTGAAATCTGTTGTTTCTTTTATAGCTATCTGGTTTTATGTTTTACTTGGCAAGTCTCTCCTTGCCTTAATATTATATATTTCTAAATTGTGCTATTTTGTGTGAGTTAGAACCTGCTGATATCTTTGTGGGTTTGTTTTTGTTTTACCTTTCAGGGGTTTAATCCCTTTGGGATTTCTGTAGTTAGTACAGGGGTAAGGATTTAACTTCACTTTTTCCCACATCATTTCATGAATAGATGACTCTTTCCTCAGTGATTTGAAATGTTATAATTCACATCGTCTCAAATGTGTGTGTGTATAAATTCCATTTTCTGTGTTATTATCATAGTGGTCTAATCCTTATGCCTTTGTACCCAGCTAGCAGAGTCACTGCTTTTCCGTTCATTTTCTACTGCAGAATCATCTTGGCTATTTTTGTGCATTTCCTCTTCCATTTCCAAATGGAAACTCCAGTTTAAAGTCAGATAGCTGAGTTTCTTTTTTAAAAACATGCTATTTGGATTTTAGCTGGAATCCCATTGAATTGATTAATAAATTTGGGGAAAATTTATACTATTTGAGGGAATACTTTGAGGTATTTTTTTTCCCATCTCATACTGGACTATTTAGGTCTTTTTTGTGCAAGTCGTTAGGTTTCTAGTGTTTTCCATGTCAGTTTCATGCATGACTTGCTGGGTAGATTCTTGTATGTCTTCCTCCTCTGATGTGGGAGCCTGTTTCTCAACATGTTGGTTCTCCTCGGCTTTCTCCGTATTTTATGAGGATGGCCCCTTGGACTCTCACCATGAGCCCTAACACCTTAAAAGTCATGTGCTTCAGGGCCCACAAGGAGCTTTGCCCCTTGGGAGGTGTGGCACATGCATTTATTGTTGTTTGAGGAGGGTTTAGCAGGAATCACTGCCTGCTGTCAGCTGCAATCTGAGAGTCACAGTGAGGAGCCCGTCTAGAACAGAACCCATGTCTGCACGTACCCAGAACAGATCTTAATTTAAACACCACCACTGAGTGCTCTGGCTCAAAGGCAGTCCTGATCCTATACAGGAAAAGAAAGAATTAGGAGTTGGTGAAGGTGTCATTTAAAAAGAAGTGTTTGTAGACCAGGCCAGTGTGGGTAGATCATGAGATCAGGAGTTTGAGACCAGCCTGACCAACGTGGTGAAGCCCGTCTCTACTAAAAATATAAAAATTAGCCAGATGAGGTGGTGGATGCCTGTAACCCCAGCTACTTGGGAGGTTGCAGCAGGGGAATCACTTGAACCTACTGAGGATGGAGTGAGCCAAGAATGCCCCACTGCACTCCAGCCTGGGCGACACAGTGAGACTTCATCTCAAAAAAAAAAAAAAAGTAAAGAAACATTTGTGTTTTGTTATTGTTGTTGTTAAAGGCAGCAGGTGGAAACTAAGATCCGTTCGGGGTCCTTGCAGGCGATGGT
Source organism: Saguinus oedipus (assembly GCA_031835075.1). Lineage (NCBI taxonomy): Eukaryota > Metazoa > Chordata > Mammalia > Primates > Cebidae > Saguinus > Saguinus oedipus. The sequence goes on from CM063179.1 coordinate 133,032,559, forward strand.
CCTGTTCTGCCTGGGCCCCTGACCAGGACTCTTGGAATACAGGTGGCTGTAGCCAGTGACTCCCGTTGGTGCTGGGGCAAGGCTGAAATAGATGGGAGGTGTCAGTCCCCAAAACAAAAGGAACGACTTGTATTTTATTGACTGGAGCTCCTCTTTTTTTATGAAGGGGTCTAAAAAAAGCCCCCATTTTGGGCTCTGAGGTTGGGGGTGTGGGCTCAGACCCCCATTTTGCTTCATGTGTTGCCTGTAGCTTTGGGCTGGTCTCCACATCTCAGCTCTGCAGTGGGGATAACAGCACCAACTTGGTTATTCTGTGGGAATCAAATGTGCTGCTGTATTACTATAGAAAGCGTATCGTTCATGGGAAGTGTTGGATAAATGAAAGCGCAACAGACTTTTCTCAAATCCTGCAAATGCTCTTCAGTTTCCACTTACTTCTTAGGTAATTAAAAATACAGTCAATATAATGTTCACATTTTGCTTTTATAGAACCCTTTGTAGCTATCTCCTTTGATATAATAAATGTCATCCCTGGTCTGTAAATGAGAAAACCGTGACCACAACTTTCTTCTCAAGACCATTGTCTTTTATATTTTTAGTAGAGACGGGGTTTCATTGTGTTAGCCAGGATGGTCTCGCTCTCCTGACTTCGTGATCCACCCGTCTCTGCCTCCCAAAGTGCTGGGATTACAAGTGTGAGCCACCATGCCCAGCCACATGTCTTTTAAACCACATATATGTAGTTCATAAATCCTTGAAATATGGGTTTATTGAAACGTGAAATGTTTGACCTTTTTACATTTGTTTTTCTTGTGTAATATATATATGATTTGGGGTTTATGGGAAGGGTCCTAAATTATGGAAATCTATACTATTCGTAAGTGAGGAGGTCCATAATTACATTAATAAAAGCTAACATTGGCTGGGCACAGTGGTTCACACCTGTAATCCCAGCACTTTGGGAGGCTAAGGCAGGTTGATCACTTGAGGTCAGGAGTTCAAGACCAGCCTGACCAACATGGTGAAACCCCATCTCTACTAAAAATATAGGAATTATCCAGGCTTGGTGGTGCATACCTAGTCCCAGCTACTCAGGAGGCTGAGGCAGGAGAATTGCTTGAACCTAGGAGACAGAGGTTGCAGTGAGCCAAGATCATGCCACTGCACTCCAGCCTGGACAACAGAGGGAGACTCCATCTCTTTAAAAAAAAAAAAAAAAAAAAAAAAAAGGAGCTAACATTGATGAGTGCTCACAGATGCTCTGCACCACCTTAAATTCTGTGCATATATTCACTTCTTTGATCTTGTCAGCAATATTATAAAGTAGATACTCTGGAAATTCCCATTTTATGGCGAGGAAATTGAGGCAGAGAGAGGTTAGAGTAGTTGTCTGAGTAAATGGCAGATCTGGGATTTGAATATGTGCACTGTGACCTCAGCCCACACACTCAGGCCTAAACTACACCGTGGGTGGCTGGTTAGCGACATGTATAGAGTGCGTGTGGGTTTGTTTTTTTTTTTTAAACATTTCAGAAGCGTGTGCTGAGCAAATGGTAAATGTCTGAGAGCATTGCTGAGCTCCTGTGTCAAGCTCTTCAGCAACTCAGCATCTCCTCCTTTTTGGTTTTCAGCTGTGGAACAACTACTTTCACCTGGCTGTTGCTTTCCTTACTCAAGAGTCCCTGCAACTGGAGAATTTTTCAAGTGCCAAGAGAGCCAAAATCCTTAACAAGTAAGTTCTCGTCCAGCTCCGAAACTGCGGGCAGGAGCCTCCAACTCTAATGGCATCATTTTCATGTCGCTTCTAAGCCAACTTGGTACAAATTGAGATGTAATCGCGGTATAATGAAAGGGTGGTTTTAAATCATGAATCGGGTATTGCCTTTTCTAACCCATGAATCAAGAGCTAAAATTGCAGGACTCATCCTGGAAGGTTCCAAGTCAGTGTAATTCAAGACTATTAGTGCAACGCAGAATTTCAGTTTCTGGAGATAATTCCTTTTGCTGTGCACTGTTCTGATGTCATTTCACATATGGTTTATTGCTTAATTCTTCAATTCAAAAGGAGCTTCTGATGAAAGCTCTTGGCTCTGCTGGGATTGTTGAACAGCTCCTTGGGGAGTTAGAGCTATCGGCAGCTCCTTCTTGGCCACAGATCACCCCTGCCTTCTTCCAGGCAGGAGCTTCAAATGGACTCAAGTGGTGCCTTCTATCATTGTAAATAAACCTCCCAGAAGCTCCATGAAGGCCGAAATCCTCGCCAGCCCCTTCAGCTCTGTAACCCCACTGTGCGTCATGCACTGCTCGTGATTCAGGATCAGGAAGTACAATTGTGGCGTGGGTTTCCTGCCCATGTTTAGGCACCCGGAGGTCTGGCTTCCTCTCTTTCTGCGTCAGTTTCACTGATTTCTCACTGCTCTCCGTGTTCCTTTCATTACTCCTTTTGAGAAGAGTTCTGAGATTGCTTTGGTGTTGCCGAGGCATCAATTCCTATTTGTCATTTTATAAAACCTCTGCAATATCTTGACTGTTCTTAGGCTTGGCCAACTCCATGCTGCTAGCTGAGGTTAGGGATTCCAGAAAGAGTTTCAGGAGGTGGCAGCTGCTGTTTCTCATACCCTGTGAGTCTGTATCTCACTTTCAGGGCAAATCCAAACCACATTATCTCTGGAGAGTAAGAGTTGTAGTCATGGGCTGGGCTCTGGTGCTCAGTCAGTAGTGGTAATACCAGCTACTTGGGAGGCAGAGACAGGAGGATCGCTTGAGCCCAGGAGGTCAGGGCTGTAGTGCACCATGATCATACCTGTTTGTTGCCATGCACTCCAGCCTGGCAACATGGCAAGACCCCCTTTAAAAAAAAAAAGAAAGAATTACAGTCGTGCACTGCATAACCACAGACTACACACCATATTTTTACTGTAACTTTCCTTTGTTTAGTTACACAAATGCTCGCCATTGTGTGACATTTGCCTGTGGTATTTATTGTAGTCGCATGTTGTAAGGATTTGTAGCCTAGTAACAATAGGCTATACCGCATGGCCTAGGTGTGTAGTAGGCTGTCCTGTATAGGATGTGTATGTTCACTCTACAGTGTTCACGCAGAGACAGAATCACCCAGTGACGTTTCTCAGAACATATCCCTGCCGTTAAGAAAGCATGAATGTACTTCAGCAAATCATTTGCTCAGCATGTACTTTATGGCAGTGACTTTCTAAGTATTTCACGTGCATTTTTTATCTATAATCATTAAAAAGCAAAACTACTCCTTAGGCCCTCATATCTGCCCTAGTTTGCAGATGAGGAAGGTCACACACAGTGACCGAGCCACTTGGCCAGTCCCACACCTAGAACGTGGCAAAGCAGCATTCTAATCTAAGCAGTTCAGAGCCCACGATTTTCACCTGGGCTGCTTTTACAACCTTCAGGCCTTTGGACTGGGCCTATCTAACTAAAGACCACCTTTCACCTTCTTTCCTTCAGGCTTCCTCAGCTGAGTGATTCTTGTCTGAATCATCCATGCAAACAGAGATCATTGTTCAGAAACAAGAATGCACTTGCTGAGCCCAGCACTGAGAACGGTGAAGGCAGAGTGGGTGCTCGCCTGTGACAGCCTGAGTGGCCCGCAGCAGCTGCAGCCCACCACCTCAGGGCCGCACAGGTGTCTGTCACTTGCCGTGGCTTCCAGCATCCAGAGCAGACTTCTCCAGGATGCATCTTCTGGCTCAGCAGGGACATGAGCTCCTGCTTTGTGGAATGCACGCTCCCTTGGGGCCCAAGTGAAGGGAGGGATAGTGCCTTGCGGCTGTTGCTGTCCTTGTTGATTTGCCTTTGTGCTGGGAATTGTAGTGGAGACGGTAATGAGCAGCACACACTAAGTGCAATGCAGCAATGCCCTTGGTGTGGACACACTTCCTTGCAGCACATGCTCCTTGTTGTCCCGTCCAGCAAAAGGACAGCTTGACCATAGCAGGTGGAGTCACCTGCCCATGTGCTCAGGGCCCGCTGTCGGGTAAAGCTGGGACCCAAATCCAGCCCCAGCTGTCTTCCAAGCCCACTCGTTCCCGAGCACACCACGGCTCCTAGCCTTGGAGAGGCCTGCAGAAGAGAGGTGAATTTAAACCGGAAATCTGCCTCAAAAGAGCTGGCACCTCCTTTGTGGTTTCTAGAATAAAACCATTTAAGTCTGAGCCCCCCGCCAAGGCCCAGGAGGGCAACTCTGTGAGCTCTGTGCCCAGTCCTTCCTCTTGTTGGTATGAGTGTTACCAGCCTAAGGCAATGTCAAGACATGTGTTAACACTGGCACAGTGGCTCATACCTGTAATCCCAGCACTTTGGAAAGCCAAGATGGGAGGATAGCTTGAGTTCGGAGTTTGAGACCAGCCTGGGCAACATGATGACATCCCCTTCTCTACCAAAAATGCAGAAACTAGCCAGGCATGGTGGTGTGCACCTGTGGTGCCAGCTACTCTGGAGGCTGAAGTGAGAGGATCTGGAGCCCGGGAGGTCGTGGCTGCAGTGAGCCACAATCACACCACTGCACTCCTGGCTGACAGAGTGAGACCCTCTGTCTCAAAAAAAAAAAAAAAAAAAAAAAAGCATTAATCTTGAAGGGCCTTGGCTGCTAAAGAAAACGTTTGCTTCCCACATAGTGGTATGAATTCAGAAGCTTCAAAGCCAAGGACAATTAAACACAACCAGCTGGTGTCTCCCCCTCAGGAGCCATCCAGGGCCTCTGCCTAGGGCTTCTCTTTGTCTTGGTAGCAACAAGAGACTCTGGATTTGCCCCAGGAGAAATCCCCAGGCATTTCAGAAGTTGTCTTTGCAGGACCATGGCAGGAGAGCCTCAGGGCTCTGTGTGGTCTGAGGGGCCTCTCAGGGGCATGAGTTCTGCTCCGCTTGGGAGATAACAGGAGATCCAGGACAAAGTCCCTGGGAGCCTGAGACAGGCTTCCTTGACCTTGAGGCCGCTGTGTGCTGCGCGTGAGAAGGGTCAGCCCTATTTGCTATAGTCTTCATGCCACTTGATAAGCCTTCAGCCCCCTTGAGAGTCCATTTCCAAATTTTATTTCTGAATGGCAAAACCTGCATAAGAAATATGTTAAGATGCCCTATCGGCCGGGCGGGCTCAAGCCTGTAATCCCAGCACTTTGGCAGGCCGAGGCGGGTGGATCACGAGGTCAAGAGATCGAGACCATCCTGGTCAACATGGTGAAACCCCGTCTCTACTAAAAATACAAAAATTAGCTAGGTATGGTGATGTGTGCCTGTAATCCCAGCTACTCGGGAGGCTGAGGCAGGAGAATTGCCTGAACCCAGGAGGCAGAGGTTGCAGTGAGCCGAGATCGCGCCATTGCACTCCAGCCTGGGTAACAAGAGCGAAACTCCGTCTCAAAAAAAAAAAAAAAAAAACGATGTCCTATCATGATGCTTAAATTTTCTCAGGCACCTACAGTGCCTGAAATGTGATTTGTTTAAAATTGTGTGGTCAAAAGGGATTGAGTGCCCACTCTGTGCCCAGTGGGGCCATGGTCCTGGTGCTAGCGAAAAAGACAGATTTCATGATGAAGAAGGTCATGGTCTAGTGGGGCAGATGGAGAAGCAAAAATACTGAGTGGAGTGGAGCGCACACGGAGTTGGGAGAGGGCCTCGGCAGCCCGGAGATGGCCTGTGGGGCTCAGCCTTGGCAGACAGAAGGCCTCCTGTCAGCATGGACTTCAGGGCTGGGTAGTAAAGGCAGCTGAGAGGTTTGCCAGGGGACATTGAGTGCCAAAGAGCATGGCCGCATCCACATACAAGCAGAGGCATGACCTGGGTTGTCGAAGTGTAAGGGAGCAGCAGGGTCTGGGTGGCTTGGAGCTTGGGGGCAGGGCATGGGGACTCATGGTGTGGGAGTCAACTCCATGCTCTGAGCAGATAGCAGGCACTGACATGGAGCCCCGTGGAGCATGATGCATGTGTCTGTCTGTTTCTAGGGGGGAAAGGCGTGTGGTCTGAGGGTGGAGCCATGACACACCCACCTAGGAGCTCAGCACTGCCTCCATTTGGGGTCTGTCTCTCACTCTAGGGCTTGGGAATCCAACCTAAGGCATCTGAGGGAGCGTCCCCAGCCCCTCAGCCTGCCCTGCCTTCCTCCTTGCTAAGCCCTGCAGCTCCTCACCTCTGCCTGGTCCACAGCTTTGTGGCTCAAAACAATAAAAATTCCAGCATGAGAACACCTACCTGCTCCATCCTCCTAATGAATGAGGTTGGGGAGAATTCAGATTTTCATTCTAAAGACATTCTCCAAAGTGCATGGGAGTAAATGAAAGAATGGGTCACACCACGCAGAGAACTGATTATGTCAGACTCGAACTGAGTACGAGGTTCGCCAGTGTACCAACAAATAAGTAACCCCTAGGAATCCAAGACCATAATATGGAAATTTAACTGGCTTGACCTTCAGACGTCCCTGATGCTAGTGACTCCCAAGGAAGGACAGAGATGTCAACAGAATTCTAAGCCTGACCAGCAGCTCTTCCTCCCATCCCAGGCCTCTAGTTTTTTTACATTATTGGGGCTCAGGAAATATGACTAAAATGTAAAAGGATTGACTTTGGATTAGCAGCCAGCTTGACAGTTTTGGTGTGCAAGGCACGTGCATCCTGGGGTGGGACAGAGTGCTGAATGACTGCAAAGGAGCGTCTACGCTCAGGGCCAGATGAGGAAAAGGACTGATGAACTGGACCTCCCGCTAAACATAAAATGCTCACTTAAAATTTCAGCCCAAGAGGTTTACTCAGGCACATGCAGTGCCTAGAAACGTTATGATTTGTTTAAAATTGTCTGGTTAAAAGGCATTGAGTGCCCACTCTGTGCTCAGTCGGGCCATAGTCCTCGTGCTAGGGACAGAGACACAGATCTCATGATGAAGAAGGTCACGGTCTAGTAGGGCAGATGGAGAAGCAAAAATAACGAGTGGAGTGGGGTGCACACAGAGTGGTGAGTGGGCTGCAGCAGCCCGGAGATGGCCTGTGGGGCTCAGCCGTGGCAGACAGAAGGCCTCCTGGCAGCCTGGGCTACCAGGCTGGGCGGTGAAGGCAGCTGAGAGGTTTGCCAGGGGTCATCGAAAGTCTAGTGCAGAGAGACCATCCACAAAAACCTTCTCCCCACCTGGTCCCTAGGCTGTTTTCGGTTTTGGGGGATTTTGTTTTTGTTTTTTATTTTTGTAACTATAGAAGTCTGCAGTGTTCTTTTTTTTTTTTTTTTTTTTTGAGACAGAGTCTCGCTCTTGTTACCCAGGCTGGAGTGCAATGGCGTGATCTCAGCTCACCGCAACCTCCGCCTCCTGGGTTCAGGCATTTCTCCTGCCTCAGCCTCCTGAGTAGCTGGGATTACAGGCACGCGCCACCATGCCCAGCTAATTTTTTGTATTTTTAGTAGAGACGGGGTTTCACCATGTTGACCAGGATGGTCTCGATCTCTTGACCTGGTGATCTACCCGCCTCGGCCTCCCAAAGTGCTGGGATTATAGGCGTGAGCCACCGTGCCCAGCCAGAAGTCTGCAGTGTTGTAAGAGGACACGTTTCACAATGGGACCAAAATGCCTCCATCTGACCGAACACTGGGTTCTGCCCCTCCAGAAGATGAAGTCAAACGCTAGATCCTGCCTTTAAGGAAACCAAAATGCAACAAACATGCCATCCCAGCCCCATTTTGCAGCATGACCTAATCAGAAGCTGCGATTGTAGATTCCTGATTATAGCAGGTGATAGGATCAATTTAATTTGTGTCTGTGCTAATTTTTTTCAAGAGACTCAAATTATTCCAAATAAATTCACAAACTAGAAGGAGAGTCAGGGAGTTAGACTTAACAAGTGGGGACCTGTGCTGACTTCAAGTCAGAAAAGCTCATAGTATCCCGCGTGCACCTGCGGGTGGTGGTGTGCCCTGCCTCAGGCAGGTAGGCGCTGTCGCATCAGATCTGTGTCTGGAAGGTTTACTCCCATTCATGGTCCCATTTGAGGTCCCACCCCCTCACCTCTTTAGGATCCCACCAGTCTTTCCCATGAAGTTAAAAATGCCTCACCCCAGCCATCAGCTTCCTTAGGTCTGTCTCAGCCCTCTCCTTGTCCCCTTTCCCTACCTCCTACCCACTCCGATGCTGGCTCCGGGCACTGCATTTCCCCAGAACCTCAGCCAGGTCTGGGCTGCCCCCAAGCAGGTGGAGGGTGTTCAGCCCCCTAGATGCTCTCCCCACATCCCTCAGCATGTTTCTGCTTTCCCTTCACCTCAGAACATGCTTTTCTTCGCTCTCTGCTCTCTCCTCTGAGCTGTTCTCCATGCTTTTTGGTGTCTGCTCTCTGTTGTCAGATTCCTTCTCCTGCACCCCAGCTTCAAGTGGTGGGGGCGCCTGACACCTTGGTCTTTGGTCTTCGCGTTCTGTTCTCTTTCTTTAGGGAAACATTTTTCAAACTGCAGGTCTCAACCTTGTATTGGGTCAGAATATTCACTTAAAGGGCCATCATATCAGTTTCCTACACTAATCTGCCGTGACAGTGAACACAAATTGGGTGGCTTGAATTTACTGTCTCACAGTTATGGAGGCCAGAAGTCCAAAATCAAGGTGTGGGTGGGGTTGGTTCCTTCTGGAGGTTCCGAGGGAGAAGCTCTTCCCTGCCTCTGTCCTGGCTTCTGGTGGCTGTGCCGGTCTTTGGCGTCCGTGGTTCATGGCTGTGTCACTCTGGTCCCTGCCTCATCTTCCTGTGGCCTTCTTCCTTGTGTCTTCCTATGTGTCTGTGTCTCTCAATCTCCCTCTCCTTATAAGGTCACTGGATTTGGAGGTCACCTTATTCCAGTATGACTTCAACTTACCTTGAGTCCATCCGCAAAGACTCTATTTCCAAATAAGGTCACAGTCCTGGATACCAGGACTTAGGACTTCAACACAGCTTTAAAGAGGACACACTCCACCCCACACCAGTCATGACCAATAGACTTTTTTGTCTTCTTCAGTGAAATAGAATCTAGAAAAAAATATCAGAGTTCATTGCAGGCAGTAAGGTTAATTTCATAAAATTCTATACATGAATATTAATATATGTGCCAGCTAATAAATATATTTGTTATGTCAGAAGTTTTTGGAACTTAAAAAAGGGGGCGGGACTTTAAAAAAAAAAAAAACCTGCCTCCTCAAATGCCTGTAATCCCAGCTGCTCCGGAAGCTGAGGCAGGAGAATCGCTTGAATCAGGGAGCTGGAGATTGCAGTGAGTTGAGATGGTGCCACCGCACTCCAGCCTGGTGACAGACTGAGACTCTGTCTCAGAAATAAAAACAAAACAAAACAAAACCTGCCTCCTGCAGCTTCTGCCACACTGCATTCCCCTCACCCCCAATCTCTTAAAGAGAAGGAGCCAGCTCTGTGTTCTGCAGCCCCACCCACCAGGCACTTACCTACTTCCCTGCCATGGGGCCTTGGCACCTGCTGGTCCTCCTGCCTGGAAGGCTCTTCCCTACCATCTTCGTCTGGATGTCACCTCTCCTTCGAATCTCAGAGCAAATATTACGGTCCTAAAGAACTCCTGCCAGAGCCAAGCTGAGCCACTGTTACATTTTCTCACAATTCCCAGGTTTTTACTGCAAAGCCATGAACATGGTCTTCACCAACACAATTCCTCCATCTGTATATCTGTGCATGTTTAACTTGCATGATTATTTTATTAATGTTCATCTCTCCTACCATGCTCGTAGCCCACTGTGGTTTGTGGGTCTTCTCTGTTCTCCATATTTCTAATATTCGCGTTTCCACATTAGCTTTATGTCTGGCCCACGTGCTCAGTAAATGTTCACTAAATGAATTGATCTAAATGACCGTTGCAACCATGAGGGGAATATTATGCCAGCCTGAGATTTTTACAGGAGGGACCTAGCCTGGCTCCAGTGCTTGCCAGATGGACAGGGACATCATCCCTCTCTTGTCCTTCACAAAAGCCTAGGAGATGGGCAGCATCATCATTCTCCCAATACTACAGATGAGGAGACTGAGGGTCAGAGTGGTCAAGTAAATTCTCCGGTGTGCTTCAATTCAGGCTCAGGTTGGCCTTACCCCCAAGCCTGGGCTGTTGCTGGGGGTGGGGGGAGCATGAGTTTTCTGTTTTTTGGAGTGAAGATGCAAGAGACCAGGTGCTAAGGTTAGACCACTGGGACCAGATTCCTGGGCAGTAGGAAGCGTGTCTCCTAAGCATAAGTTCTGCTCACTCACGCTATGGGTGGGCCCAGGTGAGAAGCTCCGAGCAGAGCATGGTGACCCCAGCTCTAGGCCATCCTGGCTCAGGATGTGTAGTGGAGTCAGGCACGTGCGTTCCCCACTGTGAATCTCAGCTCCTTACTGAGAAAATGCACACAGAAATGTCAGCTTGCTCACCTCATAGCCTTCCTCCAAAATCCAGTGAAAAGAAAGCACTTTGAAAGATAGGATGCTCTGTCTTGCTCTGAAGTCGTGGAAGGTCCCTGGTCCTGGAGGTACATGCCATGGGTTTGGGAGTCTGAGGACTTGGATTCTCTACTCTCCTTCCCGGTGACGATGGCCACGTCCTTTTGCTTCTCCCCTCTACAATTAGTGCCGTCCCTCGGCTGTTTATTGCTAGAGAGGAGCGTGGCTGTGGTCTCCAGGGCTGCCACCAGCCCGGGTTCAGCTTCCAGGCAGTGAGCTTTGTTAGCCCTACACTCTCAATTATCCTTTTTTTCTCCTCCATGGGAAGAACGAAGGAGTGGCTCGGGAAGCCCTCTTGAGGTCTGGTGACAGCTATGACTTTATTTGGGGATTACTCTGAGGCATGTATAGATTCATCAAAGCTGGCTTCTTATTAAAACCAAGGAAAAGATCCCTCTCACTGCCAGGGACATCCAGTCGGCCCTTCCCCTCACAGCTCCCCACTCTTCCTCACTGCTTCTGCTCCAGGCTAGAGAGGGCCCTTGTCCTATTTGATGATTAAAAATGTGTCTTTAGCACCTCGATGCCACAGGCCCGACTCTCCTGAGGGGTGTGCTCTCGTGTCCTTGCTAATCCCCCAGTTCTCAAATACTGCCAGGGAATGTCATCTTCCACCTACAGGGCAGTGAAGTCTGCCTGAGAATGGAAATCCCTCACCCCTCAGCCTCCTTCAGCACCTGAGGGAGAGGCACGCTGTGCAGAGGCAGGGAGGGATTGGGAAGGGAAGAGGCGGATTGAGGAGGAGCAGGATGCCCCTGGCCTCCCAGATCCAGATTGTGGTGCCAGCTCTGGAAACACAGCAGGTCACTCCTGAATTACCCAAACCACAAGTGGTAAATCCGCCGCGACTGAGTCTCCTGTACTTTAGGATTTCTGAACTTAAGGATTTCCCTTGGGTCATTATCATTCTACTCATTCTGGGACCTGAGAGAAATGACTGAGTCAGGGGCCAGCGAGGCACAGACACTGATGAAGATCAGCCTAGCATTGGGCCTTCCTTTTTTTTTTTGAGACAGAGTCTCGCTCTGTCGCCCAGGCTGGAATGCAGTGTCACCATCTTGGCTCGCTACAACCTCCACCTCCCAGGTTCAAGCAATTCTGCCTCAGCCTCCCAAGTGGCTGGGATTGTAGGCATGTAATCCTGTAATGTAATCCAGGCATGCGCCACCACACCCATCTAATTTTTGTATTTTTAGTAGAGATGGGGTTTCACTATGTTGGGCAAGCTGGTCCTGAACTCCTGCCCTCAGATGATCCACCTGCCTCAGCCTCCCAAACCGCTTCGATTACAGGTGTGAGCCACCACACCCAGCCTGGGCCTTTTCATTTTGAGGGAATCATCCCAGAATGAGGAGAACTCTGTGTAGCTGGGATGTGAGAAGTCTGTCAAAGCTTGAGTGAGTCAATACATGCTAGGCTGACCCCATTGTAAGCATTTTGCCTCCTCTGGGGGACATGGGGCAGGCAGTGTTTGTGTTCTGGGGGCCACCTCCTTCTGATGCCATGTTCCTGGGTTTGCACAACACCTGCTTGGCTGGAAGGTGACGCACCCACTTGCACAGCGAGAACCCCACCCACCTCACCAGAAAGATTAGAACTGGACTTGGGCACAGACTTGCTTTCTGTGTGCCCCACCCCTGGAAAATGCTGCAAGGACGCCAGCCTGCCAGGTCACCCACAGCCAACTGCATCCCTTCCCAGCCCCGGCCACAGCAGCTGCTATGATCCCTTTGTCATTAGTGCAGGACCAAAATGGGAATTGGAGAGCCAGCACTCCAAGCCTCCAAGCAGGGTTCAGGTCTTGTGTTTCCTGGGCAACTGGGGCCATGGGTTAGGCACTTCGGGGCGCTCTCCTCTCTCCCACCCAACCAGGTCCGGTAGCTTTGCTGCCTGCGTGCTTTCCCTAACCATGGACAGGCCTCATATTGTGGCCTCAATGCTAGGCCCTCTCCCCAGCTGAAATACCCTCTCCTTAACCGAGTCTGCCTGCATCAGTGCTCACCTGGTTAGGGCTGCGCGTAGAGCTAGCGTGTCCTGGTGGGGAGTGGCCTAGGCTCCAGTTCATTTTCTGCACCTGCGCTGTGGACCGCCCACATGCCACAGCAGAAGTGCCAGGTGAGATTGATCTTCTGCGGCTGAGATGATCACTCTGGCTGTAGCCCGCTCATGCTGTGAGTGACAGACAGGTGCTTAGGGCACCAGAGACTTCTCTAATAAGGTGGCAGCAGGCCGCAGTTGTTGATTTACCGTCCAGGATCTTCGCCTCGAGAGCCACAGAGAGGTCGTCTGTAATCACTGCTTTCCCTCTCACATCTCCTGACGCGAGGATGAGCAGAGCAGGCTCGATGACACAGCTGCTCAACTGTAATCCTGTATGATAATTTTGCAATTATTATTTTTAATATAATCAGCTTTTTCCTTTGGCAATAAAAGAAAAGGTTAAATTGCTCACAAACTAATAAAGGTTTATCTTCTGGAGCATCAGATTCTGTTTACTCATGAAACACACACCTCCTCTATGCACCCATCGGGAGGAAAATTAGCATTTATTTTCCCTGATAAACAAAAACAGTGGAAGATTTGTTGGCATCTTTTGGAGTTAAGCCCTTAAGTGACATAGAGGAATGCAAGAACTTTGGAAGACATCTGACCTGACTCCGGATTTCATTTTAACTTTGGAAAGCAACCTGTTGTGTGCAGTAGAGTGTTACTTGGTATCTGTAGTGCCTAGACGCTAACATCATGCGTGGACCCAACTCCCCCTGGGGCCCAGGAGCCAAGAGACTGAAAAAACTGAAATGCTTTCATGACTCTCCACAGCTCCCCCCAGGTTCCCACAGGGGGAAGATGTTGTATAATCCTCAGTGATGAGAAAGTGAGATTTCCCCCAGCTAGATTCCTCCTCCTTTGATTCCTTTTGGTGGCAAGAGAAGCTGAAGCTTTGACAGTCTCTTTATTTGTCTCAGTGCTAGAAGGCTTTAATTGCACTTAAAAATAATTCCAGTCTGATTTTCAAATGCTCTCTGGAGTGATTCAGCGTTTTTCCTTTCCCTGATTTCCAGGTACGGAGATATGAGGAGACAGATTGGCTTTGAAATCAGAGACATGTGGTACAACCTCGGTGAGTAGGCTGGATGTGGGGGCACAGTGAATATCTTGTATCCCTGGGTCATGACACTGGCCTTGTTCAGCAGTGCAGGGATGTCTTAAGATCTTAGTGGCTTCTGTTCCTTGGAGAGCAGTTGCTATTCTTTGTAGTAACTGTTTTCAGGAATTAAAAGATAGAAGGCCAAAGGCAAGGGAAGGAAATCTGACGGGTGGGGCAAAAAGACAGATCCTGAGAGCACCCTTGGGTCAGCGCGTGGCTTGGAGCTCCTCCCTCCCTGGCATTGCTTCCCTCCCTCCGTTGCCTCAGTTCCTTCTGGTCAAACAGGAAGCTCATCCTGCTGTGACATTTGCCGTCACTTACCATATTCAGTTTTACAGACTCTGCCTTCTAAAGGGTTAATTCACCTCCTCAAAACTAGATCCTATATTTAGGTATGCTGCCACCAGGCGATGGCAGCCTAACAGCTCCTGCAGTCAAAGCAGTGAAGGGTCTGTGTGTGTATATGAAATTCATGTAATTTTATTTGTAAATTAAGTGATTATGTTTTTCTGACTACTTTTATCATGAACAATAATAAGAAATTCTCTGTTAAAATTTTAGCCAATGTGACATGTCATTCTTTTAGATAAGCCCCTTCAAGAAATCAGTGACTGACAATAATCTGGTATCCTCCCGGCATCTTTAGAGTGCCCTCTAGGAATCCAGCCTCACTTCTCATTGAGATGAAGCTCGCTGTGGCTCCTGCCCTCAGCCCTCGGGCTTGCTTTGTGCCGAGGTATCCTAGGCGATGGGGTGCTCGTGGCCGTGCCTCAGTCCTGAACAAGGCTTCAGTTGCTTTTCTGCCTCAGGATCTCCAGGCCTCTGCTTCCTTCCTTCAAATGGACACAAGAAGCCTTCATTGGCTTGTTGTGAGAGACCCTTCACTTTCCTCTCTGCCCCAGAGAATCTTTCCTCTACTAGAAGGAGGCAGGGGTCTGTCCACGGCACTCTGTTAGCCTCGTTACATTAGGGTTTCACTTGTTGCTCCAGTGTTGGGACAGCTTAGCTGCACCCCGGCCTGCTTACTTTCTGAGCAGCTGGGACTCCCTGCAGCGGCTGGAGGGCATGGCAAGAAGCACGCAGAACCCAGCGGTCCACGCTTCACTTCTAGCTCTCTTTGCTTGTACATCTCTCTTGCCATTCTTTAGTTTGACATGACACCCAGTTAGGTTCTCAGGAGTGGAAAGCCACAGCAGATGCTCCCTGGTGGGGATGGAGGGCGGGTGAGAGTGGCCTTGTCTGCCTGTGCCTGCCCAGTACAAAGAGCACCTGTACCATTGCATCCTTTCTGGGTGTCCGTCCTGGAGTCAGTGGAGGGCCCCTTGAGGAAACTCTTCTGCTAATTCTCTGCATGTGACTGCCGCAGGAGCTCACATGTCTAGAATCTGAGTACTGGTTCCCAGCTGTCAAAGGGCCTGCTGACCTCTGCAGCATGGTACCTATAGGGCGCCATCCTCTCCCTGGCCTTCCTGCCATCCCAGGGAGGAAGGGAGGGGCTCTGGGCTCAGAGTTAGGAGAGATGATAAGACCCACCTTGAAGTTTTCATCCTCTGACTCCTGCCTCCCCGTATGGCCTAAGTCACATGGCCCAGTCCTTCTGGGCTGTTAGATAAAGTGGTTGGACTGAATTTTTCAAGAGCCTTCCAATCCCAAAACTTAATAATGTGATGACATATATATACAATGATCCCAGTAATGAAGTGCTAAGGCTTTTAGAACAGGGAGTAGGACCATCCATGATTCGTTCTAACTGATCTCTCTGTGTCCTTTGTTAAAATCATGCTCTGACAGATGCATGTGTCATTTGCTCTGGCAGGCCAGACGGCAGGACCCACGCCAGGCAGGGACCCAGTGTAGTCCCATGAGAGAGGGAGGAGAGGGTGGAGGGCATTCACAGCAATGGCTTGGAGGGAGGCTGTTCTCTGTTGGAACTCAGGGTGTCCAGGGCCTTTTTAAATTTTTATTATTTTATTTTTGAAGATGAGTTTTGCTCTTATTGCCCAGGCTGGAGTGCAATGGCACTATCCTGGCTCTCCACAACCTCCACATCCCAGGTTCAAGAGATTCTCCTGCTTCAGCCTCCCAAGCAGCTGGGATTTCAGGCATGCGCCACTACACCCGGCCACTTTTTTTAATAGAGAAGGGGTTTCTCCATGTTCTTCAGTCTGGTCTCAAACTCCCCACCTCAGGTGATCTGCCTACCTCGGCCTCCCAAAGTGCTGGGATTACAGGCGTGAACCACTGTGCCCAGCCCTGTCCGGGGCTTTTATAGGCAGTGTTCATGAAGGAGGTGATATGAGCTCCACCTGCCACAGTCAGGCTCTCAGGGAAGACCCCAGACCTCTCCTCTGGACACAGGCTCTCTCTGAAGGCATCATTTTACCCTAGCCCCTCCTAAAAGAGTGAGTCCACCCTCTTCTGTGTCATTCCACTTTAACTCTAAAGTATAGATGGTAAGTTGTCTATTCTCCCCAAGAGGACACTTGCACATATGCTTTCAAATGAAGGTTCTCGTTCTGGAATGGCTCGATAATATTTCACATTGTTTATGATAACTAGAGACACCACCCTAGTGGAGGCTCTGATGCATCATTACACACCAAAATGCTTTCTTCTCCCCATACACAGCTGCAGCCACCACTCAACTCTCCCTGGCCCGGGAGCACCCCCAGAATCCTCCCCAGCTCTCCATATGCCAGCATCATCACCTGGTACTGAGGGAGCCTCCAAAACTCAGCTCGAGCCACAGCTGGCCAGAGGTCACCTTGACTGATGGGTGCTCCTGCCTTTCTAGTGTTCTGATTTGGGGTTGTTTTTGGTTTTGTTTTTTAATATATTTAATGTCACCTCCATAGTCCCTGAGATTGATCACCACTGACAGTGGCTCCGTTTCCATTTGTGCCATGTGCCATGATAAAAATGCAGGAAGGAAAGGCGGCCTCAAAAAGGGCGAGTTTCTCTGGGTGCCCCCTCCAAGTCCTTGGGCAGGCCCGGCCTTCCGAGGATACACTTTGGTCTGACGAAAAACACTTGGTTCACTTGACGTTATCAAGATAACGTCTTGGCTCCAGATAGGCCAAGTCAAGCGACAGGAGACTTTTGATTTGGAAAAGGTTGCAGTGAAGAGAGCAAATTTCCCCTTCCTTCCTGTCAGTGGCTGATTTGAATATAGTGTTTAATGCATGAGATGTGCGTTTTGCAGCTTTTTAGAACAGAACATTGACTCTGGCCTGGGAAGCAACGAAGAGGTCGAAAGTAAGCCATGACCTTGGCCATTTAGGGTCAGGGACTTGGAAACAATAAGAAATAACAGTCAGACACCAGAGTTGGGTTCCTCACTGGTAAAATAAGTAAGTTATTTTTCACAGTGAGGGAGATGATTGTAAAAGCACCTGCAGCCCACGGGATCCTCCCCAAGCAGCCCCTCAGGGTGGTTAAGGATAGCCCCACGGGGTCATCTCAGGAGCCCAGCTCCTTCCTGCCACGGTCCCAGGGACCTGAGTGTCTTTGCCGAGACTGTCACTGTCACACTCCAGATTTATGAAAGCACATCTCAGTTTCCCAGGAGGTACACAACCTACTTTCTACATCGTTTTTTTTTTTTACTTTTTTAAAATGGGTGCAGGTTTCAGAACATATTGGCAGGATGATAGCACTGACTCTGCCAAGAAAATAGAAATAGAAATCAGATCTATTTATCAGCTTACAATTAATAAACTGTCACTTGAGCAGACCTCCAGCTGAATGCTCCACGAGTCTCCTCCTTGAGTTTTTCCAATAATACACGTGTTCCGTATAGAGGAGCATCTCAGCTCTTGCCTCTTCCATGCCCAGCCTCCGAGCAAAGATCTGGGGTCTGTTTTGCTCAATTTAATGCAAGGGCAAACACGGTACTGCCCCATGGGACAGAGTGATGTGGTTCTTTCCCTCCCAAACCTGTCATATTTTGAGTCTGAAAGGGGAAATCAAAAGCAGACTCTCTCCCAAAAGAAAAAAGGGGAGAAAATGTGCTTATTTACCCAGCTCCTGAGTTATTTATCAAAGCACACTCTGTGCGGCAGCCCGCCAGAGCACCTCATCTCCTCGCCTGTGCCGCCTCGATTTACATTTTGTTTATTACATCCAGCACAGTGGAGCGAGCACTAGACCCGAGCCAGGCAGAACGAATGTGCTTGGAGCAAGATCTTTATCCGCTCTGTTGGGTTTGGGAAATTTTTCATGCAGGGATTCCCTTCATGGGTGTTTTTTGGTGACTAGTCAAACTGTGTGCTTTTCATGAAAACCTATATACAAGGTGGCCTAATGGGTTTGGCTGGGTGGAGGAACTTTTTGCTCTGCCTGCTCTTGTGTATACAGAGATTTTCCTGGGATAAGTCTATGTTTAATGTCCCGGATTTTCAAACACCAGTGATTGCAAGAGGTAATTTAAACACCCACAGGGACGATACTGACTGGGAGTCCCCTGGCTTGGTGAGAAAAGATGCTGCTCCCAGGGGAAACAGTCTGTGCTCTGTAGCTAGAGCAGATTCTAGGTGGGCAATGAGACCAGCAAGGACTGAAACTCAAATGTTCTCATCACCTTCCTTTGTCTCAAAAAGAGTATCCTCTTTTTCTTTTTTTTTTTTTTTTTGAGATGGAGTTTCACTCTTGTTACCCAGGCTGGAGTGCAATGGTGCGATCTCAGCTCACTGCAACCTCCACCTCCTGGGTTCAGGCAATTCTCCTGCCTCAGCCTCCTGAGTAGCTGGGATTACAGGCACATGCCACCATGCCCAGCTAATTTTTTGTACTTTTAGTAGAGACGGGGTTTCACGATGTTGACCAGGATGGTCTCGATCTCTTGACCTCATGATCCACCCGCCTCAGCCTCCCAAAGTCCTGGAATTACAGACTTGAGCCACCGTGCCTAGCCTCTTTTTTTTTTTTTTTTTGAGACGGAGTCTCGCTCTGTCACCCAGGCTGGAGTGCAGTGGTGTGATCTCAGCTCACTGCAACCTCTGCCTCCAGGGTTCAAGCGGTTCTTCTGCCTCAGCCTCCCGAGTAGCTGGGACTACAGGCACACGCCACCACACCTGGCTGATTTTTGTATTTTTAGTAGGGACGGGATTTCATTAAGTTGGTCAGTTGACCGCCATCTCTTGACCTCATGATCTGCCCACCTCAGCCTCCCAAAGTGCTGGGATTACAGGTGTGAGCCACCACGCCCGGCCGCGTCCTCTTTTTCTTTAAGTCTACATCGCAGGCGTCACCTTGGTCCTCATTGATTCCAAATCTGAGTTCTTTGTTAAATTTGAGCAAGATATACTCCAAGGGAAATCCATAATGCAAATGTCAAAAAAAAAAAGGTGTCTACCAGAGAACATCCCCACCCACTCCTGCTCACCTGGGGGACCATGGGTGGTGAAGAGTCAGTCCCCAGGGATGTCACTATCCTTAGAACCCAGTAGCAGCTCCAGGCCAGTATGTCTTCTGGAATAATAGTACCTTCTGTAATAGTCAAAGGTGAAGACACTGTTGTTTTGGTAGCTTCTTTTCCCAGTTCCTGCATCGACAACCACTTGTTACTGCTTTATATGTTTTCCCAGCTTGGCGCAATAAAACCTGTTGGTGACAGACAGAACTTTATGACACTGAAATTGTGGTTGATGAACAACTTGCTGTCACCATCATCTGTTTTCTGAAACATTGGCTCTGACATTTTTTAAACATAATACAAGGAAAGTGTCACCTGAGAGATGGAATATAATAGCATTTTCAAGCGAATGATTTGCAGCAGTTACAGGCCTTTCAGAAACATCAAGCACTTGGGAAAGTGATGAGAATGATAGCCTTAGTCAAAATATTAATTATTTAGTAAAAGTTAAAAATAAGATGTTAATTACATTTAGATCCCTTACTGAAGGTTAAATTTGTGTGTATGTCCACCCAGTAAAAAGTAATTCAGTCTAATTATGAGGATTATGTATTTTCTTAGGTATAGTTATAGTAGCTGCATTTGTTTAATGATTCTTTTTACAGAAATCTGCATTCACTGAGTTGCAAAGAAAACTAAAGAATTTAGTTTCCTGATTGTGTAAAAATATTAGTAAGATTGATTAACTCAGGATACACTGCTGGTGTTTACAACAAAACATTGCAAATATTTTATTCAAACATTTAATTGCTTGGGTATTCTTCTGGTATGTGTTGGAAATGAAATGGTTTTAGTTACAGTGGGATGAAATGAAAACAAAATCAAGATTGCATTGATTTTTAAAAGACCACCTTTTTGCTGGGACCTGCCTCTGAGTTTCATCATGTCGCCTTAACTAAGGTTTGCAGCCCGGTTTTTAGAAGTGAGTCTTCCAGGAGCTTCATTCCCAAGGTGCAGTGTCCAGGCAGTGAAGGAAGCTTGCTGGTTGCTGTGGTTTCCCCGCTCTGCCATGTCTCTGACCTTGCCTGATTCGCTTCAAGCTCTTGATGAGCTCGCCCTGGTCCTCGGGAGTACAGCAGCCATGCACCAGCAGAGTTTGGGGTCCCCAGCTGGGGTGGGCACAGTGGCAGCCAACCCACAACTAGCAGGAGGGAGTGGCTGGCCACCATGTCATGCCCAACGGCCAGCTGCTCTGCCCGGTCACCAGATTTCTCGATGGTGATCCTGGGTTAGCTTCTTTCTGAGTCAGAGACAAATGCCCAGAAAGGTACAATACCAAGAAAATACCAACAAAAACCCTTGAAATTAAAAACATAAATTGAGTGCTTGCAAGAAGCCAGTCTCTACTCTGGGGGCTATTTTAGAATTGTAATGTCTCAGCAGTGGTCATCAAAATGGCAGATCACCGACCTCTCTGTTCATTTTGCAATTAAAAGAGGATAAATATGGGAGTGGACAGCTCAAACAATTTCTCTTTCAGAGAGAAGGATAGGGTCCGAGTGCCAGGCAAAGATGCTGAGATAAGCAAACGAGGAGGGAATTTGTAAAATGAGGGTCATAGCTAAGACTTCATACTCTCAGACCCAAGTTCAAGTCTTGCTCCTCTATTTCTCTGAACAGCTCCCAGAACAGCTCACTTTCCTTATCTGTTTAACAGGATAAGAACGTACCCATCTCACAAGGTTACTGTGAAAACTCAGCGACATGATGCTTTCTCCTGGGCTTGTCGTGCAGATTGTAAATGCTAGCTAATATGTTCATATTCATCATTAGTCACATTTGAAAAACTTTTGATAAACATTTTTGTGAATGCTTTAAAAATCATATATGGAAGAAGATAGGTGAAATGAGATTAATAAAGTAGTTCTGGTCTACTATACACTGGGGACTGTTGAGGGGAATGGGGGAGGGACAGCGGGGGGGGCTGGGGGGGATAGCCTGGGGATGAATACCAAGTGTGGGTGAAGGGGAGGAAAGCAGCAAAGCACACTGCCATGTGTGTACCTATGCAACTATCTTGCTCGTTCTGCACATGTACCCCCAAACCTATAATGCAATAAAAATAAAAATAAAAATAAAAAAATAAATAAAATAAATAAAAAAATAAAGTAGTTCTTTAAATAAGCATTTTCCTATCAAACAACAGCTGGAAAAGGTAGAATCACTGCTGTTTTCAGGGTTACAGACTCAGATGCCAGTGCCTTGATTTACTTTGATTGGAGTCATTTGGAATGTTACGGAAATCACTCTGCATTATTTACAGAGGTGTCAAACGGTAAACACCTCTTCTTAAGATGCGGGAGATAAAAAGGACCCAAGAGACCATCTGCTCACTCTCATTTGTCAGCTCCTGTTCCTGTCACTGGACACAAGTTAGAGGCTGAGACTCGCCACTCCCAGCCCCTGTTCCGTTCCGAACTGGGAATCAGCTGCCTGTGTCCTTCAGCCATCTGATAGAATTGGCTACTTATAAAACAGTATTTATCTTCTCTGGCGGAGAAGTCATGATTGGAGGCTTACATTGCATGAATCTTTAAATACCTTCACCTATAACATGAGAAATACAGGCCACTTCTTATACTAATAGCTAGGAAAGTTCAACATCGTCGTCTGCAGACAAGAAATAGATGCACATTTTCAGGATCTTGTTGCTCAAAATCACTGTGATCTGCGTCGTGTTGTTTTATCCATTTTAGAATTCTATTTTTATTTTTTTCTGAATACTGTATCTCTTTTTTCCAAGGTCAACACAAGATAAAGTTCATTCCAGAAATGGTGGGCCCAATATTAGAAATGACGTTAATTCCCGAGACGGAACTGCGCAAAGCCACCATCCCCATCTTCTTTGATATGATGCAGTGTGAATTCCATTCAACCCGAAGCTTCCAAATGGTAAGGACATAGATGTGTAGTGAGTGGCCTGGGGACATGAAGGAGACAAACCTGAAAATCTTGAAAGAAATTTGTAGACAGTTCTAGAGGGGAACACGCATTTTCCTGCATCTTGAGAGAGAAAAAGCCTATGATTTTCCTTATTGGAGAAGCTTATCTTACCTTGCACTCAACTTTCGAGAGGATTATTCTCAATTTTTAGTTCTTACTTCTTTTAATCTCAGTTTACTTACACATTAAACCCTGGATAAAAGTCTCTTTCTCCCACTTCTTGGGATATGCTCTTGAAGAGTGTTTAATCAAATATTCTGTATTACATTCTCTCAGATTGGCTACTTTTTGCAGAATTATATTATTTTGAAAGCTAAAGTCTTTGCTTTTATTCTCTTAAGTGTGTGTCTTGGTCTTTTGCCTGTGCAATGGAACTGAAGAAAATTCCTCTAAGAAAATGTATATAAAGTGCTCAGAACATACTGTAACATTATGAAGGACAAACTCTGCTGTATAAGTTATGCTCAGGAAGTAACAAAATCTCCTTCTGAATCCCAAGAAAATAAGTATAGTGTTTGTGTATTCTTGGCTGGTACCCACACCCACACATACACATGCACATCCCCACACATCCCCACATGTACATCCACACATATACACATATGTGCACACACGCACATACACACACGTCCACATGCTCTCACTTCACCTTAGTGTATTCATGGTTTGGCCATGATGCTTTTCAAGAGACCTGGGAGAAGCCCAAGTGGAAAGATACCTTTAAAAATTATTATAGTGGACCAGATATGGTAGCTCACGCCTTTAATCCCAGCACTTTGAGAGGCTAAGGCAGGCAGATCACTTGAGCTCAGGAGTTCAAGACCAGCCTGGGAAACATGGTGAAACTCCATCTCTGCAAAAAATATAAAAATTAGCCAGGCATGGTGGTGCACGCCTGTGGTCAGGGAAGTCAAGGCTGTAGTGAGCTGTGATCATGCCACTGCCCTCCAGCCTGGGGCACAGAGCCAGACCCTGTGTCTAAATAAATAAATAAAAATTAAAAGGCCAGGCATGGAGGCTTACACCTGTAATCCCAGCACTTTGGGAGGCTGAGACAGGTAGATCACAAGGTTAGGAGTTTAAGACCAGCCTGACCAACATGGTGAAACCCTGTCTCTACTAAAAATACAAAAATTAGCTGGGTGTGGTTGTGGGCGCCTATAATCCCAGCTACTGGGGGGGCAAGAATCACTTGAACCTGGGAGGCAGAGGTTGCAGTGAGCCAAGATCCTGTCACTGCACTCCAGCCTGGGTAACAAAGCGAGACTCCATCTCAAAAAAAAAAAAAAAAATTGAAAATTATGATAGCAATTCACGTAAGTCAATATGTCAACATTTTACATGGAAATTTGAGATAAATTCCTACATTGAGAGGAAATCAAAACTTCATCAATCAAGACAGTTTGATGTTAGTGGGATCTAATTTTAAAGGGTATGTTGTCCTTGCCCATCTCTGAAGGTTATCATTTAAGGGAGCTTTGAGTAACTTACAGCTTTTCCTTGGTTGTCTTCATCATACCACACGAAGGCAGTATCCACGGAGAATGATTTTGCCATTTCCTAGATCAGAAAATAAGGATACGAAACCAAAAGCGTCTCCACTGGGATCTTCTACACTGGGAGTAGAAGCTGAGTTTAGACACAGAGGTCAGGGAGACTGAGAGTCATGGGCTTAGCCAGCTGTTATCTGGGTCTTGAGCAAATCACTCACCATCTTTTAAGTCTCCAATTCAAGCCTGTAACATTGGCATGAGATGGAATCTACCAGAAAGGCGTGTTGTGAGAATGAAAGAAAATCAGACCTGTACACCCGCTAGCGTGATGCCCAGCACCATAAAAGGTGGCTGTGGATGCTGCTCTTCCCGCAAAGCTGGAACCTCACCTTGTTCTGGGTGTTTGTGGAGTGCAGGGGGCAGGCTTCAGGATGAGTCCCCGGTATCTGCAGGACCATGGGGCCCAGCGCTGCATACAAACCTTGGCATGGCCATTTCCTCGGGGTTACTCCCGAAGCCAGGAGGAGCACACAGGAGATGAACAGTCCGAATGCTGGAGTCATTTCCTTTACCCTCCACTCACCCACAACTGTGCTTCAAAGCCCCGTGCAGAGGAGCCTAACACCGGGCCAGGAGATCATTATTTGCTTTTTGCACTTGGCTCCACTAGGCAGTTTTTTATAAGGTGACTGGTGACTGTTGGACAGCAGAGAGGGCTTTAGTTTAACTTCCCAGTGTAATGTCAGTTGGGCTGACATGAGTGGTGTTAGTACCTCCCTCCCTTCTTCCTTCCTCCCTCCCTTTCTTCTTTCTTTCCTCCCTTCCTTCTTTCCTTCCTCTCTCTTTTTTTCCATGGTAGCCGAAGATGTCCCTATATTTACTTTTGGTAAAGACAATTCGTTTTCAAAAGAACAGCTTTTGTTTTCCTCTGGCTCACTATCACTCTTCGTATGTGCAAAATCTTTGTACAAAGGCTGCACTAATGCAACATTGTGAATATTATACCTAGATATTTTTATCAATGTTCCTTCTGTTTGACAGTACATCAAAGAACTTTCCCTTAACTTTACAACATAATAACCGTGATATTAGTGATGCCTTAAAGTTAACGGTCATTTTCTCATCCATCCCCTATAACTGGACATGTAGGTTGTTTGCAGACTCACTGCTTTGAATAACTGCTCAGTGAACACATTCATGCATATAGCTTGAATTTATTTTGAAAGTTTTCCCAGTATACATTCTCAAAAATGTAATTGCTGATTTCAGATATTTTTGTAACTTTTGACATTATTGCCAAATGGTTTGACATTAGTGCCATAAGGTCTGACCCATCTCCATTGCTACTGGCTCTGTATCATGGCCCCAGTTTCACTGCCAACTCCTTGGAAGTACGAATTGTGATTTAAATGCTTTTTCCTAGGCAGAAAATTCATCTGACTCTTTGAATTTTATATAAATCAAGCCCAAAGAAGGACTTTGTGAAAAATCGCTGTTAAAGAATGAGGCTAAGGGGGAAAGTGTATTTTTATATATAAATGTCACTAGCACAGAAAACCAAGATCAAAAGTGTTTAAAACATTATTTCATTTGGCATTTTTTAAGCAGTCTTAAGGTCAAAATAAGGTCAAGGGCAGTTACAATAAAGACGAATAAGAGTTTGGTTTCTGAACTGTTCCCCTTCTCCCTCCATTCTTTTTCTCTCCTGGCTGCCTTGCGGTAAGTTTAAAAAACCTTAAAACAATCTTCTGAGGAAGCGCTTGATTTTCTCCAATTTGCAGGGGTCCCCGGTTTGCTAGGAATGGTCTGAAGTTAATGAGAGGACAGAAGCTGTGCAGTTATTTTCAACACTGTCTCCTGACTGGGACTTCAAAATCGACCCAGTGTCAGGAGACATCTTTCCAGAAAACCAAACTGTTTTTGAGTAATACCATGAAGTAGTTGGCACATTGAGATCCACCTCATAAGCAACAAACCATTCACTAGCATGAACCATGCCTTGCTTGGATCTACGTAAATTCAGGCATAAGCACGAAGACACAGATTCACCCGCAAGAAGGACCCCCCGTCAGGCTGAGCGTGGTCAGCCACCGGAACTGTTGGTTCAGAGTCACTTGTTGATCTGTGGTGTCATCTGATTTAACCTCTGCAGACAAAGCATAGAGTATATTAAAGATCTTTAAAATAAAGGCAGAAAAGCTAACATTTATTATTTTTTTAAATCTCTCTTTTATGTTAATCTGCTTCTGTGATTGGGAAAGGATCCATTTTCTTCTGTTTGATGCGCCCACCTCAGCTTCCGAGCTGGAATTCTCCAAGCCTGCAGCATCGTCCCCTTCTCTTCCAGTCTCCTTGTCGCTGGGCTTTCTGGCTGCAGGTCACATGGGCCTGGCCTTTGCCTGCTCCCCTGGCCTCTGCTGCAGTGGGTTGTGAAGCTTCATCAGTGCTCCCTCTGTCTTGCCTGCAGCATCAGTCCTCCTTGCACAGTCAGCATTACACTAGTCCAGGATTATTCCTGGGCCACAGTATTTGTCTCTTGACTCGCTCTATGTACGTTTCCTAAGCCCTTGCTGCCCCCAGTTCTGCTCGTCCCTCACAGCTGATCTTCCTGAAGCACAAGGAATGGTCCCTATGTCTTGTTGGTGACATGGTTATGTGGGTGGCACGTTAGTGCAGGGCTGGCCCCACCTGCTTCTCCACCCTTGAGCTCCTGGGCTGGTCATGTGGGTGGCACGTTAGTGCAGGGCTGGCCCCACCTGCTTCTCCATCCTTGAGCTCCTGGTGGGTGGCTAGTTGGTGCAGGGCTGGCCCCACCTGCTTCTCCACCCTTGAGCTCCTGGGATGGTCATGTGGGTGGCACCACCTGCTTCTCCATCCTTGAGCTCCTGGTGGGTGGCTAGTTGGTGCAGGGTTGGCCCCACCTGCTTCTCCACCCTTGAGCTCTTGGGATGGTCATGTGGGTGGCATGTTAGTGCAGGGCTGGCCCCACCTGCTTCTCCATCCTTGAGCTCCTGGTGGGTGGCTAGTTGGTGCAGGGCTGGCCCCACCTGCTTCTCCACCCTTGAGCTCCTGGGCTGGGGATGGTTGGCTGCTGCTGAACTCATCCGCCGCAAGCCCAGTTATCTCACCTTATTAGTCACGTCAGCAAGGGCTTCAGTTGCCTCCACTTTTACAGCAGATGTGCAAACCTAATGGAGTGAAGGGAAGACATTAGGGGGTTTCATTTTTATAACACATTCCTATTTTGAACCCATGATATAGCTCATTTTGTAAAGGTTGCTATGCCTTTTTGAGTGGAGCTGTTAATATGCTACCCTTTGTGAAATATGAAATAATATATATGTCCAGGTTGTATTTTACTCTTACAATTGGAGTCGAGAGGAGACCTGCTGGAATCAGAAGAAAAACCTGCTATTTTACTCAAGATTAAACCACACCAAACCATTACTGGAATTGTAAAAGCATGTGTTACAAATTGGCTTTTCTAACTTTGCCCAGAGTTTCTGCTCTCATGTTCTTCAGCTGCAGCAGAGAGCGTTTCATTAGAATGTTCTTGCCCATACACCTCCCCAAGAGGCTACTGCTTTCCTGTCTCCACTTGTCCAAGAAAGAACACAAATTTTCTTCAGAGTAGGCTCAGGCTTGCCCTTATCCTGCTTCTCCAGGGTCCATGTGTTGAATGGGCTCTCTTGGTGGTGGGACGGGGTGGCATGGAGTCATCCTTCCATGGGCCATGTCCTCCTTGTGGCCTGTGACACTCTGTCCAGGGCTGCAGTGAGTGTCTTAGGCCAGCTTGGCAGCACTCACTGTGGGGAGGTGGAGAGGAAGCTCTGCAGAAGGCTCCAGGCTGAAGGTCCCAGATGCCAGCGGAAGTCCCCTGAGAAGGGCTGTGCCCTGCAGGAGCTGGGCCAGACAGAAGCCTGTGAGATAGGAGGCCCTGGATGTGCACAGTGGTCTTGAGTACTGTGACCACAGTACTCAAGATTTCTAAAGGTAGAAATCCCTCCTACCTTTAAAGTCGTATGCTTCACTGCGGGCTGCTCTGCTGGCCTCCAGGAGGCTGCTCCCACAGCCATAGCAGAGCTCTGGTGCATTGACAGGAAGGCGTTCCAGTGACTGGCCGCTGCATGACGCTCTTGCGCCCATTGCCTCTCAACCATCTCTTCCCTGTTTGTGTACAGCCAGGATGCTGCTGCCTGTGAATGGGTGTCTTTTCTTCCTAGTGCTTGCAGTGTAGATACTCCAAGTCCCAGGAGGCAGGGACACATGTGGGAAGCCCCAGTGGATGCCCACCGTAGCCATGCCTATAGGGTTGCCCCAGCCCTTTGGCCACTGTCATCCGCCACCCCCCTACATTGCTGGACACTCTTGTGCCACTTCCCTGCCCCGTCCATACTCAAGGCCACTGTGGACATCCGGGGGCCCCCTGTCTCCTAGGCATCTGTCTGGCCAAGCTCCTGCCAGAGCATGGCCCTTCACAGGGGACTTCCATTCACATCAGAGACCTTCCATCTGGAGGACATTGCAGAGCTTCGCGGCCACCTCCCCAGAGCAACTCTGTCAAGCTGACCCTAAGGCACTCACTGCGGCTCCTCAACAAAAACCCATTTCTTACCTCTTCTGCCTCTTTCATCTCGAGTGCTGCAGCTGCCTGTGGTCATCCTGGCTCTCCCAGCACTTTATGAATCTTTTATGATCCAAATGCCCCACCCATTCTCCTAAATTTCCCCCCTTGCTGCTGCTTCCTTTGCTGGTGCCTGAGGACACATTCTCTGCCCCCTTTCCTTACAGCTGGCCAACTCCTCAAGACACCACCACAACTGTGTTCAGGCCACCCCCTCGCCTTGTTGCTACCCCAATCCACAGTAGCAGGTTTACCCCTAAACTCAGGACTCTAAGAATCTCCATTCGTTTGAAAGGAGAGATCCTACTTGGGGAGATTTCAGGACTGATAAGCTGGCATGGGAGCTGTGGGGAGGCATTGGGGTCTTCATGCCCGTTATCCCATCCACCTGGACCAGCCTGCCCTTGGTCACAGGAGATGACCCTTCCCCTGGCCTTAAAGTGACTCTCCCTGCCTCACCAAGAACCCTGCCCTCCAACAGACAGAGCTCTGAGTCTCACCCTCATACCAGATTTTGCTTCATAATAAAAAGCATACTTTTAAATTCCCTCCTGGCATCTTTTTAAAGAATTTCATTTGTTATGGCTTTGGAAAATACAGAACTAACAGCTGAGAATTGCAGCAAATGACCATATGGGCCATAGACCATTAATAAAAATGGAATGGAAAAGGCTGCCCAGCAAAAATAATATTTTCAATCACAGAGCTATTTTCTGTCATCTTTGTGAGGCTCAGTAAAATGCTCCACAACTTCTGGAAATTCCCATTTAGTTGTAACAGTCTTAGAACGTGAGTAATCTTTGTGTCATCAGTGTTGCTGAGCTCCTGTTTGAATAATCTCTTCACGCGCCCAGGCCGGTAACCGGAAGCCAGTAATTGAATACCCCGGGTGAATGTCGGTGGCTTCTGCCAGCCGGTAGAAAGGCCAATGTATTTTCCACTGTAACAGTAGTGTGAGTAAGTTTGGTGGCAATTCTATCTTGTTTATTTTTTAATTCATTGGGATTTTATTTGTTGGTTTGTTTATTTTTGCTTTCAATTTCAAAATAATTCTTTTCTTAAGAGGAAATATGGCACAAGAGGCTTCTGTTTCATTGAATCTAGACCCAAAGGTGGTCTGACAGGCCACAGAAACCAATATCCTTGACTCCAGGAGCTGTGATTATATTGACTTCCATTCTGAAAAGCCCTCCAGCAGAGAGATTCCCAAAATTTCATAACCCCCTTTAACCAAATTAAACAGGACTCACTTTGAGGCCATGCTCCCGGAGTCCACTGGAATTGCATGCAGCCCAAAAGCCATTCCTTAATCTGTGTCATGTGGACATAAGGAGCCACTGCACCTGTCTCAGGTGTCTGCAAGGTGATGGGCGCTCTCCAGCCAGGCAGTTCAAAGTGACTGTCTCTGGGTCCTCCAGGCTCTAGAGTGTTTCAAAGAGCTCCAGGGTCAGCAAGCCCCCTGCTTCATGGACGTAGGAGAATATGGACGCTTTCAAATGTGGGATGAAGTGCCAGCGATTAATTAAGTGTGTAATTAAGTTTACAGCGTGGTTAGGCAAGAGGAATGCTCTATAGAAAAACATGAGTGTGTCTAAGCACAGCAACTCAAGGCTGAGTGACAGACTGGGAGGGAGCAGTCACTTATAGGATGTCAGCATGGGTGCCTGGAGCCCCAAGTGTTGTGAGGTGCTTCTCACAACAAGCTTCTCTCTGCTGAAGCTTGCCACTTACATCTTCTTAGCCATGTTTTCCACCCAGATACAGCCCAGCAACTTTCTCCCACCCACCTCCTGCAAATGCTCAGGAGGAAAGGTGTGGTTGGGCAGTTTCATCAGATTGGCCCAGTTTCGTCTAAAGGGAGAGAAGGCAGGGAGAGTCTGATTCCTTGGTGCCCTCTGAAACCAAGAGATGGTCGAACACCATGCCCCTGCCTGCAGTATTTTCGGAGCCTTTTTTCTTTAAATACAGGAGAAACCAGAGGATTTTGGGCAAAGAGTTACTAAGTCTACTAAGGTTTATTTATAAAGGGTCAAATAAGCCCTCTGCTAATGTACTTAGCAGGCCATGCCCATAGATTTCAGATGTCACTGAGTTCTTGATAACCTCAGAGCCATCCATCAAGGTGATGAGTGATCTGTGCAAACCTTTCCACCCTGGTCCAGCTTCCTGCTGCACTCCCACAGAACCCCAGATCTCTTCTATTATATAAAGCATAGTCCTGGATGTCTGAAAAGCGCAGGCTGATTGTATACATTATAGATGCGTAAAACTGTAGATGCATTAGAGTAAGAATAGTAAATCTCACCCAAAACAAAAATGAGCCATTCCAAACCAAATATAACTGGCTTTTGGATTAGCCACTACTGGGATCCTTCTCTCCACGATCTTTCAAATAGGTGCCAATAGCCTATGGTTAACTGTGGCAGTAAGTGGCAAAAGCAATGGTTCCTAAGTTAATTGAATTAATAAGACATCGATATCGCTTCGAGCACAGCCCCCGACTCCGTCACGTTCAATTTAACAGAACTTTCCAAAAGGCCTTCTATTCTTAAGTGTTCTCTTGTTTCATGTTCTCAGAGGGCTACTGGTATCAGAGGCTTAGAGACTCTCTGTTCAGTATTTTAAGTTAGACAACCTGTGGATATTTTTGTAGCAATATTAGGGATTCAGAAAAGAGGAAAATGGAATGGTTCTGCTTATCATGTGAGTGAGCCTCTGCCCCCTTTTGAGCAACACTGTAAACCCTTGCTAATTTTATCCCAGCCACAGAGAACTTTGCTGCAAGTCACCAGTGTGCATTCACAAGGAAGATAATAAGCATGATTTTTACAAAACCAGCTCTGCTCTTTCAGCAAATGTACTATCTCCAATTTAGTGGGACAGGATCGTTTAATTCTGATTGTCGTAACAGTTCACAGCACACTAGCGAATCAATTCAAGTGCATTCTGTAAAAATTAATGAGAATCCTGGAATTAAGAGGCTAGCTATGGATCTCTGGTATTGAATCCTTGCTAATAAACAGAATGGGGGGCCAGGTGTTTGTGTAAGTTACCCAGTGTGGACGAAGGTTAGTAAAATTAGAATCAGCTATGTGTGGTTCACTTAGCATTCATCCACTCTCATTCATCCAGTCTTTTCAGAAAGCATTAAGTTCATCAGTCAAAATTTGATCAGCAGCATACCTAAGTAGCTGTGACTTCCTCATTGCCTGTGTTTGTGACAGCAAGATTTAGGTGGAAGCAGAGAAAACATGCAGCTTTCGTAAACTAGACTCCACGTTCAGATCCCTTCTAACTGACCAGTGATGAGTGAGTTTAAATGCCTGTGTTTGCCCACGTCAGGAGAAGGCATGGTTCTCTGCATTCTCTGTACCTTTGGTATTATCTGTACCCATTAAACATACATGAAATTGAATCATGTTTTGATTAAATTGAATTTTATTTTGCATCTTCATCATTTGTCCTGAAGCATCAGCCCTCATCAAACATTTAGTCTTTGGAGACTGTCCGCATCATGACACTGTCTGAGAGATGGTACTGCCTTGAAATACCAACTTTTGGGCCACTACCAGGTGATCTCCCTTGTATCTGATTCCAAAAAGAACTGCCTTTCGCAGACTTCTTTTCTGTAAAGACCAGGATAGTAGTGGTTAGTATCAAAAGGTTGTTATTTTACAGTAAAAAATCATTTTTGTGAGATTTCACATGAAAAAAAAGCAAGTAATTCTTCCTTCTTCAGTGGAACCATCTGTATATGTTGCTAAAATCCCTGAACTTCTTAGGCCAGAGAGAATCAAAAACAAGTGTTTATTTGGGGGAGGAGACCATGGAAAAGATCAAGAGGAAAATTGGAGAGATTTGCTAAGGTCCAGGTTCTGGGGATGTTGCTGAGTCCTTGATGTCCAGCAAGAATCAATACTCCTCTCCAGGCCTGAAAGCCTGTGTTTCATCTGTACAGTGTGATACAGCTGTGGCTCTGGGCAGTGTGTACTGATTGAGGACAGGCAGGGCATCTGTTTCCACTTTGAGGCTCCTCCTTGGGTTTTACCGCTCCTTGCATATTGCTTCTCAGGATCCACAGTCAGCTGCTTCTGCAGGGGGATCCCCAAGTCCCTGCTGTCCACAGTGTCTGTCACAGGCCCTCCGGATGAGCTGTGTTCACCACTGGACTGGGCTTGGCTAAGAATGAAGGTTGTGATTTATCAACCCTCTGGACCACTCCTTTGCTGACATATTAAGCCCTCTCCACCTTTATCCAGTCTAAGACCAACTGTATTCAATAGTTGATGTGCACACAGCATATTCATTCCATTAGTGCATCAGAAGCACTGTTCAAGGTCTCAGGGCTAGCTAGAGCAATGACCAAGGAAAAATTCTTCCTCTTACTCAGCTTAGCTTCCATTGGGATCCTAATAACAGTGAGCGGCTTGAGGAATGTTGCCTGAGAAAGGAGGTGATTGAACATGGCTTTAAAGAGATCCTGGGGACCCTTGCATAGTGCCCATGGCATACTTGCTTTCTGGACCCTGAATTCAGCTTTCTTCAATTCTTCCTTTGTCCATCTTCCTTCTGTTCAGAGTTTGGATGTCTCATCTTTAGGAGAACAAACACTCTCTTAGGCCCTCCTTGCTACTGGCACAAATTTATGGGTAAGTTCAGGGACCCCTGCAACATGGCTGGTCACCTGACTGGAATCCCAGTACTGAGGTGGCTGTGAACTCTGCCAGGGATGGGGAACTGGACAGTGAGGATGGGGAAAACATGTCCATTGTTAATGATCAGACACTTGAAGACATGTTAGAGATTTGCACCTTCCCAGAATTGAGAGTTTTTCTAAAAGTATGGATCTGAGAAACAATGAGCTGGTACTGGCAACCCTTCTGCACCCTGATTCCCAGGAAATTCAATCAGAAGCTTTGGGGATGGAGGATAGGCTGGAGATGGACCTTCTTGCAGTGCCTGCTGGTTTATCTTTAGGGACATTGCTCCTCTCGCTCTTTAGAACATGTTTTTCAGCCAGATTAAGGTATTTCACTAGGATCTATCAAGGAATAGCAGCTAAGTGGCCCCTAGGATGTTTTCAGATTGCCGAGAACTCTTCGCTGGCAGGGGAAACACCATCTGTTCAGTTTCAGGAACCAACGAGCTATTTTAGATGTTACGTGTGTGTAGAGATGAAGTTTGAGACTTTTTCATGCTGCTGTTTGATTTTTTTCCCCTCACAGTTTCCTTGTCTTTCTTCCCCTTGTTCAGGCTCCATTAACCAGAAAAGGAAATGAAAGGTCCCCCTGTGGCAGAGGATCAAGAGAAACCTCCAGGGGTTCTGGGTTGGTAACTCTTAAATGAAATGAGGCTTCAAAGGCAGAGGGACGCCGTCTATGATGATCTCTCTTGCCGATTTATGTTCTATTGACACTCAAGTCATAAAATGAAATACCTGCCATGCTGATTATTTACGCTTCCTCTGTTTAATTATAGTTTGAAAATGAGATCATCACCAAGCTGGATCATGAAGTGGAAGGAGGCAGAGGAGACGAACAGTACAAAGTGTTATTTGATAAAATGTAAGTGTTGATTAGCAGTGGGATTTATGTCTGAGAGATATAGAGACAGGGAGACCGTAATTAGACTACAATGAACTTTGTAGCCCAGAAATAATTAAAATGTGTTAATAATGGAAAATATTTAAAATTGCACCTCCATTGAGTTTCTTTTTCTGAGTGTGATTAACAAGGTGTGTATAATTATTTTTCAGCCTTCTGGAGCACTGCAGGAAGCATAAATACCTTGCCAAAACAGGAGAAACTTTTGTAAAACTGGTTGTGCGCTTGATGGAAAGACTTTTGGATTATAGAACCATCATGCACGATGAGAACAAGGAAAATCGCATGAGCTGCACCGTCAATGTGCTGGTGAGTAAAAGGTTAATTACAGTTTTTTTAGTTTTTACAGCACACCAGAAACTGAAGCCGGACTGCCAAAGCCCTTATCTGTGACGGTCAGCCATGGAGCCTTCCACAGCAGAACAATCATCTCCTTTGCTTGTTTCCTCATCTGTTGCAGGGAAGGAATCATGAAGTCATCCACTCTGAATAAGTCTGTAAAATTGTCCCATCTCTGGACGTTTGAACATAGCTCTCCTTGTCATTGTGAATGATGAGCCATCGTATCTTGCAGCCAGGGTGGTGCCTCATTAATTACAGTGTTAGGCTTTGTGATTAGGAGACTGTAAACATGACCTATATAGCAGGCAGGCTGAATGGTGGCCTCAGAGGTAGATCCACCTCCCAGTCCTTAGAACCTGTGAATGAGACTTTATTTGGAAACATGAGGCTCTGCAAATATAATGAAATTAAGTATCTCAAACGGGATTATCCTGGATTACCTGCACGGGGAGGGAAGAGGTGTTAACTCTAATGACAGGTGTCCTCGTAAGAGACAAAAGAGGAGAAGACACGGAAACAGAGGCTAGACCTTGTGAAGATGGTGGCAGAAGACTGGAGGGGTGCAGCCTCAAGCCAGGGAAAGCCTGGAGCCACCGGAAGCCTGAGGAGGCCAGGAAGGATCCTCCCCTAGAACCTTCAAGGGAAATATAATATTACATCTTGATTTCAGATTCTGGCCTCCAGAACTGTGAGAAGAAGCATACCTGTTGTTTTAGGTTGATGGTAATTTGTTACAGCAGCCACAGGAAACCAGATCTGGGCACCATGGAGAGCAGATGCCTGGGTGACTTTGGCTGCTGACATCTGTCTGCCTTTTGCATTCCCATTGTTGCCCTGATACGGCTAGGTTCTGTGGACACCCCTTTTCTGGTGTCTTTGTGGTCCCTAATCCAGGAAATGCATTAGCACTGATGAGCTTTGGGAAACTTTATAACAAGCTCAGTTCCCAGCCAGGCTCATGGCTTTCAACATTCTCGTGACTCCCACAACCTGGCTCCAGAGCTCTCTGCTTCTCCCTTCACTGCTCTTATAAAGAGACAGAGGGCTAATTCCTGGCCGTGAACTTTCCTTGCCTGTCCCATGGCAGGAATGCAAGAAAACACTACTCCTGCTTTTCTCTGCTTGCCTCCCTTCTCTTCCCAGCCACCGGCCTCGGGATTTCAGAGTCACCCACAACATGTGGATACATAGCCTCACTGCCATATCCACCCTTTGTGTGGACTTGTAGGTGCTTTTTGCTCATGGAAATGGACTTTCTAGCCAGGAGGAACATGATGCATCATTCCTTCTTTAAAAAGCCAGAATTGTGTGGATTAAAAAGATAAACAGAAAGGAATATTTTTGATTTTCATCCATCGTGATATCAATGCAGATCTGTGCTTTGCCATGAGGAACTTCGCAGCTAAAAGCTCATGAGCAGTCTTAGCTTCTTCATCCCATGGCTGGACAACTGGTTTAAGCTAATGATAAACATTTTTTTAACATGTTTTCTTTTCCTTAAAAATCTAAATATGACGGACCAGTTTTTGGTCCAGCATGTAAAGAGCTTGCAAATTATCACTCCCATCCTCACAACAAGAAAAAAGCTGAACAGATTGCAAACAATCAACAGTTCTCAATTCCATCTTCTTAGATCCATAGACAAACTTCTGATCCCAAATTCAGAGAAACAGGAAGATACAGAGAACCACAGAGTGGAAGTCCAGGAGCAGAAACCACCACTCGAGTCAGTACTAGGTTCTTTTTGCCCAGTCTATCATAATTCACTTGAAACATATTATGATAAAGCACATTAAAGCCAAAAACACAGTGAAGAGACAAGGCAGGCATTAGAACCAGACTCTAATATGGCAGAGGTTTGAAATTATCAGACCTGCAATTTAAAACAACTATGATTAATATCCTAATGGCTGTCATGGGAAAAGTAGATGAAACATAAAAGAAGATGGGTAAAATACACAGAAACACTAAGAAATCATCAAAAAGAAATTCTACAAATCTAAAACACTGTAACAGTGTCAAGAATCCCTCTGATGGTCTCATCAATGAGCTGGACACAGAAAGAATCCGTGAGCTTTAAAAATGTAAATGTTTGCAGAACATATCGTAGTGTCTTATGCTACTGTAGAAATTACTGGCTTCTGATGTCTGCCCCTGAGGTCTGACCCATGGCTGTGTTTGTGTTTATATTCACCTGGAGACTAACCAAGTGGTACAGCAGCAAGCTCTGCCCCAGGTCAGCTGATCTGATCTTCACAGACAGGAAAGAACCTGGCACTGGCTTCACTGTCTTCTTGCATTCCAGCCAACCTTCAAAGTAATGTACTGTCATGGTACCAGTGTGGTTGACATGAAATAGGAACCAGTATTTTTCTATGGGAAAGAAGTGGAGGCCTTTATAAAATCCTTCCCTACCATGGACATCACTTTATAGTGTTCATTTTAATCCTTAAGGGAATCTAAGAGGCTGATAAGTGCCCAGAAGGAAGAATTATCAATAAGTTTATTAGTTTTCCAACTTTGATGATTGAGACTTCCATTTGTTTTAAGCAAGATCTCTTATGCTCATCGGGATATGATGATGGAGAAATGATGGTGTGCTCTGAATATGGGCTCTTAATCACCTGAATCCTGGGTCAGGAAGGAAACTCTTGTAATAGAACCTACAATTATAGTTTCTAATGTTAACACATGTTCCTCTTTCATTCGGAGCCTGACTCAGTGCCCACGTGCTGTTACTGTGACTGGCACTTGCTCAGTTTTAACTAAGAAACACACCCAGGGTTCTCAAGACTGTCTGACATTATTAACTTTCTTTAAATAGGAAACTCCTGAATCATTTCATGAAAAGTCAAGTATTCTATTCTTACCCATGTCCTGGGGATGATAAAACGAATCCCAACTTAAACAGTCTTTTCATTTAGAAAATAAATCTGTGGAGTAAAGAGAAACAAGAAAGCAGAGTTGTAAAGATGGGTAGATATGGTTTATTATCCTAACCGTAAATACTCACTGCCTAGCTCAATCTCCTGGTCAATTTTTACCTTTTCTCCTGGTACTTTTATTGCAAAAACAGAGTTTCATAGAGATGGATAACAATCTCTAAATGAATATAGATGTATAGATATTAGAGATGTACAAAATATACTCTGTTAGTCACTTAGCAGAAATGAAGCCTACAGTTAAATAAGTAAAATAAAGAGCATAGAATTTATTAATTAAGTCCGTTGCCAAGTTTCCTTTAGAACCAGCCTCATGGTTTCTTACAAAACACAGTTAGTGGAACATTCTAAGTTGTGTGGGCTCCTTCATGTCCTACTTTCTTGCCCTTAAAAAAACAAAAATGGGACTGGGCATGGTGGCTCACACCTATAATCCCAGTACTTTGGGAGGCCGAGGAGGAAGGATCACTTGAGGTCAGGAGTTTGAGACCAGCCTGGGTAACATTGTAAAATCTCATCTTTATTAAAAATACAAAAATCAGCTGGGTGTGGTGGTGGGTGCCTGTAATCCTAGCTACTCAGAGGGCTGAGGCAAGAGAATCACTTGAACCCAGGAGGCAGAGGTTGCAGTGAGCCTGGATTAGGCCACTGCACTTTAGCCTGGGTGACAGAGTGAGATTCTGTTTCCAAAAAATAATAATAATAATGAAAATGAAAAAACAAGAGACACGAGCAGTCACTCTGTTCGGCCACATAAGTCCCCAGGACGTCTCCTGCAAGGATGTCTGCATGTCTATTGGATCTTGGCTGTATATTTTTAATTCTTTACCTAGAATTTCACTGACACCGCATAATCCAACAGTCTTTAATTATTGTTTGCTAAATTTACCGAGTGTCAGTTAGCTCTTCTGTGCAGTCATCCACACATCCCATCTCTGAAACTGGAAGACTCGTCATTACTTTGGAGATGCCAGTTACTCTCTTTGTGGCCCCTTTACAAGGCTAATTAAATGCAGAGTCGGGTGCAGTATTTTTAAAATCTTGGTATCTGTTTTAGACCAAAATTGAAATATAATGCAGATGCCTGAATTCTGAAAGATCAATGGCTACCGGTGGATTGGAGTTGGGGGGCCAGTCCCAATGGGGTTCCTCTGGGAGCTGAGCTGTGAGCTTGGCACAGATGTGGGGGGACTTGAGAGGCCACGCTGCCCACGGAGCCCAGGTGGAGTGGGAGCACTGCGTGAACCTTTACGTAAGAAACACAAAGGTTTTATATAGAAATTGGGATTGGAGATGAGTGTACTTTGGTTGTGGAGGTTTTGAAGTCCTAGGAAGGGAAGAGGACTCAGCACAGGCAAAAAATAGAAGACATTTCCGTATCTCCGAGAGCGGAATGAAGGTCGTATGATATTCCCGTGGTGAAATTGCAAAGAGAAATGATCAAAACCTTACAAAGGATTAAAAATACGAGGACAAAAGGGGATGGTGTGAAACCCTAGCTTGTAAATACTGGCTAGATTGAGTTGGAAATGAAGGGCTTATCCTCTGCCTTTGATGCAGATTTTCTTTGTTGAGACGCTGACTTGTCAGCTGAAAATATCCTCATTACTGAGCTGTGTCGTATGAACTGGAGGACATTAAAATGTCAGAGGCAACAAAACTTGAAAATCTTGGTGCATTTTTCTAAATGTGCCCCCGCTTATTTTCTGGGCTTAGTTATCATTTCTTTTCAGATACATCAATTGTAGAAGCAATGCTGGTTTTTGCTCATGAAATTAAAAAGCCTATGCCATTTCCTTGGATAATTGTATGTATCTATACTGGTGATATTCCCTAGTTACTTCTGGCTCCAATTCTAGAGGACCAACAGCATTTTTAGGTGCTAAATTTCACCTTGAAAGTGACTATGATGTTTCCTTACCTTAGGCCTTGTTAGGCGACTTCTGAGCCTTTCTGGTGCCTCCTGCGTGATAAAGATTTTAAAGTATTTATGGAGATGTTCACATTAAAAAACATAATTTTGATAGAAATGTTAATGCTCCACCAGTTGAGATTTTACAGTAAATATGTAGAAATAATCCATTGTAAAATAATCCATTTTACGGTAAATATGTAGGAAAATCCAGGATATTTAACCTACTGACTTAACCTTTCTCCATCAGTGTTTACACACAGGGGGCTTTTTCAGAGGCAGCCTATTTTTGTACCATGGTTTGGAAGGTCTGTCTGCCTGGAACAGTGCTATCTACCAGAAAGTTCTGGGATACTGGAAATGTCTTGTGTCTACATTGTTTGATAGAGTCATATTACCCCATGTGTCAGTCGAGCACTCCAAGCATGTCAGTTGCAGCTAGGGAAGTGAATTTATTCAGTGTTAATTAAATTTACTTTACCTTTTTTTTTTTTTTTTTTTGAGACGGAGTTTCACTCTTGTTACCCAGGCTGGAGTGCAATGGCGCAATCTCGGCTCACCGCAACCTCCGCCTCCCGGGTTCAGGCAATTCTACTGCCTCAGCCTCCCGAGTAGCTGGGATTACAGGCACGTGCCACCATGCCCAGCCAATTTTTTTGTATTTTTAGTAGAGACGGGGTTTCACGATGTTGATCAGGTCTCGATCTCTTGACCTCGTGATTCACCCGCCTCGGCCTCCCAAAGTGCTGGGATTACAGGCGTGAGCCACCACGCCCGGCCTACTTTACCTTCTAATATGTGTGACTAGTGGCTACTGTATTGGATACCTCAGGTCTACATTATTATATTATCTTTTAGCGGCTCTTGCTGACGCTGGGCCCAGAAAGCTTTAAATCATGTTGATGATGCTTGTTTGCTTATTCCCAAGTTTGGGATATTCATCTATGTATTCTTTTATTCTAATGAGATTACCGTGGCTAAGATATCATGTCTTCATGTCTTTCGAGGCAATACCTTGTTTTAACTAAAGATAAGTGACTTTCAAATGACAGAAGTTGACTTTAGTCCTCACAGTGGTCAGTGTAGGAAATGTACTTGTGTTTGACTAGCAAAAAAATGTGAAGAACAGTGTAAGATGGTTTCGTAATTTATGTGAACATGGTTCTGATCCAAAGAACTGGATCCGTTTGTCTGTGTTTGACACGAAGTGAAGTAGCTTGAATTTTTAATGTGCATGTGACACCTTTTGGGGAACAGATTTCTTAAAACAGTATTATGGTTTCACTTTTCAGAATTTCTACAAAGAAATTGAAAGAGAAGAAATGTACATAAGGTAGGTATGCATCACGCTTGTCTGCACTGCGTTTATTATAAATAATAATATGTATCGTATGTTTATCTATGCTAAGAAATGTTATAGCCACAAAGGTTTATTTTGTAGAAAATTGTGAAAGGTATAACGTGGAGTTTGTTGGAGCTCCCGGATACATTCTCGGCCCTTGTGTAGTTTGTCCAGACCAGTGCAATGTTCTTGGAGGTCACATTTAGCCAACTCAGAAGCAGAACTGCAAATGATTATTTCACAACTCATGTGGCCCTTCTGCAAAAAGATAAGCACATAAATTTTAATGTTTCACAGCAAGTCATATAATCCAGTGAGAAATCCATTTTTAACTTTACCAGACATAGGTGAGTTATGATTTTTCAGACTGTTCTTAGTTAACTGATGCCATAGTCCCATGTTTTTTATGTCTTTCTTCCATGAAGAACAGAAATGTTTTACATTGCCTGCTGGATTTTGCTCCCCTATTTGCCTTGTTCCCTAGAGTGGCGGACTGTGATTGAGCCCCTCTCTCTTGCTTACTTCTGAAGTCTAGTGTCAAATAATTAGCAAGATTACCACTCTGGAGAGTAGGAGAAGGATGTAACCTATGCAGCATGAGTGTTTAGTGATGTGTTCATTACACTGAATGTGATTGTCTCATTTTCTATTTCTAAGATTTTTTTTACTTCTCACTTTTAAAAACATACTATATGAATTCAATAAATCAGTTACCTCTGTTTCTTAATGGCAAAGAAATTCTTTGGATCACACTGTGATCTTCGGAGCTCTGTATTTTCATGGATTTGTGTTTTTATGGATTTTTTTGTGCATTTGGATTCAGTAGAAATGTAGGAAATCACAATCAAGCATTGTGTATCTCATTAAAAATGTTTAGGGGAAAATAAAACGGAAAGAGAAATTTGAAGGAAAATTGGAACTTTGTGTATCATCTTTATTTTTTTCCTGAGATTTTCTTAGTGCTTTCTATACCGGAAGTTTGTAAGGCATTAGGAATTATGGACATTGTAAAAAGAAAGTATAGCCATGATCTACTGCTGAAGGGAGAATTTAGCTCTTGCAATCCTCAACACAAATTATTTAGTGACGTTTTAAGGACATACCTCTGTTTTATCGCCTCAGGTATTTGTACAAGCTCTGCGACCTGCACAAGGAGTGTGATGACTACACCGAAGCGGCTTACACCTTGCTTCTCCATGCAAAACTTCTGAAGGTAATGTCAGTTACTGGTCACTTTGATCATTCTGTTATAAATTCTAAGAGTATTCAGAATTATATTTTTCCATGGCAAATTTTAGTAAACCTATAACTTAAGCTTTTATGAAATTGACTAAACAAATGCAAGGACATGAACAAAAATATTTAGGAAGTACTTTGATTACAGATTTGTCCCTGCTGAATGCAGATTTAGTAAGATGTCATAGCAGGTGATCACTACGCATCATAAACTCCCATCACTTGGCTGTGAACAGACGGCAAGTTGGAGGTTCTGCGGTTCCTTATTCAGGACAACAGGACTTGGGGATGGTGGAGAACGGTATCAAGAGGGAATTTTCCTGGTAGAACAGCTAAGAGATAGGATGAGACATACCCCTAACTTGTCTTATAAAGAGTTAGGGACCAGATCATGACTTTTCATTTTATTAGTTCATATCGAGACCCTGCGTTCATGCTCTCTGCCTGATACTTCTAAAGAGCATTGCTCCTAGCACGGGTCTGGCATGACAACTGTCAACTCTTAGTGGTTCTTTTATTACTCAGAGAGCTTTAAACATTGACTTTCTTTGTTTACAGGCTGGCTGGCTGGATGGATGGATGGGTTAACTGCTATACAGCCTCTATAGTTTTATATTTTACAATTTCAGCAAGTTATTAGATTATTTTTCTCATGGCATGCTTATAAACATTTGAGAAATTATGGACTGGATAAATAAAAACAGTTACAAGAATTAGAGTTTAGTTTGGTAGCATTGCACAAAGGCTGCTCATTCAAGGAGTCATGTTCCAAATCTAGGCAAGCCTCCCAAAAAACCAAAAATGGAAAGAAAAAAAAAAAACAGAGAAAATTGCATTAAATAGGCATTAAGCAGTGTCAATTGGGTAATCGGAGTTAAGGAAAACACTGTGTTTTGGAGTAAAACTCTGGTAAGAGTGTTTCTACCTTTGGCCCAGTCTTGAAACTTCTGATAGCGTCTGTGACACAAATATACACAGGCAGCTCTAGAGGCATTTGGACGTGGAAATCTGCCTCTGCCTGGAAACAGCAGTGTCTGTCACAAATAAAACACAGAGCTCAGCTCAGTCTGGAAGCCTCATCAGTGGTCCTCCCAAGGCTGGCTGCCTGAGGACCCATTTGGCCCCATGCCACGTAAGGCTCTCCCAGGGAGCATAACTTATGAAGATGGAGATTTCAGTTGGTACATCTGACACCAGCCATCACACGGTGAATTCTGATGTCCTTCATTTATTAGAAACTCAAATTTCAGTAACAAGGTGGTTTTGCAAATGTGAAGATACTTCTTTTGCCCCAGGGAAATTAAAATGGGGTTGACACACTGCTCACTTAACCCTTACTCTGTCTCTTGTAGAATGTAAACTTTCATATGCACGTGTGAATGTAAAACATATAGATGTGCATAAAAACATCATTTGTTTAATCACTGGGTTTACTGAGGACAGATGGGTTTGTGGCACACTGCCTGACGGTTTGTTTCAAAACTCAAATCAATAGGCCCAGTTGCATTTCGTTTCCCCTGGGCTTCTGGATTTTCCAGTTTAATGATGAATGCTACGTAATCTCTCTCCATATCTTTTGCCTCATTATATTTTGCAATTTTTTCTAAACACGTTTTGATATTACTATAAATGTGAGTTCATGCTAGTTATCAACCTACCAAAGGACATGATTTGTATTGTTATGAAAATTCTT
Source organism: Saguinus oedipus (assembly GCA_031835075.1). Lineage (NCBI taxonomy): Eukaryota > Metazoa > Chordata > Mammalia > Primates > Cebidae > Saguinus > Saguinus oedipus. The sequence continues at coordinate 133,075,719 of CM063179.1, forward strand.
CAGTCTGACAGGTATCTTACTGTTTGCTAACTGAAAATCCTCACATAGAATCTTCTTTTTTGGTTAGGCATCTCTTTCGTCAAAACCAAGAGCAATAAAACTTTAGTTTTGGCGGAGCGCGGTGGCTCATGCACGTCTGTAATCCCAGCACTTTGGGAGGCCAAGGCAGGTGGATCACCTGATGTCAGGAGTTTGAGACCAGCCTGGCTAACATGGTGAAACCTCGTTTCTACTAAAAATACAAAAAAATTAGCAGGCATGGTGGTGCACACCTGTAATCCCAGCTACTCAGGAGGCTAAGACAGGAGAATTGCTTGAACCTAGGAGTCAGAGGTTGCAGTGAGCCAAAAACACGCCCTTGCATTCTAACTTGGGCAACAAGAGCAAAACTCCGTATAAAAAACAAAAATAAACAAACAAAAAAACCTTTCATTTTTTTCCTAGCCATCAAATTATTATATCTCCATGTTGAAGTGGAAGGTAGAGAGGACTTTTGCTTCCCTAGTCAATGTTTTCATTTGCAAAAGTGATTTTAAAATGCAAGGAAGTCATTTGGGTTCTCAGCTCGCTTGTTCTTAATTTATTTGATTGTAGTTACATTTCAGAATCGTCTAGTTTTACTTTTATTTTCCGCCCTCCAATAAAAGTAGACCCATTATGTTGTACAAACTTCAAAGTTAAAGAGTTTGTCATTCCCAATTGTGATGGGGTTATGCAAGTATAATTTTAAGCTGAAAAATCTTACAGACCACTTAAAAGCTCCTCACTCCTGCCTGACCCTCCTGGAAAGGGGGAGCCATTCAGGCCCGTGCCCAGTGTCCTGTGCCTGGGAGCCCTGATGTCCAGCACGAGGTGCTTCCGGACCTGTGATTTCAGGAAAGCGGGGAGGGGCATGTCCTAACGACAGTGAGCAGCTGCCAGAGCCTTGCCCTGTTGCCCCGGACCCCAGCTTCCCACTTTCTGCTTTCTTTGCAGCATCCTCCCTGGCCTGGCTGAAAACAGATCAAGCTCACTCTCTGGTCTACTTTTACTGGAGGATGGAGAATAAAAGTAAAACCCGATGATTCTGAAATGTAACTACAGTCAAATAAATTAAGATTAAGCAAGTTCAGAATCCAAATGACTTCCTTGCATTTTTAAATCACTTTTGCAAATGAAATAAGCAAGGCCATGCTCATTGTGTCCTCTGCAAGCCTCCAGACCGCCCAGTGGGAGCCCATGCCTCCTGCCTTTAGGTGCTTGTCCTCCTCCTCCTCCTCTTCCTCCTCCTCCTCTTCCTCCTCTTCCTCTTCCTTCTCCTCCTCCTCTTCCTCCTCCTCCTCTTCTTCCTCCTCCTCCTCTTCTTCCTCCTCCTCCTTCTTCTCCTTCTTTTTCTCCTTTTCCTCCTTCTCCTCCTCCTCTTTCTCCTCCTCCTCCTTCTCCTTCTCCTCCTCCTCCTCCTCCTCTTCCTCCTCTTCTTCCTCCTCCTTCTTCTCCTTCTTCTCCTTTTTCTTCTCCTCCTCCTTCTTCTCCTTCTTTTTCTCCTTCTCCCTCTCCTTCTTCTTTCTTCTCCTTCTCCTTCTCCTGCTCCTTCTTCTTCTTTCTTCTTAGAGAAGGGTCTTGCTCTGTTGTCCAGGCTGGAGTGCAGTGGCCCAGTCCTAGCCCACACGGTGTTGTTCTGTGATATAGAATTGCACCATCCTAGGGATCGGGCATCTTCCACCTCCTCCTTGACCTAGTTGTGGCATACAGCAGGACCTCAGCAAATATCTGCTAAATTTTATTGAACCCTATACTTAATACCACTGATGCGGCGTCAGGTGATGTGTTGAGCCCAAGTTCAGGAGGTGACAAGTTGTCTGTCAAGTGGCCTTGCCTTCCCTCTGGCATGTATCCTCTTGTCTTCAGCTCATATACCTACTGTGCCAATGCTTCCAGGAATATTGACCGAGCCCTGACTCTGCCCAGCACCATGCCTAGGGCTGATGGTACAAAGACATCTCTCCATCTTTAAGGAACTTGACAGCCTTTCTAGTCCTTTTCTGGGTGACTCATGTATTCCATGTACCATCTTTGCTGTAGATTAAAATGCCAACGCATGCAGCACTGACACCAGAGCCCTGGAGAGCCGCCCGTGGGATGGCCTGGATCACCTGGCTCCTGATTTGTCCTGGGATGTTATGAAGCATCATTAGCATGCTGCCGGTTCTGTCATTTCCAGAACCTGCTGGGTTTTTCTTTTGTCTGAACCCCACCACAGCTCTGCCTGCCCCATATCTTTTATGCCTGTCGGGATGTCCAGAGGCTCTGCCCTGGCAGTCCCCAGCCTGATGACAGCCACGCACGTCTCTAGAACCATGGCCCGCACATGTGTCTGATGCGGGGCTCATACCATTCTGACATCCCTGGGTGTGTCCGCCTCAGCTCCGCTCATGCTGTATTTCTCCCTTAGTGGTCAGAGGATGTGTGTGCGGCCCACCTCACCCAGCGGGATGGGTACCAGGCCACCACGCAGGGGCAGCTGAAGGAGCAGCTCTACCAAGAAATTATCCACTTCTTCGACAAAGGCAAGGTAACACTCAAAAAGCAGCTTTTCTTGTTTTCCTCCTTCCGTGAACCTACTTGCAGCGTTGTAAACACGTTTTTTAACATGTGATGTTTGCAGAACCAGAAATTTGTTAGAAGTTGTATATTGAAATGTTTTATGCACATTCCTTCAGCTTTTGCCTAAAAGTAGAAATCTTTTTTTTAAAAAAAAAAATCAATAGCCCTTTTATAGAGGCTTTAAAAAAACACCAGGTATTTTTATAACCCTTACCCAAGAGAACTAAGTCTGGAACACTGATTTGGAGGTGTTTCTGTGCCCACAGAGCTAATGCATTCCTTTGACATCTTGCATTTTTCTGTTGTCACGGAAAAATTAATCCCATGGTAGGGTGGATGTTGCTCCATCTTGGTGGCTTCTAGTTTAATTGGCTTAAACAAAATTGTAGATTCCACTTGACTTCCACTAAAAGGAAACCTGCCGTCGTTTTAATCAGCCAGTATTATATGTGATCACTGGAGTTCTTGTGATTCAGATATATAGTAACTATTACAAAAAAAAGCTGCTTCACTTTCAGAAGTTTTTAAAACCTGCCACTGAAGTGACATCGGAACTCTTTGGCTTCCTCAACCTTCCTAACTTATTTCAGAATCTTTTTTTCTTTAAAAAAAACAAAGTGTCGGGCGCGGTGGCTCACTCCTGTAATCCCAGCACTTTGGGAGGCCGAGGCGGGTGGATCACGAGGTTAAGAGATCGAGACCATCCTGATCAACATGGTGAAACCCCATCTCTACTAAAAAAAATACAAAAAATTAGCCGGGCATGGTGGCGTGTGCCTGTTATCCCAGCTACTCAGGAGGCTGAGGTAGGAGAATTGCCTGAACCCAGGAGGCGGAGGTTGCGGTGAGCCGAGATCGCACCATTGCACTCCAGCCTGGGTAACAAGAGCGAAACTCTGTCTCAAAAAAAAAAAAAAAAAAAACAGAAACAAAGTAAGGCCGGGCACGGTGGCTCACGCCTGTAATCCCAGCACTTTGGGAGGCCGAGGCGGGTGGATCACGAGGTCAAGGGATCAAGACCATCCTGGTCAACAAGGTGAAACCCCGTCTCTACTAAAAATACAAAAATTAGCTGGGCATGGGGGTGCGCACCTGTAGTCCCTCCCAGCTACTTGGGAGGCTGAGGCAGGAGAATTGCCGGAACCCAGGAGGCAGAGGTTGTGGGAGCCGAGATCACGCCATTGCACTCCAGTCTGGGTAACAACAACGAAACTCTGTCTCAAAAAAAAAAACCAAAAACCAAGTAGCACAAACTGGGTGGCTTTCGACAGTGGAAATGTATTCTCACAGCTTGGTACTGGGAGCTGCAAGCCTGAAGTTACGGTGTTGGTGTGGCCGCCCCCCTGAAGCTGCAGTGAAGAATCTGCCCCGTGCCTTTTCCTTTGCCTGTGTTGCTGGCTGTCCCTGGCACTGGTCAGCTGTAACTACATCGCTGTAAGCTCTGCCTCTGTCATACAGGCCTTCTCCCCATGCGAGTCTCTGTCTCAATGTCCCTCTCCTTAGGAGGCACCAGCAGTTAGATGAGGCCCACTCTGCTGCAGCAGGACCTCATCTTCCCTTGATACATCCAGATACCCTGTTTCCAGGTCAGCTTCAGAAATACCAGTGGTTAGGACTTCAGATACTTCTAGGGAGCACAGTTCTACCCACAATTGCACCGATGCCCAGAAGGGACAATGGCTGCCCCTTTCTGGGGCTCTTGACCTAAGCCAAACCCCATTGAATACAATGACTTAACGGAGTGCCCGTGGTCACAAGCTCTGGATTCTGCTCACATTTGGAGTGAGCGTGGCTGCATCTTTCATTTGTTCCTACCGTTCTTGACACAGGGAGAAAGTCTGAAGTTTTCACAAAGGTATATGAGCTCCCAAAGGCTGCTCGGAAATAAGGAACAGAAATGTTCTGTGAATTATACCCAGTTCTGCAGTTCAGGGGTCCCCACCCCAGATCCTCAGCCCCTGCTACCAGTTTGTGGCCTGTTAGGAAATGGGCAGCACAGCAGCAGGTGAGCGCCAGGTGAGCAAGCAGAGTTTCATCTGTGTTTACAGCTGCTCCCCATGGCTCACGCTCCTGCCTGAGCTCCACCTCCTGCCAGATCAGCAGCAGCATTAGATTCTCACAGGAGCCTGATCCTTGTTGTGAACTATACATGCTAGGGATCTAGACGGCATGCTCCTTATGAGAATCTAATGCCTGATGACCTGTCACTGCCTCCCATCTTCCCCTGATGGGATCATCTAGTTACAAGAAAACAAGCTGAGGTTTCCACTGATTCCACATGATGGTGAGTTGTAGGATTATTTTGTTATATACTACAATGTAACAATGATCGAAATAAACTGCACAACAAATGTAGTGCCCTTGAATCATCCTGAAACCATCCCCTACCCCAGTCCATGGAAAAATTTTCCTCCGTGAAGCCAGTCCCTGGTACGAGAAAGATGGGGGACCGCTGCTGTAGTGGAACAGCATAAATTTTTTTCTCCAGAATGAGAAGCTTTGAGGATTAGGGCCAATTACTGAGATTGTATTAGCTTAGCCAGGAGAATCCTCTTTCTCAGCAAACTGGTAAAGAAATGGAGTGAAAGCAGCCATCACTTCCCCACAGTGGCTTCATGGCTCCATGGCATTCTAGAGAAGGGTGAGTGGTACTACAGAGTGGGCAGGCAGGAGGCAGGGACCTCAGGGTGGCCAGGAGGCCTGAGGGTCAGAGGTCACAGGCCTGAAGGAATATGTGCCTTTGTTGATGGCTGTTGCCAGCTCTCTGTGGCAGCACATCTTCTGACCAGCGTTGACTCCCGCAACCTCTCCACCCTCATGCCCTCCCTTGCCCTCTGCATTTCAGCCACACTGGCCCTTCTGCATCCTGAAATGCAGTAGCCCTCCCTACCACTGCCCAGCGGGTTCCTGCTGCTCTGCCCTGTGGATATTCCTTGAGTCAGTTTTCCTTTTACTGCCGATACCATTTTGTCACTTGAATTAGCTTTTTCTAAGCTAGACTTTCTCAAGATGAACACGATTGGCATTCAGGGCTAATTTCTGTCTGGTAGGGGCCTGTGCATTCATGGTGCACTCAAGGAATCTCCTCCTGCTGTGCCCCAGGCTCATTCCTTCCCATCTCAGCTTAAATGCCACCTCTTCTCCAGCCACGGAAACATCCTCTTTTCTCCTTTATGGCACCTATGATCATTTGCAATGATAGATTTGCTTGTGTGTTTTTTTAATGAGTTCCCCAGTAGGCTCTGAGCTCTGTGAAGACAGAGCCTCACGTGTCCATTCCCCGCCATGCATCTAATGCTTGGAACAGTGTCTGGCACACAGCACGTCCTCACTGGACATGTGTGGAAAGAACCAACAGATGAATGAAAACTGAGCATTTAACAGTGCTTCCTGACAGATGAGAAATGCTCATGTGTGGCAGGACAGGTGACCTTCAATAAGTGATAAATCAAAAAACAAAGTCTTTTTTTTTTTTTTAGCAATGGTAGCCAAATATCTTTTTCTATGTTGTGAAGTTCATCCAAAAATCACATGGAAGGGCAGAGAGAGTGTGTTCAGTTCAGAACAGTGGCTCCCAGCTGAGATCTGCAGGAGGCATTGTAGGTTTTCCTGTTGGGGGCGTGGAGAGAAGGTGCTGCTAGACCTCCAACAGTGCACGCACGGCCCCCACACCAGAGAGAAATATACAGCCCAGGATGCCCATCGTGTCCAGGTTGAGAAAGCCTGGCTTAGAAAAAATGAATTCATGTGACAAAACGGTATGCGCAACTAAAGGAAAACTGACTCAATGAATGTCCTCAGATGTCCCTGTGTTTTGATGGAGACAGAACAAGGGCTATGGCAAAGTGATCATTGGCTGGCCTTGAATCAGAATGAGTTTTAGGAGGATTTTCTTCATAGTAGCTGTATCGATAAAACGATAGAAAAGCCGCTTCTGAATATACATAACATTTCCATGAGAATGTTAAAAAGGAACAAAGCCTCCTTATCCCTCTAAAACTAAAGTGAGACGAAGAACAGGTGCTGGAAAAGATGTGATAAAATGAAATTTGAAGTATCTGAGTGATTAGCTGCAAGGCAAGAAATTCATTTTAACATCAACAAGCATTAAGTTTTCTGGGGAAAAGCACAGTAGGAAGTAAGTCATCTTCCGTAACAGTCCAGATGGGCAGGAATATGCTAGAGTTTGAACCTCTCCAAATCTCCATGGCTCTAAACAGCACAGGTGTGTTCGTCACGCATGCTCCCTGTCCTCCTCCTCGCTCGGAACGCGGGTGAGCAAAGGTTCCGCCATAGAGGAACACAGCTGGAGAGGACAGCAAGGAGTCCCCCGCCCTTCGGGCTTCTGACCCAAAATGACAGTGTTCCTGTCGTTGGCTGAAGCAGATCACAAGGGGTAGAGCAGTGTTCTGAACTGAACACACTCTCTCTGCCCTTCCATGTGATTTTTGGATGAACTTCACAACATAGAAAAACATATTTGGCTACCATTGCTTAAAAAAAAAAAAAAAAAAAAAAAAAAAAGACTTTGTTTTTTGATTTATCACTTATTGAAGGTCACCTGTCCTGCCACACATGAGCATTTCTCATCTGTCAGGAAGCACTGTTAAATGCTCAGTTTTCATTCATCTGTTGGTTCTTTCCACACATGTCCAGTGAGGACGTTTTGTGTGCCAGACACTGTTCCAAGCATTAGATGCATGGCGGGGAATGGACACGTGAGGCTCTGTCTTCACAGAGCTCAGAGCCTACTGGGGAACTCATTAAAAAAACACACCTGCACCACGCAGCTCATTACACAGGTGAGTTGGGTTCCAATCAAGAACTCTAACCAGTCTGAATTAACAAAAACTAATCTAGAAATCCCCAAAGTATTCGTGTATTCTGAGAAAGACAAAGTCCACACTAGTCTCCCAAACAACCCGGCTTTCCCACAGCTAGAGATTTGAGAACAGCATGAAAAACTTGTTGGGCCTCAATGCTGGTTTCTCCATCTTGGAGTTTCTTTCTTCCATTAGAGAGGGGGCTTAGATTGGCTGGACCCTGCAGGAGAAGCAGCCTAAGAGAATGGCTTCCTGATTCCCATGACTATGATGTGGAAAATCCCACCAGGTGGGCAGTGCGGGAGGGAGCGGGGGGTCACAGAAGAAGCTCAAAGTGTGACATTTTGCACCAGACTTAGAGTCACTTTTGTTTAAGAAATAAGGCCGAGGCATGAGTATCCCTGCCTGGTTTGGGGATGTGCCACCATTTGAGAAATAACATCCTCCCACCTTTCCTAAATGCAGTGGAATAAGACAAAGGCCACAGCTGAAGATTGAGAAGCTTGAAGTGGTGAGGGCCCAGGGCACACCTTTCCACACTCCATTCCCAGATCGCAATTCTCTTGGGGGAAAAATATTTTGTAAATGGTCCACAGTTCATCACAGGCCTTAGTAAGCAGATGACGCAGCCCATGGAAACTTGAAGGAGGGCCTTGATCCATGTGGGGCACTGATATGGCTTGGCTCTAGGTCCCCGCCCAAATCTCATGTCAAGTTGTCATCTCCAGTGTTGGAGGTGGGGCCTGGTGGGAGAGGACTGGGTCATAAGGGTGGATTTTCTCCTTGGTGCTGTGTCGTGGGAGTGAGTGAGTTCTGGTGAGGTCTGGGTTGTTCAAAAGTGTGTGGGACCGGCTGGGCCTATGGCTCATGCCTGTAATCCCAGCACTTTGGGAGGCTGAGGTGGGCAGATCACCTGAGGTCAGGAGTTCGAGACCAGCCTGGCCAATATGGCAAAACCCCACTTCTACTAAAAATACAAAAATAAGCCAGGTATGGTGGAGCGCACCTGTAATCCCAGCTACGTGGGAGACTGAGGCAAGAGAATTGCTTGAACCCAGGAGGCAGAGGTTGCAGTGAGCAGGGATCAAGCCATTGCACTCCAGCCTGGTGATAGAGTTGAGACTCTGTCTCAAAAACAAAAAAACAAAGAAGTGTGTGGGACCTCCCTAGCTTCCGCTCTCAATCCTGCTCCTGCATGTGAGATGCCTGTCCCTGCTTTGCCCTCTGCCATGAGTGTAAGCTCCCTGAGGTCTTCCTGGAAGCAGATGCTGCCATGCTTCCTGTACAGCCTATGGAACTGTGAGCCAGTCTTTTCTTTATAAAGGTTACTCAATCTCAGATATTTCTTTGAGCCCTCTGAGCAGTTGGGCCCCAGAGAAACCAGCTCTCAATCAATGGGTGGAACTCTAACCCTTGCTGTCCAGTACTGATTCTGGAGCTACATGTGGCCATTGGGCATTTGCAGTGTGGCCGGTGTGAATCATGTTTCTAAGACGAAGTACCACAAAAAATGTTCTTATGGGCTAAGTTACATCCCCCCAGAATTCCTGTGTTGAAGTCCTAACCCTCAGTATTTCAAAATGTGACTGTATTTGGGACTTGGGTCTTTAAAGAGAAAGTTAAGGTAAAATGAAGTCATTAGGGTCGGCCCTAATCCAATCTGACCAGTGTCCTTATGAGAAGGGAGATTAGGACACAGACACACAGAAGGAAGATCATGTTGAGGATGCAACAAGATGGTGGCCGTCTACAAGCCCAGGAGAGAGGACTCAGCCGAAGCCCACTCTGCAGACACCTTGACCGCAGACCTCTGACCTCCAGAAGAGTGAGGAAGTGAATGAATGTGGCTTGAGGCCTCCAGTACCCAGTCAATGCTTCGTTATGGCAGCACTGGCAAACGAATATCAATACCAGGAGTCTCATTCATTTGTGTGTGTAGACTTGGCATTGAAATGGTAATAGTTCCGATGTATTCAATATTACTAAAATTAATTTGACTCTTTAGAAGGTAGCAGCTAGAAAATGGCAGCATTCACAGATGTTGCTTCTATTGGGTTCCTATTGGATGGTGCTGCTCGGACTTTTGCCTTTTTGTCAGAGTTTTTGCCCTTGTCCCGTGCCAAGAACCTCACCTGACCATTACTGCCGCCCACATGCGTCTGGGAAGCCGAAGCTGCCTACTGTTCTGTGGGGCCTCATAGGCAGCCAGAATGGCCTGTGTGCCTATTGGTATCTTCTTCTTTTACTACATGAATATTTGAAAAACTAGACTATTTCTAAGAATTAGAAGAGGGGGACCCAGTCTAGAAAGAATAAAATCCATGTCGAAATGGCAAGGAGAAAAGCATGATCACAAACACCAAGACACAGTATTTTTTCTTCCTGTGACTCAGTGTCATTTCTGCAGCAGTCAGGAGCATGGCAGTTACTGGTAGGAACCTGGAGGGAAGGGTGACTTGGGAACGCTCTCATTTCCCTGAAGGAAATACAGAGGAGGCAAATAGGAGCGGTAGAAAGAGGCAGCTGCGAAGATACAGTGTAAGAAATCAACAAGAAGCAGCATCCTCTTGCTGGAGGCAGACAGGGTTTTCCAGTACCAATTTTATTATTTTAAAATTCAGGGCCAGGCGCAGTGGTTCATGCCTGTAATCCCAGCACTTCGGGAGGCTGAGGCAGGTGGATCACGAGGTCAAGAGATTGAGACCATCCTGGTCAACATGGTGAAACCCCATCTCTACTAAAAATACAAAAAATTAGCTGGGCATGGTGGCGCGTGCCTGTAATCCCAGCTACTCGGGAGGCTGAGGCAGGAGAATTGCCTGAACCCAGGAGGCGGAGGTTGCGGTGAGCTGAGATCGCGCCATTGCACTCCAGCCTGGGTAACAAGAGTGAAACTCTGTCTCAAAAAATAAAAAAAAATTTAGAATTATGCCCTCGGTGATATTGTTTTTGTTTGTGCTATGGATAGATCCCATGATAATCTCACTTTTCATTTCCTGGGCTTAGCAAGGGTAAGTCACGTTTGCTCCTTGGGATCTGTCTATCCACGTGCCTTAGGGAATGCAAGTCTTCCTTGCTGACAAATTGGCTCTAAGATCTCCACCTTCTTGGCTGGGTTCTACCTGGAGCACTGCTGAATAATTTGGGCCTCTGGGCAGCAGCCCTGATGCTAAAACCAGTTCACTTTGTGTCTCCTTGTAAGCTCTCAGTCATTCTCACCTGGGTCTGTCTGAGATGCCTACTCCGTCTCCTCCCCAAGGCCCCATGCCTGTCCCCACCCTTCTGCTCCTGCAGATAGAGACCAGTCTGGTTTCTGATAAAAGTGGCCTCTTGATCACAGCGTGAATTGCTTCAAAGATGTCCAAAGCTCAGGGATTCCCCCATCTCCTCTGCAGGCGATCCAGGCCTCTCACCTGGCATAAAGCCCCTTAGATTAGGGATCTAACCTCCATATGTACATGCTCATCACCCATAGCATGTGGCCTTCTTCTGAACATGCCCTCTGATCCCCAAGCCCTTGCAGCTTCCCATGGCCCGCCCCGGCATGGACTGGCTGCTGCTTATTGCTGCCTGTGTGGCAGCTGCCGTCCCGCCTTCTGTGCATATTTCACTGCTCTCAAACTTTTTTGGCTTTCGGAGTTCACTGGAGAAACTTGTTAAAATCCAGATTCTGATTCAGCTGGTCTAGGGTGGGGCCTGAGGCTCTGCATTTCTGAGAAGCTCCCAGGTGATGTCTCAGCTGCTCCAGGGATTATCCCTGAGCCCCCAGGGCTGTCTTAAGCTCCTGAGAGAAGAGGCAGGGTCTGTGGCTGCTACCTCTGGCTCTCCCTCTGAGAGCTGTGCCATGGCCTGCACTCCACTGCATTATTTTAAATAGCTTTTTATTTTTATTTATTTATTTATTTAGTTTTTGAGATGGAGTTTCGTTCTTGTTACCCAGGCTGGAGTGCAATGGCGCTATCTCGGCTCACCGCAACCTCCGCCTCCTGGGTTCAGGCAATTCTCCTGCCTCAGCCTTCAGAGTAGCTGGGATTACAGGCACGCGCCACCGTGCCCAGCTAATTTTTTATATCTTTAGTAGAGATGGGGTTTCACCATGTTGACCAGGATGGTCTCCATCTCTTGACCTCGTGATCCACCCGCCTCGGCCTCCCAAAGTGCTGGGATTACAGGCGTGAGCCACCGCGCCCAGCCCTAATAGCTTTTTAAAGAGTGGTTTTAGGCCCACAGCAAAATTGAACAGTGAGTACAGTGGGTTTCCACGACGCCCTGCCCATACACCTACACAGGCGCAGGGCGTTCAAGGTGGTCGTGTTAGTGAGCTGAGCACATTCTGGCCAGTGCTTGAGCAGGCAGCACGCAATCGGGAAGGTGGCTTCTACCCAGACTTTCCACAAAGGTCCTTGTTTGGGGCACATTTTGTTTGTTACGGATCTTGCCTCCTGACCCAGACTGAGCCCCTGGGAGAGTGAAAGGCCATGCCTCCCACCTCCCCAGCCCCCAGGGCCGGGCCTGAGGCAGATCCCACCCCACTCTGCCACGTGCTGCATGGCAGTCAGGTTTGATCACGTGCTCCTTTCCCAGGGTTGACACTAACTTGACTGTAGCACCACGTTCACTGCAAAGGCTATGGATCAGACAGAGACAAGTTGTTGCAAGAGCAGGGCTGAATTTTCCTGTCTAGAATCCTGTATGTTAACATAATGAAAATTACAGTCTTCCGTCCGAATGATTACAGCAGTTTATTAAGTGAGTGAACAGTCAGACAAGCATTCAGGGGCATCAGCATCCACAGAACTTACCGACCTGACTGATGGCGCCTTGTCCATCAGGCTCACGTTCTGAGTGTGTGCCCGCAGCCTGTGGAGTGTTTACATCACAACAACTTCCTTGGTTTGATCTTATACTTATTTCACTTCAGGGAAAGAAATGCAATTCCAATTTTAAGAATATATTAGGGTAAAGAGACTTAAGACCTCAGCTAAGCTTGGAGACCAGTGATTACCGGGGCTCGCAAGATTAGAACATGGAAGCCAAGTGGGACATCAGTCTGGCAAAACCATGACTCAGCTACAGCTCCACAGACCCAGCCTGTCTCCCTGTGACCCGTTTCCATATGCAATTAAGGAAATCTTTGTTACGTACTTAGGCTGTGGCAAGGATAGACATCTTAGAGGTAATTTACTGTTTTAAATGTCCACAGCATCCTAGGGGAAATAGGGGCTTACAAAATCCAAGACAAGTTTGTCTCCAGATAAGACTGAACAGGCCGTTAAAGGAACAGGAGTCCCATCCCAGGCCCCCTGTGATGGCATCTCTCTGCGCACCGGGGGCCAAGGAGAGATAGGAATTGGGTGACACTAAAGGTTCCCTGCCTTTGTGCTTGGAAACTAGCAAAGCAGAATGGACTTGCTGCCGTTTTATATTGGACACTCTAGCTTTTGAATGAGGTTCTGTTATCTTTCTCTATTTCTTCCCCATGGAATCATTCTTCTATTCTTGCTTTTCCACCATTTTTAAAGTTTTGAATGTCTTTCAGCCTAGCTCTTGGTTTCTTAATCTTTTTCTTTCTCTCTGCAAAATGTCATTTCCATCTGTTTCCATTTTCATTCTTTTATGTTTCTTCCTTCCCGGGCTAATAATGACTCCTTGCTCCTTTTCCGTTCCATTCTTACCGCCTGCCTGAGCATCCCCCAAAAGCCTTCTGTTCGTTTTTATCATGGCAGACCAGTGTTCTTTTCTGAAGATGCTCTGAATTGTCTGCCTTATTGTTTGGTTGAGGCCTAGTAATTTTCAATAAAGCCCTTAATCCAAGTACTTCACTGAAAATTACCAGGCTTCTCTGTAGAGGATGAGAGTCGAAAATAGAAGTCCTCCTATAAGGAAAATGCAGTCAGAGTGAGGCAGGCAGTATTAGCCAACACCAAACCACCTCTGAAATCAAGAAACAGCCTGGCAGATTGACAAATGCAATATATAATTTATAGGCCAAGTGATATATGAAGCCCTGTGATGATTTTCAGCTGGAGCGCTGTTTTATTTTCCCTTAAAATAACCTTCCCTTGACAAAGTTCACACTTTGCCTTCCACCAAAGTAAAAAAAAAATGCATCTTGCATCATTGTGTAAACTAAAAATAGGAGTTTGGAGCAAGCTTCCATTTTTGGTCAAATGGTTGCATTTCTTTTCCAAGTGTTTGGGGTAAAATTTTAATATCCTGTAAGTTTCCCTTTGGAAACACAATTGTTATTAAGAGGGATTGCAGGTCGACATAACGAAGCCCTCATACAGGTTTCTTGTTGGCATTTCTAGGATTTTTGAAAATGTGATATTAGCCAGAACGTATTTAGCCAGAATTTGGCCTGAATATTCAAAGAGATCATATGTTCATGATGATTTGCTCCTATAATTTATGATCCAAGCATGAGAAAGTCCATTTTTGGGTCAGTAACAGCACTGCTCCCTTGCCTTAAGTGGAATCACTAAGAAGCTTTTTCACTCAAAGCCCACAGCGTGCCCAGTGCCTTCCTGTACCATGAAATCCCGAGATGGAGCCAGGCCTACCTCCAGGCATGCAGTTCTAGCAAAACAGCTCTCATATGAGCAGATAAATCACACAACTCCCCTTCCGCCTGCCACGCAGGTGGTCTCCCTACGTCACAGGTGCAGGAGTAAAGCCTTCTTTTGGAGAGCTAGAGAAGATGTCACAGAGGTGGTCACATTTAATGCTTCTTGAAGAAGGAAATTATGTTTGCCAGACGAGGGCTGGGAGGAATGGGAATTCCAGAGTGTTAGAATAGTGCCGGAAGGGGAAGAGTTCCAGACGACATCTCGCTTTTCTGGGGAAGTGAAGCCATCCTGGCAGACAGCGATGGAGGGGACTGTCTTCTTCCCTTTTTTCTCCTGTAACAAAATGCCACAAACGAGGTAGTTTATAAACCCCAAGTTCATTTCTCACAGTTCCGGACCTGGGTTCCTAGATCAGGTGTCTGGAGAGGGCCCTTTGCCTGCTGCACGTAGATGGTGCCTTCTCTGTGTCCTCCTGTGCTGGCAGGTGTGAGGGCTCTGTCCCGGGCCTCGGTTTTGAGGCCACTCATCCCATTCATGAGGACTCCACCGTCATGACCTAATCACCCTCAAAGGCCTCCTCTCCTAATACCAACACCTTGAAGGTGAGGGCTTCAGCCTGTGAATTTCGGTGAGACACATTTGGAGCATAGCAAGGACATTGGAGCTGGTTTGTCAGTGGCCCTGTATTGTCCCCTGAAGATCTGGCTTACAAGGACCCAATGGCAATTTCATGAAAGTAGAAAATAATGATTTCATTTTCCTCTTTTTTAGGGGTTAATTCTGGCAACATGGTGTCAGCAGACTTAGAGGAGGGAGGGTGTGGGCCAGAGACCAGATGAGGGGTAGGCAACTGGGCCAGGCTTGAGCCCCGCAAAGCAGTGGCAGAGGGAAGTGACATCATGAGACTTCCACTTAGCTGATTCCACAGTGTCAAAGACCCTTGAACAGGGTCAAAGTCAAAAAAGCAAGTGCCAGGAATGGCTGGGGCACCCACTGGCCTGGACGCCAAGAGTTCTTGCTGGCAGAAAAATCTAGGGAGGGAACACGCAATTGATGCAGAGAGCAGACGGGGGTCCTTTCATCCTTTCAGCACCGAGCAAGACAGCAAGTGTGCGCTGAGCAGTCCTGGCCAGGGCATTTAAAGGAGGGGGTCAAGGAAAGGGAGAAATGAGCAAGATCACAGCTGCATTGAGGCTGGCTACTAGAGAGCCCTGGGCCAGGTCACATCTGCAGTGATGCTGGTGCATAGAGAGCCCTGGGCCAGGTCACAGCTGCAGTGATGCTGGTGCATAGAGAGTCCTGGGCCAGGTCACAGCTGCAGTGATGCTGGTGCATAGAGAGTCCTGGGCCAGGTCACAGCTGCAGTGATGCTAGTGCATAGAGAGCCCTGGGCCAGGTCACAGCTGCAGTGATGCTGCTTGTGTAGAGAGTCCTGGGCCAGGTCACAGCTGCAGTGATGCTGGGTGTGTAGAGAGTCCTGGGCCAGGTCACAGCTGCAGTGATGCTGGTGCATAGAGAGCCGTGGGCCAGGTCACAGCTGCAGTGATGCTGGTGCATAGAGAGTCCTGGGCCAGGTCACAGCTGCAGTGATGCTGGTGCATAGAGAGTCCTGGGCCAGGTCACAGCTGCAGTGATGCTGGTGCATAGAGAGCCCTGGGCCAGGTCACAGCTGCAGTGATGCTGGGTGTGTAGAGAGTCCTGGGCCAGGTCACAGCTGCAGTGATGCTGGGTGTGTAGAGAGTCCTGGGCCAGGTCACAGCTGCAGTGATGCTGGTGCATAGAGAGTCCTGGGCCAGGTCACAGCTGCAGTGATGCTGGGTGTGTAGAGAGCCCTGGGCCAGGTCACAGCTGCAGTGATGCTGGTGTATAGAGAGCCCTGGGCCAGGTCACAGCTGCAGTGATGCTGGGTGTGTAGAGAGTCCTGGGCCAGGTCACAGCTGCAGTGATGCTGGTGCATAGAGAGTCCTGGGCCAGGTCACAGCTGCAGTGATGCTGGGTGTGTAGAGAGTCCTGGGCCAGGTCACAGCTGCAGTGATGCTGGTGCATAGAGAGTCCTGGGCCAGGTCACAGCTGCAGTGATGCTGGGTGTGTAGAGAGCCCTGGGCCAGGTCACAGCTGCAGTGATGCTGGTGTATAGAGAGCCCTGGGCCAGGTCACAGCTGCAGTGATGCTGGGTGTGTAGAGAGTCCTGGGCCAGGTCACAGCTGCAGTGATGCTGGTGCATAGAGAGTCCTGGGCCAGGTCACAGCTGCAGTGATGCTGGTGCGTAGAGAGTCCTGGGCCAGGTCACAGCTGCAGTGATGCTGGTGCATAGAGAGCCCTGGGCCAGGTCACAGCTGCAGTGATGCTGCGTGTGTAGAGAGTCCTGGGCCAGGTCACAGCTTCAGTGATTCTGGGTGTGTAGAGAGTCCTGGGCCAGGTCACAGCTGCAGTGATGCTAGTGCATAGAGTCCTGGGCCAGGTCACAGCTGCAGTGATGCTGGGCGTGTAGAGAGTCCTGGGCCAGGTCACAGCTGCAGTGATGCTGGGTGTGTAGAGAGTCCTGGGCCAGGTCACAGCTGCAGTGATGCTGGTGCATAGAGAGCCCTGGGCCAGGTCACAGCTGCAGTGATGCTGGGTGTGTAGAGAGTCCTGGGCCAGGTCACAGCTGCAGTGATGCTGGTGCATAGAGAGCCCTGGGCTAGGTCACAGCTGCAGTGATGCTGGTGCATAGAGGCCTGGGCCAGGTCACAGCTGCAGTGATGCTGGGTGTGTAGAGAGTCCTGGGCCAGGTCACAGCTGCAGTGATGCTGGGTGTGTAGAGAGCACTGGGCCAGGTCACAGCTGCAGTGATGCTGGGTGTGTAGAGAGTCCTGGGCCAGGTCATAGCTGCAGTGATGCTGGGTGTGTAGAGAGTCCTGGGCCAGGTCACAGCTGCAGTGATGCTGGTGCATAGAGAGCCCTGGGCCAGGTCACAGCTGCAGTGATGCTTGGCTGCTCCCCAGCCTGTGTCCTGCATCACCCCCATCCCAGGACACCTCAGCAGCACGTCTGCACGCTCCCCGTGTAGCATCCACATATTGTTCTCTGTCAGCTTTCCCCGTCCCACTGGCAACCATGCCATTATTGTTCTCATCCTTAAGAATTCTTTCTTGTTCCAACTCCCCTGTCCAGCCACTGCCCTTTTCTCCTCTTTCTATAACACTTCATAAAGGGTGTTCTGCACTTGCTATTTCTCCCCTCCACTTGTCCCTGGAGCCCACGCCCTCACCAGTGGCCAGGAATTGCCTGTGGAAGGCAGGAGCGAGCAGCACAGGGTCCCTTTCCCTCCAGTTATAGCACCGAGCAAGAAGCAGCCGGATCTCTTGCTGCCTGGTGTAGGCTTTTCAAGGTCTTTCTTTGCAGAACTACAGATGTCCGTGCCTAAAGAAAAACTGCCACATCTCTGTTACAAAAACAAAACAAAACAAAAAAAACCTTCTTCATTTTTTATTCAGGTCATTACAAGCTGAGTGAATAGTTTTCGGTTTTGACTAATAAGAAATTACTGTGGAATAAAGAATCCATGTTGAAGAGTGTAAGTTAGATGGACAGTGGCTCATGTGATCTGGACAGTGACTCTTGTATGACCCAGGTGGTAGCTCCTCCATGACCTAGGCAGTGGCTCCTGTATGACCGGGGTAATGTCCCCTGTATGGCCTGGGCAGTGTCTCCTGCATGACCGGGGCAGTGACTCCTGTGAGACACAGGCAGTGTCTTCTTTGCGACCTGGGCAGTGACTCCTGTATGACACGGGCAGTGGCTCCTGCATGACCTGGGCAGTGGCTCCTGCGTGACCCGGGCAGTGGCTCCTGTGTGACCCGGGCAGTGGCTCCTGTGTGACCCGGGCAGTGGCTCCTGTATGACCCGGGCAGTGGCTCCTGTGTGACCCGGGCAGTGGCTCCTGTGTGACCCGAGCAGTGGCTCCTGTGTGACACAGGCAGTGGCTCCTGCGTGACCCGGGCAGTGGCTCCTGCGTGACCCGGGCAGTGGCTCCTGTGTGACCCGGGCAGTGGCTCCTGTATGACCCGGGCAGTGGCTCCTGTGTGACCAGGGCAGTGGCTCCTGTGTGACCTTGGCAGTGTCTCCTGTGTGACCCGGGCAGTGGCTCCTGTGTGACCCGGGCAGTGGCTCCTGTGTGACCCGGGCAGTGGCTCCTGTGTGACCTGGGTAGTGGCTCCTGTATGACACGAACAGTGGCTCCTTTATGACCCGGGCAGTGGCTCCTGTGTGACCAGGGCAGTGGCTCCTGTGTGACCTTGGCAGTGTCTCCTGTGTGACCTGGGCAGTGTCTCCTGTGTGACCAGGGCAGTGACTCCTGTGTGACCTTGGCAGTGGCTCCTGTATGACACGGGCAGTGGCTCCTGTATGACCTGGGCAGTGGCTCCTGTATGACCTGGGCAGTGGCTCCTGTGTGACCAGGGCAGTGGCTCCTGTGTGACCTTGGCAGTGTCTCCTGTGTGACCAGGGCAGTGGCTCCTGTGTGACCTTGGCAGTGTCTCCTGTGTGACCTTGGCAGTGTCTCCTGTGTGACCAGGGCAGTGGCTCCTGTATGACACGGGCAGTGGCTCCTGTATGACCTGGGCAGTGGCTCCTGTGTGACCAGGGCAGTGGCTCCTGTGTGACCTTGGCAGTGTCTCCTGTGTGACCTTGGCAGTGGCTCCTGTATGACCAGGGCAGTGGCTCCTATATGACATGAACAGTGGCTCCTGTATGACCCGGGCAGTGGCTCCTGTGTGACCAGGGCAGTGGCTCCTGTGTGACCAGGGCAGTGGCTCCTGTGTGACCTTGGCAGTGGCTCCTGTGTGACCAGGGCAGTGGCTCCTGTGTGACCTTGGCAGTGGCTCCTGTGTGACCTTGGCAGTGTCTCCTGTGTGACCTTGGCAGTGGCTCCTGTATGATCTGGGCAGTGTCTCATTTATGACCTTGGCAGTGACTCCTTTATGACCTTGGCAGTGACTCCTGTATGACACGGGCAGTGGCTCCTGTATGACACGGGCAGTGACTCCTGTATGATCTGGGCAGTGGCTCCTGTATGATCTGGGCAGTGTCTCATTTATGACCTTGGCAGTGACTCCTTTATGACCTTGGCAGTGACTCCTGTATGACACGGGCAGTGGCTCCTGTATGACACGGGCAGTGACTCCTGTATGATCTGGGCAGTGGCTCCTGTATGATCTGGGCAGTGTCTCATTTATGACCTTGGCAGTGACTCCTTTATGACCTTGGCAGTGACTCCTGTATGACCTGGGTAGTGAGTCCTGTATGAAACAGGCAGTGTCTCCTTTATGACCCGGGCAGTGGCGCCTTTATGACCCGGGCAGTAGCTTCTATATGACCTGGGCAGTGTCTCCTGTATGACCTGGGCAGTGTCTTCTATATGACCTTGGCAGTGACTCCTGCATGACCCGGCAGTGGCTCCTGTGTGACCTTGGCAGTGACTCCTGTGTGACCTTGGCAGTGTCTCCTGTGTGACCTGGGTAGTGTCTTCTGTGTGACCCGGGCAGTGACTCCTATGACTCCTGTATGACACGGGCAGTGTCTCCTGTATGACCTGGGCAGTGTCTCCTGTATGACCGGAGCAGTGTCTCCTGCATGACCGGGGCAGCACCTCCTGTATGACCTGGGCAGTGACTGCTGTATGACCTGGACAGTCACTCCTGTATTACCTGGGCAGTGACTCCTGTATGACACAGGCAGTGACTCCTATATGACCAGGGCAGTGGCTCCTGTGTGACCCAGGTAGTGGGTCCCACATGTCCTGGGCAGTGGTTTCTGTATTACCTGGGCAGTGACTCCTGTATTACAAGGCAGTGACTCTGATATGACAAGCAGGGGTTCCCGTGTGATAGGGCAGTGGCTCCTGAGTGACATGGGCAGTGGTTCCATTATGATATTGGAGAGGCTGGGTCCATCTTGTGCACCCTTGGGATGACTTTGGCATTGTTACTGATCAGCCAGCTGCGACCTGCACACCATCTTTGCTGGAGCAGGGAGAGTCAGGCCTGAGTCTGTCTCACAAAGGTCTTTGCGAACAGTCAGTTCGCACCTAGATCAGTCAGTGCCGACTGAGAATTCCAGGAGTATCAAGGATGAGGCTTGGCTCAAGCAAAATGTGAGCAGCCTGGAGAGAGTGGAGATGCTTGCAAAGGGTCTCCATTCCAGGCAGCGCAGTTGCAGGCAGCACCCAGACTAGCTGGGCCCTTGGAAGCATCCGGGCCCACCTCACCAGGGCCTCCGGCCCCCGCACCTGGAAGGGACACTGTCACTCAGCACACATTGAGCAGAGAACTGACTGAACACAGCCTCCTGCTGGCCGGGGCCTCCCTGGCCTCTGTGCTGCTGCTGCTGTGGGTCCTCCCCCAGAGCTCCGGATCCTTCCACACCAGTGATTTTAATCCATTTCAGTATCAGAGACCTGTGTGGGACTCTGGAAATTCAGAGGGTAATTGAGTATGACTCTTTTCCCAATAACTGCCATGAAAAACAGAACAGATGAATTTTAGAAGAATGTCTGAAATTCAAGCATCCCATGCAGTATCTCCACTGGTGAGTTCCTTACAGCTAGTCAGCAAGTGTTACCGGAGTCGCCCACCAGTATCCTGGTGAGTCATCGCCAGCCTGAATTATTAGAAAGGGACGGCTGTCCCGGCTGGCATCTTCCCTTTCATCTGCTGCTGTTCCCTTGTCCTGTGTCATCAGTGTTGTCATCCTATCAGAATTGTCAACATCACCTTATGTGTAAAAAATCAATTCCTGCTACGTTCTGTACAGCTGCTTCTGTCTGGGAATGAAGGAAGGCGTTTTATTATAAAAGAAAGTTTGTATTCAAGTTTCTATTCATGGAACTTGAAGGAATGGAACTTCCTGAAACCGGGAGGTTCAGAAAGATAGCGAGAAGATTATCATCTCAAAAGAACACGCCTCATATCATCTGGTGGAAAGCAGAGGTGGGGAGATGGTGCTCGGTGCTGCAAGTCAGCCGGCAGTTTTGAGAATGCCATAAATTGGATTAAGGATTGCACGTCAGAAAATAAAGTTGTCTACTGATATGGGGACTTTTCATTTAGGGCTGTGGCATACCTCCTAAGCCTGCAGCACTTCTGAGAATGGAGCCCAACCAGGGCATTCAATCGTGGAGGTTAAAGTGATTCTTCCACTGAGTTAATCTAAATCCAGATCATATTGAATCTGCCTCCTGTCTGGCACAGAAACATTTTCCAAGGTATTCACGTTGGAAGTATGAATTACCCACACTCTCCTTAAAGCCCCATCCAATTAAAAGTAGATGAAAATCTCCTTGATGCAGAGGCCTTTAAAACATGCTGGGGGTAGTGGGGAGGGATGAGAGATACATATTTACAGGAAATCTGATAGAAAATACAACCATGTAACCTGCGGGTGAGTCTGAGAAGATATTTACTCAAGACTTGTATTTCTTTTTAAAACAATTACTTTTGTTATGTATCTAAAGTGCCTCCTCTGTCATTTAGGATAAAGACAGATTAGGCTTTTACTCAACAATGAATCGGAAGTCCTGGCATTCTAGGCAGCTAGAGAGTTTGTATTCGCTTTCAGAAAACCGAAAAAGAAATCCGATGAAAGAGACCAACAAGGAAAGGTAATGTTTTCTTTGAAATGGAAATATGCTTAGAGAGGAAGTGGTCACTGGAGCCTTAAAAAAACATTAAAAGTAGAGAAGTTCTTTGGGAGAGAGAGCATGGGGAGAAATGCCAGATATAGGTGAAGGGGAGGAAGGCAGCAAATCACATTGCCACGTGCGTAACTATGCAACTATCTTGCATATTCTTCACATGTACCCCAAAACCTAAAATGCAATTAAATAAATTAAAAAAAAAAAAAAAAAAAAAAAAAGTAGAGAAGTTCTCCCTTCCCAGAAAATGTGAGTTAGGGCTCTGGCCGAGGGCAGAAGAAAGACTTAGAGCAGCAGAGTGAGATATTCCAGGAACAGGAGGCAACTGGAAACCTTCAGCAGGATGGGAGAGACAGACAGGGACTCTGGGAAGGGACCCAGGTGGCCGAGTGGGGACCGGAGGCAGGATGCCCCCAGCCACCTCCTACCCTCCCTGGACACTGGTCCCAGCTCTGAAATCTCTGTCTTCTTTGGGCTTATTTTTATTTTGTTATTCAAAAGTATTAAAATGCAGCTCTGATTCTAGAATAACTTTTACTCTCATCAAAAATAGCAGATGGTTTCTTTACATCGTAGCTATGACAAGAGTATTTTGGGAGCATTGAAGTAAAACAGTGTTCTTAAGTTTATCAGGTGGCTCTGAAGTTAGTGAGGCCTTCAGTGGGGTCATCCTAAAAAGAAAGGGCAAAGGCTAGCGGGCAGGTGGGGGCTCAGTGCCAAAGGTGCCAAGAGTGACCCAAGTTTGGGGGTTGGCAGTCTGTCTCCCCTGTCGGAACCTGAAGTTCAAGACCACCCTGGACTCTTCAAATCCATCCTGGCAGGAGGTGGGGAAGCAGCTGGAAGTGCTGCTATGTGGCTGTCAGGAACAAGGACTTTCAAAAAGGCCACACTGGGTCAAGTCCACTGCTTAACTACTGTGTATCCTTGGCAAAGCTAGTTACCGGTCTGATCTCTAGACTTCTTATCTGCAAAATGGGTATAATGCAGATGCCCACCTGACAAGGTGATTGGAGCTTAAATGAGAGCACACAGGTGGCTGGACATAGAGTAAGCTGGGAAAAGCCGAAAGCACCTTTGCAAAATATCAAGTGAGGAAATGATGGCAGTAAAAGAGATCTGATCTTAATCCTGCCCTTCCCTGCCTCCCCACTCATACCTCTCCTGTAACCATTCCTGGGCTTTGGCTAAGCCAACTTTGGGAGACCTCTGGTTTCTAGTGTAAATGATAATAGGCCTTTCCCAAAACTCAGCCGCCTTTATAAAGCTAATGAAAGACCATCAGGCTAGGAAGAGGAGAGGAACCTGAATTCTGCTAAGGTATAGACTGGTCAAAAGATATGCAACTTCACTATTGTAGATTAGCCTTTTGAGATCTTTTCAGTTTTTTTGCATGTCTGACACCTGGCTCCACCCAGACCACTGACCCCACTCCTATGGCCCACCTAGAAGCAACTCAGTTCAAGAGGACAGCTCTGACACCCTGTGATTTCACCTCTGACCCAACCCATCAGCAACAAGCACCCATTACCTGGCCGCCACCACCCCTTCTCGCAATCCGCCTTTGAAAAACCCCTCACCTAGGAGCCTTTGGGGAGATTGATTTGAATAATGACTCCATCTCCCATGTGGCACCATTACTGGCGGCAAATCCATATGGGACTGCAGCAACCTCAGTTCTCACCTCCTCAGAAGGAATTCGATTGAGGGGCATAAAGCAGAAGAAGAGACTGAGGCAAGTTTCAGAGCAGAAACGAAAGTTTATTAAAAAGTTTTAGAGCAGTAATGAAGACAGTACACTTGGAAGAGGGCTAGGCAGACATCTTGGAGGTCAAGTGCCCCATTTAACCTTGGACTTGGGGTTTATATGCTGGTCTGCTTCCAGTGTCTTGTATCCCTTTTCCAGTAGAATGCCCCTGGAAAGTTACCAGTTAAACTCTGCCATTTTGTCTCTCAATTCACATGCTTGAGCCTACTCATTCAACTCCTGAGATCTTATCAAGAAGTTACTGATCACCAACTTAAGGTGTTTCTAGCTACTGGGAGACTGCCTTTCCTTGGCACTGTCTGTGACAAATTATTATTTTAGAAAGATGGGGTAACAACTGCCTGACCATCACCTGATGGTCACCTGACTCTCCTGATAGGGTGTCAGGGGAGCCCTCTCCTGCCCTGCTCATGCCTGACTAGCTACCTACTATAACACCATGGCTGGTCTTCCGTCAGTCAAACTCTTTCTTTACTGCAATGCCTTGGTCTTTTTTTGTGCAGCAGGCAGGTAGGGGCTCAGTGCCAAGGGTGGTCCAGGTTTGGGGGCTGGAAAGCCTGGCCTGTTAGGTGGTTACAAAGCTGTCACCTCTGTTGCTGTTGTGGTCATTGCTGCCCTCCTGGGGATGGCAGTATACCCAGTTGCGTTCAGCATCCCAGCAAGGAATGGAGTGAAAGTTACAGGGGGAATGAGTGACTCCCCTGAGGACTGGCGCTGACCTCTTGTGGGAATGACGGTGGTTGAGAAGTGGTAATTCGTGGCTGGGAACACAGCATGTGGGATGGTAGGAAGCTTTCCTGATTGTAAATCAACATCCTGCAGTTCTAGTCACTAAACCTTGTTGAGTAGGCCCTGAGTTAAGGTCCAGAGGTTCTACAGGTTGATAAAGCTGAGCCCCTGTCCTCAAGGACTTACATTCTCAGAGGAGGAATGACAAAGGGGCATGCTAGTTTCAGTATATTACCAAAAGCTTTGAGGCAGCAGGATCTTGGGTCTTTGTGGGAGTATGAAGGAGGAGAGGAGGCAGCAGCTAGGAAGGCTTCCTGGAAGAGGTGGTTCCTCTGACTTTTCCATGGCTTTTCTCTAGTAATCCACTTTGTTTTCTCAAGAAAAATAAGGGAAATTCAGGCCAATTATCTATCAACAAATTATTCCACATATGTCAAAAGCTTATCAACATTTTAATAAATTGATTATTTAGAAAGTTACTTACCTTACAAAGTTCCCCCTTTTCTTTTTTTTTTTTCCCCAGGCTGCAGTGCAATGGTGCCATCTTGGCTCACTGCAACCTCTGCCTCCCTGGGTCAAGTGATTCTTCTGCCTCAGCCTCCCGAGTAGCTGGGATTACAGGCATGCACCATCACATCCGGCTAATTTTATATTTTTAGTAGAGACGGGGTTTCTCCATGTTGGCCAGGCTATCAAACTCCCAACCTCAGGTGATCCACCCACCTTGGCCTTTCACAGTGCCGGGATTATAGGCATGAGCCACTGTATCCGGCCCCAAAGTTACCCTTTTTGAAAATGATGGCAGGTTTTATATCCATGGCATAGTCACACAGATACATCAGACTTTCTTCAAGCTTTAGTTTAGAGTCGAAGTCTGCCTTGATATTTCTGACCATTGATGATTTTCAACATAAGCATCTATTAAGTGGACAGTTTGGAAAAGGAGCCAAGTCAGGCCCCCAATTTCTATATAAATGCACCCCACAGCCTCTCTTCACCTTCCAGTTCCTTTTCCCTGGCTCCAAGGCTGCTCTGCCAGCTGGGCTTCGGGCCACAGCTGGCAGGAGAGCAAGGATAGGAGCAGTGAGGACCGACCAGCCGTTGTCGTGGCCAGAGGCCTGCATGACTGACCTGCCAGTGATCGACCTCTTTGGCCAACTGATGCCACGGGTCACGAGCCAGAACACAGAGGCTTCAAGAAAATACTTGTATTTTATCAGTATTATTTTCATAGTGTTTCATTTCTTCAAATACACTTCCATATTGTTTTATTTTAGATGATTTCATTGGTGGTTTTACTCTTTGCACGATTCAGGTCTCCGTTTCTCTTTCTTTATTTTAACTCACAGATGTGGGAGGAAGCCATTGCCTTGGGCAAGGAGCTAGCCGAGCAGTATGAGAATGAAATGTTTGATTACGAGCAACTCAGTGAATTGCTGGTGAGTCTTTATTTCTTTTCTTTTAATTGAACACAGGTAATCTCAGCTGGTTTTTCAGGAATTTCTCTTTCCATGTCAATGATGGGGTTGAGCACTTTGGGACCTTGGCCATGTCCCTCCATGTTTCCCAGAAAGATGATTTTAGTTTATTTGCTGGTTGATGCTTCACCCATAAATACTCACTTTTTAGTCCCAAGTCAGCTCTTATAACCAAACTCTTAAGGCTTCTGGGAACAAACCGGGCATAAACAACTGCTGGCCCTGTACGTAGTGCTCTTGACAGCCCAGGAGTCTCTGAGGGTTTGTACTGGTTTAAAACTGGCCGCTTCTACAAGACGGGGTTGGACGGATAGTGAGCAGACCTTTCTTCTGCCATGGAAGCGCTGTACGTTTCAAATCGCTGCGTCCTCCACCATGTCATCTTTGTATTGAGCAGATCGCCTTAATCATGTTGGAATGTTTGTCATGAATTTAGAATAGAATGATTCTGCTCTTTGAAATTCTCCTTGAATGTATCCCACTGTCTGACTCATACCATTTAAAAAATACGAAGGGCCAGCCATTTAATCAGAAGAAAACACATTTCTATGGCACCTCTTTGGTTATTGAAAACACCCACAAGTCACTACTGGTTGCTGAATTTGGCTTGTTTGTTCAGATTCCCTTGTGGAATGATGAATGAGTGAAAAATAACGTCAAGATAATGGAGTGAGAGGAAATTCAGGTGCGAGCCTCAGCACCCTCTCCCACCATCTCCTTCTCCCATAGTCCCCCTCTCCCACCCTACACAAGTTTCTAGAGCTTAAGAAGCCCACAAGAAGAATCCAGAGCCACACATGCTTGAATGCTCAAACCTGAAATGCATTGTCTTTTTCCTTCCAGAAAAAACAGGCTCAGTTTTATGAAAATATCGTCAAAGTGATAAGACCCAAGCCTGACTATTTTGCTGTTGGCTACTACGGACAAGGATTCCCCACATTCCTACGGGTAAAGTTTGATTCTGCTTAACCTGAGCCATGATTATTCCCCCAGCAGAGAGTCCCCTTCCTGTTCTGAGGAAGGATGGGGACTTTCCATCCGTGTGGCAATGTCCAATTCTCCACACTGCCATAGCGCTCGCTGGTTAGCCTGGGCAGGCAGAGCGGAGCTGACAAGATTTTCTTTATTTGCATATAACCTTTCTGTCTGATTTTTCCTTAAAAGGACTCTCCTGGCCGGGTGCAGTGGCTCAAGCCTATAATCCCAGCACTTTGGGAGGCCAAGGCGGGTGGATCACTTGAGGTCAGGAGTTCAAGACCAGCCTGGCCAACATGGCGAAACCCCATCTCTACTAAAAATACAAAAATTAGCTGGGCATGGTGGTACATGCCTGTAATCCCACTGGGGACTGAGGCAGGAGGATCACTTGAACCTGGGAGGCAGAGGTTGCAGTGAGCCGAGATCATACCACTGCATTCCAGCCTGGGAAACAGAGCAAGACTCCATCTCAAAAAAAAAATAAAAAACCCTCCTTCAGAGATTGACATGTATTGTTTTAATTGAGGTGTGATATATGTAACACATTATTTGCCATCTTAACCATTTTCCAAGGTATAGTTGAGTGGCATTAATACATTCACATTGCTGTGCAGCCGTCATCACCATCTACCTTCAGAACTTCCTCTTCTTTCTAAACTGAAATTCTGCATCCATTAAACACTGGCTCCTCATTCTCCCTCCCCCTAGCCCCTGGCAGCCACCATTCTGCTTTGTGTCTCTGTGAATCTGACTGTTCTAGGAACCTTGTGTAGTGGGATTGTATGGTATTCGCCCTTCTGTGTGTGGCTTGTTTCACTTGGCAGAATGTCTTCCAGGTTTATCCAAGTTGTAGCGTATGTCGGAACTTCATCCCTTTTAAGGCCGATGGGTATTTCACTGCACGGGGAGGTCACGTTTTGTTTACTCATTGATCCGTCGGTGAGCATTTGGGTTGTTCCCACCCAGCGGGCTGCTATGAAGATGTGTGTTTTTACTTCTATGAGAAATTGGAAATGCACGGCCGCAGTACTGGAAAATCCAAATCAGCCTTGGTCCCTGCGACGGGCATGTGCTTTCAGACGTGTGATTGCAGTAGTCACTGTGGTCACCTGCCAGTGCCCATTTCCCAGTATTCACACGAAGCCAGAGGAGAAGTTGTATAAATATTAATGGTCTGCCTGGCCTTCCATAGGATTATTTATAAATTTTCTCCAAACACATTCTTGGAACCCATTGACCAATGGGGTCATGATTTCCTGATATTTCTTATAACTTTCTTTATTTAGGACGTGGTTCTCTCTTATCTGGTAGATCATGTGTGGTTACTCTGGCTTTAGGAAGCAGAAGCTCTGTGTCTTGAGCACAGCTGTCTGGGGCAGTTGAAACCAGTTGGGAGAATCCCCTGATTCCAAACGTTGCTTATTTGGGGTCCTGTGTTTCCAATTCCAGTCACTGATAGTGTGAGACATCTCTTCATCACGGCACCCAAGCTGCCCCTCAGGGAGGACCTGTCACCGTTGACAGGAGAGCCCACAGTTGTAGCTGCTCCCGGAGGTGAGGCTGGCTGCCCACGCCTCAGTGTCCTGCCTGGTCACTGCTGGTCAGCTTCTTTTCTTGCCTTCATTGCACAGCAAAGACAGTGGTTGATCAGAAGCACAGATGTTAAAGAAAATCTTCCCTTACAAAGAATGAATAAAGGAGGCTTAGTTATAAGCTCTAAATTAGAGACAAAATTGCAATTAACTTCATTCTCAATAAAAAAGCTGAAGGGTGGAATGATTTGGAGTTGAAGCCACTTACCGTTACTAAAGGCTTTAATTAGAATGTATATCTGCGCATTTGCCCTGGAACATACATCTTTAAGAAAGGGAGAGAGACGGACCCTAAGCCGTGGCAGCCTTGCTCAGTGCTTGGTGTTAGATGGTGCGTGCGGCCCTGTGGATGGAGGTCTGCCTGTGGATATGTGGGCACCGACTATGGACCCATGCAGCGTGGTTGTCCCGGAATCCAGATCAAGGCAGCAGCTTGTGTTGAACATTATATGAGGGCAGTGGTGGGTGCGGAGGACACATTGTAGCCCTGATCCAAGGGATGCCAGGGTTTTCTGGGAGCTCACATGCTGCAGGCTCCAGGGATGGTCCTGGGTCATCTCCACTGACAAAAGGACAGAATGAAAAGTCTGAATGGAGGTTAACAGGCTTGATTAATATTGAAATGACTTCCCCGCCACACCTGGATAATTCTGCAGGGCTGCAGCAGTATATTTATCACGCTCCACAGATCACCTGGCGAGGGTCAATCTGGCAATGACATTGGCAGTCACCAAAACGTGGGTGGGACATGTGGGTGCCTGATCCCGCACGGGAGAGGAGCCTCCAGGAACTGACTAGCAGTCCCTTCCGCTGTTTCTCTAAATATTGATCTCATTTTTTGCATTCATATTAATATTTATAGGCTTTACAAGGAATAAATATATTTGACTATATGTACATTTTCCCCTTGTTTTCAGGTTCGAAGGGATCACTTCAGAATGCAAAGTAACTGACATTTCCAGAAAATGTTATTCGTGTTTTTATCTATAACTTACTAGTGTTTTTCTATTAAAGTCTTTATATACATTTCTATTATTATGTCTTTCTTCTCATGTAAAGCATAAAAAATGCTTGCTAGTTTTATAGTAGTCTGTTATACATTAAATCTTACTGAATTTTGGAAGTGTGTGGCTTTATATAGCATTAGAATATGCTCAAACTGTGTATTTATAATTAAGACTACATATTATTTGGTTTCTGCTTGACTTTTTTTTTAGAGAGAAATAAAACATTTTTCTTCCATAATGGTACTTTAAGACATACCTAAGCACAAAGTGAAAAAGAATTCAATTCTTAAACTGGTTGTTTTTTAGCGATTTATGAGAACTCAGAATGAGCTGGGATGAGGAAAGGGGACTGTCTTAGTCCACTGCGGCTGCTGTAACAAAATACCTTAGATGTGTATTTTCTAAACAACAGAAATGTATTGTTCACAGTTTCAGAGGCTGGGAAGTCTAAGATCAAGATGCCAGCAGATCTGGAGTTTGGGGAGGCCCATTCCTCATAGATGGCACCTTCCATGTGTTCTCACAGGAAGGAAAGGGCAGACAGCTCTCTGCGACCTCTTTTCTAAGGCACTGATCACTTTCACAAGGGCGGAGCCCGCAGACCTAATCCCCTTCCAAAGGCCCTGCCTTCTATTACTATCACCTTGGTGATTGGGTTTCAACGTCTGCATCTTGGGGGCTGCAAACATTCAGACCACAGCAGAAATCAGTTGATTGGATGTCACAGAATCTCTCTTAAACCTTTTGAAACTCCATGAGTAAGACAAATTGTAATTTGACTTCAATCTTTGTAGGAGATAAATGTGAAAATAAGCAGCAAAATTCGGTCCTCTCTGTCTGCCTCTGTCTCTGTTGGGCCTCCTCTCTGGCACCTGTCCAGGAATGACAGCAGATGGGGCAAGGCTGCAGCTGACTTGGGAGCACTCAGCCTGGAGGTTCTTCCCTAGTGTCTCCTGATGGAAGAACAGAGGCACCGCTGCAAATATGTCCCATCTTGGAAAGCATTACGCCCCAAACTTCTGTGTCTTGTGCCCCTGTGGCTTCTGCTCGTGGTCTTCTTCTTGTGGCAGTTTCATTTCAGTCCCTAGATGGGACAGGATGGGGGGGGGAAAGCAGAGGCTTCCAGAACCAGCAGCTGCATTACACTGGGCATTCATTGGCCCATTTGTACGACTCCATTGACACTCAGAACACCCGTGTTGAATTCAGGAAAAACTGCAGACCTGTTCTATCTTGCAAGAAGAACGTTCCTTACAGGTATATTTACAGAGGGCTATGTCACACTTAGGCAGAAATGACCCCAACAAGACAGCCTTGTGGAAGGAAGAATGCTTACCTAACTCCCCTCCCCACCCCAAGCTGCCCAGCCTAGCCGTCTATAACAACCCCAGTGGACTGACTCTCCAACCTGGAATTTATGGAGATGACAAAAGTGCCACTCGAGATGGACCAAACCCAGCCCTTCAAAGAAGAGCTCTGTATATTTTACCTTGACACGTGTTGATGAATAATGATCTGCACAACTCTGAATGCGGGAAGGAAAGTCCTGCTCTCCGTCCATCTCATCACTCACCCGGGGAGGCCAGGGACTTAGTCCTCTGAGTACTTAGCAGGGATGCTTTGGTCTGCATCCCTGCCCCTTGTGTTCTGCTCACCTCTTGGCTGTGTCTCACAGGAGTCAGCACAGGGTGGCCGTGCTCAGACACTGAGGGCATACCTTAGCTCATGCTCTCTTAAATTTTTTTTTTTTTTCAGACGGAGTTTTGCTCTTGTTACCCAGGCTGGAGTGCAATGGCGCAGTCTCGGCTCACCGCAACCTCCACCTCCTGGGTTCAGGCAATTCTCCTGCCTCAGCCTCCCAAGTAGCTGGGACTACAGGCACATGCCACCATGCCCAGCTAATTTTTTTGTA
Source organism: Saguinus oedipus (assembly GCA_031835075.1). NCBI lineage: Eukaryota > Metazoa > Chordata > Mammalia > Primates > Cebidae > Saguinus > Saguinus oedipus. Next base: position 133,106,827 of record CM063179.1, read on the forward strand.
TTTTTAGTAGAGACTGGGTTTCACCATGTTGACCAGGATGGTCTCAATCTCTTGACCTCATGATCCACCCGCCTCGGCCTCCCAAAGTGCTAGGATTACAGGCGTGAGCCACCGCGCCCAGCCCCTCTCTTAAATTTTTTATGGCAGAATGAAAGCAACTTAATTAGGGCCTATCTGAAAAGAAAACAGAAACAAGAAAAACCACGGACATCGTTCTCCTCTTGCCCTGGCCGCCTGAACCCCTTCTTACCATTTCTTGCCCATTCCACCGCGGGGCTCTGAGTGCTCATTTGGTTTTTCATCTAGTTTTTAAATCACTTGTTACTGTCAAGACTAAAACGTATCACAGATTTTAGTAACGCAGTGTTCAGTGCCTTTTAAAAACAGTATTAACTCACATGTCTTGTGACCATGTGTTCTTCATTAACAAAGCCAATACAAGTTAAAAAAAATTACAAGTTGTTCTTAAATTCGATGACATTTTGTAAGAACCTGTCAAGCATATTTTAAGACCAGTGCATTGCATGTGAACTCTTCCTGGCCCTTTCTCTGTGCTGTTATTAAATGAATGTCGCCCTTTTCAGGGAAAAGTTTTCATTTACCGAGGGAAAGAGTATGAGCGCCGGGAAGATTTTGAGGCTCGGCTGTTAACTCAGTTTCCAAATGCTGAGAAAATGAAGACAACATCTCCACCAGGCGAAGACATTAAAAACTCTCCTGGCCAGTGTATCCTTTAAGAAACCGTATGGGCTGCGAAACCATGGTGATGCCATTCATTGGGGTGGTTGGGTGCGGTGTGGGAGGCTTCTCTCATGGCTGCTGTCTATGCTGCCTTCGTGATCCTTAACCCCTCACCCCAGATATTCAGTGCTTCACAGTAAAGCCCAAACTCGATCTGCCTCCTAAGTTTCACAGGCCTGTGTCAGAGCAGATTGTAAGGTAATCATCCCGTTTTTCTTACCCAAATGAGGGTTGTAAGAGGCTGTGTACAGATCTCTTGCTAATAGTTCCACCTTTTAAAGGATGGATTTTAGTCTTTGATTTGCTTCCCAAATGCTCTTTCTGTCCTCTTTGAAGAGCAAGGGAAGGAAATTATTTTCGGCAACTAAAAAAAGTGAAAGGAGATGTTAATCCATGTGCTGGGAGTGTGCAAAGCCTGTTCCTTTCCCAAAGTCGGCTGATGGGAAAAGCCTAAGCTGGCAGTGGCAGCCTTTTGGTCTCCTTTACAGACATGCCCTGCAGGGTACAATCCCCTAGGGAGCTTTACAGCAGTGCCCAAGTCCTGCCCGTTCCCAGCAAAGCTGAGTGCATACATGTGGGTTTGGCCTGAATGTTTGCATTTTAGAAGGCAGGAAATGGGATTTGCACATTTACTCCTGGTGACACACAGGAGAAGCCATCACAGCAGTTACATAAGGTAGGATTTTTAGGGGGCTTTTAAACCTCCTGAGTCAACTGTCCGGATTTGAGTGAGATTTTCTGCCTTTGCATTGAACTGCACCTGACTTGGCAATGGCACAGAAAGACCTGCTTTAGCAGATGTGTCTCATATTAAGACTTCTCCATTCCGTGTGATTCATGTTCTGGAGAAAGTATTAATCTCTTTGATGACCTCATACTCCTTAGGGTCTGCTTCATTTTGCTGCCTGGACTTTGCTGGTTGTTTTAACCTTTCATCGTTTCTTTGACCTTTCTTCAGCAATAATGGGAAATAAACTGGGACCCTGTTCATTTACAAATGATTGCTTTCACAAGGCGTGCGTTTGAAGGGTTGTAACATTTTTTTTCCACAGGCATTAAGCAAACAGTGAAGCCTAGAGCATTCTCAGAGGCAGTAGTTTCTTTTGCTGTGGAAGCCTGCATGCATTTCAGTGAAGGGGAGAAATCTGTCTATCCACACCTGCCCCTGTGCACGCTGCATGTGGAAAGCCTGCCTCCCACCCACACCAGGGAGACAGGTTATTTACATTTCGTGTGTGTCACTCGGGGTGGTTGCAAAATCCGTACTTTGTAGATCTAAAGCTAAAGTATATAATACGTTAACACATACATTGAACACAAAAGCCTTTTTGCTTTCTCCTTCGCCTCACCTTTCCTCTGTGTTTGCTCATTTCACTCTTACTCAGCTTCTCTTCTCCCTCGAGGGTTGGCGGGGACAGGGAAGAGGTAAAAACTCAGGTTAATTTTTCCACCTGCCAACATCTCCCTGGCTGGGAGAGGAGGCCATGGTCATGGCTTCAGGTCAAGGTTAGGGGCATTTTATAGGATGCAGTGACATATTCTGAGGCCAGACCTCATGTCCAAAAGCAAATTGGCTGTTTGCCGGGTTAAATGTCTAATGATCTGTCTCTGTACAGTTTTTACAGGGTAAACGAGGTGCAGCGATTTGAATATTCTCGGCCAATCCGGAAAGGAGAGAAAAACCCAGACAATGAATTTGCGGTAAAAACAACAACAACAAACAGACAAACAAAAAATCTCATTCTACCACCAATAGAACTGCCAAGAGAGAAGTATGGCCTCAAAGGCAGCCACAGGACAGTATTAAATGTCTTTGTATATTATGTGCAGAAATCCTAATGTTTTACCCCCTCCAAAGTCAGAAAAACGAATTGCTGCTTCACTAACAGTATGACTAAGGTCACTGAGTTTTTAATAAGGTGACTGTACTGTCCGAGTGCCGCTGCTCCATGTGAATAGCGCATTGCTTTTCCTCCTGCATGGATCTGAGTTGGTCTTCCCCAGGTATGAGAGCTGGCGCCCATTATCGCTAGTTACAAATGGACCCACTGAGAACTGAGGTGCTGGGTGCTGATGTGGCCTTCTGCAGGTGACAGCAGTCAGCAGATGAACAGGGTTTGGACCAGGTGCTCACTCCTCATCCAGTATCCAGCACCTCAGCTTCACTAGAGCACAACACACAACTGCAGGCTTGACTCCAGCGCTACTGGCGATACGGACGGGGTTATTCCCTGACATAGGGACCATCCTGTGTGTCGAAGGATGTTTGGCAGCATCCCCGAACTCTGCCCACTAGGTGCCAGTGCCACCACCCCCATTGGAACAAGCGATCATAAAAGGTTTCCAGGCCGGGCATGGTGGCTCACACCTGTAATCCCAGCACTTTGGGAGGCTGAGGCAGGTGGATCACACGAGGTCAGGAGTTCAAGACCAGCCTGACCAACATGGTAAAACCCGTCTCTACTAAAAATACAAAATTAGCTGGGTGTGGTGGTGTATGCCTGTAATCCCAGCTATCGGGAGGCTGAGGCGGGAGAATCACTTGAACCAGGAGGTAGAGGTTGCAGTGAGCTGAAATTGCAACATTGTACTCCAGCTTGGGCAACAAGAGTGAAACTCCAACTAAAAAAAACAAAACGGTTTCCAGACATTACAAAATAAAAAATAAAATATCTTCCCCTGTTGCAAACCACAGCATTAGAGTTGTAGAAATAACAACAGACATCTTTAGAGCCTTTTAAAAATTCTACATACAAACGGCTTTCATGGATTCATTTGTATTTTTATTTTTTTTGTATAGATGTGGGGTCACTATGTTGCCCAGGCTGGTCTTGAACTCCTGGGCTCTAGTGAGTGAATCCATGTTGAAAAGGCATCAAATAAGCCATAGTTTTAAAAAATGTTAATATTTATCCATCTTGCCTGAGAAACCTCCTGAAGTCCCTATGTAGGCCCATACTGCAAGGAGGCATGAGCCCTGGGGACTGCCAAAGAGGACCGGCTCTGTTGAGAATGGCTTCTCTTGTGTGCCATCTGAAAGCATGGAGGCTTCAAAGGTCAAAGGTAAATTAGCACCCTACTCCTGTCCAGAGCAGAGCTTGGAACCCTTCCAGCAGCATTGCCTCAAGTAAAGAATGGCGTCCACCCAATCTCCCTGCCAATTCTGCAGATGTCCCCCAGTCATTGGATCCTCAGGGCAGTACCTGTGAGTCTCTTCTCTCAGCTCTTAAGAGCCGTAAGGTCCTTCCAGCCCTGAGGCCAGATTCCTGTGTGTCACCAAGGAGCACAAGGGATCTTAGAGTGGGCGAAATCTGCAGGATTGCACAGTCCCAGCAGGCTGGTTGTTTCAAGATTAAGACCCTATTTACTGGTGAATGCCAGTGCTCTGGGCCTCCTGTGGGACTGGTCATTGCAGTGTCTTGTCTGGAACAGTGAGGGCAGACACCCAGGCACGTCCAACCTGCACATCTTCACTAAGGGCAGTGGCTTTCTGAGCAGTCTGCACCTGTTACTGTCCTCACGAGCACTAATGCTAGTATTTATATGGCGTCCCTTGACTGTGGGATTTATAGGGAGTTCTTGAATTTTCCTCACACCTCTCCCATCTGGCAAGTAGATATATTCTTAGGCTCTAAAGAAATAGGCACAAAGAGGTCAAGTGAACTGCTGAAGGGTGCGCAGCCAGTTGGGTGCAGAGCTAAGAATAACGGACGCTCTTGACATTTTGAGCCGTGCTGAGCCTCAGAGACTATGCTGCTTCTAAATGGCCCTGAAATCCCCTAATGGCCCCATTTAGGTCAGGGCCCTTGGACAAAGTGTTCAGAAGCCGCAGGATTTGGGCCTTCACATGCTTCACAAAGCTTCAGGCTTCCAGATAAGTGCAAAGTCTTTTGCTGTACGGGGAAGCCAGGCTCCGGTCCCTACGGCAGGGAGCCCATCTCCAAGTGCAGGGACTGGGGAAGCTGCCCACCAGGCTGAGAGTAGAGCGGCATGGCTCAGCACCTGCAGACCTGGCAAAGGGTGACTGACGTGCTGGAGAGTGAGGGCACTGACCAGGAGGGAGACGGGGCAGGGCGTGCATCAGCAGGAGTTGGGCATAAAGCCCAGGTTGGAACCCAGAGGTCCCTCTCAGGGCATGCTGGCATGAGAGAAAGCACTGGAGATCTGGTCTAGAGGAGGATCTGAGAAGGGCAGACCTGCTTCCATTGCTAGGACGAGAGCCTGAGGGAGCCATCCCCATGGGCAAAGGGAGCACTGCCCAGAAGACAGAGGCCTTGCCTGTGTTTCTAAAGCTGCTCCTCCTATGGAAACTAAGAAGTTTGGGATAAATGCTTTCCAAGATCCAAGCCAATTTTGTGGATTTTTTATTTTTTTGAGACAGAGTCTCACTCTGTTGCCCAGGCTGGAGCTCAATGGTGTAATGTCAGCTCACTGCAACCTCCACCCCCTGGGTTCAAGGGATTCTCGTGCCACACCCTCCTGAGTAGCTGAGACTACAGGCGCGTGCCACCATGTCCAGCTATTTTTTGTGTTTTTAGTAAAGATGGGGTTTCGCCATATTAGCCAGGCTGGTCTTGAAGTCCTGAGCTCAGGCAATCCACCTGCCTTGGCCTCCCAAAGTGCTGGAATTACCATCTTGAGCCCCCACACTTGGCCCAATTTTCTGGAATTACTGGCATTCCATTATCCCATCTGCTTATGTCTGGATTCCTATTGATAGACTCAGACTGCTCAGTGACCCTGCAGTACAGTGAGACTGGAATGGCAGAAGACTGTCACAAGCCACACAGTACAAAGAGGGGTAGGGTAGGATTTCCAGTTGATCCCTTTTGTGCAATCCTTAAAGAGCAGGAGAATTATATTCATTGGCTTAGAACAGTTTCCTGCCATATGTAATACACTGTTTTACAAAGAACACAGATTGTTAAATGATGTTTTTATTTAAAATATGCATATACACACTTTTTAATACTTAGTAAGAAGTCTTGAACAATAGATACTAAAGCATGTAGGTTATTAGCTTAGGGTAGAGGGTGGTTTTTCCTCCTGCTGTTTCCATATCTTTGTGTTCTCATGTAAACATGTATTAGTTACGTCAACACATTTTAAGCTTAAAATACCAGCTGATTATATCAGAACATCAGAGGTCATTTTGATTAAATCCTGTCTGCCAAAGATGTTTCTTTGAGTTTCTTTTGAACCCTGTGGCTCACCTAAGACTCCTTTGGAGCCTTTCTTAAAATTCCATTTGCTCCAGAGGGGCTCCCCATACCTCGTTCTGGAGTATACACATCTTTCTCACTCACCTAGTATACTTTCACTGCCATATACCAGAGAGGCGGGCAGTGTTGGCTAGGGGACAGGGGCTACTTTGATGTATCCTGAGTGACTGTTAGGCAGCGCATGGCTTGTGAGGTGCTGCCTAAAGGCACATGTGCCCTGCGCTGAGCACCACAGATACAAATCCTGTCCTGCTGAAGGACATGACTTCTGTGGAGTTATTTCTGTAAATCCCCCTCAGGGCAGAGCTGTCCACCTGCTGACGTCCTTCTCCTAACCCACGTTGTGTTTTTCCTTTGCAGAACATGTGGATCGAGAGAACCATATACACAACTGCATATAAACTACCTGGAATTTTAAGGTGGTTTGAGGTCAAGTCTGTTTTCATGGTAAGGATGCTTTCACCCCGAAAGAATTGTCCGTTCCCTTCCTCACACAGCCTGCCACAGCTTCTTCACCTGCTTCCGCCCCGTGGTCCCTGTGGCAGTGTGCACACCGCAGGCCTTACACCTCACGTCACCGCCCTCCCTGTTCTTGAGAGCATCGGTATCTCGTCGCCCACCCATATTTTAGTGGAAATGCTGTGTAATCATGATCAACTCTAGCTTCTCAAAACACCACAATGAAGATTTCATTTCTTCTTACAACATATTTAAATTCAGTCATAGCTGGGCTCTTTTGGCAGTGCTTTCTGTTAACCAAATGAAAAGTTTAAGACAAATTCCAATTTACATAAACTTTGTAAAAGATTATTTTTTTCCTGATGGTTTAATTGCCATTTACATGACAAACAACTTAATTAATAGTCCTTGCTCATTTCAAGTAAAAATAGCCTGAGAATATACCCCTCTCTGATCCTTTTTAAAGAAATAACGTTTTCCAGCTCTCAGCAAGGCTAAACCTTACTTTGTGATGGGACAGTTTCATTTACATGAAACTCACATTTGCAGTGAGCTATTGGACAGTTTCATTTACATGAACCAGAGTTGGGCAGCAGATTTATTGACAATATTGAAATGTCAGGGCCAAGGCAACTGGCAATATAAAAACATCTGATTGAAATATGTACATTTTTGTTCACGTGTCTCAGTGCCTTTTGTTTTCACCTGGCAAGAACTCACTGAGGCAGGTGGCACTTTCTATTTAATTTACAATGAGTCCTCCAGAAGCACCTGATTATTTGTCTCTGGGATTTGGCCAGCACTCCTCTGCCCAGCTGTGTGTCCGGCACCCAGCCTTCTCCTTTGCCCGCAGCAGCATGAGCATGAGCAGCTCTCTTTGAGAGGTTGCCCACAGTCAGAGCCATCTCCTTATGCTCAGGCACCCAGGGCTCTTGGCCTACCCCTCCTGGGGACAGTTTCTGCTCTGGAGTTCCCTTTCTGTGCTCCTAATAACCAGGCAGTCCCTGACAGATAGAAGGCTGTAGGAGTTATGTGTCAGGTGGTAAAAAGGCACCCCCTTTGCTGGGTCCTTTGTAGCTGGTCAGGCACTGTATATGTGAAAGACCACAGAAGATCAGGCCTTCATATACACAGGCAGTGATCCTCTTAACCAGCCTCTGCCCGTGAGCCCTTGGTCATGGGGCCTGTGAGCCATCCAGGCTTCTGGATGCAGAAGCTTAGGGAGGTGGAGAGAGGAGCCCTGACCTTTCGTGAGGATGCAGCTCCTTCTCCAGCCGCGCTGGCCATTTTGACCTAAGAGGGCAAGAAGGCAGATAATCCCAGAATGGCAGGACTAATGTCCTCCTACCAAACCCTGTGGCCCTCCTTGTGCCACCTGGGACCAACCCCTGTGGGATATCCATGAGGGCAGCAGCTAATCTTGGTTGATAAAAATAGGAAATGATTCTTCCTTAATGCAAATGAGATTAGTAACAGAGAGTTAACAGTCCAGGTGGAACACTGCCCTTGAGTGTACATTTGGCAAAGCTGTGTGCCTGGGATGAAATGTAGGGCCTTGCAAAGCAAGACCTGGGGTCAGGACAGCGTTGCTAGGCCTGCAGTCCAGCACACAGGACAAGGGGCCCTCTCAGCAGGGTGCAGTGGCTGGCCACACCAGTGCATCACAATCTCCCTGAGGCTGTCCTTCCCTGGGTGCAAGGACGGTCACATTGGCGAGCAGAGAGACTCTGTTATCTCCACAGCCACCTAGGAGTGCCAGTCTAGAGTTGCTGATGGACAGAGTCACCTGTTCTCTGTTCATCTCTGCTCTGCCCCACCCTCAGCTCCCAGGCAGTTCCCTGGAGGCTGCAGCAGGAAGAAAGCTGGACATGAAGATACCAAGGGCTCTTGGGCATGCATGGGGCCCATCATGCCTCCTTTGGAAGAGCAAAGTTATTGCTGAGATCACCCTGGGATATGGTCTGCCTGGTCCAGCATGGGGAGGAGGTTTGGTCTGTTCACGTAAGACCTGAGGGCAGCTGTGGTCCCTGCCTGAGACCCAGCCACGTAGCCCTGGCACCTTCAGGCTGAGCTGGAGAGCACTGGGCTGGGATTCGGCCAGACCAGGCCCTATGGGGTCCTCTGAGAAAGAGGGTGGAGGTTCCTTAGAGGCATGCAGGGGAAGCCAGGAGGACAGATGGTCAGTCCCCCACCTCCTGCACGAATGCACATGAGGCCTGTGAGGGCAGCTTGGAGTGCTCCAAGCAGCCTTTTCCTCCCAACCCCAAGGGGCTGTGAGCACCCCTTATTTTCTCCACTCTGTTGCCCAGGATGGAGTGCAGTGGCATAATCTCAGCTCACTGCAACCTCTACCTCCTGGGTTCACGTAATTCTCCTGCCTCAGCCTCCCAAGTAGGTGGGATTACAGGGATTCACCACCATGCCCGGCTAATTTTTGTATTTGTAGTAGAGATACTGGCCAGGCTGGTCTTGAACTCCTGACCTCAGGTGATCTGCCCACCTCAGCCTCCCAAAGTGCTAGGATTGCAGGCATGAGCCACCGCACCCAGTCATCACTCTTCCATCACACAGTGTGTGGTGCCATGGCAGGGCCCTCCCTTGACCTCCCTCAACCTCCCTAACCAGACAGGTAGGGCAGGCTCCCCGGGCCTGGATTCCTCAAAATTCCCAAACATCTCTCTCTGCACAACAAGCAGAGAACAAAAGCACGATGGGAAGTGTCTGATCTGAAGCAGGTTGTGTTGAAGTGCTACTCAAGGCTGTGTGTCTTCCTGGAATGACCCCATAAGCGCATAGCCACATGCACACACACAGTCCCTGCCCCCAGAGCCACGCAGCCGCTTTCTTTGTTCCTTTGGAATTTTCATCTATGGGAACAAATAATAATAAAATGCCCAGCTGCCCAAACATTCTGTTTGGAAGAAAGGTGCATGGAGGAGCAGGAAGCCTGCTCCAGAGCACACGTGGCTCATCTGGTGAGACCCCAGGAGCAGAGGCAGCCTCAGGGCTGATGTCAGGCTCTCCTCTCTCCTTGCAGGTGGAAATTAGCCCCCTGGAGAACGCCATCGAGACCATGCAGCTGACAAATGACAAGATCAACAGCATGGTGCAGCAGCACCTGGAGGACCCCAGCCTGCCCATCAACCCGCTCTCCATGCTCCTGAACGGCATCGTGGACCCAGCTGTCATGGGGGGCTTCACAAACTATGAAAAGGCATGGGACCCACCAGCTCACCCTGCCCTGGGACAGGCTGGAAATTCCAAACAGTCCCTAAAGCCCAGAAATGCCCCTGGTCTCAGGGACTGAGCAGTCTCAGCAGTGGCCCAGCCAAGGCCAGGCAGCAGCAGCCAGTGGCAGCCCCTGAAGCCTGCAGCAAAGTCAAGGCCTGAGCCCCAGCCAGCCTCCCCAGGCATCCCCAGACAGCCAGGAAGCCCCCACTGACCTATCCAGGTTGGGCTTATCTGCGACCAAGCCTCCAGTGCCTTTTACAAGGTCTGGGATCTTAAAGGCCAAAAGATGAAATTAGGCAAAAACATCAAGGTATCAGGACTAGGGAGCTTTGACACTTTGACAGTGGAGAGGCCCTGGCCGGCTAGTCTCCCTGGATCCTAGCTCTGTGGGAATGGGAAGAAGTTGAAGGACAGGGATGTAGTCTAGACCACAGGCTGGCCCCTGCCTGTTTGTAAATGCATTTCTTTTGGAACAAGGCCACGCCTGTGCACCTGCTTATCGCCTGAGGCTATTTTCCTGATACGATAACTGGGGCCTTGAGTAGTTGTGACAGAGACCCGTATGATCCACAAAACCTAAAATGTTTACCATCTGGCCTTTTACACAAAAAGCTTGTTGACCCCTGATCTAGACAGAGTAAAAACAGACAGAAAGGGTGTACCCTGCCTGAGAGAAGGCTGAGGGGGTTGGGGGTGGTTACCCGAGCTTGCACAAAGAAGTTCTTTACCTTCAGGTGTAGGTCACACCTCACAGGTGCAGGGGCCGGGGGCAATGGGGTGCATGGGCATGTGGGTAAGTGGGAGGGCTGTGTTTGCTGCCACCCAGCAGGACTGAGCCACCAGGTCAGCCATGGCCTTCCTGGAGCCCCAGAACCAGGGTTGCTGCTGTGGATAGCCTGTTAGCTCCACTTACCATGTTTGATGTTATGGGACATTTTGTCCTGGGTGCTGTGGAGAGTGTGACCCCGGGTCTGGAGTGAGCTCCCTGTGGGTCTGTTTTGTGCACAGCTCTATTCTCGGCCTGGCACACAGTAAGTGTGTAAAACCCGGTTGCTGAGCAGGTGCACTGAGCAACTCTCCCTGTCCCCACCAGGCATTCTTTACAGACCGGTACCTGCAGGAGCACCCTGAGGCCCGTGAAAAGATTGAAAAGCTCAAGGACCTGATTGCCTGGCAGGTAAGGTGTTCAGCGAGAGCCCTGTGTGGCTGGAGGGAAGAAAAGTCAGGAGGGTCTAGGCTGAGCACACACCAGCCAGCATGGAGGCCTCTGGGCTGTAGTCACGGTGCACGTGACTGTGATTGTCCCTGGGTGAACCCGCCTACTGCTGTCATGATCAACTCAGCTCCTGGGCTACAGTCATGAATTTGAACACCCAGAAAATTATCTCTTGCAAATCAACAAAGTCTCTTTCCTCCCCTTGTTCAATTCTGCCGGCTGCTGGAATACTGTCTGTCTGTATTGATAGAACATCGAGGAGAGCTCGGAGCCATGAAGCCTTGAGCTCTAGCCTGTGCCAGGAAATGTGCTGGGGCCAGTGCAGCCCCTGTGAAATGCCTGTAGGTCAGAAGCTGCAGTGCATCCTCTCCCAGTTCTCCATGGACCTCTGGCGGTGGCACGCGTCCTCCTTTGTGTTTTCCCAGCTGGAATGGTGCATGGCATTTCACTGTTGTACTCATGCTCCTGAGGCCTCTGGAGCTTTTCCTAGAGGGCCATCATCTTGAAAGGGCAGACTCTGGAGGGTACCTTGGGTTCAGTGTCAGGACCAAGCGGATGTGTCTGTGCCTCTTAAGAGCCTTCCTGAGCCTGAAAGTTTAGGGTTGTCAAGAGCCAGTCCCTGCAAGAGCTTGACTGGCACCTGCCTGCTCTGCTGCTTTATGCCACTGCTTCTTAGGCCTCCTTTTCTCATGTGGGAGGTGAGGAGGCTGCTGTCCCGAGATCTTCTCACCACACTGTAAGGGAGGTGAGGGCAAAGGCCTGCTTGGGATTGAGCCAGGTGTCGTAGCCCGGGCCACTTTGCTAAGCTGGGGTCCTGGGCTCCCAGTCGACGCCTGGAGATGCTGTACAGTTGATCTGCCCCCAGTCCAGAACAGGGCACAATACAAAATTAGCCGGGTGTGGTGGCACACACCTGTAATCCCAGCTATTTGGGAGGCTGAGGCAAAAGAATCGCTTGAACCCAGGAAGTGGATGTTGCAGTGAGCAACATTGCACTCCAGCCTGGGTAACAAGAGCGAAACTCCGTCTCAAAACAAACCAACCAAAAAAAAACAAAACAGGGCAAGGCTGTTCCTCTTATAAGACATTACTGTGAGCACTTTGTTTGTTTTGAGATAAAGTATCGCTCCTCCTCTGGGGTTCAAGTGATTCTCCTGCCTTAGCCTTTCCAGTAGTTGGGACTACAGTTCACCTCCATGCCCGGCTAATTTTTTTGTATTTGTAGTACAGATGGGGTTTTGCTATGTTGGCCAGGCTGGTCTTGAACTCCTGACCTCAGGTGATCCACCTACCTTGGCCTCCCACACTGTTGGGATTACAGGCATGAGCCACTGCACCAGGCCTCTGTGAGCGTTTTAATTCTGGCCTCCCAGCAGGGCCTCTTCTTAGTGGCCACTCTGTCATCAGCACGTTGGCCAATGAGACATCTCAGAGTGGAGAAAGGCTGAGCTTTGGTTGTAAGCCAAGGTATGAATCCTCTCAAATTTGTTTTTCGATGTATAGGACAGGTTAGATTTTTATAATTCTAAGTACTTATATTGCGATATAAACATAATATATATTATGTATCTATTATAAATAATTGTGATAAAATACATATAAAATTTCCCATCTCAGCCATTTTTAAGTGCCCAGTTCAGAAGCAGTAAGTACATTCACATTGTCGTTCGACCTGCATCTCCAGAGCCTTGCCATCTTGCAGCACTCCACCAACTTCCCCATTCCTCCCTCCACTCATCCCCTGGGAACCACGATTCTACATTGTGTCTCTATGAATTTGCCTATCTTATATGAGTGGAATCATGTACTATTTGTCCTTCTGTGTCTGGACAAATAGTTTTTGTCCAGCACAGTGTTTCTCTCAGCACAGTGTCTTCCAGGTTCATCCATGTTGTAGCATGTGTCAGAACTTCATTCCTTTTTAAGGCTGAATCATATTCCATCATGGGGAGAGACCACAATTTCTTTCTTCATGTATCTGTTGAGGATCATTTGGGTCGTTTCTACCTTTTGGCTAGTGTGAGTAATACTGCTATGATCGTGTGTGTACAAATACCTGCACAAGTCCCTGCTTTCAGTACTTCCATAGTTTGGGGTCTATACCCAAATTTAGAATTGCTGGCTCGTGTGGTACGCTCAAACTCTTGTACGATCGCAGCACCATTTTACATTCCCACCAGCAGTAATGCATGATTCCATCTTCTTTGACCCCTCAAAAAGACCTGTTATTTCATCTTTTAAATAATAATTTTAGTGAGTGAGAAGTTTTGATATGCATATATAAACAAAAACTATATTAAAAGGGAAGAAGACTTTGTCACAAATCTGTGTTTTGATTTATAAAAGTCCTCAGAGTGTGGCTGAAAGTGACGTCGTTGGCCAACTGTGGTTTCTTCGCATGGAATGTGAGACATATGTAGACAGTCTCCCTCAGTAACTAAAAAGGTGAAAGAGAGTTGAAAAGTTTGAGTGATTCCATTTTAGATGTTGTAGATTTTGTACTAAGGGGTACAAAATTCGAAATTCCTCTGCAGGCTATAAAACCATTGCTCTACAAAAACTAGTTTGGTCTGCAAAAGTTCTATTGATTTTTTTTTTTCCTGTAAGCTTTTACAGCAAATTGGATTTTAAGAGTTTCAAGTCCTACAGAGGAAAATAATTTGTTCCCCAGAGAGCAGCTTGATGTCAGCACTATGTCCTCATTTCTAATAACTACATTAAAGTATGAATTTTAAAGCAGGTCACAGGAAAGTTAAAAGAAAGAATCCATTTTCTAGTAACTTCATTAAATCAAAGTGATGAAAATGCATATTCAAAACATTACCTGTGATTTTGCTTTCATTTGCAAATGTTTGGAAAACCCGTGTCTTGGTATTGGCAACTAAGTCATACGTGTATTAAAAATAAGAAGTTTGAGTTTATCAGAATGCTTTGTTCTTTTTTTGTTTATTAGTTCATTTGGTTTTGTTTTTTCCTGAAACTCTATCAGGGCAGAGTGAGGTTTTTCTCCTGGGAGCCCAGGACATGTGTGCAGAGTTTACATCACCAGTGTACAAGAAGCACATCTCCAATGCCTAAAATGGTTTCTGAAGGTTGGTTAATAAGTCCCAGGCAGCTCCTCCTCAGCCCTGCTTGCTGACTCAGAAGCAGAGGATGGGCTGACCTGCTCCTTGCTGGGTGGGAGGTTGCAGTCAGGGTGCACACTGTGTGGCGCCTCTTCTAGGTTTGCAGCTGGCACCAGGTCATGAGTCACTTTCTCAAAGGCAGCACTGCATCTTTCCCCATACACAGCTGTCATTGTGGAGCATCCCTGCCGAGTATCCAGAGATAAATCCATACAGTCTCATATTAAACTACTGTGATGTGTACATATTTCTCTTTTGAAATGTACAAAGATGAAAGGCTGAACTCAACCATCATCCCCAGCTGATGACAAGCATGACGGTTGTGTCCAGGGATGGTGCTCCTGGAGCCGAGTGGGGCTTCCAAATGTTCTGTGCTGCTTTCAGGGCATGAATCTGTGCAGGGGACAGACAGGAGCAAACTTCAAATACAGCCCATCAGGAGGGCACCTTTATGGAGCAGGCTGCAGGCTTGCTTTGATCAACTAGAGATGTGACTTAAGGATAGTCCTCTCCCATCTCTGGGCTCTGAGAAACTCTAGGAATGCAGATTCCTGAGATCTGCCACAGCAAATTGGGGCTCTGGAGTTGGGATTCAGGAATTTGCCTGAGAGACTCTGATGCTTAGCCAGAGTGGAAACCACTGAACTAAAGGGTCCAGAGACCATTCGGAGCCTCGGTCTATTTGTGTATTAAGTGCCTTGTGTGCTGGAATGTGTTTACTCAGGGCATCTTCTTATCTTCTTTCATTTAGAATCACACCTGCAGTTCAGCCCGGAGTAGACTTATAACAAGAGACCGACCCCATCCTATAACAAGGTTATTTCCAGTCAATGTCAGGAGCTGTTGAGAGTGATGAATTCTCACACCTTGTAAATTTCACCTCTCAAATTGCAGTTCAAGCAGCATCATTGACCTAAGCCAAATGGTCTTAACTCTCACCTGGCAAGTAGCTTCTTTGATAGAAAGAATCTGACCAATCAGGAGTTTTATCACACCACCATCAACATCACCAACAACAAAACTCAGAAACTAGATACATTTTGTAGTTTGAGGAAGGCCCATCCTACATCAGAAATGCTTTTGGTATCTGGGGCGGCTGTGCTTTCACCTTGTGACAGGGACTCTACACATCCTTGCAAAGGGCAAGCTGGAGAGAGACACAACACGTTCGACATCCCGCCAAAACTTGTCCCAGTCGGCATGCGTCATCCCCCAAGGCGGGACTCAGGAAGCAGAAGGCTGACAGTGAGCATTTTCTACCGCTGGCCCTGAGTAAACTGCGGCTAGCCCTGGGGAAGCTGCCATCTGCACAAGCAATTCATAGGGAATATTTAAAAATCCCATGTATTTTGAAATCTCACCTGCATGCTGTCCTTTCAGCGATGACTGACCAGAAAGGGGTAAACTGACGCGTGCCTTGGGTTTGGGCCCAACTGTCAGAAAAACAAACGTTATGTTGGTGCAGGCTCCAAGCAGGCTAGGAGGGCTGAGAACGCGGGAGAGGACTACTACTCCCTCCTTTCCTGGAGCACCAAGAGAGGCAACAGCTGTGTGCTATAAATGGCAACCAAATACATTTGATGCGTTGATTCATCTTGATAAGATTTCTTGAATTTGCTCACATGAAATTCAATTGTGTACTTATTATCATTCATACCAATAAATCTGCTCATTTAGATTGGTGTTCTGTCCTATTAGGAAAATATGTTTTTAATCAGTATTTTGATTTAATTATAAATTATTGAGAGGAAGCCTCTTAGCTTGATTACATGGAAGAATGTCTAACTGAGTCCAAGCCCCTGGGGGGAAGCAGAGACCATGGACAGAAGGGGAGAATTTTCCTTTTCCCACCCCCAACTGCAGCAACTCTGGTGGATCTCTGCAGCTGGGAGAATGAAAATGTCTCTCTTATAATGTTTTTAAAGGTCAGCTGCATCTCCACTCTCGGAAGTGAAGTGTTGGCACGGATATTTTGTGACAGCAGTGTCGGCAGAGAAGTGATTATTTTTAGTTTTAAAGAAGAATGAATTTGGTTTTCCCTTCCAAAAAAGGAATATTTTTCAGGACTATAGATCACATATAATTAGGTTTTGGAATAGGGTTCTCGTAAAGGCAATATTCTTAGCTAAAAAATGTTTGCACTCTGCCATGACCCTTTGCTAATAGAATAAGTTAGATCTAAACAAATTCAAGGTACAGCTCTTCCCAAACTCAAGTGAAAAGCACGGATAAGTCTATTCTGGGGAATGAATTGCGTAGCCATGGTGTAAGGTGCACCGAACTGGACGTAGTCAGTTCAGAACACAAATGGTTTCCATGTAACTATTTTGGTCTTGGGGTAACACGCCTGCTGGTGAATTGAATCAGCTGGTTTGATCTGGAAACAAAAGCAGATCATTTTGCACAGTTCCACTTTCCCCAGGTGTGCCGTTGCTCTTCCTAGACCATCATCCAAGAAATAAGGAATGTCAACCTCGATGTTTTTCAGATTCCATTTTTGGCTGAAGGGATAAGAATTCATGGAGACAAAGTCACGGAGGCACTGAGGCCGTTCCATGAAAGGATGGAGGCCTGTTTCAAACAGCTGAAGGAGAAAGTGGAGAAACAGTACGGCGTCCGAATCATGGTAAGGGGGTTGTGTTGCCAAAGAGCGGGTGTCTGGGCATCCCACTGTCTAACTGGGACAGGCTACCAGAGCAGAGGAACTCACGTGTGCACACGGCGCCTGCTTAGGAAGTGGGATGTGAGGGGGCTCAGCCCCCTTGGGCAGTCTTTCTACCAGCAACCCAGCCTTTCAATAAGGAGGTTGGAAATGCCAGGGTGAATAAACATTCATGAATTTCCTTGATTGCCAAATGCCCCCTACCTGCTGTGCACACAGTCCAGCCTTATTGTTACAGAGCAATGGAGAAATCTCACAGCGGCCCAGGTGACTTGGCTGGTTGACAGTGCACACCTGTAGCCATATAACACACACAAAGGGTTCGGTCATCCACAGGGCAACAGCCCCCACGATGGCCCCACCCAAGGTTGAAATCCGAGGCTCTTAGCCATCAGGGGAGAAGTGATGAACATCTGGAGTGTGAACTTATTAGCAAAGATTCACCTGTTGTAGGAAAGGGTAATTGATCTAAACCAAGAAGGATAAGCCATATATGGTCAGGGGAGGAGATCAGGAAAACACTGCCTGGGGAAAGGACTCCCTCAACAAAGGCTGAGACGCAGGAGTTTGAATGACAGGCCAGGGGGCCAGTGATGTTTTGGGCAGAAAAGAAAACACAGAGTGGAGATGGAAAGGCACCCAGCCTCCAAGAACGAGGGATGCCTGGCCGGGGCAGGAGGCTCTACTTGGGACGAAGGGCAGAACAGAGCTTTTGCAACGAGTTTATGGAAGATTTCTGAGCAGCGGCTGGCATCAGGAGCAGGGTGGAGAGCAGCTTGTGAGTTTTAATGATGCAAAAGCCTTGCAGTTCAAGTCTTAAAACCCACTTGCGACCATCCCCAGGAGCCATGCCTTAGCAGATGTGGGGGCAAAGTCAGGGACCCTGAGTCAGAGTGCTGTCCCGCTGTGCGTTCCGAGTGGTGCTCCCGTCCTTCCTCGGTCTCTGGGAGCTTTGCTGGGCCTGCCCTGCCTGCTGGTGGACTCTGAGACATTAGGCCCAGCAAAGGGTTCCCACTCCCCATTGTTCAGGGATGAAGGACAATGTGGCAGAGAGAAGCAGGGAGCCCTCTTCTGTCTACTGGAATGCCGTGCCTGCTGGCACCGAGGGGCTGTGCACAGGGCTTCAGCTCCCCTGCAAAAGGAAGCGAGCTGTGGGAAGTCACGCTGCTTCTCCCCGATAACACACAGCACTTTTCTCTGCTCCTTGAAGACCAGGTGTCCAGTGGAGTGTGCCATTCTGGTTTTCTCTTGTCCCAGGGCCGCCCGTCCACCAGTCCCTGAAGTTCTCAGCTACTCTCCGTTGAACCCTCTTTTCTTTCACACATTGATCTCAATAAGCAAACACTAATTTAGTGCTTCCCATGTGCAAGGGACCTTTCTAAGTGCTGTAGAGATACTCAGTTGCTTAATCCGCCTCATGCTCTGTGAAGCAGGCACTGCAGTCACCCCCATTTTATGGTGAAGGAAATGGACACGGGAAGGTAACTAGGTCACACCCTAGCACATGGCAGACCCATGATTCAGGCCCCATCCAGGTACCTCCAGAGTCTGTGCTTTCAGCCCCTACTCCAGGAGCTAACATTTGGCACCACAGAGCTTCTCTGCCTCTTGCCCACATGGTAGGAAGTGCGTATGAGACCTGCTGAGAGAAGGTAATTTGGTTTTGATCAGACTGCAGGCTCTCCCAGTCTGCCCACCTAGGCCAGGCATGGCTGAACCTCAGTGCCTCCAAGTCCAGGGCCTGGTGTCCAGCATGTGAGGGGGTCCCAGGCCCAGCAGGGCTTGAACCCAACAAAGCCAGCATAACACAACTCCTGCTCTGAGGTTGAAAACTCAGCAGGTGGGAGTCTGGAGCTCACAGCCTAGTGGGAGCTGCTGCAGGTGAACAGGCTTGGAAATCAGGGTGCTCTCCTTCCAAGCTGTGCTGGAGGACCTTTGGGCAGGTCAGAATGCTGGAGTAGTGCTTGATAGCGTCAGAGCCCGCAACTCATTGCATTCAGAGCTGAGTGGCAAGAAGCATTTCAGAGTGCGTCACAGGGCATCTCTTTCCAAGTTGATGCCAGTGTTAATTCTAAGAAACAAACACTTGTGAAATCTTGTCATTTTCTCTTAAGTGAAAAGCTTCCTGTGTTCTCAATCATTTAATGTATGTTTCAAAATCACAGAAAGCTGTCTAGCTCACCAGACATCCTGCACATCCCTTCTCTGCCATGTTTCGTGATTTCTGGGCGTGCTTGCTTTGGGCACAGGTGGAGACAGCAAGGGCAGGCAGGCAGGTGCTGTGTGCACTGGGATACTGTGTGTCTTTGGCTGGAGCTTATTTCCAGCACAGCATGAGGCAGCACCATCTCCACCAAACTCCCCACCCTTCTCTGTAGCGGCAGCTAGGGCACCCCACTGGGAGACTTAGGGTGTGAAGGAGATCCAGAAACAGAATGAAGGTTGCATTTTCCACCCTGGGATACTTTGTTCCCCAGACCTGCCTTGCAAGAGTCCTGCTTCATCCTTTTGACCCCAGCAGCAGGCTCTGCAAGCATCCTTTGAGCAGGCAAGGGGACTGGCAGGTCCTCCTGTCCTTCCCTGAGAAATGTGGCAATAAAAAGCAATCTAGAATGTGCCTTTCCCATCTTATCTACTTTGGAAACTTACAAGCATCTCACAATACTTTGAAAAGCAATCTAGTGTCACCTGATTTTCAAAAAGATGGCTTTAAAAAAATTTTTTTAAACGCATAGAAAGGACATAAACCATTTTGTCAATTTTTCTGAGCCAGCTTAAGCCATAGAAAGAGAAGATGTGGATGCCCTCTGACTTCTGAATACCCAGGCCCCTCTCCCACTCCGCCTTGGCTTTCATCTTTCCAGTTCTGGGGCTCCGAGGAGCTGCCATTCCCTGGATGACAGCTCAGCAGCTCAGCTTCTCCAGGACCCTGTGGATGAGCCCCTGAGCACCTGCCACATTCAGCATTCGCCCCTGTGCCTTCACTGGCCCACACTGTGCAGGAGGCATGTGTGTTTGCCTTCAGGCTTGTGAAAAAGAGCTTTAAGTTTCTCACCAAATGTTCTTCTACCTTTTCAAGTCCAGTTAGGAGCAGGGAAACTGTTCCTGGTTCTATACTCTCCACTCCCATCCTCCTCATCACTCCAACCACCATGGAGAGCCATAAGCCCAACATGCCATCATCCCCCTCTCCCTTCCCGAGCTACTGTCATAATCACCTGCTGGCCACCCAGACCCAGTAGAGGCCCAGGAGTCACCCTTCCTCCTCAAGCTAGTGCTAGCCATGGTATCCCCTGGTGGTGCTAGGATTCACCCCACCATCTCTGCCATCACAATTGGCCCTGATCTGCTCCCCTAGCTTCCAAGATTTCTCCTCTCCCACCCTGCCTCCACAGTTGCCAAGGGACCCTTGGAGGGGACCTTGGGACAGTTGTCCATGGGACCCTGGAGTTCCTCAGAGGCTGCTGGGAGGGGTGTTGATGGGGAGGTGGAGCTGATAACCCCTCCTCAGCAGGAGCATTTAGCGTCACCTGTTCCATGTGCTGGAGTCCATGGAGAGGAGAAGCAGTGTGACATGGCCTACAGGAACAGCCAGGGGCCAGGGCTCTGTTTCAGATGCAGAGCTGATCATGCAGCTGTATCCTTCAGTCTTGTGGCCTCTGAGGGGTGGCCAAGGTTCCCAGGCCACACTTGCACCCTCCCTGCTGGGCCTGCCCATCTCCTGTCCCCGCCCAGCCCCTTCTCCCCTACCTACCCTCTGCAAGGGACAATATGTCACCCTCTGTGAGTTTCCAGGCTGTAGTTGGCATTTGCGTAGCATTTGGAAAGGGGCATTCCAGATCATGATGAAGTGTGCCTGTTTCTTACTCTCCACTCCCGTCCTGGTACAGCACTAGTCCTTGTGATTAAGTTCAATCCACCCATCCCAGCCCATTCCTATCCAAGACTGTGGGCAGTAAGCGCCTGTGGCTGGCTCAAGGTGGGATGTTACAGCTCAGCTGGGAGACAGTGTCGTAAAACTCAGGGTCATTGGGCAGGGCTAGAGGGTCGCTCTTGGTAAGGGAACTAGAATGAGTGTTTGCTCAGGCAGTGAGGACGGCAGCAGCCATCAGGGTCCTGAGCCCTGTGGGTGTCCCTGGTATCATTTCATTTAATCCTGATGCTGGCCCTCTGGGCAGGGAGGACTACTCCCTTTGTGCTCAAGAGGAAGCTGAGGCTCCGAGTGGCTCTGGGTTTTATGGGAGATCACACCATTGGGGCCAGGGCCTCAATTCTAGCCTAGTTCCAGTATCCCCAACTCCTACCCACCAGTTCTGCTTTAACTCACAGTGTCTGACCCTGGAGTCACACCTCTCAGAACTGGGTGAGACTCTAATTGAATCAAATGAAAAAAAAAAAAGGAAAGCCCTGATCTCTGACGACTTTGCTCAGTCAAGAAGGAATTATAAGGCAGGCTGCCCAGTAGAAGCCACCGTCGTACCCAGGGACAGTCACACCCATGGAGCACCCTGCAAATGTGGGACCCCAAGAGTGGCCTCTGTCCCTTCATGGTGGGAACCATCCTCCTGCAATCCATCGCAATCCGTACTCACGCATCTCAACCAAGATGACCAAGACTCAAGGTCACCTTCCAAGGGGCATCTCCAGCCCTTGGTGGTGGGAGGTCGGGGACCAGAGACTGCTTTCTGGGCCTTCCAGGAGCTGCCATAAGGTTGTCCTCACTGAGTCTCCACCCCCTGGTCCCTGACTGGCTCCCTCCCAGGCACCACTCACTTAGTGCCCACGTCCTCATGGCTGCTGTAAAGATCATTTTATCACAGAGACATGGAAGCCGACACACTGGACATCCTGAAATGGGGCTCCCAGTGCTCAGGGCCCACCCGAATGTCACACGTCAAGTTTTTTCACCACTATATGTGTGCGGCTTCTCCACCTGCCTGGTAGACCGTGGAATATACTCACAGGCTGCATCCTCCAAGCCATGGAAATCCCCTGACTATAAGCACGCTGGCTGTCTTCTCTTCTTCCTTCCACCTGTAGCTAGAAAGGATCGTGTTGAAGTAAAGGCAGAGACACTTCCAGGGGAGGGGCAGGAAGGGAACCACAGTGGGATACGTGGGTGGGACGGTCTGAGTGGTGGGTTCAGAAACACGGTGATGGCCTTGGCTTCCGCACCTCTGAGCTTGTCTGCAAGAAGCTGCTGCTGTGAAAGAAATGGCAAGTGATGTTGTGGATTTTGAAAGATAGAGAGCATCAGCATGTCCCATTCAAAATGTAAGGAGGTTTCAAGCCCCTCCTAGATGCCAGAGAGAAGATGCAGTGGCCGAGGTGGGTGGATGGTGCTGGGGGTGGGAGGTGAGGCAGCCAGGGTGGACCTAGAGTAGCAAACAGGATTCTTCCTCAGGATCTTCAGGAATACTGAGGACACTAAACAGGGCCCCAGGACCCAGCTGAGAGGCTGTATGGGAGAAGCACTCCAGAGAGTGAGGCCTTGGCTTGCCCTCTGGCTGTGTTTCAGGAAGGCTGAGAAGAGGATATTATGTAGCCTCGAGTCTCTAGATTATGTATAGGGTAAGGTTTTCACAATTGGGGATAATCCCTAAGTAACCATTTTGTTGGAAATAGATGAAAATAGATGCTCAGTGCCACAAAGAAAAATTAGCACTGAGACAAAGGATCTTTCAGCAACACAACTTTTATTTCCTGGAACTGCAGGAAAGGTACTCTCGCTAGCCGTCTTGCCACGAGAGTACAATGAATAAAGAAGACAGATGAATATATTCCTTACGCATTTGGGGTCGTCCTCACTGCTGTGTCTGATCTCCGTTGGCTGGAGCCAGACCTCACAGTCTAAACTAAAACCTGACTATTAACTTAAACTTCTAAACAGGTAAAAGCAATGGAGAGCTGAGACATGCCTGTGAGCACGTCCAGCACAGATATCTTGGTTAAAGTACAAGGACATAGAATGTACTGTGTGCCTATAAGCACGGCATGTCTAACAGCTACATAGGATAGGGAGGGCTTAACAAAGTTATTAGCATATTTAGTCTTTAACAAAAAAGGAAACCTTAGAAAGGAACTTTTCTACTTCCCACACATTTTCCTTCTAGTTTCATCTAAAGGCAGAGTAATTATAATGGACATGTCCGTGGAGCTATCCCCTGGCACCATCATTGGTGCAAGTCCACGACTGACCAGCTCTTCTCTGCTGGCAAATCCCAGCTGCATGTTGTTCAGACCCAGTGGTCAGCAAACTGTGGCCCCCAGCCTGGTTGTGTAAATAAAGTTTTATTGGCAGGCGACCATGCTCGCTCATTTCTGTATTGTCTGTGGCTGCTTTTGTGCTGTCATGGCAGAGTGCGATAGTTTCCACAGAGACCATATGGCCTGCACGCCTAAAATACTTACCTGGTCCTTTGCAGCAGGCGGACCCAGCCTCCAGACAGTGGACTAGTACCAGCCTGTGGCCTGTTAGGAACTGGACCCCACAGCAGGAGGTGAGAACATTACTGCCTGAGCTCTGCCTCCTGTCAGATCAGCAGTGGCATTAGATTCTAATGAGAGCACGAACACTATTGTGAGCTGTGCATGTGAGGGATCTAGGTGGCGTGCTCCTTATGAGAAGCTAATGCCTGATGATCTGAGGTGGAACAGTTTCATCCCGAAACCATCCCCTGCTGGTCTGTGGAAAAACCGTCTTCCATGACACCCTGGTACAAAAAAGGTTGCAGACCACTGCGTTACAGATAATGTGTACCAGCTCCTGCCCTTTTACCGTTTTGAACTTTTTATTATTAAAGAGATCATTTACACATCAAATGTTGTTTTATTTGGGGTCCCATAGTTAAGAAAAAGGCCTACTTTTCAGATGAGGAAGTGGCGTTACAGTAACATTACCCGTAATCTACCGCTTCTTGCCTCGGAGGGCTGGAACCACGGTCCATGGGGGTCTTCTGTAGTTGATTGGCTGAATGGGCAGGGGGATTGCACGGTGGGGAGGTCAGCACCACACAGGGAGGAAGTGCCCTACAGGAATTTAGTTTCCACATCCTCAGGTTAAAGGAAAGTGCTTGTGTGGCAGCTGCAGTCCCAGATGTGCCAACATCTGGCTCAGGGTGCAGGTACACTAGAGCTTTCTAGCTAGTCAGACGTTGACACATGCTGTATTTCAAGGACACTTGTTTCAGTAATACGTCAAGAAGATGGAAAAGTCCATCTAGAGATTTTTATTTTTGGTGTTGGGGCACAAGGCGTCACTACTTCACCACCTAGCAAGTGGGAGAAGCTTTAGCAACTTTGGCTGTGGTTTCGTCTACTCCATTGCATCAGTCACTTGCAGAAATGTACCTTTAATTAAGCAGCAGGTGCATCTTACTTTTATCTAGAGGAGGTCAGTCAGTATGGAGTCATGCATTTTGAGGATCTGTATAGGCTGTCAACATGCAGAGACGTACAAAATTCACATAAAGATCTAAAGACTCTTTAATCACTTTCTAGGCGTTACTCTACATTTTCTGGTCTGCACATTTCTGCTGTGACTTTGGAATGTGTTGATGTGTTGTGGTCTTTGTAAAGAAAACTGCATTAAGTATTAAAAGACTAAGAAGGTTCTTTCTGATACTTGCACAGTATTGGGTAAGGTTTAAAAGACTCCAAAATTATCACTGTTTTTGTCTTCCACTCAGAACAAGAACAGGCACTGTTTATAGAAGTCTGGAGGACGGTGGTCTAGATTCCATGCTGCTAAGACCGCTCTGTCTCAGGAGACTGGCCATGGCAGGCACAGGCATCAAACAAGTCTCCTTCTCTCTCTCTCTTTCTCACTCAGCCCTCAAGTCTGGACGATAGAAGAGGCAGCCGCCCCCGGTCCATGGTGCGGTCCTTCACGATGCCTTCCTCATCCCGGCCTCTGTCTGTGGCCTCTGTCTCTTCCCTCTCATCCGACAGCACCCCTTCCAGGCCAGGCTCCGACGGGTGAGTCAAGCTTACTGCAGGGCTGGGCTGAGCAGCGAGGTATTTGGGGATCTGGAAGAAGCCCCCCAGAGCCCTGGGTTTATTTTCTTACAAGTGAGGGTTTTGTGTTCATCAAAATTATCTTTGAAACTGAGACCCTCGGAGACTTTCTAACCATAGTGCCCAATATTACTTTGAGGTCTTGTGAGTTTTTGAGAAAAACGTCCTCTCTTTGGGTACCACTTTGGGGAAGGTTTTTGTCCAATTTTAGAACCTCCAGTGAGTGTTCAGTCCTCTTCATCGTGGCTTAGAACAAGCTAGTCCAACCCGCGGTCTGTGGGCCACATGTAGCCCAGGATGGCTTTGAACGCGGCCCAACACCCATCCGTAAACTCCCATCAAACATTCTGAGATTATTTTTGTGATTTCCTTTTGACATAGCTCATCAGCTCTTGTTAGTGTTAATGTACTTTATGTGTGGCCCAAGACAGTTCTTCTTATTGTTCTTTTTTTTGAGATGGAATCTTGCTCTCATCACCCAGGCTGGAGTGCAATGGCATGATCTCGGCTCATCGCAACCTCTCCCTCCTGGGTTGAAGTTATTCTCCTGCCTCAACCTCCTGAGTAGCTGGGATTACAGGCACGTGCCACCATACCACACTAATATTTGTATTTTTCATAGAGATGGGGTTTCACTGTGTTGGCCAGGCTGGTCTCCAACTCCTGACCATGTGATCCACTCACCTCGACCTCTCCAAAGTGCTAGGATTACAAGCATGAGCCACCATGCCCGACCTAATTGTTCTTCTAATGTGGCTCAGGGAAGCCAAAAGGTTGGACACCCCTGGGAAGAAGCAGGGTGCCTTCTCTGCTGGCCAAGCACTTTGTACTTTTCACCTCCTGTTCACCTCCGGGCGTCGTGCCTGGGCAGGAGCTGGTGGGTCTGGGCATGACACAACCTCCACTGTCCACCTGTGACACCATTCTGCCAAGCCAGCTGTCACCAAGTCAGGCTTTCATGATGGACAACTGGGCCACCTTCTTTTTTCTTTTCCTCCCTTCCTCATTTTTTTGGAGAGCAAATTTTGTGTTTATTTTTGTTTCTGGTGAGGTTTATTGCCTTTTAAAGGGAAATGGTGTTTAAGTGACGCTTCTGAGAATGACCATCTGTCCCTACTTTTTAGGACAACTCGGAAAACTATAAGGCATATTATCCTTTTTTAAAACACTGTTGTTTTTGAGGCAGACTCTCACTCTGCCACCCAGGCTGGAGTGCAGTGGTGCAATCACAGCTCGCTGCAGCCTCCACTTCCCAAGCTCAAGTGATGGTAACGATTTTTAAATGCACAGTTCAGTGGCATTGAGTACACTCACACTGCTGTGCACGTGTGCTGTGGATGGTGTCATCCCACCATCCACCTCCAGAACTCTTTAAACTTGCCAAACTGAAACTCTATACTCATTTAACAAGAATTCCCCACTCTACCTCCCCTTACTAATTAAACACTCACTTCCCATTCTCCTCTCCCCCTGCCCCTCACAATGTCCATTTTCTTTTCTTTTCTTTTTCTTTGAGACAGAGTCTCGCTCTGTCACTCAGGCTGGAGTGCAGTGGCGCGATCTCAGCTCATGCAACCTGCACCTCCCAAGTTCAAGCGATTCTTCTGCCTCAGCCTCCCGAGTAGCTGGGACTACAGGTGCATGCCACCACACCCAGCTAATTTTTTGTATTTTTAGCAGAGATGGGGTTTCACCACGTTAGCCAGGATGGTCTCAGTCTCCTGACCTTGTGATCTGCCCACCTCGGCCTCCCAAAGTGCTGGGATTACAGGCATGAGCCACCGTGCCTGGGCAGTGTCCACTTTCCATCACTGTGATTTTGACTATTTGAAGTACCCATGGGCCACTTTCTTTCTACAAGGCCACTTTGGAGATGCATTTTTGCTCTCGAGTACCCAGTACTGAGCACACAAATAGTGGCTCTTGCATTAGCTCCAAGTGTTGCAAACAGAACCGCAGTATTGGTATTTTTTTTTTTTTTTTTTTGTATTTTTGAGTGGCAAGCATGTGAAGTTCATTCTTATACAAAAAGAAAAAAATGTTTCAATTTAAACAACACAGAAGAAGCTCTGATTGTTTTACTGCCGACTTGCACAGTTGTTTGTATGTCCCATCCCATTTGGTTTACAATCCATCACCCTAAGACACCCACAGGGATCTGGCCCCTTCAACACACAGACACAAACTTCCAGAGGGCCCCAAGGGACGGCTCAACTCTGACTGCCCTTTGTTGCCAATGACTGATGTGCCCGATGGATAATTGCAAACTATCCCCACGTTTTTTCTTAACAGTAATTTTTATCAGCGTCTGATATTTATAAGGCCAAGTCCATATGGAAATTCTCAATTTAAAGGTATTTAAATCATGTGTGCTTGTCACTTACAGCAAGATTGCTAAAGATATTTAATTCAACTTCTCCCCATGAAAAATCCCCAGGCTGGTTATGGAAAGGTTTTTATATTTCTAGAAACATAGGGGTTAGGGTGGAAATTGATGGAGAGGTTTTACATAGAAGAGTGGTGAATTGCACATGTGAGCTTGGGCTGCTGGCTCTTCCCCAGAAGGCATTTGTTTAACCTTTAACTGGAAGCATCTTTATTACGGTCCAGAGTTGTGTTCATTCTTGGGGTTACACCCTTTTCTGTCTAACTAATGTGGAGAAAATGAGGCTTTGGTCTCAAATGGCACAGATTACGTGCAGAATAAAGTTCATCCCGTAGGCAGTTGCTTCTCATAATGTGAAAATTTAAAACTCCACCTGCCTTTCTCTGGGTTCTTTGTATAACCATCAGGATTTCACAGCCTAGTCCTTCTTCTCGAGCTAAAGAGCATCTACTGATCCTTTTCTTGCCTATATTAATTATCTCAAGTTCTGCTAAACTAGAATAAAATCATGAAATGTTTGGTTCTTGCTTATAATAGATAAAATATTAAACCCCTAATGGATATGGATTTATTGTATATCCAGTGAGAAAAGTCCAGATGTCCCAAAATGCCTTAATGATCTAAGTCAATACTGGTATATTTTATCAATCATTTTTAATTTTTAAGCATTTTATTATAGAAAAATTTCAAAGCTGAGTACAGTGATTCATGCCTTAAATCTCAGCACTTTGGGAGGCTGAGGCAGGTGGATTGCTTGAGCTCTTGAGTTCAAGACAAGCCTGGACAATGTAACAAAATCCCATTTCTACAAAAAATATAAAAATTAGCTGGGTGTGGTGCTGCATGCCTGTAGTCTCAGCTACTTGGAAAGCTGAGGTGGGAGGATCACCTGAGCCTGGGGAGGTTGCGGCTATAGTGAGCCGTGATGGCACCACTGCACTCCAGCCTGGGCAACAGAGTGAGACTCTGTCTCAGAAAAAAAGAAAAAGTTCAGCCCCATCAGCCAGTCTTGACAATTATCAGCTTTTAACTAGCCTTTTTTTTCAATCTATGTCAATCACATTTTCCAGCAAATCTTAAATTATCATACCATTTTATCTATAGATATTTCAATACAAATTTCTAAAAGGTGTGAACTCTTTTTTAAAACCAGAACTAAGTTGTATTATATGAACTTTATAGTAATATAGTTTATTTCACACCAAAAATATTGACAGGAATTCCATATTATAATAATATATTAGCGTTGATTTCCCATTATCATGAATGTCTTTTTGTTTAGTTTGTTTGAGGCAAAATGCAAATAAGGTTCCCACCTTGCACCTTGCGCTTGGTAGATATTCTCTAATCTCTCTTAATCCCCTTTCTTCCCTTGTAATTTAATCGTGGACAGTCCCGGGTTGTGTATCCTGTCATGGCCCCACCATCAGGACTTTTTTTTTTTTTTTTTTTTTTTTGAGTCAGAGTTTCACTCGTTACCCAGGCTGGAGTGCAATGGCGCGATCTCGGCTCACCGCAACCTCCGCCTCCTGGGTTCAGGTAATTCTCCTGCCTCAGCCTCCCGAGTAGCTGGGATTATAGGCACGTGCCACCATGCCCAGCTAATTTTTTATATTGTTAGTAGAGATGGGGTTTCACCATGTTGACCAGGATGGTCTCGATCTCTTGACCTCGTGATCCACCTGCCTCGGCCTCCCAAAGTGCTGGGATTACAGGCTTGAGCCACCGCACCCGGCTGATAGCGCGCCCCATCGCATTGTTTAATCGTGTCTCGAGTCTCCATATTCCCTACATACTGGCAGTTGAATCTAGTGATGTGGTCAGATTCAGATTTGCTTGAGGGATAAGATGACTTCATAGATACTTGTATGTTCGTCCACTCAGAGGTACACCACATCCTGTTCTCGCTCTTACGGAGATGTTAACAGCTATTGATAATCAGTGCTTAGATTCAGCACCATTGCAGTTGACACAGTGCAGGTACCTTCGCAGTAGATCCTACAGCATAGCCACATTAGATAGGAGGAGCAAAAAGTAGGTGATGGTTCTTGTTCTGGACAGTCCGCATCTTCAGTGGGCGTAAGCGCAGTTTTGTGAATGATCCTTCCCTTCCTGCTTTATCTTACTCCCCACTGTGGGACATGCAACGTGGAAGTCAGCACTGAGCAAATCAGTGGGGAGCAAGATTGCTGCAATGGCTGCCTTTTTTTTTTTTTTTTTTTTTGAGACCGGATCTGGCTCCATCACCCAGGCTGAAGTGCAGTGGCACAATCTCAGCTCACTGCAATCTCCACTTCCCAGGCTCAAGCCATCATACCACCTCAGCCTCCTGAGTAGCTGGGACTACAGGTGTGTACCACCATGCCCAGCTAATTTTTGTGTGTTTTCTACAGACAGGGCCTTGCTACGTTGGCCGGGCTGGTCTCGAACTCCTGAGCTCAAGTGATCCACCTGCCTAGGCCTCCCCAAGTGCTGGGATTACAGGCCTGAGCCACTGCACCCAGCCCTGCAATGGCCTTCTTCATGAGAACAGTGGTTTTCTTCCAAGTGTCCCATTCAGAAATACATGTAAGAGAAACCAGAGCTAGGATGAAAATATGGCTGGCTGGCGACATTGTCTTCTCTTGAAACCATGCTCCCCTTAAGGAAGGCAATTTCTTCTCCAGGCAGTTCAGGAAGTCAGGTTTAGAAGCTGCCGTAAGGGCTCAGAACTCCAAAGAGCAGGCTGTATTTTGCAAATGTAAGATCCTAGTAACAGCACTGCCTTCTCGTATAACGTTGTGAGTTACGCTGTAAGATTTTTCAGGTGTGCCCATGCCTTCATTCATTCAGCTGTCTCTCCTGACTCCTCCTCACAGCAGGAGTTGCTAGGGATGAGACTCCAGTCATTTCTGCTGCCTCCTAATAGGACTTCCTAGGACCAGAAACAGGATGGACATGCCAATCTTGTGTTGGAGCGACAAATCGCAATTGTGTATGGGTGTTGTGTGCACACTAATCTTTTGGTACATGCCTTAGAAACTAGCCCAAGATTCATTTACTCCATCATGTAGCCACGAATGTGTTTTTACAGCAACTGTGGGGTAGGCAGAAGGGTGGTGGTGTCTATATCCTTTTATAAATGAGGCAGAGGTTACGAGGGCATCAAGAGTCACTTGCAGGTGGCAGAGCTAGCATGTGGGTCTTCTGTCTCCAACTCAGTTGCTGGCTGGAAACCTCAGGGCATCTCCCAGCACCTGTGAGTCCCGGTACCTGTGAGTCCCAGCACCTGTGAGCTGGGCCTGGCTTGCTTCTGACCGAGCTATACAAAGTGCTTCCACCTGGAAACAACCATGTATCTGTAATCACAGAGACTTGGTCAGAATTAAGCTAGCAGACATTTCTTTGCATTGGCATGTAGCTTTCCCCATTAAAAAATAGACAGCATATTTGTATATAAATCTCTAAAAGATGTGGGTTCCCCTTTTGAAAGACACCCTAAATGCCATCCTTCCATCGTAAATGAACAGTTCTTTAATATCATCATCAAACGTCTAGCCAGACTTCACATTTGCCCCATCATGCTAAGAGTTCTCCGTCTTTTTCCAGTTTATCTGTGTTGGGATTGAAACACAGTCCTTGTCTCTGGTGACTGTGTATCTGAAGTCACCCTCAGGCTCCCTTTTAAGTCAGTGCTTTCCTTGTAACCATCTTGGATGGATTGTGAGTGACTCGACGGGCATCTGCGCGGTGGAAAGCAATTGTTCTCTTATTAAGACGTCATTGACCTTTCCTTTAGGTTTGCTCTGGAGCCTCTGCTGCCAAAGAAAATGCACTCCAGGTCCCAGGACAAGCTGGACAAGGATGACCTGGAGAAGGAGAAGAAGGACAAGAAGAAGGAAAAAAGGAACAGCAAACATCAAGAGATCTTTGAGAAAGAATTTAAACCCACTGACATTTCCCTGCAGCAGTCTGAGGCTGTGATCCTTTCAGAAACGGTAACCTGACAGAGTATCTTCCCTCACTCTGCGGCAGCCTCAGGGACCTACCTTTGCCCCACCTGTAGCCAACATGGCTGCCAGCGGGCTTTTATTGAACTTGTAAAATTGCAACTCAAAAACCTGGCATCCTCCTCCCCTAGCCTCAGATGACCCCAGGCAGTAGGACAGCAAGAGCCACAGAGAGGCCCGGAAGAGTCTGGGCTTAGCATTTGTCCCCTTGCCTGGGCCTGGGGCGGGGCCAGCAGGGCCCATGCGTGTCTAGGCTCCGCTGCTCTTTTGAACTTGTTTCCCATCCATGTTTTGATATCCCAGAAGATGAGCGAGCGGGAGGGCTTTTGCTGTCAGGAAACAGTCTTCTATGTCAGCTAATGGCTTCCCCTCACCCCTTGCTGACTGGAACTCAAGCTAGTTATGGCCCAGGTGTTAAAATCAGCTCAGCTAGAATCCAAATACCTCTTCGCTCTGGACCCCAGCAGCTGGATCTGGTCTTGAGGTATCCTGCTGTGTCTCATCTGCTCCGTGTTTCAGTCTCCTGGCCATCTTTCAGAAGCACATACAGGGTCTTCATGTGGCATGTGCTGCTGAGCTGACCTTAAACACAGGTCCCAGTGAGTCTTGTTCATTCCTCAGTTGTGGGCATGTGAGGGCTGTGAAACCCGAGTAGCTGGTTCTCTTCCTGGGGCTGGGGCTGGGCCTGAGGGCTGATCCTCCCAGAAGTGCCCCACATTGGGAGTCTGTGTTCGTCTGCTTTATGTTACTATGAAGCAGTAACTGAGCCTGTGTCATTTATAAAGAAAACAGTTTGATTTGGCCCATGGTTCTGCAGGCTGTGGGAGCATGGCACTGGCATCTCCTTGGCTTCTGATGAGGCCTCAGGAAGCTTTCATTCTTGGCTGAAGGCAGGGGAGGGGAGCGTGTCACTTGGTGAGAAAGAGAGCATGGGCTGTAGGATGGGGAGTTTCAGGCTCTTTTAAATAACTCCATCTCACATGAACTGATAGAATGAGAACCCACCCATCACCCCCATTACTGCAAGGACATCACTAAGCCCTTGGTGAGAGACCTGGTCCCATGACCCAGACACCTCCCACTGGCCACACCCCCAGCATTTCCACTTGGGATTTGGAGGGGACAGATGATCCGAGCTGTATCAGAGTCTGAGTGCAAAGATGAGGCACAGCCCACTTCCAGGAAGAACTTGATACAGAAAGTGCTATCTGTAGCTGGAAACACAAAGCGTTCTCATGGGCTGTCAGCGTCAAAGGCGAAGTCAGGGTTGGAGCTCCAGTCTGGAAATGGGTGGGTGTTTGCTTGCCTCAGCCCTGGGCAGTCGGCGGGCTATGATTAGAGGGTTAGACTTACTGCACTGCTTTTTTATAGCTTAAAAAACAGAAGGTACGTTTTATCTAGACTGCATGCTACTCAGAAGGCAGACACCCCAGTCATGACTTGATATCCAGCAGGCCAGTGCTCCTCTATGGACTCTGGATAGGTGCTGTGGCTGCAGCTGAGCTGGAGGATCCCTGTGAGGGTGGCTGAGCATGTCAGGCCCAGGGGGGCACTGGGTGGAGGCTGGCCTAAAGCACCCAGACACAGCCTCCAGCAGATTGAGGGGTTCCTGACCACACAGCATGCTCTGTCTGCTATTCTAGGAAGTTGGGGTGCCCAGCACCCCAGGGGCTGGCTGAAGTCTTCTTCTCTCAAGCCCCAGGTAGACTTCTCAAGTCTCAAAACATCACAACTGGGTAGGCGAATTAAAAGAAGCATTTTTGAATATGACTTAGTGCCAGACACTGTGCAAGTCTTTCAAGCATTTTAATTTAAGCTCTGTTTTAAGATGCTAAATTGGAGGGCCTTGGAGAAGTTGTGCCAAGTGGCAGAATTGATCACAGCTGACTTGTGTAAAAAGAAGTCCAAGGACACATGCGCACGCATGACAGGCACAGAGCCAACACAGTGCATTTTCTGTCCCTGCCCCTAGAGGCCCAAGCATCGTTCTAGGATCCTTGCAAACAGCAGGGCTAGTGGGAGCACCACGAGGGCCGCCTCCCCACGGTTGGCCCTAGTACATTCAGCAAATCACCAAGGTCGGAGCACAGAACCCTGGCGGTGCTTCTCAGCAACCGGCCCGGCGTCAGCAGAAGGCTTCCAGCAGCAGGAGGCGAGGAATCTGGACCTCCCGCTAGGGACAGACTTACTATTCTTGGTCCAGCCCAGCGACTGTCTACACAGAGGCCACCTCCTACAGGGGACAGGTGTCAGCAAAGTCTCTGAGGACAGTCAGATACCTAAAGTTTCCTAGCAGGCGGCTACATGCCTGTGACCAGCCATGCACAGCAGGGGAGGTGGGGAGGAGGTTCACTGGAGCGGAAGCAGCAACCCATCACCTGGAGACACCAGCCACGCCCCTACCCCCCCTGCAGTATCCTCCTTGCCCCTCCCCCATGCTGGCCTCCCCTACACCCCAGCTTCTGCAAAGGTTTCGCCTCATCACCCCTGGGGCTGGGTTCTGTTTCCTACTTGATTTGCATCATCAACAATTTTCTGACCTTTAGCTGAGCCTCTCCAGCCAGAGCCTCCAGGCTGCAATTTGCATCTTGACGCTCTCTGAATCAGAATGTGCCTGCCCTGGGACACAGAGAAGCACCTTAGCAGACCCGATATCTCTCCTGCCAGCGCTTTCACCCTCAGTGGGCCCAGCACGTCACCCAGCCTTTCCTGACTTCCCGTGGCAGTTCTGCTGCCTGGAAAAAGGCCATTTCTACAGAGGAGGTGCAGCTCCTGGGTGCTGGGCTCCCCCGTCAGCACAGGATAGTGCTGGAAATAGACCTGTTGGCCTGGCTCTGTCACTCATTTATCAGAGGGCCTGAACCTTCCTCCCAAGCCTGGTTCCCATTTCTTCCTTCCAGCCTCAGTAACCTCCAGACTGGCCCTGGCTCTGCTGATTCCTCCCGGGACACACGTTGCAGCCTACCTGCTCTGTTGCTCACCCAAACCAGCACAGCCCATCCACCAGGCCCCCAGACCCAGCCGCAGCACCAAGCCTGGAGCTGCCCACTCACCTGCCTGCCCTTCCTGTGGGGAGAATCTCGACCCCTCCTTTTCAGCTGGGTTAATACATTTTCTAATTACCCCTGCCTCAGAGTGTTTTGTAGCTGCTCCTGTTCCCCAAAGCCCAATGATCTGAGACCACCCTGTAAGAAATATCTAAATACAACTTACTGATGGAACAAACAGGGAAAGGGCTTAGGTGGAGAAAGTCAAGTGCCTCCAAAAGCCAGAAATGAGCAGGAAAACATGCATTGAAAAGGAGAAAAGCATCCCTGCCAGTAATGACCTAGGGTGTGAGAAGAAGCAAAGGAAAGGAATAGCAAAAACCCTTCAGCCATTTCCTAGACTTTTACCTATGTGCCGAGGAAGACCAAAGCATCATGAGCACACCTGGGGAATTCCGCCATTGGACAGGCCGTTTATTCTGTTCTTGACTGCATGGAGGTTGCCCTGTGTTCTCACTGGGCATTTGTGTGGCTTGCAACAATACTCAGCCACTCTGCATCCAGATGCTGGCCAGCCCAAGCTGTGTGAGGACAGCAGTGTGAGCCCCTCGTGTGTGGGAGGTCTGCTGTAACCACAGGCTGGGCAACTCTAACCCAGAAATTCATTGTCTGCCAGTTCTAGAGGCTAGGTAGGGCCGATTCCTTCAGAAGCTGCCACATGCCTCTCTCCTCCTGTCTGGGGGTTTGCTGGCCATCTTTGGCGTTTCTTGGCTGACAGAAGCATCACCCTGACCTCTGCTTTCATCTTCACGTCATGCCCTCCCAAATTTGGACACAGATCCATGTCCAAATTTTCCTTTTTTTAAGGTCACCTGTCCTATTGGATTAGGACCTGTTTACTGGGAAGTATGTGGGTCCTTGATTCTTGGAAGAAAGAATTTAGCCAAGAGACCAATTAGTAAAATAGACAAATGAGTAACATAGGTAAAGTAGGCTTATTAAGGAAATAAAATTAAAGTAGGCCCCAGAGGAGGGGCAGGCTGATCCTGCCGAGCAGCCCCGGAAGTTCTGTGTTGGGTTTTGTACTGGACTGTTTTAAGTTCCCGTCTCTGTCATAAGGCTCTCCCTTTGTCTTTATCTGTTTTCCCCACTGTGTCTTAAGTGTCCACCTTTTCCCTGCCTAGTTCCTGCCCAGGTTTGTGGGGAGCCTTTCCCTGCCTAGTTCGCTTGCTGCTGGTTGATGTGCATGCACAGGGCCCGGGGATCAGTAGGAATCCTACCTGTGGCAGTGTTGTGCGTTACCGCCACCCCGAGAAGGTCGTGTAGTGGTCAGATCTGTATGCGTCCCTCTTAGGAATCAACCCCTTGCCCTGATTCCCTCCTAATCAGCATGTAGCTAGCTACATTCTAACAGGTTAGCTGCAGAGGGAGCAATTACCCGGTGTCTTATGGGGCATTTCAGGGTGCTGCCTCCTGCCTGGGTATTCTCCTCCTCTCTGCTAACACCTAGCATGTGTGTTTCAGGGAGGTCTCTGGGGCATGAGATTTTCCAGAGTTTGCTCCCCCTGGGCCTCCTTTCCTGTTTATGTCTTGCTATCTGCCCACTCTAACAGGCCCAGCCTAAGGGCCACACCTTAGCTTGATCATTTGCAAAGACCATATTTCCAGATAATGTCATATTCTAAGGTAATGGGGGTCAGGACTTCGATATAGGAACGTAGGTGGAAATGCACTCAGCCCATAAGAGACCCTAACTGTGCTCTTCTGTCCTTTCAATGTAGATAAGTCCTCTGCGGCCCCAGAGACCGAAGAGCCAGGTGATCAATGTCATTGGAAGTGAAAGGCGCTTCTCAGTGTCCCCCTCATCACCGTCCTCCCAGCAAACACCCCCTCCGGTTACACCAAGGGCCAAGCTCAGCTTCAGCATGCAGTCGAGTAAGTGGAACCTCCCTTCATCCGTATCGTGCTGTTGCCTCGTGACACCCCTTGACTGAAGGCTCTCAGGTTAGAAGCATTTCCTCCCTCCCTTGGCAGCAGAGGGAGGGAGTTTGGATAAGCTCCTGGCTTCCTGGGAATATCTCTTGGGACAGACTGTAGAGTCTGGACTTCTGCACATCAGGCCAAAGCCCAGAGCCCAGGTCTCCAGTGTTGGAGGGGCAGAAAGTGCAGGGTCTGTCCCAGGATCCATGGGGAGGGAAACTGGGACACATGGGACCACTCCACTTCCTATTCCAGGACACAGCTGCAGGAGGCTGTGGGCCTGCCTGTGTCTAGGACGGTACACTGGAGAAGCACTCCAGGCAGTTTACAACAGCCAAGGAGCATAGCTTAATTTTCTAGTTTTGACCAATTTTTAAATTACCCAAGAAGTTGCCACAAAACTGGTGGCTCAAAACAGCAGAAATTTGTTCTCTGAAGGTTTTGGAGGCCAGAACTCTGAAATCAAGGAGGTGGCAAGTTGGTTACCTCTGTTGGCTCCAAGGGAGGGCCTGTCCCAAGCCTCTCTCCAGCTTCTGGTGGCTCCTAGCAGTCCCTAGCCTTCCTTGGCTGTGGCCACATCACTCCCCTCTCTGCCCGTCTTTACGTGGCCTTCTTCTCTCTGTCCTCTCCTCTTATAAGGACACCAGTCATTGGATATAGGGTCCACTGCAAATCCAGGATGATCTCACCTTGAGATCCTTAGCTAATTACATCTGCAAAGACCCTAAGTCCAAGTAAGGTTACATTCTGAGGTTCTGGGTGGCCCTAAGAGGTCCACGTTTTGGAGACTCTACTCAACCTACTCTAAGTGGTAACCAGCTTTTCACCACTAAATTCAGAGCCAGCAGAGAGGAGAAATCTTGCAGGGAGAAGGTGCTGGGGGTGAGGGTGACAGCAAAACCAGGGAGCCTACCCTCCTTCCTGTGGCACCAAAAGGGCTCAAAGGCAGGAGAGCTCTGTGGCAAGGGTTGTGCAAGGCAGTGAGTGATTGTCCTCTGCACCTGATTTTCCTCTTGCTTAAAGGGGAGCAGTCATGCTTCTGGAGACTGTCAGGTGGTAGGGAGTCTGGCTTCAAGCATGGATGCGTGAGTTTAATTGAGTAGGCAGAAAGCTTTCTGGGCACTGGGTCTGTCTCTGGAGGGTGCATCCTCACATCCTTGCACTATTACTACGTGATTTTTCTAAAAATGTGTTTAAAGTCTATTTTAATATTTAAAACCATAAGGCACCATCACTGCTGCAGAAAACAATTTGGTGGTTCCTCCAAAGTTCCACGTAGAATAACCATATGGTACTATGAACCAGCAGTCCTGCTCCTAGACCAGCACTCAGAGAACTAAAGACAGGGACTCAAACAGATACTTCATACTCATAGCAGTATTTTTCACAAGAGCCAGTAAGCGAACACAACCCAAATGTCCATCGACTGATGGCCAGATTAACAAAACGTACATCCAAAGAAATGTCCATGCAGTAGAATATTCCTCAGCCGGAGAAAGGACTGGAGTTCTGACATGTGCTGCAGTATGGACGAAACTCAGAACCATGGTCCCGAGTGACCCAGATCATTCACAGAGGGATAAATCCTATGTGACTCCACCTCAATGACATATCTAAGGCAAGTTCACAGAGACAGACAGTAGAGTAGAGGCCAGGTGCTGTAGCTCACACCTGTAATCCCAGCACTTTGGGAGGCCGAGGAGGGCAGATCACCTGAGGTCAGGAGTTCCAGACAAGCCGGTCAACATGGTAAAATCCCATCTCTACTAAAAATACAAAAATTAGCTGGGCGTGGTGGCACACACCTGTAATCCCAGCTACTCAGGAGGCTGAGATAGGAGAATCACTTGAACCTGGGAGGCGGAGGTTGCAGTGAGCTTCCAGCCTGGGTGACAGAGCAAGACTCCATCTCAAAAAAAAAAAAGAAAGTACAGTATAGCAAACCTCCGTGTGGAAAGAAGGAAGGGAGGGAGGGAGGGAGGGAGAGAGAGAGAGAGAGAGAGAGAGAGAGGAGGGGGTACCAGGGGCTGGAGGGAGGGAGGAGTGGAGAGTTAGTGCTTAAGGGGTACAGACTTCCTGTTTGGGGCGATGGAAATGTTTCAGAAATACATCATGGTGATGGTTGTCCACTGTGTTGTGATTAAGGCCACCAAATTGTCCCCTAAAAAATGGCTAAAATGGCAAATTTTATGTCATGTGTATCTTACCACAATAATAACAAACAACTCGGCACCAATCATGAAGACAGTCACTCACTGAAGCCTTCTTACTCCCCTCAGTCCCATGTCAGAGCTCCCTCAGAAACTGACACTGTGTTCTTCCTAGGACACATTTTCCTAATAAAGGATTTTTCATCAGATGGATCCTCGGGGAAAACTCCAAAAGAGACTCATCAGTAAAAACGTCAATTTTTCTCTCTTTTAATATGAAAGAAAACAAATTATTTTTAAGAGTCTCAACAAGGGTTGAGAAAATATCCTGCCTTGGTGATTATCCCTCCGTTTGAAAACCGCTATATTTTCCAGTTTACTTTAAAAATCAATTGTACATCCCCTTGGCTTATTTAAAGCAACAGCCACAGTGACTGCTACGGCTAATAAAATCATTTCATGCAATCATGGATTTTCCTGTGGTAAGAGATTTGAAGTTGGGTGGCTGGTCGCAGTGTTAGACTTTGCTTAGCGAATCTTTCCAGGTGATAACTGCAGGGGTGACTGCAGAGGCCCAGCTGGGCTTTGAAAGCGGCAGCAGCAGCAGCAGAGACGGTCCTGTGGCACCCAGCTGTTTCACTTCCACCGAGGCAGGGGGCCCGAGGAGGGATCAAAGAAGCCAGGGTGAATGCCACCTTCTACAGTGGCTCAATGCCTTGCTTTACCCTCCCGTTTTAGTTGTCATGTGGTACTCACTATTCTCTTTCTAGAACACTGCCATTAGGAGAGAGTCCTACCATTTGTGCTCACTCCCTCCCTGCCCTCATCTGCTCTGTGGACAAACGTGTCTGCCAGATAGAGTGTTTCTGCAGTGCCTGCCTCTCTGGGAGGAAACATGAAGCCACCCCCTGAGTGGTCAGGCTCCATGGGGAAGTTGGGCTGATTTTAAATAGATCCCGGTTTTCCAGACTTGGAGCTGAACGGCATGACGGGGGTGGACGTGGCCGATGTCCCACCGCCTCTGCCTCTCAAAGGCAGCGTGGCAGATTATGGGAATGTGATGGAAAACCAGGACTTGCTGCGCTCGCCAACACCTCCACCTCCTCCGCACCAGAGGGTAAGTTGGGAATCGAAACATGGGTTTTCATTACTTCCCCTCCGCAAAATAAGATGAGTCTGTCATTCCAGATATTAGTGGATTTACTTCGGGCTAGTGAGCATGTGAGAAAAACCCTGTATGATAGGCCCAGGTTTGATTTTTTGCAAAAAGCTCTCAAAGCAGAAACGACTCTGGTAGGTAAGATCTGTGGCTCTGCGTCATTATCAATAATAACTGCATTAAAAGGCACATTTCGCTATCATGCCTCAGAACCAGGAGGAGGATAGACATTCCAAGCTTGTCGTTGGTTACGCCATGGAGATCATTCCACTGGAGATGGAATTCTTATGAAATTTAGATTTTGAGAAGTAGCTTTTCTATGAAGAGATCTGTCTGACTTTTTAAAGAGGTTGGCCAGTATCACCCTGTGGCAGGCACCTGTTGTACCCCTGCTCAGCCCCGGAGGAGCTCATCTCCAGCCGTTCCTCCAGGCAGCCTCACCATGGCACTGGGAGCTCCTGGGTGGTAACAGGCACTTACCTTCAGAGACTGCAGAGGAGAGCCAGGTTTGGCACCCAGCCACAGAGCACCCTCCTCAGTGCTGTTTCGGGGTGCTGGCCCGGCTTCCTCCACCAGCACCGGCCTTTGTAAACCTAAGCAAGCCGCTGGAACCCCTCTTCAGTGTGAGTCCCTGAAGCTGGTACCCCCAGCAGCTGTTTTAGTCCCTCATCCCACCTGACGTCCCTTTTGCTGAACAGCTCCTGGGCCTG
The DNA here is from genome assembly GCA_031835075.1 of Saguinus oedipus. NCBI lineage: Eukaryota > Metazoa > Chordata > Mammalia > Primates > Cebidae > Saguinus > Saguinus oedipus. The sequence continues at coordinate 133,146,860 of CM063179.1, forward strand.
CCTACCCATCCAAATATTAGTCAAAGTCATAAAAAGCCATTTAAATAAGCACCTCGGTTACCAGTCGACAGTTCTAGAAACATTCTTTTCAGATCCATCCTGTTCCTCTCCTCGTTCTCAAGGATGCTGTCGTGAGTCCTGAGTCCCAGCCCCATCCTCTTGTGTCAGGCCCAGGCCTGTGCGGACGGTAGCTTGAGCGGGGTGGAGGCGTGCGAGTGACTGACTCAGCCACTGGGGAATTTCTGCTTCCAGGCTCAGCCCTCCCCGCGCCATGTGATTGTGAATACGATTTGAAAATTAAATCAGTGCAGTCTATAAAGTAAAATACCCCTCTCTGTCTCCGGACAGCTGGCCATATTTTTTTGCTATCCATCCTCCGTAAAGTAATTATATGGCCACAGAACTATAGAACGTTGAAAACATGAGATTGCTAGCTGGCTCTGTTTTTCTCGTAATGGTGAGACACATGGTTTTGTTTTTTGCTTTAATAAACAATATAAATTCCACATGCCATTTCTATTTCTTTTTTTTAAGGAGACTAGTTCACGGAGTGTTCCGTAAGGTTATTACATCTCTTATGAGAGGAGTGGAAGAGAGAGGGTGTTTATTTACAGCGTGTGCATTTCATCATCCCCTTTGTACCAGGAAACGAAACAAGCAGTGGGTCTTCATCTTTAATATCAGAGAGGCAGATTGCTCTTCCGAGGCCCAAGTGCCATTTAAACAGGCTTCTTCTCCCTAGAGGCACCTCAGTGGGGAACTGGAGGGTCCCTAGAGATGCTGCTTAGTGACGCCTCGATGAGGTCCTGGAGGAGGATCCAGGTTCCCCTGTGAAGAGAACTTTCTGGCAGGCTGGATTGGCTTGTGGCACCACAGAAATGGAAGCCTGACCTTCCCTGGGCATTTCTAACTTCTTGTTAGAGCACAAGGAGATTTGGGGGGTCTATCAAGAATATTGGGTTGCTTGGAGTATGGTTTCCCTAACAGCTTTGTTCATCGGTCACATTTTCATCTCTTTGTTTTATTGGAAAAGCAGGAGTGTCCCCCTAGTCTCCCTGCACTAGTAATCTGAAAATTCTAAATTTAGAATTACAACCAATCCCACTTCTTATTACAAATCAGATCCCAGGTAACATTTTAGTGTCTCCATGTCTTGAATACACAGTGTGGCTTACTGATGCCACATATGGTTGATTAAGTAAGGGATAACATGGATTAGCTCTGTCTCAATTTATAAAGGGGGTGTGAATTCAATTAGATTAGTGACCCAAGTGTCTTCAGCCTTTGTTTCTTGTTTAATTTACTTGCAGCCTGAGCGCAGACTCAGGTGACACGCTGGCGGTTAGTATGTCATCATTAGGCGGAAGCAGTTGCATTTCCTGGGGTGCCTCCCTTTGCACAGGCCCTGAGAGCTGCTCTAGGATAATGATCATCCATTTGCCATGGTGGGGGTGTGATCAATATCCTCCTGTCACTCTCATTGATCAGCCTCAGGCTTGTAGGCAACTCTGTCTCTAGCTGTTGCCACTAAGCTGTCATTTCTTTCCAAATGGCTCTTCCCGTCAGTAATCTGAGCTATCATTTTGCTTAATGGTGATAAATTTTGGACATGCTCATATTTGGCACAGAGGTCATCTGAAGCGCTGTGTTGGTATCAGGCTGTGTTAGTCTGGTCCTTACCACCTCCTCATTGGCCAATCAGTGTGGCTTTCACATGTAAGCAACCCCTTCACCAGACCTCAAAACAGGTGTCTCTTTTTAAGGTTCTAACCAACCTTAAAAAGACTTACTTACTGTGTTACCTTCCTTTATACAAGGTCATCTATGCATGTAATATCTTTATGTCAGGTTTACTTTTCCACACTTCTTCTCCTCTGTGTGTTAGGCACTAGGTAATTTTTTGTATTTACTCATCTGTGAATCAGGAGGAAATCTGGGCAATGAATGTCTATCCTTGAAAACCTCTTTTCTCACATTCAGCTAAATGCAAGCCCACACTGAGAGGCTGTTAAAAAAATCCACTCTTACCTTTAAGTTAGATGATAGTGTTCTGTGATTTCATTCTAGTTCCTCTGCTATAGCATGCTCCTACTTACCCTGGTCTGTTCATTTCTCCCTTCATTTCTTTGTTTACTCACCTGTTCATTTCTTCATTTACCTACTCATTCATTCACTTATTTATTTATTCACTCATTCATCCATTTTCCTATTTGATCGACGCATATGTACGGAGCATCTCCTGCACATCAGCTGTGTGTGATGGGCATGAGGGTCCCAGAAGCCATAGGGTACAGCTGCCCTCAGTCATAACACTCCCGCCAGGTCCATTCAGTAGGAGGTTTTCGATTATCTGTACATTGGAAATTTACATCCTTTTTTGTGCCTCTAAGGTAACCTATGGCCCATGGGCTAAAGCCAGCCACCTGTTTTTATAAATAGTTTTTTTGGAACACAGCCACACCCCTTTCTGTACACACTGTCAGTGCCCACTTTTTGGCTGCAGTAGCGGCATTGACTGGCTGCAACAGAGACCATGTGGCCTGCTGAAAAACTGGAAGTATTTACTATGTAGCCCTGTCCAGGAAAAGCTTGCTAACCTTTGCCCGAAGCTCAGAAAGCAAAGGAGGGTCTCTCATCTCACCCCTGGGGAGTGTCTCTAAAGACTTGTTTATCCCTTGGACAATAGCTAACTAGGTCGATAGCATCTGGATTTTAACAAGTGGCTCAAAGAGCAATGGTACCTCTCGGGAGCTGTGCAGATGGTGGGAGAATGCTCAGAGGCGTGAGAAAGGCCCAGGGCCATAGCAGCTCTGTCTTGAGCCTAGCAGACCTTCCAGCCCCAAGTCAGACAGGATGGAGCCCAGTTCACGTGGAGAGGATGGTTCCGGCTGAGTGGCTGTGCCAGGTCAGACCCCGCCTGGAGACAGCTTCTTCTCTGTCGGGAACATCAGTAATATGATGTCTTCCCCATCCTCGTGTTTTCCAGCATCTGCCACCTCCACTGCCCAGCAAAACTCCGCCTCCTCCCCCTCCAAAGACAACTCGCAAGCAGACATCAGTGGACTCCGGGATTGTGCAGTGAAGTCGCAAGCCTGTCTGGAAAGAGTGTGCTGCCCCTCCCCATCTCCATGTCCTCTCCCTCTGTGTACCCTGAGTCTGCTGTTTACCTCAATGGGCCTGTGATGTTAACATTTCGTGCAATTGCTTTTCCTTCAGAGGAGTTCAGTTCCCGCCATGGAGCGAGTGGCCTTTAGCCTCATGGAGCAAGGTGGGTTGAGGAGGTGGGTCTGTCCGGGATGTGCCATCAGAGTTGCACAGTTGGGGGCCTCTGAGCGTGTCTGGCTCTGAGAGAACCTGAGTGTTGCCCAAACATTCTTTCTTTTTGTGCCAAATGACTTGCATTTGCAAAGAGCTCAATTGCTCTGAGCTCAGCCAAGTAAGAGAGGATAGGCCTTCACTCTTGGGAAGCTGTGTAGTGATGATGGAGAAGAATCCTCCTTGTCCCTCTGTAGGACAAACCTTGTTCCAGCCAGTGGTGTGACTTCGTTGGTTGAGCTATGTCTCCAACTCAATGAAGTTGAGCCCCTCCAAGGAAGTTCCTGATTTCCCGGGCATCATTTAAAATAGGATCTTTCTCAGCTACTGATTAGTTACTAATTTATGGGGTAGAAACAGCATTCAGAATACTGAATCACATGGAAAAACAAGTAAATATAGGAAGATGAATTTTTGTTCTTTTTTGAAAGAGTATGTGTACCACAAGAGCTGGTTTTAATTGGGTGAATGGTTCTTGTCCTCGTTCTGTACAGAAGTTTGTATATATGATGGTTCTTAGAACTCGTTTTAATTTTTGGTGGTCCTTCTGTGTATTATAATAGGCATCCACAGAGGATTCTCCCTATGTGTTCTTAATGTTTAACAGCTGGGAGTGTTTTAAAAAACACACAAATTAAATTTCTTTTCAGAACCCTGAAGTCCTGAAAATGTTGGTGGACGATGATTTTTTAAAAAACTAACCTTGTGTAACCTCATATTTGTATTCTATCATCTATATTTTTTTATTCACTATAATCATGATACTCTTCTAATAGACTCAGAAGTTAATCATTGACAATGAAAAATAAAATGTCATTTTAAAAGACTCGCAGTGTCTGTCATATTATGTTTTTATCCTTGATTGTAAAATACAAATGCTGCTTTTTCTGTTCTGCTTTGTTAAAGAGCTTGGTGACATACATTTATAGATGCACCTTGTCCTCAAACATTGTTTTAAATCCTCTCTGTTAACTGTCTGATCTGGAGCCCAGATAGGAAGCGCACATGTCCCCCATGCATGGCTGCATGTCCTTATCTACAGCAGCTGAGCAGAGCCCTGCTTCCCCATCACCAGACTCTGAGGGCTCTGGGGCTGCACCTCCCCTGGGCCTCTCTTCAGCTGCTAATTTGAAAGAGGGCTTTGATTAGTGGGTGCATGATTTCACTGTAGAGGCCTGGACATTGAGAGCTTTCTCCGGGGCCTACTTGGCTGGATCTGGGGTGGCAAGAAACCAAGAAGGCAGGGGGTCCTCTTCTCAATAGACAGGGCTCTCACCTCTGCTCCTGCCAGGTGTGTGGAAGCCATAAGGATGTGCCCCTCTGCCCAGCCCCTAACCTGGCCTCAGAGGAGGCTACTGTGGAGCCCAGGAAGCAGGGAGGCTCTTCCTGACACTCAGCTGCTGTCCCTGGACGTATTCATGCTTGTAAATATCCAGTCCACCCCCGAGAAACTGCGGGCCTGAGTGAATGTGGGACATTTTCTTCATGGATCTTACTGTTTCACCAACATGAATGTTCATCTTCTGTGGAGTGTGTGAGAAACTATTACCCATGACCCTAGAAATCATCCAATGGCCACACCCCTGTAGGGGAGCACAGAGAGCCCAGCCTGGGGGCGGATCGTTTTGGGGCAGTCCATACTTCACATGTGTAAGTGGCCACCCGAAATGGAAAGAATAGCCCGGGCTCTGTGGCTCACACCTGGAATCCCAGCACTTTGGGAGGCCGAGGCGGGTGGATCACCTGAGTTTGGGAGCTTGAGACCAGCCTGGCCAACATGGCCAAACCCCGTCTCTACTAAAAATACAAAAATTAGGCATAGTGGCAGGCGCCTGCAATCCCAGCTACTTGGGAGGCTGAGGCAGGAGAATTGCTTGAACCCAGGGGGCAGAGGTTGCAGTGAGCTGAGATTGCGCCACTGCACTCCAGCCTGGGCAAGAGCAAAACTCTCTCTCCATCTATGTCTCCATCTATAAAAATAAAATATTTTTATAAATAAAATATATAATTGAATTTATTAAAAAATTAAAATTACAAAACTTAATGTTTTTTTTCTTTGAGACAGTCTCACTCTGTCACCCAGGCTGGAGTGCAGTGGCATGATCTTGGCTCACTGCAACCTCCACCTCCTGAGTTCAAGCAATTCCCTGCCTCAACCTCCTAAGTAGCTGGGATTACAGGTGCTTGTCACCAAACCCAGCTAATTTTTGTATTTTTTTTAGTAGAGATGGGATTTTCTTGGCCAGACTGGTCTTTGAACTCCTGATCTCATGATTCACCCACCTCAGCTTCCCAAAGTGCTGGGATTACAGGTGTGAGCCACCACGCCTGGCCAAAATTATAAAATTTATAAAAGTATATAAAATATAATTGTATTTATAAAAAAATAGTTCCAGGCCTTACGAGAAATGATTCTTTTCTTGTGGAATGGTGTGTGGGCTCCTGCTCTTCCCGCATTTACTGGGTTAATCCTCGCACTGCACAGCCCTGGCTGGAATCCCCACCCGACAGCCCCCTGAGGCCTGTATATCCCTCAGGGACCTCTAGAGCTAGGAGGTTTGCATAAAACACAGAACAGAGTTAGAGAAAGAAAAGTGAAGACAGCCAAATGTTGCAGAAATTTCCTATTATTAATGTGAATTATAAATATGCTCCTGTATTCACCAGTGAGTAAACTTCCAAACTCTTCATGCAGATGCAACGTTTCCTCATCTTGTCAGTCAATGGATGGGTGGCAACACCATAATGTGACAAACCGGCCTCCACACAGCAGTCCCTGCTGCAGGCATTCCTTCTGGAATGAGGTTCCAGGGGAAGGTTTGCCTCTGTACGTGCAGGGACATATCCATCCCTTCTGCGCAGAAACAATATTTCTTAACCTTTTTTTTTCACAAGGACCTTTCAAGGAGACTTTTTAGACATTTTTTCCCTCCATCACTCTTGTGATGGTTTTTTTTTTAGACAGAGTCTTGCTCTGTTGCTTAGGCTGGAGTGCAGTGGCGTGATCTCGGCTCACTGCAACCTCCATCTCCCAGGTTCAAGCGATTCTCCTGCCTCAGCCTCCTGAGTAGCTGGGACTATAGGCTTGCACCATCCTGCCCGGCTAATTTTTCGTATTTCAGTAGAGACGGGGTTTCACCATGGCCAGGATGGTCTCGATCTCCTGACCTTGTGATCTGCCCACCTCAGCCTCCCAAAGTGCTCAGATTACAGGCATGAGCCACCGCGCCCAGCCTCATGATCAAATTGTAATAGTACAGCCGTACTGTATATCACTTAGACTATTACACACCTATTATGTACTTTATGTATACCCATGCCTTTTTACACTCAAAAGTGAAATTTCTTGTTTGTTTGTTTCCCAATAACTAGTTTCCAGGAGTTGATGCTGTCTTTTTGCAAAAACGTGCTCTAAAGCAGGAGTGGTGAGCCTCTCATGTTCTACTTCTGTTTCGGTTGCCAGGATGCTCAAAGCCAAATTTTACTCTCACACATTCAGTTAAGTTTTGGTTTTATTCTCCTGCCTTCCAAAAGCTTTCCGGACAATTAAAAATCCACCTTTACTTTACCTAGTTTCATATGTGCTTTCCTCAAATCTTTATTCAAAGCAGCTGGCAAATAAACTGTATTTTATAAATGGAAAAGTCTTTTTCTTATTTGAAAACCACCCTTGGTGCTGGAACATTGCTTCCTAGCATTTAAAGAAATTATTTTTTAATCAATTTTAAGATTATTCTTTCATGCAAAGATTTGATCATTTAAATTCCTTACAGATTTCATTATCTTCTGCTCTGGATTCTTTTATGATATTGGACTTTGTTTCATGTCCACTGAACTCTTTGTTGGTTTAATGGATTTTCGCTTTTGCTTTTTAGTTCTATCTCTAATTGCTTTTTAATAGTTTACTTACTTTTTAAAGTCTGTTTGGGAACTTCTGTCACCGCTCTTTTTGGCAATCTGCCCTTTCAGAATTGTTTAAACATCTACTGTTTCATTGATAATGACTCAGAAAAATAGGGAACCTATAGGCCAGTAAGCCTTTGTACCCAAATAAGCTAGAATTGTCCTGCCGTATTTGTCTCCCACCCACGAGGAAACTACGGCTCCTCCAGGTTGTACTGTGATCTGAGTGCAGTGTCACTAGCTGGAAAGGAGAGTGAGGAGGACGTCCTGGATGTCTGATGCATGGCAAAACCCCTGGGTTAGTTTCAGCTGTGGACAAAAGAGTTCTGATGTGGTCTTAAGTGTCTGCCTAGCTGGCAGAGGTAGCCAGTTAATCAAAGTGACTCTAAAGTGTTGCTGTGAAAGTATTTCTTAGATGTAGTTAACATCTACCATCAGCTGACCTTACATAAAGGAGGTGACCCTTGATAATCTGGGTCAGCCTCATCCAATGAGTCAAAGAAGGCCGTATGAGCAAAAACTGCAGTCTCCTGGAGATGAAGGGATTCTGCCTCAACACCACAGCATCAACTCCTGCCTCAGTCTTGCTTGCTGGCCTGTCCTGCAAATTTTGGACTTGCCAGCCCCTACAATGGCTGAGCCAATTCCTTTACTCTCTTTCCTTGTAAAGAAACACACAGGCACACACACACACTGACAAGGGGTCAACCATAGCAAACCTCCTCTATAAGGTGGTATGTGGCAGAAACAGGTGACTTTAGGGATACCTGGAGTAGAATCCAAGAACCTAGGGAATCCAAGCAAGCCACTTAGCCTTTCTAGTCATGAGTGTCTCTATGATAATATCTGCTGCCACCTTGTCATGGTGTCTTGAGGCTGAAACATCCAAGATGCCTTCCTTCACGTGCCTGGCACACTGCTTCACTGCAGCTGGCTGGGCATTCTCTCTCTCTCTCCTTCCCTCCCTCTTCTTTCCCCCACCTCCTTCCACCTGCCTTGGGCTGTCCTTCATTTTCCAGGGTTGTTTCATCTATAGGAAGCTACTTGGCGTGGTCAGGCTTTCCCTGTTTAAATTCCAAATCGAATTTCTTTTCCTGCTAAACCATTGTGAGGTTGTCACTGTGACCTACCCTTCATCTCAGTCCACCTTGGTCACGCTCTGCGGCTTCCCCATGCTGCAGCCTCTCATGCTGAACTCTTGGGTGAGCATATCCTCATTCCCCCGACCCTTGGCAGGTAGCTTGGGAGCTGGTCCTGAGCCAGCCTCACCAGGCCGCCCGTGCAGCTCTGCTGGCCTTTCCTTTTTTGACATGTTTGGTCTGCAACATGAGACGCTAGAATTTGCCATGCAAACCGCAGTGACCATGCTGCCCTCCCACCACTAGGAGGGGCTCCATGCCTTTGTCTAGCCCCAGAGCACTATTTCCTCTTCTGCTTCCCGTCCTGTCACTTTGCTCAACTGTTGGCTCCCGGCTTTTAGCTGTTGCTACTAATTAATGTTTCTTTTCACTTTGGGGAAGTGCTTAATTCCATCCCTTATTTGGCTTCTAAATACCATTCTCCAACCAAACAAACCAAGGCTTCTTAAAGAAATGCTGACTCTCGGCTGGGAATACAAGACGGCCTGGAACATTGTTACCAGAATACAAGGAAGTGTTCGAGAAATAACAGCCACACATCAAAAAAACATGCGAGCCCACATGAACTGGCTTCTGTGGGATGGCCCACATCTGGGACAATCTGAACATCAAATGATGATCATAGCAAATATTAAAGCCGTCAAATGACGTAGGACTTTTCTATAAGTCATGCTGAAATACATCAATAAATGAATGAATTGAAAATTTAATGAAGAATAGGATACCTACATAGTTTCAAAGTGTATTCCCAAAAACACTTACTAATTACAAAGGGAAAAACAATAATTTCATAGTGGAAAAGGCCGCCAGACACCACCTTAATCAAGAAATAAAAGAGAATGTCATCGATATTGAGACAAATTAAAATTATGTGCTCTCCCTGCCACCCGACAGTACTGATGCTCCAGGAACACATTGGCTCTGCAATATTCCTATTGAATATGTGTAATCAGAATCGAGTCACAAGAAAACATCAGCCAGACTTCAGTTGGGAGGCATTCTGTGAAACAACTGACCTTTCTTATATGATTCCATCTACATAAAGTGTCCAGAAGAGGCAAACCCACAGGGATAGGAGTTGGATTAGTGGTGGCCAGGTTCTGGGAGGAATGACTGCTAATGGCTACAGGTTTTCTTCTTAGTATGATCAAAATGGTCTAAAATTAGATTATAGTGACAGTTTCCCAACTATATGACAAAACTAAATACCCTTGAATTGTACACTTACAGTGAAGTTTATGATTATTGAATTAATTATATCTTAATAAAGCTGTTTTTTTTTTTTAATGAACTATAATCTTGGGAAAGGGTCAAGGCCATGAATGACCTAGTCCTCACTACAGGGATGAAAGAAACAGACAAGTAACACAACTCTTAATTTGGAACTGGTTGTTTTTCTCCACATTGGATGTATTGGGACAATTGGCAAACCCTGAATGGAGTCTGAGGATTGGACAATGGTGATATGTCAGTGTTCACTTCTTTACTTTGGTGGTTGTACTATGGCTATGTAGGAAGATGTCATCATTTAAAGAGAAAGAATTCTGACCCATTGGGAATAGTGCAGTACCAGGCGGGAACTTACTTACAACTTACTTTGGGGAGGGAGTGGGAATGACCCATATTGGACTTGTGCAGATTGCCATTCCATTTCCAGACTAGAAACACTCCCAGGGAATAATGATACCATTTTCACCTACTTCTCTGAACAAGTCTTTTGGTCATGCCTACATGATGGATTTTGCAAAAACAGTTTACAGGTGCAATGCCTCCCTAACAGGAGATGAAGACTCTAGCCGGCAGCCACTTCTGTGCTTCTGGAACAATCAAGGCTCCACATGGAACACAAAGGAGGGAAAAGTGAGTCCCTATCTCAGGAGCATTGGGCAGGCCACAGTAAGGGCAGTGTTTTCTTGTCTATACTAAATATTTACAGAGTCCCTGCCAGGCCCAGCCCAATTTAGACTCAGTACTGAGGTGGGCAGGACCAACAAAGTCTCCAAAGTTCCTCCCGGACAGGACAGGCAATATTCAAGTAACCAAATAAGGCCATTCCACATGGCCATTGGAACTGGAAGGGGTGAGACAGGGTAGTCATCTGAAGGGTGGGGCTCATCTCCCCTGCCACGGGTCCTCCCTGAGCCTGGGGGACTGCAGCTGAGACCTGTGAGCTCAGTGAGAATCCAGGGTACAGTGTGGAGAAGGAGTCAGCAGGCACGCAGGGCTTGCTTGGGCTAGGACTGACCTGGGAGTATCTGCAAAACAGAAGTGGAGGTGAAGGAGGGTAGAGGGAGGAGCCGATGGATGGCGCTGCAGGCAGGGAGCTTGGCCAGGGCAGACCATGGCCTCATCCATTAGAAGAACTTGGGTTTCATGGCAAAGACAGGAGGAAGAGATGACCAGCCTTCCCCAGGTGAGGGCCAGGTGGGAGGGAGCACTCCTCTGCAGAGGGCTAGAGGAAGCATGGCCACAGGGTCTCCTTACCTACCACTGGGCAAAGCACAGGTCCACACCTCAGTGGAAGGGAAAAGTTCCCAAAGCAGCAGGCGGCATTGGGATTTTTGTCCCCACCATGAGAGTTCCTGAGGTTCTTGCTGTGGGTGAGAGGGGAGAGAGGAGCACTCTCAGTGGGAACCAATGGTTTCTCCCATGGCTGCCCTGCCTGAGAGACAAGGAAGCCCATGTGTCCTGAGCGTTGGAAGCCCCAAGGTGTTGGCAATGTCTGCCATCCTTCCAACAGTCACGGCAGATCATATCCATAGCATTAAACTAAACACACAAATCTGTTGTCCACGGAGCTCTGAGGCAAGCTGTGCATGTGTACCCACGAACACTTGCCGTGGACACCTCCTGTGGATGCCTCCCATGGATACCACCCATGGAAGTGACCAGGAACCCAGAAGCCATGCACTTGCTTGATCACAGCACGCAGAGTCGTCAGCCTTCAGTGCAAAAGTGCAGCAATTTGGGAGGTGAAAACAATCAGTTTGGGAATGGGAATCTTTTTGAATTCGCATAAATTAGACTATTTTAAAATACCTGTTAACAGTTAATTTAGCGTTATGTACACTTGCATGGGAGAGGAGAGCACTTAATATCAAATAAGGAGCTACCTGCAAAATGTAGGGTTATTTTTAAGCTCCTACATATTTTTTGGTTTTTCTGCATAAAACACAGATGACATCGTGGGCTTTCACTGCCTTGCTAAAGCTTTTTCACATGAAAAGCAAACTTTGGAAGGCAAAGCAATCATCATGGAAAAGCAACATCAGAATCATTCCTCAGAAATGTTAGTGAAATGAGTGTGCTTTGACAGGACGACCATATTATTTCAGGGTTGGCGTGAGGAGGCGCTGCTGCTTTCTGTCTGATGCCTCCCAGGGAGGCTCATTTGGCAGCCTGGAGGTGAAATGGACAGAAGGGGCCTGTGGGTCACAGCTTTTTCTTTTAATGTTCCTTGGATAAATAGTCCCCCTCCCCAAAGGAGGACTGCAGGGATTAGACTCAAAAGCTGACAGCTAAAACGGTGCACTTCCCAAGTACCTTGGTCCTCCTGGCTGAGAAAAGAGATTTGCATGGAATGTTGGAGAGTGTGCAATGATCCTAGAAACGGAAGACCCAGCAGAGACCAAACGTGACCTGCAGAGCCCTGCTTCTCTGCCAAGCAACCTGGAATTTTCAAAATCTGTCATGGGGCAAAGACTCAAATGCATTCGCCACAGTCCTTCCAGCTGAATTTGCCATTGGAAGTAAAAGGAAAGGAGGGATCCACAGCTGGAACAGGCTCGTGTTTTAGAAAAGCCGAAAATGAATTCCAGTATTTGTCTCAGGAAGGACCCTGAGACCTCACAGTGCTCAGCATCCTCAATGTTCAGCGTCTTTCTTCATCATAACACTCCATGTGAGCCTGGGAGGGACACGATACAGAATGGCCATGCGATGCGCCAGGTCATATAACTGGTTTGCTATTTAATGACATTTTTAGAGCTCACTTCAGATTAGAAATGGACAGGTGAAAGGTGGGTCTTTTATTTTCTTAAGGCTCCAAGCCTCCTTCGCCGGTGTGAAGCACAACTCGCTGTTGAAAATCAGCAGCCGATTGGACTACTGGGCTGCCACCTTGTTTTTCTCTCTACAAGTGTAACAAAGTAGCTGGACAGGCTGCAGTTACTCTTCTAACAATGGTGTAATTATGAGCCAAAGCCACAGTTACCAAAGATGATTGTTCACACTGCAGTGCCTTACCAAATTGTGTACATATTAATTACTCAAAGCTATCATCCTGCCAGTGATTGGAGGAGCCATCCTTTCACATCACCCTCCAGGGATAACCACGTTGAAAGAGAGAGAGAACCAGTTCTTTCCTTCCTCACCTTTGAGTGAAAGGGGCACACCCACTTGGCCAGGGTCCAGGGGAAGACAAATAGAGTTCTTAACCCAAACAGGTTGCTTCGGAGTAATCTAAATGTAACCCAGGGCCCAAGGGGAGCCAGTCTTTGAGAAAAATGGGCTCAAAGAAACAACATTTGAATACAAAAAATAGAATTAAAACCAACAGTCTTGCAGAAATCCACTGAACTTAAGGGCTGGGGAGGAGCAGCAGGGACAGTTCTTAAAAGCCCTACCAATCAGCTTAAAAACAGCCTTTCGGCTGGGCACGGTGGCTCACCCTTGTAACCCCAGCACTTCAGGAGGTTGAGGAGGGCAGATAATGAGGTCAAGAGTTCGAGCACATCCTGCCAACATGGTGAAACCCCATCTCTACTAAAAATACAAAAATTAGCTGGGCATGGTGGCATGTGCCTGTAGTCCCAGCTATTTGGGAGGCTGAGGCAGGAGAATCACTTGAACCTGGGAGGCGGAGGTTGCAGTGAGCGGCGATCATGCCACTGCACTCCAGCCTAGCGGCAGAGTGAGACTCCATCTCAAAAAAAAAAAAGCCAACAAAAAAAACACAAAAACAGTCTTTCTCCTTTGTGTTCACTCTTCATCACTGCACATGGCAGCTGGGCCCCTCAAACTCTGCTCCATTCCCAATTTCCACCAAAGCGTTTTGGGAACGCTCATCCTTCCTATTCTAGATGTTTTATTTGTGCTTCTACTTGCCATTCTCCCCGCTTTTGAAGGTAGTTCTCCTCCTTGCAGAACTCAACTCTTTGTCCCCAAGGTCCTCTCCGCCTGCCTGAAGTCCACAGAGGGATCAGGTGACCAGAGCCCCTTCTCAGATGAGTGTGGAGAGCCCACAGGGCTGTGCCTCCATGACCGTGGTTCCTGCCACACAGATCATGCCCCCTGCTGCAGCGGGGAAGAAGAGACAGTGCTGTTGGAGGAAGGACTCCATGTCCTTCGCTTCCTTCCTTCATCAGGGGTTCCTACTCTCCCTGTGCCCTCCCTTCAGCTAACTGCCCCCATCTCTCCCTGGGCATCTGTCTCCTCCACTGGAGCGGCACCCACAAGACCCTCTGCAAATCCTCACATTCCTACTGGAAACTGGGAAAGCCAAGTGGCCACGCAGCCCCATGTCATTGTGTGCCTTTGCCCCTAGTACCATATCCTCAGAAGCCATCTGGTCCTTCCCCAGGGGAAGGGGAAGATGGGATGCAGGGAGCCTCCACCCAAATACACTGGAGCTTGAGTCAGTGGAGAGGGTCACCCAATGGATGACAAGGAAACCCTCCTTGTCCTTGTCCTGCCCTGGGTAAGACCAGCAGCCACCAGTGCTCCTCCCCTCCTGTGAGCAGCAGTTGGCCTTATTCTTATCCTGCAGCCCTAGTGACACCCTCAGCTAGAGAGCAAGTTTGCAGGGCATACAGGCTTCAGTTCCCATTGGTTCGGAGTTGCCTGTCAGGCTGTTAAGTGCCCCAACCCTCCCGGCTTAGAGAAGCCCTGGAGGCACAAAGCTGAGAGCAAAGGGGCAGTCGGGGTGGGTCCTGTGACTTTTTCAGCTGCGCTGAGATCATAGCTGAGCCAGAGAGCATGGCACGGCATCCTGAGGGTACCTACTCTACTTGGCAATGACACAGGAGACAAAGTCATCAGCTGCGAACGTGCAAGGTGAAGAAGGGGAAGGTCAACAGGGATTGTGAAGCCCCTGAGAAGAAGAACAAGCATTGAGGTGGCGAGAAAGAGCAGACCCCAGGGTCTGGAGTTGCTAGCAACTGAGGGAGAAGATCAAAAGGTCAGCAGAAAACAAAAATGTAAGGGATTGCAGATGGGGGAACCTGGTGGGATAAGGCATAGATCCCAGACATAGCTCAGGACCAGGTATATGGTGGTGGACGTCATTCCTCCATGGGAGCAGGAGGATGGGGGAGGAATGGTTGGGAGATGGCTCCCAGGAGCAAAGAGGACAAGTACCTGTTCACCACCACCACCCCAGCCCTGAGGTATAAGGGATAATAGAGGAAATGGAGTTTGTTAAAGACTCCATTTGTTGCAGGAAATCAGAGTCTGCAGGAGTCAGGCGGCAAAGCAATCCAGGTTCAGGTTAAGGGAGGCGTAGAGGCGGTGGGGAGGGCCTTCCAGAAGGTGGGTGCAGGTGCAGGTGCAGGCCCAGAGAGCACTGGGCTTCCAAGTCCAGAGCAGCAACAGCAGGGCGATATGTGCCTTTGAGAACTCCTGTTACCACAGACCGGTCCACAAGGGAGAGTAGGATTGACAATAATTTAAGAAAAGAGAGAAAGAAGGAAGAAGGAAAGGAGGGAAGAGGAGAGAAGAAAAGAAGGAGGGAGGAGAGAAGACAGAATAGGAGAGGAGAAAGGACAAAAAAAAAAAAAAAAAAAAAAAAACACCTGGCCCAGCTGTGGAACTGCAGCTCTACGTAATTCACACACACTCTGGGGACCTGTCATCAATTTCACTGACTCAGAGAAAACACAGCCAAAGAAAGAAAATCCCAGTCAGGGCCCACCAAATGCCCAGGCTTGCCTCTTTCTGACAAGGCTAATTCTCACCCTTCCCTGTCACTTGTTTCTTTCCTGATAGATTTCTTTGGTGGGGACAGGAAATGCCATCTTGAGTCTGAGGAAATGAAAAACAGAAAAACCTTAACAAAACTTTAATCACTGTCATCAGCTTCCTAGAGCCCCTCAGTCACATGCAAAGATAAACAGCCCAGGAAAATTATAATGTTGGTGAATTATTATTGTTCACAAAATATAATAATATGTATTATTGTTGTAGCAGTAATCGTTCTATTTTTTAAAATATCTTCATCTGTATTATCTCATTGAATTTTCATAAATATCTTGTAAATAAATAAGAGAAGTAACATAGTTCCTTCCCATTTGTCGGAGGAGGTACTAGAGTTTGAGAATTTTGAGTCCCTGTGGCTACGGCAAAACGAAGCCCCCAGATTTTCCAGCCAGGCCTCCCATGAGACTTAGAACAGGTAATGTCTCACTCAATCTTCTCAACACATCATCAGGTGACTGCAGCCTGACATATTCATTTATTCCACGTAAGTCCATTTTTCTAGGTGCCAGGATAAGGCAATGGGAAGCTGCCCATCTCTGGAATCGGATGGCCCAGTGTGAATCCTAGCTCTGCCACTTACCACATGTGCAAATTACTCACCTGGAGCAAGTTAATCAACCTAAGTCTCATCATCATTATCAAATAGTGATATAAGTCATATGAATAATAATACGAATCTATGTACTGAAGAATGGGATTGATGCATCAATCCCAGCCAATCAGCATGAGTATCCCCTGGCAATTTTTATTGGTCCAGAGATGGACTTGAAACCTACATAGACCCAATCAGACTGAAGGGAGAAAATTTATTTTTAATCCTTGGGGAAGAGATTCTCTTGCTCTTGATAGTGGTGAAAATGACAGCTTTTGTTCCCAGTGATGACTAGGCATGGACCCTATTGCATAGCTCTCTTGTAATCAGGAGAGCCACCTTAGCACTAGACTGGCCCTGTGGATAGTCTATCAGTCACATGCAGTTATAAACAACCCTGAAATCTAAGTGAATTAAAACAACACACATCACTGACTCCTGCTACCTGATCCACTGTATTCAGCCCTCCTGGAGAAGAAAGGGGACCTACTCACTGCAGGCTCTCAGTGGCCCAGGCAGACAGAAGCTTCCTCCAACAAGGAGCTTCCACAGTCATCCCAGAAAGCGGAAAAGAACACACTGTGAACATACCCTCACTCGTAAAGCAGCCTCCCAGAAGAGGCCCATACCATTCTGCTCGCACTTCACTGGTAACTCAGGTGTCGAGCAGGAGGGTAGTGTAATGCTAGCCAGTGCTGGGAAGGCAGAGTGGATAGAAATACTGGGTGGGCATGGAGTCGTAAAGTAGAGAGAGCCGTGTCCCCGATGGCGCTGCTAAGCTGTATGGAAAACGGTGATTTTGCTTATTCTCTGAGCTGGGTGTTTCTCTCTGTAAGGTCAGCGTAGCCATGTCCCCTCTTTCCTGCCTGACTTCAGTACTTTGAATCCTCTCTCTTCTGTTCTTGGTCTGTCCGGGGAAAGGTTTGTCAATTTTGTTGGTGTCTTTGAAGAGCCAACTCTTGGTTCCATTGATTTTCTCCCATTTCATTTATTTCTGAGCTCATCTTCATACTTTCCTTCCTTCTGCTACTTTGGGTTCAGTGTGTGTGTCTTTGAGCCATTTGCCGTTTACAGCTGCGAGCACCCTAACTGGTCACCCACCTTGTGATGGAGTCAAGAGCCCTAAGTGATGTCACACGCATGGAGCACTCAGCTCTGTGCAGGGCACAGTGAATGGCAGCTATCATGACTGTCGTCCAACTCATCATCCACAACCTATGGGGGCAGGGACTGCCGTTAAGCCCATTTCACTGTATCTGAGACTGTTCCCCAAGCTCCCAGAGCTCTCTGGGGAAAAAGCTGTGATCTAAACCTGGATGGATTCCCTAAGCTAGACTATGCAGGCCCACAGCTTGGCATAGCACAGTGTCCTCCGCCTCCCTTGCCTTTGTCTGGGGAGGTGTGTCCCTGGGTGGGATGACAGCTTCCCCTGCAGATAGGAGCTGACGGGAGGCTGACAAGAGGGCAGCATCTCTAATGGGCAATGTCCACTGCTGTGGAGTTCCCGACAGTGCTTGCTAACCCATCATTATGTGTCTTTTCTGGGAACGGTTGCTTGTTCTTCAGGTCACAGTTACACTAAAGAAAGAATTTTCCTCTTAGAACCGCCTTGCCGCCACTGCTCTTATTTCTGCTTGACAAAGAGTGTTAATGATAGGACAGCATCATCAGAAGTGACTCTCACCATGGAATCATGTAGGGGTGGTGCTTCTTGATGGAGGAAGACACGTGGATACAAGGAACTCTTCCCTTTGTGGATGCTGGGAGATTGCTTGAGATAGGACAAGACCCTTCAGGGCCACTGCCACCTGTGCTTAACCCACGCTGGTAAACAAAGGCCCCCTCTGGGATCTGATGGAGCCCAGCCCCATTCATCCTGAAAGTTCTGAGTATGCTGCTTAATTTCCCAAATTATCCTGATAAGTAACCTCCATATTATTGGTGTTTGCACACTAAAAAAATAATGGGGACCCACTGGGGGCTTTCCTACTGCTCAATTATCTTTTTCACTTAGAACATGGCCCAGGCTGTCTCATCGAGCCAAGGTCTCATCAGCACACCCATGTGCTGCGTCATGTTTTATTCAGGATGTGCATGTTCCCATGATGCCTCAGAAAGATCAGAAGTACTTGGGCAGGAGTTAATGTTTCTGAGCTCCAGAATGCCCCTTGCCCCTGCCCCTTTCCTGATGTGACCCTGCTTCCAGTCACCCTGGGGAAGGGCAAGAGAGGTTCATACCCCTGCACAGAATGAGGAGAGTGGTTCTCCTCTTCTTCTCTCGTAAGTGAAGACCAAAGGGGAGAGGCAGGTCTTCTGAGCAACAGCTGAGGACTCAGGACACCCACGACCCTCCTGCGTGACCCACCCTTCACAGTAAATTATGAAGGGAAAAAAAGTCAGCAGAAGCCAATGTCATCACAATAAGAAGTAACAGGTGGCTCATCAGCTGTGACCTTGGCTCATCTGACACTTCAGAGCTCCTCCGCCCACAGGAGGAGTGAGCTAGCAGTGAGGCGTCAGTTTTTAAGGCTGGAAACAGCCTGCCTTTGGAAACTAGTAAGGAGCTACACAACCCGACCAATGTGGCTTCCCTGCAGGTCACACTGTGAGTAGCAGAGGGCCCTGAAAAACACGGCTGCCATATTCAGGATGGGAGGAAGGAATCCTGGCTCAGGCATCAGCATCTCGGCCATGGTCCCCCCATACCTGCAGAGGTAGTCTTCATGTCTACAGAGACCCCAGCCCTAATTCCACACCTGGGTTCGTGCTGTGCCTCTCGGACCCAGCATGCCTAGAATGTCCTTCCAAACTCAGTTCAAACCCAGGCCGGGTCCCTGGCACAACCTGCCTCTTTGGCAGATGACTCAACCCAATTCTGCTCCTATGTAGATTTGTTCAGTGTTCCTCAGGTTTGGCTTTCAATTACTTCAGCTTTGGGGGGGGGGCTCTCCTTAGCTCCTCACCCTGGCTTTTTACACGTTAAGCACTCAACACATAATTGCTGCGTGACCCACCCTTCACAGTAAATTATGAAGGGGAAAAAAGTCAGCAGAAGCCAATGTCATCACAACAACAAGAAGAAAAAAACCCTCTAAAACAGATCATCTTTAATATACAGCTCTCTGCTGAGCATATCAACTTTGGAAACAACTCCTTGTAATAAAATTTTAGGCTCCTTGGTAATGAATTTCAGAATCTAAAATATGTCTGTATTGAGTCCTGCCCTGCTTGACAGATAAAGTGAGACTTACCAAGGGATATACATTAGACAACGACTTTTATTTCACATCTTACACAAATCCATGTGTCCAGGGAAACACTTTGAAATTCATGGTTCGGAGCCTATCCCTCTGCCCACCCTGGAATTTGCTTGTGTGAGGGGGTCTTTATTCAAGACCTGAGAAGGTGACAGCTTGACACCCAAGAACAGGCTGGATAGAGCCATGACTGGATCCAGCTGTTCTGTAGAGAGCAGCTGTTCTGGTCAGGGCTAGCCTCCAGGGTCCACGTATACCACCATCATCCTCTGACTCCTCATGTCTTTCGAGGGTCTTCTGCAGGGACCTCGGTGGCCCGTCTCTCTCTGGTCACATGGAAGGCCTTCAGGAGGCTCTTCGGGGTGGTTCAGAATCCTACGGGGAAAGCTACCCCCACAAAGGCTCAGCTCAGAGAAAGAATTCATCCCGCAGTTCAGATGTGCTGGCACTGATTCCCCAGCTGAGCCACACCACAGGTAGACGGGGTTCCCTCGCATTCCCTGGTGTCTGATCTCAAGCACTGTTCCTTCCCTCGCAGCCTCCTGAGACCTGCCTGATCATTAAGTGCACTCTCTGCCCAGCATAAAAGCATCTCTTAGGAAGATGGCAGGCTGTGTCCTCAGATGGTCTTAATAGACCTAATTTCCAGGGAAGCTATACATGGTGGTAAGATGGGGACCGTATTTGTCAGTGAGAAAACTGCTTGATTACTCCAGAGTGTGTATCACTTGAGTACTTCAAGGATGGAGTGTGTGAGGTTGCCTGATTTTAGCCTCAGAAGGGAAGGGTCTTCCTATCAGGGCAGGCCAGGGGCTGGTCTATCCTATAGCCCTCAGCACCTGGATCTTTGTTCGTAGGGGTTCTTGGTCAAAATGATGGGCAGATGGTTGGATGGATGGACGATAAGTGGCTCTGAACAGCATCTTCCAAAGTGGGCTATGTTGGAAAGGGAGGAAATCTACCCTGGGATATAGAAATAATGAACAGAATAGAAATGCACGCTTGATTCAAAGGACTACATGGCAGGCCACTTTGAAAGCACTTCCTGCTTCTCTTCTCTGTGCTAGGAGTTAATCCAACCAGGACTCAAAACTTTCCTCCACAGGCAAATGGCCCAGGAAGCTACTTAGCAGGACTCCGTTCCCGGTGCACGCGAAGCTGTTCATTTCCAGTCTCACCTGTTCAACCGCCTGAAGGGAAGACATCATCAGAGCACAGAAAGTTTGATTTGGGGATAGTGAGTCCTCATGAACAACTGGCTTTAAATAAAATCATCTTTTGGCTGCAAATATATTTCTGGAAATCCACATGTAAAGCAAATCTGGGTGAATCAAACCAAATCTTGTCATGAGAAATAGCGGCAAATAGAGCGTTATGGGGACATCGCTCACACTCACAGACGAGCCTGCATATATTTTCCTAGCTGGTTTCCATACAATGAATCATTCATTGCAGAGTAAACCAAGAATTAGAATCTAGAAAAGAGGAAATATAGACAAATTTCTACAAAATAAGAAAAGAAGATGCACATATTCCAGCGCCACTCATTTGTACGAGTTCGAGGAGCTGGAGACCACAGGAGGGAGCTGGTTATGGCAGAGGATGAGGGAGGATTGGGAAGGGAGGGTGGACAAAGGAGAGATGAGGACACGATGTGTAGGGGAGAGAGCAGGGAGGGCAAGGCAGAGGCACTGTGATGACATCTTCGCTTCAGGTGTGCAGGGGCAGATGAGACCAGGTAAGCAGGGGCCATTTGTGGTTAGATGGTAATGAAATTAAACCTGATGGAGAGGTTACTTTATAGTATTACTGCTTGTTGGCTTCAAGGACTCTATTAGGTTCTGAAAAACACCAAATGTGCTGCTCCCTCTGTGTTGGCTCGAGAATAATTGCTCCCAGTGCAGCCTCATGGCTGTTCAAGACATGCCTGATGGCTGCTGAATGTTCAGAGTAAAAAAATCAAATACTTCTTTGTGGAGATCTCCAGAACACAGAGGTAGCTTCTAGAGACTGCAGTTCTATCCATCACGACTCTTTGTTTAGACTCTTCTTCTGGCTAATATTACTAACTTAGCTCCCAAGTATATTTTCACCAATTTATTTTTCCAAATGAATTTTTTTTTTTTTTTTGAGACGGAGTTTTGCTCTTGTTACCCAGGCTGGAGTGCAATGGTGTGATCTCAGCTCACCGCAACCTCCACCTCCTGGGTTCAGGCAATTCTCCTGCCTCAGCCTCCCGAGTAGCT
The DNA here is from genome assembly GCA_031835075.1 of Saguinus oedipus. Taxonomy (NCBI): domain Eukaryota; kingdom Metazoa; phylum Chordata; class Mammalia; order Primates; family Cebidae; genus Saguinus; species Saguinus oedipus. The sequence goes on from CM063179.1 coordinate 133,168,287, forward strand.
GGGATTACAGGCATGTGCCACCATGCCCAGCTAATTTTTTGTATTTTTAGTAGAGACGGGGTTTCACCATGTTGACCAGGATGGTCTCGATCTCTTGACCTCGTGATCCACGCGCCTTGGCCTCCCAAAGTGCTGGGATTACAGGCTTGAGCCACCACGCCCCGCCTTCCAAATGAGTTTTAGGATAATTTTGTCAACTTATTGGAAAGGAAAAGGCATTCACTAATTTCCTAACATCAAACTGTAATTTTATTCCTACAAATGCCTTCGCTGATCATGAAGTAGTGTTCACATTCATTTAATAAAGTTACAGATTCCACCTGCTAATATCATCACTGGAATTTTTAATTTCATCTTTGTAAAGGAGATTTGTTTGTGGTTTTATTCTGGGTGAAATGTGGGCTGTCGGTTTCACATTTTGGTATTAGGACCATTGTGTGACTTAATATGTCAGTTTGACCTGGCTGAGCTAAGGTCAGGCTGAACCAATTCCTCCAATTCCCTATTCTGTAGTTTTGCACTAGGCCGAGCCACAGACATTTTTGTATGAGATGTAGAGAGGCCGCAGCCATTTTTTTCTGTACATGCAGATGGTCAGGGCAGGCGCTTTTGGCGCTCACATGCTGTCACTTGTGTGTTGATTCACCTCATTGGCACAGGGCAGCAGCTGGGCCAGCAGCTTCTCCACCCTCCCTCAAACCTTCCTCGAGTCCTCTCGATCCAGGGCCAGTTGTGTGTTCAGTCTCTCGATGCATTTTGCCACAAGAAAAGGCAGTGGGACTGACACAGGCTCTCGTCTGCCCTCGTGGGTTTGATCCAGCTTGTGCCCAGGAACTCCAGCTGACGTTCGCTTCACTCCACTCAATATCCATGTTCTCTTCCCAACTGCCTGCCCTGTGGATGTGAAGCTCCACCACCAGACACATCCGTAATATAGACACAGCTCAGCCAGCTCTCACAACCAATTGATAAGGTCAGATCCCTTTAGTTGGGTTCCAGTGGCTCTAATCTGCTTCTCTAATTGAGCCATAATGGATACAACATTTGATACCAAGAGAAGGGTGCTGTCATAACTAAAGCTTAAAGTTTGGAAGTGGCTTTGGAACTGGGCAGTAGGCAGAAGCTACAAGGACTCTGAGGAGAGTTAGTGAAGAAAGCTTGAAAGGCCCTGAGGAAACCAATTTTAGAAGCATGATGACTTTTGACATAGGTGTTAAAGGAAAGTGAAGAAAACATTTTTATCAAAAATAACGTCTCTTCATTTGTTGAGGCAGATTCAACGTGTTTACACACACACACAACGCTTACACACAAAGTCAGTGTCATGATAGTGCACTTTCACAAAGTCACATTAACAAAAAAAATGCAGAAAATAAATTGGAGCTCTCCAAAAGTGGGAAAATCTAATTAAAAACTGGAGGAAAGACCATCTTTGGTTATATTTTGGCAGAAAGTTTAGCAACACTGTCACCTGTGATAATGGGGGAAGGAGAATAATGGACTAGATAATCTAGCTAAGGGTATTTCCAGGTGAAGAGATGAAGATGCAACTAGTGATAAAGATGGATTCTTATTGCTGTTTACAGTAAAAAGTGAGGGGAGAGAGAGAATCTAAAAGAAGGACCATTAAACATTAAAGGAGCTAGGATTCATGTATTTGAAACTTAGCTTCTCCTGAAGGCAAACGATGCTAAAATAAAGAAATCGCCTCTTGCAAAAATCACATTCAGGGCGCTCACGGAAAAGTATTGCCACAGATGAATTCAGGAGTATTACTGTAAAGTCTTCTGTTTAGACCCCAGAAAGATATAATGTGATGCCTCAGAGAATTGTTCAATCCAATAATAGCACTTCCAAGAAGGTTAGGGGAATTGTTCCTTAGCAGAAGCTGAAGGCAGAAAAGGATTTATCCTGAAGAAGTCTGTGGCTGTGGCTTTTGCCTAATGGAATAAATGTTCAATTAGATTTGCAGGAGACCCCTAAACTTTTCAGAAAAAGTATATTAGCATGAATGCCAACAGCTTGGACTGCAAGAGAGAGACAAAATAGAAAATGAAAACTTTGAACCCACAAATTCTGACTGGAAGCAGGTCGAGAAATTTTTGCAGCTGCAAACATGGTTACCGTTTACAAAAATGCAAGTATGATTCCGAAGGCAGAATCAAGACTTCAGAGGATAGAGCCAAGATCCAAGGCAGGAATGGGACTGAGTCCTAATTAAAAAAAAAAAATCTACAGCTTGCCTGGCTGGATTTTAAAATTAGTATGGCATATCCCCCATGCCTTCCAATTTCCCTTTTTGAGTAAGAGTCCATACAAATGACATTTCCTTTATCTATTCATTTGGTTTTTTCTTCCAAACTTTGTATTGTGTTAAAATACATATAACATGAAATTTACCAGCTTTTTAAAATTTTACTTTAAGTTCTGGGATACATGTGCTGAACGTGCAGGTTTCTTACATGGGTATGCATGTGCCATGGTGATTTGCTGCACCTATCAATCTGTCATCTAGGTTTTAAGCCCTATATGTATTCGGTATTTGTCCTAATGCTATCTCTCCCCTTTCCCTCCCACCCCCTCCAACAGGGCTTGGTGTGTGGTTTCCCTCCCTGCGTCCATGTGTTATTATTTAACTCTCACTTATGAGTGAGAACATGCAGTGTTTGGTTTTCTGTTCCTGTGTTAGTTTGCTAGGGATGCTGATTTCCAATGTCATCCATGTCCCTGCAAGGGACATGAACTCCTCCTTTTTAATGGCTGCATACTATTCCATGATATATATGTGCCACATTTTCTTTATGCAGTCTATCATTTATGGGCATTTGGGTCGGCTCCATGTCTTTGCTATTGTAAATAGTGCTACAATAAACATACATGTGCACGTGTCTTTATAGTAGAATGATTTATAATTCTTTGGATATATACCCAGTAATGGGATTGCTGGGTCAAATGGAATTTCTGGTTCTAGATCCTTGAGGAATCACCACACTATCTATTCATTTGTTGATGGGCACTTAGTTTAATTCCATTTCTTGGCTATTGTGAATCAGGCTGGAAGTCACATGGGAGTGCAGATTTCTTTTCAAAATACTGATTTAATTTTCTTTAGCTATATAACCAGAGTAAGATTGCTGGATCACACAGTGTCCTATTTTTAATTTTTGAGGAATCTGCACACTGATTTTTGCACAATTGTACTAATTTACTTTCCCACAAACAGTTTATGAGTTCCCGCTCCTCCACATTCTCACCAGCACCTGTTATCTTTCGTCTGTTTGATAATGGCCATTCCAACAGATGTGAGATACTATTTCACTGTGCTTTTAATTTGCATTTCTCTAATGATGAGTGATATTGGGCATTTTTTTCATATACTGGTTGGCCATTTGTATGTCTTCTTTGGAGAAATGTTTATCAGGTCGTATGCCATTTTTTGAAATTAGGTTGTGTGTTTTCTTGTCGTTGAGTTGTTTGAGTTCCTTATGTATTTCAGATATTAGCCCCTCAGACACAGGATTTGCAAATATTATCTTCCATTCCACAGGTTGTCTCTTCATTCTGTTGATTGCTTCCTTGCCTGTGTACAAACTTTCTAGTTTGATGTAATCTCGCTTATCTGCAATAGTCCATGCTTATCCGTGAGGATACATCTTAAGATCCCAGGTAGATGCCTGAAACCTCAGAGAGTACCAAAAATCATAAATGCTACATTTTTTCCTACACATACATACCTGTGGTAAAGTTTGATTTATGAATTGTGCACAGTAAGAAATTAGCAACAGTAACTAATAATAAAATAGAACAATCATAACAATATGCTCTAATAAAAGTTATGTGAATGTAGTTGCTCTCTCTCTCCCTCTCTCCCTATATCTCTCAAACCATGGATAGGGCGATGACTGTATTTCTTGTTGTTTGTTCTTTTGGGGTCACATCCAAAAAATCATTGCACAGATTAATGTCACGGAGCTTCCCCACTATGTTTTCTAGCTGTTTTTCAGTTTCAGAATAATTCTTTAATCCATTTTCAGTTGATTTTTGTATATGGTGTGACATAAGGATCTAATTTCATTTTTCTGCAGGTGGATATTCAGTTGCCCCAACAGCATTCCTTGAAAAGACTGTTCTTTCTCCACTGTGTGTTTTTGTAACTGCAATTTTGATTTTTTCTTGTGTCAAGTGTTGTCTACAAGATTGAAATGTTTTACTTTGTAATGGCTGAATTTTCATCATCCATTTTTATGTGGTTTGAGACGGTGATATAAACACTGTTAACTTTTAAAAATACTTTTGATTTTTGTACATAGCCCAGGGATATTTCAAGATAATGTATATTATCTAGAGTGCAAGGTTTTATATATTTATACATTTATATATATTTGCATGTGTTTAGAGATACATAACCGTGTGAATAAATATAAATATATAAAGCTATAGAAGTTATATTTAGTCACCCTGTCTTTTCCACCTCAAACATCCCCTCTCTGCCTGGCATACTCCTAGTCTTCCTTCAGAGACAAAATCAAACATCATCTCTTCTGCAAAGCATTTTCTGATCCTTAGCCACAGGAGACCATTTTCTGAAATCAGTTCTGGATCCTCAGAATACTTAGTTATTTTGCTGTGATTGGAGTGATCCCATCTGATGCTAGTCGGTGTCCGTCTTTCTCCTCGAGGGCAGGCTATGTTTCCCTCCGTTCTGCATTTTCAGGGATCAACACTGCACTGGGCATCAAGTAGGAACTTGGTAAATGTTTGTTGAATAATGTATTTCCCAGGTTAACGACTCTAGTGTCTATTGGGCACATACTTTCTTTGTGAAATGTTATTTTTATTAAAAACATGCAGATTAGCTAACTTTTCATTTAAAGCATAATATTACCCTTGTGTTAAAATTCAGAGCTTGTAGCAGATTCATTGTTATCAACCCTTCTCAACTTCAGTCTCGCCAAGCTTCATTATTCCAGCCTGACAATCTGGTCTGATATTTGGAGATTAGAAAGACATTCCCTGCCTGTCCTTAATTACCCGGTTATGCAGGTAGCAGACCAGGGCAAATTGCTGCTGACTTTGAAGGCCCTGTGTACAGTGACTTTAAAATCCTTAGAATGTTCAGAATTATTTACTCAATGCTTGCTGAGCAGCATTAGTGCTGTTCCATATGGTATATTCAAGTTATTTTCATTTTTTAAAATAGCTTTTATTTTTAAAGCAATTTTAGATTCACAGCAAAATTGGACAAAAGGTACAGAGAGTTTCCATATACCCCCTGTACCTATAGGCAAGATATTTTCTAAGAAAGAATATTTACCATTTTCTTCAATGTTGTAAGAAGACAATTCTTTTTCTACATCAGTATTCAGAGGCTTAGATTGTAACATTTTCTTCTTTATGCTACCAGGCATTTTCAAGGGTTTTTAACATGCAGAGTTTCTTTTTGTGTTTGTTTTAATTTACAAGAAGTTCATGGATCAAAACAAGGCTGTTGTCACCCTGCCACTTCCCTAAACGCTCACTGGGTCATCTCTGTCGTGGATGGAAAGGCACAATTGGAGGCAATGCACACAGAAAGTGTCTAATTATTGCTTGAAACCCTGACCTGAACGCTTTCGTTCTGCAAAAGAGAAGTGGCTAACATTTTGGCTGAATGATCATATTCTCATGTCCCTCTCCCAGGCTCACATGTGAAATAATGACATTTATAGGTGAAAGAAAATGTTTTCTTTTACTTCCTTGTGCAATAAAAGTGATGCTGAGACATATAATCCTCTCTCTCTGACCAACATTACTGCCAAAGAATACAATGTAATCAACATGCTGGACACTCCTATTTTTTCTTCTGGCAGTTTATAATGGACACAGCTATGCCCTCTACAGAATGTCAGAGGTGAGTTTTGATTAAGAAAAGTAGATCAACTAATAATAATTTTGGAGTGTTATGACGAATGACGGTAAGTAAAGTGTTTTTAAAATGTTTCCATAAAAGGAACTTTATTTCCTATCTCCTTTTTAATGTGGTTGTATCATTTCCTTCACTTTCATAGGTCAGTAGTCACAAACAATCTCACAGTGCTCCGTCCTATTTATTATATTATGAAGATGACTTCTAAACGTCCTAAATATGGTGCTCCCATCCAGAGACATGAGCGATGGTTCTGATGAAATTCGGTGGAGTGCATCATTCTCCCAGTAGCTCTCCAGGGAAAATGGAGGAACTTCCTCATAAGAGGCTGCTTTGAACAATTTCTTCAGACTCCTTCACCAGAAAATGTTCCCAGTGCGACAGAAAGAGGTTAAAATGCTTCATAAATTTGTAACAAATCTGTTGACAATAAAATAATTCTTGTCAGACCAGAACAGTTAAGAGATAATGAAAAAATAGAATGCCCTCTTCAATTGTTTTTTAGTAGCTAAGTATTTTTTTAGCAAGTTTGTTTTAATTTTTTCTTCCGATAGTTTAGGTAGCTTGAGCTGGAACTAATTAAAACAAATGTGGAAACAAGGATTGAATAGCCCAACAAAAAGGTTTATTGCATTTGTATTTTAAATAGCAGCTGAAAGGCTATATGTTAAAGCATTTTTCTTTTTTTGTTGTTTTTCTTCTACGTCATTAAAGATTCCTGTTGTCAGGAAGAATATGGATTACACTGTATCTCCAAAATACACATTTGGTTATGTTATTGTCTTAGAAGAAGGGTGAACTATTCTCAAACTGTTTCTCTATCTTGGTGACCAAGTTATTTCTTGTGGGTTTACAGCTTTTAAGGCTTCTTTGTTGATGGAAGATGCAAGACAAGTATTTTCAGAAACACACGTGAAGTTTGGAGAAGCAATGAACATGTATTGTCCCCCTACTAGGCGTCAGTTCCTTCCTGGCACTTGGTAATCATCATCCACCTAATTGTCACCCCCACACTATAGAGCTGGAGGTACGACCTTCAGTTAATGAATTTTCTCAAGGTCATAACACCTCTAAGTGGAAGGCATCACTGGGTTTTCTATGTAGCCTGGAAAATCTTGGGTGTTTACGTAGTGTTCTCCCACTTTCTGCAAGGCTGTGCCCACTGCATCCACCTTCCCTTCCATGCTCTGTCATCCATGAAGGCACCTTCCTTGTCATCACCAGTACCCACAGCATGGAAACAAGGAATTGGACATATGAGACATCCAACTCTCCTTTACTGAAGGTTCCGGTGGTTTACTCAGATCTAAACCCATAGAAGCTGTGGAGCTCATTAGCCCAAGGAAGCAAGAACGTCTATGGGGCTACATCTCTGCTCTGCTCTGCTCAGCCCTCCAGGGAGGCAGGAGCCTTGATCTTGACTCCGAATTTACCACTGGGGCCACACCCTCCAGTGTGCAGGGAGAACTTCCACTGTGCATCAGATCTGCCACGTCCTCCCTTTGATGACCAACCACACCCGATGCCTTTGCTTCATCTGAGTACAGATGAGCTTTTCCGTCCCTCATTCAGTAAGATCCCTGTTGCTGAGCTCACTGAGGATCCATCTTTAATTATATCCATGGGCAATATTTAGTCCTGGGTTTCACCTCTCCCAGCACTCCATGCAGTTTACCTTCCCTTTGAGGGACCTCGTCTTCCCTGTCTCACGGAAGCCACGCTCCTGTTTTCCCTCGCACCTCACCAATGGCTTCTCCTAGTACCTGCAAGTAATTGGCCTGCGCCTGTCTCACATCTCAGCTGATGGCTCCCCTCACTCCATGTCTGGCCCAGACATTTATTCTGAGTTTCAGGCTCATATATTCAACACCTGGGTAAGGCGCCATGAGGCTGTCCCCTGGGCCATCAGTGTCCCTGTGTCTGTGCTGGCTGCTCTCTGCCTGGCTCTCCCCTGTCTCCACCCTGCTCCATGCCCAGGACGTGACCAGTGTGGATTGTACCATGGGCCCTTCATCCTTGGGCTTCCGCAGGAGACTTGGAGAGCCCAGGCAGAGTAGGGGGTCTCTCCCCCTCACTCCCTGTGCAGCTGGGGGTTGGCTTTTGTCCCCTTCTGCACAGCTGCTCCCTTCACCTTCAGGCCTGGAGGATGTGCTGGCCTCCCACCCCCATTTTCCAGCAGCTTCATCATCTCTGGTTGCCCCTTCATCCCTGCCCAGGCTGGCCCCATTTGTGCCTTCACTGCCTTCGTCTGGGTTCCCTGATGGGGGTGCCCTCTGCTCCTGTGGTCAGTGTGATGATCCCCCTGCCTCTCTGCCTGCTCTTGCCCACCTTGCCCCTTGTCCACCCCTGTTTATCCCTGTTTCTGAGTTCAGTGACTGACCCCTCATCACCCTGTTGCCCCAGCCAGGGCACTGGGACTCTTCCTTGACGTCTCTCTCCCTCATCACCTGGATTCACCCCATTCGAGCTCCCGACCTGTTCTTGGGCTCTCCATGCTCACAGCCACGGTCCCTGTCTGGAACTCTGTCATCTTCCAACAGGACGCTACCTGTTCTCCTTCCCTCCCCTGCCTCCGGGCCCCTCGAATGACTCTCCACGCTGCAGTCAGGACAAGTCTTTGTGGATTTCAAGCCTGAAGGTGCCAGTGCCTGGTAAACCTCTATTGAATTCCCACTGGATAAACACCTTGTGTGCCTCCTCCAGCCCTGATGCCCCTGCCAGCACCATCTCCCCTGTGCTCCCTCCAGCTGTGCTGAAATGGCCTCCAACATACCATGCCTCCTCACTCTGACTCCTACATGAGCTGTTTCCATGTAATTGCAATTGTGTGGAACTGCAATCCATCTGGCTAACATTGATCCTTCAGATTGTCATCATGACATCACTTCTTCCAGGAAGCCTTCCCTCCTGCCCCCATAGCTGCTATTCTCTTGCTCCTATGGTGTTCCGCACTCCATCCCCCTCCTCATCATCAATAGCTGTGACTTCCCAGACACTCTGTGACAAGAGTTGCAAAGCACCCTGCCGGAATTATCCTTTTTTGTTTTAGATGGAGTTTTGCTCTTGTTACCCAGGCTGGAGTGCAATGGTGCGATCTTGGCTCACCGCAACCTCTGCCTCCCAGGATCAGGCAATTCTCCCGCCTCAGCCTCCTGAGTAGCTGGGATTATGGGCACGCGCCACCATGCCCAGCCAAGTTTTTGTATTTTTAGTAGAGACGGGTTTCACCATGTTGACCAGGATGGTCTCGATCTCTTGACCTCGTGATCCACCCACCTCGGCATTCCAAAGTCCTGGGATTACAGGCATGAGCCACCGCGCCCGGCCTCGGAATTACCCTGTTATCACCACAACGTCTCTTAGAGCTGGTGTGGCAGCTGTACACTAGATGCAGTCCATTTTCTCATCTGGAGCATGGATTGGCAAACTTCCTGAATGTATTTTCAGCTTTGTGGGTCGCATGGTTTCTCTTGCAACTATTCAGTTCTGCCGATGCACCCTGGAAGCAACCTGGGACCAGGCATAAATAAATGAGCCCGGCTGTGTGCCAAGAAAATTATTTAGTCAATGAGGTGGCAGGCCAGATTTGAGCTGGGGGCTGTCTCTGAGCCCTGCTCTAGACTAGACTACCAGACTCATGAGGTTAGGGATGCTGCATCTCCAGCCTTGGGACCGGCACATAATGGTGTTTTAATAGCATTTTTTCTCCCAGTGCTTCCAAGGATAGATTTGGGGTGGGATGAAAATGAGGAAGAACTAGGTGTTGGCAGTTGCTGAGCAAGCTGACTTCTCTGCTCAATATGGCACTAAGTCCCTAACAAAGTCTCCCTTTTACTGAGCCCAAGTCCGCTCCATGTGGTTCTTACCCCTAGTCCTTCCTCTGCTTTTGGGAGCTGTAGACAGAAGGTATGTATCCCCTCCGGGGGAGATTCCTTCTTTGGGGTTCCACCTCCTGCCAGCCCTTCTCGGATTAAGTCTCTCTCATCAGTCCCTATCCCCACAGTGTCCAGACTGTCTTCATCATCTCTCCTTCTTCTGTAGGCTCCCGACTGGCAATGTCCCTTTAAGATGCCACTCTCCCCAGAGGGAAACAGAGCTCTCCAGGCTCCTGGGATGCTGTGGTCTAAACTCTGTCCAACCTTCTATGCAGTGCAGGTGCTCCCAGGCTTTAAGAAATCACTGGCTGGGCTCAAATGGGGCCACTTGTGGGCTCTACCAGGACCAGTGTCTTGGCAATTCCCAGGCCTTCCTTAGCAGAGCTGCTGCTTTAAAGCAGGGTTTTCTCCACCACCCAATTTTTTCTGAGATGTTTCTTAGTTCCATTGATTTTTTTAAAAATTCTACATGCAGAGTCACGGCAGGAATTTGATCTTGGGGCGATATGAGGAAAACACTGTTAGGAGAATTCATTCAGCCCTGGATTCCAGGATGGATTGTTTAGGGGAGAAAGGGAGGCAGAGGGGAGATCTAAATGCAAGATCACACTTTCTTAGGGGAGTGGTGTTAAGATGATTTCATGCTTGAAAGTGTGGAAAAACATCTCACATTTCAGAAACTCTCATTGCAACGAGAGAGGGGCTTCAATTAAAATCACCCTCATCTGTCAAGGGCTCTGCCAAAATGCCAAAGCTTCTGTGAAGCCTCTGGTCACCCTGAGACTTCATTGTCATTCCCTGTCACCCCAAGACTTCATTGTCATTCCCTGTCTCCCCTAATACCTTTTCTGCCGCTGTCACACACCCGCCAGCACCTGATTTGGGCTAAAGTTCATTAAATGTGTAGGTTTTGGAATTATGGGTATCTCTGAGTTCTTCAAGCATGGGACTTGCCCCAGCCCAAGCTCAGGGCCTTGCAGATGGCTATTGACTTGTGTGGGCTCCAGTGAGGAGTGACGGGAGCTTGTGGCTGGGACCAGTGGCAGCAGCCTGCCTCCTCTGTGCTCTGCTTCTCTGGGAGCAGCTCAGCACCTCCTTTGTCCCAGCCCTCCTGCCTCTGCGTCTGGGCCCCTGCCTGGCTCAGCCTCCCTGCTGGAGCTGCGCTGCTGACCTTGGTGCTGAGACCACCGTTCATGTCACCGAGTCAGTGGCCTCTGCAGGGCCTCGACAACCCACTGCTCTTGCTCACGCTGAGTCATAAGACATATGTCCTAAACCTCCTGGCATGAAACTCTTGGCAAGATAATTTTGCAGAAGTAACTGCTCTGTGTTCCCGGCATTAAATAATGCAATCACGGAAGCTTCTCCAGGTTCTCCCTGCTTTTCAGTCTCTCAGCATGCAGCTTGAATTTTCCTAAATCTCCATGGGCAGGTTAGCTACCCCTGGAATGTGAAGCTTTGACAAACTTTGTACACAATCAAACACCTGCTTGGCACGTAGGAGGGCTCAGTAGATGCAGGCTGAGTGAGCGAGTGAGTGAACTAGCTGATGATCGAATGAATACTTTCTCCTGATGACCTTTCCTTCGATAGTCATAACCGGACACAGAATTGAGCAGCGCTAAGCACAGCATGTCAGCATCACTTCAACAACTCCAACATTCTTTCTAAGGGCTCCATTCTTTTCCTTGAAATCCATCCACTACATTTCCCATTTATTTTCTCTACTGATGTTTCTACTTCCCCGATGTCTCCTTGAACAATTGAGCTGCCAGATTAATTTTTCAGGAGTGCAACTTCCATCCCAGAATTATCAAATCGCTCACTCAAAAACTTCTAATGCCCCACTGCCTAGATGCTTGTCCCAACCTCTAGGACAGGTCTTTGAGGATCTGTTTCCCCAAGGCTGCTTCTCCAGCCCTTCTCACACTGTTCCTTCCTCCTCCACACAGCTGCTTCTTTCCAAAAAGTTCTCTCTGTCGTGTTGCCTCCAGACCTCGACTTTTACCTTCAGCAATGAGGCACTCGTTCCCCGAGCTGCTGCTGGGACAGCTTACAGCTCATGGCCCACACCTGAGCCTCTGCCCAGGCACATATGCTCCAATGGCTGGCTGATGCAGAGGTATAGAGGTCTTGTCCCCCTGCCCTGCTAGTACCTCTGAAAGACCCGCCAGCTCTCAGTATGATGAGCCAAGACCTCTTTTGCAACAGCACCTGTTCAATTCTCCTTCTTCCATATCCTTTCCAGTGTTGCTCTTGAGTGTTCTCCCCAAGAAACCTCCTGAGAAAATCTCAGCCTCTCATCTGGTTCCCCTGATCCCCAAACTGCTATGTAATATTTCATTGCATGGCTATGCAACATGGCATTAAACAGTGTCCTCCGTTGGTGCATTTAGGTTATTTTCTACCTTTGACTATTTTAAACATTGTTGAAATTAACATCTTGACCACACATCTTTAAACAGACTTCTGATGACTTCCTTGGAAGAACATAGCAGAGTCCTTCTGGAAGTGTGAACTCCGAAAGTCCCTGAGACTCTTCCAGGAGGTCTGTGAGGTCATGGTTCTTTTCACAATAATGTTAGGTGCCCTTTCTCTTTGACTGTGCAGACATCTGTGCTGAGGGTACAAAAGCAGTGGTGAGTTAAACAGTGATCTTTAGCGGAATCAAAACAGTGGTAACCAACTACACTCCTGGTCATTTTACATACTCACATTTATTATTATTATTATTTTTAAAGAAGCACCAGCCATATGTGGTGACTCATGCCTGTAATCCCAGCACTTTGGGAGGCCGAAGTGGGCAGATCACTTGAGGCCAGGAGTCTGAGACCCAGCTAGCCAACATAGTGAAACCCCATCTCTACTAAAAATGCAAAAAAATTAGCTGGGTGTGGTGGCACATGCCTGTAATCTCAGTTACCCAGGAGGCTGAACAGAAGCATGAGAATTACTTGAACCTGGGAGATAGAGGTTACAGCAAGCCAAGATCACCCCACTGCACTCTAGCCTGGGCAACAAAGCGAGACTCTGTCTCAAAAGAAAGCACCAGTTTGACTTAAGAATGTCTTTGACGAAGCAGTGTAAACTATTAATTTTATTAAACCTTGGTCCTGTGTATATATCCTTAACATTCTCTGTGGTAAAATGGGAAGTGTGTGTATCCAGTGTGCATATTGTCTCAAGGAAAAGCACTTGTGCAATTGTTCCTGTTCTGAGCTGAAGGAACTGCGTCCTTCTTGGGCTGTCATTTTCACTTCAAAGAAACACTGACAGACACACCACGGCTATTCAGACGTGGGTATTTGCTAGACATTTTCTTTAAAATGAACGAAGCGAGCCTGTCACTTCGAGGAAAGCAGCTGACATTATTTTTTGCCAGTGATAAAATTCAAGCTTTCAAGTGAAAATTGGAATTTTGGAACATTCCTATTAGCCACCATGAGCTTGACAGCCTCCCTCGACTTAAATACTCCACTGATGACACAGGTGGTGATTTTAACAAGGATGATTTTTTAATCTTGTACGGTGAAATGCGTCAACATTTGGAAGATCTGCATAACTCGGTGACCTGCCATTTTCCAGAGACCAATGTGCACTGTTTACGTGGAGAAAAGAGCCCTTCAAAGCACAAGATGGACCAAAGAGCTTCATGTACCAGAGTAGAAAATGTTCCCTGGTGGGGTTTCTCATTCTACATTGCAAAAGACTTTAAGAACCTATAACTTACTGAGATTTCATGTAGTCTGTAAGAAGAACATCCACAATTACTGGAAAAGGCTATTAAAATACTCCTCCCTTTTCCAAATGCATGTTTGAATGAGGCCTGAATTTCTTACTATACTTCAACCAAAACCACAGATCACAACAGATTAATTCTGAAGATCCAGCCGTCTTCTACTAAGCCAGACATTAAGAGATATGTGGCAATGCCTCTCTTTGCATTCCATTTTGTTTGTTTGTTTTGGAAAAAATAGCTATTAAAAAAAATAACACAGCTTATGTTAATACATCATGGCCTTATTAATACTATTTTTAACTGTATTAAGAATTTAGAAGCATTTTCAGATTTAATTTCTAATACGATAAACATTAATAGATATAATTGACATAAACAAAAGTTCTTTCGGGGGTCTTCAAACATTTTTGAGAGGATAAAGCACTTCTGAGACCCAAAGGTTTGAGAATTACTGGCCCCATTCATCCTTGTCCTCATCCCACACTCACCTAGGGAGAAGACAGAAGGCCGATAGGACAGTGACTGCCTCTCACCTGCCGCTAAGCCTGGGGATCACTGCGTATTGCACTAAGCGCAGAAGCACAGGATGCCCCCACTGCTTCCCACCCATGTGGCTGGAGCATGAGCGCCTGGTGCTGGCCACCTGCCTTTCCAGAACTGTGGCTCCCCATAATGACTGTTGTTTAAGCCACCAGTTTCTGGTACTTCGATACTGCAGCCCTAGCAGACTAGTCCATTTAACAAATCACCCCAAAACGAAGTGGCTTAGAGCAGTCTAATGATCAGTTATTAAGTTATGATGCTTGTGGGATGCTTCTAATACATATTCTTAATTTTAGAAAATCTATTTCTACTCTCTGAATACTTAGAACTTGTATTGAAAGGGGATTGTGGCTTTACTAAATGTTTTCTTGGCACCCATAGAGATGACCATATGGTTTTCTCATTTAACCTCTTAACATAGTGAATTGCAGCAATGGCTTCCCTGATGTTCTGATTCTGCCTGTATTACAGTTTATCTTCCCTCCCCCTCAGGCATGTTCATTAGGGTGTAGCTGTCCCTGTGTCCTCCCTGCCTGGTGCAGGGGCTGGCACACAGCACACTCACAATTAATGTCTGCTGAAATATGTTATATCAATCATCATTTAAATTCAAGGCCATCTCTTCCCAGTTAAATCAGATGGCGCACTGGAGATGACATCTTTTTCTAGTTTTCAGCACAGTTTATTCCTAGACATCCCATGAGCTGCCCACCTTTGTAGCCACAATGTTTTCCTTCTTCCCCCCGCTCCCCAGTCTCCTTTCCCTACTGAAGCACTTTACCATTCTGCAAACACACTATGTCTTCTCTTCATTATTCAACAATGGGAGGTGTCTATTTAAAAAAAGCCAAGGGCAAAGTGCATTATTTGTATTTATGATGGCCCCTCCTTCTCACCTGAAGATGAATTTGCTTTTTTTAAAACAAAAAACAAAAAACTAGTTTTGGGGAATAATTCTCCAGAGTAGCCAAAAATTTACAAAGAAGTAGCCTCTGAGAGATCGTAATGGGAATTTTGGTTCAGAAGTTTTTTATTTTTCTCTTATGGTTTTACTGTTTTCAAAATTTCACTGAAAAAAATGGGGGCAAAAGTAATGCAATTTCAAACTCTCTTTTTTAAAATAATAATTTTTATCAGGTTAGTCACTGTCGTACCTTCATTAGGACAATAGAATATGATTTCATCATCATGAGTGACTGCAAAGGCCGAAGCAAAGCTGTCTGAAGGTTTGCAGGCATCAGGCTTGGTTTACCTCAGCTGCCTGCACAGACATGCCCTTGACCTGGAGTAATGATGGAGCCTCAGGAAGGTGCGTGCAGATTGAGCTTGAGCGGCAGAGTGGGGACTGGAACCCCAGCATCCTGATTTTACATTTTCACACTGCTGGACTCAATGCAGGGAACACCTGCTGAGTCAGGCAGTAGAGTCAGCACTGGTTTGGAGAAGGATCAGCTGTGAGCTCATGGGCCTGAGAGAGAATCAGGCAAAGGAAGAAACAGGTCAGGAGAGATCCCTTGGGACCAGGAGCCAGGACAGCTTAGGTCACCCAGCCACTCTCTGCATGGCCCAGCTTCTCCTCTTTCCGGAGTCTCCTAACTCAACCTAGAAGATTCAGAGCCTCTGGAATGGTCCGTAAGTCCCTGCTCCTCCTTCCCCTTCTCTAACTGTAAACCCTCAGTGGAAGAAGGTGTGTTCCACAAAGCCACAGTTGGCAATAACCTCTCTCTGGCTCAGTTTCTTCACCTCTACAATGGGGTGACTAATAGTGCTCTTCTTCTCGGATTGTCGTAAGGATAGAATGAGGAGACACATGAGTGCCTGATTGACAGCAAGTGCTCAAAAATATTTGAATACTCACTGTCTCAGCTAATATATATATATATTCATTATATATTAGTTTTCTATTGCCGCTGTAACAAATTATTTCAAACACAGTGGCTTGAAACAATGCAAAGGTATCTCACAGTGGTGTAGGTCAGAAGTCTGACATGGGGCTTACCGGGTTAAAATCAGGGCATTGGCAGGGCTGCCTTCCCTTCTGGAGGCTGTCAAGGAGAATTCATTTCCTTGCTTTCTCAACTTCTCTGGGCTTCCCACATTTTTCGGTGTATGGCCTCTTCCTCCATCTTCAAAGCCAGCAACAGTGGGTCGAGTTCTCACAAAAAATATCTCTGATCTCTTCAGCCTCCTTCTTCCACATTTAAGGACGGTCATGATTACATTGGGTCTACACAAATAATTCAGGATAATTTCTCTATCGAATTCAGCTGATTAGCCACTGTCATTCCATCAACAACCTTAGTTTCCCTTGTTTATAACCTAATATACCATAGGTTCCAGGGATTCGCACATGGACATTTTTGGGGGGTGGGGGTGGATGAAGTAAGCATTCTTCTTCCTCCCACCTCTTATAACTATTTTTATAACTGCTAAAACAAAGTAATGAAATTAGCACAATAAATATGGTAGGAATTACATTGCACTCAGTGTTGGCAAGTGGCTGGATTCACAGTATAATAGATGAGAAACCAGACTCGGGCCAGACAGGCTGGGTTGTGATGGCAGCTCTTGTATTTAGCTGCTGTACAGTTTGAGTGAGTTACTTAGTCTCTTTGTGCCTCCATTGTCCAATGTTTAAAGTGGGTTGACAATCACTGTTACTTTGTAAGAACTACACAAAAAAAAACCCTCCCAGGAAGCTGGAGCCCAGCTCTTGCTAAGTACTTTTTAAGAACTAGTTGTTATTTAATTGAATAAAGCTCTCTCAGCTCTATCCTCTCATGTGGGGCTCGAGGCCACACTCACCCTGGCCGTCAGAGGGAAGCTCCAAGCCCACGTCCCTGCTGTGCCTGCACCAAGTGTTCACCACACACGTGTTTCTTCTTCGTGCTTCACTTTGCTTTGCCCCTAATTCCAGCACCCCGTGTTCTCAGCAAGCCTCTCAGGAGGGGCTCATGGTTCTCCCTTATTTCAATCGAAATCTTTGCAGTTCCCAAAAGTCAACTGCTATGGTTTGAATATCTGCTTCCTCCAAAACGCATGTTGAAATTTAATCCCCATTGTGGCCATATCAAGCGGTGGGGCCTTTGAGAGGTAATTGGGTCATGGGGGCTCTGTCCTCATGAATGGGTTAATCCACTAAAGGATGAATGAATGAATGGGTTATCACGGGAGTGGGACTGGTGGCTTTATAAGAAGAATGAGGAAGACCTGAGCTGGCACAATGAGCCCCTTTGCCATGCGATGTCCTGTGCCACCTTGGGCTCTGCAGAGAGTCCTCACCAACATGAAGACCCTCACCAGATGTGGCCCCTTGACTTTGGACTTCTTAGCCTCTGCAACTGTAAGAAATAAATTTCTTTTCTTTATAAAGTACCCAGGTTCAGATATTCTGTTATACCTAAGACATCAACGGAAGAGAATTCATAGACAGACACCTGTATTCTTACTGACAGGTTGGGTTCAAAAGACTGTTCCTAAAGCCACATATACATATCTGCATATACAAAGGCTGTGCACACACGCACATATAAACATGTAAACATACTCTGTTGTCACCCCTTTTCAATTAAAAAGGTCATCTTTATAATTATTTGCATAACCATATTTACTTCTGTCTTCATCTGCTGCTACATTAAAATATCATAGGCTGGTTGGCTTATAATCAATAGTTACTTACTCCTCACAGTTCTGGATGCTGGAAGTCCAAGATCAGGATGCCAGCATGGTTGCATTCTGCTGGGTGACTCTTGCAGGTTGCAGACTGCCTTCTTCTTATCATATACTCATGTGGCTGAAAGAGGGGAGAGGGCTCTGAAGGGTCTATTTTACAAGGGCACTAATCTGATTCATGGGGTCTCCACCCTCATGACTTGATAACCTTCCAAAGGTCCTAGCTCGTTATACCATCACAATGAGGGTTGGGATTTCAACATAGGTATTTGGAGGAAAATGGGGCACAAATATTTAGACCACGGCACCTTCTCATTCACAATCTCAGCATTTGTTTACATTCTGATGGGCTTGGTGCTAGTCAGACACAATGAAGTTAAAGCTATTATGGTGTCCACCAAACTTGAGCATGTGCTTACCCAGCCAGGGGGCAGCCCGATGGAGGTCTTAAAGACAGTGTGACTACTAATGCCGTCCATTAGTAGTGGGCAGGTTGGTGCAGACAGGCTCTCGTTATAGCTTTGTTCATTAGATAAAAAAACCCTGTGCAAAGGCGCGACGGTGTTCGGATGTCACAGTTGAGTGGGATTGCTTCAGTAAGGCTGCCCAGGGATCCTCAGCATCTGCAGACTCATTTTTAGCATCTCACTGAAAGGTTTCATCTCTTCAGCTTTGAGGTATGAGGGGGAATCTTACTGTCAAGCTTCTATGATGCTCCCTGTGCTACAGAGTGCTCTCACAGGCACTGCAACCCTCAGTGGATCAGAAGTGAATGAGAGAGGCAAATTGCTCTGCAAAATCTAAGTTCAGGAACAGAAAAGTAAAACTGGCAATTTAAACATAACCGTGCTTTAGCAAAATAAAACCACTGTGAGATACACACTAGAACATTGTCGGTGTCATAGAAGGATTTTTGTTTAATTGTTTTCTGCAATTTAGGGCTATGCTAGGTCTTTTGTGTGTGCATTTGGGAGTTGAATACAGAATTGACATTGTGAAAGTTTTAGGAATTTTGCTAAATTTCTATTTAGTCTGGCTTATAATTCCAAATGAAAAGTTCAATGATGAGGTGTAGTTTTAACAAGCGATTTGGCAGGAGAAATTCCATCTGAGTTTGAGGACGAGTCCTGTACTCTTCTGGCAGATGAAAAATGATGGCATTATTTTGCAAAATCTTCTCCTGCTTGTGTATATCTGTCCAACTTCAAGACAAAAACCTTAAGTAAATGAAGTCTTTCATCAAGCAGGGAAACAAATACAAATGCCAAATCTTGATGCAAGTATTCTGGAATTTGGAAAAGATAAAACCAAATTAAGTACATGTATTCAAATACGGAGTAGTTGTACTATAAGATTAGAGTGAAATATGGTATATTCTGATCTATGTGGTGACTCAGAAATAAGAATATATCATGTTTCTTTTCTTATTTATTTATTTATTATTATTATATATTTTTTGAGATGGAGTTTCACTCTTGTTACCCAGGCTGGAGTGCAATGGCACGATCTCGGCTCACCGCAACCTCCGCCTCCTGGGTTCAGGCATTCTCACGCCTCAGCCTCCTGAGTATCTGGGATTACATGCACGCGCAACCATGCCCAGCTAATTTTTTGTATTTTTAGTAGAGACGGGGTTTCACCATGTTGACCAGGATGATTTCTATCTCTTGACCTTGTGATCCACCCGCCTCGGCCTCCCAAAGTGCTGGGATTACAGGCTTGAGCCATGGCGCCCGGCCCTTTATTTATTTAATTTTGAAACAGTCTCGCTCTGTCACCAGGCTGGAGTGCAGTGGTACGATCTTGGCTCACTGCAACCTCGGTCTCCCAGGTTCAAGCAATTCTTCTGCCTCAGCTTCCTGAATAGCTGGGACTACAGGCATGCACCACCACACCAAGCTAATTTTTATTCTTAGTAGAGACAGGGTTTCACCATGTTGGCCAGGATGGTCTCCATCTCTTGACCTCAGCTTATATTTCACATGGCCTCGTCAGGGTTAAGAGCTTGATGCAGAGTATCAGTTGGGTCCTTTTCATTCCGATAGGGCTGCCTTTAAAAAAATTATCAAACTTTGTTTCTTAGAGCAGCTCTCAATTTACAGGAAAATTGAGCAGAAAGTATAGAGTACCTGCATTCCTGCTCCCCAGTTTCCTCTGGTATTAACTTCTTGTGTTGTTCTGGTGCATTTGTTACAGCTGATGAACCAATGACTAACTGAAGGTGTTGGTTTACATCAGGGTAACTGCTTTTGTCTTACAGTTCTATAGGTTTTGGCAAATGTGTAATGTCACACATGCAGCATTACAGTAATAACACAGGGTCATGTCACTGCCCTAAAATGCCCTGTGTGGGCCGCCCTTTGTAGGAACCTCACGGTAAGCATGCATATTTGTTTTGTCGTGGTGTCCTCGTGATTGTCCATCTCAGGAGCTTTGTTCCTGTGAGGACCTCATGTCTGTGCTTCCGTCCCGGTCCCTCTCCTGGCTCTTGCATGTCATGAGAGGCTGCACTGCTCCTAAAGTCCTCACAACCTGGCTTTTCTTCTCCAGCACTACCTTGATTACCTTTTGCCCTCAGCTCATGTCTCCATGCTCCCCATCAGTCTTGGGTGGGAGACTGACTTGCTCTAGATGCTCTAGGCGGTGAGTCCTACAGCCTGTTGGATGGAGTTTGATTCATATTTTGTACCTTGCCAGTCCTTCCAACAGTGGCCCTGGCAAAGCATCAGTTCGGCACCTCCATGGGTGAGTAACATCTGTTTCATGTAATGATCTGGCACTTTCTTCATTCTCACGTTCTTGGTTATATCCCCAGGGCTCATTTCCTGTGCAAGAACCTGGCACAAGGAGCTGTCTATCAGTGTCTCTTCTGAAGAATCAAAATAGCTGATTCTGTACATGCCATCAGTGGCCATGCTTGAAGCCCACTTGGATTCAAGGACATTAGTTTAGCTCCCATGCTGATCATGGTACCCTCACCTGCACTTGTCTGCAGAAGGGGTATAACTTTTTTTTTTTTTAATGATGCTGGGAAGTAAGTGGCTAGGCCTGCATTTATACTTGAAGTGCATGTTCAGGCCAGGTCCCAGATGTGGTTCCCTCTTAGCCAGCCAATCCTGAACTGTCAGAGTTTAAATCCACCCTGCCTCTGGTTCTGGGCCTGAGAGTCCTGAACATAGATCTGAGACCCTGGCAGTGGTCCCAGCACTTGTTAGGATTTGTGCTCCATAAGGAATCAGCTCTTTTGAGATCCACAGTCCATTTTTTCTCCCTAGTGGTCTTTGCCTCTCCAAAATTAATCTTGTCTGATTGAAGAGGCTTGTTAGCCTCCAGACCCCAGCAGCAGCCGCAGATTGGAAAGGTCCAGAGGGCCGCTCAGTTTCGCCATGCAGACTGCAGTAGTCACAACTGCTTAACAAGCACTCCTTGCATCTCCTGCGGGCCCAGGCTAGTAGCACCCCATGCATCTGGGCCCAGGTAGACGCCAGTCCCGACCAAGCCCAGGACTTCACCTCTCCACGCTTGCTGAGCCCAAGCATATTGTGAAGGTTTCCAGAGGGGAGACCATCTGTCTGCTCATGAATGCACGTGGCCCGCAGGCAGCTGGGGCCTGTGATCCTGCCGTCATGCTGTGTGGGGCTGGAGCAGCTGCTGCATGGCATTTGGTAGCTGGTGCAGCGGTCAAGGGCACAGCCTCCCACAATGAAGACCTCTAACCTGGCTGCTGTTTGCAAATGCAAGAATGCAATTGGAAACATCTGCAGGGATGAAAAGGTGAAGCCAGAGGGTGGTGGGGAGGTTGCCATCTCATCAAACCTGGGGTGAAATTTTGTCACAAAACTTGTCGGAAAGATTTCAGCTTTCTGGAAGATTTGGGAGGTGCAGGACTTTGCAGGCGAAGGAATGAGGACAGAAGTCTGGACAGAGAGGGAGACATTCTGAGATCTCTTTTTAAAAACCGGAAACCATTACCACACTGGAAAGATGGGGAGGTGATTTGACATGTGGACATGCTCTCCACAGCGACCCAGTGAAGGCTGAAACACGGGTTCAGGTTCTTCACCGTCCTTCACTAAGGCTGATAAGGCAAAGAGAGTCATGAAGCCAGGCTCCAGGCCACGCAGGTGTCTGCCTGCCCTGTGTAAGAGTAAAAAGCCACTTGGGTGTTTGAACAGGGCAGGGTAATAATGTGTGGGATACATAGGAGGTGGTGAGACGGATGGCAAAGGCCTATACAACTGTGGTGGTGGCATCCACAGGAAAAAATGGGCAAACTGGAGAGCCCCTGAGGGACAGGCTGACATTTCTAGCAAGCTGTTAGATATTGTAGAGAGCACTGTTAGTGACCTCTGGGTGTGACGAGGAAGATGGCAAGGCCATCACCAAAGCTAACCAGCACAGGATGAGCGGTGGAGTGAGGACACAGACAAGAGAGGGGAAAGCGTGGGTGGGCTAAGTGGGAACTGCTGTTAGGCCACTGGAAAAAGTGACCCTTGAGTTCAGAGCCAGGGAGGTGCAGGATAGGCAGACAGAGAGGGAGCAGAGGGATGACACATGGTGGAAACCGTGGGGCAGGCACATGATTTCCTCAGTGGCCACAGGTTTGCAGGAAAACTTGATGGCTAAAAACACAAAATCTCAAAGGCCCCAGTGAAGGGGATGGTGGCCCATCCTGAGAAACAAGGACCAGAGATGCAGGACAAGAGCTAGCAGAGGCTTCCCCGGAGGGAGTGACCAACCACATCCTGTGCTTCGGGGAGGTCAAGAAAACCAGCTCAGGGGTGGCTGCAGAGTCCTGCTTCAGCATGTGCTGGGAACATGTCCAAATGCTAATAGATGGAGGGCCGAGGGGTTGCAGCCATTTAGAGGTGAAACGTTGCATGCGTCCTCCAGTAAATGTCAATTAAGCACTGAGGGATTATGCTTCCCAAGGGCTTTTATTTAGGAGGGGGAGACAGACATCTGAACAAAATAGATGAGCTCACAGCGTCCATGGGGCCACAGGCCAGAGGCTGGCAGGTCCTCTTTGGAGCACGAAGAGAGGCTTCTTAGAAGGAGCATCTTCTGAGCTGAATCTTGAAAGCTTTCTAGCAAAACTGGAATAAACAAAGCTATCTATCAGAACATAGATCTTTGCTGTGTAAGCTTGTGTGAGTTCCCCATCCTCTCTAAAGCCTGAGTTTCCTCATTTAAAAATATGCAGGGCCAGGCCTGTGTTTTGTATGAGTGTTTTTTTTTCTCCAGAAGTGAAGAGTTTAAAAAAAATCCCTTGAAATATGCAAAACAGTATGGATGTTCCTCAAAAAATTAAAAATAGAATTGTCATGTGATCCAGCAATTGCATTTGGGTGTATACCCAAAAGAATTAAACAGGGACTTGAACATACATCTGTACATCCATGTTCATAGCAGCACGATTCAGAGTAGCCGAAAAGCAACCCACAGCCGAAGGGTGGAAGTCACTCAGGTGTCCATCAGCGAGTGAATGGACAAGCAAAATGTGGAATATTCATAAGGAGAATCGCAGGAAGCCTTTGAAAAGGAAAGTATTTCTGACACACGCTACACTGTGGATCAACCTTAATGACATTAGGCTCAGTGAAATAAAATGGTCACCAAAAGCAGAAACTGCATGATTCCACTTCAATGAGGAACCTAGCATAGTCAAATCCACAGACACAGAAAGTGGAATGGTGCTCACCAGGGGCTGGGGAGGTGAAAAGAGGGGAACTGCTGTTGAATGGGTCCAGAGTTTTCATTTGGCAAGATTAAAGAGTTCTGGGTGGATGATGGTGATGGATTCACCACTGAACTGGACACTTAAAAAGGTTTAAGATGATACATTTAAAATTATATGTATTTTACCTCAATTTTAGAAAGTGACACCTGGGACTCCAAAAGGAGGGAGGATGGGAGGGGCCTGAGGGTTACAAAAATTTACGTATTTGGTACCATGCTCACCATTCGTGTTGCAGGTGCACTAGAAGTTCAGACATCAGTGTTATGAAATATATCCTGGTAACAAGCCTGCGCATGCAGGCCCTGAATCTAAAATTTTTAAAAAGTGCTGAGAATATAGATAGAACTCATGATTCTTAAATTTTTATAAAATTGGGATTTTGAATTTTCATGAAAAGAAAACCATTGAAAAAGGCAAGGCACCTTAGAGTTGGTGTCAGATACTTGAGTTTCACTTTATTTAGTTTCGTTTGAACTGAGGCTTGGGTGGGCAGCTCTGTCAGTGGCAGGCTGGCACTGTGGCTGCAGGCTGAGGGTTTGGTGCCTGTCCTCTTCACCTGTTGCTTCTTAGACCCCTGCTACCTGGGGCATGGCTTTCTCATAGCAAGAGGCAAGAGTACAAGGGCCTGATCTAAGCGTACTGTGCAGGCAAGACCTCTCCTCAGGTCCTATTCACGAACATTCTATTGAGCAAAGCAAGTCACATGGCCAAGGCCAAACTAACCGGAGAAGAACCGTCTGCCGACAGGGGTGGAGAGGCCCAGAATCCCATCCCAGACAGCCAAGGAGCAGAATCAGTGGTCCAATCTGTCTCCATTGCATTCCAAAACGGAAGTGGTTTTCCTCTGACTCCAGAAGCCCAATACGATTTCATAGTGAACATGGCCGTTTTTTGTTGCTTGGATTTATTTGATTTCTTGCTCAGTCTTCTCTATAACCAGCCCTTATTTTTCAAATGACAGTGTTTGTTTTGCTATTCAGGTAAACAAATCACGGCCTCATGGAGAAACCACTGCTTCTCTGTTCTGTTTCTGTCTGTGAAAGTGGCTGGCAGAATCTGAACAACCTGACTTGTGTGTGTTCTGCCTGCATCTTTCCTGCCTACTGGAGTCACTCTTCTAAATTCTTGCCAATAGCTATTTTGATTTTCGCACCACATCAGCTTTATCACAGTGAGTAGCCTGACCCCAGTGTCTAGCTCTCGTTAACTTCCTAACACCATCTTGGTCATTAGTTGGAAACGAATCTAGACATTAAGCATTCCTGAAAATGCCCCTGACAGGTAATCATTTAGCATATTCATCATTTCCACCTTCATTATGCTCTGTGTCAGGAAGGTTCCCCAATTAACATTGGGAAGATTGAAATCAGACATATTCTCATCACAGCTGAGCTTTCCTATCAGGGTTCTCCTGTTTCAAAGCAACTGCATGGGAAGACACACAGATGACAGAATTTTTATTAAATGGTATGACCTGATTTTCCTGTCTCACAGAAAGTAGAAGAGGTAGAAACTCTCAGGAAGAACATAAAATGTTAATTCTCCTACTCAATTTTTCATCAATGGCAAATATTGGGAAACATCCAGATGCCACTTTATGTGTCTGCAGTTAGAGCTTCCCCTGTTAATTCTGGGCTTCCAAACAACATTTGGGGACATGTTGTCCTGGTTTATTGTAAGACAAAATAGCTTTCCAGAGAGAGACATTTCCCTGTGCCGGGATGCAAACATTGCTTAGGGAGGATACATACCTGTGTGCTCGCGAATTCAGCAGCAGCAGAATGCAGTGTGGATGCCAAAAAAGGGCGTGGCCTCTGCAGATATTAAGCAGTAAGCCGAGCTCTGTGATACTGAGTGGCCAAGCCAGAAATACCTTGCTTGGAGTCATGGATTCTGGTGGAACATCCTTGATCTTGTGGTGACATTGCAGAGTTTCAGCTGATGCAGTGCTGAATGAGGACCCAGACAGACATGGTGTCTTTGCAAGAGGCTTCTTGCAGGAGTGTCAGAGTGAAAGAAAAATAATTGGTGATGATCAGATCTGCCACTCTTGATCTCAGACAGCAGAAAAGATAGAAACATTAAGTTTGTGCCAGAATGACCTTTACATACTGGGCCTCTTTGTGAGCCAAGCAAGTCTCCTGCTTGCTCAAAGCAGAGATGTGTCTTTAGAGGAGATTGTTCAGCAATAGGATGATCAATATTATTCAGTCCCCATCCAAACTCATTCTCCTGGCTCCCCCTCTGTGCTGTACTTGGGCAAATGCCGGGCTTGAAAACACTCATTCAAAGATGAGAAATACCAAAAAGGAATCTGTATGGGCCTCAGAAGTAAAACTGAAAAACAAAAGGATAAAAAGAATATTTGATAAAAATCAAAACACACGAATGAAAGAATTATGCCCTGAAACGGCACATACTGGCAGACCAGCCCTTCTCTGTGAGAGCAGACAAATAAAGACAGTGCAGTCACATTCAAACAGGCACACGTAGGTGAGCTATAAAAACTCAAAAGCAGATGATAAGACAACAGAAGGTGAGTAAGAGCTTGGGAACAAAATGAAAGAGAAAAAGCAAGTCATTTACAGACAGGAATGCCAAATTAAGACCAGTGAAAAGGAGACTGACATTGTTAAAATTGCAATCAGGGACCTGAAGAAGAAACTCGAGGACATAAGATGGGAAAGAGCAGAGTGTGAAGGGTCACAGAGAAATGTTACACCTGGAACAGGCAAAGGAACTGCCAACTGCACAAACCTGGTGTTCTTGGAGAAGAGAAAAGGCCACGTGGAACTGAAAACATGTTCAAGGATACAGCAGAAGAAAACTTTCCTGTGAGCAGGGAATGACTGAATAGGAACTTGGGAAGAGCAACAAGAAAAACTAGCACAGAATGAAAACTTGAGAGAGAGAGAGGTTGAGATGTAGAGACAAAGAATAGCTGAAAATAAGTGTATCATTTAAATAATGTGGTGTAAAAGCAAACAATAATAAAGACAAATAAAACCAAGATGAAATAATAAAGTTAAAAGTAGGAATTAATATATTGGAAATATAGAACCAGAAAACTAATCAATTAACTTAAAGAGCTGGTTCTTTGCAGTGGGGGAGAGAAACCCCAGCTAGCATAGTTAATGGGCAAAGAAAAGGACAAAGCGTAAATATAAAAAAAGAAATGGGAGTGAAAAATTAAAAGAAAATACAATGTGATTAAAATAACTTATGAAAATATACTTTATCAACACTATACATAAATCCTAAATACCTGGATGGAATGGATTTCCAATTGGAAAGCCTATATACCAACATTGGCCCTAGAAGTCTATGGTAACATGTCTAAAACACTCCCCTACTCCTACCAAAGGTATTCCACTCTAATCCCTGGAATTTGTAAATATGATGAAATGTTATTTCCATCATCATGTTCTCTTGTATGGCACAGTTGACCTTAAAATAGGGAACTTTTGGATCATCTAATAATATTAACCCTTAAAAGCAGAGCACCTTCTCCAGCTGGTAGCAGAAGAAAGTCAGAAAGATTTGAAGTCCAAAAACTCAATGCACCATGTGGGTGTGGAGATGGAAGGGGCCACACAAGAAGGGATGAGGTAGCTTCTAGGAGCAGACAGTAGAGAGCCCTGACAGGCAGCAAGAACATGGGGCCATCAGTCCTACAGCCACAAGGGATTGAGTTCTGCCAACAACCTGAATGAGGTTGCAAGCAGACGATTTCCTAGAGCCTTCAGAGAAGTGCCCAGCTGGCTGGCACCTGGATTTCTGCTTGGCACAACCCTAAGAAGATGACCCAGTTAAGTCTACCTGGAAATGCGACCCACAGAACTATGTGATCATAAATGGGTTCTGTTTTAAGCTGTGAAATTATGATAATTTGTTACAGCAGCAATAGAAAACAAAGACTCAGAACATCAAAGCCAATACATTTCTAGGAAAGAAACGGAATTATCAAGAAGTGTCAGAGGCAAATTTTGTCAAAACTTCAAAATACACATAATCTCACTTCTTTATTAAAGCCAGAGTAACATGGAAAACAAAACTTGTTGAACACAGCAAAACCAAGCAACACAGATGACTAGGGCAATTTCACTTAAAAATATTGTCACAGAAATTTAAAATTGAATATTAGCCACAGATTCCAGCAACCTATTACACAACCTGAAATCTATCACTGTAAAATGTGTTTTTTCCAAGGATGTTGGATAATATGACATATCAAAGATATGACAGAAGACTAGGGCAATTTCACTTATAAATATTGATATAGTAACTTGAAGTTAAATATTAGCAATAGATTCCAGCAACGTATTACAAAAACTGAAATCTACTACTATGAAATGTGTTTTTTTCCAAGGATTTATAGATAACATGAGATAGAAAACCCACTAATATAATACAAGATATTAATTAATCAAAGGGGAATGATCAAACCACCTTCTCCATGGGTGGCAAAATGAAAACGTTCACATCCAACTCTACAATATAAATACTTCTTAATAAAGTAAGAAATCATGGAAATATTTCTACAGTACAACCGAAAGCCGGCTTCCAGCAAGTGGGGAAAATACAAGAAGATTCCAGTTAAGTTATGATAAAGACGCCCCTGTATTAGTTTGCTGGGGTGGCCATAAGAAAGTGCCACAGGCTGAGTAGCTTAAACAGCAGAAATCTGCTTCCTTGCAGTTCTGGAGGCTGGAAGTCCAAGCTCAAGGTGCTGGCACCTTGGTTTCTTCTGAGGCCCCTCCCGTTGATTTACAGATGGCTGCTTTCTCACCATGCCCTCACCCGGTCACACCTCAGTCTGTGTTGTCTGCCTCTCAATCCCCTCTTCCTAAAAAGGCATCCACCATATTGGATTAGGGCCCATCCGTATGACCTCATTGCACCTTAATCACCTCTTTAAAGACATTGGCTCTAAATCCTAATCCCCATCCCTAGCTACTGGGGATTAGGACTTCAACAAATGAACTTGGAGGGACGAAGTTCAGCCTGTGACACTCACTATTATTGCCATGATATTACATTCCTCTGGAGAGTAGTAGATGGTAATTTGGCCACATTATTAAAAGTCATAATGCATGTTACCTTTGAATTTGACACTCCAATGCTCTATTATGATTTTGAAGATAAAATGGCACATGTGTACAGACTGCTATGTTCCCTGCAGCTTTGTTGGACTAGTGATTGTCTAGACCAAAGGTCTATCATTTGATGAATGGATAGACTAAATGTGGGTTACCCATACAATAAACAATTAGTCAACCATAAAAAGGAATAATGTGCTGGTACATGCTACAACATGGATGACCCTTGAAAACATGCTAAGGGGAAGAAACCAGTCACAAAAGGCCATATATTGTCTGCTTCCATTTAAATAAAGTTTTCAGAATAGGCACATCAATACAGAAAATAGATTAGTGATTGTTTAGGAATGGGAAGGGGGAAGTTGAGGGAGCAGGGGAATTGAGTACTAGTGAGCATGGAATTATTTTGTGGGGACAAAAATGTTCTATAATTATGTTGTGGCTGTTTGTACAATGCTGTGAATATCCTAGACGACATCGAATTATACACTTTAAGTTGATGGATTGTGTGTTACGTAATTTATATCCCAATAAAGTTTTTTTTTCTTTTAAATAGTAAATGACTAGAAGAAAACACAAATCCTTCAACATATGAATCCTTTACAAAATAGGCTGGTCTGTGTGTCCTGACAAGACCTATTTACAATATAATACAGTAAGTGAAAAAGTAAGAAAATATATTTACAACCCATAAAACTGACAAAGAGGAGATAATCGGAATATTTTTTAAAACTCTGTAAATTACCAATAAAAAGACAACCTAACAGATAATAGATAAGAAACATGAATAAGCCATTCACAGGAGTGGAAAGTCAAATGGCCAATGACATAAAATGTAGAAAGCTCAGCTTTGTTATTAATCATGGAAATGCAGATTAAAACTCCTAATACCAACAGAGTAGCTACAATTAAGGAGACTGACAATTAAATGTTGGCAAGAATGTGGGGCAATGAGGCCTCTCCTGCATGGCCAGTGGGAAGGGAAATTGGTGCAAGCACCTTGGAAATGTCTTGACATCATCTGCTGCCAATGAACCCACAGTTCCACTGCTGGGTAGGTGCCCAGCAAGGATGCATATTTGTGGCAGCAACACTCACAATTCCAGGAAGCGAAGTCAACCAAATGCCTGTCCTAATAGAAGGAATAAATGGCTTTTATATGGCCACACAATGGGATGCACAGCAACGTGAATGAATGCATTGCAGCTATAGAGACTAACATGAATGAACCTCACAGATGTCATGTGGAAAAACGAAGCCACATATAAAATGTTAGATATTGTATTTGTCCACGGATAAGAAGTACAAAAGCTTTCAAAACTAAACCATAGTGTTAGGAATGCATTCTTATGTTATAAAATCATAAGAAAAGCAAGGAGTGACTATCATAAAAATGATCATAATAATGTTACCTTTCCTAGGAAGAAGACTTCTGAGATGCCTGCCGGCCTTCCTTTCTTCCTTCCTTCCTTCCTTCCTTCATTCATTCATTCCCTCCCTCCCTCCCTCTCTTTTCTCTTTCTTTCTTTTACAGGATCTTGCTATGTTGCCCAAGCTAGTCTCAAACTCTTAGGCTCAAGCAATACTCCCACCTCAGCCTCCTGAATATATGCTATTTCTTAATATAGGTGGTGTTTATGTGGATGTTTGCTTTATTATAATTCTTTAGACTGTAATTTTATATTTCATGTATTTTTTATATATGTGTTATATTTCACAATATAAAGTATTTTTAAAGCAAGGTCAAGAGTTCCAAGATGTGTGATATGCTACTATTTGTGTAAAAAGTAAATGAGCATGGGCTGGGCACAGTGGTAGTTCATGCCTGTAATCCCAGCACTTTGGGAGGCTGAGGTGGGAGGATTACTCGAACTCAGGAGTTTGAGTCCAGCCTGGGCAACATGGTGAAACCCTGTCAAAAATATGAAAAATAGCCAGGCATGGTAGTGTGCACTTGAGAGGCTGAGGTGGGAGGATTGCTTGAGCCTGGGAGGTGGAGGTTGCAGTGAGCCAAGATCTCACCAGTGCACTCCAGCCTGGGTAATAGAGTGAGATTCTGTCTCCAAAAAGAGATGAGCAGTGTGTATATATTCTTGCACCTGCATAGACAATATTGGAGATATACAAAACTAACAGCTAACAATGGCATCCTCTAGAACTTGGAGTCTGGGCTAGAAGAAGACATGTTTTATGGAGTATTTTTGTACTGTTCAGATTTTTAAATGTGTGTTTAAAATGCATAACTTTGGATCCTCTGACTTTGTAATGCTCTGCCATAGCTGACGTAACTTACTAGTTAGGAGTTAAATAGTTAGATGTTGGTCACAGGTCAGTCTGTCTTCCCATAAGCTTGGCATGAGGATACTTGGGAGGGGCTGCTTGATACTCAGAGGTACATCCCCTGAGCCGTCCCCCATGGGTTTCAGTTAAGGGCAACTTCAGAGAGAGAACTATGGGCAAATCTTGGAAGGCTGAACTCCCCTCCCTACCTGCTCCTATCACCTGCCCCACAATGTACCAAGAAACACTCCCAGAGAAGATGGAAGTGGGGACAGGGTCTGTTACTACCTTGTGGTTCCTGTACTAACAACATGAGAACTCATTGTTCACAAGGGAATCTCAAGACGAGAAACTTGTAATTGATTCCATTCCCCTGTCATTATCTCCATCAAATCAAGCACCTACAAAAGGAGAATGACAATTAGGAGGAAAAGAAGTAAGATGCTTTCCTAGATGGCTGAAGATTCTAGAGCTTGCTGTGTCCTTCTGTCCCAAATCTACTTGGAAAAAAAGAAAGTCCAAAGAAACCACAGGGAACAACTTTTCTGGTCCACTAAACTCAGGTTTTAAGCAAGTCCTTTTCTGAAAGTTCAAATGTCAATCTCAACACAATATTCAAAAATTACCTTTTCTTTGAACAGTTCTAGAACCTCCTGTCAATCGGTTGGAGTTGGCAGGAGTAATGAAACTTATTTGTCACCTGAACTGTGATCACCTGGAGATACTGACCATTCTCCTGAGACTCTGTGGCTTTCAGGATTCTATCAAAAGATCAGAAGGAGGAAGCTAAATTTATGGAACATTGAGCATGATGCTCTGCTGCACAAATTATACGCATGGCCTTATGGAATCCTCACAACCTCTTATGAGGAAGACATCCTGACACTTTTATTATATCCATTTTGCAAATGAGGGCACTGATCTTTAAAGTGTTCAGTCACTTTCTTTTTATTTTTACTTTTGAGATGGACTCTCTCTCTCTTGTCCAGGCTGGAGTACATGGTGCGATCTCGGCTTACTGCAACCTCCGCCTCCTGGGTTCAAGAAATTCTCCTGCCTCAGCCTCCCGAGTAGCTGGGACTACAGATGCCCACCACCATGTCTGGCTAATTTTTGTACTTTTAGTAGAGATAGGGTTTCACCATGTTGGCCAGGCTGGTCTTGAACTCCTGACCTCAGGTTATCTGCCCGCTTTCGCCTCCTAAAGTGCTGGGATTACAGGTGTGAGCCACCGTGCCTGGCCTTCAGTCAGTTTCTTAAGACTACAAAGTAGATGGCTAGACTAGGATTTTAATCCTTTTCTTCTGCCAAACCCAAGCACACTATAAGCCTCACACCTGTGTCTCCCTTGGAGGGTGAACTCATGTGTTAACTTGTGGAGATTCCTAGCACCAATATTTCTGCCTCAGTATACATTCAGAAGCAGAAATGCTGAGTTAATATAATACTCTGCTATAGCATGTAATGAGGACTGACATACAGTACACATATTTGTTGAATGAATGAATGATTATCTTTTGGGCCATTAGCTCAGTCTTAGATAGCTGAGATTCATTAAAATCCAAAATTTTGGAGAGCGCAGTGAATGGGACTGCTTTTAACACCTAGTCACATAAGCTTGTTCTTGAAGAGGACTAGGGCATCTTATGAATGACAGCAGTGGCCCTGCCATAATCTTGTAACCCCTTTGCAAATACCGCAAGTTTTTCCAATGATACATTGCAAGCGAAGATCAGATTTGATATTTAAAACCTTGTTACAGATTCCCATTTACTAAAACACTGTCTCTAACATAAAATTTTCCTTCCCTTGTTCCTTGCGATCTTGGCTCTTTAGAAGATGACTTGAATGGGTGGACATAAGTCAACCCTTCGTGCAGCTGGAACATTTGCAAAAGGAGTGTTGATGAGAACATTTTCTCCGTAATTCTCAGGAGAGCAGAGGTAGACGGCACCCACACAGTAATCATGCACTTCCGCCTTTGGATGTGCAGATTAGATGACAGGAAGCGGTGTTCTTTGGAATTCAGTGAGGTGGATGCTTTAAGCTCATCATAGCTAGAAAAGTGACTCCACACTGCTCAGAACTAGAGCTACATGGAAGCATAAAACAATATGCATTTTCAGACATTAAAAATGTTTTATGTGTTTATTTCTTCTGAAAATCCCCCAAACAGAAAAAATGCAATACTTCTAATGTTCTTTGATCTCTAATTCTCCATCAGGCTCCTGTGAGGAAAAGGTCATACCTGATCTACCGATGTTTTCTAGTAAGGACCTGCAAGGTGTCTGCACAGTGTAGGTACTCAGGTGTTCAATAAAGCCACATTGAATAAGCAAAGGTTCTTGGAAGAAAATGAGATATAAAATGACTTAGCACCAACTCAAATAGCCCACTCAATTTCATCTACATTATTTGGTTTTCAAAGGAGAAAACTACATCCAAGCTCATTTTTTCCTTGATAAACAATCCCTCTGTGAATAGCAAATCCAGCCCTGTTGGCATTCAGATAATCATTTATAGCTGTGGTGCTTATTAAAAAGACTCAGATTTCTGGTCTTTGCTCCTAGAGATTCTGAATCAGCAGACCTAGGCTTTTGTAGAAATCTTCACTTTTAAATACCTTTTGGGATGATTCTGAGCAGAGCTGTGTTTGGGAAGCACAAATTTATAATTATTCAAAGCCAGCAGCAGGGTCAGCAATACTTTTAAAGAGGATTAAATCACTACAAGGTAAAATGTTAGATCACCTCAGAGCTGAGCCAAGCAGTCAAAACATCTCAGTCTTGAGAGCCCATTACAACCACCTGCAGCAGCTTCTTAAAAACAGTACTTTGCCTCTTTCCAAACCACTTAAGTCAGAATCCCTGCGGTGAAGCCAAGGCATTGTTCATATTTTAGAGCTTTCTCAGAAGATTCTAGAGCAGCCAGCATTGAGAAAAATAGAGTTAAATGAAACCCTGTTCAAATGCATGTCAATTTGGTTGCCTTTTGCTGACTTTTGAGGTCATCCCAGAAAAAAAGTCTTGCTTGTCAGTTTCCTTAGTCGTGCTCAATACGTTACAAAGTACACAGTGTGCACTCTGAATTAGGTAGGGCTGATTTTACCAACTACATTTTACAGATAAAGAAGGTGGTGTTCAGAAAAGTAAAAGCACTTGTGCAAGTTAGCCCAGCTGCAATTGATGGAACCAGCATGCAGGTTTTCGGAACAGCCCAAGCTGGGTGGTCTTGCTATTGCACCACATGGCCTGCAAACTCTTAAAAGGTTTGCTGCTGAGTTGAGCTGGCCCATGTTAGAAGTTGCTTGACAATTGCTTTTTAAGTGAGTCTCTAAGCTTGACCTAGTAGGGGGAAGGTGTCCAGGGCGTGGTTGAGGAGCCACACAGTCACATACACTCACAAAAGACAGGCAGCCAAGGATGGACTGGCTTCCTGTGATGATCATCATTTGCATCTTATTAAAAGATGCTAGGAACAGAGAAAAAAAAAACCTTCAAAGACAAGCAGTTAAGTGAATCAAAAATTTGCAAGGAAAGGGATAAATGACTCAGGGAAAGAGAGAGCGAAAACAAGATAACATAATATATATATTTAGGATCAGGCTTCCTAATTTACTGCAATCTGTGATTCTCTGAATCTGACTACATTGGGTATAATTATTTCTGTCTAAATAATTTTGCAGACTTGCAGCATAATAACTCAGGATTACAAATAAGAATCAACTTCGCTGTGCTCACAACACAGCAATAATTATGTTCTTGAGTTGGTACAGCTCCTTACAGCTTAGTGCAAAGTAATTATGTTTTTTCTTGGTGCAAAGCATATTAACCTGTGAAAATTACAAACTGTGAAGTGTAAGAGAAGTCTGTGTTTCAAATGGGAAAAATGTCTGCTGAAGAATTAGCTTGCACCGGGAAGACTTCCTGGCAGAAATTTCTGGTCTCTTATAGGGTCATCAGCTTCCCACACAGACAGACAGAACTTTCAGTGAATGAGATATAAAAACAGCTACAAAGTGCCCAATTAAGATAGAAATGTGCATTTTACTGTGGAAAGAGCACTGGAGTTCTTGAGATCTATCTAGGTGGATACCTGTGGTTTAAGTAATTCCTTTCAAGGCTGTATATTCCACTCCGTTAATAGACCACGACTTATTTATCAATTACTGGCTGCCTCTGGGGAGTGGTGAGGATTGGTATGGTGTAGCATGGGATGTTACTGAAGAGGTAACCCCAGCAGGTTTCTACGATATTCGTGATAATTTACTTCTTAAGCAGGATAGTGATTGTACAACATTTGTGAATCCTATTCTCTATATTTTTATGCATTTTAAATAATGTATAATTTCCTTTTATTGTTTCAAAAGAAAGAATACAATTCAGAGAAGATGGAAGGGACATAGTTTTTGAATTTTCCAGAATCTCCACATAAAAAGAGACAGAGAAACTACATATCAAATCAAAAGCTATGGACAAAATTTACAGGAGAACTAGATAACAAGGTATTCCTGCAATTTCAAAAATGCAAGCAAATGGAGAAAAATCTCCAGTAGTCACCAGACTTTTGGAGTCAATATGGGAGAAAGTGGAAGAAAGACTTGAGAACAGGAGGACCCCAAAATGGTCAGCAGGTATTCATGGGTAAGCACAGCATGACAATCTGAGAACAGTGCTTGAAACATGGAGAGATTCGGCCTGTTCCAATAATGAGCAATGGCATGGGACAGGGATTAAGAAGAATTTGAGGCTATCTAGCCCCAGTGAATCTTGAAACTGACCCTTAGCCCCAATATATCTTGAAACTGACTCTTAGGAACCTCTAGGACAGAGCTTCAAATTGAGAATATGCTATTAGGAGTACAATCACAATTGAGCAGGAAAGGGGCCCAGGGATAATAGAAATAGAAAGTGAGATAAAATTATACAGGTGGAAGAAGAAACAGAGCTGGGAAAGGTCAGAGAGTAATAAGCAGCCATATTTAAACCCCATATGAAAACAGCAGAAGTTAAAAAAAAAGCTGTATCAGAGCAAGCCAGCTAAAAGTTCAGAAAAACTAACTTCATATAAAGAATAACAACAGAATACTATCAAGATCAACTCCCATGCAGAAGTACAGTAAGGAAAAATAGATTATGGAGCAGAATAACATCCCCACAATGAAAGCACTCCAAAAAATCATACTAAGATAAAAGAAGACCATTTCAAAATGTGCTAAGACATTAAGAAAACAACACATGACACAAAAGAACAACATAAATCAGAATTAGAACAACTCAGAATGAGGTAACAGAACTCAAGAAACAATTAGAAATACACATATTAAAATGTAATTAGAAATTAGGATTAACTAGAAGGAATGCAAGAGTAAATAAGCAAACAAATAATGTCTTATTCAAAATAGTAGGTGAAGGCTGGGCATGGTAGGTCATACCTGTAATCCCAGCACTTTGGGAGGCCGAGGCAGAGGATCATTTGCGGTCAGGGGTTCGAGACCAGCTTGATCAATGTGGTGAAACATTGTTTCTACTAAAAATACAAAAAGAAATTAGCTGGGCGTGTTGGTGCATGACTGTAGTCCTAGCTATGCAGAAGCCTGAGGCAGGAGAATCACTTAAACCCTGGAGGCAGAAGTTGCAGTGAGCCAAGATTGTGCCACTGAACTCCAGCCTGAGCGACAGTGAGACTCTATCTCAAAAAGCAACAACAACAAAA
Source organism: Saguinus oedipus (assembly GCA_031835075.1). Lineage (NCBI taxonomy): Eukaryota > Metazoa > Chordata > Mammalia > Primates > Cebidae > Saguinus > Saguinus oedipus. The sequence goes on from CM063179.1 coordinate 133,204,855, forward strand.
ACAAAAGTAAATAGTAGGTGAAAAATACAGTATTAAAAATGAAAAAAGGATGCCCTCTCTTACCACACCACTCCCATTCAGAATAGTATTGGAAGTTCTAGCCAGAACAATCAGGCAAGAAAAAGAAATAAAGGGTATTCAGTTAGGAAAGGAGGAAGTCAAATTGTCTCTATTTGCAGATGACATGATTGTATATTTAGAAGACCCCATTGTCTCAGCCCCAAATCTCCTTAAACTGATAAGCAACTTCAGCAAAGTTTCAGGATACAAAATCAATGTGCAGAAATCACAAGCATTCCTATACACCAATAACAGACTAAAGAGAGCCAAATCAAGAGCAAACTCCCATTCACAATTGCTACAAAGAGAATAAAATACCTAAGAATACAACTAACAAAGGATGTAAAGGATCTTTTCAAGGAGAACTACAAACCACTGCTCAAGGAAATAAGAGAGGGCACAAACAGATGGAGAAACATTCCATACTCATTGTTTGGAAAATATTGTGGAAATGGCCATACTGCCCAAATTAATTTATAGATTCAACACTATCCCCATCAAGCTATCTATGACCCTCTTCACAGAACTGGAAAGAACCACCTTAAACTTCACATGGAACCAAAAGAGAGCCCACATAGCTAAGACAATCCTAAGCAAAAAGAACAAAGCTGGAGGCATCACACTACCTGACTTCAAACTGTACTACAAGTCTACAGTAATCAAAACAGCATGGTACTGGTACCAAAACAGAGATATAGATCAATGGAACAGAACAGAGGCCTCAGAGGCAATGCCATATATCTACAACCATCTGATCCTTGACAAACCTGACAAAAACAAGCAATGGGGAAAGGATTCCCTATTTAATAAATGGTTTTGGGAAAACTGGCCAGTCATGTGCAGAAAGTAGAAACTGGACCCCTTCCTAACACCTCACACTAAAATTAACTCCAGATGGATTAAAGACTTAAACATAAGACCTAACACCATAAAAAACCTAGAAGAAAACCTAGGCAAAACCACTTGGAACGTAGGCATAGGCAAGGACTTCATGACTAAAACACTAAAAGCAATGACAACAAAAGCTGAAACAGACAAATGGGATCTAATTAAACTCCACAGCTTCTGCACAGCAAAAGAAACAATCATTAGAGTGAACCAGCAACCAATAGAATGGGAAAAAATTTTTGCAATCTACCCATCTGAGACAGGGCTAATATCCAGAATTTACAAAGAACTGAAACAGATTTACCAAAAACAAACAAACAAACAAACAAACAAACCCATTCAAAAGTGGGCAATGGATATGAACAGACACTTCTCAAAAGAAGACATATATGAGGCCAATAAACATATGAAAAAAATGCTCATCATTACTGGTCATTAGAAAAATGCAAATCAAAGCCACATTGAGATACCATGTCATGCTCGTTAGAATGGCGATCATTAAAAAATCTGGAGATAACAGATGCTGGAGAGGATGTGGCAAAATAGGAACACTTTTACACTGTTGGTGAGAGTGTAAATTCATTCAATCATTGTGGAAGACAGTGGGGTGATTCCTCAAGGACCTAGAAATAGAAATTCCATTTGATCCAGCAATCCCATTCCTGGGTATATATCCAAAGGATTATAAATTGTTCTATTATAAAGACACAAGCACATGTATGTTCACTGCAGCACTGCTTACAAAGCAACGACCTGGAACCAATCCAAATGCCCATCGATGATAGACTGGACTAGGAAAATGTGGCACATATACATCATGGAATACTATGCAGTCATAAAAAATGATGCATTTGTGTCCTTTGTAGGGACATAGATGAATCTTGAAACCATCATTCTCAGCAAACTGACACAAGAACAGAAAATCAAGCACCACATGTTTCCACTCACAGGTGGGTGTTGAACAATGAGAACACATGGGCACAAGGAGGGGGGTATCACACACTGGGGTCTATTGGAGCGTATTAGGGGTGGGACAGCAGGGGATAGGGAATTTGGGGAAGGATAATATGGGGAGAAGTGCCAGATACAGGTGATGGGGGAATGGAGGCAGCAAATCACATTGCCATGTATGTACCTATGCCAAAATCCTGCATGATCTGCACATGTACCCCAGAACCTAAAGTGCAATAAAATAAACATATATTAAAAAATAAAGAATTAGTAAAAAGAAGAATAAAAATATATTTTAAAATATTGAAGATAATGCAAAGGGATTAAAGATAGACAAAGAAGATCCAACAGATAAGTGTAGTTCCTAAAGAAGAAAAGTAAAGGAAAGATATAGAATAAATAATACAAACTTTAATGCAAGGAAACATTCTCGAAATAAAGAAAAAGGTATAAAACTACTTGCCAAAGCAGCACACTCTTTTCCTGAGAATATCAACACAGAACAACCAATGATATATTTTAGTAAAATTACTAGACTTAAAAAAAAATAAATTCTCTGGATATTCAGCCAAAAAAGACAATGCAATTTAAAAGGAAAATTAAAATAGATTATTAACAGATGATTTTTTTAGCACATTTTGTGCCAGAAGAAAATGAAGTAGCACATTTAAGATATTTAAGAAATGAAAATATAAGTCAGGATTTTATATCTGATAAAGTTTATCTTCAAGTATAAAGAGCATAGATAAATGGTTACCAATGTAAAAAATTCAAGGAATCTTGTTCAAATGAGATCTTCCTAAGGAACTGGTAAAGAACATGCTTCAGGCAATCAAAATGACCACAGTATCATCCTAATGATGGGTAGTGCACATTACATATCTATTTCCTTGTCAAATGAAGACTCAGTAAAAGCTGAAAGGGAAATATCATAGTGTGTAATGGCTATAGGTAGAATATAAACAAAATGAAAAAATTAAAATATTTTCAATGATTATAACTGGTGATGATAGTATTAGAATACTTACCATCTAAGCAAGAGGGTATGGCTGAGGGGTAGATCATTTGACAGCAGAATAATTACCATCTGACTCTAGTATGTGTAAATAGGATGAAAGAAATGAGTAACTATAGGGTATTCTAATTTTACCATCTCCTGTGTCCTTTAGAACCAAGACTCAGTATGTGAAAAAAAAGGTGGGTGGGGGGGGATTTTGATGTAATAGAGTTCAAAATCCTGTAACTTTGAATGTAATTTTAAAATATCAGTATGAACTCACACATTATTTTATTTTTATTTGGGGGTGGGAGAAATCTATCTATCTATCTATCTATCTATCTATCTATCTATCTATAGATATACCACAATTCTGCCCACTGTATCTGTGAACATCCAGTAACTATGAAAACTGTAAGAACCCAGATTGTGTTCTTGAAATATCACTTCCCAATAAAAGAAACAAGAGCTTAGAAAAGTAATTGATTCCAGGTCTGAAGCAAGAGATGGATAAGATGAACCTGGAACATCATATCATACTAGATAGTAAGTGATAGAATTTGGCTGTGTCCCCACCCAAATCTCATCTTGAATTCCCATGTATTGTGGGAGGGACCCTGTGCTAGGTAATTGAATCATGGGGGCAAGTCTTTCCTGTGCTGTTCTTGTAATAGTGAATGAATATTGTGAGATCTGATGTTTTAAAAAGAGGAATTCCCTTGCACAAATTATCTCTCTTTGCCTGCCGCCATCCATGTAAGACATGAATTGCTTCTCCTTGCCTTCCACCATTACTGTGAGACTTCCCCGGCCATGTGGAACTGTAAGTTCCATTAAACCTCTTTCTTTCGTAAATTGCCAAGTCTTCAATATGTCTTTATCAGCAGTGTGAAAACAGACTAATGCAATAAGGAAGCTTATAAGACTACTTCCTCTGGCTGAATGTGGAGGAAGTAAAAGTGAGCTTCATTATGAATAAGAATTGCAATTGATTGAACTCCAATACATATGTTAAAATCCACAAATTTACAATGACCTTTAAACAACTAACTTGTCACCTTTGGAGAATGACAGGAAACAATTCATTGTCTTGAATGCTGGGAAAAAAGCATAGAGAAAAGAATCACGCACTTACCTTGCCTTTTCTTTAAGAACTATGCCACTGATAACCAAACAGTGGGAGAAGAATGCATCTCCTTATAAAATTATTGCAGGGAGGCCTGATGTAGTGGCTGACACCTGTAATCCCAGCACTTTGGGAGGTTTAGGTGGGTGGATCACGAGGTCAGGAGATTGAGACCATCCTGGCTAACACAGTGAAACCCCATCTCTACTAAAAATACGAAAAATTAGCCAGGCATGGTGGTGTGCACCTGTAATCTCAACTACTTGGGAGGCTGAGGCAGGAGAGTCGCTTGAACCCAGGAGGCAGATGTTGCAGTGAGCTGAGATTGTGCTGCTGTACTGGGTGACAGAGATGACAAAGTAAGATTCCATCTCAAAAAAAATTAAAAAATATAAAATAAAAGAATAAAATTATTATAGTGAAATGAAATGATGGAATGAAATGAAATGATATCAGAACATCACTGTTCTGTAACACCCAGGGAATTAATGGATACAGGCATTAAGCATCATGGCGGCTAACATTTAAAAAGAGCATAAATCAGACCCTCTTTTCTGAACACAACCTGTAGTCTTGCCAAAATGTTCCAACCTGAGTCTGACCCAGCTTTGAGATCCAGCTGATGAATTCCAGGAAATACGGAGTCCTGGAATTGCAGGATTGCAGGAGTCCTGGAAGTGCAGAATTGCAAATTGCAGGATCTTGCAACCAGCAAAGCCCAATCTATGGGAAACTATAATTCAAACAGCCTGGGTTCTTCTCCATATAAATTGTAGGGGAAAAAAAAAAAGAATATGGATTACTCAAAAGTTAAAAAAACCAAGTGTCAAAATATGGGCAAGATTAAATGGTAATATCTGAAGATAATGCCGGTGACAAAAACGTAAAGGGTCCCGAGGATATGATTACTTTAAACATCAGAGAGTGGTGACTTTTAGAGCAAGCAAGAGTCTAGGGTTGGGAGGAGTGACTGGCCAAGTTCATGATTCCAGTGATGGCTGCAACATAGTTCGCCTTAAAATTATTCACTAAACTATTCGATCAATAAATGAATAAATGGCAAAAAAGAAGAAAGAATGCTAGACCTGGGACTAGACCACCTGGGATTAAAATTACACCTCCTGGCCTTGTTAGCTATTTCGCTTGGGTATAAGCTTTGCCAAGACTGCGTTTTTCTCATCAAAATGGAGTCCAGCTTGCAGTGTAGTGGCAAAAATGCTTCCTGCCTCCATATTTTTGTCAACATGGAATAAAATGTGATAACGTAAGTACATTTCCCTGAGCCTCGCTGACTAGCACTAAATAAGACCCTGGGAAATGATCTTGGGATATGAATATGGATCTTTACTGTCTAGAGTCAGCTTTGCTTTGGAAACAGGAGAACTGGGTCTGCCAGTCATACCCTTCATCATGAGGGAAAATCGCTTTTAAAATAGGAATGAAAATAACGATGCCCACAGCCCTGGGTGACTGTGACAACTGAGGGCGAGAACGGGTGTGGACACCCCATGAATGGTCAAGAGAAAGAGCCATCGTTCTTACCCCCAAGGGCTTGGGGAGGGATATTGTGCCTAATGGCAGGTGGGAAGGGTAACTGTGTTTCAGTGGCTGTTCAAGTCTACGCAACGTTTTAAAGTTTGCTTATTAAAAAAAAATTTTAAAAACATAATGGGAAACCTTTATTGACTAGTTGCTATGATTCCAGTAGCAGTGTGAGGCGATGTATATGGATTGAAGAATAAGCAGCATTATTCTTTCCACCAGTTGTGAATGGGGAGACTGAGATGCCGAGGATTAAGTCAGAGGCTCAAGACCAGAGCTACAGAGAGAGGAAGCAGGATTCGGAACAGGCTGGTTGGCTCCACTACCTGACTTTTCATCCCTAAGAGACCCAGTAAACCATGTGCAGAGGAAAAAGAAAAGCATCAAAAATCTCATCCTCTCCCTGGATCCTCCAGTGCCCCACCTCTAAACACGCTTCTGTGGGAGGACCTTGCTCAGGGAATTGCGGCCACAGCTGGACCCATGGACCCCACAGCTCTTTACCCTCCTCAGCACCAGATTGCCTGGGGACCATGTCTCAGTTCTCAAGAGGGTTTGCTGTCCCCTGAACTCCAGGGCCACGTTTCTGGCTCCCCAGAGGGAGGTTCCCTTTGTTTTCTCCACTATGATGCTTGGACAAGCTGCTGCTATGTGAACACAGATAGACTCTGCCAAGTACTTTTATTGGAAAATGGTCATTCTGATCTATGTCTTCCCTTTAAAAGTATGAGGCAAATAGCCCAGAGGTTAAGGGCTTCAGTTTAGTGGTTAAATTAACGGGGGTTCAAGTCCCATCACCATCCTCTGCTAGCTGGATGTGTGCCCTAAATTGTCTGTGTGCCTCAGCTCCCTCACTGGTAAAAAAGGGACTCATACTGCCTACTTCACAGAGTTGGTGGGAGAATTTGATAGAAAGTGCTTAGCCTAGCACCAGGCTCATAAGAAGTGTTCAATAAATAGCAGCTATTATTATCATTTATTAAAACAAGGTCCAAATTAGGAAGCACAATCTGCCATACCTCTCCAGTGCCCTCAAAAGTATTGCAAAGAAAGCTTGTACAGGGCTTTCTGTACAAGCTTTCTAAATAAGCCCTGTACAAGCTTTCTTTGCAATACTGAGACAGAGCCATGGCTCCAAGATCCTAAGAAAGAAAGCTCTTTACATTTCATATTTTATGTTCAAAATTCATGTGACTTTTACATTCCATTTCTGTGTTTTCTAGGAGAAAGGATTTACATCTTAAACCCAAGGCAAATGGTTAATATCTTAACATATAGAAATTTCCCTAAAATAACAAGAATAAAAGAGTCATAAACCAGGTTTCAAAAGTAGATGCCAAACACAGAGTTTAGATTAAAAGAAAGGTAAATGGCCACTTGATATATAAAAATAGACTCTGCCTCAGTCCTATAAGAGAAAGATAAATAAAAACTACCCTGAAATATCACTTTTAAACCTATTATTTTAAAAAAAAGAAGACATGGAAAAACACGCTGTGTTGGAAAGTCTGTGGACAGATAGGTTTTTTTTTTTTTTTGCCAATCAATGAGAGCTTGTAAGGTTGCTGAGGTTGGTTGGCCTTGAACTCTTGGCCTTGCCTTCGCAAGCGCCACGACATCCGGCCGGAGCCACTTTGGGCCCCTAGATAGGTTTTATATATTTCTGGTAGGAACACACCAGACTATCTCCTTTCTAAAAAGCTACTTTGAAAATAAACTTCCAGAAATACAAAAGCACATAGGGTCAAGTTTATTCACTGTGCCATCTTTTGCAATAGCAGACAATTAGAGTCATTCCCAATGCCATTAGCAAGACACTCATTGAATAAAGGGTGACGGACTCTGCAGCCGTGAAGAAACGTGGAAGGAAGACCTCTTGGTACTGATTTGAAGTGATGTCAAGCCTATGTTGTTCCATGAAAAAAAGCAAGGCACAGAACAGTGTATCTAAAATGCTACTTTGGGGAGGAAGCAAATATGATATGTGTGTTTGCCTACTTTTGAAAATTAAAAGAAACCCCTCAAGAATTGCTAGAAATGAATGGAAGTGGCTGCCCAGAGAGGCAGGAAAGTGGACTGACGTGAAGCTGGTAGAAAAGGAAATGTGAATTCTCGAGTATCTTTTATGTAGCCGTGGCTTTGAATCCTGAAAATGATTTAAAAGGGGGAAAAAAAAGAAAAAGAAAATTCAAATAGAATCAACAAAACTAACTATGTATCAAGTTGGTTTTAAAAAAACCTGCAGCAGTGAGCTGTGCCTGGTGACATTTGGATATACTCCCCAGATGGTCAGCACACTGTGAGAGTTACCACCTCAACAAAAAGAACAGCAAAGAAAATTTGAATGTTACTTAGTGATTTCATGGGTAGAAATTATATTGGTATTGTAATTTTGAAACAGTTTAATCTATTTTATAGGATAAAGCGAATAGTAAATATGTTAATGTTATTAGATACTAAGATATTCATTATATGAGAAAAGAAATAAAATTATAGAGTCTAAAACATTAAAAACAAAACCCTATAATGTTTAATTTGAATTGGAATAGCAATATTACCTCATGCTTTTTAAAAATAAAATTCTAGCTTTGCTTCCTGAGAGAGACTAGAGACTGACACTTCAGTATCAACAAACGTATCTAATGCCCAGACCTTGGTTTCTAAATATTCTTTTCTCCTAAAAGGAAATAAGGATTCTTGGGGCAGAAAACAATGATTTCAGATAAGAAAGATGAATGGTGAGCCTGGGACGTCATTTTGATCGAGAAAACCTGGAAATACTCCAAGGTTAAAAGGGCCTTGTTAAAATGATGAGGCTCTACTGGTTAAATGGGGTAGGAGAAGACAAGCTGAACTTCAAAAAAAAAAAAAAAAAAAAAAGGATGAATTCATAGAATACATAAAAACACATGAGTTCCTGAATGGTACACCCTGAGAGGGGGCTGGTGGGGGGGATACGTTTTCCAGTGGCTTTACATTAACTCTTTACTCTGAAAATTGGTAATTGAAGGTGAAAAAGCATGAACTGTGCATTTTTTGAAAAATGACATTTATCTCCGATTTATACTAGCAAGCTCTTCTTTCAGAAGAATGCTGGCTAATAAATGGAGAAATTATGATAAAAGTTGCAAATCACCATTCTGCAGTCCTCAAGGAAATAACTGATATAAGCAAGGAGATTCAAATGATGCTAAAGCTATTCTGAAATGCTGGGAAACAAAATATTTACACAGGGCCAAAGTATCCCCTTATGGATCGTTGACTACTCACAGCGGGGAATCCAGCCTTTATAGGGAGAGATCCCAGGGCCACCCTTTAACCAAGCAGGCAGACTTAGCATCACTAACAGGGACACAGGCTGACATCCTGTATCTCCAATGTGATGCAACATGACCCACACAATATCACCTTTGAAGCATTCTTGCCAAAAATGTTTAACCGGAATCTCACAAAGCCCTTTGACTTAACTGCCCTTTTATAGTAAATTTAGTGGATAGAGAAGATAGACACCACAGGAAATAAAAAAAAGGTATCCAGAACATTGTAGAATTTAGCAGAAGGCTATATTCACTCGGCATTCCTGTTTCTGAATCTGTACTGAGGCAGAAGCACTGGGGCCTGTGCTAGGAGGCTAGTGAGGTTAAGATATGACTTCACCTTCAAAGAGTGACACAAGCGTGAGGCTTATAGTGTGCTTGGACTTGAGAGACAGAAAGAGGTTAAAATCCTGGTCCAACCATTGACTCTGTAGTCTTAACAAAATGACTGGACATTTTAAAGACCAGTGTCCTCATTTGAAAAATGGATAAAAGTGTCAGGATGTGTTCCTTGTAAGTTTCTGTAAAGATACCATCAGGTAATGCATGCAACACACTTTACACAATTACCTGGATCAGAGTAAATTTTTAACATTCTTATTATAATTGTAAATAAATCACAAAGATTATAAAAATATGTACATATGAAAACATGACTTATAAAAGTTTGGCAGTCCATGGATAAAGAAAAAAATTAAGCAAAACCTCAAAGAAATAGTCAGACAAACCTGGAATATGGAATAGTTTTCAAGACAACTGGAATTATGTTTTCGAAGAATCTAAGTCATTAAAACCAAGTAAAGGGACAATTTCAATTTAGAGCTATAACAAAGAAATGCAGTACATGAAACTTGCTGGGATTCCAGTTAGAAAAAAAATAAGCTCTAAAAGGCATTTGCCATAGATTAAATATGAACATGACCTGTACATTAAACAAGAAACAATGTCAACTCTTAGCTGTGATGATGATCCATATTTTTAATGTGAGAGCCAGTTGAAATACATAGTAGTAAGGCATCAGGATGCGTGCAACTTACTTTTCAATGGTTCAGCAACAGCAGCAACATCTATCTGAGCTGGTGAGGCAATTATTGCAAGTGTTGATTTGGATAGTAGGTATTCAGGTGGACATAGCCCTCTTCTTTCAGTGTCTTTGTATGTTGACTATGCTTAAACTCTGTATATACTACTTTAAAATAACAACAGCCATCTATGACAAATCCACAGCCAACATCATACTGAATGGCCAAAAGTTGGAAACATTTCCCTTCCAGCAAGGGAAAACCAGGCAAGACAAGGATGCCTTCTCTCACCATTCCTATTCAACACAGTATTGAAAGCCCTCGTCAGCACAATCAGGCAAGAGAAATAAATACAGGCATCCAAATAAAAGAGAGGAAGTCAAACTCCCTGTTTGCAGACAACATAATTCTATATCTAGAAAACCATAGTCTGTGCCCAAAAGTTTCTCAATCTGATAAACAACTTCAGCATACAAAATCAATGTACAAAAATCAGTAACATTCCTATACACTAACAACATCCAAGCTGACAGCCGAATCAGGAATGCAACTCCATTCACAACTGTCACAAAAAGAATAAAATACATAGGAATACAGCTAACCAGGGAGGTGAAAGATGTCTTCAACAAGAATTATGAAACACTGTTCAAAGAAATCAGAGATGACACAAACAAATGGAAAAATATTTCATGGTCATAGACAAAAGAATCAATATTTTTACAATGGCCATACTGCCCTAAACACTTTACAGATTTAATGCTATTTCTATCAAACTGCCAGTGACATACTTCACAGAATTAGAAAAACTATTTTAAAATTCATGTAGAACCAAAAAGGAGCCTGAGTAGTCAAGGCAATCCTAAGCAAAAAGAACAAAGCAGGAAGCATCACATTACCTGACTTCAAACTATACTACAAGGATACAGTAACCAAAAGAGCATGGTACTGGTACCAACACAGACATATAGACCAATGGAACAGAATAGAGCCCAGAAATACACCCAGACACCTACAGACACCTGATCTTCAACAAAGCTGACAAAACCAAGCAATGGGGAAAGGACTCCCATTCAATAAATGGAGATGGGTTAACTGGCTAGCCATATGCAGAAGATTGAAACTGAACCCCTTCCTTACACCATAGGCAAAAACTGACTCAAGGTGGATTAAAGACTTAAATGTAAGACCTACAACTATAAAAACCCTGGAAAATAACCTAGGAAATACCATTCTGGACATAGGGATGGGCAATGATTTGATGAGAAAGACACCAAAAGCAATGGCAACCAAAGCAAAACCTGACAAATGAGACCTAATTAAACTAAAGAGCTCCTGCACAACAAAAGAAACTATAACAGAGTGAACAGACAACTTACAGAATGGGAGAAAATATTTGCAAGCTATGCATGTAACAAAAGCCTAATATCCAGAATCTATATGGAACTTAAACAAATTTACAAGCAAAAAACAAACAACCCCATTAAAAAATGGGCAAAAGACATGAACAAACACTTTTCAAAAGAAGACACACACCCAACAATCATATATATAATATATATAATATATATATTTATACATATATTATATATATAATATATATATACATTAAGCTCAACATCACTGATTGTTAGAGAAATTCAAATCAAAACCACAATGAGATACCATCTTACATCAGTCAAAGTGACTATAAGTAAAACATCAAAAATAAGAGATTCTGGCTAGGTTGCAGGAAAAAGGGAACACTTATACATTGCTGGTAGAAATGTAAATTAGTTCAGCCATTGTGGAAAGCAGTGTGGTGATTCCTCAGAGAACTTAAAATGGAACTCCTATTTGATGCAGCAATCCCATTATTGGGCAAAGGAATATAAATTGTTCTACCACAAAGACACATACATGAGTACGTCCCTTGTAGCACTGTTCACAATAGCAGAGACATAGAATCAACCTAAATGCCCATCAGTGGTAGACTGGATAAAGAAAATGTGGTATGTATACACCATGGAATACTATGCAGTCATGAGAAAAACAACATCGTGTTCTTTGCAGCAACATGGATGGAGCTGGAGGCCATTATACTAGCAAGGTAACTCTGGAACAGAAAACCAAATACTGCGTGTTCTCACTTGTAAGTGGGAGATAAACATCTCTCTGAGATGCCCAAGGTCAGCTCCCCAGGTCAGCCCTGGCCAGCTGCCCTCTCCAGGTCTGTGTGAAGACAAATCCTTTTAAGAAAATAACTCCAGACACAAACTGGTTAGATGGAGAATTCCTCACTGTATGACCTGGAGCAGTGACAGCTCCTTGGAGCCTCAGTTTCCTCATCTGTAAATGGAATGACTCGACAGATCCCACTTCATAGGCCTAAGGTGGCAAGTCGCTGAGATGATGCATGTGAAGTGTTTGGTCCAGTGACAGTCCCACGGCAGCTCCTCCGTCGATGCTAGCCATCCTCATTATCACTCACCCCTACATCCATGAAATGCTGGGCTGATGCTTTCAAAAAGCATGAAGGGGCCTTACCAAATGACAGAAAAGACTGCAGGTCTCAGGGCAGACATCCCCTCCCATGGGTGACCCTCACTGCACCTTTCTAGACCAGGATCTTCCCTGAACGTCCTTTCAAAAGAATTCTACATCACCGTCATAGTATAGGTGTTTTCTGAAACAGAAATCACTTGCTCCCATTTTCCTTCAGTCTCTGTAAAGGTGACCCCATGGCTTCCTGCTTTAAATGTGGTCAAAACGAGGCTTAAGCTTAAGCAACTCAGGGTTGTCTTCTCTCTTTGTCTCCCACTCCTTTGGGTTGGAGTCCAGACACCACACTGGGGTGGGCGGGGTGGTGAGGGGCTCTGTGTCACCTGGCCCTGGGAGCATGGTCTGAGTCAAGCTGTGTCCACTCTGCTGGCCTCCTCTGGATGTAGCTCATCTATCCAACTGCTGTCCTTTTCCACCATTGGTGGCTCCTAAAGGCTGACCTCTCTTTTCCTTAGAATTTGGGCCCTCTGGTTACTTTTCAGCCCTTCTGTTCCCATCTTGAGGGAAGTGAGAGCATCTTAGGTGTATATCTACCCTGCTGTGGGGTGCACAGAACTCCAAAGCCCACAGGATGGGAGGCTGGAGGGACACCCGCATCTGGCTGTCCTTGGAGAAACCCAAGGGCAGCTTCACAGTCTCATGGTGACCTGGTGGTTCCCACTGCTCATCCTTCTTTTGGAGTTTTGACCTCAGCAGAGGGTCAGCGCTGCTGACTCTTCAAGGCCCTACAAGTTCTAAATTCATGTCAGTCCCCTCTAGTTTTTTCCTATAACCAGTTGGGCAAAGCTTTATTCCCTTTTGGACAGAAACAAACAAGTCTTTTTCTAATCTATTATATAGGATTACTTTATGCCTTCATCCTTCAAACTTCAGCTTTTGATTTTCCCAATGAAGCTTTCTGGAATTCAAATCAGCCTTTTCTCTCTCAAGGGTCTGGCTTTCACCATTCAGTGCTGTGGCTTTCAAAACCATCCTTTGCCCCAGCCTCCTCTCATCCTCTTAGAGCTCCTCCAGGGCGAGGGGGACATTCATAAAAAAAAAGCCCTTCATACGCTTGAGGGGTGGAGGGGAGGGAAGAAGTAAAAGGAACTCAAAGAAAAACATGGTAATTATTGTAGGCTAAATAGCCCCCCAAAGACGACCACATTCTAATCCTTGGAACTGGTGAATTTACTCTATTTGGCAAAAGGGTCTTTGCAGATGTGATTAAGAAGCTTGAGATGGGAGATTATCCTGGATTATCTGGGTGGACTCAATGTAATCAATGGGGCCTTAGAAGCGGGAGGCAGGAGGGTCAGGATCAGAAAAAGGAGGTGAGACAGCAGAAGCAATGGTTGAAGGGAGGAGCTTTGGAGATGGAGGGAGGAACCAAAGTCCGGGAATTAGGCAGCCTCTGGAAACTAGAAAAGGCAAGGAAACAGATTGTTTTACTGAATTTTCTGGAAGGAATGCCTTGCTGTCACCCTGATGTTAGCCTCGTAAGACTCATTTTGGGCTTCTGCCTTCCAGAGTTGTAAGATAATAAATTTGAGTTTTTTAAGCCACTAAGCTTATGGGAATTTGTTACAGCAGCAATAGGAAACTAGCGTAGTAATACGTCAAAATTGTATGTGGTGACACGTCACTAATGGTGGGGTTGGGTGAAGGATGCTGCCTTTCCCCTAGTGGATTGTCAATGTCACAGGGTAGAATCCAGGTCTATTTTGCGTCCTCTTGAGTCTGCCTGGATAGGCCGATGGAAGGTATTTACAAAAGTCGTGAGTGAATTGTTCCCTTTCTCAAAGATAACTTTTGCTCTGATGATAACCATCTTCCAGTCTCAAGGACCTATCTCCTTTTCACTCCATGGTGTCTGGCCGGTAGTCTCTGCAAGATGTGAGTATCTTACCTCCCACTATGTTATCTATTTTCCAAAGTCAAAACACCCCCATCTCATGCCTCCCTGCAGGTCCCATTTCTGTTCCAAGGTGACATGCTTGATCTCAGCCAAATGGTAGGACTGGGATGCTTGCCAAGACAATGAAAATGCCCCTTCCAGGCAAGACTGCACTCTCCGCCAATCTTTAGAATTACTTATGAGGACTTAGCTAAGACCCTCTCATCCCATCTCCTCATAAGTGGGCTGGTCCAAGTGGCTTCACCTCTCACCAGGATGGACTCATAGCCTAGGCTTGACATAACATCAGGGAATCTGAGGTTGCCTGCAGCAGTCACAACAGTTCTTCCATACTCAGGCATTTTGTTACAAGGGTTTTTTTTTTTTTTTTGACAGTCTCGTTCTGTCACCAGGCTGGAGTGCAGTGGCACGATCTGAGCTCATTGCAACCTCCGCCTCCCAGGTTCAAGCCATTCTCCTGCCTGCCTCAGCCTCCCGAGTGGCTGGGACTACAGGTGTGTGCCACCATGCCCAGCTTATTTTTGTGTTTTTAGTAGAGACAGGGTTTCACCATGTTGGCCAGTATGGTCTCCATCTCTTGACCTCGTGATCCACCTGCCTCAGCCTCCCAAAGTGCTGGGATTACAGGCATGAGTCACGCTCAACCGTTACAAGGGTTTTAGCCCTTCTGTTGCTTCCAGTTTAGTTCGTAAGAAGTGTGCTGACTAGCCTTTAGAATATCAGCAGACATGGATCTGTGGAGGACTCTTCTTCTCCTTTTCAGTACTGACAGTCTACCCCAGGGATGGTGCACAGGAGTCCTTGTACACAGCTGTAACTGATTCATCGTGGCTGCCTGGAGGACCACGCTGGGGAAAATTCTGAAGCGACATCTCAGTTCAGATACAAAGAATGCCACGATGAGTGATGCCTGCTGTGGGCAGGAGGGGTGGGGAATGAATTTCCCATTTCCGTGCCACCCTGTCGGCACATTTATGCTGCTGTGAATCACCTATTTTCTTTGTGCATGCCTCTCTCCAGCTGTGTTATAAGCTTCTGAGTGCAGAAACCAGAACGTAGACTTCTCTGGGTCCCCAACCCCTGACGCAGTGACTGGCACACAGTAGGGTTTTTATAGATGATAGTTTCATCACTCTCTGAGTATTAAAAATGATCTTAGAATCAGAGTTTCTTATTGTATGTTATTAACCCCCTTGGAGAGTAGCCTTGTCTGGTTTCTATCCTCCGTTCACTGCAGAGAAGCCCAGGCACAAATGAGTGTGCTTTGATCACTGCTGACAATGTCCTGCTGATTTTCCCCAGCTCCACTTATATTCCTTTTATTCTGCCTTCCATGAGTTAGAAGCCTTTCCTGTTAGAGTCGAAGACATGCAGGAACAGCAGAGCTCTAGTTCTGGCATCCAAGTAGTTGTGCACAGGTTAATTCTCTGGGACAACATGTCTAAACTGGGTAGCAACGCGGTAGTTAGCAACAACCGCTGAAAATCCAGGAACACACGAATAAGGTTCTTCATTACATATTTTTGAATTGAGCACGTGGAATAGGATGATGATAAAGTAGCAATTGTGATGCTGGATTGAGCAGAAATAATGATCTCAAATTCTTAACCGTGTCGTGGTTAAGAATAAATCACCTATCATACCAGTGTCGATGAAGACATTCTCCTTCTAAGTTGTCCTCTCATATTTAACTGTCATTCACAGATGACTCAGCTAAATGAATAGATGGAGTTTAATTCTCTCAAAACCTTTCTTTAGCCTGTCTACGAACCAGCTGTCTTACCTCACAGAGTTCTTTCTGGCTTGCTAAGTATACACCAGACGGCTTAAGCCCCATCTTTCCCCCCATACCAGTTGGGGAGACAGGCCTGTAACCAAGATATTGTATTAACTGTTGGAAATGCGTTGTACTCGTGCTTAAAGCTTTAAGCACTACTTTGAATGTCAGGAAGTGACAGTTCATGCTAAAAAGGGTTAATCCGGTTTAGTGGATTGCCGTCCAATTTTTATCAAATGTCAGGCTTTTCTCAATATGCTGCACATCAGCAAGATGAGAGTATCATTGAGAGGAAATTTATAGACTATGTCTGTGCTGATCCCAAGATACAAAGGGAGTCATCTCCCAGGCAACAGAAATGTCTTCATATTCATCGGGTTCAGGGTCCTTTCTCTGGCTCTTTGTTTCCTAGACCTATGGGTTTTATTGGGCGTAGGACATATTCTCTGTTAGGAGGAAGGTGGGGCTATCCTGGGCTTCCAGCCTTCAGTTTCCAATCTTTCAGGTGGATGGGATGGGGAGTTTTGCGGATGGTCAGAATGAGGGTCAGATTGAATCCAGGCCAGGAAGATTATTACCCTCTTGCCTGACTGCAGATAAGTGGATTTTGGAAACAGATGGTGCTGTCTGCAACCCAAATTACAGGAGGTAGGTACAATGAAGAGGTAAACAGTACTTACCTTCTTTGCCAACAGATGGACAAACTCTCCACTTATTACCCAGCTATAAGATATAATTTCAATTACCCTTACTTAAAATTCCAGTTGGGAATGGTTACACTGGTACAAAATAAGGGGAGGCAATATCAAGTGAGAGTTTAAATATTTAGGAGCAAAGAAGAACTTGGAAATGAATGCTCCTCATAACATTTTCAATTACAGATTTTAAAAAACGGGACATGCAGATACAAGGCTCTCATGGCAATGTATGTAAAAGGCCTGCCTTAAAGAAGCAGTGCCCCAAACCCATCTGGATGTTTCGGTATTGCAACAATCACCAACCATGATTTCTTATCCCACAGGCACGGCCTCACTGCCCTCGCACATGACTGATGGTCTAAGGTCCTCAAGGCACAGTGCTCTGGGTCTTTGAGATGGGCAGTGACTGAGCAGAGGTTGCCTTCAGATTCTTTCCCTAGCCTAGGGAGCCACACACTTCATATCGCAGCAGACATGCCATTCTTCATCAAAACCCATTTCCTCTTCTTCCCCAAGAAGGCGAGAGAGACAGGAAATTGGCAAGAAAGCCACAGTTCAGTTTCATACATGTGAATTCAGATCTCCTCGGAATATTCTTGTGGACGTTTCAAACAGTTTTAAATGAGTCTGGAATTCAAAGGGGAAGCTTTCATTTCAGATGCGCTTTTGAGATGACCAGTATATAGATCATAGGTCAGGCTACAGCCATGTGCTCAATCACTAGGGAAAAAGTGCAGGCTCCCTCCCCACTCTCCCTTGCCACCACTTGACTAAATTCTAGCTAATGCACAGTGAGTGCCATTTGGGGACCAAAACTTTCAAGGATTTCCTCTGTGCTCTTTTCCTCTTCTGCCAGCTGAATACAGACAATGGCAATTTCCTAGATAATTTTGCAGTCCTGAGAAGGAAAGAGTTTGGCCCCTTAATTGCCACATGAAGGAGATGCACCTATGAATAGAAGCTGTGCACTGACCAGAAACATCTAATGGGTGATTGCATATGTGAAATCTGTCCTGTTGGACTTGTGGTACATATTTAGGTCTCTTTGTTGCTGTAGCCTAGCCTGCTGATTAATTTGCACACTATTTTTTAAAAGGACAAATAGTATCTAAATGCATTTGCTCAATAAATATTGGTTGGCTGTTATTCTGATTGACTCTGGGGATACCAGGACACAGGAGAATATGATTTCTGCTATCATGGCTATTAAAATTACCTAGGAGTAGTCCAACTGGGTGCAGCGGCTCATGCCTGTAATACCAGCACTTTGAGAGGCCAAGGCAGGTGGATCATGAGGTCAGGAGATCGAAACCATCCTGGCCAACATGGTGAAACTTTGTCTCTACTAAAAATACAAAAATAGGCTGGGTGTGGTGGCACATGCCTGTAATCCCAGCCACTCGGGAGGCTGAGGCAGGAGAATGGCTTGAACCCAGGAGGCAGAGGTTGCAGTGAGCCAGGATCACGCCACTGCACTCCAGCCTGGTGACAGAGTGAAACTCCATCTCAAAAAAAAAAAAAAAAAAAAAAAGAAAGAAAAAAAAGAAAAAGAAGAAAAAAAAGAAAGGATTACCTAGGGGTAGTCCAGTGAAAATGGTGCCAATGAAAAAAATATAAAATATGAATTGCCAAGTGCTATATGAGCTGTGTAGGAATGAGGAAGGGGCCTGAAAAGTACTTCAGATGAGGTATTCCTGGACAGGTGGTATTTACACTTCTCTAAAGGATGAGAAGGAGCCAGGTCTATGGAGAGAGAGAGAAAAGTGTTTTTGACAAAGGACACCACATGGGCAAAGGCTCGAAGGCAGGCAGGAGTGGAGCAATGGAGAGAAGGCGGAGACTCCGTCAGGCAGGACACAAGCTTGTAATGAGTTAGGAGGTAGCTATGGGGAAAGACCAGGTCTAATCTGTGAGTTTTAAGGAGGACTCTGGCAGCTGTGTGGGGGCACATGGGTTGAGAGAAGCTGTGGAGAAGCAGGTATCCCAGTTAGGAGTGTGTTGGTAATTCAGGCAAGAGACGAGTGGGCTTGGACTCCATGCTCCTAGCGGAGACAAATGTGAGCTATGTTTTGGAGTTTAGTGAGCAGAATTCGTTGAAGCATTGCATTGTGGAGGCGGGGGGTGGTCCGTATTCAAGTTTCAGCATGAACAACCAGGTGCTTTATTTACACAGACAGTGAGAGATAGCGGAGTGTGGAGAAAGCCAAAGTTCAGTTTTGAACATGTTAAATTAAGATCTCCTGGAGATCTTCATGTGCATGCCCCATAGTATGAAATATGAATATGGAGCTCCAAGGGGAAGCTTGGGCTTGAGATGCACCTTGGAGATGGTCGATATGTGGATCGCAGGCCAGGCTATGGGAATGGGCATAGTCTCCCAAGGAGAGGTGTGGTGAATAAGGAAAGGCCATGGCTCAGCTTTGGGGCAGTCACTCCACATGTCACATGAGGACATGCAGGAAAGAGAAGCCGGCCAAGGAGACTGGGAAATAGAAAGAGGGATGCTTAGACAACATGGTGTCTTAGAAACCAACAGAAACCTCCAGATTCCGGTCGGAAATGGCTTGTTCCTCTTACAGGAGTGGAAAGAATCCACACAATCATAGTTGGGGAAAGGGGCAGCTGGGAAGGCAACATAGGTGTGGTGGGTGCCGTGGGGATGAGGCTGGATGATTGGCATGACTAGGGAAGGAGGAGGCACTCATTGGCCATGAGAGGACATTTCCTATGACTACAGGAAATGAGCGGCCAGCAGAGTCTTCAAACATAGAAATGGTCAGCTCAGACCAGGTGTGGTGAAAGATGCCCTCTGAGGTGTGGAGTAGCTACCCCGGGGAGGGGGATGCCTGTTCAAGTGGAAGAAGAAGAAGGCACTGGACATTGGATGGTGTCAGAAAAAACAGTGTGGCCAAAACAGGTAGAACGATTCTGCAGAACTTGAGGACAGACACAGCTGGGGGGTTCAGAGTGAAAGAGGGAAGGGGGACTGAGGTTTGGAGTGGAACGTCATGAAAGCTGCTATCAAAGGCCTAATAACAGCTCAGCCACCAGAAAGCTATTACAAATTAACCCCATTCCCTCTTTGTCTTTTTCACTTTTGTTGAATGGCATGTGTCGTGCAGGGTGGCATTTCTCCCAAGCCTTTTTCTTTTTCTGCCTGCCTTTCTCCTGGGCTCCGGTCCTCCAGCATCCCCTCCCCACATGCCTCTCCCATGACTTCTCCATGTACCTGGCCCACCTTCCAGCTGTGCAACACAACACAAAACCCTACAAGAGCTGGTTGGCAATTCCTCAAGGAGAGGAACGAAGCTGAACTCATAAAACCAGAATCTTCTAGGAATGAAATGAGCAACCAAATGAGCAACGGAACTTCCAATGCCAAAGTTTCCTCCGGGTAGAAGAGAGTGCCTTTTCCTTATTTCCTTACACAGGATGGAAGGAAGCTCTCAGAGGCAGTGGGGCAGCTGGCTTCCTAATCTAGCTAAGGTCCCACTGAGATGATGCACCTAAGATTTACTCCTCATTCACCTGCATCAGATGAAATGCTTGTAAGAGAATCCGTGTTCACAATAGAAAGCTAAATAAAATGTGTGAGAAGGTACCTTTGTATCTTTGCATCTTTTTGTCATATTTGGGAAAGCTGCTTCCTGTTTGAAGCTGTCATAGTTTTCATGAGAGGAAGTGATCGTCAGGGGCTGTGGTGTGAGGCCAGGATGTTCACAGCCAGCCAAGCTTTACCGAGAGAAGAGCCAGCTGTGGGCGGGACTGCCATGCTAGAGACACTTCAGAAAACCAGACTGCACCGAAACCTCCTGAAGATCCTCTGAAAATGTGGTCCTGATTGTCAGTTGTGAAGTGTTACTAAAAGAAGAATATAAAACAGCAGTTATCTGTAATCACGAATTAGCACTCTGATGTGAAAATAGGACTTGAGAGTGTCAAATACCTACAATAGAGGAAAGACTGGAAATTCCTGGTTGTACTTACTTGCCAAACTTGGATAAAGACTGTGTCTTGTTGGACCAAAAGTGGCCTGCATCCTGCAGCAGCAGAAAAATGTCTTCCTCCTACTTTCTGATGCTTCTGACAATGAATGATTGTGAAGTATGTGTATGTATGTGTGATCAAATTTCCACTTTACTATGGAAATAGGGAGTTAGAGAGGTCCTAGGTCCTTATTAGGGATTGCCAGACTGTTTGGATAAACTGCAATTTTGTGGATTTAGTTGACTTTGAAAAGTACATCACATTTTCAAAGAACTGTCAGATCATCATCACATGACGGAGCTCAGAGATTTAACAAGATTTTATTACAATGGGATGAGAATGTGATTTTTTTTTTTTTTTTTTTGAGGCTGAGTTTCGCTCTTGTTACCCAGGCTGGAGTGCAATGGCGCGATCTCAGCTCACCGCAACCTCCGCCTCCTGGGTTCAGGCAATTCTCCTGCCTCAGCCTCCTGAGTAGCTGGGATTACAGGCATGCGCCACCGTGCCCAGCTAATTTTTTGTATCTTTAGTAGAGACGGGGTTTCACCATGTTGACCAAGATGGTCTCGATCTCTTGACCTCGTGATCCACCGCCTTGGCCTCCCAAAATGCTGGGATTACAGGCTTGAGCCACTGCGCCCGGCCGAGAATGTGATTTTTAATATAACCCTCAACTGCTGCGTTTTTGAAAGTGCCATCCCCTTTCAGAATCATGACTTTTTGAGTCTACTCATGTTTTCCAGGGCTTCTGTGGTCCCTGAAG
This sequence comes from Saguinus oedipus, assembly GCA_031835075.1. NCBI lineage: Eukaryota > Metazoa > Chordata > Mammalia > Primates > Cebidae > Saguinus > Saguinus oedipus. The sequence continues at coordinate 133,226,418 of CM063179.1, forward strand.
CGGTCGTTTGATCTGATGTTCAGAGCTACATTATTTGAAACTCTGGATACTCCAGAAAACCCTTCTCATGGCTTCCCAGCTATGCCTCATTTTTCACCCTGATAATACTATATTGCTCGGTTTGATCCCCCACTGAATTCACAGCCCTGATTCTGAATGACTTTTCCTCTGTCTGAAAGTCAGCGCCATCCAAGGCTAAATTGTTGAAAGCCACAAGGAGAATTCAAAGGCATCGTGAATTCTTATTTTCCCAAACTTGGAATTAAGGTTTAGGTTTTTTTCAGATAATTGTTTTCTGGTTAAAAATTTTTCTGTAGGCTTTTTATCAAGAAGAAGTATTCATGAATGAACAGATAAATGAAGGAATTTAACAACCATTGGTTCAGTGTTTATATGTGTCCTTTATTATGGGTCTAATACAGTGCTGTGTCATTGGGACACACACTTGAACAAGGTATGTCTCGGTCTTATGGGGCTCTTAGATGGTTGGGGGCGGGCTCACACATGGATAAGAGTGTGGGGAAACATGGGTGAGCATGGCTTCTACAGATATCAGGGCATCTAGGCTGGTGAAGGCGGATGCAGGCAGAAAGAGCACCCGGGAAATAGCAGCACCAAATGAGGAAGGAGCACCAGGACCTACACAGATGGGAGCTCCAGTGACAGCCCCAGAGCCGACTTCTGCCCAGGACCAGCTCTGCCTGGGACCTATGGCGTTTTAGAACCCATGAAGGTGTTTTAATTGTTTTTGGAATCAGAAGACTAGAAGCCAGCCTGATGATATTTGTCTTTATGCCACCACAGTCATAATATATAAATTTTAATATTCCCTTAAAAATTTTAATATTCCTTTAAAACATTCCTTAAAATATTCCCTTTTAAGAAAGGGGACTATGAGGACAATACTGGCTTTGACCTGTGAAAGTCACAATGTGGCCTTGCTTCAGGCTGACCATCCAAGTGATAGCTCAGCGTTGTCCCTAATGGAGACAAGAAAGTTGGGCTTTTGCCCTCATGCAGGGACCATCTCTGATTAGCAATTGTCCAGGCGTGTGAACTCCCTGCACTTGGCTCTCTGCTCCAGGATCTCCCGAGAGCAGCCTCTGAAGGAGAGCAGCAGGTGCTGGCCCTGGGAGGCTGGAGAAGGATCTGGGTCACAGAATCAGCAAACAGGGGCTTGAGGGCTGCCGGGGCTGACTTCCAACAGATGGTCTCAAATCACTCACACAGATAAAAATGGGACCTAGCCATCCAGAAAGATGGCTGAGAAGTAGAAGTCTGGGATTCGGTGAAAAGGGGACTGAAACAGAAACCATTTCCTGGCCCAAGGTGTACGATGGCCCAAGGTGTACGATAGTTTTAAACAAGTGTCTGCTCCTGAGTGGAAACTCAGACCCAGACAAGGTGTCACTTGGGCTGGGATGATGTGGCCACAATGCGGGCTGCTTTCTCTGAAGGGGATCTTTGCGCCGAAGACAATAGGCATCAACCCCTGGGCTCCCGCTGACATTGTCAGTTGCGCAGCTCTTTCTCCAGCCAGTCACTTCTTAATAAAGCCTGTCACTTTGAGATGATCAGGTGCCAAGCTGCCTCTGGCCTTTCTTTCTGCCACGTGGGCTTCTTCCTATCACTAGAAACCAAGCTCTGGACCTGCAACATATTCTCCCCAGAACGCCATGCCTGAGAGCTGCTGGAGTGGCCTGGCTGATTTTGGTAACTAAGCTGCGCCACAGTCTCTCTGTGGTCATCTGGAGAAAGCCGGCAGCTTCATCTTGGCTTCTCTTCCCGGGTTTGCATGTCCCTGAGCTCCTCAGAGAACTCAGCTATTTCCCATATGTATTTCTTTAGAATGGGAAGAGGAACCCCATAGAGAGGTGATGCTAAGGAGCAGAGATGGTCCAGTGTTTTGATTCCAGCCTCGGTCCGCTCCATGGGTGTGTGACCCATGAGGTCCCGTGGGGCCCATGCTCAGAAGGGCCCCTCGCTTGTGTAATGCTCTGCTGATCTTGCCTGGAAATTCTTAGTAATTTTTGAACAAGAAGCCCATATTTTCATTGTTTGCCAGGTGGCTCTGCAAATATACAGCAGGTCCTTCAGGCAAGATGGTGACAATGATAGCAACCCTGATGAGCTGTGCCAGGCACCGTTCAAGGCACTTGCGGTGTCTGCATGCATCTCACTTCAAGTCTAGTTGTTGATATTTATTATTAGCTCTACTTTACGGATGAGAAAACTGAGGCACAAAGAGGTTAAACCACTTGTCTGAGGTCACAAAGCTAGAAGGTGGGAGTTCAAACTCCAGAGTCTAATACCCACAGTCCCATACGCGGCTGCTTCTGAGGCAAGTATCCAATCTCCCTGAGCTGTCACTGTGCCTTTGTCCACCTGGCATTCCTGGGATTCCTGAGCAGCAGCCCTCTGTGTGAGGCCCAGCCACCTTCCCAGATGCTCTAGTGGCGTAGTTCATGCTTGCCCTGAGCCCACTCTAGCAAGGTCTCATGAGCCAGATGGGACAATCTGACTTTTTCCTCTCTAGAATTTTCCTTGGGGGCAGAGTTGCTAAGTGGTCTGTCACCTTGTTGCATCCATGCATTTCTGCTGCCAAGATCCCTGGGTCTGCCTGGATCTGCCAGTGCCAGGCCCTGTGTCTCAACTCCTTTCCTCCTGTGAGCCTCCCACAGACTTCCCTGATCTGGTTGAATGAGCCCATCCCATCTCTGTGTTATATAATCAAAAGCTCCACCCTGGACAGGGCCTGGGGTGCTTGTCTGTGGAGCATGGTGACAACACCTGCCATGCTGGATTGTGGCAACAGAACAATGCCTGCCATATGCCTGGCTCAGTTCCAGCACACAGTAGGTGCTCAGAAAAATATGGCTGTGGCCATTTGAGCTCAAAGTCAAGGACTCTGCTCTTCACATTCCTGCAACTTTACTGGCAATTTATCCTTGTGGCTGCTCAGAGAAATGCCACGTTTATCACATGCTCAGCTGAGAAGCCAAAGGAGCTCTTTATTCTAAAGTGCGATGAGGCTTCATCTCTGACAGGCATCTTTTCTGTAGTGCTGACATCTTTCTCAAGCAGCAGCTTCCCATAGAAACTCTCTGAGCTGCCTGTGAAATCGTCATCCCACAATGGTTGAACTAATTTACACTCCTACCATGTAAAAGCGTTCCTATCTCTCCATATCCTCTCCAGGTAAATTAGTTCAACCATCGTGGAAGACAGTGTGTGATTCTTCAAGGATCTAGAAGTAGAAATATCATTTGACCCAGCAATCCTATTACTGAGTATATACCTAAAGGATTATAAATCGTTCTATCATAAAGACAAGTGTACCCATATGTTCACTGCGGCACTGTGTACAATAGCAAAGACCTGGAATCAAACCAAATGCACATCAATGATACACTGGATAAAGAAAATGTGGCACATATGCACCATGGAGTACTATGCAGCCATAAAAAAGGATAAGTTCATGTCCTTTGCAGGGACATGGGTGAATCTGGATACCATCATTCTCAGCAAACTGACACAAGAACAGAAAACCAAACATCACACGTTCCCACTCATAGGTGGGTGTTGAACAATGAGAACACATGGGGTCTGTTGGGGGCTGGGGGGCTAGAGGAGGAATAGCAGGGGGTGGGGGTATTGGGGAGGGATAGCATTGGTAGAAATACCTAATGTAGGGTATGGGGCGATGGAGGCAGCAAACCATCATAACAAGTGTATACCTATGTAACAATCCTGCAAGATCTGCACATGTACCCAAGAAATTAAAGTATCATATATATATTTAATATGTATATATAAATATATATTTATATAAGATATAATATAGATTATATAAAATATATAATAGATATATCATAAATATATATATATATTTATATATATAAAAGAAATTGTTGTCCCAGTTGGTGGGTCCAAACAGCTTCCCAGGTTCTCTAGCTGCTGCTGAGTAGAGGAGGCATATTCTGAGCCTCCTAAGCTGTATTCCAAACAGAAAGAATGTCCCACTTTCTGCCTGTAGCCCCACCGCCTTCCTCCCCAAGCTTCACATATGAATGTAAAGGAAATGAACAATCTGGCACATAGATGTGTTGATTCTTCAGATTGAATTGGTCAAGTCTTTAATGGGCTTTCATGGAAAATAAGTAAAATAATTTCTAAAGGAGTAAAATTCAAAAGTCCTCACAAATCTTTCAAAACCAGGTTATTGGTGCTATTCAGACATAAAGTTGGAGTTGGCTGTTGGAGGCCCTGCCAGCTCTTGGCTACGAGAGAGGGCAGTCTTGGCATGGAGCAGCTCTGGGAAGAGAGGAGGGCAGATATTGGTGGTTTCACTTTGTCCATGCTGGCACCAGGCCTGCCTGTCTCTCTGCTCCCCTTCCTCTAGAATCACCTCAATCTTGTAGTTAGAAATCTCAAAAATATGGTATGTCCTTCCTCCACCTTGTTTATTCCTGAGGATTCACCAGAAATCTGTATTTCGAAGAAGAAAAAATATGCAACTACCAGATGGACTTTGGGACTGATAAATCTCTTAGGCAAGCTTGTCCAATCCACTGCCTGGGGGCCACATGCGGCCCAGGATGGCTTTCAATGCAGACCAACACAAAACTGTAAACTTTTTAAGGAGTGAGTTTTTGTTTGCGATTTAAAAAATTCTCATCAGCTATCATTAGTGTTCTAATGATATTTTGTGTATTTTACGTGAGGCCCAAGACAATTATTCTTCTTCCAATGTGGCCCAGGAAAGCAAAAATATTGGACACCCTGCTTAGGAATCACAGACTCTCAGGGAAGGATGAAGCAGTGCCAAGAAGCTGTAAAAACTTCCTAAAACTCAAGGCAAGTCTCATAAGGAATGGCCACAGCATAGACAGGGTGTGGTCTGTTATCAGGGGTGGGTCTGGCATGGGTTAAGCCAGTGAGTGCCATCCTACTGCAATTCTTCCCCAGGCTGGAATCTTGCCTCTCTCCTTTGCAGTGTCTACCATGGCTGTTTTTGCTGCGTATTTCTTGGGCCAGCAGTACTCAGGTGGGCTGGCAGAGTTCTGGCTGCTGAGATGAGGCAGTTGGCGGTGCTGTTGGGCATCCAGTCCAGTGGGAAGGGGTCCCGCCCCTGTGCATTCCTGAGTAAGTGCAGAGTTTAGCACTAAGCCTGGGGGGAGTTTCCAGCAGGAGGAGCCAGCATCCTCCCTCTCAGGGAAGTTGAAAAGCAAATGGAGGCTGGAGGACTGATCTGCAGGAAAATCCCCACTGGCTCCCACTGGGAAATCAAGAGAACTCAGCCAGGGCTGTAGAAAGGGGTGTGAGGAACCTTTTGGACAGAACATGGCATGGGCAGAAGATTGTTACATATACCTATGTAGCAATCCTGCAAGTTTACCCCCCAGAATCCTAAACCACATCTGCTCTGACCCTCAGGGGCCTTCCCATGTCTTCTTTTGGGCCAACTTGATCCAGGCTAGAATCCAGAACTCGTCATTGACAACAAGGAATCCCCACATTTTTTCCCACCTAAGCTACATATTGCAGAAATGGAAGCAAGTTTTGAAGCACTTTGCCGATTCTACCTGATTTCAATGCACTGCAGTGGTCACTGTTGTTTTAACAGGCACAGGAAACTCTGAAAGGTCACCAGTTAGAGAACATTTCCTAGTTGGCTGACCTAGCGTAATCGGTATGTTTTCTGAGACCGTTAAGTAAGAAAGCTTATGTAACTTATCAACCATGTTTGTCTTTTGCGATTCTACTGGGGAGGGGAAACATGAATGCTACCTTAAAAAGGCAAGAGCTCTGATTTAGGGGATTCCTTGTAATTCAGAAAGTGAAAGCCATACAAAGACTTTCTGGTTCCCAGAGGAAAGCAAGGAGGCCAGTGGTGAGAGGTCAGCGTTCTCCTGTCTTCCCTTCCCCCTGCAGCTCTGTCCACAATGGAAACTTGGTGGCAGAGGGGATCCGTAGACAAGCCTCAGATAAATAGAAAGGGCGCAAAAGCAGAGGGGTTCAACCTCTCTTCTCAGTCTCTGGAAGGACTTCATTGTTGACTCCTGAACCAGAATGGGTGACCATAGGAGAATATAAACCACAGTTTAGGGTTTTCTAAGCCAGAAAGAGGACCAAAGGTAACTCCCCAAGTCTCCATGAACATCAGGTGGAGAGGAAGGAATAGAGGAGTTTCTGTTGCTCTCAGTGGAAGGCAACTAGTGTAAGAAAGGCCAGACCCCTTGGAGAGGCTGCAGGTGACCAAGCTAGGGGCAGGTGAAGCTGTCAGGACAGGGTGGGGACAGGAGAACACACCAGTCTCAGACACCTGTGGGACAGCCCTGCTCCATGAAGGAGCAGCCCAGAAACAGGGATCCCTTCCCTGCAGCCACTGCAGAGCAGTTCCTACCTTACCCAGGTGCCTCTGGGAGAGGAGCAGGAGGTGGATGGAAAAAACCCACTGACACATGGTTGACCTAACGCTGTTTAAATACAAGGCGACACTTATTAGCAACTGAGTCACCTTTCGATGCTAAGATTAAAACATTCCGGATGCCTCCTCCCTCAAAGAATCCTGGTGTGAGTGTGAAGAGGAAACAGAGAAAATAGAGAGGCAATAGTTATTTCTTTTTTTATTGCATTTTAGGTTTTGGGGTACATATGAAGAACATGCAAGACAGTTGCATAGGTACACACGTGGAAGTGTGACTTGCTGCCTTCCTCCCCTTCACCTATATCTGGCATTTCTCCACATGCTATTTCTCCCCAACTCCCCACCCCGCTCTGTTCCTCCCCTATTTCCCCCAACAGACCCTAGTGTGTAGTGCTCCCCTCCCTGTGTCCATGTGTTCTCATTGTTCATCACCCACCTATGAGTGAGAATATGCGGTGTTTCATTTTCTGTTCTTGTGTCAGTTTGCTGAGAATGTTCTCCAGGTTCATCCATGTCCCTACAAAGGACACGAACTCATCATTTTTAATTGCTGCATAATATTCCATGGTGTATATGTGCCACATTTTCCCTGTCCAGTCTATCATTGATGGGCATTTGGGTTGGTTCCAGGTCTTTGCTATTGTAAACAGTGCTGCAATGAACATTCGTGTGCATGTGTCCTTATAGTAGAACGATTTATAGTCCTTTGGTTATATACCCAGTAATGGGATTGCTGGGTCAAATGGAATTTCTATTTCTAGGTCCTTGAGGAATCGCCACACTGTCTTCCACAATGGTTGAACTAATTTACACTCCCACCAGCAGTGTAAAAGTGTTCCTATTTCTCCACATCCTCTCCAGCATCTGTTGTCTCCAGATTTTTTAATGATCGCCATTCTAACTGGCGTGAGATGGTATCTCAATGTAGTTTTGATTTGCATTTCTCTAATGACCAGTGATGATGAGCATTTTTTCATATGTTTGTTGGCCTCATGTATGTCTTCTTTTGTAAAGTGTCTGTTCATATCCTTTGCTCACTTTTGAATGGGCTTGTTTTTTTCTTGTAAATCTGTTTGTGTTCTTTGTAAATTCTGGATATCAGCCCTTTGTCAGATGGGTAAACTGCAAAAATTTTTTCCCATTCTATTGGTTGCCGGTTCACTCTAATGACTGTTTCTTTTGCCGTGCAGAGGCTGTGGAGTTTCATTAGGTCCCATTTGTCTATTATGGCTTTTGTTGCCAATGCTTTTGGTGTTTTGGTCATGAAGTCCTTGCCTACTCCTATGTCCTGAATGGTTTTGCCTAGATTTTCTTCTAGGGTTTTTATGGTATTAGGTCTTATGTTTAAGCCTTTAATCCATCTGGAGTTAATTTTAGTGTAAGGTGTCAGGAAGGGGCCCAGTTTCTGCTTTCTGCACATAGTTATTTCTCATTCACCTCTCTGTGTCTCAGGCGCTGCATATGTAAAATGAAAATAAAAATTCCCAAATGTATTAGTCTGTTTTTATGCTGCTGTTAAAGACATACCTGAGATTGGGCAACTTACAAAGGAAAGACTTACAGTTCCTTGTGACTGGGGATGCCTCACAATCATGGCAGAAGGCAAGGAAGATCAAGTCACATCTTACACGGATGGCAGCAGGCAAAGAAAGAGAGCTTGTGCAGGGAAACTCTTGTCTTTCAAAACCATCAGATCTGGGGAGACTTATTCAGTATTACTAGAACAGCATGGGAATGACCTGCCCCCATGATTCAATTACCTCCCACTGGGTCCCTCCCACAACACATGGGAATTCAAGATGAGATTTAGGTGGGGACACAGCCAAACCACATGACCAAATTTACAAAGTTGTTTTAAGGGCCAAATACCTGAAAGTGCTTGGAAAATAAATGAGCGTGCTATCCAAATGCAAGGCTCAACAAACACTATTATTAGTGGTTTGGGGGTTGAAGCCCCACAGGCAAATTCTTCCCCTATCTTCTTGCCTTTCTTACAGCACAAAGAAGAAAGCAGGCGACAGTCATGGCTGATCCCTCCGTTTTTCTTTCAGGGAAGGGTGCCATTGGGTAGAATTTGTAGATCACAGTGACACATCCTCAGCTAGTGGAAGGAAGGTGCAGGGAATAAACACAGCTGCCCCAACACCAGCCATCACAAACCTTCTCCCTCCCAGAAAGCCAGCCGCTGCTCCTGTCCTAGTGGAGGGATCCTGTGCCCTGGCTCTGCTCTCAGCTTGGTGAGATTTTGTATCAAAGCCGCCCTATACCCAAGCCTTCCTGTTTCCTCATCTTTACCCCAGTCACACCTACTCTTCTCAGGTATTTAAATTTTCCTTCTGGCCAATGTCAGATGTGTACTTCAAATTCTTCCCACTCAAGCATCTGACAAGATAAGAATAAAGGACATACATATTTAGAGGAAATGAGCTGCTTTATTGGGCTCAGCAGCCTCTCATTTGGGCAGGAGTCAATTGTGGTATCTGTTACTAATTGTGTGGTTAAAATATTAGTTGGATGCCCTCGCAATTTTCATAGGCAACTGTATTCATAATCAGTCTAAAAATGTGAGGTGACAACCAATGGAAGTCCACTCCAAGCCCACACGACATGCAGTGTAGATGCCATGTTTACAATCAGCCTTTAATGTTCATTTCTGCAGGGAAATTAAATAAACTTAATATTCACAGATAACTTCAGAATTCTAAATGTATACAATTCAAAAATGTTAAAAAAAATTAACAAAATAGCAAGAGGGAGTTTGAGTGACGAGTTAAATTTGTCGTTGTCTTGCTTAGGAGTCTGAGATTCAGAAAGCTCTGTCTTTCAGAGGAGCTCGATAATGACAGAAAATTATTTCAGCTGAGGGATCAGGATCATTCTGTAGACCAAAGCAGAAGCTCCCAGTAGATAAAGTTTCGAGTGCCCGGTATTTATTTGTCCATGAATACAACCCTAATAAAAGACTATAAAGTTTAAAGGGGTACGTGGTTGGAAGATAACTGTGGTGCTCATAAGAACTCGATAGGGGAATAAATCCTTGCAAAAACGAAAAAGGGAGAGCAAGAGATGAGGACAGAGGTGGAAAACAGAACATGCCCTGTGGGTTTGTCCTGAGAGACGGAATTCACCGGCATCACTGAGGCCTGGAGCACTGCCTCCAGGGAAGAGCCTTCCATCTAACAGTCTGAAGACTGTTGTTTTGTTGCTTCTGAGCCTTTCAGCTCTGGAGCCCAGACAAAATTCTGTCTGGGATATGAGAAAGTGAGGGATGATGCGGGCTGGCTGGGCCTCCCTGTCCAGGCCAAGGTCGCTCCCTGCCTCATCACTGCTTTCTGCATTGCCACACTCAGTAGATCATTCTGGAAGCTGCCTCTGGAGCAGAAGGGAGGGGAGCAGGAAGGGGATGCAGGGCTGGGTCCCTGGAGCTGGTGGCTCTGCAGGCTCCAGTTCTTGGGTACAGCTATATGGGGTCACACCCCTGCTGGAGCATCGTGAGAGTGACCTCGGATGTCTAAGCCAGAGCCTGGGAGTCCACATTCCTGAACAGGGATGAGAACAGCCCCTGCTACCCATCACGCCATGGGGAAAATGCAGTGCAGAAGTGAGTGTGAAGCAGCTACATGGTGCCCAGCACACATGGTTCTCTTCCCTGGGCATCTTAGTCTAATTTCTGAGAGGCACAGAAGGAAAAGGAAGGTTCTGTACCTTCCAGCAGGATGCGGCACCTGGCTCAGCTCCGCCCCTCTGCCTGGTCCACAGCTGTCTGGAAACACTGTTCACCATCCTGGCTTCCCCTTCCCCATGGTGGGACCTTTACATCCACTTGGCTTCTCCAGCGTTACGATGCCCACCAGGCGAGGGGCTGCAGTTTATTCCTCTGACCCTGTCTTGCGTACTTCCTCCTCATTTCTTCCCCTTGCATACTGCAGTGCCCTCTTCGCCCTCAACCCCATTGCCACGCTTAATCAGCACTGCCCCCTAACCCAAGCTCTACTCGGCCATGACACTCACCTGAACATCTGGTCAGCCATCCTGGGCATGTCCTCATGGCTACCCTAGATTACCTCTGAAGACTCTTGGACACTCATTGCCAATTTCTCGGGGCAGGACCAGTCCCCCCGCTGTTTTCAGTGCTGCTCCCTTTGTTGGAGAAAATATGTAACATACTCATGGGCTGTGTCCCACAAAGGTGGCATGGGTCTCCCCAGACTTTCCCGGCAGTGTGGCCTCCTCACCTGTTTCGAGCCTGGCCCCACCATGGCCAGAAGAGTATGGGGGTGGGTGACTGGTGGCACATCAGGCAGGGAAGGGAAGGGAGGAGGGAGAAGACTGTCCCCATTGCTCTCATCATTTAGGCTTCCCCTTTGTCCACCCTGTGGCTGCTAAGAACAGGGCACAGCCCCAAGAGAAGCTTAAAAGTACTTGTTAAATAAATGCACGCTTTCTCTAGAGTAAAACTGAACATATTATCTCCCTCACGAAACAAACTTTGCCATTATCCTTTTGCTGCTTACAATGCACTCATTCTCTTCTCTTTATTTCATTAATTAATTCATTCAACAAATGACTATTGAGACACTTTTGTTCTTGCCTGCAGAATAAAGCAGTGAACAAGATGGTAAACTACCTGTTTCTGGTTGGAATGGGGCAGGCCACCAAAAATAATCAAACAGAAGAAACAAAGGTATCCGTGGTGAGAGTGAAGGGTTGCCGGGTGGGAGAGTGTGGGGGCGGGTGACTGGGGCATTTCAGGTGGAAAGGGACTAGAGTTGACATTTGGAGGGGCACGTTTTTGATTGGCTGCAGTGAGCTGGTGATGCAGGCCCCGTCATCATACCCACACATCCAATTAGTGACAGTGTCACCTTATTCCTGTGCCCATCTCATTGCCACCCCCCTGGTCAATGGCACCATATTCTCATCTGGGGTCCTACCACAGCCTGTAGGGTGGGTCCTCTGCTTCAGTCACTGACCCTCCCAGCATGCCTGCTTCTGGCAGAGTGCTCTGCCAAAACAGTTCTGTTCAGGTCCCCGCCCCTGCTTACAGCCCTTTTGTGGCCGCTCTGGCCCTCAGAATGAAGTCTAGATGCTCTGGGCTCGCACACGTGCCTCATACAATGGGGACCTGCTGTGCCTACCCAAATGGGCCTTTGAGGCAGTGAGACTGAGCCACTTGCAGGTCCTCGGTGGTCTCACTGTGGGCTCTGTCCCTGCCCCGGCTGTTGCACATGCTTCTCCTGCCCCCTCCTGGGCTTTGGCCCACCCCAGCCTCACCCCGGCCTTCCCATATCTCCCGCATTTACCCCTCTGTGGTGCCTACTTATCACTGCACCCGAGAACCTCATCCCATCCCTGGCATGTAGAGGACTCTCACTGGTTCTTTGAGAAATGCATAAATGCAGTGTTGGCTCCAGCAAAGAGCCTTCCTTGAAAATGCTTTCAGAAGGCTATGCTGTCCCTGGCAGAGCAAGGTGCTTTATAACAGGATTTTCCCTTCTTACAGTGGTTCCTTAGAAAGGCCATTACTTATTCAGAAAGATCCAGGCACCTACATAGTAAACCGTAGATATCACATCAATAGTCAATGGAATTTATCAGAGTGCCATTTAGGATGCAATGAAATTGTGCCTAGTGAAACATCCGCCTTCTTAAAAACAAATTCAGAGTATCATTAAAAAAAACCAAAGTGCAAGAAAAATAAAACCTTATGTAGAAGTCTGTAACTAAGAACATGTCAGTGAAAAGAAAACCTAATAGCATATTTTATTACTAATTGCTTAAGTCAATGTCTAATACATAAGCCTTTTGTCCCAAATGCTGTTGCCTTCCATAGTACCTAAAAATAAGTACCATCTTTCATTGAATCAAAGACTCGATCAATCATAAGATGAGCTGTTCTTTTATGCACGGCACTGCCCTGCTCATTCACCCTCCCATTGCTATCTGCCTGCATCTGGCAGCCAGATCATTCTTCCAAAACACAGATCTGATTAGGCCCAGTCCCTGCTTGTGGTCCTCTGATGGCCTCTGGGGCACTCAGAATTAAGTCCAGACCCTGTGGCCTGGCGCCCATGCCCTGCATGATGGGGATCCTCTGTCTCCTCCCACATGGACCTTGCAGCAGTGAGACCGAGCCATCTGCAGGTCCTCAGATCTGCATGCCCCACTTTCCTTATTTTATTCACCATCAATCAATAAAAATATGCTGCCAAATAACTGTGACCCCGGATTGGAAAGCGTATGCCCGCCATGCCTGTCCACCTCCACCAGGAAAGTCTGAGAGTTTATCTCTAGAAGACTGGTTCTCAACTGGGAATGCTTTTGCTTTCCCTTGCCCCAGGGGACATGGGCAATGTCTAGAGACAGTTTCACTTATCAAACTAGAGCTTGGGGTTGCTGCTAAATCTTCTCAAAGGCACAGGGCAGCTCTCAACAACCAGGAATCATCAGCCCAAAATGTCAGTAGCACCAATGTTGAGAAACTGTGCTCTAGAACGAACAAGGAGAATTGCTTGCACTTTTTATATCTCGCTACCGTGAGTACCATCATCTTCTGGGATTATCTTTGCCTTTTTTTTTTCCATAGAGAATTGATCTTAAGCATGGGGCACATTCAGAATGCATATATGAAAACTGTAGCAAAGCATTTTAGAAGCCTCCATGAATTGGAGCCATGATTTATTTCAATAAATTAACCTAAGCCCTGCGTGAGCCTTTATGTCTCACGTTCTAGTATAAAACCAGAAAATGCACTTAGACACATTCTGCATTTTAATTATACTTTCAGAAGATGTAACGGTTGTATGAATTAAGAAGCAGTAAAACTAAATCGATTTTTCCATACATGCAGAAAGATGCAAGGCTTCATGTGCATGATAATTAGGACAATGAAATCAATTGTAGATTTTGTTTCAAAGTCACTAAAATCCTAAATTGTACTGAACTGCCAACCTCTTCCAGCCTGTCAGTTGTTTCCTTAAAATCAGTCTAGCATATTTCTAAGTCCTGCTTTTGGCAAGCTGCTAAACCCAGTAGCCACAAAGCTGGCCCTTGTAAGAAGTTTTTGGTACAGGAAGCTCTGGGAATGAGAAAAGTCCTCTTTTGATCTTTTCAGTCCAAAATATGTCTGATTTGACATATTGAACTTCTGAGAGGTGATTCAGAAAGTGTCTCAAACACCTTTGCGTTGACAAATGAGAAGCAAAAGTAAAAAAAAAATGCTCTCTCTCTCTTGGTTTCACACTGATGTCAGGAGGAAATGTGTGAAGAGGGCTTGGGCGACTCTAAGTTACCTCATGGCAAAGAGGAGAGTCAATGTTCCATGAGACGTCAGACAAATTCCGGGACGGGACTGGGTGCTGACCTTCACTTTCAGTGTGGACAGTTGGTCTTTGCATGTTCTATTTCGCCCTAAATACTCATCGTAGACATCACACTTCAGAAGCATCACCAAGAGGTGGTCCAGTGCCAGGCAAACCCTCGTGATCCTGTAACAGACAGAATCCTTCTGAGGTTCCTGACACTCGGTTCCCAATTCTGTCCTCTAACGTGTGTGACAGGCAGCCACCTGTGATTTTAAACATCCAGAGCACGGGTTTCTTTCTCTCCTCCCCACAATTAAAACCTAGTTGAAAGAAAGATATTACATTAGTCATTTGCAGGGGAGGGTGATCCTGCTGCTGGGTGGGGACATTCTGCTCCTAGACCCTAATTAAAGTAGTGGAAGGCTCGGCTTCTCATTGAGGAAGTCAGGCCTCCATCAATTTGGGAAGAAAGCTGAGATGCTGAGGCCTTGGCCCTGCTTCAGAAGTCAGGGCCATTTACACAACCTGAGGCCCAGCCCTGTTCTTTCCCAAGGGTTTGCACAGCTGTTTCCTGGGTGCTGCTTTTAATAAGCTCAGAATTAGAAAGCAAATTCTGATATTGAGCATTCGCTGAGTGCTCCATGAAGACAAGAGCTGGGAGTCGAGGGTGTCTTGTTCACACGTGGTCCCCTGCATCTGGTACAGGGCCCAGTATGGGGGTGATGACCAAACAATATGGATCCAATGAATAAATGGTGGACTGAACACCTCTTGAACTAAACGTTGTGATTGATTCACGTGGCAGAGGTTACTTTCAAAGGCAGGAGGTGTTCCTGTGGGCTGACCCAGGCCTTGAAAACTTAATTCTATCATTTATTTTTTTATTTTTATTTCAATAGGTTTTTGCTGAACAGATGGTGTTTGGTTACATGAATAAGTTCTTTAGTGTTTATTTCTGAGATTTTGGTGCACCCATCATCTGAACCGTGTACAGCTGCTTCCTGTGTGTGCTCAGTGTGTAGTCTTGTATCCTTCACCCCATCCCACCCTTTCCCTTGAATCCCGAAAGCCCATTGTGTCATTCTTATGCCTTTGCATCCTCACAGCTTAGCTCCCACTCATAAGTGAGAAAATATGACATTTGGTTTTCCATTCCTGAGTTACTTCACTTAGAATAATGGTCTCCAATTCCATCCAGGTTGCTGTAAATGCCATTATTTGTTTCATTTTTATGGATGAGTAATACATATATATGTATGTATATACATTTATACACACACACATATATAGAATCCATAATATAATCTGTAATATAATATATAGATGAATTATATATATCTCACATTTTCTTTATCCACTTGTTGATTGATGGGCATTTGGGCTGGTTCCATATTCTTGCAATTGCAAATTGTGCTGCCATAAACATACTTGTGTAAGTATCTTTTTCATATAATGACTTCCTTTCCTCTAAGTAGCCAGGAGTGGTATTGCTGGATCAAATGGTAGTTCTACATTTTGTTCTTCAAGGAATCTCTGCACTGTTTTCCATAGTGGTTGTACTAGTTTACATTCCCACCAGCAGGATAAAAGTGTTCCCTTTTCACCACATCCCATGCCAATATCTATCCTTTTTCGGTTTGGGCATTCTTGCAGGAGAAGGTGAATCGCGTCGTGGTTTTGATTTGCATTTCCCTGATCATTAGTGATGTTCAGCATTTTTTCACATGCTTGTTGGCCATTTGTGTATCATCTTTTGAGAATTGTCTATTCATGTCCTTAGCCCAGTTTTTGATGGGATTGTTTGTTTTTTTCTTGCTTACTTGTTTGAGTTCCTTGTAGATTTTGGATATTATTTCTTTGTCAGATGTACAGATTGCAAAGATTTTCTGCCACTCTGTGGGTTGTCTGTTTACTCTGCTGATTATTTCTTTTGCTGCACAGAAGCTTTTTAGTTTAATTCAGTCCCATCTATTTATCTTTGTTTTTGGGGCATTTGCTTTTGGGTTCTTGGTCATGAAGTCTTTGCCTAAACCAATGTCTAGAAGGGTTTTTCCAATGTTATCTTCTAGAATTTTTATGGTTTCAGGTCTTAGATCTAAGTCTTTGGTCCATCTTGAGTTGACTTTTATATAAGGTGAGAGATAAGAATCTAGTTTTATTTTTCTGCATGTGGGTTGCCAGTTATCCCAGCAAAGACTTAATTTTAAATCCTTTCTCATAATCTTTATTATCATTTATGAGAGGTGATCACTCTGCGGTCAGTGGTTGATGTTAGGAGGGAAGTTCCTACCCCTGTTCATGGTGCCAGGAGGTGTTTGTGTTTGGTGAGCAAAGGGCAATAGGATTACATTTGAGAAGCAGCTGCATTCAAGACTTTCAGTAATTCTTTACATTTATCATGGCTCCCGTGCCTGCAAGCTGGGGTGGCTGATCTAGGCTGGGCTGTCTGGGCAGCTCTGCTCCATGAGATTTCTTGTCCTCCTGGGATCAGTAGCCTGATATGGGCATGTTCTTCTCAGGACACTAACAGATGTGCAAGAAAGCAAGTGCCTTTCATACCTTTCGTTGCATTATGTCTACTGAGATCCATGCACCAAAACACGTTATATGGCCATCCTCAAAGTTAAAGGGTGGGAAAGTATACTCTGCCGTGGAGAAAAGAGACAGGAGGGAGTGAATATGTCTCAACAAGAATCTCATCTATCAGACCAAATATATGCCAGAAATATCCCATTAGCCTCACTCGCGGTTAGACTTTGTAATCTTTGCTCCCTGTATGAGCCTCATCCTATAAATGAGTAAATGCGTGAGTGCTGTGAGGGTGATGGCAGAGGTGGGAAGAGCTACCATCTGTCTGGAGGTGGGACTATTTGGATTGGTTATAGGTTTATGTCTAAACCAGTAGTTGTTATCTTGAAGGGAGGCCCATTATTATTTTGTATTCAGCCTGGGGTATGTGAGTCAAACTTTTTCAGCTACAGTCACTAGTTTAGGATGTGGGGGCTGGTATATTAAATGGAGAATCAAAGAAAAGAAATTAGTTTCAAGCATGGCTGGGCCTGTTAAACTATTCTTATTTTTTAAAATATCTTAATTGTCTCTCATTTGTCTTTTTTCTCTGATATCTGGGAGATATATTTAACCTTATCTTTTAATTCTTCTACTAAGTTTTTTTTATCATTTTAATTTCTCATGAGCTTTTTTTTTTTTTTCGAGTCTTCAATGTTTTTCTTTTATAGCTTTCTTTTCTTATTTTGTGGATACAATATCTCAGTATATACCCTTTTCATGAAGAATATTAAGATGTTTCTTTTTAAGGGTTTCTTCTCCTATGTTTTCTCTTATTTCCTTTGAGTTACTTTTTTCTGTATGTTTTGTTCTCAATTTTTCCTGATAAATTACTATTGCTGTAGAGTTCTCATCTTCTTTGTTTTTGTTAGATTATGACTTCACAAATATCCTTCATTCATTTTAGTGTGTCTCTGGGTTGTCTGTTTAATAGCGGACACTAAAAAGTCCAAGGCAGGATTTTGTGTGTTATTGGGAGTTGTCAGCTGTGGACCTCTGTGGACTGCAGTTAGCTGAGAAGTTTTTATTAGGAAATCCTAACACCTGTATCTCTAGAATTTCCTATTGGGCTCCTCAAAGGAGGATCTTCCATTGACTTGTCTTGAGGTTTAAGACCGGTCTGGCCGTGTGTTGAGAGTTGTGTCAAGGAAGAGATCCGTGGGTCTCAGCATTGAGTGCAATCCTTATTCAATCTTTGTTTTTAGAAAGATACCCTCTCATTTCACTAGACCTGATTCCCTCTGTTTACCTTCTCCTTAGAATAAACCTCTCTGGCCAGATGCAGTGGCCCACACCTGTAATCCCAACACTTTGGGAGGCCTAGGCAATTGGATCACTTAAGCCCAGGAGTTTGAGTTAGAGACCAGCCTGAACAACACTGAAAGACTCTGTCTCCATAAAAATTAAAAAACTAGCTGAGTATGCTGGTGCATGTCTGTGGTCTCAGCTACTTGGAGGCTGAGGTGGGAAAATCCCTTAAACCCAGGAGGTTAAGGCTGTAGTGGGCCATCATTGTGCCACTGCATTCCAGCCTTGGCAACAGGGAGAAACCTTGTCTCGAAAATAAAAAATAAAAATAATAAACCTCTCATTTCCTGCCAATGCTAGTGAGTAGGCAGCATCTGGCCATGGAAAGTGAGGAGGGGATGTGGCATTGACTGAGCTGATTCTTAAGCAAATTTCCATTTAACCCTCCATTTTGGTGCCATCTTCACTACATGCAAAAATAATTTGAATCTGTTGAGGGTTCAGTAAACACCTTTCTCAGCTCTACTTGATAAATTGTTTATTACTTAATAAAATCCTTCCACATTCTTTATGGGTTCCTGTGTGTGTATGTGTTTTAGCTGTAACAACCAAAAGTAAATGTGTGTGTTCAGTCCCTTGGTGCTCTCAGGCCCGTTGTCTCCTAATGGCCGCACAATATCCCATAAGAACACTGATCAAAGATGTTTGGATCCCTTGCCTCAGCCTCTCAACTTGGCTCTAATCTTGTGAGCTTGGTTGTTTTGAGAGTCTGGGTCACCTGGTTTTTTTGTGATAGGCAAACTGTGACTATATAATTGACAACTACATGAAAATCATGCAAATGGCAGTTCCCCAAAGAAAGAAATGCAGTGCCAACAAATTGGCAGCAACTGTCCCAGACACAGGGCAGCTTTGTCCTCCAAAAGGTGCTGATCTCAAGGAGGTGCGGGTTATCCTCGGTTGCTTTGTATTCAAAAACTGTTGGCATCATCTCAGAAACACCAGTTATCCAAGCAGAAAGCACCTCCCTTGGTGTTTTTCTCCATTGTAAGCCTCAGCAACATCTGTTCACACTTAGCACTCCTGAATCCATTTATTAATGCAGATGTCCATTGAAGTGCAAGGACAGCAAAGGCTTCCTAGAGAAATCTCATGCCCTGGGGAGAAGAAGGAAGCCATGACAAACAAGTTCTCCCAGAATTGTGGTCCGGGGACTTTGAGAATGCACATGGCATTGACAGGGGAGACACACAGTGTCCTTCCTTTATTTGGATGACAAGCAGAAAAGGTATGACATTTACTTTCCTGTTTTAACTGCTCAAGTCCTAAAGGAAAGAAATCTAATGTAGAAACTGTAAATAATCTGCATGAGTTGTTTGGGTAAATGTTTTTTGCTTTTTGAGTCTGAGTCTGGCTCTGTCATCCAGGCTAGAGTGCAGTGTGGTGTGATCTTGGCTCACTGCCATCTCTGCCTTCCGGATTTAAGCTATTCTTCTGCCTCCTGCCTCAGCCTCCCAAGTAGCTGGGGTTACAGGTGTGCACCACCACACCTGGCTACTTTTTGTATTTTTAGTGGAGACAGCATTTCACTATATTGGCCATGCTGTCTCAAACTCCTGACCTCAAGTGATTCACCCGCCTCGGCCTCCCAAAGTGCTAGGATTACAGGTGTGAGGCCCTTTGTCTTAAGCCCTTTGAGTTCCTTCCTGGGCTGCACCCAGCCAGGTAGATGATCTTTATTTCTGTAAGTATTTCTTTTGTATTAGTTTCTGAAACATGATGTCTGGGACATTCAAGGAAAGAATGTCATCCTTCTTAAAGGTTTAAACTAGAAGCTAAAAAAACCTTTTGTTTCCTTTTGAGACCTCTGGCCACCCATGCCACAATGGCACAGTCTAGAAGACAAGGCTTTGGAAGGACATTCTTAATCACAAACTTTAAATGAAGTCAATCTTGGGCAGCTCAATGACAATACTTATATGTTATGTCCTTTTCCTGCTTAACAAGAACAAAAGGGCACAGCCAGACCAATTAGTCATATAGAAGGGATGAGATGACATTTTTACTTCTGAACTTTCCTGGTATAAAAGAGCCATCCAACGAGGATCTGATAGTAAGTGTGAGAAATTTGGCAATAAAACCACTAATCTGCCCAGATTTGGGGAAGTCCAAAATGATTAGGTAAAAGGCTACGTTTTTCTGCAAAGAAAAATGCTGAATTTTTATAAGCTGTTTTACTTACTCTTGCCTAGATGAGACTAAATGTTGATTGCATTTTTTCTGCCTCGCAGCTCACTGAAACTCAATCTCGTCCTACTTCTGCTGCTGTCAACAATGCATGTGTTTTGGTGTTATCCAGTTCCCTCTTCCAAGGTAAGGATTTGCCTCTAATTTAGATACCTAAATAGATGACTAAAATGGCAAAGTATGCAAATTCCAAATACTCTCAAGGAATATTGCAGAAAAGTTATTTCCTTTATTATTAGAGTTCTTGGTGGGAAAAAGTTAGCAGATTGATGAAATCAGTAAAAGAAAATATTTGTGTGACAAGTAATACTGGGCTATATTCAAATTTGTTTTGAGTCATTTAGGGTTGGCTCCTGCAAAGGAAAATGTTCGTTTCAATGTAAAATAATTTTTTGCCAATGGTAATTTATTTATTCCACATGCATTCATTCATAATCAAAGTGCACAGTTAACCATGGAAACTATATTAAAAATACAGTGGTCATTTTTCAAAAACACTTTAATTTTTTTCAGCTGCAGAATATAGATAGAATGTTAGAGCTAAATAAAATATCACATAAAATATTAATTCATATATTTATTCAAGAATGCTGATTGAGCTCCTGTGTTCACTGAGCTGTTCAAGACATTCAGAAAATAAATATCTTTCTCTGAAATATTTAATACTATTTCTGCATAACATTTCAGTTGCTTTTATGTCAATATTTTGTTTATCTTTTGTCATTGATAGCATTTTGAACTTTAACTTTTTTCCACTAAAACTTAACCTGTCATATTATAATTACTGAAATCAATGTGATTTATGAAACTACTTTTAGGATAAAGAGATGTCACATAAATCCCAAATGATAAATATATGTCTACACATAATGATCTAGTTATTTACATTATTGGCCTTCTTGCTAATCTTTGCATCGTCATTTTAAGATTTCTTGTTTACTTAATATAGCTTCTTATTTATTTATTTATTTTTGGTTTTACTCCTATGCTAATTTAGTCATCAATTCTATAAGACACCGCACTGATCAAGTTGATGAGTCACAAATTGGTATATTTTCTGAAGTGTCTTCCTAATTACTTTCTGTTCTTTCCTCAAAGGTTTACTCATGAAATTTCCGTTGAATAAGAGACACTTCTCCATAGCTCCTTTTTAAAAAAATTAAGAATGTACTTTCTTCTAAAATACTCATGAGACTTCCTTGTCCATAAATGAAGTGTTTCTCCTTTCACTGCATTTTCCACATTTCTATTTTTGCATGTTACAGTTTTGTTCTTGTTATTACCTAGTCCTGTAGTAAGAGTGTGGATGGTATTCATGCCAGTTTGATTGCTTAGGGTGAATGATTATACAGGCAGATGACACGTAGGCTTTTATAATATTTGTTGTGAACTTCACTGAGTCCATTAACCAGGCACATATACAATCTTATTATGTTAATGAGCCTGCCCTGGCAAGGGCTGCCTTCAATGATCAGCAAAGAACATCAGTATCTTTTTAGGGATGTTTCAGGAATCTCATAAGCAGAACTGATACATTTCTTTTGCCATATAAAGGTGGCATCATGAGTATTTCTGGAAAGAACTGGCTTGCTTCCCTTCCTGGAATGACTCAGAGGCCCCTCCCTGCTGGGGATTTTAAATAGAAGGCATTCTATCTATCATGTTTAGATTTCCTCTGTTAACACACGGAAAAACACGTAGTGGGTGTCCTACTAAGAGTGTTTGATTGGTTTTCTCATTAACAATACTTCTGAAACTCTCTGACCAAACTCTCTGATATCAAAAAGGAAAAAAAAAATCCCATTTCTTTTCCCCAGAAGACAGTCGGAAGGATTGGTCTGGGATGCATTGAATCTTCAGTAAACCACCCCATCGTGGGTGAAGAATTACATCGAATATTTTATGCACTCTGGCTCCATTTCAACTTCCAGATACAGTAACCTGAGACTAAACTTGTTTTCCTGTACCAGGATAGAAATAATGTCTGGTTTTTACATTGTATTATGTGTCTTTATTGATAATAAAAGCACTCAGTTTCCTTTTCCTCTTGTAGTTCTCGTATAGTTGAGAAACCTAAACTTGAAGTCAGATACCTTGAAACTAATAGCACCGACCTCTCAGAGCTTTGTTCAGGAGTAAGGCAAGATGATACCCATAAAACAAGCAGCGCATGATCATGGACAAATCTGTGCTTTGCATTATCGGTGAACTTCGTATTAGCATCTTATCAATGTGTTATAATTTTTCCTTAGCCATGTAAGAGGGAAAACACGACAAGTGTTGATGATTCGCACCTAAGCCCTGGGTCAGAGCTGCCTCTTGGAATCTCCAGCCCTGTGACACGGGGCATGCACCTTTGGTCTTGTGTTTAGTTTCTCCATCTGCAAAATATGGGGTTGAACCTCAGGTTCCTGAAGGCCCGATTGAACTCTAAGGTTGCAGATCTATTTCTTCCACCACTAAGCACCCTCCACTATCCTACACTATCCGGACCCTGAGCTGCTGATGAGGACCTGAACTAAAGTCAGAAGCTGAAGATGTCATTGTTCAAGTAGCATGACATTCTTATGGGAAAACTTGGCAAATGGCCCAGGATGGACCCCAGGAGAAAAGTGGTTCTGATTGAAACCTAGAGTCTGATCTTCATGAGTTGTTTTTCTAAATGAATTTCAAAAATGATTCCCCGGGCTAATTAGTGCTGCTTGAAATATTCTTTATAAAATAACAGCAGCAAGATAACTTATGTATAGTGCATGATATAAATATGAAACAGCAGCACGTATACAAGTAGTGCAAAAACTAGACAAGTGAGTAGATCACTCCAAATAATATTTTGTATCTAGATAAATATTGTGTTTTAGAAAAACTTCTGCCTTTAAGATGATTGATATATTGGATTTATCGCCATAAGATTTTGAAAATTGTCACTGTTGAAATACACTTTTAACCCTAAGGCTGTATTCTCTTTTTCCTCCCCCATCTGAATTGACAGGTGTATGGAAAATCTGATTACTTTCTCATTCGGCTGAACACCTGCCCAGCTAGATTGGACAGGAGCAAAGAACTAGCTTTTCTAAAGCTAATTTCGGAGAAGATGTTTATGAAAAGGTCCTTTCGCAATGGAGTTGGCACAGGGATGAAAAAAACTTCCTTTCGAAGAGCAAAATCATGACTAAGTGTGCAAAGGACTCCAGGAATTAGTCTCAAATTGTAGAGTGTGACTGACGTGCTCAAAGTCCGTTGTCTCCTTGTCACTGAGTGTTGGCCTGCTCTCGATTCTCAAGTATCTTTCCTCTCCTAACTGGTACAGAATAAATTGAGTTTAAAAAGAAAGTAAACCTGTCTCAAACTTCCACTTGTGGGAGAAAAAACAATTTATGTGGCTCATTAGTAACTTGTTCCCAAATGGGATGGACATGTTTCCTTTGGTCTTAACTTGGCCAGAATGCGTGAGCCTGTTGACAGTCATCACAATAGCATGATTTTTTTTTTCTGCCTATAATATTGTAACACGAATATTGTGATGTTAATTTTTCCTTTTAATATTGTTTTCTCAAATGACTTAACAGGGCCAATTCTTGGGGTTAGGGATGTACTATTTCTGTTTCTAAGGGGCTTGGGAAATTAACTAAATTAAGGTGAGTGGTACAGCTGTATCGATTAATTAATTAGTTGATACCAAGAACAAACATCGCCATAGCCCTCTACACATAATTCTTATCTCCCTTTTCCAATTCCAAACATGCTTAGCTATAGGGTGTTCTTTTGTCTTGTCTTGGAAATTTGTTGCCTTTTAAAATCTTTAAACACAGAAATGCTGCCAGTAACAACAACGGAGAGACTGACAGTGCCCTGTGTTGTCGGGGCAGCCGTTTGGAAACCTGTTCTGCAAACCATGCTGATTAACATCCTCTCTTTCCCCTTTCCTTCCAGGAAAGACTCCCCACTCTTTGCATTGAAACTCCTGACATTGCTTTTTTAAAAGGATAATGTGACACTGGTTGACGTGTTATTTCAAATGCATAAAGTTACTCAATCTGTTCATGCTAACTGGATTCTGCAGCACAGTAAGGGTGTTCGTTGTAAGCCACACACAGCTCCTAGACTAGGGGCAGCGGAAGCTGCCTGTGGTGACCTGTCATTAGTCATCAGCTTTGGACAGAGACACAGTCTTCAGAAAACAGTACTCATGGTGAGCTGGTCTCACTGTAAGCAGCTAGGTTTGCTCGTCCAAATCGATTTCTACACAAAGAGGTCTTCACACATGCTGTATTGTTGGTGATGTGCCACGTGCCCACTGAAAGAAACTGAGGCCCCTACAGGTCTTCTGTGCTTTGTTGGTGACTTCTACAAAAACAAGTGGTTTCATGCTTGTGGTGTGTGCTTATTTCACTCTTGTTACATAGATTCATCCTAAGCATTAAGGGATGAAGTAACATAGATCATGTAAATGTGAGTTACAGGAAGGAGCATTTAAGGATCAGGGAACCTCAGGGAAACATTTTGGGGGGTACAGAGGAGCTTGGTAGAAATGAAGCCACCAGGCAGCAGCTTTGCCCTCCGGGGTCCCTTGCCTCCTTCTAGCTGCGTTTTCCTCCCTGCAAACCGGATGGTCTGCAAGACCTTTGTTTCTGCTATCCTGTGGCTTTGTGTAGCTCTACAGGGCCTCACAGCATCAGGCCCAGCACCTCCCCCACGTCGGCATCTTTAATTTCCCTTTGGGGTCAGGGATCCACACCTGATTCTCTCTGAAGAAGTCAGAGATGCAGGCAGGGTCATGTTCCTATAGTCACAGACTACGTCGTCTCTTTATCATTGAGTGTTAGCATGCTCCCAATTCTCAAATATCCTTCCTCTCCTAACTGGTACAGAGTAAATTGAGTTTTTTAAGAAAAGTAAACCTGTCTCAAACCTCCACTTGTGAGAGAAAATTAGGCAGGGTCATGTTCCTATAGTCACAGACTACGTCGTCTCTTTATCATTGAGTGTTAGCATGCTCCCGATTCTCAAATATCCTTCCTCTCCTAACTGGTACAGAGTAAATTGAGTTTTTTAAGAAAAGTAAACCTGTCTCAAACCTCCACTTGTGAGAGAAAAAACAATTTATGTGGTCCATTAGTAATTTTTTCCTGAATGGGATGGACATGTGGGCTGTGGCAGGGCAGAACCCTATGCGGGGGTATGAGAGAGCAGGAGGAGGGAGGAGGACATTGCTCATTCTGCTGTGTCACCCACTGCACCAGCGCTGTTCCCTGGATCCAGAAGGACACATGTGGCCTTTCGGTCTGGTTTTTCTTTCAGCGGATGTTCCATGTATAGGAAAGCCACGTGTACCTTTCAATAATTTTTAAACATTTGCTTAAACAAATCCCTATTTTCTTTCTAAGATCACCTCCTCCCCATCAGTGCTCCCCCAAAACACACACGCGCTTATGAACACACACCAGAGTGGGCAGCTATGGGCTGATTTTCTAGATGCAAAGGCATGGCCTTGAGTCTTGATGCAAACATGGCTTGTGGGCATCCACAAGGACAAGTAGGTGGGGATACAGGGTACGGGCGGCACTGGGAGAGGAAGAGGTAGCTCAGGACAGGCATCCTCCACCAGGTCCTCTGCTGCTCCCTCGTCTGCCTGTGGAGGGTCTGGTCCTTTCTCTGTCCTGGTCACATTAGCAGTGCTTCCAGCACCTTCCCCCACCAGCAGTCACATGAGAGGTCATACTAGCCCACCACCAGCCCTTCAGTGGCACCGTGGCCCCTGTCTCTGTTCCCAGGGTGTGTGGGGTGGGGCAGGTGGGAGACTGCTGTGCAGGTGTTGAAATGAGAGATCAGCCCAGCAGTGCTCCAAAGGTTGGCGTAGGATCTGGAGCCATTCCCTTGACCCGCCAATGGCATCCAGTTGCCTTCCTGCTTCATGGCCACAGAGATGGCTGAAGTCACTGAGATTTTAAAGAAATATCTGAAATCAGAAACAAACAAACACCTTCAAAGTGAATGTACCTTTAATTTTTTTAACCCCAAACAATCATTCCATTTCCCACTTCTCCCTATGTACGTGGACGCAGATGAAGTGAGGTCCTCAAGCAACCCTTGTGTCTCTTTGTTTTCTGTCACTATGGCCTCTGCCTTTGTTTCTATGAGGCGGCTTAAAAAATCTAAGCCATCAGCCAGTGGCAGTGCCACTCTCCTTACCCTTGGCCCTGAAACTGAAGTCCTCTCAGAGCATCTGCAACTGTGGCAAAGGGGCTCTGCAGCACTGTGAGGTTTCAAGGGTAACACACAAAGTGCTTCCAACAAAATGTGCAAGATCTGACAGAAGCTTGTCAGGGAAATTGGCATTTCTTATCTGCCTAACGTTATTGGCAGGAAAGCTAATTAGATAGCCTGATGGGCGTTATTTACTCCTGCGAAGTAGAAAAAGAGTTACCGCATTAATAAGCTCATGGTAAGTGTGGTGTCAATGGGGCATCTTGTGTACAGAAGAGAAAAGATTGTTATTTCAGGAGAATCTTCCTAATTTTCTATTATTTGCATTTATATGGATTGGTTGGAATAATAAAAAGCCAAAACCATAATTGGAAAAATTCACTTCCCACATCTGGATCTAAAATATCATTTTAACCTCAGGAGGAAAAAGGCCTATGAAAAACTATTTGCGCTCCAAAAATTGTAGCAGATAAAATGTTGGTAGGAAGGAAAAAATTCTTTTTGAAGAAAAATTGTACCTCTTGCTAAAGCTTTAGGAATAAAATGTTTAAGAACAAGGCCTGCTCTCAAGGCTGCATTGGCAGGTAGGAGAGTGGCTTGTGGGGACAGGGGGCAGTGATGTTGGCATTCCAAGGGCTTAATTACCTTTTAGTCAATTTTTGTCAACTGTACCTGAATGTGATTGAGCTTCATGTTCTATTTGGAGAGACTGTATAGGAAGGGAAGGAAAAGAATTCACGAGGGCCACAGGTGCTTGGAGACAAAGAATGCTGGTGTGGAGAAGGGGAGGGCAAAGGGAAGCTTAGGAGGCTGGATAACAAAGACACCCAGGCCACACTAACTGTGCTCGAATCCTGGGGTCCTCCTTCACTGAATTGTATCATGTTGCTCAAGCTTCTAGAATCCTTTTGAGCCCAAGCTTCATTATCTATCTATAAAATGGGGCCAGTATTATTTCTGTTAGAAGATTGTTCATTTATTAATTTACTTTTTTGGCACACATTTATTGAGCACCTTCTATGTTTTAGGTACTGGGAATGCAGCAGTGAAGAAAATAGAGCACAATTACTGGGGTTGGATGGGGTGACGGAGTAAGAGAAAACAAGAATATATATTTAATATAGAATCCTATATATATATCTGTATATATATGTGTGTGTACATAGTATTTCAGAGGTTAATAAGGAGAAACAGCAAGGAAGGGGAGCTGGAGTATTGTGGGGTAGAGATGGGGTGCAAGTTCTGATTCAGTGGTCAGGTAAGGCATTGCTGAGAATTGTGAGAATTCCACTTTCCTGGATTGGAGTGAGTGGGGTGAGGGTGGAGAGAGATGGCATCACACAGGTAGGAGGGCTCCTGCAGGACTTTTGTTTTTCTTTTCTTTCTTTTTTTTAATTGCATTTTAGATTTTGGGGTACATGTGAAGAACATGCAAGATAGTTGCATAGGTACACACGTGGCAGTGAGTTGCTGCCTTCCTCCCCTTCCCCTATATCTGGCATCTCTCCCCATGCTATCTCTTCCCAACTCCCCCCAGGACTTTTGTTTTTCTTCTGAGTGACAGAGGAAACCACTGGAGGGTTTTTACACACACACACACAAAATAAAAATAAAAATAAAAATAAATCATCAAATGTATTTTTGGTTTTCATAAATTCCTAAGAATGAAACTGAAATACACACATAGCAGGTTTCAATAAAAGTAGAAGTAATTCATTGTGTGAATGACGTCCAGCAACACAGATTCCTCCTTCCTTGCCTGCTTCGCGATTCTGCCCTGAGAAGTAATTAAGCTGTGATGTGAAGCCCTTGATTGGGACACTGGGATGGGAACGCGGTTGCTCTCCAAAGTGCTGAGGAAATTTGGGACAGTAGAGAAGATTCCTGGCTGATCCTCTGAAACTCGCCTTGAAGCTAGAATGCCATGGCTCTGAATTCTTTTTCATATGTGAATGAGGAACATTTTGTTCTCACAAATATCTACTGAGATTATAACAGAAATATCCCCCATTATTTTTTGGAGGGATGCATGAAGCAATAGTTAATACTGAGTGTCAACTTGATTGGATGGAAGGATACAAAGTATTAATCCTGGGTGTGTCTGTGAGGGTGTTGCCAAAGGAAATTAACATTTTAGTTGGTGTCCTAAAGGCAGACCCACTTCTAATCTGGGTGAGCACTGTCTAATCAGATGCCAGCATGTCTAGAGTATAAAGTAGGCAGAAAAATGTGAAGGAGAGACTGGCCTAGCCTCGCAGCCTACATCTTTCCCCTGTGCTGGATGCTTCCTGCCTTTGAACATCAGATTCCAAGTTCTTCAGTTTTGGGACTTGGACTGGCTCTCTTTGCTCCTTAGCTTGCAGACAGCCTATTGTGGGACCTTGTTATCCTGTGAGTTAATACTTAGTGAATTCCATAAATATATTAGTTCTGTCCCTCTAGAGAACCCTGACTTATACACATAAGTATGAGTGGAAAGTCTGTGGGTTAAAGCTCAATCAAAGAAATAAAATAATTGAGATTTCTACTTTTGCAGTTGACTTTTTAGGGTGCTCTTCTCATTTTTTTTCTGTTGGCTATTTATTTCTAATGTTCAATCCTTAAAAAACAAAGATGTATGCTACAAAATTTCTACTCCAAAAAGTCATTCCCATTCATCTTTGAGTACTTGCAGGAAGAGATCAACATTTTAGGGAAGGGAAATCTGAAAACAATTGGATTTCATCTCACACATGTAGTAAGGCTGAGAATATGGCAATCTGATATCAAAGGTCTGTTCCTACACCCACTATTCTCATTTCTCCTTTTGTCCCATCAGACGATAACAGTGAGCATCCAGGGGCCTCCTCTCCACTCTTTCCCTCCTGAACTCCTCTTTGTTAATATTCAGACACACTCATACGGTGAGGACAGAGGCAGGCTTCTGTGTTGGTGGAAGATTGTGGCTTGACTTCTCATTTATGGGGTAAATATGGTCTTTTGGTTGACCCTGATGGCTCTCGCAGGGCTGTCTGGGATGGACCCTCACCTGTGCTTCTCCTCTTCATGGGGGCTGTGCACACTTTCAACTTCCCCCAGTGCCACCTTCCCCCAAGCCAGGTGTGCAGCTTTTCTGAGCAGCTGACCCCACCAGCTCAGTGTTTGTTCCTAGCTTGCAAGGTCATTCTCATGCTTGTCTCACACAAAGGGAGATGACAGGCAAGAGCATTCTCCTGAAGCACAAACCTTGACGGAGCCACAGATACAGCCCATGCAGCACAAACATCCCTCTCCATAATAACAAAGACCAAGACCAGGTCCTGCAGGATTGTTCCATCTGCAGGATGTTTACATATGGTTTCCCTCAATTTCCATAACAACCCTAAAAATACAACAAAACACCTGTTAGGTAGATACTCTTATTAGCCCCATTTCACAGATAAGCCATTAGGTGAAAAGACGTTAAGTTCCCTCCCGAAGATCATGTATCTTGTAATCAGTAAAGCCAAGTTGGGAACCCAGGCAGTCTGACTTAGGTATATGAATGTGTCTCCAGCCCAGTGTCTGAAGTCTTTATCTTACTGAAGTGTTCCAACATTTTTGAATGGCATGGGCTGGTTAAGAAAAGTTGGCTGCATTTGATTACAGGAGAGACAGTGTGGAGAGTAAGTAAATGGAGATGGCAAAAAGGACAGTGAGGGGAAACAAAGATGTCTTGAGATTTTCAGGATATATTTCTCACGGTGAAATGTATTCCCATGGGAAGGAACAAAGGAGCAATTAGAAAATGACTGGATCCAGTTCAAATGGAACATTATGAAATTATAAAGAAGCTGCCCATGCACCTGGTAAACACTGATATAGCATTGTAAAGTAACTCTTCTGTAAAGAATGGAGCTGTGGTGTCTTGCCATCTACAACAGTAAATGCACTAAAAGTTTCACTGGAGAAGACAGCCTGCAGAGGTTTGTAACTCTTGTTCCCCTGTCCACGATGGAACTCCGTGCATTCTTGGGGAAGCAGGTTAGTAATTATCAAAGTGAATTATGGTCACTGCCAAAGGATGACACTAGCTAGAATCCTGCTTCTTGCAACCATGATGGAAACTCTCCAGGTGCATAAAAAGAATTATGGGTTAAGATTCCTTTATAGTCTTTAAGAAGCAAGATCTGCAGCTTAAGGCTGGCGCATTGCGTTCTCTCTCAGGCTTCTCTGGGATTTGGTAACCCAGGCTTTATGTGTGGTCAAATCATTTTACAGGGTCTCACATTTCCTGGGATTTATAAGCACCAGCTTTACAGTCAGATATACCCAAGCTCAAAGGGCATTCCACTTAGCAAGGTCCATGACTGTGGCCATGTTCCTGGACTTCTTCAAGCCTCAGTTTCCTCATCTGTAAAATGGAACTCACAGTGACATCCCAACGGGGCTGTAGGGAGAGATAAGGGAAATAATACATGTTATGCACTCAACCCAGTGCTTAATTTCATGTGAGTGCTCCATAAATGGTAGCCAGCCACAGCAGGGATGTTATGAACATTCCAGTTTAATGCTGAATCAAAAGTTGGCTATATAACTCATACTTATAAATTAAATCAGTGAAGAATAAAGGCAGATAATACTTGCTGATAATGGAAATATGGATTAGATATTATTCTGAGTATATTGCTAAGCTAATATAGATGCTGGTATGGCTGAGTCCCAAGAGAAGAATTCTATGTTTTTTAGAAATGATGTGGCCGATAATGTAAATTAATTGCAATGCATTGAGAGATGAACATACAAACTGGCAATGGTCAGACCGTGTACAATGATGCACACTCACAAGGCTGCAGCAGCCAGTCCAGGAAGCCAGTCACTGCAGTAATGGGCTCAGAACAGCCAGGACATGGTCAGTGACTGCCAGCGTTCCTAATTCCCACTCCCCGGCCACCATTTCTAACTCAGAAACAGCAGAGAAAGCCGAGTATGTCCTCCAATCAATCACATAGGATGTCTTACTTCACATTACTCCGCCTCCAATTTCCCCGCGCCAACACGCTGCCAGCATATCACACCGGAAGCCATCCTTTCTTTCAATATGAAACTTTGCCAGTCCCCTGCCTGCCTTCGAGTCCCTGCCAAATGCAAGTCATGATGCCTGGCCCTTGCTGTAGAAGTTCTGAATGCATAGCCTCTGATTGTCCTAACTTGGGAGCTCTTTATTTCTGGAAACCTAATATGGTAAAAGTGGCAAACAGCAAGACCAACTTCACAGGAACTCTCCAACGAAAGTCACAATCTCTTGGCATTAAAAGATTAAGTGTTTTTTCTTAAATAAAGACAGTTGTGCTAACGTGACTCTTACTGTAAATTTAAAAATCAGACATTTAGAAAATTTACACGAAGAAAGGACAAAGAAGTAAAAACGTAACCCCTGTCTCTCTCCCCATACAGAACCACCCTCATGCATTCAGACACCCGTGTGACGTTGGTGGGAGAATGCATGCGTGCACACACACATACCTTCTTATATAAAATTCTCATTCTGAAATCCACTTTTTCAGTTCCACAACATTGATGGATATCTTTCCAGGTCGAAGAATGCTGAAATATACCACTGTGTTGAACATCTGTATGATATTCAATTGAATCTTAGTGAAGCTATTGTACTTAGTTAAGCTATCTTCTGTTAATGCACATTTGGGTCATTCACAGCACTGTGCTAATGGGAGGACTGCTGCCATGTAAACTACTACACTTCTGTCCTCTTGTTTTATAATAGTAAAATGCTACAATCTGGACGCTTACTGAAACTTGCCCCCGAGAACAGTCACATCACTATAGGAACACTGAACATTGTCTATCCTTTTCAATTTTTCCACTGTGTTAAGTAAAAAGCAATGTCACATTCTCGTTGGAATCTGTATTTTTTTATTATGAATAAGAACAAACATTTTTACATACACGCACACTTGGACTTCTTTTATAAGTTGCTTTTTTATGTACTTGGTCCATTTTTCAATTGGGCATCTTTTCTCACTGATGTTAAAACTTCCTTATGTAGTTGGATGTTAGCATTTTTGTCATATTTGTCACTATATTTTGCATTGTTTGTGCTTGTCTTGCAAATATCTTTCTTTTTTCTCCTTTACAGTTTCTGGCTTCTGGTCAAAGAAAATATGTTCCCATTTCAAGATAATAAAAGGTTTTATTTAAATCTCTGTTCCAGGACAGTATTACTTACTGGGTGAGATTATGTCAGGTGCATTTCGTGTATTAATTCTTTTTGCATATTTAGAGTGTCCTTCTGCAGACTTTTTCACATAAATAACAGTTTCTTGAATATACAATTTTCAGACTTGTATTTTTTTTTCTGTCAAAATATTGTAGACATTTGATTGCTCCATTTTATCCTGGAGTCCTGTGTTGTTGAGGAGGCATTCTAGCCTATCTTTCATTTTTTATTTTTGCTTCTAAGCCACCTGTTTCTTCTTACTGAATATTGTAAGATTCTTTCAGTTGTTTTGAAGTTTAGTAATTTTACCAGGATAAGCCCCAATATTTATCATTCCCTAATAATATTCTAGGTCATGGTACATTTCTAGAAAGGCCTCTTCTCTTACATTTTTATTGTTAATTCCATTGGCCTGTTCTCTATTCTCTTGTTGTATTCTCTGATATATGGAAGCCAATATCATCTCCATTGTCTATCACACTTGGGTTATTATCTAAGTCTGAATCCCCCCTGAAGTAGAATATGAGCAAAACTTCATGGCAATCTTTTGTTTGGAATGCAATCCCAGGACAGCAAGGATGAAAGAACAATGACAGTGAGTGAAACAAAGGCAGAGGCACAGCAACAGCAAGGCTGTGCATTCCTGAGCTGGTCTCACAGGCTGCAGCAGACAGTTGGTGTCCCGCGGCTTCAGGAACCACTGTGTTCTGGAACAGTTCATCAGGCAGAGGATGGAGTTACCAATCATTTGTCACCGAGTCTTGGGTCACATGTGTCTGCTTGCTCCTTCCAAGTTTGCCACAGGGCTCACCACCTACTCCTTCATACTGATTGTGCTACCTGGACCCTCTGGCAGCTGCCGGGAGTCACAGTCCTTGTCCCAGTGGTGATGCTTCATCTGAGCCCGGAGGTCGTGGGAAGAGAAGGGGGCTGCATGCAGACATAAATCTAAGCCCATGGTATTAGGAGAAATGCCTGAGGCCTGGACCTGGGGCCAGGTGCACGTGTTCATTGTACTGTGTGTGGCTGTAGCCCCTGATGTAGGCTATCTTCACTGGGGGGTATGACAGTCTCCCTGCTGAGGCTCCCCAGGGAGCAAAGAGGTGTCCACCCTAGACAATCTGGGAGGCTCAAATGTCTAGCCCAAAACAGTAATTTTCTCTGTCACTCTTTTGTTTCTTTGTCTTCTGTCTCTATGTTATCTGTGACTTTTCAGTCCTGTCCTGAAGGTTATTGAATTGGTTTCTGCAGTGTCAATTCTGGTACTGCAGCTTCTAAAACATTTGGGATTTCTGCAATGGCACTGTTTTTCTCTTCATTATCTTTACTTAGGCCTGCCAGGTCTATTTTAATCTCATTCTATTGTCTTCTTTAGGCTTTTATCTTTTGTTCATTTTTACTTTCTAAGTATGTGAAGAAATGTTCTGATTTAGTTGATTTTCAAAAGTGACCACTTTGTGTCTTCCTTTCTCCCTTCTTTCCATCCTTTCTAAAAGTAAAATTCCAGAATAATCATGCATTTTTGAGTGCTTACTAACGGCAAGTATTTTGGTAAGCATTCTGAATCCTTACGACAATAGTATGACATAGGTAGTATTATCTCAATTAAGCCTAGGGAAATCCATTAAATTGCCCAAGGCTACATAGCTGAAACAGAGGAGACTTAAATCCAGCTGTGCTTGGCTCCAACCCCTGTTTTCACAAGTGAGGGCTTTCTACGTACGAGCATTTACTATGCCTTCCCAAATAGACCTGTTAGCCTTGTTTATTCATCTGATTAGCTGCAGACCTTTGAACAAGTCATTGCACTATTTATGCTCAATTTCCTCATCTGTGAAACACCAAGCTTAAATTAATCTTCCTCTAGCTTTCAGCTTCTTGGCTCTATTTTTTCCCTACCCCATGCTGTATTGTTTTGGAGACACAAACCAGACTTTCAATATGGGTTGCTTCTTGTCCAGGATGGAAACGATGGGGCTACAATCTCAGCTCCCCATCTGCCAAAAGAAAGGTTTAAAAGCCAGATGAAAATGCCTGGCTTTTCTCCCTGCCCCCAGCATTCTTCTCAATTGAGTAGCAGGCTGCAGTGCACTGGTGATTACCAGACACAGAAAAGGACTACTAGAATGTTGCTTCTCAGAGCTCAAGAGAAGAACAAAGCTTTGGTGTGACTCTTCATTCCCAGAAGGATCACTGGAGAAAGCCCTCTTGACCACCACGTGTAGGCCAAGTGGTCACTCTGTATCCTCTGCATTGCTGCAGATACTGTGTGAACACAAATTCAAAGGCAAGCACCTCAGGCCAGGATAGTGAGTGGAAGCACCTCTTTCAATAACATAAAACACTGTCCTAAGGGAGAGAGTACATTTCTGTGGACTTTTAAAATGTTTCAAAAATTCTTTTAATTGGAAGTTTCCTCTGGTTTTCAAGACATTGGAGGATGCTGGGGATATGGGTGGGGACTCAGCTGATGAGACGGGTTCTCCATTAGGGACAGGAGCATGCCTGATATTTAATCACAGAGTCCAGATTTGGACTGCGTTTGTAGAAATTAAGAAGGAGGTGTCATGAAGTGAGTTGGTGGTGATGTCCTTATGCTTTCCCCAGGTTTGTACAGTGGATTGGCTGCTTGTCACCACCCAGTATCCATTTCCCCTTCTGGTAACAAAACATTGCACATCGAGGACCCACATTCTTGTACTCTTGGCCCTGTGGTTCCTCTGGGCTTGGCCTCAGTTGCAGGGGTGGCCATGTGACCAAGGTGCAACTGGTCAGCTTATTGAGCACCCTTCTACAGGGATGGGTGCAGGGGTGATCATGTGGAGCCCAGATTTTTGCTGAACCTACCTAGAAGGAAAACTCCTTTGGGCTATTGGTAGCCATTTTTCCACAGCAAGGGAAAACTTTCAATAGTGTTGAGGCATACAGGAATACGGGGAGACAGCAGTCCCTGAAGATAAGGGCTGGGGCCCTGGAGTCCATCATGCCTGTAGCCATATCCACCCTAGCCCTTCACTTGATGTGAGCCAATAAATTCTCTTTTCACTTAAACAGCTTTGAGGGGAGTTTTCTGCAGCTTGCAGAGGAGTGCTTCTACAGTGCACTGTTCCCCTTGGCTGCTTGGATGCTTGAGCAAGAGCCTTATTGTTTTTTGTTTTCATTGAAGTCAGATGCCAGCGCTTTCTCCAATGTCTTGGTTTTTACTAAACAAATTTGATGTTCTCTAATAATTTGGCAATAGCATTTCAGTTGCCCAATGCTCCTGCCTTAGGGTGTTGTTTTACTGGAAGTATTACATAAAATTTTCAACAAGCACAATTAATATAAAGGTGCCCTCTTGTTGAATGGGAGACTTCCTTTCCTTAGCTTCCAGGGTGTGTGGGTATGAGAAGGCTCTGAATTGCCTTCCATCTGAAATGTGCACTGACTAGCTATCTCACATAAATTGGGAGCAGGGAGAGAGAATAAAGTCAGTGGCATCTCTGGTTATAAACTCCTGCCAATAAGCACGAAAAAAGATGATATAACAGAGGACAGGAGAAGGAGGTGTTGAATGAGGCTTTTAAAATTCTTTTGTTTTATTTGTGGCTATAACTGTAAAAAAATCACTTCCATTTGGATAAGACTTTTTCCTTTTTATATCTCAAAAAGCTTTCACATCCATATCTGAATTGATCCTTATAATTCTGTGGCATGGAGAGAAAAGATGCTGTAATTTCAGTTTTTACAGTTGATGAAACTGAGCTCCATAGAAATAAACCAGAAACATACTTCTAATTATTAATCTGTGCTCTGTGGGTTCTCAGGATAAGCACTTCTGTGTTTTCTGACTTAAAAATGTATTATGTTATATTTCAAAAAGATTATGCACAAAATTGCCACTGAGAATATGAACTCTCTTGTCCACGATCCCAGAAGTTTCAAATTATGTAAGAATTTTGCAAAGGACCAGTGTTACCATTGATATTATGCTTTCACTAGTAACTCTTCAAGCTAATTAATTTTAAAGTCTATGTCCAATTTTTTTATAAGAACCTTTGGAAGGTTTAAATCATTATCCAATTTTTAAGGTCTCCTTAAGTTTGCCATTTCAGAAGCAGCAAATTGTATCAGGCCGGAAGAACAGACATTTGCAAGATCCCAGTTAAAATGTAACTGCACTTAAGAAACAGACACAGCTACATTGCAAATCAAGTGTGGGGAGGCAGATCTCCCTGGGCTCCTGGCCTCAGATCAATGAGCAAAACCAGGTGGGACTAGAATGCGATGGATGTTATCCAATCCCTGTCAGGGTCACAGACTCTGGCATTATAGACCTAGGGGTACTCCCAGCTCACCATTCACTAGCTGGCTGCCTTAGGCAAGTTACTTACTTATCAGGGAATTATGATCTTACTCTGCGAAATGTCCTTAATAACAATAATGAATTTACAAAGGATTTTGCAAAGATTAAATGAGGTAATACACATACAGTACTCAGTATACAAAGTTTTGCAAAGATTAAATGAGGTAATACACACACAGTACTCAGTATACAAAGTTTTGCAAAGATTAAATGAGGTAGTACACATACAGTACTCAGTATACAGCCTGACAGTAAGTACTCAAAAAATCGCTACTTTTAGCATTATTCATAGCATAGTACTCCCCTCATCCCCTGAATCACCATCGTCACCATCACAGTCATGGAAACCATGTTGGGTCTCTCTTTGGGGACTCTAGTTATCGACCTTCCTGAGATCCAACACAGTTTAGTGTCAACTCCATGGCTACGACCTTGCCTGTCTGCTTTTGATATAGAGGAGGTGTGCTTTATGTTTCTTTTCTTTTTTTTTTCCTCTTTTGAGACAGGATCTTGTTCCATTAGCCAGGCTGGAGTGCATTGGCATGATCTCGGCTCACTGTAACCTTCACCTCCTGAATTTCAGCAATTGTCATGCCTCAGCCTCCCAAATAGCTGGGATTACAGGCATGAACCACCATACCAGGCTTTTTTTTTTGTATTTTTTTGTGGAGACAGGGTTTCACCACGTTGGCCAGACTGGACTCAAACTCCTGGCCTCAAGAGATCCACCCCCATCAGCCTCCCAAAGTCCTGGGATTACAGGAATGAGCCACCGTGCCTGGCTTTTGCTCTGTTTCACACCCCCAGCATCATACACGGGAGTCAGCATAAAATATGACAAGAAATATAATTCTTAAATGGTAACATAGCGTCTTATGTTATTCCAGTTGAATGACTCAGTAGCTCTATAAACACTCCACTAACAAATTAGGGGCTCATGTGGATATTTACAATTTTATAGTTATAAACCTAAGTGATGAAAAGTGGCCTTACTTGCTGACTGTAGTCACCTCTGTTTTCTGTTTTCTCCGATTCTGCTTCACACAGGGTTCTAATATGGCATAGCCCAGGAGAAAATCCAGGACTTCTCATCAGGACCCCAGACAGTCAAGGGGTATATTTTACTTGAAGCAGCTACTCCCAGGCGCAAATCTGATGCCTTTATTTGTCGAAGTCTTGTTGATTAATACCTCCTTGTGATTATTATATATTTTAAATAGCCCTGGCTTGGAAAATCGCTTGCCATTAGGAGACCCCTCCATCTGTGTATTTTCACAAAGAAAATACTGCTAATGGGTGCTGCTAAAAGCTTTTAAATTTTCAAAATATAATTTGGCTTAATGAAAGAAAAGAGTCTTTCTACTTGGTGAAATGGCCTGAGACAGATGGTGGAGCTAGATATGCTAAAAAAAATGTTAATGGATTAGAAACATCTATTTCATTCCCACTTCCCTCCTCTCCTCTATAGTAAGATATTCAGTTGCTGGAAAGAAGAAAAGCAATTGTAAGATTTAAACTACACATTTTTAAAAATCATAAGGTTTTAGAATTCTTATAGTAGAGTGGTTGTGTGGGATGTCTGTTTACTTTCAGCTACATTTTCTTTGCTTAAGTTATGTGCACAAGTTTCTTTTTCCACGTTTAATTTTAGAATGGTGCTTAAGTTGCAGAAAATATTTACATATCAAAAACTAAGCATATTGTACTATTATTAACCCCAAGTCTTCTTGACACTCATAACACTTCGTTGTGAGTACAAAATCCTTAATTCCAACCCTTGTGAAGTTGTAGCTACAACCCTCTCAAGCTGTGTGTTGGTATTGTTTTGGTTGTAATATGGTAGCTTTGGGGATTTGATGCAGGAGAAACATTAAGACATCGTAATTCTTTCTTAGATACAGGAACAAAGTTTTTTCCATAGGGAGCATCAAGAGATACATTTGACTTGTTGCATGGTAACCGGTTCCTTGAGAAGGAAGACAGTTGATCTACTCCTGTACAAGGATCTGTGGTGCACCTCCTCTACTCTAGATTACAGGATTCAAAGAAGAAGGAGGAGATGGAGGAGGAAGAGATGCATCCCCTGTCCCTAAGCAGTTGCTTCTGAGTAGGAGGCATATTAAAATAGCGTGTGGGCTGAGTAAGTGAACCAGCAAAGAAAGAAATGTGACAAATCACCCTCATTTAGCTCCATGCTCCAAAAAGGGACTCTCTTATAAGCAGAGGAAGAAGCATCCCCTCTGAGGGTGGCTTGACCACACATGCCAGTTGGACTCTCATTGTTGCTGGCTCAGAGAGATGTTTCCTGTGTATTTCAAAGCAACTTTGATCCCAACAGACTCTCTCTTTTTCTTTTGTCTCCCTTTCTTTATTCTAATTTGAAACACTGCTTGACGTGAGCTCTGGAAACAGAAAAATTTTTGAGAAGCTTTTGGCTCAATGGGCTGGCGGAAGAACTACAGGAAATCAGCAACATCTAGTTCTAAGGAAAACGAAAGAGCATGTGTTGGTCTTGGATGGGCTATTGGTCAAGACTCCTTTGATGGCAGGTGGCAAGAGCCAAGTTCAATGGAGCTTCTGAAACACAGAGCGTGTTCTCAGACATGGAGGAAGGAGTGTGGTCGGGCCTCAGAAGCCACTGATCTCAGGCTCAACTTCAGCCGGACTCTGTCTGGAAAGCTCTCCTCCATTCTCTCTCTGTTGGCTTCTCTCTTTTCCCACTAGACAGAACAGCTTCCTTCGCATAGCTGGACCTGGCAATACCCTGTGCTCATCTAACAGATTCAGCTGCTCAGGGGAAGGAAACTCCTTGAGAAGGAAACTCATGCTTTGAGTTCTTGCTGTTTGGGAAACTCTGATGGAGGGATTCTGACTGGCCAGGCTCCAGGCTGGCACTCTCTCCTGGCTCAATCAACTGTGGCCAGAAGAAAGACCCATCTGTGTGAACACAGTGCTTAGCGTGTTGAGTCTCATTACATATGAACCTCATTTATGAATGACAACCACAAAACCTTGTTGTGGAGGATCAGCCTCAGGAGGGAGCCGTTCATGGAAGACAATTCCATGGAAGTCCACGGAAGGTGAAATGTCCACTGGACTTTTCTTCAAAGACAGGCTTTCTCTGTGTCTTCCAGAGTGTCTATAAAACATTTAAACACCAGGAAGAATTGGTTGAAAGATACATAAGTCTGCCAGTTGCTGTGATGTCATACGAACTGGACTGAGTCTTCAGGATGGATCATTCTTGATGTCTAACCACCTTCTCTCAGCTTTTTGGAATAGGACAGGTGGCCTGAGTGACAGGAGATGGCGGTGTCACCTTCACAATGTCCCCTGGGTCCGCCATCTTTCCTTAGAAAAAGCATGTTTTCAGGGAGAAGAGGCAGCATCCAGCACTGCTTGCTTCAAGGAATACGGCTGCATGTGGATTCCAGGCCATGCACAACAGTAGGCACATTAGGTATGAGTAGCCACTTCCACGGGTTATGAGGAACTCCTCGAGCAATTTTATAGCTAAATATATCCACCAAACCCTCATAAAGATACATTTATTTCTAAATTTCAATATGGTTCGCAAATTTTTGCTAGGTGCAAGTTTTATGCCAGTTTTTCAGCCTGCAAAAATATAGCAAAATGCATAATATAGAACTTGCAATGAATTTTTTTCATATTCTCAATTTTTATTATATGTCCTTACAATCA